>CM060921.1:126990983-129390983 GCA_030737875.1 Allium sativum | reverse complement strand
ACCGAGGAGTTTGGGAAACTTAAGGATGTCCAGTGTTATAGATGCTTTAGAAACGGTCATTTTGCAGCCAGCTTCCCAAATAAATTTAAACAGGAGGAAGTCATTCGAAAGGATATACATTGTTTCAAATGTAAAAAAATTGGACATTTTATGAATAAATGCCCTAAGGCAAAGAAAAAAATTAAGGACCCTGCAATGGAAAGGAAGTGTCATCGATGTAAAAAGGAGGGGCATATAGTTTGAGACTGTCTACTGAAGAAGGGAGAAAAACCGACAGTAGAAGCACCATCTTCGTCAAATTTCGCGCAAGAAAGAAGATTATTCAATCCATAGGGATAACTCTAAAAGATATACAAGGCTAAGAAGCGAATGTATTAAGATCCATAATGAATGTATAAAAGAGTTAAGAATGATTGTACGAATGTTGTATCCATCAAAATCTTGGTATAAAATTATTGCCTGTTTATTACTCAAAATTTAGTTTTGTAACGACCCAGAAAATCTGAACCAATTTAAAAAATTTAAATTGGCTAAAATAATGGATTTTAAATATTTAAAATAAATATTTTAAATAATGGCGATGAAAACTGAGTTTGAATCGACAGTTGAAAACGAATATAATTAATTATAATTATAAACAAGGCCTGAAATGGCGTGGCAGTTTCAAAAATTGAATTCAAACTTTGTCGGACTGTACCGGGTGCAAAACAATCCGGATTTTAGTGAAACCAAAAACATTAGGATCTAATTGATGATATCTTTCCAACGAATCTGACGAATCGAAATTTGATAACGGGAATCAAAAGATATGTCCAGTTGAAAATTCTGAATAGTCGCTATGGAATTCAGGCCCTTAAAAATGGACATTTTGCAAACGACCTCGGATTTTGACGAAACCACTTTTGTTGGGTCCGGGGTGTGAAGTTATTGCTAGGTTTCAAATTTCATAATTTTTCGAATCAATATGTGAGCGTGGCAAAGGAAAATGCGTTTGACCAGTTTCAGTTGATTTTAATCGACTGGAAATTGGCCTTTTTTCAAACGGTCTCAGAATTCGACGAAACTAGTTTTGTTTGGACCGTATCGTCAATACGAAGCTAGAAAATATTTTTCTGAAATTTTTCTAGTTAGTATGTGACCCCGGTAATTTGAAATGTACGTTTAAAATTCAATATAGTGATTTAAATGTAAATTCAACGGGAACTGATTGTAACGATCAAATCAGCTTGCGATACATATCCCATTGTGTCCGGAATGGGGGTAAAACGCTATGGACGACAGTCGGTGGGTCCCATTTCGACTTCGAATAAAAAGTCAACTTTTAAATAGAAATTTAATAATAATAATAATTTATATAAACCCTTTTCTCTCTCTCTCTCCTCACTTTCTTTCTACCGTTCGAAATAAAAAAAAAAGAAAAGAAAACCCTAAAACAATCGACGATGGCGCCACCGCTCTGACGACCCACGACCGCCGTGCCCCGCTCCACCCTCCGATCCCGATCCTCTCCACCTCGACGCACCCGAACCCTCCCAGCCCAATTCGCGAGCCCCCCCCTGAAGCATCGCGACGCCACCACCACCGAAGACCACCCACGACCGCCGTTCCCCCTCCGCTTCGCCTGCTCCTCCTCCTGCCGCCGACCCTGACGACCCCTCCTTCTTCGCAGATTAAAGTAAGTTGTTTTTATTTTATTTTATTTTTATTTTACTTCTGGAAATTTCGATTTTTATGTATTTAAATACTGATTTTTAAAGGATTTAAATACTGATTTTTAAAGGGTTTAAAAAACTGATTTTTAAAGGGTTTAAATGCTGATTTTTAAAGGATTTAAAAACTGATTTTTAAAGGGTTTAAATACTGATTTTTAAAGGATTTAAAAACTGATTTTTAAAGGGTTTAAATACTGATTTTTAAAGGGTTTAAAAACTGATTTTTAAAGGGTTTAAAAACTGATTTTTAAAGGATTTAAATATTGATTTTTAAAGGGTTTAAAAACTGATTTTTAAAGGATTTAAATATTGATTTTTAAAGGGTTTAAAAACTGATTTTTAAAGGATTTAAATACTGATTTTGAAAGGGTTTAAAACCCGATTTTTTTTTTAAAAAAAAGAGTTTAAAACTGATTTTAATTCTAAGATATAAATAGAAAAAAAGATTTGAACTTTAAATAGAAAAAAGATTTGAACTTTAAATAGAGAAAGATTTGAACTTGGATAGAAAAGATCATATTTTTAAAATAGAAAAGACGGAATTTTTATTAAGTAGAAGAAGTAAGATATGATTTTTATATTTTTAAAGTAATAAAAATATAATTTTTACATCATAGGAATATTAAAAATATAATCTTTATTTTTTGAAAAGGCGGAATCTATATTTTTGAAATGCAATTTTTATATATTGAATAACATAGTAAAAATTCGATTTTGAAGGGTGAGAAATTCTCACCAATTAGCTAACCAAACGCCGCGACTCTTCCTTTATAGAAATCTTCGCCAATCTCGCCTTTCGTCGCTTTTGTTGCCTGTATTCTCTACATATGTAAAAATCGAATTTTTACTATGTTATTCAATATATAAAAATTGCATTTCAAAAATATAGATTCCGCCTTTTAAAAAAATAAAGATTATATTTTTAATATTCCTATGATGTAAAAATTATATTTTTATTACTTTAAAAATATAAAAATCATATCTTACTTCTTCTACTTAATAAAAATTCCGTCTTTTCTATTTTAAAAATATGATCTTTTCTATCCAAGTTCAAATCTTTCTCTATTTAAAGTTCAAATCTTTTTTCTATTTAAAGTTCAAATCTTTTTTTCTATTTATATCTTAGAATTAAAATCAGTTTTAAACTTCTTTTTTAAAAAAAAAAAATCGGGTTTTAAACCCTTTCAAAATCAGTATTTAAATCCTTTAAAAATCAATTTTTAAACCCTTTAAAAATCAGTATTTAAATCCTTTAAAAATCAGTTTTTAAACCCTTTAAAAATCAATATTTAAATCCTTTAAAAATCAGTTTTTAAACCCTTTAAAAATCAGTTTTTAAACCCTTTAAAAATCAGTATTTAAATCCTTTAAAAATCAGTATTTAAACCCTTTAAAAATCAGTTTTTAAACCCTTTAAAAATCAGTTTTTAAATCCTTTAAAAATCAGTAGATTTCTCATACCAGTCCCATGACTGACTCGTAGTTTGTTTCACTCTCAAACTCGGGTGCCCCTCTTTCTACACGGGCAGCCTTGTATTCAGGTTTAGCTGGTTCTTTCTGGATAGCTGGAGCTGAAGATGGATTCTATCATTTATCTCTTTTTATGCTGTTCAGCTCCTATTGGACATATTTTGTTTATTTCCGCTGTAGACATTTATGTATAGTTGAACTGTACTTGTACTAAGTAAGATCCTGTATACTGTGTAACTCTGATGATTACTTTTATCCAGTATATTCTATTGTTCATATCTGGTGTATTTATTTAATTTTGTTCTGCTATTATCTGTTTCTGTGTTATATTCCAAAGATAACCCTTGTTTCCGTCTGAACGGGATTTTGGGTCGTCTCAAGTTTATTAAAAGAGATACTAGAATTTAGACCCTAACTCAAATTTGAAAGGTTATTCGATTTTATATAACCAAACTCTTGAAAATATTATGAGAATATTGTTTTATAAAATTTTATAAATAAGATTTATTTTACTTGAGTAAATTTTTATAGTTCTCCTTTTCGAGGACGAAAAATTTTAAGCAGGGGAGATTGTAACGACCTAGAAAATTTGACATTTAAAAATATAAACTAAATTAAGATTCAATGTAAAATAAATATTTATATTTGAGATTTTGTCAATTCTTGAACAATTGGTTCGAACCATTTCATAAATTTATATACAAACGTGATTTGCATTACTAACCGATTTGAATATTTAGCGTTAAAATTACTTCGTTGTTTAAAAATGAATATTATGGAAAGAGTTGTACCATCATAAATTTAGTTTTGCAATTTAAGTAAGATATGAATTTAATATTTACCATGCAATTTGGTAAGAAGAAAATGTATGCTCGAAATTCAATTTGGACTGTTATTTAATGTAGTGTCCATTCAAAATTTAAAAGCGCATTTAGTACCAATACTTACATTTGTCAAAATTTATGATACTAATAAATAGTAAGCCGTTTTGGAATATGTAAGACCTAACATTTGAAACAAAATCAATTTTTGGAATAAATTACATTTGAGAAACAATCTATTTTGAACAAGAATCTATTTGCATAAAATATCTTTAAGAATAATTTATTAGACTGTTAGGTATGAATGGTATGATGAAAATTAACTTTGAAATAAAATTCAAAATTTAATTGATGAAGCAAAATTTTATTTTGAGTAAAGAATTTTGTTGCCAAATAAAGTATCATTGAAACGTTAAGTAAATAGTATAATAAAACGATTAAATTAATTTCAATTTATGAGTTGAAAATTTTAATATTGATAAATTTGCTTAACTGTTGAGACTAAATTTATTATAGTATTGTTTATAGTACAGTTAATGCGATAAATACAAAAAGTACAAAATGTAAGCGGTTTAATCAACATGGAAAGCTAAACCATATTTATAAGAAATACGCTAAAAAGGAAGAAATAAATTGTGCAATAAATCCGTATATTTTTCATTACCATTTGAAATTAATTTACGGTGTATAATAGTTAAATTTACAACATTTAAGCATAACGTTAACAACGCTATTGGTCAAGATAGCGTTCACACATCGTACATTATGAATAAATCAAAATTTTCCTTCTTTAAAGGAGATATGGTAGACAACCAAATATTATAAAATCTAATTTTAAATCTTGTCATATCAGTGCAAGATTTTTGAAACAGTGGCCTAAGATTATGAGCAGTTCGTATTCACAGAACCCAATACCGCGCGATATTCTCTGTCCTCTCTTATCTACATTATAAATGCATGCCTCCTGCTTTTATGCACAAACAAAACTTCTTTTCTTCTCAGAAAAAATATATCATATTTCTTCTTTCTTCTTGCGAATAGTCCTCCCCAACAAGCTCCATTCCAATAGTCCACCGTCCAGTATAGAAGTCGCGGACTTTTCTTGTGCCAAGAGGTTAAAACTAACTTAGAGTAGTGTAGAGACTGTATGATACATATACGCGTTAGTAGCCGAGGAGCAGTGCGCGACGCATGTGTAAGAGATAATAGATCATCCGAGGCTGACGGAGCTGATTTGGAACTTAACGGTGAAAGTTTGGAAGGCAAATATAGGTGAGAACTCTAATTTAATAAATTTTATGTCTCTTAGGAAATTAATGGTTTATATGTAGTTATATTGATGGTATATGTTTGCTAATGATTCTTAAATAGATTCATGGTGTAAAAATGACATCTTTATGGAATTTGGAAGTGAAACACCTTATGTTCACAAAATTACACTTGTATGGAATATTAGTTATATACATGCCTTAGTTGATTTGTGGCGGTATGTTTGAATTATTTGCAAGTGATTTGATGTGGTAAATAAAATTAAACCTTTAAAGATTTGAACTTTAAGTAGAATTTATGTAGTCACTTAAATACGTGAGAACACTTTAATTTTATTAATACGATTTAAATTTTTTTATACATGGTTAATGAATTTGATAAGGTGTGGTTGCATGAATGATTAATTATTTATTGTTAGTTCATAATGGTTGCCAAAATAAACGCATATCAATGCGCGTTGATTCTTTAACGCGTATTTGGAAATTTATTTGTTGATTGCATATAGGAAATGAATGCATAAAACGGTGATTAGATGTGTGAATATATATATATATATATATATATATATATATATATATATATATATATACTCATTGCGACCTTATATGAATTCCCAGCGGAAAATTAGGAAAATTCCTAAATTTAATTAAGTAATGATTTATTGGCTAAATGACAATTTAGTGATTATATAGCATTTTATTAACTTAATATTATTGACTCAATAATGTTTACTAATACCAATATTCTTTGGTTTGATAACAATTGTTAATTAAAGTAATATTTGATTCCTCGAATAATTTTCCTAATTAACATTTTATGATATTGAATAAATTTGTTAATGTTGATTTAATTATATGGTGTTATTAAAACGGTTTATTAACTAAGTTACATTAATAACATTTTAAATATGGAATGAAATAATGTTTTGGTTAATACCTTGAAAATTGTTAATTTGATTTAACAGTATAAAAAATTTGGTGTTGGAAACTAATCAATATGTTATTATCAATGTCAATTGATATTAAAATTTATTTTAAAAGTGCCTTGAATTAAAATTGTTGATTTTAAACTTAATTACCGTTTTATTGATAAATTGTTGTAAAATTTGGCAAACTCAAACTATTGGACTTGTGAAATCTAATATGACTTTAGATAATGATTTGAAATGATATTATAAAATTAAAAATTGGTTGAAAATATATTTAAACTTGCATTATTTAATATGAAATTTGATATACGTTTAGATAAGTTTTACAATGGTATATTATAAATTGCTTTGGACAATAATTTTAATTTTAATTTAAATAAGGAATGTAACTAATGTTTCGGGTTCACAAATAGGTTTGTTCCGTTATCAATTATGGAACGGTAAATGGGGTGTGTAACTAAGGCAGAGGATGCAGCAACCAGTGCGTTGAACTTACCTGACCAACGTTTACTTATCTAGACTGGTAAAAGAGCAAATTGAAAGTGAATCTCGAATATTGTGAAACAAAAATTATAATAAATAGTTTTCCAATATAAAATTAGGTTAAATTTGTTGGAAGTGATCTTTTGATATTTAATATAAATTCTATAGATGATGACTAATACTATTTGAGGAATTAAACGGTGGAAAGATCGTAATTTCGCTTATAGTATTAGTTTAATACGGAAATATATATTGGATATAAAAAGTTTCGATTTCTAACCAACCGTATATTAATATAAATCATTTGGATTTAACTTGAATGCTATTATGATAATATTGTTTACCCGAATAAGGTTTAGGTTAATTATGGAAGTTAATATGGAACTAAGTGAACGAAAGTAAATAAGTTGAATGTCGTTGAGATCGATTGGATGAACTCAAGATTATCAAAAACCAGTCTACTTTTCGAATATGAATATAAATTCAAGTCATCGGAATGGAAAGGAAACAATTCCAGTTTAAAGTATTTGTATATTTATATAGGTTTTCAACTGTATAAAACATGGTATGTTAATTTCAAATATTTTAATAATTGATTTAAAGGATATGTATATGTTTAAATCATTCTATTTATTTCTTCAAACTTTAATATATAGTATGTAATTTTTTACTCATTTTTATTTTAAGATATTCTAAATACATATTTATATAAAATAGTTTATAACAAATTTATTATTTCAAATATTTTATTTTATTAAATTGGGAATTGTTCCAGTCCTGAAACCTTTGATTCGAATATAACCAATCCTTGATTGAATAAACTCAATGAGTTTGAAATAAAGAAATAATGTAAATCTTGAACCTTGATTTATAAATGATTTGTTGACGTTCATTCCAAATTTAGAATGAATTAGGTTATGCATATATATGATGAAAGGAACTTAATTTGAAATTTTATATTCTATAGAATGCGTTAGTTATTTTGAAAGACCGGGATCGGATGCAAGTCCGAAAACCATTCCAATTAATAATACGACGCTATGAAGGAAATTGAAGAATTGGAAATGACAAATGAGGACCGGGAATCTTTGGACATATTTGGATTGATTGCTGATGTCTTGAATAGAGCCATACACTTGAAACGAGGTTATAAGTGGCATGAGGTCTGAATGTATTTAAGGATTCTTGGATTTTGTTCCGTTCAGACCCAGAATGGACTTGTATGGATTGTGTGTCTGACATTGTAATTTACTGCATAGCACTTATTTCTGTTGGTATATATATATCGGACTGTGGCAATTATTTATTTCCGTCTCTAAGTTTTACGTGCTTAGAGGTTATGTATTGATAGAAATCAGTAACATGTTGTTAATTGACAATGTGGCATACTCAAGTTATGGAATGAGCTAATGATGATCAAAGCATGGCTTATTGAAGCGTAGCTTTGTGTATATCGCGACATCGACGAACCTCACACCCCGGATTGATGGTAAACTGGCGGTTAGGTTGTATACATTTTATTGAAACTTGAAAGCTTCGGCGGTAGATCTACTTTGAAACTTGCGGGAAAAAAAAGGTATGTTCGGTGTCCGTGTCTGGATGTTAACAGGTGATTTACCTGGTGTTTGGTGTCCGAGTCTGGATGAAAACCATGAACCGTGAGGTTGCACCTAGTTCCGGATTGATCTTTCGTGTCAGGAACCATCATATTGGAACCCAAATACCAATACGAGCCTTTCGTTTTGTCTGTAAACTATGTATGCGAGCATAGTCACTATGCTTGCTAAGATTAATATATTTATTTGCGAAGTGGTTTTCAACACTATGCACTAATTATAGTATTAAAAGAGGATTTTCACGTATGAAAGCATGTTTTGTTATCATAAGACAAAACTCGCCCATCTGGTGTGCGCTTGCATTGTGTGATGTGGGACGAGCTTATGATAGCTTCATTTTCCAAAAGTCATTACGAATTTATATGCACGGGCATTCACATGGAATAAACCCGTTCCGCATTAGCGGCGTATTCACGTGAATCTCCCAACTTTAAATTAAATCTTAAAAATAACTGTTTGATGTTCTCACACTGTCCCATGATTGACCTGGAGTTTATTGTTCTTTCCTAAACTCTGGGTTCCCACTAATTTCGACACGGGCAGCTAGAGGTTTTGTTTTACAGTTATAGACCCTTGTAGCAAGAGTTGGAGCGCTTTCTGAATTGGAGCTTCGAGCTAAAGTTGGAGTTTCCGCTATATCACATCACTTCTTCCGCTGAGAGTATATTTATGTTTCCGCTGCTATATGTATGTAACTCTGATATTCTATATAACTCTGATGAAATACTGTATCATGATATAAAAAGTTCTGTTGTTTTGTTCAATATATGTTAGTACCCATAACAATCCGTCTTTGTGAACAGTTTAAGTTGGTTTAATTACCGGCGAAAACCGGGAAGAAGACGGTATGTTACAGCATGTATAATCCTTTTATGCTGTAAATTCAGAGGTGGCTGAGGTAGTGGTCGGGAAAGAGATTGACACGAGTTGGAGAAGCCATCAATATCAAAGTTGCATGGCCTAAATCAAAAGCAAGTATCGAAACAATTTGCACAACATCATCAAATAACCCTATAAGTAATGTCGGAGTTGTCGAGAAGAATTAAATGATAGATTGCATACAAGGATTTTGGATAATAAATGTATACTGAAAGTGTCGTCCATATTTATCATTTAATAAATTTGAGTAATAAATGTATATGAAATCTGAGTATGCACGGCTTAGTTATCTCGTGCATGTATAATTATTTCAAAATCTTTATATGCTATAAATTTAGAGGTGGATGAGGCCGTGGTTGTATGCAGACCATTGCCATCATTAAGGCCTCCTCAATACTTTGTCCGTGTTGTGTTTGTCGATGGTTTGGTTCTCAAACTATTTTACATGTCAGCTACAATTTTACATAACTTACTTTGTATAACCCATAATTATTATTTTTGATAGAAATTTGCTTGTTGCAATATTGTATATGGTGATGGAAAAAGATTGGGTGCATTTACATAGGTAAAATTATGCTTTTAGCTTAAAATTTATAATATTGATTTTATTATCATTGAGTATTTTATTTTTACTGTAGAACTAGTACGGAGTACGAACAAGGAGTAAGGAATTTTGTGCATGTAGTAAAGAAGAATTCAGGAAAAATTGAAAAAAAATTGTGTCCTTACTTGAATTGTCGAAATCTTACTCGCCATTGTGATGACATTATCGTTAAGCACCTGATTATATGAGGAATGGATCCTTTATACAAGTGCAGTAAGTGGTATAGTCATGATGAGCAAATAAATGTAGCTGAAAAAGTGAAGTTGGATGACACATATGATTTATTTCAAGCTATTCATTTTGAAGATGAAGATTTTGTTAATCATACTTTTTTCTCGGATGATAAACAAAATAATGATGCTTAAAAGCGAACAGATGATTTCCATAAAAATTTGGAAGATGCGGAAACGCCACTGTACCCTAATTGTGTAGATCAAACAAAATTATCTGCTATCACTGCATTGCATAATCTTAAATGTGAAACTGGATTATCTGATAATGGTTTTGATAAGCTTCTAAGGTGCAACAATTGTTATTACCCAAAAATAATGTCCATCCAAAGACTTTATATGAAGTAAAGAAGTTTCTCAAAGTATTTGATATTGGATTTGAGAAGATTCATGCCTGTAAGAATGATTGTTGTCTTTTTAGAAAAGAGTACGAAGATTTGAATACATGTCCGAAATGTGGTTCTTCGAGATGGAAGATAAATGAGCGAACGAAAGGGATAATGCATGGTATTCTGGCCAAATTATTGCGATATTTTCCAATTATTCGAAGATTCAAAAGAATGTTTAAATCCCAATAGATGACAGAAGATCTAAGGTGGCATTCTAGTAATAAAAGCAATGATTATAAAATTCGCCATCCTGTGGATTCTTTGACATGGAGCATGGTGGATGATAGATGGAAACCATTTTCATGTGATCCACGTAACCTTCGACTTGGTCTTGCTACTGATGGTTTCAACCCAGTTGATATTAAGAGTTCCAAGTATAGTTGCTGGCCAGTAATGCTTGTGACATATAATCTCTCGCCTATATTGTGTATGAAAAAAGAGAGTATTATGTTGACTTTATTGATTCCTGATCCAAAGCAACCTGGGAATGATACCGATATATATTTGGCTCCTTTAATAGAAGATTTGCAGCACTTATGGAGTAACGGGGTGAAGATTTACGATGCATTTAGCAAGATGCTTTTTAACTTAAAAGCAATTTTGTTATGGACTATAACGATTTTCCAGCGTACGGAAATATGGCTGGATCTTGTGTAAAAGGCAAAAAAGGTTGTCCATTATGCGGGGTTAATACTCATCATCAATGGCTAAATCATAGTCAAAAAATTGCCTATATGGGGCACAGAAGATTTTTGCCTCTGTCAGATCCATTAAGAAAACAAAAGGCTTGTTTTGATAAAAAAATGCAGAAAGGTAACGAACCAAAAATTCTTACAAGCAGAGATATTTCTGTTACTTTGAGAGATTTTCCAAATGATTTTGCAAAAAAATGAAAATGTTGAAATAAAAAAGGGCAAGAAGATAAAGAAAAGAAAATGCATTGCCTACGAAGAAGACAGAAATGATCCTACAAAAATAGAGCTATCAAGGTGCAAAAAAAGATCATTTTTTTTATTTACCATATTGGGAGGTTTGTGTTTAAAATTTATTTTGTTTCATAACAATCTAACTATAAAATTATATAATATTAAATTGTTATATTAATGATAATTATAGGAACTTCCACTCCGCCACAATTTAGATGTGATGCATATTGAGAAAAACATTGGCGAAATTTTACTTGGCACAATGTTGCATGATAGCAAATCAAAAGACAATATTAATTCCAGAAAGGATTTAGAGGATTGGGGAATTTGACATGCTTTATATGCACAACCTAGTGTAAAGAGAACATATCTTCCACCAGCTCCATACACTTTGTCTAGTTCTGAAAAAAAAACATTTTGTAAAGATTGTATGACTTTAAGGGGCCTGGTGGTTACTGCTCAAATGTCAAAAGATGTGTGTCATTGGAGGATTGCAAAGTTAGTGGACTGAAGTCGCATGATTATCATGTTTTAATGCAACAAACGCTCTCGGTTGCAATGAGAGGATTACTTCCAAAAAGGTCAAGGAAAGCAATAACTCGATTATGTATAATTTTTTAATAAAATATGTCAGCGTGTTCTTGATAGAGAGAAGTTGCAACAAATGAATGATGTGATTGTTAAAAATTTATGCGATCTTAAAAGATATTTTCCGCCTTCATTTTTCGACATAATGATACATCTAACAGTTCATCTTAATAAAGAAGCTTGATTATGTGGACCGGTTCATTTTCGATGGATGTACCCATTCGAAAGATATATGAAAACATTTAAAGACTATGTAACGAACTATGCACGACCTGAAGGACGCATTGTTGAAAATTATCTAGCAGTGGAATCCATGAGAATCTTTGGTCAGTTTCTACATAAATCATCAGAATTAGGGGAGAAAGAAGGTAGAAATAAAGAGTATGAGAATGATGATGCAACATTCGAAGGACGTTCAATATCAACATGCAAGACAATTACGTTGACGACTAATGAGAAGGAAATTGCTCATTTGGCCGTGCTAACGAATATGGCTATAACAGAGCCGTATTTAGAATAAGCACATTTAAATTTTTTTGGTCTTAACATATGTGTAATTATAAATGTATCTTAACATCTTTTATATAATGCTAGTATGCATTTGGGAGAGTTACAAAGTTCGGACAAGCGCATGGAAAGAAATGCTACATTGCTATGGAAAACTCATGTAAAAAACTTTGTTGACTGGATTAAAAAGAAGGTTACTTAAATATTTAAAAGTTCATTTATAGTTTTGAAAATATTATTTTTGACTTTATTGAATGGATTGAGTTTTTTTTTTCTTCAGATAAATATTAATTCCAGTGAACATGAGGAATTATTAAAATGGATTGCTTATGGTCCAAGTAGCACTGCTTTGTCATACATAGGATTTATAATTAACGGGTTACGTTTTCATACAAAAGACATTAAGAGAGAAACTCAGAATTCTAGAGTGACTTATGATGCTACTACCATGTGCAGAGCAAGTGCGAAAGATATCGCTCAAGTAGTAGACATGGTCTCTTATTATGGGATTTTGAGTAACATAATTTTGTTAGACTATCTCAAATTTTATATTCCAGTGTTCAAGTGTCATTGGGCAAACATTGGAAATGAGGTGAAGGTTGAAGATGAATTTACTATTGTTAATGCACATCAAAATCAAGTTTCATTTTCGAGGGATCCATATATCCTTACATCTCAAGCTAAACAGATTTTTTATTCAAGAGAGGATGGCTCATCTAATTGGTATGTTGTAATGAAGGCACCACCAAGAGGTTTTCATGAATTAGAGACAATCGATTCTATCAAAAGCACAAACAGTGTTGTCCAAGATTGTGAAGAAAACGAGATGGATGTCGATATTTTAGAGGATGCTAGATATGTTAGGGAGGATTGTGAAGACATATTTGAGAAAATTCTAAAAATGTCGTTGATTACACTTGGAAACTATAGGTAAAAATTATTTTGTTTATAACAACTCACCCTTATTTAGTAGGCCAAAGCTGGTGACAGTTCTCAAAATTGAGGCTAATAACAACTCACTCTTATTTATTAAGGGATTTGTCAATGCATTGTTCTTGAAGTTGAAGTTGAGAGAACCCAGTATTGCAGCATAAAATCCTTTTGGTTTCAACTGATTTTCAAACTTCATTCTCTTTCAGATATCTAATTTTGTTAAAAGAACTTTTGGCTTTATTAAATCAGTTAGCTGTATTTCTTAGTCTATGCTGCTATAGATCAATATTATGGTTACTACTTTCCCCACTCATCCATGTTGTTGATTGTAAAATCAGCAAGAAATCAATGTTTGATTGTAAAATCAGCAAGAAATCAATCTTTTAGCTGCTTCTTAAAAGGAGTAAGTAGTCGCAAAGCGTGACTACGTGGATATTACTTAAGATGTTGATGTTAATTTAATTTGTTTCCTTACTTTATATAAATGTTATACATACGAAGAGTGTGTGTGTGTGTGTGTGTGTGTGTGTGTGTATATATATATTCAGAAAACAGAAATGTTTAGGAAGAAGAAAGTAAAAAATATGCATTCTTCATCTATGAGAAAGAATGGAGATAAGAGGGATGACATTCTAAAAGTTGCCTCAACGATTGCTCTTTTATCGCCCAAGGAGAGATTTTAAAAAATCCAAAAGTGGACCTGCTTTGTGTGCTAAAGTTCTTACGAGTTTGGTTGGGGTTGGGAATCCTGGGTTGTTAAGAACAATTTCTCTTGTTCTTCGTCCTCCCTACCATCCCTTTCCGAGCTACCAAGCCTGACATAATCAATAATATATCAGTAACACTATTGGCTTGATTGAAAATTTTGTTTTACCATTTTGTATCAGTAAATATTTATTATACTCTTGCTATCAAAATCCTTGTGTTTGATTGTTATAAAATTCAACAAAGTGTTTCATCTTTTGTTATTGGACTCAAGTATAATAGGGTAAAGAAACTACTACTATTAGCAGCAGCCGTCTGTTTTTTTTTTAAAAGTGAGCTGCTATATGGTGCAGAAACACTTTAATAATGATATAAAAAATTACTATCTAACCGACAAAAAGAATATCATCCTTAACAAGGAAGCATCTATTCACTAGTAACATGAAAGCAAATTAGATGTATAGCTTCAATGCTAAGCTAACCAATGTATTACAGTAGATAGAGTGTGCAGATTTAACATTTTCCTAAGTTAATTCATATATTCAGTTAACCCAGATAAATTCACGTTATTTAAATGGACAGAGTTGATATAATTCACCATCCAGCAAAGATAAAATACTATAAATTTCAGGATATTCTTTCGTAAATATGCATATAAGCCATTTTGTAAATACGGGTATAATCAAGTGACTCAAGTAAATTAACACTTGAAAAACATGTAATATTGATTTAGGCATCAAGTTGACGTTATTCATCTTATAAACTGTGTTGCTCCTATGACGAAGAGGGAATTATGGTCAAACTTAAATTCCTCACGCACTAACAAGTTATGCACAAATATATAATAGCTGCTACCACCATCAATTGAGTTACAATATCTTATACCTTAGAGAAATCCTAAAGCATCATGGTTTTATAGAACACCAGTACCATATATTTGGTTTTATATAACACAGTACCATATATTTGGTTTTACATAATGCAGTACCATATATTTGGTTTTATATAACACAGTACCATATATTAGTTACAATATCTTATATCTGGTTGATACTGATATCATATCTATTGAATTCAATCCATGGCAGTTTGGCGATTTCTCATCTTAATGAGAAATGTATTGCTTTCTATGCTTGAAGAAATAATCATTTAAAATTTCTATTGCTGTATGATACTGATACATGTATGCAGATTTGCGGGGTTTGTGTGAGTAGTCATGCACTACTGTGCGAGTAGTTATGCAGATTTGGGTTACATGTATGCAGATTTGTTTTATTTAAAGAATGACATGTTTTGACCTTTTTAGCCATTGTGTATTTTGCAGAAAATGAATAAAAGGAAGAGGAATGCTAAAAAATGGCTAAAAACAATCCAAGAATCCAGCACGTCCAATGATAATGCTAAAGGCAACGACAAAATTGAAGCACATCCAATGGAAGTACACACTGAGTATTATGATGCTCAGATTCAAGACAACATTGAAGCAATTAACAAAGATTCAATGCATGTTTCAGAAAATTTTGGAGCTGACATGAATGAGACTACAAGAGATGTCAATAAAAATCCAATTGTGAAGCGCAATGTTAGAGGTCCAACCAAAGTAAAAAGACTTCCATCGAATCATTCTAGCTGTATTGAAGTTGAATTTGATGCGGATTGCAAACCAATAGGAGACGGGTCCGTGAAGTTATCTTCATATCTAGGTCCACTAATTGGAGAACAGGTTCTGGTTACCCTTGATAAGTGGAAGAATCTAAGTGACAAACTACAAGTTGTTTTGTGGGGTTGCATTCAGGTATATCTTTATTTGTAGGTTAAAATTTTGGTTGACACTTAATGTTCATTTTCTTCTTGTTGTTAATGATATTTAGCAGGAATTATTCTGACTTTAATTTTCATTTTCTTCTTGTTGTTAATGATGTAATCAAAAAAGTAGACAAATGGTTTTACCAATATTCTTTTCATGTTGACGCTTATTTTATTTTTTCTTATTGGTGGGATATAGTACAATTTGAATATATTGGAAGTACCCGATGTGAGAATCTAGATATTTATATACTTGATTTGAATTCTCAGTACGAGGAATTACAGAAAAAAATTGAGCTTCATCTTCTATAAACAAATTAATTGCTAAAATGAAAAATATTTTTATCTGATGACTGCTTAGATGTAGTCGTGACTTGATTTCTATATTTCTTAGGATTTCTTTTCGGATGACTTAATAGAGAAATAATCATCTGTTTAAGGCTTGTTTTTCCTTTGAAATCTGCTTCTATGCTTTTATTTGACTTGTTTATAATTTTTTACGTGGTACTAAATGTGCATGTATTTGTTAATGGATAAAAATTTAATCTCTACTGTAAATGATCTGCCTTATACATATCAGTTACAGACCAGATTCATACCTGAATGGCCAGTAAGCCAAGTGTTTCATCTGCACTTGTTCAAAGCATGATTTTTAATGGCAAGATTTGAATTATATATCTTTACCAACCAAATGCAATTCTTGGTCTGATCACTAGGAGGTAGATGGATCTCTTGAAGTCAACATGAGATACCGATTTTGGATTATATATATTTCTCACTTTAGCTACGCTTTAAAGTTTTTATAACGATTTTGAATTGATTTGAATGATTCTATATTTTTGATGTTTAAGTATTTTTCTAATTGGTATTGGTAATATAACATATGAAAACCGATCTAATGTAAATTTGATAATTTATCTTGATTCAACATATTGCGCTATTATGATGGATTTTATTCTTTTTACTTTTTTTACAATTCACCTTACAGAATAATAAATTTTACATTCAAATCAAAATTAAATGATAAACACAAAGTGTGTACATGGATTTGAACAAGAAGAATTTTGCACGCATGCAGTCTGTTGCATTTGAATTCTCAGTACGAGGGATTTTAAGGTATTTTGCATGCATGCAGTCTATTTCCTGGTTTTCTCCTTGCAAATTAAAATGCCCTTGCTTCTTAATCTACCAATCACTATATTTGACTTGCAAATTAACATGTCCTTGCAAACTAATATAACACTATATTTGATTTGAAGCTCATATGCCTTTAAATATTGCATGTTAGATTTAAACTGGATGAAGAATGGCAAAAAGCATGCATATTTCATCAAATGGGATGCATATTTAGAGGTTCGAAATCTCAATTAGTTCGCAAAATAGCAAAAGCAAGGAGCGACGAAGAAAGAAATAGGTTGAAACCAGGCAACCTAATTATGGATGAGTGGAAGAAGTTTGTCAAGTCCAAAACGACTCCAGAGTCTAAGGTAAGAGTTACACATTTAATATTAATGAGATGCGAAAATCAATCTGGATTTTTTAATGCCTGTTTTCATTTTATTCTTAGGAATTGAGTCAAAAATATCAAGCTATTAGAGACAATCTGATACCTCATGCATGTAGTCGTAAAGGAATTGCTCGAGTGGCCGATGATTTGGAAAAAATTACTACCTTATAAACCATAATATTTATTAGCTAGTTAGTCATTGTGGCGTGTTGTAAAAAAAATTCTATAAACATAGAAAAAGGCGAGTCCTCATCCATCTTCAGTCTGTCGAGAACAAGTTTGGATCAAATCGCACGCACGAAAGAATGGCGAGCCAGTAAATTCGATTGCCGCAGATGCTATTGTAATTACTTTGAAATTTTATTAGATAATAATATGTTTATTATTGTGATGGTTCGATTACGTATAATATGCATGTATGACAACATATGTAGGAATAAATTAAACAAATACAGAGTGAATCAAATTCCAGCTCAACAACTAATTACAAAGACGATGCGCTTGCAAGAGTATTGGGGCAGGATAGGCCAGGATGATCGAGAGCAATGGGACGGGGTATGACGTACACCAAGGCAATGTGGTCACACATAAGGGATAAACAAACAATCGAGATGCAACTTTTTTTTTCAGAATTAGATGCGATAGTTCGCATTCTTGTGAAAAATAAGGTATTTCTATTACACGACGTATGTGCTTTTAGCATTGCTCGTTTGTATCTTATTTTAGCACTTCAAACAAGTACTTCTATTCGCATCTGAAGCATAATCCTTGATTAGAATTGGTTATGACCAGTTAGAATTGATTGATCAATCTTGGTTGTTTAGGAATTTAGAAATGAATATGATCTGCATCGATTGTTTTTCTGAATTTGGGTTGTAAATGTGAAAAAAAAGTAACTACTTAACTGACTATGCTTTATAATCACATTGTATTTTTTTAAGATAATTTATTGTTCACCTGAAACCTGATTAGGAATTTACGCAATAATACTTGTCAAAATGATTGTACATGGCTGTTGAAACAACATAACTTAATTTAACCACGGCAGCCATGTATACATGTGGAGCATTGATCATTTGGACCCATTTGTTGGTAGAACTTAATTTAACCACAACAGTATATTATAATTATTGTTGTCGCCCAACCTAACAATTATTTTAGGTATGACTTTCCCTCTAATCATCATAAATGTAATGTATTCATTCTTTATTTATTCAAATGGCCGACGTGATATATAAAGATATGATATAACTTTGTGTAGATTACTGCCAGGTTATATTTTTATTAACACAGTTGGTCATTTGATCAATTTCTAATATCTTTTTCAACATTAAAAGGCAACACAAAAAAGATTCTTATCAGAGAATATAACTACAGACGTATTGTTATGTTATTGTCTTTGTTATTAATTAAAATAACGAGACTCAAATAATAAACTGAAAGAAAATATGACCCTCCTTAGTCTAGATATTTGAAGGTGTGTATATAATGTGTTCATGATTCAAATTCTACATTGTCCTCCTTGCAACTTACTTCTCAATCAACTGACCAGTCTTCTTGGCTTCAAAAGAGTTTTATTTTTATTTTTATTTATTTAGTGTACTGTTATCTTGGGTTGTATTTTTTCTTATCAAACCTTGAGTTATACGATTATCTGGAATAGCTTTTGAAACAATTGCAAGGACGCTGCGGATTCTATTCCAAAAGAGTTAATAGTATTGAAATTATCGAAATATGAGATCAAAGAAAAATCTTCCTCACCGCTTCCAAAAGAAACTATATCACTGTAAATTCAAGAATGCTAATCGTTGATCAAGGACTTTTATTCAATGTTGATATGGTTTCTTAGCTATTTATCTAATATCACTCCTTACCATATTCATTTTTTTCGACATTTAATGCCATAATTATTTACCATTATTTGTATTGTCTCTATCTAAATTTGTGTTCTTTTTACTCCCTGTCAAGGTTGCTTGTCTAATATATCCATAAATTTGTTTCTTAGTGGTGTACAACAAATATTCAGAACATAAGAAGCCAATAAAGTGATAATCAACTTTAACATGTCTAGTGTGAGCATAGAATGTAGGCATGTGATCTACGTTTTGGTACTTTGATTGTGAGAAGAAGCCATGGTCGACATTATAGGTAGATGAACTGCTCGTAAATTGTTACCAGTGAATTTTGGAAATTTCCAGTAAGCTAAATTTATAGAGTATTGGTAATCTGTGCAAGAAAGAGCAAGATAATTGAGAAAACTTGATGAATGATATTCAAATAGGATTTGGTGTCTCATTATCATCATAAGAAGGGTTGAATTTTCTTATCCATGGAAGTTTATATAGGATGCATTAACCAATTTTGCTTTGGCCATGTGCATATTTCATTATTTTGAGCCCATTAGAAATATAATTGATTTCAACACAAATCTGCTGCTTGACCTATATAAATGTACTATTTTTTTTTAACAGGGAAAAGAAAGCCAAGATGAAGCAAATGTGCATTAAGTGGTAAAAATTATTTATAGTAGTAGTGTGATTTCATTATATTTGACATTTAATTTCATTATTAATATAATTTGTTTTTGATTAATAATAGAACAAACATGGTGAACAATATGACACATGTGACTTATTCTATTGGAACGAGACAGACGAAATTGTTGCGGAATGAAGAGTTGTGCCAAGTAATCCAAAAGAGCTTGTTCAACAAATCCCTTTAGGGAATGATGCGAAGAAAATTATAATAGACACTATGAGAAAACCAGATGCTTTCTTGTGGCGACCTTCACTTTATTCAACACACATTGAAGACGTTGTTGGTGAGATGGTAGCATGGCCAGTTACTAGAGTTGTTATGCGCAACTCCAATAACTATGAAAAAGAAGATAATGGGGTAATCTTTCATTGTTTACTAACTATTTATTATTTTCGATGTACAAAAGTAATAATTGGTAATTTCTTATTAGAGTAAAAGTAACAACGTAGATCATAACTGCAAATTAATCGATTGGAGTGGTAGTGAAGAGTTAGTCGCATATGGACGACTGCATTCGAGTGATCCAAAAGAACTTGTGAATGATCTCCCTCTTGGTCCGGCTGCTATTGCATTTTGGATTGATAATCCAAAAATCGAAGGTGCTTTTCTATGGAGGCCCACTAAAGGATTGACACGAGTTGGAGAAGCCATCGGTACCAAAGTTGCATGGCCTGAATCAAAAATAGTTATCGAAACAATTTGCACAACATCATCAAATAATCCTACATGTACTGTTGGAGTTGTCGAGAAGGTAGGCATCAAATTTATATGCGATTCAATTATTATTTTCATCGGATAAATTATTGAAGCACAAACTAAAATAATATTTTTGTTTAATTGATAGAGTAAAAAATTCATGGAGAAAAGTAATTGTCAGTTGATTGATTGGTAGAGAAAGAGAGAAGTAGCTGCATTAGGTCGCGTATCTTCAACCGATCCGACTTCGATGGTTCATTGTGTCCCTTTGGGTATGAATGCAGTTAAAGTTTGGGTAGATATTGTAAAAATTCCAAAAGCCCGTCTATGGAGAACAATGTCCGATTTAGAAGTCATTGAAGATGCTCTTGGTACTACGATAGCTTGGCCTGCTGCGAACATTATAATGGATTCAATTTCTAGTAAGTATAATTCAATATTTTTTTAGATATAAGATTTATTTGATTCAAAATTTTCAACTTGGTAGTTCAAATGATAAATTTGTCTTGTATGTTGCTTTCATTCATCTATGTAGTCGACTATATATTTCAGTTGAGTCAGTCATGGACTTTCATTCATCTTTGTAGTCGACATATCATAAAAGTACCCAAATCATCAAAGTGAAAGTTACAAAGGCCACTATCTGAATTCAAGACTTGTATGAGGAAATTTAGGCCATCAATATGGTGGTTGTCCACAAAATCTGAAATCTGTACAAATAGAATTAGACATATTCTCCGTCAGCCAACTTTTTGAAATCTATACAAATTGAATTAGACAAAATCTGAAATCTGCGCAGATAGAATTAGACAAAATGTGAATTCTGTTCAAATTGAATCAGCCACCTTTCTCAGCTTTCCCTTAGGTTCTCTGTATGGTTGATTCACGATCGCAGCTCTTCATTTTCTTTTCTTAATTCTTTGTTTCTGCTTTATCAGACTTGATCGACCAACATCATCACTGCTAGAACTGCTTTGTCTAGCATCGATAAAACTGGGGAAATAACTTTTTCTTTGTACTGAAACCAAATGCTTCCGCGACTGGATCATTCGCAAGATCTTCGACTCCACCATTACCACAAGATCTACCATTTAATCTCCTCTTTTCTTAAGCTTTTTTTAGAAATGCCTAAATGCATTTAATACAAAATGCAATTAAAATTATACTAAAAGAAATGGTCGACGGCAATATGGGGAAATTTGCACATGCATTCACAGTAAACCAAGACTTAGGCTTGGTAAATTAAGGAAGAAATTAGTCTTCTATTGATAATAACCTAACTTAGTCTCGGGCCCAGTTCAAACTGAGCCTAACAAAATTTGATCCGCGCTCAGTTAAAGATAGCCTTTGCTCAGTTTTACTGAGCCTTTAGGCTCAGTTCAAACTAAGCCTAAAACTGCAGTTCAAAATGAGCTCAGGCTCAACTTTAATGAGCCTTCGGGCTCAGTTATATTGAGCCTCGGCCCCATTTTGAACTGAGCCTTTAGGCTCAGTTTAAATTGGGTTCGAGGCATGGTTTAAATTGGGCCAGGGATCAGTAATACTGTCAATACAAAATCAGAGCACTAAGAAATTGGCAATGAGGTTTACTATTTGCATGATAGGTCGAAACAAAAGCAGAACAGTAAGAAATTGATGGTTTGATATTTTTATCGAACATTATGTCTCTAACATAAGATCATGTCATTTTATAATTTTTCAGGCAGTGGCTAGATGTGGGCAGCCAATCCTATGCAACCCGTTCAATAACATGGATCAATTTATGCTTATGCGGTAAGTGAACTTCTGGTTTTTTCATTCTTTTCGATTTGCTTGCGACCTTTTTTTATTAAATTACTATGTTATATGGTAAGTAGTCTTTTGTAGAAACACAACCCCTTTCATTTTTTACTGCCATTGACATAGGCTTACACATTAATGCATTTAAACTAGCCGACCTACTGTGATATTAATGCATTTAAACTACCATTGCCCACTCACATTAGTGCATTTAAACTAGCCGACCTGCTATGATATTGATGCGGTAAGTAAACTAGTCGACCTGTTGTGTTATGGGCTTTGCATCTAAAAAGGAACTAGACCTTGGTCTATGTAATAGGTGTAAATCATTTGTTCATGTCAATGACAAATGTCTGGTGACTGGTGTGAGTAAGATTGTTGTCACTCCTATCAGAAGGTAGGTGATAGTTCTAGTTGAAACAGATAAAGTTGTAGGTGGTAAGTTAGTCAAAGTGGATGATAAATTGTCTTTCAAGCAGTTGAAGTGATTTTCTTGGAATAATTAGTTGACGAATTTAAATGATCAAGTTCACGAATTACTATTCTTGGAATAATTAGTTGAGTCCCTCTAAGTCCTTCAAGCAGTTGAAGTGATTTTCTTGACCCTTCTTTTAGAAAGCAATCTGTATCTGCTACCATGATCCACTTCCTTTTGCTTTCGTCGGTGTTACTAAAAATTCCACTCAGCGATTTTCTCAAAGAATTGATTAGTTCACTTTCTTTGAATGAATATGAGTTGTTTCCTTTATCATCGATAGGAGAGCTTTGTGCAGTTTGTAAGAAATTTCTCTGGCTATCCATTGATTTATTTTCCACACTTCTTGAAGGATTGACTTTTCTCAAAGTAGAGTTTGAAACAGATTGAAAGGGAACTCTCTCTTTGTCCAATTTCTTGAGTGAATTTGAACAAGACTGCAATAAGGTGAATTCCTCAATGAAGGCATTAGTGGAATTCTCTCTTTTCTTCTCTCCTTTATCAAATTTTCGATTTTGATTTGGCTATCAGTAAGCACCTTTTTTGATTTCTTAACACTAGATGCAACTGGTGTGACAATTTCTTTGTCCGATAAAAAAGTTTCATCCCTGTCAAAACACTCAGAATTTATCAAAGGAGCTTTTTTTAGTATCCTAGATTCAGAAACACCAGGTGGCATATTCTCTATATCTGATAAAAATGCTTCATCCCTGTCCACATTATCTAAATCCATCATAAGAGCTTTCTTATATCTGTTAGACTTCGAAACGATAGGCGTTCTATTTTCATTATCCTAGAACAAAGCTTCACTTGTTCCTTCCTCTTGGATCAAAAAGTAATCTTTGTTCATTTTAGTAAAAACTTCTATATTACCAGTCATGGTTAAAGTTGTAGGTATATTCGTGAAGATTTTGGCATTATCTTCAAAATTTTCGAACTGAAGGATGTGATATTTTCACTGTTGGAATTGAACACATCAACATTCCCTTTCTTTTCATTATCTTCTCTTATAGTTGAAGTTGCAGAAACATTCGGGAATGATTTCTGCATTACTTTCAACTTTTTGGAACGTAAAGGCATCATATTTTCCTTGTTTGAGTTTATAACTTCGTCATTCTCTTCTTTCTTATGGTCAAACAGCGCTCGGCATAGTGTTGTATCATTCTCTAATTTTTCAGTTTTGTACAAATTTGTTCTTCCAGTGTAAACAGAAAGGGAGCTGATTGATTTTGATTTGCTTCTTCTTGATATATATTTTGATTTTGATTTGTAGTTGGTTACAAATATATCACATGTGCCAATTATGTTTTTGCTACTTAGCCAAGTTGGTTATAATTTGTTTAGTTCTTTCTTATTTTACATATACGGACTAACGTATGTTTGTGCTTCTTTTTGGCAGGTGTGGTATGACGCTTTTTGAGGTTGATACAAGATGTCACTCCATCTTCTTGTCATGCTTGTCCATGTTTATGAAAATATTTTTAGATATCTATGTTTATTTCTTTATGTATGAAATATTATTGATATATATATATATATATATAGTGATTTGGCTTATGACTCCATTTGTCTGCATACATTAATGTGATAATTGTGGTTTATTGATATTAATAGAATTGAAAATTATAAACTTTGAATGTTATGACAGCAAAAATGTGCAATAGAAATATTTCTATTAGTTTTGTTGTACTATAGCATCATGCCAGTGTCATAGAAAATATTTTGCAAGAAGTAAACAGTTTTTATAACAACAAAACGTTGTTGTAGTAGATAGTAGTGTATTTTCTATAGCCTATCATTGCGTCATAAAAGCTTCAAGTGATAATTCCATAGCATGTTCAGATGTCATAATAATATGACATGATAACATATTATAACAACCAAATGACGTCATAAAAGTTCTATACCACGTTTAGTAATGTCATGGAAAAGCAATTTCATCAATATGACCCTGTTTAAGATTGCAACAAAAGTACGTTTTCTATTACAAGAATTACACGTCATAATATTTACCAAATTTTTAATAACTTGTTGATATACGACGTTTATAGAATCGTCATAGAAAGTTTTTATGACGGTTTTTAAACATCATAAAAAGGTATTTTTGTTGTAATGCTTCTGTTTCGAAACAGTCGACTGGTTGAATCATACTTTAAAACGTTTGGATTAAAACCTATTTAAAACAAGCCGTTATGTACAAAAACTCAGTGACCAGTCGACTGGTTATTTTTCTACCAGTCGACTGGTAGAGATGAGTTTGTATAGTTAGGATTTTCAAAGCCTTATAATACACACACACACACACACACACACACACTTTATTTTGCATATTCGTGTTATACTTGAGGATAGATTTTAACATAATTATAACATGACTCAATGTATATACATATATATAACCTTATCTTCATGACATGATTTCCATTGCTCTTCTCTTTGTTGACATTAATCAGAATTCTTGTTTTCAACATTCTCCCCCTTTTTAATTGATGACAACATTTTTATTTTCTCCCCCTGAGTATTTGCTCCCCCTGAATTTCTGCAACATTTTGTTAGTTGATAAATTTATAAACTTACCGTTTTGATTCCTACAACAAAACGTTAGCACTTATCTTTTCAATAAATAGATTCATCATGGTGATCATACAGAATATAACTCTCCCCTTTGTCATCGATTAAAAAAGTATTTAAAACATTATAGGCACAAAGTAATCGAAATAATATTTTAGAGATCTTTGAAAGATACAATTCATAGTTCTCGTCGAAGTCTTATGAAAGAATTCTCTAAAAGGGGTTTAGTAAAGATGTCAACAATTTGATATTATGAGTTTATAAACTCTAAATTAATTATTTATTTTTCAATATTGTCTCTCAAGAAATGATGTCTTATATCAATGCGTTTAGTTTTAGAATGGTTTATCGGATTCTTAGATAAATTTATTGTGCTTGTATTGTCACAATAAATTGTGGAATTAGACAAGTTTACGTTAAATCTTTCAGTGTTTGCTGCATATATATTACTTGAGCACAGGCTAGTGCAACAGATATATATTTAGCTTCACATGTAGACAGTGAAACACAGTTTTATTTCTTCCTGAACCAAGATATAAATGATTTACCGATAAAGTAACATGTTCCACTTGTACTTCTATGATCCGTTCGTGATCCTCCAAAATCAGCATCACCATATGAAACTAATTCGAAGGAACAGTCTTTTGGATAGAAAAGTCCAAAATCTTTGGTACTGCTAAGATAACGTAATATACGTTTAACTTCCCTCAAATGTGATTCTTTTGGATTAGCTTGAAAACGAGCACATAAGCAAACACTCATCATAATATCCGGTCTACTAGCAGTTAAATACATAAGTGAGCCTATTATACTTCGATATAACTTTTGATCAACACTTTTACCATTTTCATATTTATCTAAGTGTATCGTCATGCTCATTAGTGTAGGTTTACTTGAAGTATTTTCCATTCCAAATGG
Organism: Allium sativum; assembly: GCA_030737875.1. Classification (NCBI taxonomy): domain Eukaryota; kingdom Viridiplantae; phylum Streptophyta; class Magnoliopsida; order Asparagales; family Amaryllidaceae; genus Allium; species Allium sativum. The sequence goes on along the minus strand of CM060921.1, from coordinate 129,364,633 downwards.
TTTTATTAAATTAGTACAATATTTTTCTTGATTTATGAAAATTCCATCAAATAATTATTTGGTTTGCAAACCCAGAAAGTAAGATAGTTCTCCCATGTGCGACATTTCAAATTCATTGGTCATTACTTTTGTAAATTCTTGACATAATTGATCATTTGTTGATCCAAAGATAATGCCATCTACATATATTTGTACTATTAGAATATCTTTATTATCTTTTTTGATAAAAAGTGTTTGATCTACCATTCCAATTTGAAATCCTGAATCTAATAAATAAGTTTTGAGACGTTCATACCAAGCACGAGGTGCTTGTTTCAAACCATATAATGCCTTTTACAGTTTGAAAACATGATCATGAAATTTTTTATGAGCAAATAGCGGAGGTAGTACAACATATACTCGTTCTTTAGTATAACCATTTAAAAAAGCGCTTTTAACGTCCATCAGATATAGTATAAAGTTATGATGAAAAACATATGTTAGTAAAATTCGAATTGCTTCTAGTCGTGCGACTAGAGCAAAATTTCTTCATAATCTATGTCTTCTTCTTGATTGTAACCTTGTGCAACAAGTCTACCTTTATTTCTAGTAATATTACCCAATTCATCTGCTTTATTTCTGTAAACCCATTTTGTTCCAATAACGGTTTGATCATTTGGTCTTGGAACTACTTCTCAGACTTCATTACGTTCAAACTGATTTAATTCTTCTTGCATGGCAATTATCCAATTTTCATCTGTAGATGCTTCTTTAGGGTTTTTAGGTTCGATATTTGATATGAAGGCTATGTTATTACTAAATTAAGTGAACTTCTTGTTCTTACATTTGAAGTTATTTCTCCAATAATATCCTGAGTTGGATGATCTCGTAATATCCTTGATGGAGATCTAACTTCATTAATAGGAATATTTTGATTTTCGATATTATCTTGATTTTCTGTAGTATTGTTTTCTATGTTATTATGAACAATGTTTTCATCTTCTCTATATATATCAATATCGTCATGAGAAGAATTATTTTTCATAATATCTGAATTAAATGAATTTTAAATAATATTTTTTTCAAACTTGACATGAAGTGATTCTTCTATTTTACCGGTTCTCTTATTGAAAATACGATAAACCTTGCTACGCTCAGAATATCCTAAGAATATTCCTTCGTCAAATTTTGAGTCAAATTTTCCAAGCCAATCTTTCGTATTTGAAATGAAGCATTTTGAAACAAAAACTTTGAAATAAGATATATTTGGTTTTCTACCAGTGAAAAGCTCGTATGGAGTGTTTTTAGTAAGAGTTCGGATAGAAACACGATTCAAAACATAACAAGTTGTTGCAACTGCTTCAGCCCAAAAATGTTTTGGCAGTGTACTTCCATTTAACAATGTTCTGACACATTCTTGTAAAGTTCTATTTTTATGTTCTATAACTCAGTTTTGTTTTGGAGTTCTAGAAAAAAGGAAAATTATGAAATATTCCTTTCTTTTGACAAAATAAATCAAATTTCTCATTCTCAAATTCTCCTCTATGATCACTTCGTATGTTCTTTATTTTTAAGTCAGTTAAATTATGAATTTGTTTGACAAAGTTCTCAAAGAAATCAAAAGTATCACTTTTATTCTTTAAAAACATAGTCCAAGTGTATCTCGAAAAGTTATCAACAATTACAAACACATATCTACTATGATTTATGGACTGAACTTGAGTTGGTCCGAATAAATCCATGTGTAAGGATGATATGACCTTTTTAGATTTAACAGAGGATTTGGTTAACTTTCCAAGTTGAAAACATCGCATAAATTTTCAGTTTTGAATTTTATTTTGGGTAATCCTCTTACAAGATCATTTTTAGATATCTTGTTTATTGTTTTAAAATTAATATGACAAAATCGTTTGTGCCATAACCAAGGATCATTGTCTTTGGTTAATAAACACATACTTGGATTATTATAAACTGCCATATTCAGAATATAAATATTTTTATCTTGATTTCCTTCGAAAATAAGATTTTGATTTGAATTAAATATAATGCATTTATTTTTAGAAAAAGATATTTTAAAACCTTTACCACATAATTGGCTAATACTTAATAAATTATGTTTTAACTTCTTAACCAATAAAACTTCAGAAATAAGAGGTGAATTAGATATACCGTTATTGCTTACATCGCCTTTGCGGATGATATATCCTTTCGAATTATCTCCAAACGTGATTGTTCCTCCTTTTGAGTAAATGATATTTGTTAGCATCTCCTTATCTCCTGTCATGTATTTTGAACAACCATTGTCCAATATCCATTTTCCTCTGATTTTGTTGAGTGGGACCTACAAAAAATAAATTAAAATTTTATTGGTACCTACTTCCTCCGTTAGGGTCCTAAGGATTAAATCTTAGGAAGCCAAACCCAAGAGGGTCTAGGATCCTTGTAGAAAATATAATTATCATTATTATGAACAGAGTCTAAAAAATTCTTAATATATTTCTTTCTAATAAGGACATTATTGGTTTTCGGAACCCATATCCTAATATTTCCCAAGTAGTTATTCTTAGTAGAAATATTTAACTTACTACTAGAAATTTCCGGTTTAATATTAGAATTTTTAGAATTGGACTTCCTTTTTTATTTAACTTTTTGATGATATCTTAGTTCTTTTTTACTAAAATCCAGTTGAGAATTTTCTAATATTTTAGTTAAATTCTCTCTACCTTTGTTAAAATTGTTAACATTTTTAGAAATGCTTTCTAATTTAACTTTTAAACTAGAATTTTCTAATTCTATAATTTTAACTTTAATATTTAAATCACGATTTTCAGAAGCTAATAAATCATTTTTATTCTTTTGAATCTCGATTTCTTGACTCAACATAGAAATTTGAGAATTTGCAACTAAAAGAGATTCTTGTAGTTTTCTAATCTCGTCTTCTAAAATCTCTTTTTCGTCTTTTAAAAGATCTCTCTCAAATTCTGCTTTCTTTTTATCTTCATTAGCTTGTTTAAACTTTTTCTTAAACATTTTTCTAGATTCTAAAATTTTAGTAATAATTTCTACTAATTCAACAAAAATAAAATCACTTACATCATTATCCTTAGCCATGAAGCATACGTTCGCTTGCTACTGTCGCTGTCACTTTCAGAAGATAGATCCGAATTGTCCCAAGTGACTGAAAAAGCTCGTCTCCTTGATTTTTCCTTTTTGTGATTTTTCTTCAATTCTGGACAATTCTTTTGATAATGTCCGGTCTTGTGACAATTAAAGCATTCTACCAGTGCATGGTCAGGCTCTTTTGATGAATTCTTTTTGACATTCTTGCTATGGCCTTTTATATATTTTGGAAACTTTCTAAAATTCTTTGCTACAAAAGCAATATCTTCTTCGTCTGGATCTGAATCTTCATTCTCAATATGAAAAGATATAATTTTCTTATCTTGTATATGTGCTTTCTTTGCCTGCAAATTACTTCATAGGACATGAGATTACCGATTAACTATTCTGGTTCCATAGTAGATAGATCATTAGCTTCTTCGATAGCTAACACCTTTCTCTCCCATTCGTCCGTTAAAGAGTTCAAATTTTTTGAAACTATGTCAAAATCAGAGTACTTTCCTCCTAATGAGAATGATAAATATTTTGAAATCTTGAGTATATATCATTTATAGACTCATTCTCGTTCATTTAGAAATTTTGAAACTGGTTTTTAAGCATAGATATCTTGCTTTGTTGGACCTTACTAGTTCCTTCATGAGTAACTTTGAGTGTTCTCCAGATTTCATATGCAGCGTTACACATACAAACCTGGTTAAACTCGTTTCAATCCAAGGCACAATGCAACATATTCATAGCTCTAGCATTGGCGGTTGCCTCTGTTTTTCTTTTGCAGACCATTCGGTATATAGGGCAGTAGGTTGTGTATACTCTTTTTGTGTAATGTTCCATGCATCAAAACTATTTGCTTTCATATATATATATATATATATATATATATCTTTATTCATGTAGCTCAATAGTTGTAGTTTATGCCATTAAAGAAGGGTGGTCTTGCAGTGGATTGCCTTAAGTATATCCAGTATTATTACTAGCACTAGTGTTATTATCCATATTAACTATGTATCAGATAATAGTCTTATGGTTAAATGATGGCCATGCTCTGATACCAGCTTAAAAGGGGTCAATGTGTACGATTTAAGCCGGATACTAATATGGATAATGCAGAAATAATAGACTAACTTGTCATCTACAATAGTTACACAGGTAAGGCAAAGCTAGATAAATATATCACAAATAAAGGTAAAAAGCGATAAGAAAAGACACTAAGAATTTTATACTGGTTCAGGCTTCCCGCCATACGTCCAGTCCCGAAGCTCCTCTTCGGAATTCACTACCACGCTCTCTCTTAACCCGGAGGAATAGGTCACAATACACCCGAGCACCAACAAGGATGTCCACGCCTGAGCACTCACACAAGACTTCACAATTTACAAAGGTTTTTGACTCTTGAATATGTTCTCTAATCAATACAGAATAGTCACGATGAAGTACACCCTTCCTATAATCTTCTCCTGAAGTATTTGAAATGAATGTGAAGATTTAAGGAAGATTTGTTGCTTGTTGAATCAAGAGATGTGAAATGTTATCAAATATTCAACAAGTAACTTGAATTTGAGAGAGCTTTAGAATGCAAAGAATATAGAAGTGCAATTCAGAAAATAAAAAGAACAGAATCATAATTGGTAAAATTGGTGATTTGGAAAACATGTTTGTAGTGTTTATATAATAGTAGAAGAGTAGCATTCCTTCATCAAGAGTTTCAATAAAAAGTTTCATCCATTTCCATTGATAATTGAAGAGAAATCTCTTCATCAAAAAAGCGACTCTTCATAAAAAAGGCTTCTGTTTCGAATCAGTCGACTGGTCTAAAAACCATCAGTCGACTGGTTGAATAATACTTTAAAACATTTGGATTAAAACCTTATTAAAACTAGCTGTTATGTATAAAAACTCACTGACCAGTTGACTGGTTATTTTTCTACCAGTCGACCGGTAGGGCTGAGTTTGTACAGTTAGGCTTCTCAAAGCCTTATATATATTTACTTTGTTTTGCATGTTCGTGTACTTGAGGATAGATTTTAATATAATTCTAACACGACTCAATGTGTTTGTGTGTGTGTATATATATATATATCTAACCTTATCTTCATGACATGATTCCCATTGCTCTTCTCTTTGTTGACATTAATCAAAATTCTTGTTTTCAACATTCTCTTCCTTTTTGATTGATGACAACATTTTTTATTTTCTCCCCCTGAGTATTGGCTTCCCTTGAGTTTCTGCAACATTTTGTTAGTTGATAAATTTATAAACCTACCGTTTTGATTCCTGCAACAAAATGTTAGCACTTATCTTTTCAATAACTAGATTCATCATGGCGATCATAGAAAATATAACTCTCCCCTTTTGTCATCGATTAAAAAGTATTTAAAACATTATAAGCACAAAGTTATCAAAATAATATTTTAGAGATCTTTGAAAGATACAATTCCTAATTCTCGTCGAAGTCTTATGAAAGAAGTCTCTAAAAGGGGTTTAATAAACATGTCAGCAATTTGATTTTCTGAGTTTACAAACTCTAAATTAACTGTATGTTTTTCAATATTGTCTATCAAGAAATGATGTCTTATATCAATATGTTTAGTTCTAGAATGGTTTACCGGATTCTTAGATAAATTTATTGCGCTTGTATTGTTGCAATAAATTGTGGAATTAGACAGGTTTACGTTAAAATCTCTCAGTGTTTGTTGCATATATATTACTTGAGCATAGGCTAATGCAGTAGATATATATTCAGCTTCACATGTTGTCAGTGAAACACAATTTTGTTTCTTGTTGAACCAAGATATAAGTGATTTACCGATAAAGTGACGTGCTCCACTTGTACTTTTATGATCCGTTCGTAATCCTCTAAAATCAACATCACTATATGAAACTAATTCGAAGGAACAGTATTTTTGGACAGAAAAGTCCAAAAATTTTGTACTGCTAAGATAACGTAATATACGTTTAACTGCCCTCAAATGTGATTCTTTTGGATTATTTTAAATATGAGCACATAAGCAAACACTCATCATAATATTTAGTCCACTAACAGTTAATACAGAAGTGAACCTATCATACTTCAATATAACTTTTGATCGACACTTTTATCATTTTCATCTTTATCTAAGTGTATCGTCGTGCTCATTGGTGTAGGTTTACTTGAAGTATTTTCCATTCCAAAATGTTTTATTAAATTACTACAATAATTTTTTTGTATGAAAATTCCATTAGATAATTGTTTAATTTGCAAACCCAGAAAGTAAGATAGTTCTCCCATGTGCGACATTTCAAATTCATTGGTCATTATTTTTGTAGATTCTTGACATAATTGATCATTCGTTGATCTAAAGATAATGTTGCCTACATATATTTATACTATTAGAATATCTTTATTATCTTTCTTGATAAATAGTGTTTGATCAACCTTTCCAATTTGAAATCCTGAATCCAATAAATAAGTTTTGAGACGTTAATACAAAGCACGAGGTGCTTGTTCCAAACCATATAATGCCTTTTTCAGCTTGAAAACATGACCAGGAAATTTTTCATGAGCAAATAGTGGAGGTTGTTCAATATATACTCGTTCTTTAATATAACCATTTAAGAAAGCGCTTTTAACGTCCATCTGATATAGTATAAAGTTATGATGACAAGCGTATGCTAATAAAATTTGAATTGCTTCTTGTTGTGCGACTGGAGCAAAATTTTCTTCATAATCTATTCCTTCTTCTTGATTGTAACCTTATGCAACAAGTCTAGCTTTATTTCTAGTAATATTACCCAATTCATCTACTTTATTTTTGTAAACCAATTTTGTTCCAATAACAGTTTGATCATTTGGCATTGGAACTAATTCTCAGACTTCATTACGTTCAAATTGATTTAATTCTTCTTGCATGACAATTATCCAGTTTTCATCTGTAGATGCTTCTTTAGGGTTTTTAGGTTCGATATTTGATAAGGCTATATTACTTACTAAATTAAGTTGACTTCTTGTTCTTACAATTGAAGTTATTTCTCCATTAATATTTTGATTTGGATGATCTCGTAATATCCTTGGTGGAGATCTAACTTCATTAATAGGAATATTTTGATTTTCGATATTATCTTGATTTTCTGTAGTATTGTTTTCTATGTTATTATGAACAATGTTTTCATCTTCTCTATATATATCAATATCATCGTCATGAGAAGAATTACTTTTCATAATATCTGAATTGAATGAATTTTGAATAATATTTTCGTCAAACGAGACATGAAGTGATTCTTCTATTTTACCGGTTCCCTTATTGAAAATACGATAAGCCTTGCTACGCTCAGAATATCCTAAGAAAATTCCTTCATCAAATTTTGATATAAATTTTCCAAGATGATCTTTCATATTTAAAATGAAACATTTTGAACCAAAAACTTTGAAATAAGATATATCTGGTTTTCTACCAGTGAAAAGCTCGTATGGAGTGTTTTTAGTAAGAGGTCGGATGGAAACACGATCCAAAACTTAACAAGCTATTGCAACTGCTTCAACCTAAAAATGTTTTGGTAGCGTACTTCCATTTAATAATGTTCTAGCACATTCTTGTAAAGTTTTATTTTTACGTTCTACAAATCCATTTTGTTGTGGAGTACAAGGAAAAGAAAAATTATGAAAAATTACTTTCTTTTGAAAAAATAAATCAAATTTCTCATTCTCAAATTCTCCTCCATGATCACTTCGTATGTTCTTTATTTTTAAGTCAGTTAAATTTTGAATTTGTTTGACGAAGTTCTTAAAGATATCAAAAGTATCACTTTTATTCTTTAAAAACGTAGTCCAAGTGTATCTCAAAAAGTCATCAACAATTACAAACACATATCTACTATGATTTATGGACTGAACTTGAGTTGGTCCGAATAAATCCATGTGTTGTAATTCAGGTGGTTGTAAGGTTAATATGACCATTTTAGATTTAACAGAGGATTTGGTTAACTTTCCAAGTTGACAAGCATCGCATAAATTTTCCGTTTTGAATTTTATTTTGGATAATCCTCTTACAAGATCATTTTTAGATATCTTGTTTATTATTTTAAAATTAATATGACAAAATCGTTTGTGCACTAACTAAGGATCATTGTCTTTTGCTAATAAACAAATACTTGGATTATTATTAACTGCCATATTCAAAATATAAATATTTTTATCTCGATTTCCTTCAAAAATAAGATTTTTATTTGAATCAAATATACTACGTTTATTTTCAGAAAAAAGATATTTTAAAACCTTTATCACATAATTGGCTAATACTTAATAAATTATGTTTTAAGTTCTTAACCAATAAAACATCAGAAATAAGTGGTGAATTAGATATACCGTAATTGCTCACATCGCCTTTTCTGATGATATATCCTTTAAATTATCTCCAAATGTGACAGTTCCTCCTTTTGAGTAAATGATATTTGTTAGCATCTCCTTATCTCCTGTCATGTGTTTTGAGCAACCACTCTCTAATATCCATTTTCCTCTGTTTTTGTTCAGTGGCACCTGCAAAAAATAATTTAAAATTTTATTGGTACCCACTTCCTCCGTTAGGGTCCTAAGGGTTAAATCTTAGGAAGCCAAACCCAAGAGGGTTCAGAATCCTTGTAGAAAATATAATTATCATTGTTATGAACATAATCTAAAAAATTCTTAATATATTTATTTCTAATAAGGACATTATTGGTTTTCGGAACCCATATCCTAATATTTCCGGAGTAGTTTTTCTTAGTAGAAATATTTAATTTACTACTATAAATTTTCGGTGTAATACTAGAATTTTTAGAACTGGATTTCCTTTTTGATGATATCCTAGTCCTTTTTTACCAAAAACCAGTTGAGAATTTTCTAATATTTTAGATAAATTCTCTCTACCTTTGTTAAAATTGTTAACATTTTTAGAAATGCTTTCTAGTTTAACTTTTAAACTAGAATTCTATAATTCTATAATTTTAACTTTAGTATTAAAATCATGATTTTCAGAAGCTAATAAATCGTTTTTATTCTTTTGAGTCTCGATTTCTTGATTCAACATAGAAATTTGAAAATTTGCAACTAAAAGAGATTCTTGCAGTTTTCTAATCTCGTCCTCTAAAATCTCTTTTTCATCTTTTAAAATATCTCTCTCAAATTCTGCTTTCTTGTTATCTTCATTACCTTGTTTAAACTTTTTCTTAAACATTTTTCTAGATTCTAAAATTTCAGTATTTATTTCTACTAATTCATCAAAAGTAAAATCACTTACATCATTATCCTTAGCCATTAAGCATACGTTCGCTTGCTCACTGTCACTGTCGCTGTCACTTTCAGAAGACGAATCCGAATTGTCCCAAGTGACTGAAAAAGCTCGTCTCTTTGATTTTTCCATTTTGTGATTTTTCTTCAATTCTGGACAATTCTTTTGATAATGTCCGGTCTTGTGACAATTAAAGTATTCCACCAGTGCAGGGTCAGGCTCTTTTGATGAATTCTTTTTCACATTCTAACTTTGGCCTTCTCTATATTTTAGAAACTTTCTAAAATTCTTTGCTACAAAAGCAATATCTTCTTCGTCTGAATTTTCTTTCTCAGCATGAAAAGCTAAAATTTTCTTATCTTATATATGTGCTTTCTTTGCCTGCAAATTTACTTCATAGGACATGAGATTACCGATTAACTCTTCTAGTTTCATGGTAGATAGATCATTAGCTTCTTCGATAGCTAACACCTTTCTCCCCCATTCGTCTGTTAAAGAGTTCAAATTTTTTGAAACTATGTCGAAATCAGAGGAATTTTCTCCTAATCCTAAGAGAGAATAATAAATATTTTGAAATCTTGAGTACATATCATTTATAGACTCATTCTCGTTCATTTAGAAATTTTGAAACTGGTTTTTAAGCATAGATATCTTGCTTTGTTGGACCTTACTAGTTCCTTCATGAGTAACTTTGAGTGTTCTCCATATTTCATATGCAGTGTTACACATACAAACCCGGTTGAACTCGTTTCTATCTAAGGCACAATGCAACATATTCATAGCTTTAGCATTGGCGGTAGACTCTGTTTTTCTTTTGCAGACCATTCAGTATATATAGTAATGGATTGTGTATACTCTTTTTGTGTAATGTTCCATGCATCAGAACTATTTGCTTGCATATATATCCTCATTCGTGTAGCCCAATAGCTATAGATCATGCCATTAAAGAAAGGTGGTCTTGTAGTGGATTGCCTTAAGTATATCCAGTATTATTACTAGCACTAGTGTTATTATCCATATTAACTAGTTATCAGATAAATGTTTTACGGTTAAATGATTGCCATTCTCTGATACTAATTTAAAAGGTGTCGATGTGTACGACTTAAGCAGGATACTAATTTGGATAAAGCGGATATAATAAACTAACCAGTAATCTACAATAGTTACACAAGTAAGAGCTAAGCTAGATAAATATATCACAAATAAAGGTAAAAAGCGATAAGAAAAGAAACCAGGAATTTTATACTGGTTCGGACTTCCCGCCCTATGTCCAGTTCCAAAGCTCCTCTTCGGAATTCATTATCACGCCCTCTCTTAACCTTGAGGAATAGGTTACAATACACCTGATCACCAACAAGGATGTCTACGCCTGAGCACCCACACAGGACTTCACAATTTACAAAGGTTTTTTACTCTTGAATGTGTTCTCTAATCAACACGGAATAGTCACGATGAGGTACACCCTTCCTATAATCTTATCCTCAGGTATTTGAAATGAATGTGAATATTTAAGGAAGATTTGTTGCTTGTTGAGTCAAGAGATGTGAAATGTTATCAAAGATTCAACAAGTACCTTGAATTTGAGAGAGCTTTAGAATGCAAAGAATAAAGAAGTGCAATTCAGAAAATAAAGAGAATAGAATCAGAATTGGTAAAATTGCTGATTTGGAAAACATGTTTGTAGTGTTTTTATAATAGTAGAAGAGTAGCATTCCTTCATGAAAAGTTTCAGTAAAAAGTTGTGTCCATTTCCATTGATAATTGAAGAGAAATCTCTTCATGAAAGAAAGTGACTCTTTATAAAAAATGCTTCTGTTTCGAATCAGTCGACTGGTCTTAAACCATCAGTCGACTGATTGAATCATACTTTAAAACATTTGGGTTAAATCTTTTTAAAACTAGTCGTTATGTACAAAAACTCATTGACCAGTAGACTTGTTATTTTTCTACTAGTCGACTAGTAGATCTGAGTTTGTACAGTTAGGCTTTTCAAAGCCTTATAAATATATATATACTTTGCTTTGCATATTCCTGTTATATCTAAGGATAGATTTTAACGTAATTCTAACAGAACTCAATGTGTGTGTGTGTGTGTGTGTATATATATGTAACCTTTTCTTCTTGACATGATTTCCGTTGCTCTTCTCTTTGTTAACATCAAAATTCTTGTTTTCAACACAATACAGGAGAGAGGCCCTCGCATATCCGGTCGGTTTCCAAGTACGTTTTAGACTTCCACCACTTATTAACTTGTCTTGGGTCTACGACACAATCAAGACATCAACAACAGCCTAAGAGATGTGATAATCTCCGGTCTTCAATCACCGTCTTCATTATTCACTTTAACTGTCGTAATAATTACTCAGAATGGGTAAAACCCGACCTTTCCAAATAATTTGCGTATCTTCATAATCATGTGTTAAATACACAAAGATAACACATATTTAATTCCAATCCAGCATATTCTTTTAATTAAACATTCATACTTTTTAGAAAAAAATGTTCTCATTAACTTTATCGAAGATAATTTCTTTAATCTATCACAATGATTAACCAAATGTTAGAAATTAATCTTATCTTACCGGGTTAAAGAACAATGGCCATTTAAAAACCTTGTTCACTATAAACCCAAAAATGTCACTTTTTTTATTTCACAAAACCTTCATAAAAATTCGGCTTGCTTTAATAAATTGGGAAAGATTCCCATACCTTATTTAAAAGATTTATCCATTTCTCGGTCGTGTTCAAGAACAATAAAGTTAAAGATACTTTTTACTATGAACCCAAAATCAATTCATTAGGATCATATATCAAGCCTTAACATGCTGCAAAATAGCCATCTAAAAATAATATTTATATTTCAGTTCATGGAATTTTACTCAAACTCTTTCCAAATCATTCATTATGATTGATCATGATTTATTTATAATTTTAACATTATTAAGGCACTTTTCAGCCGGTTTCAAATATCGGCCACCGAACTGCATCCATAGCTACCGTTTTCATAACTGATTTGGACATAATTTAATATCTAACCGTTCAAATTAAACCACTTGTATTCACTGGGGAGATATTTTCGATACGAGCCCAACGGTTCCGGTTTTAGGAGAATCCGAGATCGAATCTCCCGCTACGTCAGCTCTAAGTTACGAGTTGACGTCCGCGAACTGTCGTTGTACGATGCATTCCATTCAAGCCCGAATTGATTTTATAATTTATAAATAAATCGAAATGTTTCTAAACTTCTTTGTTTAATTATTTAAAATTATTTCAGCCATTTAGCTTCAAATTCAAATATTTCACCATTTAGTCTAATTTTTCATTATTCTAAAGAATAAATAATATTATTTTTTGAAAGTCATCCGTTCACGCCCAAAATTTCCTTATAATCGTAATAAAAATAAATGAGAAACTTCCGAAAGAAAACTTCTTTTTAAACAATTGCTTCATACTCTAACCGAACCTCACTTTGAAAAGTAACTATTCATTTAAATTCAATTCCTTTAACTAGCCAAAAGTATATTAAAAATACTTCAAAATCCTCCGTCACGGTTAAGAATATTCATCGATATTTCGATATAAACGTGTCCATCCAAAATCAGACATCGAATTTATTTTCAGTTTTTACCTCATATTTAATATTATTAAAATATGTCCTTTTATTCTGAATTGAAATGAAATTCAACCGAATATCATGCAAATTTCCTCATACTAATCCAATACATCCAACAATAGTTGCGAATAACTATTTAACATTCAAATAACATCCAATGTGCATTTATTTTCATACAAGCTTCAAAATGATTTATAAAGGCTTATCTCGTCTGTTTAACCAAACGATTAACGCACGAACTATATACCCAAGACCCATGTGGGGTTTCAACCATCAAAAAATTATTTAATTAATCATTTATTCAATCTTATTGATTTAATTTAAATAGGCGAACATAAATAAGCCGTTCGACTAGTAAATGTATTTTTACTCAAATTTCAACTACAGCAAATAATGTGTCATTATTATCAACAAATTTATATTTAAATTAACATCCACATCACAACATAGTCAATCATCCATTGCCATTTATGGTGAAGTGTCCATCCACGTAGTATGAAATACGAGTGTTAAATATTCATACAACGCTTATAATGCAAATGATTAGTGAATAATTCATGTGTTGAACTCAAAAGGGGTATCATATGTAATAAGTAATATAACTATATGAAATGTTTAAATGTCGCTCTAATTGTGACATAACCCATTGTCTAACTTGCAACTTACTTAACTTCATCGTATTAACTTATAACTTAAAATGGGTAACTGATTAATTTTTCATAACCAATTAAACCACTCAAATATACCAACTAAAGCAAGAATCTCTCAACCCAGCCATTAGAAAACAATACACTGCAATGTTGGATTTTCTGGTGCTTGCTGCCGCCTAAAAATCCCGCATTTTTGGCTTGAAATGTCTTCAAATTCCACGAAAACATTGGTACACCTTCCAACTAGCGAATGAAGCAAGGAAGGAAGGAGCTTTGGTCAATTGGAGCTCTCCGGAGCTAAGGGCTTCGCTGTCCAGAAATGGAGAGAAGCTTAGATGGCTCCACAACTTGTCTCGGGGAACGTAGAGTTCACCAAGGTGGTTCTAAAGCTAGGTAGGTAAAGCTAGGACCTTAAGTGGAGCTCTTTTCCATGTCATGAAGCAATGGGACGAAGAGAAGAGGAGAGAAGAGGGGGTGGGGGCTTGAGTCGGCTACTAATGGAGGGGGTTCCGACATGGGTAGGGGGTAAGCGACTAGTGGATGCTAGGGTTAGGGTTTGAGTTTAAGGGGAGGCTACCAAAATGAAAAAACGAAATAAAAAGAGGAAGAGAGAAAGTAAGGAAGAATGGTGGAGAAAGGAGATCATATGCTAAATTTGATCTCCCTCTTTCTCCGATTTCCCAACTGAAAACTATCTCCATTTGCTATGAAATTTTGGCATAAGCTAATGTATGGGATTATGAATACAATGGATCAAGTTTAGTCGAATTCCGAGTTCGTTTGATCTTTCATTTTATTTTCGGATCTAGCTCAACTTAGCTTCAAAAAATGAGATTTTAGCGTATATTTTCTTCTTGCATGCCCACATGATAACTCCATAAATAATGAAACATAGGATTTTTCCATTATTTGATGATACGAATCCAAAAAAAAGTGTCGCCGAATTCCGAGATCGTGTCAATAACGTTCCTATGTAAATTGATCGTCATTTTTACCCCAAACGGGTTTATCGAGCACGACCACACACTAACTCCATTTAACATGAAATTTGAAACTCAATAATGATTTGATATCCTGAATCCAACAAAATTGGTCTCGTCGAATTTTGAGCTTGCTATAAAAATTTTACTTTTTAAGGGCGACGCGATGATTTTAAAAATCAAAATTTTAAACTCCAGATTCATAAATCAATTTAACAATTTTATTGAGTTTGTTTTAAGTCAATTAAAATATAAAAACTAATTTTATTCTCAAATATTATTTAGCAAAATAACCAATTTATATTCAATATTCCTTAAAATAGCTTAAATTAAAATTTTAATTGGTTCTGAAATGCCAGGTTGTTACAATCTCCCTCACATAAAACTTTTTGTCTCGAAAAAGAAACATAGCTGAAAGTTGTTTAACTAACCAACTCATCTTGCATTCTTGCTTTCATTCTTTAACTTTTCAGTTTCTAATAACTTCTAAATTTCCCTGAAATTTGGCTAACACACTAAATTTCTGAAAAATTTCGCCATAACTTCTTTTTTACGGGGTGATCTGAACAAATTTATTGGGCCTTATTAGGTACCCAATAAATCAATATATCACATACTAATCAAACGTGAATACCCATTATGACTTACATACCCTCTCCCTTCCCTATGCCCATGCGCCGTGACTAAAACAAGAGAGACAAGTGTATTTTTGTCGTCTCCTTACCTGTGTAGGGTTTATTATTAATTCATGCAATTTACCGTTATGTGTTATTAAGTCCGTGATCAGTCCTTAGTTCAACCTGTAATTCAGTCCTCACCATCTAAGCATCTTGCTCATATGTGTAATCCTTACCTCGTCATATAAGCCCTAAATGCTTATATGGAATATGTTATGCTACTCTGTCCATGATGTATGTTATGCGGTGTGGTCCATAATTTATTGGTTACTATCCTATGGCGTATGTTTAAATGTCACACAGAGCAACCATCACATCGCATCCAAATCATTCATAGTATTATAATAATAATAAAATTGCATAACCAACTTATAAAGGTGCACCTGTTTGTTGGGCACACAATTTCATTCTTTACTCAACGCTAAGCCAATACCCTGCTCAACAGATATATACATATACATATATATATATATATGCATTTATTGAAAATGAGGTGTCTATGTTTTTATTTTGTCTATAGGGCCCTTCTGGTCCACTTCACATAAGCACCAAGTAGTAGTGGACTCATGTGGATGGTACATAACTCTTAATATATACTATGCAGCATAGTCATAACTCACAAATATCCAAGCATCTATATCAACACCAACAAGTCATAACAAAAGATCAACAACCATCATCATATCATATATATAATATCATAGTGAAACATCACCAAAAAGATCAACTATATCATAGACACAACATATACCCAAGTGTGATGGGTCGCTTAAGGTATAAACCATGTATATGTATCTAACTGCCCATATCTATACTCATCCGGGTACTGCTACGTACTTGAGGTGGCTCACAAAATATCACACATCCAAAATATACATATCGTCCCTCTATCGCACCAAAAAAGGGACTAGCGCACCGATATACCCTATATATACGTTTGTGTGTGTATATATACATACATACATACATACATAAGACAACCGAGTACCATAAAGTCCATGCTAGAGCTATGCACAGAGGGCCTTGATAAAGACAACTCCTCGGACAACTCCTCCCCAAAACCTAGAGGGAGAAGAGGCCAGTCATCATCATCGTCTTCTTCTACTTCTACCATCTCTTCCTCCACTCCCTCTATCTCAATTTCTTCCTGTTCCTGTACCTCTTTGTAACGAAACAGAAAATTTTCAACACAAATACATCTCGTGTCCAAACTCGAGTATCGAAAATCCAATACATTAAAGGAAGAAGTTACAGGGTGAGATAAGAAAGAAAGAAAATATTAAAATAGAAGAAAAAGAAGAACTAAACATAATACACAGAGTCTCACATCGCAACGGAATAAAATATAATACAGAAATAATTTTTATTTAAAAACTCGAACTAGTACCTACAATTATCAGAGTACAATGGACATCCAATACATCTGGGCAGTTATAACAGTCCGTCCTCATTTACAACACACAGAGGAATAATGTATCATACGTCTAAACTCCTCCAGCTTGTCTCCTAAAGTCCATATCATCTTACCTGAACCTGTACAACTTGGTCTAACCCAACTGGATCTTGCCCGAGCATTACAAATGCCACTGGTCAGTCTGGTGAACCAACATGAGAAAAACCCACTAAATTATTAGTATCATCCATCTTGATTTTAAAGTTAAAAATCATTTTCGAAATAAAAGGATAATCGTAAGACCAATCCACACATATACACGGACGGTTTTTACCTTACGATAACCTAAACCATTTTTGAAGTCATAGTTATTCTGATATTATAGTAATGTCTAAATACAAATAAATATCAATCTAGCAGAACACTTGCATCTCACGCTCTACATATATAGTATAAAATCAAAACCACAGGCAGTTATTGGAGATTGGATTTCCAACTACGATAAGGTATGGAACCACCTTTCGATAGTGTATCTCTAGAGGGGAATACACCGGCTTCAACAAGAACGCCTTGCAACCTGGCCCACAATGACCGACCCCTCATTTCTCTTAAGTGTATCGAATATATTGTCACCTTACGGTTGCTAGCAACATAACTGTTCCCGAGAGATGCAAAAGCGAAAAGAAGTAACAAATATGAATATTCTCTAGATGGTGATAATATACCCTAATGGGGGCAACCCACATAGCCATGCTGCCTGCCCGATTTTTGTCATTTCCCGGTTGTGAGGCTTGACATTTAAAATAACCTTTTTTATAACATCTGGCCATCATTCACTTTGAATGCCATATGTCAAATCCGCCAAATATCACTAATTGACATCCACAGAAATATTCTAGTGTGAAGCTAAAAGAAGTGCCCTTCTTCTCCATCAACCGAAATATGTTTGAGGAAATCAATGTACGTGGTCTTTTGGAAATACTCTGTCAGCCATTCGTCCATACAAGTTGTCCTGGGACTGGACAAACCGAAGGCACTCTCCTTCCACATCGTAGGAATCACCCTATTGATCGTAGCGAGTATTCCTTGCAATCCGTTGATTTCAATCACGATAGGAACACCATTAGAATATCTCTGGGGGTCACTCCAGAGAATTCGACAAGTAGTCCTTTCGCTTATGAAGATCCACGGTCTTCACTGCTCCATCTTTAATCAGCATCTTCCACATTTACATATTAGTTGGTTCAGAATGGTTTTCGAATATATTCGATCCCGGTCTTTCCGTACCAACAAGCGTATAGGCCAGATTTGATAGTCGGTCATTTAACTATCAAATAAAACAACCATTCATCCATAAAAGAAAATTTAATTCGCTGATTAAATATCCATTTTTCATTTAGCCTCCTTATTCATTAAATTTAACTTCTCTTATTTTCCAATAGTTGGAATACCCATTTCTCTTCTTATACTAATATAAGAATATTCAAAATCCCTTTAATTTAAAATACTTTTAAGAACGTATATCTCATCTCGGTCATTAATCACTAACCGTAAACTAGTAAGAGAATAATTCCCTAAGTGTCAACCCCCAAGGCCGAAACCAACATCAGATCGACACTCAGAACATTATTCAACTCACTAATCTCCAGTCAGTTTCCAATTTCCTTAATTCCATTTCTTAACTGCTATCGAATAAAAATTCCAATATCCATTATTATTACAAATGATATATTAATCTCAACTTATATAAAGTTCGATTACATTCAAATGATTTTACACTTATATGAATTTTAATTAAATCCAGACCATTATAATGTTATAAACTTATATAAAGTTTAAATTCAAACCAAGTTATAAACTTATATGTATACTTGTATGAAGTTTGATTATAATGTCGATTAAATTCAACATTTACAACTTATATGAAATTGATTCCATAAATAAATTTCATAAACATCTTATAGGTTTATTCCAATAAACTTCATTTTATTTCTAAAATATTCATATGTGTATATCATTTGTAAATTCTTACTATTTAAAATTTATTATCTATAAACCTTATATAAATTTCTTTAATATAATATATATTATATTATTCAAATTTAGTTTGACAAAAATTCCATTAGCATTTATAAATTTAAAAACTCCTCCTAACAAAATTCCTATTTCGCTTTAATCCCTATTCACCCTACCCGTGAATAATATTCCTTAATACACTTCATTACTCGACTTCTTTAGTCAATTTGATTTCTTACTTGCACTTCAAGTTTAAAGTCTATTTATAATTTAAAATTATAAATTTATCCCATATAATCTCTTTTATAATTTCCCTTGTAATTGGAGGATTTTAAATCTATTTAAAATATCGACTTATTATTCGATTTCCATTTCTTTCCCAAATTCGCACATACTTTACAGTTTCTCCAATTCCCCAATAATATTTTCACTTATAAAATTGCCTTTTCATCTCATTTGTTTAAAACAAATATTTTATTTTTAAATTTATTTAGTTTTGTTTCCCAAATAAACATTTCTATTTGAAAATAATTATCTTCTTTCCAGCTCTCTTTATATTATTATTACTATTTTGAAATCCATATTTTCCTAAATTCTCAAAAGGGTAATCGTTTCATTTCTTTATGAAGGTCGTTTATAAAACCGCCTCATTAACACATTTGTTTAAACAAACTTTTACTTTTAAATTATAATTTGGATTTCAAATGAATATTTCTATTTAAAAGTAGATATTTCCTTTAAACTATTTTTATATTTTGAAATATGTATATATTATTTATGATATTCAAGGTATCCAAAATCAACGATCAATGTTACTGACACAACCAAATATACCAAAGCTATCACAGGTTATAAAACATATTATATATGAGCATATATGTAAAAACAAATAATTTAAATGTGAGGAATCCAGTTGGATCCCTCCAACATGTTTTTCCTACATCCACAGATGTTAGTCAACAATAATAATACCCATCCTGCTTCGAGGCAAGATATCGCGGTATAGAAGGTCATCCACTATATATATTGTGGGGCGCATAGGGAAATCATCCGCTAATAGTACTGCAGGCATCCGCTAATGGTACTACGGGAATTATCCAATCACCAATATTATTACTATATAATATTATTATATACTACTATCACTTTATATCAATCAAATTATCATCCATCAAGGAATAAATTAAATTTGAACTATTGAAAATAGTTCCTAATAATTTAACTAAGTGAGTTTAACTCACCTTGGTTTTCCTATGCCGAATATCCATTTAAATTCCGTCTCATCTCGGCTATGCAACTACTTCATTGTCTCGAATACAATCTATGATAAATTTAAAATTTTATTAATTGGCTAAACAACTTTTAACTAAACTAAATATTAAAATAAATTATCCTACATGTATTTATCAGTTAAGTATTTATTTATTTTAAATGAACTATTTAAATAAATTTTCTATGTAATATAATTTTCGTAAAACGGTATACCTTATCATCTTGCCAATTTCTACACTCCTTCTGACAACCATCTTCATCAGACTAATATCCTTTACATCGCAACTCCACCATCATGCTATTGTCCCCAAAATCAACATCATGGCAAAGCTTCTTTAGTTTTCCTGATTACCTACTTCAATCTTTTCCCAATGCTCATTTGCCACTATAATCTTCTCCTAACAGTAATACCACCGGACTATTTTTTTTTTCCAATTTTTTTCATCACCGCAACAATACTAAAATGCCTCAAACCTCCTCCAACTTCGTACTGCCTCGGCCAAACTCCCCTTGATTTTCTGTCGCACTCCCAGGATAATCCACCTGATCGCACAGTTCAACTTCTACCCGCAAACCCAAAATACATCTCGCTCAACTTCTCTGTCGATCCTCCAAAACATCCCAGTCCTGAACGCCTTCTTCCTCCAAAATTCAACACTGTTCCTCCATCTGCTGAACTCCCCAATTCACCTATCAGGCCTCGCAAATCCAGGATTCACATTCCTACCATTATCGAACTCCACCCTTATTTGCCACTCCCTCTAGTACATCGCACTGTCCGACAACAAACCAAAATATCCAAATTATCAAAGTTGTGTTCCCAAATCTGCACCCCTTCGATACAACAAAATCAACAGTTGCTTCACCGTATACTCCACCACCGGACTTTTCAACTGCGTCCAACTGGTCAACTCCAGTGACCAATTTCGACCTTCCCAATGTTGGTAACATCGAATTTAGTAACTCATCGAGCTCTAAGATACATCACGGTTTCGAGTCACACTGAAAGGAGATCATGCTTTCCTTTTCGATTTTGCTATTTGATTTCCTTTTTTTTCTTTCGATTTAATTTTGAAATGGTAGTATTTGGTTTTCGCGATTTAACAGAAGAAGATGAAAGTGAACTGCAATGGTTTTGAGTGGCTTTGAAAAGGTATACAGACGATTTTGTTTCGGCGGATCAATTCTTAACAAATGAAAAAGAAATGAAGGAAGAAAGAGGACCAAACGCTTCTTGTTGGTTTTTTTTGATGCAAAAAGGTAGTGAATCGCAAGATTCACGCCTTCTTTCATTAAACATAAAGCTAATACATCGTGGTGTTCATTACAGCATACAACATACGTACTACAAATATTTACAAGAATATATACAGTCCAAAATATTGCACATGCACGCAGGCATGTAATTACAGTAGCCAAAATATACATAAAACATCCCCATAACAGCTAACATCCCCATAAATGTCTAAAGCCAAAAGGGTGAAACAGAATCAAGCTCGCCTGCCACGAGCTCTGTCCATGACTCTTGCGCCAATGGTGTCCATAAACTTGGCTTCTTCGTTGTCTGACCATTGAGAAACAAATTTGGGAATGCAGTAGATAACAGAATTAGGCGATTTCATTTTACATTTAAACTTACGTGAGTTTCGTTCATGCCATAAAATCCAAACATAAGCAAAATTCAAGACAGTAAATAAATGTCGCATGGGTGTATCAGGGAGTGAAACAAAAATGGTGTGCCAAAAGTGGAATTGGTCAGTGATGTAGTCAGACCAATCTAAACAAACATTAAGGCTGACCAAACCCTTCTTCCAAACATAGAAAGCGAAATCGCATTCGACGAACAAATGCAGGTAAGTCTCTTCATTGTCAGCGCAAAAGACACAACCCCCATCAATATGAACTCCTTTTCGTCGAAGTCTGGTCACCGTATTTTGCCTATTATGAATGATCGTCCACAAATGAATTTTGACTTTAGTAGGTATTTCTTTAAAGCTCCACATGCATTCAAAACCAACGTAACTCCTTCCTGCAAAATTCATCATCTTATAAAGCTGGCTAACCCGAAAAGATTTGTTATTCCCCTCAATTTTCCAGACAAATTCATCATCTTCAACTTCCGAAAGTTGAATATCCTCAAGCAAACGAATCAAACAACATAGCTGACTCAATGTGTTACCAGCCAAGAGACGGCAGAAAGTCGGCCTCCATTTGAAGTTGGCCGCATTCATGTTATACATTTCATTGACTGTAAAGTTCTTATTGCAAGCAATATCAAAAAGGTCAGCAAATTCAACTTTCAAAGGAATGGGAAGCAGCCAACAATCAAACCAGAACGATGCATTGCGTCCGTTCTTAACTACGATGCCCGCACCAATTTTAATCCAGTGTATGTTTGACATAACACCACGCCAAAAAGACGAACAATGAGAGGCATCCGCGTTCCAATCAAATCTTCCTTCATAACAAGTGTTTAAAATTCACTCTTTCCAAAGAACTTTCTTGTCGCTTAACATTGTCCACAGCCATTTGAAAAGTAAAGCTGAATTCATGTATCTCAAATTTAAAACTCCCAAGCCACCCTGATCTTTGGATTTGTAAACCTGATCCCACGACACGAGACAACTAACTTTACGTGTGTCCTTTGTTCCAGTCTAGAAGAAATTGCGACGAACAACGTCAATTTTCTCAACCACCCATCCAGGACAAGAATAGAAAGATAGCCAGTACAAAGGGATAGCAGAAAGAATAGAATTCACCAACACAAGTCTACCAGCCTTGGATAAGCAGCTCCCTTTCCATCTCGCCAATCTCCGATCAACTTTGTCAATAACGAATTGCCAGTCCCGCTTCATCAATATTTTTGGACGAATGCAAGCCCCGAGATAATTGAGAGGAAATGAATCCGCCTTACAATTGAGGATTTTGGCACATTTCTTGTTCACATCAACACTACAACCCAGAGTATAAACACTACTCTTATGAAAATTAATTTTTAAGCCGGATAAACTTTCAAAAGCATAAAGCAAAATTTTTAAAGAGGCAATGTATTTGCAATCTGGATTGCTAAAAATGATAGTATCATCAGCATATTGCAAAGAATTGATACCCCTAATGATATGATCCCTTCCAAATCTCTGGATGATATCATTAGCGCTTGCCAATTGAAGAATCCATCAAAAGACATCTGCTGCCAAATCAAAAAGAAGAGGGGAAAGAGGATATCCTTGATGCAAACCATGCTTGGAGACAATAGTATTGCCCGCCACAAAATTCACACAAATATTTGATCTGCTTGAAGTCAAAATATTGTGAATCCAGTTTATCCATCTATCAGGAAAACCTCTCACATGAAGCAAATCCATGATGAACCTCCAATCAATGGTATCAAAGGCCTTAGCAAAGTCCAGTTTCAAAATTGCACAGGGCACTTTATGTCTGTCACCGTGAGAGATGACTTCCTGAACAAGTGTTGCTCCATCAAGAATAAATCTTCCTTTGATAAATGTCGTCTGCGAAATGTCAATGAGATCATCCATTTACACTTTTAACCTATTCGCGAGAACTTTAGTAATCAGCTTGAAGCTACTATTCAAGAGGCTAATAGGTCGAAAGTCCGCAGTAGAGACATTTCCTTCTTTTTTTGGTATCAAAACCACATTTGCATACCCAAGCAAATCTAACCTCAAAGAGCCATCATGAAATTCTTTGAAAATGCTAATGACGTCATGTTTAATCAGATGCCAGTATTTCTTGTAAAAAGAATTCGGAAAACCATCAGGGCCAGGGGCTTTATCACCAGGCATCTCGTTCAAGGCTGATACTATTTCTTCCTCCGAGAACTCCGAATCAATGCCACTTAAATCAATATTTGATGGATACAACATGCTCCAATTTACATTTACCCAATTCTTGTTCCTTTCTCCAAAGATTACTCTGTAATACTCGGTAAATTGGGATGGAAAAATAAAAGGCGATGAGTTCAATTTATAGAGTGCGAAGGGAGGATGATAAGAACGACGTCTAATTCAGTAGAGCATAGGTAGAATAAGTTACAATAGTAGAGAGGTTTGCAGCTATGAAGCTTCACACAGAAGTAAATACTGAGATGTAAAATTTGAAAGGAGAAGATGATGTATTTTTTCAGAGTAGCTGAGCTAAGGAGACATAGGTCATCTCCTATATTCAGATTTATTTATTTTGATTTTATTTAACGCGGTGCCTTTAATTAAAATACCCTGCAGTTCTGAATCCCTATTTGCGTGCAACGAACGACATTTCCAGTGTTATACCACCATTATGAACACACTGTAATAGTTTCCACGGTCTAATTTGACCATATACAGAAGATATTAAATTAAATTAATGATTTAACCTTAAATTCGATTTAATATAAACTGATTCAAAAATAAACAAATCTACTGTTTTATTATCAACATATATATATATATATACACACATATATATATGTATATATTCATAAAATTCCATAATAAATTAACTTGAAATTTAAACCCGATATTTCATTCTCAAGTTAAACAAATATTAAATTTATTAAAAATCGATTTGTTTTATTAAATAAATCGTTGCGGTTTATAAACGGTTCCATAGAGACTATTTGAAAATTTAATTTAGCCATAACTCTCAATATAAAATACGAAATTTTGATTTTTATCTTTCATTACAAAGTTATAGTTCAACAGATTCGAATATTTATTGTTTCAGAGAATTCCGACTTATAATGGATCTTGTACACTCAGTTGAAGTTCAAAACTAAATATTACGAACTACCGCGCCATTACAAGCACGTTTATATTTAATATATATTTTTATTCATTCAACTTCGTTTTACTTAATATAAAAATCCATTTATATTACAGATTCAATATTTAAACCAATTTAAATATTCAAAGCTGAAGTGATAAAAATCCGGGATGTTACACTCTTCCTCTTCCTGATCCAATGCGGGGACCTCCTTTATCGGCTCATCAGCCTCTATAGGTACCAGAGCAACTAGTGGCTCGAGTAAAGCTACAGGTCCTAAGGGCTGAGAAGGATCGTCAACCATTATACCCATCACCTCATCATAGTCAGGGAGGACATCTAAGGCTAGAAGGGATCGGTCTAATAACATCGCATCCTCCTCTGGAAGGGGCATAGGATTGTGGTCTCCATGATCACGTGGACATACTCATCCAAAATAAATCCCTCGTCATCTTCCAACATGCGCATAATAATCTGTATCTAGAAGGACCAGGAGTATGAAAACAGAAGCAATATCTAATATATATTCGTCGTCCTTACCATGGTCTGAGGCTACGTGGGTACTGTGATGATAACAAGAACCATAAGGTCTATTACTTGAACTCTCTGTAAAGCTGTTAGAACTATCGGACGAACTAGTACTATCGGGACCATAAATACTATCTCCGGTATGCAAAGAAACTGGGGGACTATCACCTACACTGAAAGATGAACTACCATATGAGGACGAGGAAATGAATAGGAGCTCGAGCTGCCCATGGGGCGCAATCTTACCTCTCTATGAATTCGAAAGAAAGAAATTCAAATTAGATAGCGGGTTTAGATCAAACCATTTAAAAACAAACGACTAATGTTTACATATATTCACTGTCCAAAATCGTGAATACATTTCTTTCTATTTAAATCTTAGGCTATTTCAGAATTTATCGACTGTCCAAAATCGTCGAATATTTCGTTAAATCGATCCTAATTTAAATATCTTGAATAACAAAACAAAAAACAAAAGCCAAGGTAGTTCATTGACTATTAAATTTCATAAATGTTTACAAAGCATAATTTCTGTGACACTTATAGAATATATAATAGAAAATTACTATATGCATATTGTTGTCATGCCTACATCTTCTCATGGTCACATAACTCTTAACTCATCCTAGGGTATTTCTATCCCCATCTCTAATGAGTTTTCTCATTTTAGGATGCTATTGATCCTATCTCTAATGAGTATTCTTTAACAGAATTTTACTAATTCTACCTCTGAAGAATTCTTTCGTTGGGTCCTAATGTGTCTTAATCTAGAGCTTTGTAAACCAAAGCTCTGATACCACCCTATTACTCTCCAAATCCCCCGATCTCCGAAGAGACGGAAAATGCGGATTGTACGAGAACATAACACATCAGAACACAGAACGACATAACTTTTTATTGTTATTACAACTATTTACATCAGAGTACTAGAATATTAGAGCACAAATAAATATTACACAGTAGAAAAATAATATTGGAGATTAAAATAAATTATATAACAGCGAAAATGTTACATAAATGCAATATAAATCGAAAGCAGCGGAGATTCATCAACTAACACAACTCGAAGAAATACACATATACAAAGATTTCAGAATATAGCCCAAGCCGTAATCCGGGATCCTGCTAAATAAAAGAATCTGCAAAACCAAAACTACTCACTACCCGTATGTAGAATATGGGCACCTAGAGTTTAGGTTGAAAAAATAAACTGTAGGTCAGTTATGAGACTAATGTGAGAGCTAAAAACAGTTATTAAACTTTTACTGTAAATAGGATAAATCATGGGACCACGCCGTATGTCACGGAACGGGTTTACTCCCATGAATACTAAAGTTTGAAATTAAAACAATTATAAATAACGCAATGCTTTTTGAGAAAATGGAGGTACTATAAGACTCAGGTTCCATCACACAATGCAACACAAGATGGATCATAGAGTTTTAACCTTATAATAGCCAAACATGCTTGGCACGCTTTTAAAACAAATAGTTTTGATATCACTATAAGTGCATAGTGTAAGAAAACAACTTCGAATATAAATGTATCAATCATAGATGACATAGTACCCAATCTTACTATGTCGCCATATAGGTTTACGACTAAAACCGAATGTCGCGTATTGGAATTTGGATTCCATCTATGAGTCGAGGTAAGGGATCATCCTCACCGGTTTTGAGACACTCTAGCGCATGTCTCAGGATCGCGCCCTTAGCAACCCTTGGGAGCGCCGGGGCCAGTCCACTCTCACTTTATGGATTGGTTATTCCTGAACAATACGTTTCCCAGTCCAAGGACCTATCACAAGGTTAGTACGTCGACCATATCCAAGGGACCTCGCTATCCATCATCCACATATCCATCATCCACATAAGTAAAATGTCTGGGCTCCATACCATGACATCACCTCTAGCTAAAAAGAAACGCATGCTCTCCCTGCTGTCCCTCATCCCATTTTTGACTCATACCGGGGTGTAAGGCTCGCGAATCAACACTACACACAAAGCTGTGCTAATTAAAGCCGTGCTTTGATCATAATTCACAAGGCCCTACTTTTCAACATAAAACCTTGATCATTGCATCTTAGCATGCCACAATTTTAATCCATAACATATCATTTATCTCCACCAATATATAACCTCTAAGCTTGTACGTCTTAGGGAAGGGTGTCAAGCAAGAGATTAAATTCTACGCCACCGAACAGATGCATATTTAGTAGAGATCAACAAATACAACGCGAAGTACAATGTCAGACATACAATCCATTTTCAAGTTCGTTCTAGTTCTAAACGAAACCGAAGGCACCTTATTCCTTATCCCATATGCAAAATACAGGAGAGAGGCCCTCGCATATCCAGTCGATTTCCAAGTACGTTTTAGACTACCACCACTTATTACCTTATCTTGGGTGTACGGCCCAATCAAGACAATAGCAATAGCCTAAGCGATGTGAAAATCTCCAATCTTCAACCACCGTCTTTATTATTGACTTTTAACCATGGTAATAGTTAATTAGGATGGGTAAAACCTGGCCTTTCCGAATAATTTGCGTATCTTCATAATCATGTGTTAAATACATAAAGATAACACTCATTTCATTCCAATCCAGGATATTCTTTTGATTAAATGTTCATACTTTTTAGAAAAAAAAATGTTCTCATTAACTTTATCGAAGATAAATTCCTTAATCTCAAAAATCAAATCTCAATGATTATCCAAATATTAGAAATTAATCTTATCTTAACAGGGTTAAAGAACAATGGCCATTTAAAATCCTTGTTCACTATAAACCCCAAAATGTCACTTTTATTTATTTATTTCACAAAACCTTCATAAAAATCCGGCTTGCTTTAATAAATTGGGAAAGATTCCCAAACCTTATTTAAAATATTTATCCATTTCTTGGTCGGGTTTAAGAACAATATTGTTAAAGACACTATTTACTACGAACCCTAAATCAATTCATTATGCTCATATTTTAAGCCTTATCGTAGTTGCAAAATAGCCAATTTAGATAAAAATAATATTTATCTTTCAAATCATGGAATATTTTACTCAAACTCTTTCCAAATCATTCATTATGAGTTATCATGATTTTTTAATAATTTTAATAATTTTATGAAGGCCCTTTTCAGTCGGTTTCCAATATCGGTCACCGAACTGCATGCACAACGACCATTTTCATAATTGATTTGGACATAATTTAAGATCTGATCATTCAAATTTAAATCACTCATATTTATTGGAAAGATATTTTCGATACGAACCGAACGGTTCCAGTTTTAGGAGAATCAGACGGTCGGATCTCCCACTATGTCAGTTCTAAGTTACGGGTTGAAGTTCGTAAACTGTCGTTGTATGACGTGTTCTATTCATGCCCGAATCGATTTAATAATTTATAAATAAATCAAAATGTTTCTAAACTTCTGTTAATTATATAAAACTATTTCAGTCGTTTAGCTTCCAATTCAAATATTTCACCATTTGGTCCAATTATTCATTATTCTATAGAAGAAAATAACATTATTTTTTGAAAGTCGTCTGTTCAAACCCAAAATTTCCTTATAGTCGTAATAAAATTAAATGAGAAATTTCCGAAATAAAAATTCTTTTTAAACATTTGCTATGTATTTTACCCAGACTTCACTTTTAAAAGTTACTATTCATTTAAAATTCAAATACTTTAAGTAGTCAAAAGTACATTAAAAATAATTCAAAATCCTCCTTTACAGTTACAAATATTCATCGATATTTCGATATAAACGTGTCCATCAAAAATTGGACATCAAATTTATTTTCAGTTTTTACCTCATATTTTATATCATTAAAATATGTCCTATTCTGAATTGAAATGAAATTCAACTGGATATCATGCAAATTTTCTCGTACCAATCCAATACATCCAACAATAGTTGCGAACAACTATTTAACATTCAAATAACATCCATTGTGCATTTAATTTCACACAAGCTTCAAAATGATTTATTAAGGCTTATCTTGCCTGTTTAACCAAATGGTTAACACGTGAACTATATATCAGGGAGATGCGTAAATCAAAAATCATCCCAAGACCCGTATGGGGTTTCTACCATCAAACAATTATTTAATTAATCATTTATTCTATCTTATTGATTTTATTTAAATAGCTGAACATAAACAAGCCGTTCGACTAGTAAATGTATTTTTACTCAAATTTCAACTACCATAAATAACATGACAATATTGTCAACAAATCCATTATTTAAATTCACATCCACATCACAACATAGTCAATCATCCATTGCCATTTATGGTGCCATAAAGTGTCCATTTACGTAGTATGAAATGCGAGTGTCACATATTCATACAACGCTTCTAATGCAAATAATTTGTGAATAATTCATATGTTGAACTCAAAAGGGGTATCATATGTAATAGATAATATAACTATATGAAATATTTAAATGTCGCTCTAATTGGGACCTAACCCATTTTCTAACTTGCAGCTTACTTAACCTCACCGCATTAACTGGTAACTCAAAATGGGTAACTGATTATTTTTTAATAACCAATTAAACTACTAAAATATACTAACTAAGGTAAGAATCTCTCACCCCATCCATTAGAAAACAGTAAATTGCAGTGTTAGATTTTCTGTGCTTGCTACCGCCTAAAAATCCCGCCTTTTTGGCTCGGAATGTCTTCAAATTCCACGGCAACCTTGGTACACCTTCCAACTAGCGAATGAAGCAAGAAAGGTAGGAGCTTTAGCCAATTGGATCTCTCCAGAGCTAATGGCTTCGCTGTCCGAAAATGGAGAGAGGCTTAGAAGGCTCCACAAGTTGTGTCGAGGAACATAAAGCTCACCAAGGAGGTGCTAAGGCTAGATAGGTGAAGCTAGGACCTTAAATGGAGATCCTTTCGATGTCATAAAGCAATGGGAGGAAGAGGAGAGAAGAGGTGGGCTTGCATTGACTGCTAGGGGAGGGTGTCCGACGTGGGTAAGAGAGTAGGTGGTTAGGGGAGGCTAGGGTTAGGGTTAAGGTTTGGATTTAGGGGGAGGCCATTAAAAATAAAACATGAAATAAAAAGAGGAAGAGAGAAAGTGAGGAAGAAAGGTGGAGAAAGGAGATTATATGCTAAATTTCATCTCCCTCTCTCTCCGATTTCCCGGCTGCAAACTATCTTCGTTTTCTATGAAATTTCGGCATAAGATAATATATGAAATTACGAATCCTAAGAATCAAGTTTCATCGAATTCCAAGTTCGTTTGACCTTTCGTTTTATTTTCCGATCTAGCTCAACTTAGCTTCAAAAATGCAATTTTAGCATACATTTTCTTCTAGCATGCCAACACGACAACTCCATAAATAATGAAACTTGGGATTCTTCCATTATTTGATGATACAATCTGGAAAAAAAGTTTCGTCGAATTCCGAGATTGTCTCAACAATGTTCCTTTGTAAACTGATCACCAATTTTACCCCAAACGGATTTATAGAGCATGACCACACACTAACTTCGTTTAACGTGAAATTTGAAACTCAACAATGATTTGCTATCCTGAATCCAACAAAATTGGTCTCGTCAAATTCTGAGCTTGCTAGCAAAATTTCACTTTTTAAGGGCGACTAAATGATTTTAAAAACCAAAATTTTAAATTTCTAATTCATAAATCAATTTAACAATTTTACTGAGTTTGTTTTAAGTCAAATTAAATATAAAAACAAATTTGAAAATTATTCTCAACTTTTATTTAGCAAAAATAACCAATTTATATTCAATATTCCTTATAATAGCTTAAACTAAAATTTTAAATTGGTTCTGAAATTCTTGGTTGTTAAAGAGGAAGAACATGTCGTGGACTTAGGAGAGGTTCTACGCACTCTTAGATTGCATCAGCTTAAGGCTAAATTTTCTAAATGTCATTTCTGGAGAAAGGAAGTAAGGTTCCTATGGCGTGTTATGTCTAAGGATGGAATAGTGGTGGACCCCGCTAAAGTTGTCGCGGTACAAGATTGGAAAGCCCTTAAAAATGTGACAAAGGTTAGGAGTTTCTTGGGGTTGGCGGGTTATTATAGAAAGTTCATTAGGGACTTTGCGTGGATATCAACTCAGCTCACCTGTTTGACAAAGAAGGACATTGTAGAGTTTATGGCCCAATGTTTAACTTGTCAGTGAGTAAAGGTTGAACAAAGGAAACCCGGCAGACTTCTTTAGCCCTTAGATATTCCACAGTAGAAGTGGGCGAGCATCTTTATGGATTTTATAGATGGACTGCTCAGATCGAAGAAGGGCAACAAGAGTATATGGGTTATAGTAGACAGATTGACTGAAAGCGCTGACTTTATCTCAATCAACAGCAAGAGGACGTGATCTTGGCTAGCATCGATATACCTTAGAGAGATAGTCCGACTTCATGGAAAACCTTCCAGTATAGTTAGTGACTGTCACCCCATCTTCACGAGTGAGTTTTGGAAGAGCTTGCAAGAGACACTAAGTACACTGTTACAACTTAGCACATCTTACCACCCTCAGACCGATGAAAAAAACAGAGAGGGTTACTAGGGTTCTCGGGGATTTATTGAGAATGTGTATCCTAGACTTCGGAGGGACTTGGGAGAAGCATCTACCATTGATTGAGTTTTCCTGCAATAATAGTTATCAATCGAGTATTAGTAAGGCACCCTTCGGGGTACTTTATGGACGACCCTGCAGATCACCGACATGTTAGTGGGAGTCTATGAACAGACTTCTACTTGGAACAGAGATGATTAGAGAGACTTCTAATAAGATAGACATTATTCGTAGACGAATGAAAGCGGCTCAGAACATGTATAAGTCATATGTCGATAGGAGGAGGACAGACTTGGAGTATGAAGCAGGAGATATGGTGTTATCAAGGCGTCACCTTTAAGGAACGTAGTTCGCATTGGCAAGATAGGGAAGTTAGCTCCAAGGTTTGTAGGGCCATTTCCCATAGTTGAGAGGATAGGCTAGATGGCCTACAGAGTTAGACTACCAGAGAGGTTAGCAGGAGCTCACGACATGTTATATGTTTCCCACTTAAGGAAATGTGTACATGATTCAACAGTGGTAGTTGAGCCAAGTACGCTTGAGGAAGTTGAAGTGGAAAAGGAGGCATCAGTTAGAAAAGTTCCTACCTATATACTTGGATCGGAAGTTAAGAAGCTACACAATTAGGAGATCAAGTTAGTGAAGGTGCAGTGGGGGGAAGATCGTGATGATGTGACATGGGAACCCGAAGACAAGATTCACACTTCTTACCTTTTTCTCTTAGAGAGTACGTTCATAATTTCTTTCTAGCTTTTTGAATTCAAGTTTTTTTCCTATCGTTCGAATCTTTATTCTTAAGTATAAGCCTATGGTTTAAAACATGTGTTTAAGATATATTATATTTGATGGTTGCAAGTGGATGCAAGTGTTTACTAGTGGATGCAAATGGATGCATGTACATACACATTAGGCATCAGATTGGCTCAAGCACTTACATATTGCATATGGATGTGTACGCAATTTTTTTATTTTCAATGGATGAAAATGGTCGAATCATCACACGGATATTGCATTTTGATGAATGGTTGTGCATACATATATAATTTATATATACTATTAGGATTCCTTTGCATACATATTGGATACATGGCACACACATATATTGCATTAAGGAGGTCAACTAAATAAGTTGACCATCTGATTTTCACATTAGTATAGGGACATATACACAACACCTTTGCATGTGTTCATACAAAGCATTAGAAATTTTAAGGACAATGGATGCCGGTTTTTGATGGATGAGTAGATGAGTGTAGGTAATAGTTAACAACATTCTTCTTAACTTAGAGATTTCGGGGATGAAATCCTTTAAGGACGGGGGAATGTAACACCCTATATTTTAATACACAATAATTGTATGAAGAAGATAATAAAATGAATATTAATTAATTAAATATTCAGATTGGAGTAAAATAAACTTTACCTTTGCGTTCGTTACGAAATTCTGGTTCAGATAGACCCTTGATTTTCGTAAACCGGACTAAGTATGAAGAAGTTATGACTAAAGAAATTTGAATTAAATTTAATATAATTTAAAATTAACAAACTCAAAATGCAACGGTCAGGAGTCGACTCCTGTGTCAACCTATGGGTCGACTGGTGTCGACCCATGCTGAAGGTGGGTCGACCCACCCGAGAGCAGGAAGGAATCCTGCGGTTGAATCTGGACTGTTTTGTATGTTTTGTTGGTGCTGACTCAGCATGACGTGTCTTTAACGGTTTGATTTTATAACCTAATATCCTATGGTTTATAAACATCCTAACATATCTATAAAAAGGCTAGCAGCCTCAACATTTTCTTTCACACAATCATTTCTTCATCTTCTTCCTCCTCTAAGTTATGTTTTATTCTAAATAAAATTAAGAAAATGTCGAGGTGCTACCAGAACTTAGATTAAGGGGATAATTCTGTTTTCTTCAACAATTTTAAAGACACCTTTTATGGATCTAATACATATCACTGTGAGTTACAATTACTTTCAGATTTGCTATTTAAAAAGGATTTTTTACAATATATACATATTGAATCTGAAATATAACAATGTTTATAAGTATATGTTATTGTTCTTTTATTACTGTCAATTACATGTTCATTTTCAGCTATTACCTGTTTATATGTACATCTATCTTCCTTATCCCCTTTCTTTTACCGTTTTTATTTACAGCCTTATTATGCATATTTTATCAGTTTGTTCATATGTGAGTTTGGTTATATTTCTCCTTTTCCCTTTTTATTTTGCGCTGAGCCTAGGCCATCAAGAGCCTATGCCTTCATCATTAGAATTGCGTTAAATTGGAATAACAAGTAAAAAGGATATTTGGGCATATTGGAATTTGACATTATAATTGTGATAATTATAAAAGGAAGAATATGCAAACATGTTAATCTGAATAGGTTGGACTTAATTTAGTATTAACTAGAACATGTTATGGAAAATATGAGAATCAGATGTAAATTTAGTAAAACATATTATTGTAATCTATATACATCTGAGCAGGTGCATATCTATTTTAGGGGGGTGCACACATAATTACATTTAATAGGAAATGTCATTTACAACCATATTTATTACTGAACTTAAACCTACTTAATTAATAAGCTAAGAGGTTCCACATCTACTGTTATATCCACGGGGACTCTTCAAATCCTAGTTTATATGGGGGACCAAGTCTAGGGGTGGCTTGTGTCGATACTGTTGTTGTTTGGAACTCATATCAGTTAGTATCCCTGTTGTATCATATTGGGGCCTCGCATCAGGTAGGGGTCAGGGCACACTTTACTGATATGGATTATAAGAGGTTCAAATCTTTGATGTGTATAGACGCGTTCCGGCGGAGTCATGAGTGTGCATGGGTTCGATGGGGGAAACTAAAATGTTGTAACATTGGCAGATAGGGTTGTGTCTTTAAACTTGATGGGTTCGGGACTGATATCCTCGACTGCCATGGTTAGCACAAGTTATTCGTATATATAAGCAGCCGATCACTGGGAAGTAATTATGGTAAAACCTAATCTTATTATTCTAATAGTTGGTGCAAAAACTTGTTCTTGGGATATGAATGAGAAGCTTACTCTATCTTGTCTTACCTCGTTTATTTCGTACTTGCATATTTATTATATTTGCATATCCAGTATTATTGATCTGTCTTGATACTTCTTATCTTATGATTATGCTAAAAATCACTAGAACTCGCTAGACTTTATGTCTGACCTATTTTGTTTTTCTCTCTCTTCCTTCCCCCCAGGTTCTCAGGGTGTTGGATTGTAGCAGTGACTATGGTTCTTTCTTTCAGCTTGGACTTGGATTACTTCTTACTTTATGAGTTTTTTTAATTTCTGTTCTTTGTTATTGTTATGGCTGATGAGTTATGATTTTATTGTTTTTGTACTTGTACTCTGATGGTTTAGGTTTCCACGAGAAAGATGGTAATGACTTTGACTTATGGTATTTGAAAATGTATTGTTGGATTTGGTATTATTAATAAAAGTTTGAAAGTTTTCTGCTGCATTTTATATTATGTCATGTGAAATTAGTCTCTGTATTATTATTGCGCTTCAGAGAACTTAATGCATCCTCATATGGGTGACATTAAGGGATGTGCGGTGTCACTGGTCAGAATGAATGTTGCGTAAAATATCGTTATGACAACCTAAAGTATTGCATATATATTCAAATCTTCTTTTCAACTTAAACCATTTCCTTTTGGAAATCATTGGTTTATACTTTAAATACTTCCAAAAAAAAGTTCCAACTCTTAGGAAAATAATTAGAAATATTATTCCAACTTCTCTTTTTGATTTCACTTAGGAAATCTTTTATAACCTGACCTATAAACTTTCAGAATTCATACTAATTTCTTTTACACTTTCCAGAATTGATTATACTAATTTGCAATCTTAACTATCCCTTCACAACTTCTTTCATGAATTTATATTTTCTTCTGGAGTTCCTTTTATTTAACAAATACAATTTATAAGATTTCTCTTATAAAATCTCTTTCGTTAAATAAAACATGTTTTTATTAATATAGAGAGAATTTATAACTAACATCCCAACTTCAAAAATCTTTATAATAAAATAAGTATTTATAGAAAATAGTAAATTTCAAAATATTTAAATAAATATTTCAAATAACAATTTTTTTCTAAAACGAAGATAATAACGAATTTTAATTTAAAAATGATGTTATGTTATCAGAAAACTTATTTATAAAAACATAGATTTTATTCCTATATCCTTTAAATATTAGAAAAATAGCTTATCAAAATATTTAACTTTAACTACTAGTTTTATGAAATAATTTTAAATAAAAGATTATCCTTTCTGAAAAATAAATCATTTTTATTTTTAAAACTTGACATAGTCGAATTCCATTATAAACCCCTCTTAATTGATCTCAATTCAATTTACATTCAAAATTCCGGAATAAAATCAACTTCTCCTTTTTAAATCTTTCTCTTTAAATTCACATTTGGATTTACATTTATAAATTATCCAATGATAACTATTTCTCATCATTTATAAATATCGTTCATAAATTAAACTCTCCTTATTTCTATTTTATTTTTAAAAAACAAGTTTTTATTTCTAAGCCATTCGTAATTCAATTCCCATTCGGGAAAAAATAAATTTCTCTTTTATACCTCAAATTCCTTCATATAAATTCATTTCTAACTCGATTTAAATAACTCATTCAAAACTCAATTCATTTCTCAAATCATATATATATATATATATATATATATATGTATATATATATATGAGTACATTATTCACATATCTGTTTGAATAAAATAATTTTCAAAAATATATCTCTTTTAAAACAACTAAACAAACACAAACCGTTTTTTTCAAGTCTCATAATCTTAATTTAATTTCAAACTTACTTTATAAAATATCTATTTAATATAAGTCTTTTAAATTCCTATTTTTTAAAAATTCTTTTTCAAATTCAAAATATTATTTTCAGTGTTTAGGGAACCAAAATTAAAGCCCGGTGCTATTTTTGGTGTTAAGGTAACCAAAATAATATAATTGTTGAGGAATCCATTTGGATCCCTCCAACCTGCTTTTCCTACATCCACAGATGTTAATTAACATAAATAATACCAATCCCGCTTCAAGGCAGGATATCGTGGTATAAAGGGTCATCCGCTATTATATGGAGCGCATAGGTTCCCATATGCTAAAATGTGCGAGAATATCCAACTACCAAACCTATATCTATTATATATATATATATATATATATATAATAGCACACAACTGCTAAAAATTTATAAATCCATCCAAACAGCGAACAAAGAGTGTGTAAGTATTAAAAGTTCGTTATAAAAAAAATAAACAAGCCAGAGATAATGAGTTTACTTACATTGATTTTAATCGTCGAATAATGATTATTTTTTGAATGTATTTAATTGTATTTATTTTGCTTATTTTGAATGTGAAGAGAAGAAGGAAGATGTTGTTATTTCAAATAAGAAATGGATGAAGGCATATGCTGTTTTAAAGTAAAAGATATCAGTCTTAATCAACCGAATTGTTTGAACGTATCTTATCTTTAAGGTATGATAAGATTTGCTGATGGCTAGTACAAATTTCATAATGATTTTCGTAGATATTTGTTTAGATTTGAAAATGATATTTCTGAAAGCGACTATTTTTTTCGTTTGACGTTTTCAATTCGCACCATCACATAAAATCTTTGATTGCTATGAAAATTTACGTCTTGCTATAATTTAATATTCCGGACTCGATGAAACTGGTTTCGTTGAAATCCGAGACTGTTTGAAAAAGGCCTATTTTAATTTCAAATCGTAAATCGACAAGCGTTTAAATTGCACATGCTCACAAAATAACTCCAATTGGCACAAGACTTGAAAACTAGTAATAATTAACTTTTATAATTTAACAAAGTTGGTTCTGTTGAATTCCGAGTCGTTTGAAAAATGACTATTTTCATATGTTAATTTAATTCTAGAAATATAAATTGATTCAAAACAATTAAATCCATTAATAATAAATTATTATCATCGCTCTAATTCAAATAGAATTTATATAAATCATTTTAATCATTTTTATTGATTTTTACTTAGAATTAAATTATTTCTCACTTTTGTATTACGATAATTCGATATATTCGAAATTAAATCGTATTCGATAAACTCCATATTAAAACCCATCTATATTTCCAATTTAACATTTAAAACAAAATCTAAATATTCAATATTATATGTCTAAAAATATGGGTCATTACATTATCGGCTTATACATTGCAAAAGGACCTCAAAAGAAAGGGATCACCGACGAAAAAAATTATCAGCACCAAGCTATAATAAATTAAAAGTAAAACTTATTAAGGAAACATTTAAGTCGAAGTAGCCAAATGAATATGACTTTACCACGTTAATTAAGAACATTTACTTGTTGACAAAATAGGAGCTTACCTACTGGCCTTCGAATAGGAAACCACCGAAGTTTGAAAGAAATAAAGGAAGGTCATGTTACTATTATCACATGATAAATGGACATGAAACTAATTCTAACAACCTGGATTTTTGAGTCAATTTATTTAAAGGATTTTTGAATTTTAAGAATGATTACAAAGATATGGTAAGCTAAATTTAATATTAAGAATTAGTTTTGTCAAATTTATAGCTATTAATAAATTTGTGAAAAAAAGAATTTTGTGATTTGAATATAAATTCAATTTGAGTTTTTGAAATTGATTTGATATAGTTGTTAAAACTATAAAATAATTTATATTAAATGATAAGGAAAGTTGTTTGAATATATAAAATATAATCATCAAAATTTTGTAAGAAAACGTATCCGTTTTTGTTTCAACAAATTTTACAACAAAAATCGAATAAATAAAATTATTTTAACTATGATTTATATTGGTTAAATATAAGTTATTAAATAAAATAACTTCTTTGAATCGAAGAAATTGTTTATAAACATCATGAAAAAATTTCGATAAAAGTTGTTTGTTTTGTTAACAAAAAATACAAAATGCAAGTTAAATTGGAACATATGCTATGTTGTAACATCTTTAAAATGTTTCTAAGTTAAACTAAATATTTAAGTAGAAACCATAAACATAAGGCCAATGTTTTTGTATAGGAAGCACATGGTTTTAAGGGTGTTTTTAAAGTGTTAAACATATAAACTAAGGATGCTTAAGAAGGAGGCAAGTGTCCTAATACCCATTTACCATTACACCCTTACCATAGTATATTTAAACACCACTAAAGCCTCTCCATTCTCATACCACCCCACCTCTATTTCCATCTACTTCCTCCTTCTTGAAGCCTAGGAATCTTCTTCCTTTCTCCTCCCTCCGCCTCCTGCCTCAAAATCCACGGCCCGCTCCTCCTCCCCCTACCATACGCCCAACCCCTCCACTAGCTCAAGTGCCACTCCTCCTCCTCAAGCCTTGGAATCCTCCTTAAAATAAAAAAAACTAAGAAATAGTTGTATATATTATATTTATATTTGTGTAATGTAGAAAATAGTGCACGACTCAGTCACGTTGGCCAACGGTTTAGGCAAAGTTCTAAAGTAAAGATAAAAGGAGCTATGTCAGTGAGAAACTTGATTTATATATATATATATATATTTGATAACTTTATTTTTATAAATTTATTTGCGAGAAGTTCGATTTTAAATAAATATATTAGTGTGAAACCCAATTCTTATATATAAACATTTGTATAAGTGAAAATATTGTGTGTATGTGTATATATTTGAATGTCAAATATATAGAAAATGGTTTTGTATGTTATTGATTGGATAATGGATGTGAAATAGTGATTAATTAGTTAATTAAAGAAATAAAAGTGTTAATAATCTAATGCTTATACCATATGTTCATATGTTGTATATATACATAGATTAGGTGTGTGCATACACACACATATATACATTATGTGTGAATGGTTGTTATAATTGTGGCAAATATTGTTTTAATTGCTAGTTGTGATAATGTGTTCACTATACACATACGTGGAAGAATACGCGTATTGATTTAGTCTCAGTTCATTGCGATAATTTAATTGAATATTATATTCAATTAAATAAAGGGAAAAACAAAAGTTAAAATTTTGTACCTAAAATGGTTTGGAAATGTAATTGAAGTAATTACGAATAACTTTCATAAATACGGATTTAAATTGAAACAGATTTCAAGTATATATAGCATGTTTAAATCTAAAATAAATTGCGAATGGTAACTTTAAAAAGTGAAGTTGAGTTTGATGTATATATGATGTTGAAAACTCAACTTTATTGTTCCACCTATCTTGTATTATTTCTAATTGGATTTTAGAAAAGTTTGGGTTTGAAGGGATTAAATTTGAAAAATAACATTATTTTAATAATAAAATAATAATATAATATTCATTAAATATGAATATCTGAATTTTAAGGTTAAATTTTGAAAGTTGTCTTCGAATAAGTTTAACTATGTTTTATAAAGATTATAATCATATTTGAAGTAAATCAGATAAGTTTTGAATTCAAATTTAAAATATGGTCTTAATAGGACTAGTCGCGCTGCAGTAGTTCCCGAATTTCAACTATAAACTTCAAACGCTTATAACAGGAGCAATTTAATTCGGATTTCTTCGAAACAAAAAACGTTTGCTTACTAAATATTATAGTTTTCAAATGGATAAAGGAATTTTTAAAATTTAATATGTATACTTCAAGTTATGTGCAAAACTATTTTTTGAATGGTCGCTCTAAGTGCAGTTCGTTGACCGTAATGATAAACGACTATTTTTAAATAGATAAAAATATGGAAAAATTGCGTTAAATCAATACAAAATCATTTAAAAGTGAATTGAATTAAAAATGTGAAGTTTTGGATAATATAAAAGTTGTTTTGATTAAACTAGCTAATATAAGCCAATTTGTAACGCTTTTGTTAACGCTGTTACAACATTTTCTGATAATAGTTTATTTTAAGGTTTTAAACTCAATTGTTTTCATATATGACTTAACTGATCATTTTTAAATGATTAACAAAACTTTTAGGAAGATTTGAACATTTAAATGGGAATTACTTTAAGTAATTTGAGGTTACATAAGAGTTAAAGGGGTATTTCCAAAAATTTAAATTGGACTTGGATGGGAATAATCTTTGGATATTTGATATTAAATTCCATAAAAGAGAACTTATACTATTCAAGGTATTGTAAAGGTAATTTTACCATTATTCCACTTATAGTATTTGTTGAATATGGAAATTGATATTAGATATACGTTGATATAATTTCTATACGAATATTATACTTAATATAAATTGATATTTAGGTTTGTTGTGAATGATGTTTTGAAATGATGTTATTCTTTAACCCAAGATCGAGTATGATTTGGAATTTAAAAATGGATTAAGATCTTTTGAAAAGCTAATGGAGAAATGCTTAATGATCTTATTTAAAAAAAAAGAAATAGAGAACTAATAAATCTTAGTTGAGGATTTTAGAACTTAAAGTATCATTAATTTAAAAAGATATGTTTTGAAGAGGTTATGAAATGAATAATTTCCATAATAAGGTTTTAATTAACCAATCGAAATGGAAGAGAGACTTAGTGAATTCCTTATTTTCCATATAGATTTAAAATAGCGATTGCTATTTGGAAGGACCGAAATTCAAAATTGGGGACCAGCAAAACCATTCCAAATAATAGTATGATGTTATGGAACAAATTAAAGATATTCAAGATGATGTTGAAGATCAGAAACCTTCACATCGAAAGAACTACTCGTTGAATGTCTCAAATAGGTAGCTCCTTAATTGAGATGGATGCATCGGTACTTTAGTAGTCCAAACGTATTTGAAGGAATTTTGGATTTGCAAAGGCCTCTCTCCTTTATGGACGAGGAATAAGGTGCATTGATTTCTTTCAGTCCCAAAACGAACTTATATGGATGTGTGTATGACATTATTTTTTATAATGTATTGATTGACCTTTACTAAACATATTTTTGTTGGTGGCAAAGAGGTTATCTCTTAACTTAACACCCTTCTTTGATAAGTATTAGCTCAAAGGTGATATGGTTAGAAATTATCAGTTGAATATTATGGAATATCAATGTGTCATACCGAGGATGTGCTATTGATGATCAAGACATAAATTTAGAGCATAGCTTTGAGTAACGAGACTTCGA
The DNA here is from genome assembly GCA_030737875.1 of Allium sativum. Lineage (NCBI taxonomy): Eukaryota > Viridiplantae > Streptophyta > Magnoliopsida > Asparagales > Amaryllidaceae > Allium > Allium sativum. Next base: position 129,322,669 of record CM060921.1, on the reverse strand, counting down.
CAAGCCTCACACCCCGCAAAATTGGCAAATTAGGAAAACACAGCAAGGATACGGGTTGCATCTCCTTCTAGATAAAAAGTGTACCATGGTATGGAGCCCAGGAATTACTTATGTGGCAACTTCTACTTTTTGTCGTTGTTGATGTTGTGGGCGTCCAGTCAAAGGTTGGTAACAACTAGGAGATGGCACACTTAGGCGCGATCTAATGTATCCAAGTAAGGATGGACCGACCTTGTGTTGGTAGAGAGCTTGTGTTATTCTTTAGACATTACTCTAAAGATGTACCCATCGGTAAGGAAGTTCATTAGCCTGGTCATTTATTGAAAATCCATTCTCCACTATGAGTTTGTACGATTTTAGTTATAAACCTATATGTCAACATAATGGGTTGGGACGTTATGCTGGCTAGGATTGACATATTTACTTACGAAAGTGATTTCCACATCAGACACTAATAATAATGTCAAGTGTTTTCGTGTATCAAGCATGTTCGGCCATCATACCTCTCGCAAGTCTGCGTTTGCATGGTGTATGTGGAAGAGAAACCATATGATAGCTGTTAACGATATTTTTCGTCAACACTGGAGATAGGTCTACGGAAGTGGGCCTAAGGGAAAATGAGGTTATTTAGTTTCCACGAGCTTGAGTAAGTTCACCATTTCCAAGATATCAAGGTTCAAAGCCTAAAGGATTAGTTTCCCTTCCCTCTAAAAGGGGTGAGAATCACTCCCATTTGACTTATGAACCAACAATTATCTTGGGACAAGGGTTCCTTAAGCACAACCCTCGGTGGAAGGCTAAGTGGTGTGTAGGAAGCAATTTTGCTAATACTTTGCGAAAAGGTCCAGACTTGGGTATGAAGCCATAACCATGCAGAAGGCATGTGGTATGTTGTGTAGGGAATAACTAAGAAAACTCATAAGAAGTACATACGTAATATGCTAAGTGTTGATCCACTCTTTATTGATCTTTGATTTAGAGTACATAAGCGATTACAGTGGGAATTACCAGATCGATTTAAAAATTAGGGTTTACTCTAGGAGACGTGAGTACAACAATAAGAAATGATAAAATCGGTCTGAAAATGAGACCCCTTGGGTCTTATATATAGACAAATCAGGGCCCCTTTTGCAGTTGGGCCAGCAGAAGCCCCTGTCGGCCGCTTTTCCCTTTAGTTCAGGTTGCTTTAGCTCTTGGCCGCTCTTTTGGCTTTTCTTATTGCTTTTAGGGTGCCGGTTTCGGCTCTCGCAAGGATGGTATCGATCTTTGGAATTTCTTTTTGATGTTATATTTATCTCCTTTGTATCGATACCATGCCTATCGGTATGGATAGCTTTAGGAAGGCTTTTGGCTTCTGGTTAAGGGCTTCCGGTCATGAGCTCTTGGTCTTGCTATTAATTCTTTGTGAAGTTTGCTTCTGTGCTTTTAAGGTATTGTTTGGGAACAGCCACCACTTTCAGCACCGACACTAGGTGAATTATTGTGGATGACTTGTTTTCTTTTAGAAGCTTTGGTTTGCCTCTCAGCATATTCTTGAAGTGGGCTTCAATCTTCTGGAGAGGTGCTTCCGGCGTCTTGTCTATTGATTACTGAAATTGCCCTTCGGTGATTTATAAGCTTTGGTCCCGGTAGTTGGCTTCCGATACACTTCCTTTGATGCTTATGTATCTTTTTGTATCGACATTAAGCAAGTTAATGCTGATAGCCCTTTCATCCTTCTGGGTCTCGAGTTGTAGAATTCTTGGTCGTTCTCTTCATCAGCTTCTGGTTTTGGATGACTTCTTATTGGTTACCCTTCATGTCGAAACTACCCTACTGGTATTCTTTCTTCATATCAGATCTGAGTTACCTTCTTTGATGATGGTGTCAGTTGTTTGTCATTCTGTATACTTCCCTTATGCTCTTGGTTTTACCTTGTGCCTGGTCTTTGCTAACGGATTATTCATCTATGCTTGTGACAGTTCGATACCCCTTCACTGTCAGCTTGGCTCGGTGTAATTTTGGTAGTAACATTTACCCCCCTTATAAAGGGGTATTTTCAACTTTTCCAATCAAACTTTGACTTTCCCTGGGGATTTTGACTTCCCGCCTTTTTGTTTCCTTCACTATGATTTGTTGATTCATACCTGTCTGTACGGTTGAGATTAAAGGACCTTTTTAACATAAAAATCCCTTTTTCATTCTTTTTTGTCTTTCCACCTGCAAATTCACCGCTAAAACAAGATTACCATTCCTCAAGAATTGTACGAGCTTATCGGAGTTTTAAATTCGATATTTTCTATAAGTATTTCTAATTATATTTTTCTTCTTAAGAAACTGGAAGGGAATCTCTTTTGCTTAATTCGTGAATTCTGATTAGATCGCATAAGTTTTAGCTTCACCGTAATAGTTCGATCTATATGAAAGGGAAAGATGAATTGATCAATCATGGTGAATTGTGTGAAAATAGCCTATACCCTCTTACCATATCTAACAAGCTTCGTGCATACATCTTACCTCTACCATGGGGATGAAATTAAAAACCCTTCTTAGTGCTGGCAGACCCGATGTCGACATTATCGATTCCTTTCAATTTCGGTTTTCTTATCACCGACATCGAGGTTTGCTTTAGACTTAGAGCTGGGTGTTATCGAAACTTTTAATGTATAAGTATGATAATTCTAGTCCTACCGGTATGCCGCCTCTGATTCTTGTGTCTCTAACATAGTTTTTGATCATGAGGCAATTGGCATAATTAGAGTTAAATTTTGGACATTACTATAGGTATGCATGATATATAATTACATGCGATCTATAACAAAGGTATTAACTTTCAAAACTTACAGTATTTTCCTAACTTTTAAAAAGCGGATACCGCGGATTTGCGATATACAACAATATTAGTTTTGCAAAATGGATACTAACATTTCTATTATGGAATAATATCACCTGGCTGTATTGAGCTTAAGCAAACTTCTTTGTGATTTCCAGATGGAAAGCTTTCCACGGTATTCCCATGTTCGTTCTCAGGATGAGGTAAGGGTCATTCTTGATAGATTTGGTATGACCAGAATTGATACAATTCCTGTTTTTGGGAGGGATATTATTCAGAATCTTCTAGATGGATTCTTTGCTTATTCTGTTGTCCATATTTGGCATGTGGTTCTTTCCCATTTCCATACTTGTTGCGAAATTCCTACAATACCTGAAACTGGCTCCTATCCGATTGACTTCAAATAAATATACTTGTCTTTTTTGCCTTAAACTTTTAGCATTGGAGTTAGGACAGCCTTCCCATAGTCTTCGCTGGCTGTACTTTTTGCTGCAACTGTCTATGGCCGAAAAGGCTAATTTTCCTATCTTCCAGGCTAACCTTTCTAAGAAGCTGATTAGTGATACTCTTACCTAACTTATAGATTGGGATACACAGTTCTTTTCTATTAGTTGTCTCTCGAAAATTGTGAGCACTTTTGGTACTTTAGGTAAATTGCCTTTCTCAATTATTGTCACCTTCTTTCTTAAGTCTTGCCTTAATCTTTGGTCTTTGTCTCAAACTCTATGCCCACGAGGAAAGGCTTAAGTAGCGAGGCGATCCGAACCACTAGTAACATGTTTAAGGTTTCCGAGAAATTGGCATGGCGATCCCTCCTATTGACTTTGAACAACCTTCAGAAGTATGGGTTTCTTTCTTCTGTAAAAAGGATTCTGGGAAGGCCTCCTTTGCACTTTCCCAGATCTACGTATCTTTTTCGGGGTTCTGATGTATTTTACAACTTGTCCCCTTTATCCCTTGGAACTCAAGGTAATTGCTATCTATGAATACAATTCCAAAATCCTATATGTATTTAATATGCATTAATTTTATAGTTGCTTTCCCTAGCTTCCCAAAATTTTGATGGGCGGTCTGCCTTAGAGGCCCTATCTTAGTCTGGTATTGCAGCTAGGAGAAGATTTATCTCTACCGCTGAGGAACCGGTGTCTAAGAGGCATAAAGATGAGTGCTCAACCACTTCTGCTTTCCATGAAATTAGTTTTGTAGATCTTGACGAGTTTCATGCTCCTGCTTCTGTTATTCCCTCTACTGGGGTGACCCCTAGCACTGCTTCCTTTTCAACTACGACTTCGAGTAGCGACCCTCTTCATTTGGACATGCTGGTTCATCTAAACCTCCTCCAGAAGTTTTAAGTTTTGATGAGATTATAAAGTCTACCCTTTCTTCTGACGAAGTGACCATCTTGTCGATTCCGCCTACTCTCCTAGTGTTAAGGAGCATTCCACAATCATTTATTGTGCAACGATTACTGGTATGACCTTGTTGTTCTCTACTTCTTCTTTTTTATGCGAGTTCTGAACTTTACTTTCTTTTTAGATTTCCAAAAGGTGGTTCTCTCTTCTGGAAAAGATTATCCCTCTTACCTTGGACGTTTCACTATGCCATAGATGGCCTACCACAATGAAAATCCATGGTGTTGCTAGCTACAATGTTGCCATTGCTATACTGTTTTCTGTCTATTGCAACACACACTTCAATGTGTTAGCACAGATATACACACATGTTGCAATAGCTCTAGATATATTATAATTTCAAAAAATTAAAAACAAAAATACATCTGAGCGATCCACACCATTAGTTAAAAAAAATCTAAGCTGTCTATCCACACCATCGATCCACGCCTAAGTTAAAACTATTTTCCACTTTTTTTCATTTACCCACTTCTTTATTTTTCATTTCGTTCCCCCCAAAATTTCCAAATCCCTAATTTTCTCATTTTCATTTCCAGATCTCGTTCAGTGATTTATCCATCTCTCCTAATCATTAATTTCAGACATCAAATTTTTTATTCAAGTTTTTCGCATCTTCTAATGGGTTCGCTATTTCTAATGGGTTCGTTGTTTCAGTTTTCTAAGGCAATCGGGTGTAGAAGTTCGGAATCGAAGGTCTTTGTAAAGTCTTTTGAGTTTGGAATCGAAGGTCTTTGTAAGGTCTTTGTAAACATGTTTGATTAATTTGTATCATTAATTAATTTCACGTCGATGGTAGGGGATGAGGCCAAGTTTGGGTGCTGAAATACACCCAAGGAGCTCATGTAATCTATAAAGTTGCGATTACGCTTGCTTAAACTCATTTGAGTTTGCAGTATGTAAACAATTGTATAGGTATTTGTTGATGTTATGTAGCCATGGATACTAGTTGTAGAGTAACGATTCAACATTTGTTACTTGACATTTACTTGTTATATTTCTTAAGTTAATATTGCTGAAATCTCTGGTGGTGTCTACTTGTACCTATTACCAAGTGGTTGAGTGGTGTGTATTTGATTTTTGATTTGTTTAGTGAAGTTTATTTAGGTTATAATTTGGACTGATGGACTCTTGTACAATCTGAAAAATAAATTCCTATACTACATCATCATTATTATTCAGACAAGTACGTCCACATAGCTTTATGGCATACTGTTTATTTAACTATTTTTGTATGATTCTCAATTCTGTTTTCAGTATATAATTTTGCAGTGGCATGCACGTTTACTGTCATGATTTTAATGTTACTATCATCTGCATATTATTTAGCCCATAATCTGTCAGAATCCTACATGCAAAAGAATTGGGCTTTGCTCAGACAAGAAAGCAAGTTCATAGATTGGAAGAGAGTTAGAATGCAGGGGACAGCCAAAGAGATACCCGTTGGATCTCTTCCTCGTTCGTTGGACATCATCTTGCGCCATCAAATTGTTAAACAAGAAATGGAAAGTGACACTTAAGTTCCTTAAAATATCAGTTACCGTCATTATGTTTTTATGTGGTTCACAACTCAAGAATGCAAAAATTATTGAAGTTCAACTAAAGCACTTTGGGAGTAAGAGACCTCTCTTCCCGCCTTGCTTTTATCGCAAACTCTGTTCAGGTTTGAATTTTTAATTATCTAATGTATGCATACATAATTTTGTTTTGCATTTGTTCAAATATTTGGTAAACCTTTTGCTCATATGTTCTCCTTATAATGTATATAAGGTGGTTGATGGTAGGAAAGGCACTGATGTTCGAGAAAGGAGGATGGATGGTGATGGTAACAATCAATTCAGACAGTAAATATCCACATTTATATTTGGTTTTTATCAATCTAACGATTACTTTGGTGACGAACTCCATACTTTCTATTTTGTATATGAGATGATCTGAAGAGGCCGTTGTTTAGTTTTTTCCCCTAATATTCTGTTATATTTTTCTTAGATGTTTGGAGTTAGAGGAAAGGGAGAAAGAACTAGTGCTTAAGGCATGCTTTTTTTTGTGTGTTTTCTGGTATGTCTAAAGAATGGAGTAAGTTTTATTTTTTGCTAAGAATTTTCCTTTCAACTAATTGAGCATAGGAGGAAAAGCTTAGAAGGGAACTCTGGTCATTTGAGCAGAAACTAGATATCCAGCTCAAAGAAGTCGGAGAGGTCAAGATGGAACTGTAACATATCAATTATCTTCGTCATACTGTATTGACATTAGGAGTATCTCTTTTTGGTATGGGCGGTGGCATAATTTCACACCAAGTGATAAGTAAGAGGAAACATGCTTGGCATGAGAGCTCTGTATGGGTGGTGGCGGCTCTACGATCATGTGGGACGGTTGCTCATGCGGCCATGGCTGACTGTTTGGGGTTTGTGACTACAGCAACCATGTCATCTGAAGAAATACGAGTGTATTTTTTCTTATTTCTCTAGCTACCTAGGTACTTGGTCACACACCTTTTTAATTTTCAAGCACCCACATCTTATATGTATTTAGGATTCAGTTCACATTGTGTTGTTATTACCATCTAAATTTAGAGGTTAAACGCATTTACCGAGCAGAGTTTGATCTAATGATGCGGATATGACTTCGAAAATTTCACTCTTTTTTCGCAAAATTTGTGCACTATGACTAGTTTATTTCTTCTAAATGACAATGGGTGAACTTCTGGTTTGATATTCCACTAGAGCAGGTGAGTTTAGTCTACTACTAATTATGAAGCAGCTGCCACTGAAGCTTCACTTCGTTCCAATGTTTCTGCTCTCGGGTATATGTTCTGCAATACGGTTCAACTATATGCTTCATATTTAAGTAAATTAACTCACCATTATATTTCACCTTTGAGAAGTCAAAGTTCTTGGATGCGTCTTGTTCCTCATTCTGTTCATGCTAGCATTTCTTTTCAGTAAATAAACTCACCATTATAGTTAAGGAAATCTATTCTTGGATGCGTCAATGTTCTCAAGTATTCTGTTCCTCCTTCAGTAAGTCCAAATGCAATTTGTAAATTTTGATGTGAAGCCATACGGACCTGGACTTTCTGCATCGTGTATGGTGTCAAGAGCAGTTTTGATTTCCACAAGGGTACAAGGGGAAGATAAGCATTTCTTTTCATATGCATTAATCTTCTTTCTACTTCCAGTTTTAGGGAATTGGACATTATTTACTCAGTTGAACGGATTGGAATAATAATCTAAGGATTCATAAATAATCAAAATCCCCATTGTAGATATAATTCCCTTTAGCAACTATCTATGCCCGAATTCTGTTTCTGAACTTTTGCATAGACATTTTTGCATAGAAAGATCTTGAATTTGTGTCACCTTTCTGTCAGCCATGAAGTTTTACTCTTTTCAGTCAATTGTTCATGTTGCAATTTATATTGGAGTTTCAAATTCAAATTAACCTAGAGTATTCCGTCGTACATATTAGCATTATCTGGGTCCACGTCAGCTTGACTGAAAGTGCTAGAATATGCCGACTGTAGTCTATGTATCATCAAAGCTGGTTCTTCGGCAGAGATTTCAGATAGTGGGCTGAAAAATTTGTGGAAACCGAATTCAGCAGTGCCGATACCAGCACTAGTTCTTTTGAAGGTGAAGGAATTGGCAGAAATGCAGTCGCCACAAGGAGTGGAGTTTATCCCCATCAAGTATACAACCCATAATGGAAACCTTGTGCAGAAATAGGTAGACTCATCAAAGAAATTAAAGGCAATAGTTGTTCATGGAAGCTATTTGGGTATATCAGCTAATCTTCGGTATCAGGTGTACAAACTTGACTTATCTTTTAATTTTGATTTTGATATTGTGTTTGAGGTATAATTATTTTTATCAAATTGTATAAAACAAAATTACCTCAAACACATTTCAGAAAGATCAAATTAGTAGCCAGTTAATGTCTGATTTAGTTTCAGATAACATTGTCAAAAACGCAATAAGTTCCCTTCTTTGATGAATAGCAGTTGAGGTAAGTCAAAATGTGTTTGAGGTAACTTCATTTTACAATTTTACAACATCCTAAAGTCTAGCTAATATGAATACTTACACATCAAATACTCATGCTATTATAGTTTAATGCTTGTAGGCAGCTTCAATTACTACTGCTTTGGCCAAAAGATATGGAGCAGACATAACAGTTATTGGTATCCTCTATTTTTTTGTATATGAGTGAATCGAGTGACAATGTAGTGAGAAATGTATGTAAACATGAATGATTGTGTAATATACCAGTGAATGTACATAGTGGAGTCAAGAAATTTGTACCATTTGAAATGTTGAAATAAAATATTTATTCCAATAAAATACTGTGTTAGAATAGTATTTATTATAATGTTACGAAATCTTTGATTAATAGCAGTTGAGGTGTAATTACTTTTAGTAGTTGTAAAAAAAATTAAACAACTTCTAGAAACAGTTGTAAAAAAGGTTGACTTTATTACGATTGCCAACTGTACTAGACATATTACAACTGTTTAATGCAGTTGTGAAAGGGTATTTTTTTGTTCTGGTGGTACCTGTGGCAACACATGTACTGATATTGCCACAGAGTCACAAAGGCGTTGCCTTTGACTCTAAGGCAACGTGACAAAAGGCAACCCCAAAAAAGTGTTGCCACAGATCATTTTTTGCCTATAGCAACACTTTTTGGCACCTACTGCGTCACTTTTCTAGTGTTTTCGTAGGCCATCTATGGCGTAGTGTTTCATCCCTTAAGTTTAAGAGAAGGAATGCTTATCTCACAGAATCAAATCTTTGACAAAGGGTCATAAGAAAGAGTGTGCAGAACTGAAGCTGTCCCTTGAAAGTATTAGGTCGGAATTGGAGATAAAGCAGAAAGCAAAGTTCCTTTTAGATGATCAGGTATTCGTGCTTCAATTGTTTAAATAGAAGGTTGAAGATGAGAGGGCTAGGATGGTAGCTGGTCATAATAAAAGGCTGGAAGTGAAAGACACTCAACTTTCCCAAATTCATCATAAGTTCTCCATTATCAAGCATATTATTTATGAAACCGAGAACATAATCACCGAATTCTTAAAAGATCATTTTCCAAGAATGGTATGGGAGTACTACGAGGATGCCCTAATTACAAAAGGTTTCCTGAAATAGACTTTCCCCCTATTCATCCTTCTTCCCAAGGTAGGGTCATGGAGAGGATTGAACTAGCCAGGCGAAAGGTTAAAGTTCCTCCGAAAGGCAATCCTAAACCTGAAATATTCTTATAAATTAAGGACTTTTCGGATGACTTTGACTTGGATATAGGGGAAATTGAGTCTACAGAGTCGGATTATGACTGGAACAATGATACCGATTTTATCCACTAGTGAAAAGTGCTTCCTAAGGATTTAAGTGGAAAAGGTATTATCTCCTTTTCTAGGGGATGCTTGGCTGAAATTACTTCTAAGGATGGTAATACTTTAAACTTGAGACAAGAACAAGCCGAACATATCGTACTTCCTAAAGTTTCATCGTCTCAGGTATGATTCTTATTTTCCTATAAACTTCTAGTGCGCTATTGTCTCTGGATTGTGAATTTTCTATTTTCTTTAGGCCGGAGAAGCTCCGTTGGTACTAGCAAAAGTAGGAACCTTTTTAAAGGCACCCCTATCTCAAAATGGAAAGAAATGTACTACCCTCAGAAGGTGACGATTAAAATCAGGACGAACAAATATCCTTTTTGACAGGTCAACTTAAATAGAAAGATGAAGTCATTTTTGGGTTGCAAAGGCGACTACAGGTTAATCTTTCTACCAGTTCAGATGAGGAAATAGGTCAATTACTTTGTCGGATAGACAAATTAGAAACTGAATTGACGAAAATGAAGTCAGACTATGCATCTTTGGAGTATGCCTTAAAGCATCTTGAATCTGGTTAATGGGCCTAATTATCAGTGAGCTTATTTTGTGTGTCGAATGTAAGATGGGATACATATTTCGTGAATGTAAAGTACCTAATGTGGTAGTTATGTATATGTGGTAATTTGTAAAGAAATTCTGTAAACAAGTTTGTAGATTGTATGGATATCACCTGATATGTGATGCTTTTCCTTAGCAATGAACTGTCTCTTCAACATCTTATTGTATCCCTCTACACAAATTTGACATACTCTATTAGGTGTTAGCTTGTAAAATACACCTGACCCATTGTTTGCTTTTTGTTGAAGTCAATCGTATCATAATAGTGAATGCATGATAGGATAACAGGTCTATTTATATTTCCTGCACTAGTACAAATCTTTTAGTGTACTAGATATTTCCATGAAACCTCCCTCTATGGGATTTTTAAGAGAAGTATAACTTTTATCCTAAGGTTCTGTTGGGGGAACCTAAGACACTTACTTGAGCCCTACCCTGAATTTGTGTTCTAGTGTTGTGTGGTTATATGTATTGTGTATGCATTTGGCATAGTGAATAATGAGTTGACGTATGTACAAGTTAAGGAAATCTCCCTAAACAGTATGGAAGATCTCTGTCCTTGCTTAAAGGCCTCTGAGGTAATAGGCTCCAACTATTAGGTTGATGCTATATTCCTTCCTTGAGGATTGGAACCTCGTATCCTAGATTAGGGTATTAAAGATAGAACTCCAGAAACCTCTTTCTGGCAGCGAAAAGAGGCTTTGATACATATTCAGGACTAGGGTGTAAAACTAGAAACCCGCTCCTGGTAATAATAGAAGTTTTGACCCAACCTAGATTCAGATTATTAAGAAGGTCAAATATCCCTTTTTGATAATAATTGAACTTTCGAGCCTACCCAGATTCAGGTATTAAGATAGGACCCGAAATCCACTTCCGGCAACAATTGAGATCCGGACAACCCAGATTCGGGTATTAAGATAGTATCAGAAATCCACTTCCGTCAATAATTGAGATCCGAACCAACCCAGATTCGGGTATCAAGATAGGGAACTAGAGACCACTTCTGCTACTAGTTTCATTACCCCTTTTTGGGTGTGATTTGTGAAGCAGAGGATGTATGTGCTTCTTGAGCCACCCTCTACGCTTTTTATTGTCAAAGCAGAGGATATACATGCTTTGTTGGCCACTGTTTGGGCTAATTCATCCGGTGCGCTTGGCCAACCTATCCACAAATAGGGCCCAATGACTTACCCAACCTCCCTCTAGGAGGCACCTTATCCTCACCATCGTAGGCAATGAAAAGGTCGTAGATGCTTGAACAAGGCTATCGTAGACACGGAATTAAGGCTTACTCTTTTGATTCTCTACCCTGGCCATTGTAGGCGGTGATAGAGGCTTACACTCCACCGCCTCCAAGGGGTGCCTTATCCTGGCAATGATAAGAGTTCGCGTTCCCTTCTACGGGTAACGAGGAACATAAGCAGAGGAAGGATGTGCTCTTCTGCGAGCAAAGGTAGGACGTGCTTAGTTCATAGCAGAGGCAGGGCATACTCTTCTATGAGCAGAGGCAAGGCGTGCTAATTAGATGTTCCATCTCAACCATTTCGGGCATGCATCGGAGGCTTACGCTTTTGATGCTTTAACCTGGCCCTTTCTGACTCGGGAGCGGAAAAAGGCTTACACATCACCCCCCCTCCAAGAGGTGCCTTGCCCTGGCCAAATCAATGGTGATAAGGGTTTTTATCCATTTGTGATTTGACCCACCTTGGGTTCTCTTGAATTCTTGAGAGGGTGCCTATACCCTTTGTTATGAAGATAATCCTTTTCCTAAAGATTTATCGAACTTAGTTCGATCCTTTTACAAAGTCTTGTAACTGGCCTTGACTGGTTAACTTGTTGATGATCATCCCCTCGAGGACTTTGCAACAGTTAGTTTTGTGTCTATTCATGATGAAAATAAGGCCCTCCTAGTTTCCCTTAGTATTTGGGCTTCTTCATTGTGGATGACCAATAATTGAGCTCTTGCTTGGTTAGAAAGTAAATGTTTCCATCGAAGTAGTAAGGTGGCATTCCTCTGGCATTCTTGGCATAAAGTTCTTTTCTTGTAGCTGGAGTTTAGCTCTTCTGTTATTGAATCTTGTTGCTTCATTCATATCCATGTTTCTTCTTTTCAAGGTGTCTTGAGACTGAAGCACTATTTTTTAGTCCATTTGGAAGAAAATATCTTAAAATCCCTTATCATTTCTTATTCTAATACCATTCCTTTGGTTTACTCATAGATAGCTTCTCTCATATGAGAAAAGGGGTTATACTCCTTTGGTGTAGAATCATTTAGAGTAGATATTGATGTTTGTCCTACGTAGCAAGGGTTGTCGTTCCAATAATAAGTATCGTATTGTTCTACATCCTTCTTTCCACTTGATTATTTGTAGATCTTCCATTCTTAACCATTTTTCTTCCGTCACTCTTGGTTCAGTAGTGCTTGACATAGCCATTTGAAATCCATAAGATTCTTGTTGGGACCTTTTGCCATAATCTTGCTTCTTCAAAGCTTTGTTCAACCCTAGATGGAACTACAAAGTTAGATATGTGATAATTAACCACGAGGTCGGAGGTTTAAGCCCTCCTTCTAGCACCAAAATGTTAACGATATTTTTCGCCAACGCCAAAGATAGGTCTGCAGAAGTGGACCTAAGGGGAAAATGGGGTTACTTAGTTTCCATGAGCTTGAGTTAGTTCACCGTTTCCTAGATATCAAGGTTCAAAGCCCAATGGATTAGTTACTCTTCCCTTAAAAAGGGGTAAGCATCATGACTAAGTGACTTATGAACCAACAATTATCTTGGAACAAGGGTTCCTTAAGCATAACCCTCGGTGGAAGGGTAAGCAGTTTGTAGGAAGGGGTTTTGCTAATACTTTGCGGAAAGGTTCAGACTTGGGTGTGAAACCATAACCATGCAGAAGGCATGCAGTATGTTGTGTAGGGAATAACTAAAAAACTCATAAGAAGTACATAAGAAATATGTTAAGTGTTTATCCGCTCTTTATTGATCTTTGATTTAGAGTACATAAGCGATTATAGTGGAAATCCCCAAATCGATTTAGAAATTAGGGTTTACTCTAGGAGAAATGAGTACAAGAATAAAAAATGAGAAAATCGGTCCTGAAATGGGATCCTTAGGGTCTGATTTATAGACAAATCATGGCCCCCTTTGCTATTGGGCCAGTAGAAGCCCCTATTGGTTGCTTTTCCCTTTGGTTTCAATTGCTTTGACTCTCGGCCGCTGTTTTGGCTTTGCTTATTTCTTTTAGGGTGTCGGTTTCGGCTCTCGGAAGGATGGTCTTGGTCTTTGGAACTTCTTTTTGATGTTATATCTATCTCCTTTGTATCAATACCAAGTCTGTCGGTATGGATAGCTTTAGGAAGGATTTTGGCTTCCGGTTAAGAGCTTCCGATCATGAGCTCTCGGTCTTGTATTAATTCTTTGTGAAGTTTGCCTCCGTGCTTTTAAGTAACTATTTGGGAACCGCCACCCCTTTCAGCACCAACGCTAGGCGAATTAGTGTGGATGGCTTGTTTTCTTTTAGGAGCTTTGATTTGCCACTCGGCGTATTCCTGAAGTGGGCATCGGTCTTCCAAAGGGGTGCTTTTGGCATCTTGTTAGTTGATTACTGAAATTGCCTTTCGGTGTTTAGTAAGCTTGGGTCCCGATAGTTGGCTTTCGATAAACGTCCTTTGACGCTTACGTTTCGTTTTATATCGGCATTAAGAAAATTAATCCCGATAGCCCTTTCGTCCTTCTGGGCCTCGGGCTGTAGAATTCTTGGTCCTTCTCTTCATCAGCTTCTAGTTTGGATGACTTCTTGTTGGTTACCCTTCATGCCGGAACTACCCTACCGGTATTCTTTCTTCATATCAAATATGAGGTACCTTCTTTGATAATGTATCGGTTGTTGGTCGTTCTGGATACTTCCCTTATGCTCTCGATTTTACTTTGTTCCCGGTCTTTTCTTACGGATTATTCGTCTATGCTTGTGGCAGTTTGATACCCCTTCAACGTCAGCCTGTCTCAGTGTTAATTTTGGTAGTAACAATAGCTTCATTTTCCAAAGAGCATTGTGAGTTTTTATGCATCGATATTCATAAGGGAAAAATCCATTCTGTACTATACGGCGTGGTCCTATGAATTATTTAACTATAAAAGTAACTACTTTTGTTTGTCATACCAGTTCATGACTGACTCAGAATTTATTTTTCTTTCACCTAAAATCTGGGTGCCCAAAATTTTCTACACGGGCAGCCTAGTAGTTGTGGTTTTGCAGATTTCGTCTTGGAGTAATTTTAAAGCAGGATTCTAGATTATAGCTGCAGTTATACTCTGGATCATTTCTTAGTCTTCTGACGAGAGTTTTATTTTTTCCGAATGTGCATTTGTTGTACTCTATTGTAATATTGTGATGTTATTAATGAAAAGTTCTTTTGTTCAGTTCCAATGTGTTGCAACCCCAAAGTTGATTAGGAATCCAAAGTTTGAATCTTCGATATTTGATACTTGAGTTGTGTCAAATGCCGATTTGCAAAGGTCGAAATTTCGGGTCGTCACACTGGTTGTTGTGGAGCACTTGAAAAATGATTATCTACTTCTTTAAGCAAAAAAAATCTTAAGGAATTTGAAAAGAACTATTGAATAGAGTTAATAAAGAATTAGTTTCTATTCAAAATAAGAAATTCTACATGATAATAAACAAAGAGAATTCATACATAAGGAATTCTACATGGTTGGTGATGAAATGCACCTTGATTATGGATTAAAAAAGCCCTTGACATATTCAAGAGGCTTGCCGGAATAGAGGAGGGAAAGCCCGGGAACATGCGTCGTGCACCCACTAAAATCCTTAATATACCAATGTTCTTTCCTAGAGAAGGAGGAGAAGTAAGCCTAGGGACATGCGCCTAGAACCCAAGCCCTTAATATAATCCAAGGCGCCTCTTGAATGAATGACGGTAAGCCCGGGGACATTCTCCCGACATCACAAGCGATTGGCCCGTCCAAGGCGCCCTCTCGAAGAGGGACGGGTAACCTCAGGGACATGCACCAGACTCCGAAAGAAGCACACTATATCTTTGTTCTTTTAGAATGAGACATGCCTCTGCTTCCACTAAGCATCCCCTGCCTCTACTCCAAAAATGTGTACGCTCTTCCTCTACTTACTTTGCACCTCGCAGAAGGGAACATAAGCTCAAAAGAAACACTTAAAGCATGTCTTGATTCTTTTTGACACAAGAACAAGCCCTACCTCTGCTTTAAGAACGGCCTGAAATGGGACGAAACTGCCCGAATTTGGGTCTTGGATAATGTCGAAAGTGGTTTCTGTCTTTTATTAATTTCAAAAGTGGATTTCTTGTCTTTTATTATTTCAATACCCGAATATGATTTTGGGTCTTCAAATTAATGCCGAAAGAGTTTCAATCTTCTATTAATTCTAGAAGTGGATTTCTATACTTTCATTTTTTTAAATTCCTGAATATGGGTTTCATAACTTCTTATAGATTTTGAAATAAGGGTTGTTATCTCTAAATTATTTCCAAATTATCATGCCTAAATTAGGGCATTGGAGCAAATACGTCAATCGTCAAGATCTAGGTTTGATTATTTGAATTACAATTCACTAAGTTTATGAGCTTAATTTTCGAAAGCGTAGTTTAAAATTTTAATATCTAACTAACAATTAATGTAATAGAAGTAACAGGCTTGTACGAAAGGAAACAAAAGAACAAAAGGATGCAAGAAGTTGAATTTATACAAACAAATTACAAGGAGATGAAAGCTCCAATCAGGTTTTATTTGTATAATTTACAAAAGTTATGAATATATTCAAAATGTCCTGACGGTAGCAGGTTCTAAACACTAGAAGATAAAAGGTATTGTAAAAAGGTATTTTACAATGGCTAAAAAGTTGTTGTATCACTTTAACAACATTTAGCTTACAATTTTCATATCCAAAGTTGCGAGAATAAAATACTTTTTGTAGCATTTATTTATTGTTGCATTAATTGTTGTAGATTATGCATATTAATAACTCATTTCAACTGTAATAGAAGTGTTATATGTTAACTAAAAGCATTTACGTAACGTATTCTAAATATTGTCAAATAAACCGTTACAACATATTTAAAACATGGGAGAAGCTCTTTTTATGATTATTAGAAAATGTTGCATCTTGCATTTTCAATATTTCTTTTCCGTCACAAGTTAAGTTCTACAACAGTAGGAAAATATTTAAAAGGATAACATATACATCATTCTTTAAAAGTTAAAATATTATTTCTTTTGGACAACATTTATAATGCATTGTATAACAAATCTTCTCTAAAGTAACCCATGTTACATCAATCATGTTTATTGAATATTGTAGATGTAAAGTAACAACTTACTTTTATCTATTGTACAAATAATATCTATGTCATTCAATCAAAGTATCATAACATTTCATGCATTTATAAAACATCATAAATATTAACTTTGACAACAATTTATTTATATTTATAATCTAATGTCCATAGTTACATACAAATATTGTTCATATAATCACAACATATCATTGTCTGCAAACAAAAGCAACACATTGCAATTTATCATTGTCTTTAAATGAAAGAGGCAAATGTGTATCAAAATTACATCATTTTTGTAGCAAGGCACGTAAGCACACACATTAATGAGAAAAACATGAACTTAGCTTGTTTGAAAACATCCTCTGTTCTAATGAGATTAACAACATGCATACTAGGTATTAGTTTAAAGATTTGGATTGACCTTCCACATGATTCTCTTAAGCAATAATAGCCTCGGTTTTTATACCACTCATAATGCTTCTTGGACGTAGGCGCACTCCTTGATGCATCAATTTCTTGTGGTTTTATGGCATGACGCTTACTTGCATACAACCTATAATAATACCATTTAAATTCAGAATTAATTTCATACTGCAACTATAACTAAGCTAATTTACTGTTAATCGGTGGAATTTTAATATCATAATTTGAGAACAGTACAAATTATATTCATTCGATTATCAATAACAAGTCAGTTGTAAAATATTAGCATCCTATTATGCTACTAGTAATTTTTTGTAGAATGTTTAAAGTTCAACATGGTCATGATATTTTGCATTCAAATATTAATAATCTTTAGCTCATTCGTCGGTAGATAATATACAAAATTGATTTGAGTTCTGCACACTTGCATGACTTTCGCATCATAAGCTCCACTCATTTTCCTAGAAATTTCCTTTAACAAATCCCATTGTATTATGTTCATTATCTCTAATGGATTTTTAAAAATACTGCATCAACACTGAGAATTGAGAATAAAAGCATAATGTGGGAACTAAGAAAATATTTTTGAACAAAATAGAACTACTGACAAAAAATTTAATCAAAATGGTATTTTCTTTTGCTAGCGTTATGTTTAATAAAAAAAGAAGGTTGTTTCCCAAAAGAAAATTTCAAAGTTGATCGATTATTTTATCTAAATAATAGCACATGCATTGTGCCTATTCATAAGAATAAAGCTTTAAGAAAGATACTTCAAAATAAATGCATCAATTATCACAATATACTTGAAAAGCTACCACAAGCTTATTATATATTAAGTTCAATGGTTACAACTAATAGTAATGACAATATAGATACCTGTGAATCGCAAAACAATCTCTATTCAGCAAATTGGTACATTCCTAGATTTCCAATGTCTTTCTTATGTTTATTTGTCTTTCCCAAGAAAATACTAGTGAACCAACTTTTAGTTACTTTTCCTTAAAAGTGGATCAGTCGATAAATCGTCCAAACTTCTGCATAACTAAAATTAACCTAACAATGTGAAAATAAAATCACTTACGATATAAAATTATGTCAATATCAGACAACACCTTGGTGATTGAATATTTCTATCCCAAATTTTCTTTCGAATATTTTTCATACAACCATATATAATTCAATTGATGTTTTTATAAGTAGAAATATAAAGGATAATAATCAATTGTAAGAAAAGGCTAATGGAATGAAACATGATAGTTCTAGGTACGATGATGGCTTTAGAGCAAATCCAACAAAGACTTGGATTTCCAAATTTCAGAAATCTACACCCGTTTTGAGCTACAACGGAGATTGGAAATACCAACCAGTTTTGAAATCGGGGGGAATAGTTCCGGAATCTCCAAACTCCCAAAGCGCTTGTTGAACAAACGCGAGGAAAAAATCGTCTGTTCAACAAGCGTGCGTCTGTTGAACAAGTGCGTGTACTCACGCGGTTGTTTAATAGACGCGTGGAGTCTTTAGATGAAATTTTGTGATATTTATCTTCCTTCCACTGAAATTTAGACACGAAGATGTAATTAAACAAAAACGATGAACAGTTATACAAAAGATTAAGATACATGATTTCACTAACAGACGCGTGGAATCAGTAGATGAAAGTTTGTGATATTTATCTTCCTTCCACCGAAATTTAGACACGAAGATGTAATTAAACAAAAACAATGAGCAGTTATACAAAAGCTTAAGGTACATGATTTCACTAACATTTAACGGATACATAGTTTCAGATATTGATTAAAGGATACAAAGTACAATATTATAACTACTAAAGCAACGAAAACACAACAACTAAGGGTAAATAGTTTTACTGACTTCTAACAAAGTTCCATAGATGATCTGTTAAATCTTTCTGGAGTCTTCGATGAATGTGAGCGTTACGGTAAGACATTTGGCTTTCGACGTGAAACTCAAGCTCTAGTTTGCTTTCAATCATATTTTCACGCCAAATATCAGGTGGTGGAGCAGTGCAGTCGTAATTGAAATCATCCTCCATGTCTCTTTCGTCCTCTATAATCATGTTATGTAAAATAACACAAGTATACATTATCCTAGTCATTTTAATTGGAGACCAAAGTCTGCATGGATTACTGACTATGGAAAATCTGGATTGCCAAACGCCAAATACTCTTTCTACATCCTTTCTTTGTCCTTCTTGCATTGCTGCAAACCTTGCTTGTTTATTGTTTTGTGGGTTCAGTATTATCTTTACAATAGTACTCCATTGCAGGTATATACCATCGCCTAGATAATATCCATGGTCATACTCGTGACCCTCTAAAGTAAAATGATGTGGAACTGATCTACCGTTTGCTAAATCGTTAAACAACGTTGAGCGTTCAACTACGTTCAAATCATTGTTCGAACCTGGCATTCCAAAAAAAGTATGCCATATCCACAAGTCGTACGATGCTACAACTTCAAGTATAATAGTTAACGTATGAGACTTACCCTGATAAGCTCCAGCATATGCTTTCGGACAATTCTTCCACTCCCAGTGCATGCAGTCTAAAGATCCTAATATCCCTGGTCATCCTCTGCTATCGTGCATATCCATTAACATTGCAATATCGACTTCGTTTGGTCTACGCAAGTATTGATTACCGTAAACATCTACGATTGCTTGGCAGAAATGGTCTAAGCATTCTAGTACTGTGCTTTATGCCATTTTCAAATTTTTGTCTTGAGCGTCAGCAGGACCTCCATAGGCTATCATACGCAGTGCAACTGTCATCTTTTGAATTCCGATGAGCCCCATTGTCATAGACGCATTGCGTTTGTAAATAAAGTAGGAATCGTGTTGTTTAATACATTCTAGGATTCGAAGAAACAAAGGACGCCTCATTCAGAATCTCCTTTTAAACTCCATACCTGTATACCTCGGATTTGAAACAAAATAATCTTCCACTAGTCTCCCGTTGTGCAATGCATGATGTTGATTTTTACATCGACGGCCTACAACAGTACCTCCATGTTTTTTGCTAGATTTACCATCTCCTAATGCAGCTATAAGCTGTCTTTGTCGATGAAAATGATCATCCACCATAATATCAAAGTCTTCGTCACTATCATTGAACAACAAACACTCTTCGGTGGCCATTGTGGACTTTTGAGTTTTTGAGTGTATATACTAAAAATAGGGGATTGTGTCTGAGTAGTGAATGCTGCAAGTTTTCCTCCTTATATAACATAGTTTTTCTACATTTTGGTCTTCACTGGATCCCGCAGTATGCTTGTCATAAAGCAAGTCATGCATTGGTTACCACAGTATGCTAGTCATAAAGCAAGTCATGCATTGGTTACCGCAGTATGCTAGTCATAATGCAAGTTATGCATTGGTTACCGCATTATGCTTGTCATAAAGCAAGTCATGCATTGGTTACCGCAGTATGCTTGTCATAAAGCAAGTCATGCATTGGTTACCACATTCAAATGTTTGAAATAAAGCTGTAGTGTCTGTATCACTAACATAAAGCAACACTTTTTCTACAATCTGGTCTTCATTGGATACCGCATTTTGTCATTCATATCCATTCAAATGTTTGAAATAAAGCTAATGTGGCTGTATCACTGACATAAAGCAACATTTTTTTAAAGCAACATTTGCTTTATTACTGATGTAAAGCAATAGTGCATTAATATGGACATAAAGCAATAATGGCTTTATTGCTGACGTAAAGCAACATTTGCTATAGTTCTGATATAAAACAGAACAAGCTGCAGTGGCTGTATCATCTTGTAATGGTTGTATTGTATTGTATTGTTATCTGTGTCTCTTTCTTTTGTACCTTGTAATTTATCTTGTTATTGTTAATACCCGTATTGTTGATTTTTAGCAATAGCACCAATAGATCCAACAATAAACTTAATGATACGACTACAACACCAATAGATCCAACAATAAGCATAAAGATACAAAAGCTTGTAAAGATACAATAACTTATGATAGTAGATTCAGTACGCAAACACATTAATTGTTACACTCATTCTGAAGGGATCCTAAAGAGGTTCGAAGTTGCCTATTCTCTTGTTCTAACTCATTGACGTAAGAAATAGCCCTTGGACAAAAACGATCGTCTATCCACTCAAAATAATTGCATCTGTTAGGCCATAGAGAGCATAACTGGATCCTACGACCAATATTCTCTCCGTCAGCCCAGACTACCACCTCTACCGCATAACCACAGTGGCCACAAACGGGATAGGAGTCAACTTCCTGCTCGTTAGGAGGCTGGTTAACTGAAACTCGTCGTACCTCTTGATGACCTACATCTGGAACAGTCAGAGGACGAGGGACTGTAGCCGCTCGTAAGTGTTCTTCATTTACAATTTGGTCTACTTGATGACCTACATTTGGAACTTGAGCAAATGGCGGATGAATCGTCAGGCGGGCCAGCTCCGGGCAGTCACGACGCAGGTCCTCATAGTGCCGCTCTTGGTTTCGATATTCCAATCAATATCTGTTCTTGGACTTGAAGGCGGACGCTTAGGAAAGTTTTGATCATAGTTCGAATCCATTGACGAGGGCCATGACCATGAAGACATTTTATTATTTTGATGAAAATTTTGGTTCCAGCTATCTTAAAAGTAGTAACCATATATATTTATAGGGGCAATTTGTGGAGTAAACATACATACGATGCAACAAGACAGGACACTGATACCACTGTAGGGAATACTGTAGGGAATCTTCTTTTGATTGATAACGTATATCGAGGACGACCCAAACAGGACAAAGTACTAAGGACTGCACTGTAGGGTTGTAGTAGTGCGACCGTTGTTGTAGAACATTTGCGGTTTAACTTTACACATAACGACCCTATAAACTAAGAATATACACAAGGATGACCCTAGTTTCTGGCTTTGCTTCATAAAAGGTCGACAAGTCCCTTTGTTTCTGGATTTGCTTTATTAAAGCAGTGGTCAAGTCATCTTTAATCAGTACGAGTTGTCAAGTCATGTAGTAACATCAACTGCTGAGATGTAGAGCCGTAGCAACTCAACTTTTGAGTACAGAGGGTTGTCTTGTCATATGTCTGTATCCTACTGCTCAATTAATGATGAAAGAGCTTTACCAAATAGCAACCCCCTTGTTTAAATAGTTTACACTTCGTCCCCCCAACCATACCTACAAAATTGTGTGTTCTACATCAACCACGACGATAAGGTGAGAAACTAAAACTCTTTTTCCTTCTACGTGTTTATGTACTTCTTTGTGTACATAATATGTTTCTTGTTTCTGTGTAGCTTAAATGGACGATTGGGTAATAAGTGATGAACTCGTAGATAAAATGTTTGAGAAGTATGAATGGAACAAGGAGGAGGAAAAAGATGGTGGTTTCGTTCCAGATACACAAGTAGAAGAGGCAGAAGAACCAGTTCAAAATGAAATTGTTCGTGGTACTCAACAAATAGTTGAAGTTCAAAAACCAAAAGGACGTCCACGCAAAAACATAAAAAGGCAAGTGGTTGACAGTAATCGTTCCAACAAAAGTGATGCTAGCTCCAGTGGTACTACAACAGAATTCTCTCCTCAGGACTTACTTATACTCGTGAAATCCTATATCGAAGCTTACGATAAAAGAGATTTGATGCTGATGCAAAATGGAGGAGAGCTTACCCACAAAGAATTTTGGTCCATGATAACAAGATTACATAACAATCATCATAAATGCACTACTACACGAACTTCTGCTAAAATTCATATGGCTCATCGGCTTTTCGTTAATACTTGTGAATGATACCAGAAGATTATGGAGACAGTTGAAGATGAAAACATATTTAAAACGAATCGGGCAACTTTTGATTTTCGTTACCTTACAGAGTATGGGACTGATTTTGTTGGGTATGAAGCCTACAAACTGCATTATAGTTGGATAACCCGATACGGTGCTAAATAGGCAAATGATTTTGCTTATTGCTTGTAGGTGCATCATAAGTTTTTGTACTTATTTCATTGTTATCTTTTGTAAGCAACTTTGTAGTTAAAATCTCTGTGCCAGTTATGCTCTTCCAATATGAATATAAATTCAAATCAAATATGAAGCAGTATATAAACATATTTTTAAATAAATAAGAATGGTTAAAATGAGTACAAACAATATATTAAAATAGCAGTAGAAAATTTTAGCATGATTATATTAGAATTGGAAAGAAAATTTGAAATTTTAAACCTAGGAACCACGTGTTTGTTTAACAAACGCGTGGACCTACGCGCTTGTTAAACAAACGCGTGGCATATGTGCTCGTTCAACAAACGCATAGATCTACGCGTTTGTTTAACAAGTGCGTGGTCTCAAAATTGTTGGGATATTTTCCTGATTCGATTATTCAGAGTGTAGAAATTTGGATTTCTACACCCGAATTGTTGGAGATGTCCTTAGAAGAACCGCTGACATACATGGAATGAAAAGACAAAGGATGGACTGCATTCCATGAAGTCGTCTGTACTTGTCTCCTGACACCTCAAAGTGTTCACCTATGGGTAATAAGCGTTCAGATCCAGTAACAAAAAACGAGAGCTATAGGACAAATGTTGCTTAACCGACGCAAATGTACAGCAACAACCCAAAATTTTTAAAAGATTTATGACACTATTATATACAACATTATTGAATTTTTTATATGTGTGCATATATATGTACAGGTTTGTAGGTGTATACACTTAAATATTACATATTCAAGGACCTGGTTTAGAAAAGAATAAAAAATGTACATGCCTAATACTTTGGATCTTAGACCGTGTTTCACTTTGAACTTTTTTACAAGCGTATCAGTCACCACACAAAAGTAAATGTTGTAATTCAATGATTTATTAGGGAAAAGTATCTAAAATACTGAAATGCACCCTTTACAAATTTTTATTATACATAGTGATCCAAGTAAAATACTGACAAAAGCAAAAGGAGACAACATTTTTGCTTTCCTAAAAAAAAAGAACCATTAGTCCATTGGTTACATGGATCCAAAAGCAAAAATAATTAAATATTTTCTTTTATAATAACAATATTGAAAAGTCATACCATAAGGCCTCTACATTGACGTCTTTATCATCTTAATATGCCAAGGCTTATAGCCATGTTTTTGATATGTCAATATGACAAGGCTCTACAATACAAATATGTTTAGAGAAAATGGTCAAAAAAAAACTCCAAATCATAAAATACTAAAATTTATAATAATTCTTGGCAAGACGAACTACAAGCTTTTTCTGAAAACCAGAATATCCATATTGTTAGTAAAAAGAAACTGCAAAACAAAGATCTATATTTAAGTCTTTGGTTTACAGTTTTTTAAGGACAAAAGGAACACTAAGTGTATTTTTCTAATATTTTAAAAGATTAAAATAATACACACAAGAACCAAAAAAAACATGTAACTAGTGATAAAATTGTAAACCATCATTCCTTGAGGCACCAAAATCAGTGCTTTGAATAAATTAAATTCCATCCTTGTTATTAAAAAATAAAATATAATTTTAAACTATTGTAATTGTAAATTTATAAAACTATGCTAAAAAATGGCATTGTCAACGTTCATCATCCACACATATGTAAATTAAGGCCACTTTATGAATATTATGGAACTAGGACATGAAATTTCAAATTTATGAACCTAGTAGTGAACTTCATTCTCAATTAGCTTAGAGAATCCCCCATAGTTTCCAAATTTAAAATGTTTACAAATAATACAGTTTGTGGTTAGTTGGGTAACGTATCAGCTAAATATTTATAGTGTTGTAACAAAATAATAATGCCAAATGTAGTAACCACCCCATTTCTTTTGCACTATTCAAAAAAATCAAATACCTTAACTTCAGTGAGGCAACCGAATAAAGACTTTTTGGTCACTACAATAATGATTGTATAATTTACATGTTCATATTAGAGAGCTACTAGAGTTAAATTTCAAATACATATAAAATTTCAGTTAGCAAGCTAACGAAGTACGCTATTTGCATCTTAATACTGTAATTCCTGTAGCAAGCTTACAACACAAATACCATTTTGAATCAATGTAAATTAAATAATACCATGGTAGTTCACCAAATGACACACATATAACGACATCTTCCCTAATCAATAATAAACCTGTTTTTTTTATCTCCAATACATGTACTTTATCCTTGGATTGAAACAGATCTTCAAAATATTTAGAGAACAAAATGAATTGAAATATATTTTTGAGATCTCGCCAAGTTTATATATGTTCAACAAATGTGTGCTGGATTTTATCAGTTCTTCATTGTTAGTTAGCATATCTTCATACACGTTATTCGTTTCCACACAGCAAGAGTTTTTCTACTTGACAAAGGTACATCTAATAAGTTATCACACAATTTTCAAAATATTCGATTTCAACAAAATAAATCAACTTCAAACAATGTAACACCTCATAATTCTAACAGCATTATAATGATAAACTAAGGAATACTTAATTAAATATTTGGAATTAAGTAAAATGAACTGCGCCGTTACGTTCGTCTCGGAATTCTGCTTAAGATAGTCTCTGAGTTTGTGTATAACGGACATCGTATGAAGAAGTTATTAAGCCTAGAAGTTTGTATACGTATAAGAGAAATATATGTAAATAAACATTGTTCAGAATTCAAAATAATCCGAAAACTAGAGGAAGGAAGGCACGGGAATTCGGCCCGTTGGAGGACGACCCCGTGCCCTACGGGTGCCGACCCATGGTTCGACCCCACAACAGGGGTATCGACCCCAGGGTCGACCCCTCGGACGAATCTGGACCTGCTGTGTGTCCTGGTTCGTTGGTTGATGGCTATATAGAGGACCTTAATCCCATTGTTTTATCCATCTAAATCAATGGCGACAACGAGGTGCTTTCCCAACTCAGTTTGATCTAGCCTACTCTTCTTCAACAACAAGTTATACGTATTCAAGGATCTGTGCTACAACATCTAAAATTAATCTTCTGTTCCTTAGATCCAATCACAGTGAGTTTATGTTGCTTTTAGATATAAACACCTAAAATGTAATCTTGACATGTTTATAAGTTTGGATCTAAGTCTATGCCTGTTAGTAACCTGAACCATAATAGATCCGCCATTACTTGTATACTTGATCTATTGATCAGTTCCTATATGCCTATTCATGATATCCCTATTCTGTTAGTTTGCCTAATCATGTCACCTTATGCCTATTATGTTAGTTTGCCTAATTATGTCATCTTATGCCAGTTTTATTCTATTCTTGTTCTCTTCTCTCCCCCTTTCCCTTTTTGTTCTTATAGCCAGGCTACTTTCGAGCCTAGGCTTATTGCTGAAATACACGAATGCATGAAATTGCAAATGACTGGGAATGATTAATTTGGGGCATAATTCAAAATTGTAAAACATGATTAGGAATTTTGGGCAAAATTTGTACCTTGAACCAAAACTTGGGATTTGGGGGCATAATCTATATCCTGATTTAAACCTTAATCTGGGGGGATAACTTTGTATCATAGATCGAACGGGGATTTGGGGAATAATGAACATGGAAATTGGTTAGTAATGAAAATGCCTAGATTTACAGTAATTAGAAATTGTAACCGCGCTTGGACACGAGGTTAGATTACACTTGTGGTAGAAGCCTGCCCGGAACCGCTCGGTAAATCCAGCGTCCACAAGTGGTAAATCTAATGTAAGGGGTATAAGTGCATAAATGTACACGTGACGACGCTAAGACACGAGGTTAAGTCTGACTTGTGGAAGAAGTCTGCCCGAACCCAACCAGCATATCCAACATCCACAAATGGTAGACTTAGTGTGGGAGGTCTAGCACGTTATAACCATAAATGAATAAATGGTGATAAACTTGTAATACTTAACATGTTTGAATCCATAAGGATTACATGAACCTATTAACTTGAGTATGGGTTAAGTAAACTTGCTTGAATCAATGGGAGGGTTAAGTTAATCTTGTTAAATATGTGGGGACAGGTTAAACATATAAACCTGACAAACTTAACATGTTGGGGTTATGCAATCTTGTTAAACTAGTAGGCATAACCTGTTGAAATCCTAGTAGTAGGATGCAAGCCTAGGGGGAAGCTTGTATCATCTGTTGGGTAGGACCCATTTCAGTCAGTTACCCATCTTGGTATCAAATGAGGAACCCAGAACTAGGTCAGGGTCTGGGCACGCTTACTGAGATGATTATAAGAGGTCACTTGAGTAAGGGTGTTGACGGCGCGTTCCAGCGAAGTCATGTGCGTGCGTGGGTTTGCTTGCTAGGGAAGATAAGATGCTATGACATCAGTAGATATGGTTGTGCACATCGTGTAAACAAAGGGTTGCCACTTAATGAACTAATACATCCTACTATGGGGCAAGCACAGGGTATCTACGAGCTAGGGAGCTGATCGATTGGGGGTAGTGATTAGAGTATATCTAGCCTTGCTTGTTTAGGAGTCCGTTATTATCGTTGGGGGTAACACTCGTTAGTTCTGTTGGGCTACCTGTTACTGTATGGGGTAAAACCTCTCACTAGAAGTATACCTACGTCTACCATCTTGTACTTGCTGGGATCACCTTGTTCTGAGATACTAGTATAGGTGCAGAGAAAAGTATTAGAGAAGCACAATACATGATCGGTTCTGCTTATTCGGTTTACCTTGTTATACCTGCCTTATGACACTGTTATCTCTCTCCAACTTATATGCTTTTACTTATTTATATGCTAAAAGTAACTGTACTAGCCAGACTTTATGTTTGACCCATTTTGTTTTCTCTTCTACCTCTTCCGTTTCCCCCTTAGTTTCTCAGGGTGGGAATACTCAGGATTGATTAGGATTCTTCTTTCATTCTTCTTGGAGCTACTTAGATGTACTACTTGATTTTGTATCTCCTCTACTATGGCTATATTTTAGGGATTATGCTCTTTTTATGTATTATTGTACTCTGATGAGGATTTTTGTGCAAGACAGAAGGTTTACATTATCAGTATTCCAGACTTATTATGTAATAGGGTTTGAACCATGAAGTTTTTCGATTTAATAAAGTTTTAATTCCGTTGTTATTTTATATCTGTCTTGTAATGTTTCTGTTTCTGTTTACCTATAACGCTTCACGAAACTTAATGCATTCTGTTAAAGAGTGACATTAACGGAGGTGGGGTGTCACATTTAGTATCAGAGCTGAAGGTTACCAGATCGGATAAAATATTTTGAAAATTGTTTTCAAAAAGATTTTAAAAGAAAATATTTTCAAAATAAAAGTTTGTTTTGAAAAACATATTCCCCAAAGCCATATGAAATATCTTTCAATTCTCTGTTTGAATCCCTTTTTCCTTTTCTTTTCAGCATGTCTGGGGAACCTAATATTCCTTAGGACATTCAGATACCGGTTTGGTTTCATGGGTATCTTAAGGCTACGACACCTGCCGAAGGCCAAACAGATGCCCCTCCACCAGCTGCAACCGCGGTTCCTCCTCCTGCTCTGCGTTTTGATAATTTCTCTAAGATATGCAAAGATTTTTGTGCTGTGGGTGGAACGCCATTCCGAGGAACTGAGACTTTTGTAGAAGCAAGGAATTGACTCAAAGAGATGGAGGATTTGTTTGGAATTTTCGAAGTTGACGATCGTAGGAAGATTCAGTTAGCCGTTTAGTAGCTGAAAGACGAGGCTTCATTTTTGTGGGAAGTGACACAAGAAAGGCGTCCAGTGGAGACTTGGGATGATTTCCGACAGAGATTTTAAATGAAGTTTCTTTCTCAAGCCGAGCAAAGTACGCTAATGGAAAGGTTTTTGGCAATTAAGTAAGGAGGCATGTCTGTTAGAGAGTATGTTAATAAGTTTAATCAATTTGCAAGGTTTGGTTTGGAACCAATAGATACCTCGTGCAAGAAAGCTTTGAGGTTTGCAAGAGGATTAAATGAATCCCTTCATGGGTTGGCTATGTCTCATATTCTGATGGGAGCAACTTTTGAGAAACTAGTTGATATGGCATTAATGCACAAGGAAGATAAAGGTGAAAAGAAAGAGGCTAAGGTCGAGGAAACACAAAATAAGAAAGTGTGGCCCATGAAAGAGCAACAACAACAAAAGAAGGGCGGTAAGAATGGCAAAGCTCGAGATAAGAGGAAATGCCATCATTGCGGACACGAGGGTCATGTGATCAAGGATTCTAAGAAAAGCAAGAACGCTTGTTTACATTGTGGAGAAGTCGGACATCTTGTTAAGAATTTCCCGAAGAAGCAAGGATAGGGTCAAAGGGCAGGATCTTCTGGAGGGCAGGTGCATACTCTCATGGCTAGTGCTCCAAATAGAGGTAGGAAAGTTTCCGTTGAAGGTTTGATTTCTCTTTACAATCATCTAGTTAGAACTCTTTTTGATTCTGGCGCTTCGCATTCTTTTATATCTAATTCAGTGGTTGAGTCTCTACACCTTAGTACTAGTATTGTTTTGGATCTCTTTCTTGTCTCAAACCCCATTGGTGATGCGACTCGTTTGTCTATGATTTGTCGGGGTTTGAGAATATCCATGTTAGGCATTGAGTTTGAATGCGACGCATATATGCTTGGTTTCTCAGGCTATGGTTTGATTCTAGGGATGGATTGGCTAGCCATGTATGGTGCCATTTTGTACTGTGAGAAGAGGGTCATTAGACTTTTTAATTACCATAGGAGGACCCTTGAGATTTCTTGTGACCCTAAGGGGTCTATCATACTTAGTTTCCTAGAGTCGCTCGATGCATCTATCGATGATCTACTGTCTGTACCTGTAGCCTGTGAGTATCCAAATGCTTTCGAGGGGTTCGGGGCTTACCTCTAAGGCACGAGATTGATTTCTATATATACTTGGTGGATAATGCAAAGCCAGTTGCATTGTCTGTACGCCATATGGCTCCAACAGAAACGAGGGAACTCAGCAAGCAAGTGAGGGAGCTACTTGAGAAAATGTTTATTAGGCAAACCATATCTGAATGGGGTGCTCCAGTGGTATTCGCCACTAAGGCAGATGGTTCGCTTCGCTTATGTGTGGATTACAAAGAGTTGAATAAACTCACTAAGAATAATAGGCACCCACTTCCGAGGATAGATGATCTGTTTGACCAGCTTGTTGGTGCATCTGTTTTCTCTCAGTTAGACTTGGCCACGGGGTTTCATCAGTTGAGGGTGGCCGAGGACAGTATAGACAAGACCGCTTTTAGAACTCCAGATGGTTTCTTCAAATGGCTCGTCATGCCTTTTGGGTTGACGAGTGCACCTGCCTATTTTGTTGATCTGATGGGTAGGGTATTTCGGGAGTTTCTAAATAAGTTCATTTTGGTCGTTGTTGATGACATCTTTATTTTCTCGAAGAACAAGGAAGAGCATGCCCTACATTTAAGGGAGATTTTGAAAACTCTCTGTGCGCACCAACTTAAAGAGAAATTCTACAAATGTCATTTTTGGAGAAAAGAAGTGAGATTCCTAGGGCATGTGGTCTCAAAAGATGGGATAGCAGTAGATCCCACAAGGGTACTTGCAGTTCTAAATTGGCAGGTCCCAAAGAATGCAATGGAGGTGAGGAGTTTTCTTGGTTTAGCGGGCTATTTATAGGAAGTTCATTAAGGACTTTGCAAAGATATCAACCCCACTCACAAGACTAACAAAGAAGAATCTGACATTTTCTTGGAGTATAGACTATTAGGATGCTTTCCAGCGATTGAAGAGGGCTCTGATAACAGCCCCAGTCTTGACCTTGCCTGACGGGAACAAAGTGTTCACAGTATACACAGTTGCATCTGGTATAGGGCTTGGTGAGTTTCTGATG
This sequence comes from Allium sativum, assembly GCA_030737875.1. NCBI lineage: Eukaryota > Viridiplantae > Streptophyta > Magnoliopsida > Asparagales > Amaryllidaceae > Allium > Allium sativum. Next base: position 129,291,919 of record CM060921.1, on the reverse strand, counting down.
CAAGAGGGAAGAGTAGTATGTTATGGAGGTAGACAGTTATGAGTTCATGAGAGGAACTACCTTACCCATGACTTAGAGTTGGCTTCCAAAGTATTTGCGCTTAAGACTTGGCGTCATTATCTGCTAGGAGAGAAGTTCGAGTTATACACCGATCATAAATCTATCAAGTACTTTGCAAAAGGATCTCAATCTAAGGCAACAAAGATGGATGGAGTTCCTAGTTTCCAATGACTTCGAGATTGCTTATAACTCTGGCAAGGGTAATGTGGTGGTAGACGCACTGAGTAGACAGAGGATAACCTTGAGTCCTCTGTTTGTGTAGAGGAAAAGCTTGGAGTTTATATCGATTTTTAATTTTAGACCTTCCACCGAGTTTACACCTGGTTTATTGGCATCATTAGAGGTGCGACCTACTCTGTTGGACCAGATAACGACTTCACAGCGAGAGGACCCACAACTAGCAAATATCTTGGATAGGCTCAATAGAGGGGATACTTCTAGTCAGCTCAGTAGATATTCCACGGATGATACAGGTTGCGACGAGACGGAAGGCTTTGTCTTCCCTGAGTTAGGAGTTTGTTGAAGACAGTCCTTGAGGAAGCCCATCATTCTAGGATGACTATTCATCCTAGTGGTGATAAGATGTATAAGGATATGAAGAAGGTTTTCTTTTGGGCTGGGATAAGGAAAGATGTAGCGGAATTTGTTTCCCAATGTTTGGTTTTCCAGCAGCTCAAAGCTGAGCAAATGAAGCCTAGTGGTTTACTTCATCCTTTAGAAGTCCCATGGTGGAAGTGGGAGAGCCTATCTAAGGTTTTCATTGATGGTTTTCCTAGATCGATGAAAGGCAACACCAGTATTTGGGTTGTAGTTGATAGGCTTACTAAGAGCGCTTATTTTATCCTTGTTAAGAGTAAGAGGACAACAGCATGGTTGAAAGCAGTATATCTTCGTGAGATAGTCCGTCTACATGGAGTACCTTCTAGTATTGTGAGCGATCGTGACCCTATATTCACCAGTGAGTTTTGGAGGAGCTTGCAAGAGGCATTAGGTACACAATTTTGTTTGGGTACCGCTTATCACCTTCAAACCGATGGACAGACAGAGAGGGTGAATAGAGTTCTTGAGGATCTTTTAAGACTATGTATCCTGGACTTCGGAGGGACTTGGGAAGAGCATCTTCCTTTAGTAGAGTTCGCCTACAACAACAGTTACCAGGCTAGTATTGGCATAGCACCCTTCGAAGCAATGTATGGACGTCCCTGTAGATCACCAACTTGTTGGTGGGATGTCTACAGAGAGGCTTCTACTTGGACTTGAGATAGTTAGGGAAACTTCAGAGAATATTGATCTTATTCGTAGACGCATGAAGACAACTCAGGACAGACAGAAGTCCTATGCAGATAGGAGAAGAGCTGACATTGAGTTTGAGGTAGGAGATATGGTTTTCATCAAGGTATCACCTTTGAGGAATGTGGTTCGTTTTGGATATGTAGGGAAATTGTCACTAAGGTTTGTAGGGCCATTTCCCACAATAGAAAGGATTGGCCAAATGGCCTATAGAGTAAAGCTACCAAAGAGACTGTCCGGCGTACATGATATTTTCCACAGTTCTCATTTAAGGAAGTGCTTGCATGATACCGCAGAAGTAGTTGAACCGAGTATGCTTGAGGAAGTAGAGGTGGAACGAGAGGCAACAATTAGATGAGTTCCTACCCGTATTCTTGGATTAGAGGTTAAGAAGCTAAGCAACCGAGAGGTCAAGTTGATGAAAGTTCAGTGAGGAGATAACCAAGAGGATGCAACTTGGGAGACTGAAGACAAGATTCGCTCTTCGTACCCTTTTCTTTTCAAGGGTATGTTCTTAACTTCTATTTCCAACGCTTTTATTCATGCTTGTTTCTATCGTTTAAGTCCAATTGATCGAATCTTCGACCTTTAGGTAGGAGAACGATGGATGTAAACATGTGTTTGAGACATGTTATGTTTGATGGATGCAAGTGTTTGTTTGTGGATGCATATACACACACATTAGACACTAGATTGGTTCAATCACTCTCATACTGCATATGAATGGGTGTGCATTTTTCTTCTTTTAATGAATGAAAGTGGGTGTATTATCATATGGATGTTGCATTTGGATGAATGATTGCGCACACATATAGAACTTACATGTTATAATAGGATTAATTGCATACATGTTGGATTCATGGCACTAACATACACTGCATTAAGGAGGTCAACTTAATCAGTAGATCGCCTAATCTTTCACATTAGTTTAGGGACATATACACATAGCTTTGCATATGTTCATATAAGCATTAGATTTTTTTTAAGGATAATGGATTCCTGTGATAGATGGATGAGTAGATAAGGTATGTATGATATACATTCTTCTTAACTTAGAGATTTCGGGGATGATATCCTTTAAGTTGGGGAAAATGTAACACCCTGTAATTCTGACAACACTATAATGATAAACTAAGGAATACTTAATTAAATATTCAGACTACGCTATTGCGTTCATCTTAGAATTCTGCTTAAGATAGACTCCAACGTTGCATAAAACGGACATCGTATAAAGAAGTTATTAAGCCTAGAAGTTTGTATACATATAAGAGAAATATATGTAAACAAACATTATCCAAAATTCAAAATAATCTGAAAACCAGAGATGGGAAGACGCGGGAATTCGGTCCGTTGGGAGTCAACCCCATGCCCTACGGGTGTCGACACATGGGTTGACCCCACAACAGGGGTGTCGACACCCATATCGACCGTCCCGGACGAATCTGGACCTGCTGTGTGTCCTAATTCATTGGCTGATGGCTATATAAAGGACCTTAATCCCATTGTTTTATTCATCTAAATCAATGGCGACAGCGAGGTGCTACCCCAACTCAGTTTGATCTAGCTTATTCTTCTTCAACAACAAGTTATACGTATTCAAGGGTCTATGCTACAACGTCTAAAATCAATCTTCTGTTCCTTAGATCCAATCACAGTGAGTTTACGTTACTTTTAGATATAAATACCTAAAATGTAATCTTGACATGTTTGTAAGTTCGGATCTAAGCCTATGTCTGTTAGTAACCTGAATCATAATAGATCTGTCATTACTTGTACACCTGATCTATTGATTAGTGCCTATATGCCTATTCATGATATCCCTATTATGTTAGTTTGCCTAATCATGTCACCTTATGCCTATTATGTTAGTTTGCCTAATTATGTCATCTTATGCCAGTTTTATTTACTATGCCTAATCTTGTTCTCTTCTCTCCCGTTTTCCCTTTTTGTTTTTATAGACATGCTACCTTCGAGCCTAGGCCTATCGCTGAGATACGCGAACGCACGAAATTGGGAATGATTAGTTTTGGGGAATAATTCATATTGTAAAACATGATTGGGAATTTTGGGCAAATTTTGTACCTTGAGCCAAAACTTGGGATTTGAGGGGGCATAATCAATATCTTGATTCAAACCTTAATATGGGGCATAATTTTTATCGTAGATCGGACAGGAATTTGGGGGCATACTGAACATGAAAATTTGTTAGTAATGAAAATGCCTAGATTTACAGCAATTAGAAACTGTAACCGCGCTTGAGTTGAGGTTAGATTACACTTGTGGTAGAAGCCTGCCCGGAACCCCCGGCAAATCCAGCGTCCACAAGTGGTAAATCTAATGTGAGGGGTCTATGTGCATAAATGTACACATAATGGCTCTACGACGTGAGGTTAATTCCGACTTGTGGAAGAAGTCTGACCAGACCCAACCGGCATATCCAGCATCCACAAGTGGTAGACTTAATGTGGGAGGTCTAGCTCATTATAACCATAAACGAATGAATGGTGATGAACTTGTAATACTTAACCTATTTGAATCCATAAGGATTACATGAACCTGTTAACTTGAGTAAGGGTTAAGCAAACTAGCTTGAATCAGTAGGAGAGTTAAGTTAATCTTGTTAAATATGTAGGGACGGGTTATACATATAAGCCCGACAAATTTAACCTGTTGGGGTAATGCAATCTTGTTAAACTAGTAGGCATAACCTATTGAAATCCTAGTAATAAGGATGCAAGCCTAGGGGCAAGCTTGTATCATCTTTTGGGTGGGACCCGTTCCAGTTAGTAACCTATCTTGGTATCAAACGGGGAACCCCGAACTAGGTCGGGGTCTGGGCACGCTTACTGAGTTGATTATAAGAGGTCGCTTGAGTAAGGATGTTAATGGCGCATTCCAATGGAGTCATGTGCGTGCATGGGTCCGCTTGCTAGGGAAGATAAGACGCTGTGACATCAGTAGATATGGTTGTGCACATCGTGTAAACAAAGGGTTGCCACTTTAGGAAGTGATACATCCTACTGCGTGGCCAGCACAAGGTATCTACTAGCTAGGGAGCCGATCGATTGGAGGTAGTGATTAAGGTGCATCTAGTCTTGCTTATTTAGGAGTCCGTTATTATCGTTGGGGGTAACATCTGTCAGTTCTGTTGGGCTACCTGTTATTATATGGGGTAAAATATCTCACTAGAAGTACACCTATGTCTACCATCTTGTACTTGTTGGGATCACCTTGTTCTGAGATACTAGTATTGATGTAGAGAAAAGTATTAGAGAAGCGCAATGCATGATCTGTTCTGCTTATCCAGTTTACTTTATTATACTTGCCTTATGACACTGTTATCTCTCTCCAACTTATATGTTTGTCATGATGATTTTACTTATTTATATGCTAAAAGTAACTGGACTCTCCAGACTTTTTGTCTGACCAATTTTGTTTCCTCTTCTCCCTCTTTCTTTCCCCCCACCAAGTTCTTAGGGTGGGAATACTCTGGCTCGATCAGGATTTTTCTTTAATTCTGCTTGGAGATACTTTGATGTACTGCTTGATTTCGTATCTTCTCTACTCTAGCTATATTTAGGAGATTATGCTCTTTTTATGTATTATTGTACTCTGATGAGGACTTTTGTACAAGACAGAAGGTTTATATTTTCAGTATTCTGGACTTATTATGTAATTGGGTTTGAACCACGAAAATTTTCTATTTAATAAAGTTTTAATTCCGCTATTATTTTATATCTATCTTGTAATGTTTTTGTTTTTGTTTACCTATAAAGCTTCACGAAATTAATGCATTCTGTTAAAGAGTGACATTAACAGATGTGGGGTGCCACAAACAAGAAACAATGCTATCGCACCCTACAGCTTTGCGATTTTTAGTTAAAATTAAAAATAAAAATGATGATTCACAAGGCGCAATAACCCTAAATTCCGGAATCAAATGTACTTGTACAATTTCATAAGATGGACTCCACTTTTCTCAAAATTATTGGTGGGAATCATGCAATAATGGGAAGCAATGAAGTGAACAAAATTCATGAGAGAGAAAAGAAGTTCTTTTATGTTTTATTTTTTTCGTTCAATTAATCTCACGTAATTATTGTATCTACTTTTTAAATTTTGAAAGCATTGATTTTTATGGATAATGAATACATACTTAATGTAACACCCAATGTACATTAATGTTTCTCACAAAGGGAATGCATTAACTTCTATGGAGCATTTTAAGTGTGTATAGAACAGAAACTTAACAACAAGACAGATATAAACAGTACTAAAAATTAATACTTTATTCATTGCAGCGGTAAACACATATGTTTGATTACATCATCAAAAACCAAAGTCAAATACCTAATATCCATCTTGACTAAATCAAAGTACATAAATTGAAAGACATAACCCCAATACAAAATAGCCATAAATAAGATAGGCTGAACTTTTACTTCAGCGATCCAAGCAACTTCTAAAAGCAAGTGATACAGCTGTCCAAAATCAAGCTACACTGGTGCTAGTTCCACCCTGAGCACCTGAGGGGAAAGGAAGAAAAGAGGTGGAAACAAAGGGGGTCAGACATAAAGTCTGGCGAGTGCGATAACTTTAACAATATAATTACCAAAATAACTAGGCTAAGGCATAAGTTGGAAAATAAGGAAATGACTGTGAACAATTGAGTATGGCAGAGTAAACTAGGAAATAAGATGAACAAAGATAACGTTAAAGGTGCACCTAAACCACTATAAGATAATTACTACACCGCACCACCACTAGTCACCTTAAAGTTGATCCCGCCTACAGAACTTAATAATGATAATGGTAGTTTCGTGCACCCCAAGTTGCCTTCATAGGTGCCGCCTGCCCCTATCTCCACTAGGTGTACCCACTACCCCCATGAGATCGGCTCCCTAACTCGTAGATACCCGTTCTAGCCCCACAGTGGGGTGTATCACTCCCCAAAGTGGCAACCCGATACCACCAACAGTGCACGACTTATACCTACACGATGCAACAACGTCTTACCTACCAGCCCGGGCCCACACACACACATGAACCCGTTGGACTTGCGATGCCACCGCTAACCTGTTTTGGCCTCTTACAGTCAAGCCCAGTACGCGTGTCCCGTCCTTGACTTGGGTCGAGCCCACAAAGATACTTATGGGTTACTGGTTGAAACGGGCCCCCATTACTTGACACAAGCTATCCACCTAAGCTTGATCCCCTTTAGTACATCCCACTTAACCCTCTTCTTATTCATTTTCACTTACATATTTCAATTTTGGTTAAGTGTTTCTAATCGTATTTCAAATGCCACCCAAGGCACCCTCTAAATTCCACATGCCACCCAAGGCACCCACTTAACCCCTTTGTCCCACCACATATTTATCTGGTTAAGTGTTTCTTGATTCATTAACACCGTAACCTTGCAAAGACCTCCCACATTAGACTGGCATTTGTGGCAGCAGGATTTGCCGGGCGGGTCCGGGCAGTCTTACACCACAAACGAGCCTAACCTCGTGTCTTTACAACTATTACGCATTTAATTTATGCCTAAGACCTCCCACATTAGACTGACATTTGTGGTAGCTGGATTTGTCGGGCGGGTCCGGGCAGTCTTACACCACAAAAGAGCCTAACCTCGTGTCTTAGGCGATTAATTACACATAATTAATTATCCCCTAATTTGAATTAATTTCCCTATTCAAATTATCCAACAATTCCAAATTTAACTATGGCCATAATTGACTCAATTATGTCCATCTATTTATGGTATGCAAAATCATACCAATTTTCATCACAAATTAATTTTATGCCATTTAAGGCATTTATGCCAATTCTTAATATTAAATCTTTTAATATTATCCCATGGCCCCACGTTGTACGTTCGTTCGTTTAACGTAAAATATACGTTAGACTCGAATAGTCTAACTCATGGAATAAAGAGAAAACATCACAACATACATATAAATAAAACTAGATCTAAACATAAGGGGTGAACTTGCATGTGTGAATGAGGTTCTACATCTAAAAACTTGCATAGGCCAAAGTCACAAACTTGCATAAAACTACATATGTCATAGATCTAAATCTAAAGGTGTAAACTTGTTTAGGTAACAGTCACAAACTTGCATAAACTATGTATGACATAGATCTAATCATAAGGTGTAAACTTGCATAGATAATAACCACAAACTTACATAACATGATTCATACACCAAACATATATATATATATATATATATATATATATATATATATATACTTGCATATGTGATTTATGCAACATAACGATGGTGTAAACTTACATCTAAACATGTAAACTAGCATGTAGAATATACTAGCATATAACTCACACATGTCATAGCCTAACTTTAGATCCAATTTACACATAAAATAGATGTCATGAAACATATAAGGTTGTATATATAATTTTCACTAACTTGCATATGATCAATGTCTCAATTAACATCCTAACTTGCATACATACATATGATTTATCATATGAATTAGTTCCAACAACATAACCAAACTAGCATATGAAACAACATCATGAATTGATTATACATAAGCAAATCATAGAATTACAACATAGATGATAACATTACAACTTTACAACTTAGATGATAACATCATAGAATTTACAACATAGATAATAACATGCGGTCAATAATTCACAACATAACCATATAATCCACATCATATCTCAATCCAATTAAATTGCTAATTATTTTATTAAAGAAATCGAACTCACTACTCAAAGAAGGTCTTGAGTTCTGAAATCTGAGTTCTAAAGTTGAATTAGCTTTCCTTTATAGTAGATTTGTTGTTAGAGTTGAATTGATTTAAATTTGATTAGCTTTCTTCCTCTCTAATTGGTGGCGGCTATTCTAGGTTGCAAGGTGACGGAATGGAGGCCATGATTCTAATTTTTAATTTGATTTTAGGTTTTGAGTCTACATGTGTTTTTATAGAGTTTAGGATTAATTTAAGCCGTCCGATCAACCCAGAATTAACCCCAGCCATTCAGAGCAAATCAGAAACCCTAATGACTCAGCATACAGTCATAAACTGGTCATCAAACAAATCTGCCCAAGGGGGGGGGGGGGCAGGTCGACCCTATGGTCGACCTGGTGGGTAGGTCGACCCCCAGGTCGACCTGGCCCTGGCGGGAAATTTCCCGCCTAGCCCATTCTAACTCTGAAATTTGAATTTTTGAAATCTGTTTTGAATTTTCTGAAACTTCCGATGGCCATAACTTCTTCATACGAAGTCCAATTCACACAAACTCGGACTCTATCTCAACCAGAATTCCGAGACGAACACAATGGCGCAATCCATTCCCCTTAATTCTTACATCTGAGATTAGTTATTATTTAATTTGTGAACATTAAAATTGAAAATTACAGGGTGTTACATTCTCCCCTCCTTAAAGGATTTCGCCCCCGAAATCTCCAAGTTAAGAAGGATGCATATCCTAACATCCAAACAACCATCTACTCAACCCTCAAACACAGGCATCCATTGTCCTTATAAAATTCCTAATGCTGTATGAATATATGCAAGAAGTGTGTGTATATGTTCTCTATCTAATGCAAAATCAGGAGGTCTACTGATTTAGTTGACCTCCTTAATGCAAACCATGATAGTGCCATTTGTCCATTATGTATGTGAAAGAATCCGATCGATACATATTATTTCTACATGTGTGCACAACCATTCACCAAAATGCAAAATCCATATGATGGTACAACCATTATACATCCATTACTTAAATATGTACACACATTTATATGCAATATGCAATATGAAGTGACTGAGCCGATCTAGTGCCTAAAGTGTGTGTATATGTATCCACGAGCAACCACTAGCAAACACTTGCATCCACATGCATCCATCATACATAACATGTCTCAAACACATGTTCAACCATAGGAATACCCTATCTAAAGGTCAAAGATACTAGCGAGAGGGCATACTAAAGATAAAACAAGTACAAGCTAAGCGATAAAGGAGAAATTAAAAGACATACCCTCGAAAAGAAAAGGGTACAATGAACGCATCTTCTCTTCCGTCTCTCAAGTAGCGTTGCTCTCATCATCTCCCCATTGCACTTTGACTAGCCTGACCTCTCGACTCTTCAACTTCTTAATCTCTGACCCAAGAATGCACGTAGGAGCTCGTCGAATTGTCGCATCACGCTCTATCTCCACCTCTCTAAGCAAGCTCGGCTCTACCACTTCCGCGGTCTCATGCAAGCACTTCCTCAAATGTGATACATGGAATACATCGTGTACACCACTAAGTCTCTCAGGCAACTCCACTCTATACGCTATATGTCCAATCCTCTCCTTAATAGGAAACGGACCTACGAACCTTGGTGCTAACTTCCCAATGGACCCAAAGCGAACCACATTCGTTAATGGAGACACATTGACAAAGACCATGTCCCCAATATCAAACTCAAGATCTGTCCTCCTCTTGTCCGCATAAGATTTCTGCCTATCTTGCGCCGTCTTCATCCTCCTTCGAATCAAATCGATCTTTTCCGAAGTCTCTCTAATCATATCGGGCCCAAGCAAGATCTTATTTGTAGATTCCCACCAACATGTAGGCGAACGACACGGCCGTCCATAAAGAGCCTCAAACGGTGCCACGCCAATGCTAGACTGAAAACTATTATTATATGCGAACTCCACCAAAGGAAGATGTTTCTCCCATGTACCTCCGAAGTCTAAGACACACAACCTCAATAGGTCCTCTAGAATATGATTCACCCTCTCGGTCTGGCCGTCCGTCTGAGGATGATATGCGGTGCTCAAACATAACTGAGTCCCTACCGCCTCTTGCAAGCTCTTCCAAAACTCGCTAGTAAAGATAGGATCGCGGTCGCTCACTATGCTAGAAGGAACACCGTGCAAACGAACTATCACTCGAATGTATACGGAGGCTAACCATGGAGCAGTCCTCTTACTCTTCACGGGAATGAAATGGGTGCTCTTAGTAAGTCTGTCTACCACGACCCAAATCCCCGTATTACACTTCCTCGATCTCGGTAACCCATCAATAAAGTCCATCGAGACACTTTCCCACTTCCATTGTGGGACCTTCAATGGGTGAAGCAACCCACCGGGTTTCTTTTGCTTTGCTTTTACTTGTTGGCACACCAAGCATCTAGCGACAAACTCAGCCACATCCTTCTTCATGCCGGCCCAAAAGTAAACTCGTCTCATGTCCATGTACATCTTGTCCCCGCCGGGATGGATGGTCATCTTCGAACGATGTGCATCATCAAGAATGGTCTTCCTCAAATTCTCATCCCATGGTACACAAAGTCTACCGTCCCTACGTAACCAACTCTTATCATCTAGAGTATACCTACTGAGATGGCTCGATGACTCCCCCCTTTTGAGATTCTCTACTAACTCTACCAACTGTGGGTCATCTTGCTGTGCCTCACCAATCCGTCCCAAAAGCGTAGGTCTGACCTCTAAGGATGCTAGAAAATAGGGTACAAAGTCAATGGAAGGTCTAAAGTCAAACATAGAGATGAACTCTAAGCTTCGCCGTTCAACAAACAACGGACTCAAGGATAACCTTTTCCTACTTAAGGCGTCTGCCACCACGTTACCCTTGCCAGGGGTATATGCTATCTCGAAGTCGTAGGACGCTAAGAATTCCATCCACCTTTGCTGCCTTAAGTTCAAGTCCTTCTGAGAGAATAAGTATTTTAGCGATTTGTGGTCTGTGAACAATTCGAATTTCTCGCCAAGAAGATAATGGCGCCAAGACTTAAGCGCGAAAACAATAGCGGCCAACTCTATGTCATGTGTAGGGTAATTTTTCTCATGCACTCTCAACTGCCTTCCTCCATAGGCTATTACCCTTCCCTCTTGCATTAAGACTGTGCCTAGTCCTGTCCCACAAGCATCGGTATAAATGGTAAATGGCTTACTCCCATCTAGCAACACTAAGACTAGGGCTGTGGTCAAAGCTCTCTTTAAACGTTGGAACGCATCATCACAATCTACATCCCATGTGAAAACTAGGTTCTTCTTCGTCAAGCGTGTTAATGGGGCTGATATTTTTGCGAAGTCTTTGATAAACTTCCTATAGTAGCTAGCCAACCCTAAGAAACTCCTCACCTCAGTAGCATTTTTAGGGTCCTTCCAATCTTGGATGGCCACTACCTTCGCGGGATCCACAACTATCCCTTCTTTGGAAACCACGTGCCCTAAGAATCACACTTCCTTCCTCCAAAAGTGACATTTAAAAAATTTAGCTTTAAGGCTATACGCTCGAAGGGTCTCCAACTCTTCCCTAAGATGTAGGGCATGCTCTTCCTCGCTCTTAGAAAAGATCAAGATGTCGTCCACAAAGACTACCACGAATTTATTAAGGTACTCCCTAAACACCCTACTCATCAAGTCAACAAAGTATGCAGGGGCGTTTGTCAAACCGAAGGGCATCACAAGCCATTCGAAGAAGCTATCTGGAGTCCTAAAGGCAGTCTTGTCTATGTTATCCTCAGCCACTCTCAACTGATGGAAACCCGTGGCTAAGTCCAACTGTGAAAACACTGAGGCGCCAACTAACTGATCGAAGAGATCATCAATCCTCGGCAGTGGGTGCCTATTCTTCTTAGTAAACTTATTAAGTTCTCTATAGTCCACACAAAGTCTAAGGGACCCATTTGCCTTCGTGGCAAATACTACTGGAGCTCCCCACTCCGATATACTATGTCTGATGAACCCCTTCTCAAGCAATTCTTTCACTTGCTTACTGATTTCTCTTCTCTCTTTTGGAGCCATATGGCGCACTGGCAATGCAAATGGCTTTGCATTATCTACTAGATATATTTGAAAGTCTATCTCACGTTTTGGGGGTAAACCCCTCACCTCATCGAAGACATCAACATATTCACGGACTATGTGAACAGAATGTAAATCATCATCGGATGCGTCAAGGGATTCTAGGTAGCTAAGCATTACTGGACCTCTAGGGTCACAAGAAATATCAAGGGTCTTTCCAGAACGAGTAAACAATCTAACTACCCTTCTTTCACAATCTAGGATGGCCCCGTATCTAGTTAGCCAATCCATACCTAGAATCAAGCTGTAGCCCATGAAGCCAAGAACAAAGGCGTTGCATTCAAACCTAACGCCCAAGATAAACACTCTCAAATCCCGACAAATCATAGAAAGATGAGCCGAACCACCAATAGGATTTGAGACTACTAAGGGATCTGTAAGTAGACAAGTATCTAGGTGCAGTGTTTCAACTAATGATGTAGAAATAAACGAGTGTGATGCGCCAGAATCGAATAAAGTACGGACAGGATGATCAAACAGAAAAACTAAACTTTCAACGAAAATTGCTCTACCTCGTTCTTGCAGCGGTGGGACCACGAGAGCCTGAACTTGCCCCCTTGCCTGCCCTGGTGCCATAAGAGCCTGCACCTGTCCTCCCGAGGTAGACGCTGCCCTCTGTCGTTTCCTTGGGCAGTCCTTAATCAGATGTCCCGCTTCGCCACAGTGGAAACAGTCAGTCTTCTTTTTCTTCCTACAATCTTTGCTTAGATGGCCTGGTGTCCCACAGTTAAAACATCTTTTCTTCCTCTTACCATTGTTTCCTTTGCCACCTTTCTTGTTATGTTGTTGCTGTTGCGACTTCTTTTGATCCCCTTTCTTCTCGGGTGCCTTATTAGCATTGGCGCCCTTCTCCTCTTCATGCATAAGCGCCAGTCAACTAGTCTCTCAAAGGTAGCCCCCATGGGGATGTGGGTCATAGCTAACCCATGAAGCGGCTCGTTCAAACCCTTAACAAATCTCAGGGCCTTCTTTTCTGGTGTATTCACCAAGTCCAAGCCAAATCTTACCAACTGATAGAATTTGTTGACGTATTCTTTCACCGATAGATTCCCCTGCTTCAATGCTAGAAACCTTTCCATGTATAGATTATCTTCAGCCTATGAGAGAAACTTCGCCTCAAACCTCCGCCTAAAATCTGGTTATGTATCGACTGGACGTTCTCCATTAGTGACCTCCCACCAAAACGAGGCCTCATCCTTCATTAGCCAGGCAGCTAACTGGACCTTTCTTCCATCTTCCACTTCAAAGATCCCAAACAATTCTTCCACCTCCTTTAGCCAATTTCGAGCTTCAACAAATGTCTCCGTACCGTAAAAAGGTTTTCCACTCATTGCTCGAAAGTCCTTACATATCTTAACAAAAGTATCGACACGAGGAGGAGGAGGAGGAGGAGCATTTGCTGGACCTGCAGTGGTGGCCCTAGTCTCCAAATACCTCCTAAACCATCCTGGTATCGGTATCCCCTCGGGTATCTCGGGAATTCCAGACATGCTGAAACGAAATAGGAAAGATTCAATACAAAAGAACCGAAGGAAAGATATATGGCTCTTGGGGTTATGCTTTCTAAAATAAGCTTTTCTCTTGAAAATACTTTCCTTAAAACATACTTTTGAAGGTACTTCTTTATAAAAGTGTTTTTGAAAAACAGTTTTTCAAAATTCATATATGTTCTGGTAACCTTCAGCTCTGATACCACGTGTAACACCACACGTCCATTAATGTCACTCACAAAGGGAATGCATTAACTTCTTTGGAGCATTTTAAGTGTGTATAGAATAGAAACTTAACAACAAGATAGATATAAACAGTACTAAAACTTTAAAATTTTATTCATTGTAGCGGTAAATACATAGGTTTGATTACATCATCAAAAACCAGAGTCAAAGTACATAATATCCATCTTGACTAAATCAAAGTACATAAATTGAAAGACATAACCCCAATACAAAATAGCCATAAATAAGACAGGCTGAACTTTTACTTCAGCGATCCAAGTAACTTCTAAAAGCAAGCGATACAGCTGTCCAAAAGCAAGCTCCACTGGTGCTAGTTCCACCCTGAGCACCTGAGGGGAGGGGGGGGGGGGAAGGAAGAAAAGAGGTGGAAACAAAGGGGGTCAAACATAAATTCTGGCGAGTGTGATAACTTTAACAATATAATTACTAAAATAACTAGGCTAAGGAATAAGTTGGAAAATAAGGAAATGACTGTGACCAATTGAGTATGGCGGAGTAAACAAGGAAATAAGATGAACAAAGATAATGTTAAAGGCGCACCTAAACCACTATAAGATAATTACTACACTGCACCACCACTAGTCACCTTAAAGTTGATCCCGCCTACAGAACATAATAATGATAATGGTAGTTTCGTGCACCCCTAGTTGCTTTCATAGGTGCCGCCTGCCCCTATCTCCACTAGGTGTACCCACTACCCCCATGCGATCGGCTCCCTAACTCGTAGATACCCGTGCTGGCCCCACAGTGGGGTGTATCACTCCCCAAAGTGGCAACCCGATACCACCAACAATGCACGGCTTATACCTACACGATGCAACAACGTCTTACCTACCAGCCCAGGCCCGCACATGAACCCGTTGGACTTGCGTTGCCACCGCTAACCCGTTTTGGCCTCTTACAGTCAAGCCCAGTACACGTGTCCCGTCCTCGACTTGGGTCGAGCCCACAAAGATACTAATGGGTTACTGGTTGAAACGGGCCCCCATTACTTGACACAAGCTATCCACCTAAGCTTGGTCCCCTCTAGTACATCCCACTTAACCCTCTTCTTATTCATGTTCACTTACATGTTTCAATTTTGGTTAAGTGTTTCTAATCGTATTTCAAATGCCACCCAAGGCACCCCCTAAATTCCACATGGCACCCAAGGCACCCACTTAACCCCTATGTCCCACCACATATTTATCTGGTTAAGTGTTTCTTAATTCATTAACACCGTAACTTTGTAAAGACCTGCCACATTAGACTGGCATTTGTGGCAACTGGATTTGCCGGGCGGGTCCGGGCAGTCTTACACCACAAACGAGCCTAACCTCGTGTCTTTACAACTGTTACGCATTTAATTTATGCCTAAGACCTCCCACATTAGACTGGCATTTGTAGCAGCTGGATTTGTCGGGCGGGTCCGGGCAGTCTTACACCACAAAAGAGCCTAACCTCGTGTCTTAGGCGATTAATTACACATAATTAATTATCCCCCAATTTGAATTAAGTTCCCTATTCAAATTATCAATCAATTCCAAATTTAACTATGGCCATAATTGACTCAATTATGTCCATCTATTTATGGTATGCAAAATCATACCAATTTTCATCACAAATTAATTTTATGCCATTTAAGGCATTTATGCCAATTCTTAATATTAAATCTTTTAATATTATCCCATGGCCCCACGTTGTACGTTCGTTCGTTTAACGTAAAATATACGTTAGACTCGAATAGTCTAACTCATGGAATAAAGAGAAAACATCACAACATACATATAGATAAAACTAGATCTAAACATAAGGGGTGAACTTGCATGTGTGAGTGAGGTTCTACATCTAAAAACTTGCATAGGCCAAAGTCACAAACTTGCATAAAACTACATATGTCATAGATCTAAATATAAAGGTGTAAACTTATTTAGGTAATAGTCACAAACTTGCATAAACCATGTATGTCATAGATATAATCATAAGGTGTAAACTTGCATAGGCAATAACCACAAACTTACATAACATGATTCATACACCAAACATATATATATATATATATACTTGCATATGTGATTTATGCAACATAACGATGGTGTAAACTTACATCTAAACATGTAAACTAGCATGTAGAATATACTAGCATATAACTCACACATGTCATAGCCTAACTTTAGATCCAATTTACACATAAAATAGATGTCATGAAACATATAAGGTTGTATATATAATTTTCACTAACTTGCATATGATCAATGTCTCAATTAACATCCTAACTTGCATACATACATATGATTTATCATATGAATTAGTTCCAACAACATAACCAAACTAGCATATGAAACAACATCATGAATTGATTATACATAAGCAAATCATAGAATTACAACATAGATGATACCATTACAACTTTAAAACATAGATGATAACATCATAGAATTTACAACATAGATAATAACATGCGGTCAATAATTCACAACATAACTATATAATCCACATCATATCTCAATCCAATTAAATTGCTAATTATTTTATTAAAGAAATCGAACTCACTACTCAAAGAAGGTCTTGAGTTTTGAAATCTGAGTTCTGAAGTTGAATTAGCTTTCCTTTGTAGTAGGTTCGTAGTTAGAGTTGAATTGATTTGAATTTGATTAGCTTTCTTCCTCTCTAATTGGTGGCAGCTATTCTAGGTTGCAAGGTGACGGCATGGAGGCCATGATTCTAATTTTTAATTTGATTTTAGGTTTTGAGTCTACATGTGTTTTTATAGAGTTTAGGATTAATTTAAGTCGTCTGATCAACCCAGAATTAACCCCAGTCATTCAGAGCAGATCAGAAACCCTAATGACTCAGCATATAGTCATATACATGTCATCAATCAAATTTGCCCACGGGGGGGGGGGGGGGGGGGGTAGGTCGACTCTACGGTCGACCTGGTGGGTAGGTCGACCCCCCAGGTCAACCTTATGGTCGACCTGGCCCTGGCGGGAAATTTCCCGCCTAACCCGTTCTGACTCTGAAATTTGAATTTTTGAAAGGTGTTTTGAATTTTCTGAAACTTCCAATGACCATAACTTCTTCATACGAAGTCCAATTGTAACAACCCGTATTTTGAATAACAAGTTATAACATAAATCAAGGCAGAATTAAATGATAAAATCTGAATCAAGGTAAATGGGCTGTGCCATTGCGTTCGTCTCGGAAAAATACGCGAAGTAGAGTCCGAGTTTTCGAAAATCGGAGTCCTTATGACCCAGTTATGGCCCGTCAAAGTTTTCAGAAAATTTCAAGTTCAAAAACAGTTCAAATTTGAATTCAGAATTCAAAATCAGCCAAGCAGGACAGGCGGGAAAAATTCCCGCCACCCCCAAGTCGACTGGGGAGTCGACTTGGGAGTCGACACGCCCCAGGTGGTGTCGACTGCCCAGTCGACACCCCTGTCGACTTGGGTGGTAGGCCAGTTTGGCCTGGGTGCACCTGACTTGTTCCTCAAGACATGTTTTAAGGCTTGTGACGGATTTTAAAGGCTCAGATCTGAACTTGGGTTAATCCTATGGCCTAAACTAACCTAAACTTCTATAAAAAGACCCTAAGACCTAGCCTAAACCCTCATTAATCATTCCTACAACTAAATTATGCCAAAATGCTTCTTGATCATGGCCTCTATCTTCATATCATGGCCCCCATCCTCTTCATGAAAGTTTGAGTGTTCTAAGCTAGTAAAAGAGCCACCTTTCTTCATCAAAACAAGGATCTTTCTTCATACAAATCAAAGGAGCTTCTTGTTTCTCAAGACAACTTGGAGCTGGTATTCATTTGGGGGTTTTTAGTGTTGCTAGTGTGGCATCGTCTCAATCTTGTTTTATAGTCTTCATAGCATTGTAAGCCCTATTCTACTCTTAGATTCTAACTATGAAGTTAAATATGACATGTTGCAAGTTTGAGTTTGGGTCTAAGTATGATTTGTGCTTTGATTCTACAATGTTATGCATAGATTTATTATATGCATGTTTGTAAAGCTATCACCTTGGCTTTGTGCATAGAAAGCTATGAGCTTTGATTTGAAATCTTGCATAAAGCAACATAGAAACTCTCATAACCCTTATGTTATCTTGCATATGATGTTATATGCGAATCACTAGTTATCATCCTATGCCATCTATGACCATGTATCACCTATTTGCTAAGTCTAATGCCATACATGTGTAGATTTGAATTGGACCTAAGTGCAATATTTGCCTTGAACCTATCATTGTATGCATAGATCTATTCATGCCTCTCTTGATTTATGATTGTGGACCTATCATGAACCTAGTACCGTTCATGTTGACCTTTGGAAAAAAATTCTATGAAATGGATTATGGCTTATGCATGTTAACAAACCTTAACCCATCATGTTCCTTAACATGCATATGATGATATTGAACCTATTTGCTATGCACAAGTTAGGATTGTCACCCTATGTCAACTTTTACCATGCTACCACCATATTTTCTATTATGCATGCTTGTGGCCAAAGCACCCTTATGCTATTATGCATGCTTGTGGCCAAATCACCCTTATGCTATTATGCATGCTTGTGGCCAAATCACCCTTATGCTATTTGATATGTTTGAGGCCAAGTCACCTTTTATGCTATCATACATGTTGAGGCCATATGCTAGTATGTTGAACCCCCTTTGGCCTCAAATATCACCATGTTTAACTTGTGATAGACTTTGCCATCTTATGCCCACCTTGTCATATTCTTATGTTCCCCCTATTGATCTATTTGTGTTGGTGCGAACTTACGTGCGATGGGGTTATGTTATGGGTAAACTTAAATGACATGAAACATGACTTGGAAAATATGACATGTGATGATGCTTGAAAACATGAACGTGGACATGACATGTAGAAAACATGAAAGTGGCCAACTCGAGGTTGGGTTGAGTTTGTAGCATAAATCTACCCAGAACCGACCGACTTAACTAGTGGCTACAAGCAATAGGACCCAATGTGAATAGTTGGTCACATCGCACTTAAAAACCCGAGGTTAGACTAGGTTGTGGTGTAAAGCTACCCGGACCCACCCGGCTTAACTAGTAACCACAACAAAGTCTAATGTGAGAGGTTGGGTGCATTAAGTTAATTAATGCCACATGGTAGGGTTAAGTCATGGACTACTTGAATACTTAACCAATTAAACACGATGGATTGGTAGGGTTAAGTCATGGACTACTTGAATATACTTAACCAGTTGAACACGATGTATTGATAGGGTTAAGTCATGAACTGCTTGGATACACTTGACCAACTCAATACATGGTTATGATAGGGTTAACAACACTTAACCCATTTAAAATCCTAGTTACGTGGTCCTTTTCAGCAGTAACCTACTTGGGAGTATCTGGATACCCTGGACTAGGCTAGGGTGGGGCACGATTACTGGCTGATTGTAAGAAACCAAAAGAGACGGCTGAATAGTGCACCAGTTAAGTTCAGGCGGACCATGGTCGTGCACATTAAGTCCGGAGTTGAACATGGGCACAAGTAGGTTTAGACTGTGTGTGCTTGAATTGTGTCTGTGGTTTACACCTTAAGGCTGGATACACCCTAGGGTGGACCTTGCACAGTTAACTACATTCCATGATTAGGCCGTATGACACCGACACACGACGAGTTAGGCTTATAGGGAGCCGATCGACTAGACCGAGTAGTTTGACCTTGATTTAGGTCATCTCATGAGTTTGGGCCAACATTGGGCTAAGGGATCATTTCTTGTTTATACTTGACATGGATTAGAATACTAGTACACTTGGTGCAACTTAACCTTGTATATGCGATGCCACACTTGATCTATCTTGTTAACTTTTCACCATGCCAGTTATCATTCTATGTTTCATCTCTGTTTTACATGTCCAGTTAACTTTATTAGTTTTTATACTAATAGTAGGTAGGACTTACCAGTCTTTTTGACTGACCCGTTTTCTTTCGCCTCTTTTCTTCCGTCCCCCCCCAGGTTCTCAGGGTGGGAATACTAGCACCTAGCTTGGATCTTTAGCTTGCTTACTGTATAGCTCATGTATGGTTTGGACTTGAGCTCGCTATGGCTTTACCATGTCTACTTTGGGGATAGTTTACTTTATGTTATTTCCAGTTTTCAGCTCATGTTTTCTGGACTTGTAGTAGTTGGAAAATAATGACTCAGTACTTTGATGTAACTTGACTATGGTTTTGAAATAGTAGTTTTACCCGCTGCTTTATTTACTCTGTTTTTACTTATATGTTTTGTCTTGTGATATCTGCATGCATGTTTACCTTGTTTAACGCCCCTCCAAGGCCAGTGTGCTTGCAAGAGTGACATTGGCGGAGGTGGGGTGTTACATTTGGTATCAGAGCCAGGTTTACAAGATCTGAGCAAAAGGTTTTTAAAACTTACCTTTTGAAAAACTATTTTCAAAACCAATTAAGTATTTTCCAAGAAAAGTCTAGTTTATTTTAAAAGGCTATTCCCCAAAAGCCATTAGCACTATCCTTTGTTTCCTCGTTCTCAATCTATCTTTTTCTTCGTTTCAGCATGGCCGATAATTTTTCCATTCTGGAGGGCGTACCAGTACCTATTTGGTTTAGAAGGTACATGGTGGCAAGGGCGAATGAAGCCGGCCCCGCGAACATTCCTCCTCCTTCCCCCATGGCTAACATTCCTCCTCCTCCTGTAGCTGAGGTTCCTCCTCCTCCTCCTCAGCATTCACAAACGGATTTCGCGAAGATTTGCAAGGACTTTAAGGCGATGGGTGGCAAAAATTTTGTTGGGACGGAGACTTTTGTTGAGGCAAGAAACTGGTTAAAGAAAACTGAAGACCTCTTTGTTATCTTTGATATAGAAGACCGTAGGAAAGTTCTGTTAGCGGTATGGCTGTTGAAAGGGGAAGCTGCATATTGGTGGGTAGTCACCACCACTACTAGGCCAATTCAGACTTGGGACTACTTTAGGAGAAGGTTTGGACTGAGGTTTCTATCATCGACAGAAGAGAACCTTCAGATGGAGAGGTTCCTATCTCTAAAGCAAGGGGACATGACAGTTAGGGAATACGTGGATACGTTTAATCAACTTGCTCGGTTCGGTCTAGACTTGGTTAACACAGCTCAGAAGAAGGCCCTACACTTTGCTCTAGGATTGAACGAGCCATTGCACGGTTTGGCCATGTCTCACATACCCATGGGGGCGACCTTCGAGAGTTTGGTAAATATGGCCCTGCTTCAAGAGGAAGATAAGAGTAGTAAGAAGGAAGTCAAGTTGAATGAGTCTCAAGGCAAGAAGGAAGATTCCGAGAAAGGAGACAAGAACAACAAGAAGGGAAACAAGGGCAACAACAACAACAAGGCAAGAGAGACAAGAAAGTGCAACTTCTGTAGGATCACTGGGCACATAGCCAAAGACTGTAAGAAGAAGAAGAGGAAGCTAGGTGTATGCTTTTATTGTGGAGAGTCTGGACACTATGGTAAGGATTGCCCGAAAAACCAAGGACAAGGGAAAAGGCAAACTCAGCGAGCAGGACCCTCTGGAGGGCAGTTGCAGGCTCTCCTCGCTCTTCCAGCTTTTGATCGAGGTAGTGTTTCTATAGAAAGTCATGTTTATATTTCTGATTTCCATGTTCGTACCTTATTTGATTCTGGCGCATCGCATAGTTTTATTTCTGATCTTGTTGAAAGTTTGCACCTAAGTACTAGTCTAGTTGAGGTCCCGTTAGTGTTTCAAATCCAATTGGGGGTTCCGCCCATCTACCGGTGATTTGTATGGATTTGAAAATCTCTATCTTGAGCGTAGAATTCATGTGTAATGCTTATGTTCTCGGGTTTATGGGATACAGGTTGATTTTGGGCATGGATTGGTTGTCCACTTATGGAGCCATTCTTGATTTTGAACATAGCGAGGCTCATGACTCACCTCGGTAATACCCTCGAAATCTCGTGTGACCTTTAGGGTTCCGTCATGATTAGTTACCTAGAATCCCTTGGCACCTTTATTGGAAATTTGTAATCCAATCGAGTAGTGTTCGCCACTAAGGCGGATAGTCCACTTCACTTAAGCATGGGTTAGAGAAGTCACCCTAGTAAGTACATTTGGCAACGTGGATTGGCACTTGTTTTCAAGAGATAGTTCTTCTGCGTGGGATACCGTATAGTATGTAAACGTGATCCAGGATTCACTAACGAATTTTGTAAAGGTTGCATGAAACCATGAGCACGCAGTTATGTTTAAGCCAAGTATTTTAGGAAAAGAATAAGTGGAAGTGGAACGAGAGGCAACGGTGAAGTGAGTTCTAACTCATATTTTGGAAATAAGAATTAAGAAGCTACGAAATTGTGAAGTTAAAAGGCGGTCAAGACACGATAGGATTAAGCTCAAGAAAATGCAGCTTAGAAGATTGAAGACTAGATACGCGCATTATATCTCTTTCTAAGAGTATATCCTTGATCCCTATTATTCTGTAGAGCTTACTCGCATGCTATCTTTTAAGTATATCCTCTCGGTCCTATTCTCAATCTTAGTTCTGTTGCAAACCCCATAAGGAGTATGACTCGCCTATATAGTTGGGGTGAGGATGTCCATTAAGTTGACCAAACTATTTGGGCTTTATGGGATATGGGTCATAGTTGATAGACTTACGTAGAGTGCTCACTTTGTTCCGTTGAAGAGCAAGAGGACCACATCATGGCTAGCATTTTTTCATCTTCGAGAGATAGTGCGATTGCATGGAGTTCCTTCTAACATAATTAGCGATCGTGACCCAATTCTCGCTAGCCAATTCTGGAATAGTTTGCAGGAAGCGATGGGTACGCGATTGAATCTAAGTACGACCTATCACCCACAGACGGATGGTCAGACTGAAAGGGTGAGTAGGGTACTAGAAGATCTGTTGAGGCTATGCATTCTTGACTTTGGGGGCACTTGGGAAAACCACCTTCCTCTCTTAGAGTTTGCTTACAATAACAGTTACCAAGCAAGCATAGGGATGGCACCATTCGAAGCTTTATATGGGAGGCCATGCAAGTCACCAACATGTTGGTGGGAGATGACGGATAAGCTTATACTTGGGCCCGACAGGATAAGGGACACATCCGAGAAAGTTGAATTGGTGAGAAAACGGATGAAAATGGCCCAAGACAGACAGAAATCCTATGCTGACAAGCGAAGGACAGATTTGGAATTCGAAGTTGGAGATATGGTTTTCGTGAAGGTTTCTCCTTTGCGTAATGTGGTTCATTTTGGAGCAGTTGGGAAGCTGGCACCAAGGTTCGTAGGACCCTTCCCTATCATAGAGAGAATTGGGAAGATGGCTTATAAGGTGGAATTGCCCGAGAAGTTGGCCGGAGTGCATAATGTCTTTCATGTCTCGCATCTCCGAAAGTGCCTACATGAGTCCGCTGAGGTGGTTGAACCTAGCATTCTTGAAGACGTGGAGGTAGAGAAAGAGGCAACCTTGAGGAAAGCTCCGATTCGTATCTTGGGAACGGAGATCAAGAAACTGAGGAATCGAGAAGTCAAGTTGGTAAAGGTTCAGTGGAGTGAAGTCGAGGAAGACGCAACTTGGGAAACCGAGGAGAAGATGCGTGGGCTTTATCCATTCCTTTTTTAGGGTACATTCTCAATCTCTTTTCCTAGTTAGCATATCTTTCTTTTGCTATCCATGTTTATCTTGTTATCTCGTTAATCTCGTCATGAGAACCTTAGGTAGAAACCCTTTGGATGAAACATGTATTTGAAACATGTTGTGCTTGATGTTTGCAAGTGGTTGCAAGTGTTTGCAAGTGGATACTCGTGGATGCATGATACACATTAGGCACTAAGATCGGCTCACACACTTTCATATTGCATATGCATGAGTGCTTATACTTATTCATGGCTGAAACTTGTTATGCTATCACGTGGATGTTGCATATGGATGAATGTTATGTGCACTCATGTAGAGATTATGAATTATGTTAAGAATTTGCATACATATGGACTCATTTCACTAACATACTTTGCATTAAGGAGGTTTACTGAATCAGTAACCGCCTGATTTCCGCATTAGATAAGCACATATACACACACCTTTCGCATATGATCATACAACATTTAGAATCTTTTTAAGGACAATGACTGCTCGTGGATGATGTTTTGAGTAGATGGACGGTAGGATACGTTCTCCCTAACTTGAAGATTTCGGGGACGAAATCCTTTAAGTTGGGGAGAATGTAACAACCCGTATTTTGAATAACAAGTTATAACATAAATCAAGGAAGAATTAAATGATAAAATCTGAATCAAGGGAAAAGGGCTGTGAAATTGCGTTCGTCTCGGAAAAATACGCGAAATAGAGTTTGAGTTTTCAAAAATCGGAGTCCGTATGACCCAGTTATGGCCCATCAAAGTTTTCAGAAAATTTCAAGTTCAAAAACAGTTCAAATTTGAATTCAGAATTCAAAATCAGCCAAGCAGGACAGGCGGGAAAAATTCCCGCCACCCCCAAGTCGACTGGGGAGTCGACACGCCCCAGGTGGTGTCGACTGCCCAGTCGACACCCCTGTCGACTTGGGTGGTCGGCCAGTTTGGCCTGGGTGCACCTGACTTGTTCCTCAAGACATGTTTTAAGGCTTGTGACGGATTTTAAAGGCTCAGATCTGAACTATGGTTAATCCTAGGCCTAAACTAACCTAAACTTCTATAAAAAGACCCTAAGACCTAGCCTAAACCCTCATTAATCATTCCTACAACTAAATTATGCCAAAATACTTCTTGATCATGGCCTCCATCTTCATATCATGGCCCTCATCCTCTTCATGAAAGTTTGAGTGTTCTAAGCTAGTAAAAGAGCCACCTTTATTCATCAAAACAAGGATCTTTCTTCATACAAATCAAAGGAGCTTCTTGTTTCTCAAGACAACTTGAAGCTTGTATTCATTTGGGGGTTTTTAGTGTTGCTAGTGTGGCTTCGTCTCAATCTTGTTTTATAGTCTTCATAGCATTGTAAGCCCTATTCTACTCTTAGATTCTAACTATGAAGTTAAATATGACATGTTGCAAGTTTGAGTTTGGGCCTAAGTATGATTTGTGCTTTGATTCTATCATGTTATGCGTAGATTTATTATATGCATGTTTGTAAAGCTATCACCTTGACTTTGTGCATAGAAAGCTCTGAGCTTTGATTTAAAATGTCGCATAAAGCAACATAGAAACTCTCATAACCCTTATGTTATCTTGCATATGATGTTATATGCGAATCACTAGTTATCATCCTATGCCATCTATGACCATGTATCACCTATTTGCTAAGTTTAATGCCATACATGTGTAGATTTGAATTGGACCTAAGTGCAATATTTGCCTTGAACCTATCATTGTATGCATAGATCTATTCATGCCTCTCTTGATTTATGATTGTGGACCTATCATGAACCTAGTACCGTTCATGTTGACCTTTGGAAAAAAATGCTATGAAATGGATTATGGCTTATGCATGTTAACAAACCTTAACCCCTCATGTTCCTTAACATGCATACGATGATATTGAACCTATTTGCTATGCACAAGTTAGGATTGTCACCCTATGTCAACTATTACCATGCTACCACCATATTTTCTATTATGCATGCTTGTGGCCAAAGCACCCTTATGCTATTATGCATGCTTGTGGCCAAATCACCCTTATGCTATTATGCATGCTTGTGGCCAAATCACCCTTATGCTATTTGATATGTTTGAGGCCAAGTCACCTTTTATGCTATCATACATGTTGAGGCCATATGCTAGTATGTTTAACCCCCTTTGGCCTCAAATATCACCATGTTTAACTTGTGAAAGACTTTGCCATCTTATGCCCACCTTGTCATATTCTTATGTTCCCCCTTTTTGATCTATTTGTGTTGGTGCGAACTTACGTGCGATGGGGTTACGTTATGGGTAAACTTAAATGACATGAAATATGACTTGGAAAATATGACATGTGATGATGCTTGAAAACATGAACGTGGACATGACATGTAGAAAACATGAAAGTGGCCAACTCGAGGTTGGGTTGAGTTTGTAGCATAAATCTACCCGGAACCGACCGGCTTAACTAGTGGCTACAAGCAATAGGACCCAATGCGGGTAGTTGGTCACATCGCACTTAAAAACCCGAGGTTAGACTAGGTTGTGGTGTAAAGCCACCCGGACCCGCCGGGCTTAACTAGTAACCACAACAAAGTCTAATGTGAGAGGTTGGGATGCATTAAGTTAATTAATGCCACATGGTAGGGTTAAGTCATGGACTACTTGAATACTTAACCAATTAAACACGATGGATTGGTAGGGTTAAGTCATGGACTACTTGAATATACTTAACAAGTTGAACACGATGTATTGATAGGGTTAAGTCATGAACTGCTTGGATACACTTGACCAACTCAATACATGGTTAGGATAGGGTTAACCACACTTAACCCATTTAAAATCCTAGTTACGTGGTCCTTTTCAGCAGTAACCTACTTGGGAGTATCTGGATACCCTGGACTAGGCTAGGGTGGGGCATGATTACTGACTGATTGTAAGAGACCAAAAGAGACGGCTGAATAGTGCACCAGTTAAGTTCAGGCGGACCATGGTCGTGCACATTAAGTCCGGAGTTGAACATGGGCACCGGTAGGTTTAGACTGTGCGTGCTTGAATTGTGTCTGTGGTTTACACCTTAGGGCTGGATACACCCTAGGGTGGACCTTGCACAGTTAACTACATTCCATGATTAGGCCGTATGACACCGACCCACGACGAGTTAGGCTTATAGGGAGCCGATCAACTAGACCGAGTAGTTGGACCTTGATTTAGGTCATCTCATGAGTTTGGGCCAACATTGGGCTAAGGGATCATTTCTTGTTTATACTTGACATGGATTAGAATACTAGTACACTTGGTGCAACTTAACCTTGTATATGCGATGCCACACTTGATCTATCTTGTTAACATTACACCATGCCAGTTATCATTCTAAGTTTCATCTCTGTTTTACATGTCCAGTTAACTTTATTAGTTTTTATACTAATAGTAGGTAGGACTTACCAGTCTTTTTGACTGACCCGTTTTCTTTCGCCTCTTTTCTTCCATCCCCCCCCCCCCAGGTTCTCAGGGTGGGAATACTAACACCTAGCTTGGATCTTTAGCTTGCTTACTGGATAGCTCATGTACGGTTTGGACTTGAGCTCGCTATGCCTTTACCATGTCTACTTTGGGGATAGTTTACTTTATGTTATTTCCAGTTTTCAGCTTATGTTTTCTGGACTTGTAGTAGTTGGAAAATAATGACTCAGTACTTTGATGTAACTTGACTATGGTTTTGAAATAGTAGTTTTACCCGCTGCTTTATTTACTCTGTTTTTACTTATATGTTCTGTCTTGTGATATCTGCATGCATGCTTACCTTGTTTAACGCCCCTCCAAGGCCAATGTGCTTGCAAGCGTGACATTGGCGGAGGTGGGGTGTTACACCAATTCACACAAACTCGGACTCTATCTCAACCAGAATTCCGAGACGAACACAATGGCGCAACCCGTTTCCCTTAATTCTCACATCTGAGATTAGTTATTCTTTAATTTGTGAACATTAATATTGAAAATTACGGGGTGTTACACTTAATCTAAGTCTTGAGCTAATGTAGTCGTAGGAACACTACATATTATTTTCCTTATCAAGTTATACATAGAATGGAAAAAAAGAACGTTCATTTTTATTCTAAAACTACACATTTCAGGAAAAAAAGACGATTCCTTTTCTACTGAAAAAACTAAAGAAATTCCTCCTTTTCCTTGCTCTTGATTATTTTTCTTGTTTTTAATTATGATGATCTTTATATGTAACAATTTCTTTATTAAAAAATTTGAGAACATTAAAAAAATTAAGAAAAGAAAATTTTCTAACAAATTTGAATATTTTAGCAAATATCGAGCCCATTGGGAATGAGAATTAAACTTCGTTAAGAAAAAAATATTAAAATTTTTGTTGTTTCCTATGAATTGTTTCTTTACCCTTGAAGATATGTCGATATCGATGAATGTAATCCTAAATTCTAGAATCAAATGTACTTGTACAATTTCTTATAGATGGACTCCACTTTTCTCAAATTTATTGGTGGGAATCATGCAATAATGGGAATCAACAAGGTGAATAAAATTCATGAGAGAGAAAAGAAGTTCTTTTTAATGTTTTATTCTTTTGTTCAATTAATCACTCGGAATTATTATAACTACTTTTTAAATTTTGAAAGCATTGATTTTTATGGATGATGGATACATACGTAATCTAAGGCTTGAGCTAAGGTAGTCGTAGGAATGCTACAATGTGTTTTACTTATCAAGTTATTCATAGAATGATAAAAAGCTCTTTCATTTTTATTCTAAAATTACACATTTAAAAAAAAAAGACGATTCTTTTTCTACTGAGAAAATTGAAAAAATTCCACTTTTTCCTTGCTCTTGATTATTTCTCATTATTTTAAATTATGATGATCTTTATATACAACAATTTCTTTATAAAAAAATTGAGAATATTGTAAAATTTAAGATTTTTTTTAACAAATTTGAATTTTTTTACAAATATTGCACCTATTAGGAATGAGAGTTAAACTTCCTTAAGAAAAATATTAAAATTTTGTTGTTTCCTATGAATTATTTCTTTAACCTTGAAAATATGTTGATATCGGTGAAGTAAAAAATAGTGTATATTACTATACTAATTCACTAAAAATATATGGACCCCTATATAATGTAAGAGAAAGGTTACAACTGACCATCATAAAGAAATAACAACAATAAATATATTGAGCTTTCAGAAACGTTTCATGGGCTTACATCGTAAAGTGACATACATATCTTAAGAACTGAAATGTTAATTTCAGTCTTTCACAATTCATATAAATATGAATGCAACTATACCCATCTCCCTACTAGTAATGGTTTGGTCATAAAGTTAAATAATAACAACTGAACCTAGGTCAGCGTAATTCACAAAAATTGCAAATTGCCAAGCTTCTTGTAGTGCTATGTTCAGTAAATATTTTTCTCTCATGCCACTTTCCAAAATATTATGAGGCAGCTTATATACGATTAAAAAGTATAAAAATAGTATGATCAAGCATATCGCTTACCCATCATATGTTATTGGTTGACATTTAGCATGCTGCGGATCACCACCTTTAACAATACAGCAAGATTGTGAGAAAATTCTCACACAAAATATAAAAAGTCCAATGGAAAAAAGGGAATCAAGGTAATGTGATAACATGATTATATGACTTATATGCTGAGAAAGGTTTTCAAAAAACATGTATAAAATTACTTTAGCATCTCCAAAACATATAATTCTAGCACAATGACTCCTCTTATCCGACAATTGTACTAGAGACAAATTGTTGCTATTGAGTATGAAATGTAGCATTACACCGGTAATTCTACAGTATAATATACCATATTGTTTTTCATGAATAAATAAACTAGGAATCATTATATTTATTTTTAAGTTTCCTCTAAAATAATTTGATTAATACCAATGGAGAAACCAATCGCTAAAGACACATTCAAAGAGAATCAACATTGAAGCATATTATATTGTAACCTACATCACAAAACTAGTTAAATGTTAACTTAAAGAAAGGTGCATAAAGTAATTGAGAACCGAGAGGCACAACATTCTGTTTCTAGTTATAGGGACATAAATTCCTACACTTATACTATTTTGGGAGGTTGATGCGACATTTTTGCTTCCTTTTCAAATCCCAAACAAAAGCAATGACTTTTTGAATCCAAAATTGGTAACATGTAATCATTGATGTGTAGCAATGAGTCTGTATACTTATTGCTACAACTAACTAAATTCTTAATAAATTATTTTCACATATTTAGAGCATATACCATAACATTGAAATTTTCTTTTGTATCAAATAGAGAACCACAAATGATATATCAAAATATCTTAAATCGGAAATGTTAAGTAAAAATGATTATTGAATTCCAGGAGAATGAACCATTCCTATTATGAACAAAATCACCAACTTAATTAGATAACTCAACCAATTTGATGCTGGTATAAAGAGAAAATTATTATTTTTTTAGAAAATACTACTTAAATCAGTTAGATAACTCAATGATTTAAATTTCATACCTTACCTAAATTGAATGGGAATGGATTAGAAAATCATGTGGTACCAACCTGGTTGACCCTCTACTAGAAAAAGTAGCGAACGAATTGTACCATTAAAGAAATATATCAATTAGAGAACAAATATTGGGAGGAGAATACTGATTTTTGTAACCCTAGATGGATAATCCAAGGAAAATGAAGGATAATCCAAGGAAAATGAAGGAAAAATATGAAATAAATCCAGTGTTGACCCTTTGTAAGCATCCAACGGTTAAACTTGGCAATCCATATCGACAGATCGTAGAACGTCTAAGATCCGAAGCCCATAAATTCCACCTACCCTGGATTTCCAAAACAGTATTCTTGATTTATAGGAAAAAACGAAACCGTTTACTATTAATCTTGGACCTTCAATATTTGAATTGACTATTTGAAGTTATAACTTCCGCGATATTATCTTTAAATTTTGAGCTTGTATTCGACAATTTCATTTAATAAAATGTAGAAAATATTATTGATTTTGAATTTTAACATATCAAATCATCAAACCTTTTAATAGGAGTTTACATATTTTGGAATTATAAATAATTATAATGTATTGAAATAACATTCAAATGAAAAGTAAGTTCATTTTAAGTGATGTTTTCAAATATTATTTTGTTGTCTGGTTTCCTCGTAAGTAACTGACAGTCTAATGAAAGGGTTGTCTGACCAAATCAAATCCATCATAAATATTGTATGACCTGCTGATAAGGCCTACTTGAGTCTACATCGATTGAAAACATAAGATTTACTCAGCAAGCTTTGAGACGAGGCACAAACGTCTCAATCCTAGTATCTTTCATACTTAAATATCATGTCCCGATCCTCTTTGGTCTAGTCAAGTCGGACACCGTGACAATCCGCCTCCCTATATTATCTAGAATGACATCAGACGACTGTGATGATTTGGAGATGTGTTTGAGGTAGATGTATAAAGGCCTACTATCATTATGTCTGACCTAGCTGGAATAAAGGGGAACAAATCCTAGATTATGAAGCATGAAAGGTGCATATGGATGAGGATTCAATAACATATCTCGAAGCCTTACCGAGTAGAGGGTTGGTTTGAGACCCAATGTAAACTTGGACTAACCTGTTAGTTAGTTGGTTAGCTTTAAATTAAGTCGAAGTATCTTGAATCAAATTGTTTATAACTTGGAAGAAAACTAACTAACAAATGAAGAAAAAAATAAATTTTGTTTTTTGTTTTTTTATTTCAATTCTTTATTTTCTCTTACTTTTAAACTTGTAGACATATAAAATAGTGTTTGCAAAGTCCTAATGAAATATCCATTAACAAAGTACGTTATTAAATAATCTTTACAAGGTTAAAAGTACAATGCAGTGGTAACTGTTAAAACGCAATAATTATTGTGTATCTGTAAATGTTTAGAATAGGTATGGAAAATTCTATGCAAATAGAAAGTGATACACAAAGTGATGACACAGAATTCGATGCAAATGATCTCAACCATTAGACCTTCATCCAGTTCCACCTTTCAATGTAAATTTTTTTTGTCTATTGGTCAGTATTCATTATGTTAATTTTTTTTCCATTTAGTGTTTTAAAAGTCATTCCTAATTATTACATCTTTTTAATATTTGGAAACCTTGTCAAAATGGCGGTTGGGAATCATATCATACTTGCAAACCTTGAAAAGATGTGCTAGAGTAGGATCGAGTAATATGGATAGATATGCGGAAGATGTGATATATATATATATATATATTATGTTTATACAATAATTATGCAAGTAAAACTTGATGAAGTTAATATATCAATATCAAAGCAATATGTAAATGCTGTAAAGTAAGTAAATGACACCAAGAATTGTTATACTGGTTTGGAGCACCATCCTACGTCCAGTTTCAGACTTCTTCTGGCTTTTTGCTAGCAACACCCTCGCTTCACCCGGAGAAATAGGTTTACAACACACCCGCGCACCAACAACGTATTTCATGCCTGAGCAACTCAAACATGACTTTAATCAACACTCCCGTGCACTAACAAAGGGATTTCGACAATACAATAGTAGTTTGACTTTTAATTGTGTTCTTGAATAACATTGATTAGCCAGCAGTTTGAGTATACCCTTCCTATAATCTTATCCTCAAATATATAACGTGTTTGTGAAGATTTGAAGGTTTGAATCAAGAGACTTGAAATAAATCTAATGATTTAAAAGCAATTTGAATAGTTAATATTGCTTTGAGAATACAAGAATAATCAGAAATTAGGATCAGGGAATTAGAAGAAGAATTGGTATTAATTCGGTGATTGGGAAAGTGATGTTTGTAGTGTATAAATAGTGAATTGAAAACTCTTGGTGAAAGGAAGTATGTTTTCACTGAAATATGGCAGTTGAGACTACTAGTCAACTAGAAAAAATGACTAGTCAACTAGTTAAATCTTTTGGTGAAAGGAAGTGTCTCTTTGCTGAAATATGGCAGTTGAGAAATATGACCGTTGGGAAATATGGACGTTGGGAAATATGGCAATTGGGAAATATGGAAGTTGGGAAATATGACCGTTGATGAAAGGGAGTGTCTTTTCGCGTAGTGTCTTTTCATTGAGATATGACCGTTGATGAAAGGAAGAGTCTTTTCGCGAAATGAAGTATCTTTTCATAACTACATTTGTGTAGAGTTATTTAAGGATAGATTTTAACAATATATAACACATCTAAGACACAATTAAATAAATAATCATCACTTATATCACTTCTCTTTTGATCTTCTCTTCTTCCCTATCATGAATCAAAAAATTGTGATCTAATATTTTCCGCTTTTTTGATCGATGACAACCTCTTGCAATCTTGTAGAAAAATTATTTCTCCCCCTGAATGTATGTTATATATGCATTATCTTATCTCCTCCAGAATATATGATGTATTTAAATTTTCTCCCCGAGTATATGGTTATTCTTTTTTTGCAACAATCTTGTCAGTATATCAATTTCTCTCCCCTTTTTTCATCGATGAAAAATGAAAAAAAGCAAGATGGAAATAGCAGATTCTTTGATTTACTCCTTCATTTCAGATTTGTTTCCAAAGATATTAGAGATACCAAAATAACCTTCTCTTTGTTGTGCTATACTTGCAAAAAATATTATATATATACTTTGGTACCCACTTCCTCCATTAGGGTCCAAGGGTTAGATGAAAGGTAACCATACCCAAGAGGGTTTAATGGAACCGTTAAATATGAAAGTACCATTATTAACTACCGAATTAAAATAATCATTGATATATTTTTCTCTGTTATTCTAATTTACAAGAACCCAAATACTTAAATAACTTCTATTGGTATTTCCTTTAATATTTCTAGATTTATTACAAGTATCTCTAGTCATAGAAGTATTTGAAATTCTATAAAAACTGGATCTTGAATTTACTAGTACTTTAGTACTAGCAGTGATGTTTTTATTATACATAAAAGCATGGCTAGTACCTGATACGAACTGTAACGAGACTAGGCTTTTCAACCCACATCCATTAACCATACATACTTTAGTAGTCAACACTTCCTAAATTTTAATGACCATTTGTCCTTACAACAAGTATTTTCCAAATACTTGATTCAAATTCAATTTGTCGATATTATGGTGTAAATTTAGTAAATTAATAAGTTTTTTTATATCCTGCACAACTTTTGTCATGCAAAGGTCTAGAACTAGATAAAATCATATTTAAATCATTTTGACCCTTATTAAATTTTGCGAACTTACTTGTACATTTTTCAAATTTGATTCAACAGTTGCGATTGATATTTTCAGAAGAAATTTTATTCTCAATATCCTTATTTAATTCAGAATTCTTCCTTTTTAAAGTACTATTATCATTTTCGAGACGACAAATTTGAGATTCTGAACTATCTAAAGATGGTTGTATTTTTTCAACATTTTCTTTTGAATCAGAAATTTCTTTTTGCAAAATATTATTATTAACTTTTAAAATCTCACATTCTTTAGATAATTATAAATTCTTTAGTGTTAAAGCCTTATTCTCTTTTTCAAGAGATAAAAATACTAAAGAACTAGAATTATTTAAAGAATCTTCTAATGATGTATTTTTATTTTGTAAACCATCTATTTCCTTTAAATATCATTATTTTTATCTATTAATCGCTCATTTTCTTTCTAAAGGAATTCCTTTTGAAAAACAAGCACTTCTTATATCTAGTTTGTTTTACTAAAAATTTATTTTCCTCTTTTAATATTGAATTTTCTTGATCACAATCTTTTGCCTTGTCCAAAATAAATATATTATGTTTGTCCAAAATTTTAAAATCTTTCAATATTTTTTCATTGTCTAACAAAAGATCTTTATATAATGAATCGACATATATCGATTGTGATCTGACTTTAGCCATGAAACATTTGCTTAATGCTCCATTGATTCTGCTTTGTTGTTCTTCCACTTTCTACTCGTTGACTAGAGTTCTTTATTGCTATTTGTTATAAGATGTTGTTACAATATCTAGAACACCGGGCACTAATACCAATTGAATAGATGTGCTAGGGTAGGATCGAATAATTTGGATAGATATGCGGAAGCTATGATATATATATATATTATGTTTATACAATAGTTATGAAAGTAAAACTGGATGAAGTTAATATATCAATATCAAAGCAATATTGAATTGTTGTAAAGTAAAGTAAATGACGCCAAGAATTTTAATATTGGTTCGGAGCATCGTCCTACGTCCAGTTCCAGACTTCTTCTGGCTTTCCGCTAGTAACATCCTCAGTTCACCCGAAGGAATAGGTTTACAGCATACCCGCGCTCCAACAATGGATTTCACGCCTGAGCAACTCGAACAACATTTCAATTAACACTCTTGGAGCCAACGGGAAACAATACAACAAAATTTTGACTTTGAATTGTGTTCTTGAATAACACTGATTAGCCAATAGTTTAAGTGCACCCTTCCTATTATCTTATCCTTTAATATATAACGTGTTTGTGAAGATTTGAAGGAAGCATATTGCTTATTGAATCAAGAATTGGTTAATTGGGTGATTTAGAAAGTGATGATTGTAGTGTATAAATAGTAATCGAAGAGTAGTAATTATACATGAAAAGTTTCAGAGAAAAGAAGCGATTATTTGTCTTGAAATTGGATTGAAAACTCTTGGTGGAAGGAAGTGTCTTTTCGCTGAAATTTGATAGTTGGGACTACTAGTCAACTAGTTAAATCTTTTGGTGAACGGAAGTGTCTCTTCACTGAAATATGGTAGTTGAGAAATATGACCATTGGGAAATATGGCAATTGGGAAATATGACAATTGGGAAATACAGCAGTTGGGAAATATGACCGTTGATGAAAGGAAGTGTATTTTCGCGAAGTGTCTTTTCGCTGAGATATGACTGTTGGTGAAAGGAAGAGTCTTTTCGCGAAGTTTCTTTTCGCAAAGTGTCTTCCTTAGTATCACTACACAATTAGATTTTAGAAGAGGGAAGAATAAAACAATAACAAACGAATTCATCCAAACATACCTTTATTACCCAAACAATTGATTACGAAGAAAGACCTAAAATTGAGAAGATATCTCAAATCCTAACACCTAAAAAGAATAGATATTTTCTCCCATATACAAATAATGAACAATGTAATGCCTATTTATAATAAGATTGACAAAATATATATCTTCTTTAAGAAGCTAGTGAATGATTCCATAAATCTTCCCATGCAGATAATTTGTTGCTTGTTAGATCTCGCCGTATAGAGTTTTGATTATGAAAACTATACACGTACATATATATTATTATAAACAAACTCTGTTTTGCAGGAAGAAATTCAATAACAGATTCAAGAGCTCAAATTCAAGATTATATGTGTTTAGAGTCTGTTAGTATTAGTATTAATTGTTAAAATATTCCTTGATGATACACAATCACACACATATTAGTATATATGTTCTTATAAATGACATGCACAAGGCATAGGTCTGTATCAGTAAAGAGACATATGTTTATTTTAAGTCAGACGTCTGTTTGCTGAAACAAAAATTATCTTCAACGTAATATTCAGATGTCCGAATCAAAATAAACATACGTTTGAATAACCCCCGAAATGGCCTATTTCCTTGCTGTTTGGATTTTATTTAAAAACAAACAACTGAATTTCAGTCATCTGAATACGAATAGATGTAACTATTCAATGAAGAGTCACAACCTTTAATTCATGTCTCTTTTTTGAATCTCTTCACGAATAATTACACCTATTTGATTATTATAAATAGGAGTCCAAACAAATTATTTCTTCATCGAATCTTACTCTAATTATTTCTTTCTTATCTATAGAATTTAGATTCACTCACGCACTCTATTTCAATATTTCAAAGATTACAAACCAATTCCAATCTTCCATATTCTTTCACGAACTACACTATTATCATCATGGAAAGATTAAAGGAAGGGTGTACATTTATTTGATATAACCGTGTTATCAAGAACATAATTAGTCTACAAATTCTTTGTATTGTGGAAGTCCTCTTCAGCAATTGAGGCAAGAAATCCCATTCGGGTAGTTGTAAACCTGTTCCTCCGGGTGAAGTGAGGGTAGTGTTGTTTAGTGAAATACCATAAAGGATTCTGGGACTAGACGTAGGACAGTGGTCCAAACTAGTATAAACCGACTGTGTCATTTATTTACTACTATTACTTTATTATTCATATATTACCATGCGTATACTCCGTACTATACGATCCTACTGCTACACAGACTATTTCAGTTGGTATCAGAGCAAGGACATCCTATAACAGTAACATTGTTATTTGATATTTTGGAAATATAGAAAATAACGCAAGTACCAGCACAACCACTTTCCCTACATTTGCCGAAGGACAATCTACTCAAAGACCACCAATATTCAATGGTTTACATTACAATTATTGGGCTATAAGAATGAGGATATATATGCAAGCAACCGGTTTTGATGCTGGGAATGTAACTCAAACAAAATTCACACCACCTACAATTGAATACTCTACATGGACAATAGCTCAGAAGAATGAAGCTAATGGAAATGCCAAATATATGAATACGCTATTTTGTGCTTTGGATAGAAATTAATTCAATCATGTTAGCATCTGCACATTTGAAATGGGAAATACTCAAAACAATCATGAGGGTACAAACAAGGTCAAACAAAAAAGATCTCAATGCCCAAAAACCGATTTCAAAATTTCAGAATGAGACAAAATGAAACCATCAACGACATGTACTCAAGATTTCAAGACATACTTCATGCTTAATAGGTTTAGGAGAAAAATATAGTGCCTTTGATATTGTATCGAAGGTACTAAACTCCTTAACCGACGAATGAGAGAGAAAGGTTTTAGACATTGAGGAAGTCAACGATTTATCAACAATGAAACCAGAAGAACTAATAGGAAACCTCATGCCCTATGAAGTACCAAAAAGGACCGGGCACAAGAGAAAAATAATGTAGCTTTTCATGTGGAAAAAGAAGAATCAAAATCAGGAGATGAGGATCTAGCATTTATTGCCAAAAAATTTAAGAAATTTCTAAAGTTCAGAAAAATTGGCTTCAAAACGAATTCCTCAAATAAATCTTCAACCGCAAAATTAGAATATTTTAATTGTCACAAGAAAGGTCACATGGTAAAAGACTATCTGGAACAAGAGAAGGAGAATCGGAAAAACTTCAACAACAAAAATAAGAAAGATAAACTCAAAAAGAAGGCTTTCTCTGTCACATGGGACGATTCAGATTCATCAGATAGTGATAGTGGTATTGACAATGAATAAGCAAATGTGTGCTTCTTGGCTCAATAATCTGAGGTTAATGATTTATATTATGATGATTTAATAGAAGTAAACACCAAATTTTTAAATACTATAAATATTCTTAAAAAGAAACTTAAGGGAACACGTGAAAATCAGAACAAAGCTGAATTTGAAAGGGATATGTAAAAAGATGAAAAGAAAATATTGGAAGAAGAACTTGAAAAGGTTCAAGAATTTCTCTCAAACTCAAATAGTCAACTTTCACTTTTGAGTCAAAAAATTGAAACTCAAAAGGCAAAGAATGATGAGATTATGTCTGAAAATCACAATTAAAAAACTACAATAAAGCAAGTAGAATTAGATAATACCAGTATTCAAACTAGATTGGATAGTATTACTAAAAATATTTCTAATTTTAGTAAGGGAAGAGAGAATTTATCTAAAATTATATAAAATTCTCAGTCCTCTACGAATAAAATGGATTAGGTTTTAAAAAGAAGTCAAAATTTCCTCAAAAGAAAATTACTAATTTTAAGAGGAAAAATGATTCTAAACATAATGTAGTTTTGAAAAATGAGGTAACACAAAATATACCAAAATACACTAAAAACAAAATCAAAATATGGGTTGGAAAAAAACAATAGTTTGATTAGGAACAAACATATCAATTTATTTTTGGAACCTGTTAATAACAATAAAACTATATTTATAAGAGGGATATTGAACCCACTTGGGTTTGGTTTCCTAAGATCTAACTCTTAGGACCCTATTAAAAAGGTGAGTACCAATGTGTTTATTAATATTTTTTACAGGTCCCACTCAAGAAGAGAAAATGGATTTTAGATAGTGGTTGCTCAAAACACATGACCAGTGACAAAGATATGCTAATAAACATTTCATACTTTGATGGTGGCTCTGTTACCTTAGGAGATAACTCAAAAGGTTTTATCATTGGCAAAAGAGATGTGTGCAACTACGGTATATCAAATCTACCTCTTATTACAAATGTTTCTTTATTTAAAAAAATTAAAACATAATTTATTAAGCATTAGTCAGTTATGTGAAAAAGGTTTTAAAATAATTTTTTCTGAAAATAAATGTAGTATTTTTGATCAAAATCAAAATCTTATTTTTGAAATAGAGATAGAAATATCTATGTTTTAAATATAAAAGTTAATAACAGTAAAGAGATATGTTTAATAGCCAAAGATAACGATCCTTAGTTATGGCACAAAATATTTTTTTCATATCAATTTTAAATCTATTCGAAGAATTTCTAAAAATGAATTAGTAAAAGGTTTACCAAAAATAAATTTTAAAATAATTAATCTTTGTGAAGACTGTCAAATAGGAAAGTTAACCAAATCATCTTTTAAATCTAGGAAAGTCATTTCTACTTTATAACCCCTAGAAATATTACATATAGATTTATTCGAACCAACACAGTTTCAATCTATTAATCATAATTGATATGTATTTGTAATAGTTGATGAATTCTTTAGGTATGCATGGACAATTTTTATGAAAAAAAGTGATACTTTTGAGCATTTCAAAAATTTTGTAAAAAGAATTTAAAATATTAAAAATTTAGAAGTAAAAAATATTCGAGGTGATCATGGAGGCGAATATGAAAACGAATCATATGAATTATTTCTAAAAAGAAAGGAACAAATCACAAATTTTCATTTACTATAACTCCATAACAAAATGGAGTTGTAGAAAGGAAAAATAGAACACTACAAGAGTGCGCAATGACTTTGTTATATGGAAGTACTTTACCAAAGCATTTTTAGGTAGAAGCTGTAGCAACTGCTTATAACGTATAAATCGTATTTCCATACAACCTTTAAATAAAAACACTTCTTATGAACTTTTTAATGGAAGAAAACCTAATATTTCTTACTTTAAAATTTTTGGGTCAAATGTTATATCCTTAATACAAAAGACCACCTTGGATAATTTGATCCAAAAGCTGATCATGGAATTTTTGTAGGATACTCATAACGAAGCAAGGCATGTCGTATTTTCAATAAACAAACAAATGTTATAGAAGAAACTTTACTTAAATCTTTTGATGAAAACTTTAATGAAAATACAAATATCAAAGATGATGATGAAATTATAGAAAACATGAGTTTTGAAAATAATGAAAATATTAATCAAAACAATATAAATCAAATTAGGTCTCCTCTTGAATTCTACGAGATTATCCTACATAAAATATAATTGGAGAGAATGATTCGCAAGTTCGAACTAGAAGTCAACTAAATCAAATGGGTCATGTTGTTTTCCTTTCAATTATTGAGCCTAAAAACCCAAACGAAGCTTCTACAGATGACTACTGAATTGTTGCTATGCAAGAAGAGTTAAATTAGTTCGAATGAAACGATGTTTGGGAGTTAGTTCCTTGTCCTAATGGCCAATCAGTTATCGGAACTAAATGGGTCTATAAAAATAATGCAGACGAACCAGGAAACATTACTAAAAATAAAGAAAGATTAGTAGCACAAGGGTATAATCAAGAAGAAGGAATCGATTACGAAGGAACATTTGCTCCTGTTTAGAAGCAATACGCATTCTATTAGCTTACGTGTGTTTTCATTACTTTAAACTTTCAAATGGATTTTAAAAGTGCATTTTTAAATGGATTTATTAAGGAAAATGTATATGTTGAACAACCGCCATTATTTATTCATGAAAAATATCCATATTATGTACATAAACTAAAGAAAGCTTTATATGGTCTAAAACAAGCACCTCGTGCTTGGTATGACAGACTTCAGAATTATTTAATTAACTCAGCATTTCGAGTCGGAAAAGCTGATCAAACTTTGTTTATTAAAAATACTAATAAAGATATTTTAATTATTCAAATATACGTACATGACATCATTTTTAGTTCAACTAACGAAGAATTATGTAAAGAATTTCCTACTATAATGATAAAAGAATTTGAAATGTCACATATGGGAGAGTTATCATACTTTCTCCGTCTACATATCAAGCAATTTACAAATGGTATCTTTATTAATCAAGAAAAATATTGTAATAATTTAATTAAACGTTTTGGAATGGAAAACACTTCCGGAAAACCTACTCATATGAGTACAATAGCTCACCTTGATCAAGATGACAACAGGTTAAGTGTTGACCAAAAATTATGCAGAAATATGATAGGATTGCTACTTTATTTAACAGCAAGTCGACCGAAAATTATGATGAGTGTATGTTTATGCGCTAGATTCCAAGTAGATCCTATAGAATCACATTTGATAGTAGTGAAACGAATTTTGCGATATCTTAACAATACTAAGGACTTCGATCTTTTCTATTCGAAGGAATATCCACTTGAATTAGTATCCTTCAATGGTGCTGATTTCGGTGGATCTTAGACGGATACAAAAAGTACAAGTGGTATGTGCCATTTCATTGGAAAATCACTTGTCTCTTGATTCAGTAAGAAACATAATTGTGTATTACTCTCAACATGTGAAACAAGATACATAACTATAACTTTCGCTTGTGCTCAGGTTATTTACATGCAATAGACTCGGAGATTTTGGAATAAATTTATCTAAATCAACAATTTACTACGACAATACAAGTACAGTAAATCTGTCTAAAAATCCTGTAAACCACTTACCTACAAAACATATTGATATTCATTATCATCTCTTACGAGGCAATATAGAAAAAGAGATTATCAATTTAGAAAATATTTCTACTGAAAATCAAATTGCTGATATAAAACCTATTTTAGAAAATTCACTTGTTAAACTACGCCAAGAAGTAGGCATAATGTCTGTAAAAGATGTTTAGAAAATTATATTTTTATAACAAAAATAATGAAGTACATAAGAATAAAACAAATTTTTATGTCAAAAATAAGACTCAAACCTGTGTCTATTGATATGAATTTAAAGACTTAACCATTTGAGCTTTGTATTTTAACTGACTATAGAATTTTTCACTAACTAAAGCATTCCTTCAACACCATTCAAGTTAATAGTTAACTGGTACATCAATCTTTGGCTCAAAGCTAATACTGATTCTGCACCACAATTTTCACAAATACTCAGCCTATAAATACCATGTCAAAAGCAAAACAAAAGACAACAAAACTTCTTCTTAAGAAACTCCAACTTCTTTGAAAAATGTCTCAAAACAAATCATCATCATCCTTCAATATAAATTTCTCCACTGATAGCTCATTTGCAACACCTCGTCTTCGAACACCAACGCCAATACATGAACCTTTCTATAAGTGAGAGAACTATCGAACCAGATTTACATTGGATTCCAAGAAGGCCAAACGTGTGTTGTTTGATTCTTCATATACAAAGAGGAAGATCAATGAAATAGGTCACTATCAAAAACAACAAATAGGTCTGCAACATGAGTAATATTTTGAATAGAAAGTCACAACTAAACTGTTGGGTTTCCTTAGAAAAATAAGTATAAAATTTTGTGGCACAAAGATGAAAGACGTAACTGAACCTGTAACACCCCGTATTTTCTATGAATATTAAAATTAACAAATCTAAGAACACTTAATTTTTAGGAGAATAATTAAGGGAAACGGATTATGCCATTGCGTTCGTCTCGGATTTCTGCTTGAGATAGAGTCTGAGTTAGCGTGAATTGGACTCTGTATGTAGAAGTTATGGAGTTCAGAAGATTTCAAGAATAAACAGAAAATAATAATTAAATAATAAACCTAGTTCAAAAATCGAAATTCAGTAAGAGCGGGCTGGGCGGGAAATTTCCCGCTCAGAGGTGTCGACCGCCCTATAGGGTAGTCGACATAGGTGTCGACCCCCCTATAGAGAGTCGACCCCTTTGAGATTTTCTTCCTGTGACGAATTTCTGTAGTCCTGAGCTGATGTGGCCTTCTTTGATTGGCCAATGACGAATTTCTGAGGTGTTAGGGCTTATGTACCGTGCTATGGTTGGCTGGGTGACACATCTCTTCGGTTTGATGGCTCTGATTTCTCCTAGAATAATGTAAAGGCAAGAATTAATCCTAGACATCTATATATACATAGCCAAACCTAGACCCTAACCTCATAACCTTAAGACTATGGTGTCATCATGCTGTTCGTCTACAAGCTAGCCTAGCCTCCTTTATCTTCTCCTAACTAGAAAAATAAATCCAAACTAGTAATCGATTAGAAGAACTTCAAATCAAACATCTACATCAAAGGATAGCTTTTCAAATTCAGAAATCAGATCCCAGAATACAAGATCCGTCCTTTTTCTGTAAGTTCAGTTATTATTTAGATTTAAACATCTAACAGAAATCATGACTGTAATAATCGGATCTAGAACGATGCCTAATTCTGATTCATGTTTATCCTTTTGTCAAATCTGAATTGCTTATGCCTATGAGACTATTGCGATTTATGTAACGACAACTATCATGCCTATGAGACTGCTGCACTGACATAATTACACCTATCATGCTTATGAGACTATTGTGACTGACATAATAAAACCTATCATGCCTATGAGACCGTTGGATTGACATAACGGAATCTATCATGCCTATGAGACAGTTGTGATTTATATGATGGAACATATCATGTTGTACATCGTATGCCTATGAGACTATTGTGATTGATATAATGGGACTTATCATGTTGTACATAAAAATTAGTGATTCTCTTAAGTCCAATTCTATCTAATCTTTATACCTATGGTGTAAATTGCTTAGCTTGTCTACCTATATGGTTAATGTACAACATTGAAACATGATTCTTGAATTGGGTACATCTTTACATGCCTATTTTTCCTTATGTCAATTCTTATGCCTCTTCTCTATTTTCCCCCTTTTTACTTGCTTTTGTGAACACTGAGTTCATTCGGAACTTAGATTGAATCTCGTTGTACATGCGATTATAACATGGGGAAAATTGGGTATAATTTAACTGAGTAAATTTTGGGCATAGCATGTGAATGTGGCATAAACTTGTATTTGCTAGACTTGTCACACATATGACAAATATGTAAATTGGCTAATGATGAACATGCCTTAACCGAGGTTAGATTGAGTTACGGTGTAAGACTGCTCGAAACCGCCCGACACATCCAGCGACCGCAACAATATAGATCTAATGTGAGAGGTTAGCGCATTTA
The DNA here is from genome assembly GCA_030737875.1 of Allium sativum. Classification (NCBI taxonomy): domain Eukaryota; kingdom Viridiplantae; phylum Streptophyta; class Magnoliopsida; order Asparagales; family Amaryllidaceae; genus Allium; species Allium sativum. Next base: position 129,247,918 of record CM060921.1, on the reverse strand, counting down.
AGCCCAAAAACCCAAGGTTAGATTGAGTTGCGGTGTAAGGCTGCTCGGAACCGCCCAGCACATCCAGCGACCACAACAATATAGATCTAATGTGAGAGGTTGGTGCTTTAATGAATAAATTAAAGCTAAGAAACAGACAGGCTAAGAATGGTAGGGTTAAGTTAATCAAAAAAACACTTAACCAATATAACATGATGTGTGATAGGGTTAAGTAACACAAGAGGGCAACACTTAACCAATGTAACATGACAAGTGGTATGGTTAAGTAACACAAGAGAGCAACACTTAACCAATATAACATGATGAGTGATAGGGTTAAATAACACAAGAGGGCAACACTTAACCAATGTAACATGACAATTGGTAAGGTTGAGTAACACAAGAGGGCAACACTTAACCAATGTAACATAACCAGTGGTAGGGTTAAGTTAACACTTAACCAATGAACGAGTGGGGTTAAGTTAATAGAAAACACTTAACCAATTACAGCATGATGAACGAGAAAGGTAAAGTTAATAAGAAACACTTAACCAACAAGACATGGTGTGTGGATGGGTTAAGTTAAATTGAATGGATGGATAACACTCAGCCAATTTGGGGGGGTATACGAATAGACCCTAGAAAACCCTAGTAACAGGGACCCCTTTCAGTAGTCACCCACATAAATGTATCACGGTACCCTGAAACTAGGTAGGGTGGGGCACGATTACTGGGCTGATTATAAGCGGTCAAAATAGCGGCGGGGGTGCAGCAGTGTAGTTCCGACGGAGTATGGACGTGCACATGCTCCGGAGTGGAAAAGCAGGCACTGGGCATCAGTGGTATACACTGTGCATCTAGAATTTGTGTCGGGTTGCTATCATAGGGATTGATACACCTTATTGTGGGACCAACATAGGGTATCTACACGCAAGAGAGGGCCGATTGACACAGACATAAGGAAAGTTAATACAAGTAGAGATCCAATCGATAGGGTTGTAAGGGTACATCTAACACCTTTATGCCAATTAGGCTGGTTGAGGTAAGATCCTCATACTAGATGTACACCTGAAGACTACCACAATTGTGGGGTTGGGATCACCTTATTTTATAACACAGGATACTAGTTGGGACACTACGGGATACAGATCCTTTTTCACAGGATACTAGTTGGGACACTAGTAGGGAAGTTAGGATGCTAGTTGGGTGGTGTAGAGAAAATAGGAAATTAGAGAAAGAATCGAAGTGCATTCAGTGTATCTTACCTTGTCATACCTAACGATCATCATTTGTTGTCTTGCTATGCTTATTATCATGGTTATGGTCTGGTATCCAGTTTATTCATGTCATGATCCTTTTACCTGTTTACATGCTGAATAATCACTGGAATTACCAGGCTTTATGTCTGACTCTATTTTTTTTCGCTCTCTTTTCTTCCGCCCCCCCCCCCTCAGGTTCACAGGAAGGGAATATTACCACTTAGCTCAGTTTTCTTTCCAAGCTCGAAGATAGATGACGTATTGCTTTGGACTCTCTTTTCCACTGCTATGGCTGGCTCATGCTTTATTGGGGAATATCATTGTCATTTCATGCTTATTTATTTTGTTAAACAAGACAGATGCCTTGTTGTAATGGGTATTGGTGTTTTGGTGCTAGAAAATAATCTTTGTACAAGCTGTTTTACCAAGCTGTTGTTTTATCAATAAAGTAAAGTTTTATTTATTTTTCGCTTTTTAAATTTTGTCTGTTTTGTAATTTATCTATTCTATACACTTATGACGCTCCACTAAAGTTAATGCATTCCCTTTGTGAGTGACCTTAACGGAGGTGGGGTGTTACACGTGGTATCAGAGCTAAAGGTTTCCAGAACAGATAAAAGATTTTTTTCAAAAGCATATTTTAAAATGGGTGTTTTCTAAAACACGTTTTAAAGAAGCGTTTTTCAAGAGAAAAGTATTGTTTTTAAAAGGCATATTCCCCAATGCCATATGCACTATCTTTCGATTATCTATTTGAATATCTTCTTCCTTTCTTTTCGCCATAGTTTCGTAGGCATACGGCACTTGTCAAGGGAGAAGTAGTGCCCAACCTCCATCTGTAGCCGTAGTAGTTTCACCTGCGGCTAATCTTTTTTCAAGCTTTGTAGACTGTCGTGCGATGGAGGTAGTTTCGAGAAACTTGTCAACAAGCTACACAAGGATAGTAAGGATGAGAATAAGGGAGTTTGGGCTAAGGAGCACAAGCCCATGGATAAGAAGCTTGTTAATATGGCTTAATCCATGCAAAAGGAGAAAGGTGAAAAGAAAGAGGCCAAAGTGGAAAAATCACAAACAAGGGATTAGAATACAAGAAGAATGGAAGAAATAATAGATCCCGCAACAAGAGGGAGTGTCTTTTCTATGGTATATGGGGTCATTTTATTGTAGGAAGAAGAAGGCAGGGTGTTGTTTTCAGTATGGTGGAGCAGGGCATCTTATCAAGGATTGCCCGAAGAACAAGGACAAGGGCATGATCTTCTAGAGGACAACTGCATGCTTTCACTGCTAGTGTACCTAAGAGGGGTAGGAACGTTGCTGTTGAAAATTTAGTTTTTCTTTTTCAATTATCCTGTTAGAACTTTGTTCGATTTTGGCGCTTCACATTCTTTTATATCTGCTTCCATAGTTGAGTCTCTGCACCTCAGTACTTGTATAGTAGAAGATCCCGTTATTGTCTCAAATCCAATTGGGGGTTCGTCTCATTTTTTTTATGATTTGTTTGGACTTGGGAATATCTATACTAAGCGTTGAGTTTAGATATAATGCTTTGGTTTTTGGTTTCATGGGCTATGGGTTGATTCTACGGATGGATTGGTTATCCAGTAATGGTGCCATTCTCGATTGGGAAAGGAGGGTAGTTAGACTTTTGATCGCCTCGGTAATACCCTCGAAATCTCGTGTAACCCTAAGGGTTCTGTCATGCTTATTTACCTGGAATCTCTTGATACATCTGTTGATAATTTGCAATCTGTTCAAGTAGTCCATGAGTATCCCGATGTCTTTGATGAAGTGAAGGGTTTACCACCAAAACGTGAAATAAATTTCCGCATATACTTGGTTGATAACACCAACCCAATTGCATTACCCGTACGACACATGGTTCCAAGGGAAAGGAAAGAGCTCAGCAAGTAAGTTAAAGAGTTGCCTGAAAAAGGGTTCATAAGGCGGAGAATTTCTGAATGGGGTGCTCTAGTATTCACTAATAAGGAGGATGATTCACTTCGCTTATGCGTGGATTTTAGAGAATTAAACAAGCTGACTAAGAAAAATGGGCACCCACTTCCAAGAATAGATGATTTGTTTGACCAGCTTGTAGGTGCGTCTGTTTTCTCCCAACTAGATTTGGCTACAGGGTTTCATCAGCTAAGAGAAGCTGAGGACGGTATAGACAAGACTACTTTTAGGACCCCTGACGGTTTCTTTGAGTAGCTCGTCATGCCTTTCGGTTTGACGAATGCACCCGCTTTTGTTGACTTGATGAGTAGGGTGTTTAGGGAGTTCCTTAATAAGTTTGTAGTAGTCTTCATGGACGATATCTTGATTTTCTCAAAGAACGAGGAAGAACATGCTTTGCATCTAGGAGAAGTCATGGATACACATCGAGCACGTCAACTTAAGGCGAAGTTCTCCAAAATGTCATTTTTGAAGAGAAGAAGTAAGGTTTCCAGGACATGTGGCGTCCAAAGAAGGGATAGCAGTAGATCCCGCAAAAGTAGTTGCGGTGCAAGACTAAAAGGTCCCAAGGAATGCAACAGAAGTAAGAAGCTTTCTTGGACTAGCGGGTTAACATAGGAAGTTCATTTAGAACTTTGCAAAGGTATTAACCCCACTTACTAGATTAACGAAGAAGAATCTAACCTTTGCTCGGGATATTGATTGTGATATCGCTTTCCAACGATCGAAGAGGGCTCTTACAATGGCCGCAGTTTTGACTTTTACCTTATGGTAGCAAAAGGTTTATGGTATACACGGATGCATGCGACACCGGACTAGGCGCCATTTTGATGTAAGAAGGAAGGGTAAGGTCGTAGCGGATGCCTTAAGAAGAAAAAGGTTGACTTCAAGTCCTCTTTATGTGAAAAGGAAAAGTTCATAATATATATCAATCTTTGATTTTAAAACCTTCGGTTAAGTTAGTAGTTGGCGTCGCTAGGAGTAAGACCTACGCTTTTGGATCAAATAGGGACTTCACAAAGAAAAAACTCTCAGATAGTTGACGTAATACATAAGTTATGTAGAGAAGAGACTTCTAATCACCTTAATAACTATACCTGGCAACATGGTTAGCATCTGTTTATTTTCAAGAGACAGTTCTTCCACATGGAATACCCTCTAGTGAATTTTGGAAGACCTTTTTTTAGTATGACACAGCAGAAGTTGTAGTGCCGAGTATACTAGAAGGAGAAGGGGTGGAACGAGAGGCGACAGTGAATGAGTTCCAAATCATATTTTGGAAACATAAATTAAGAAGCTACGCAATCATGAAGTCAAGACAGTCAGAGCACAATGGAGTGAAGCTTAAGAAGATGCGACTTAGAAGGCTGAAGACAAGATACGTGCATCATACCCTTTTGAGGGTATATCCTTGATCTCTCTTTTTCTGTAAAATTTGTTTGCATGCTAGTCTTTATCTTTTACGTATATCCTCTCGGTCCTATCCTCGATCCTTAGGTAGAAGCCAATGGATGTAAACATGTATTTGAGACTTGTTATGCTTGGTGGATGCAAGTGTTTGCTAGTGGTTGCTCGTGGATGCATACACACACACACCAGGTACTAGATCAACTCCGTCACTTCCATATTGCATATGCATGAGTGGATTTTTATATATATGGATTGAAACTTGATGTGTTATAATGTGGACGTTGCATTTGTACGAATGATTGTGCACTCATGTAGAAGTTACAAAAAACAATTAGGAATAATTGCATACATGATGGACTCATAGCACTGACATGATTCGCATCAAGGAGGTCAACTGAATCAGTAGACCGCCTAATTTTGCATTAGATAAGGACATATAAACACACTATGCATATGATCATGAAAGCATTAGAAGACTTTTAAGGGCAATGGATGCCTGTGATTGATGGTTGAGTAGATGGATGTTGGATGTTAGGATACATTCTTCTTAACTTAGATATTTCGGGGACGAAATCCTTTAAGCAGGGGAGAATGTAACACCCCGTATTTTCTGTGAATATTAAAATTAACAAATCTAAGAACACTTAATTTTTAGGAGAAGAATTAAGGGAAATGGGTTACGCCATTGCGTTCTTCTCGGAATTCTGCTTGAGATAGAGTCCGAGTTTGCGTGAATCGGACTTCGTATGTAGAAGTTATGGAGTTCATAAGATTTCAAGAATAAACAAAAAATAATAATTAAATAATAAATCCAGTTCAAAAATCGAAATACAGTAAGAGCGGGTTTGGCGGGAAATTTCCCTCTCAGAGGTGTCAACCCCCCCCCTCAGGGGGAGTCGACATAGGTGTCGACCCCCTATAGGGGAGTCGACATAGGTGTCGACCCCTCCCCCCCATAGGGAGTCGACCCCTTTGGGATTTGCTTCCTGTGACGAATTTCTGTAGTCCTGAGCTGATGTGGCCTTCTTTGTTTGGCCAATGACTAATTCCTAAGGTGTTAGGGCTTATGTATCGTGTTATGGTTGGATGGATGACACATCTCTTCGGTTTGATGGCTCTGATTTCTCATAGACTAATCTAAAGGATAGAATTAATCCTAGACATCTATATATACATAGCCAAACCTAGACCCTAACCTCATAACCCTAAGACTATGGTGTCGTCGTGCTGTTCGTCTACAAGCTAGCCTAGCCTCCTTCATCTTCTCCTAACTAGAAAAATAAATCCAAACTAGTAATCGATTGGAAGAACTTCAAATCAAACGTCTATATCAAAGGATAGCTTTTCAAATTCAGAAATCAGATCCCAGAATACAAGATCCGTCCATTTTCTGTAAGTTCAGTTATTATTTAGATTTAAACATCTAATAGAAATCATGACTGTAATAATCGGATCTAGAACGATGCCTAATTCTGATTCGTGCCTATCCTTTTGTCAAATCTGAATTGCTTATGCCTATAAGACTATTGTGATTTATGTAACGACACCTATCATGCCTATGAGACTGTTGGACTAACATAATAGAACCTATCATGCTTATGAGACTGTTGTGACTGACATAATAAAACCTATCATGCCTATGAGACTGTTGGATTGACATAATGGAACCTATCATGCTCATGAGACTGTTGTGATTTATATGATGGAACCTATCATGTTGTACATCGTATGCCTATGAGACTATTGTGATTGATATAGTGGGACTTATCATTTTGTACATAAAAATTAGTGATTCTCTTAAGTCCAATTCTATCTAATATTTATACCTATGGTGTAAATTGCTTAGCTTGTCTACCCATATTGTTAATGTACAACATTGAAAAATGATTCTTGAATTAGGTACATCTTTACATGCCTATTTTTCCTTATGTCAGTTCTTATGCCTCTTCTCTATTTTTCCCCTTTTTACTTTCTTTTGTGAATACTAAGTTCATTCGGAACTTAGATTGAATCTCGTTGTACGTGCGATTATAACGCGAGGAAAATTGGGTATAATTTAATTGAGTAAATTTTGGGCATAGCATGGGAATGTAGCATAAACTTGTATTGGCTAGACTTGTGACACATATGACAAATATGCAAATTGGCTAAAGATGAACGTGCCTAACCCGAGGTTAGATATGTAAATTGGCTAAAGATGAACATGCCTAACCCGAGGTTAGATTGAGTTGCGGTGTAAGACTGCCCGAAACCGCCCAGTACATCCAACGACCGCAACAATATAGATCTAATGTGAGAGGTTAGCGCATTTAAGCCTAAAAACCCGAGGTTAGATTGAGTTGCGGTGTAAGGCTTCCCGGAACCGCCCGGCACATCCAGCGACCGCAACAATATAGATCTAATGTGAGAGGTCGGTGCTTTAATGAATAAATTAAAGCTAAGAAACAGACGGGCTAAGAATGGTAGGGTTAAGTTAATCAAAATAACACTTAACCAATATAACATGGTGTGCGATAGGGTTAAGTAACACAAGAGGGCAACACTTAACCAATGTAACATGATAAGTGGTAGGGTTAAGTAACACAAGAGTGCAACACTTGAACAATATAACATGATGTGTGATAGGGTTAAGTAACACAAGAGGGCAACACTTAACCAATGTAACATGACAAGTGGTAGGGTTAAGTAACACAAGAGGGCAACACTTAACCAATGTAACTTGACAAGTGGTAGGGTTAAGTAATACAAGAGGGCAACACTTAACCAATGTAACATGAGCAGTAGTAGGGTTAAGTTAACACTTAACCAATGAACGAGTGGGGTTAAGTTAATAGAAAACACTTAACCAATTACAACATGATGAATGAGAAGGGTTAAGTTAATAAGAAACACTTAACCAACATGACATGGCGTGTGGATAGGTTAATTTAACTTGAATGGATGGATAACACTTAGCCAGTTTGTGGGTGGTGTACGAATAGACCCTAGAAAACCCTAGTATCGGGGACCTATTTCAGCAGTAACCCACATAAATGTATCACGGTACCCTGAAACTAGGCAGGGTGGGGCACGATTACTGGGATGATTATAAGCGGTCAAAATAGCGGCAGAGGGTGCATTAGTGTAGTTCCGACGGAGTATTGGCGCGCACGTGTTTCGGAGTGGAAAAGTGGGCACTGGGCATCGGTAGTATACACTGTGCATCTAGAATTTGTGTCGGGTTGCTATCATAGGGATTGATACACCTTATAGTGGAACCAGCACAGGGTATCTACACGCAAGAGAGGGCTGATTGACACAGACACAAGGAAAGTTAATACAAGTAGGGAGCCGATTGATAGGGTAGTAAGGGTACATCTAACATCTTCATGGCAATTAGGCTGGTTGAGGTAAGATCATTATACTAGATGTACACCTGAAGGCTACCACAATTGCGGGGTTGGGATCACCTTATTTTATAACATAGGATACTAGTTGGGACACTAGTAGGGGATACAGATCCTTTTTCACAGGATACTAGTTGGGACACTAGTAGGGAATACAAATCGTTCTATAAAAGACACTAGTTAGGATGCTAGTTGGGTGGTGTAGAGAAAATAGGAAATCAGAGAAAGAACCGAAGCGCATTCATTGTATCTTACCTTGTCATATCTAACAATCATCATTTGTTGTCTTGTTATGCTTATTATCATGGTTATGGTCTGGTATCCAGTTTATTCATGTCATGATCCTTTTACCTGTTTACATGCTGAATAATCACTAGACTTACCAGGCTTTATGTCTGACTCTGTTTTGTTTCGCTCTCTTTTCTTCCGTTCCCCCCTAAGTTCACAGGGAGGGAATATTACCACTTAGCTCAGTTTTCTTTCCAAGCTCGAAGATAGACGATGTATTGCTTTGGACTCTCTTTTCCACTGCTATGACTGACTCATGCTTTATTGGGGAATATCATTGTCATTTCATGCTTCTTTATTTTGTTAAACAAGACAGATGCTTTGTTGTAATGGGTATTGGTGTTTTGGTGCTGGAAAACAATCTTTGTACAAGCTGTTTTACCAAGCAGCTGTTTTATCAATAAAGTAAAGTTTTATTTATTTTCCGCTGTTTAAATTTTGTCTATTTTGTAATTTATCTGTTCTATACACTTATGACGCTCCACTGAAGTTCATGCATTCCCTCTGTGAGTGACCTTAACGGTGGTGGGGTGTTACAGAACTGTTACCAAAACTAGTTGATCCTTGGATCCATCTGCATCATATCGTACGTCAAACGATCCGGTAAATACTTGGGACAAAAACTACATGGTGAATGAGTGACGTCGAGCCTTAACACCACAAAAGACGCCATCTCTTATAAACTAATGATGTATTATATTCAAATTCATTTGCTTATATTGATTTATGTAACAACTATAATATTGTATTGATATCATTATGTTTTCTCTAAAAATTAAAATATAAAGAAATAACAAAGCCACAGTGATATATATTTATATATTTTTCAATTTCTAATACTAAAGGCAAGGCAGAATTCTTTTCTTAGGAAATTGACATTCAGATGTCTGATTGCGGAAGCATAATAATTTTCATTGTAGAATCAGACGTCTAACCTGAATAAAACAGACATCTGAATACGGGCTAAAATGAATTAAATACGTGTAGGTTGAAACTTTAACAAATTCAGACGTCTGAATTTGATTTTCAGACGTCTGTTTTCTGTCTTGCACATTTTTTAAAAGGCACACACCCCTTTATTTACCTACCTTTTCATCGCAACCCTTCATTATTTACTTTCCCCATTTACCTTTTCACCAAACTTAACCTCCATTACTCTATAAAAATCTAAAATTCAAACTTTTCTCCACTAAAAAATCATGGCAAATTGACCCAAACGTACTAGAGTAGAAGAATCACTCACTCCATCCAACGATCAAATTCGAAGGTGGCTATGGAATGACATTACAAAGGAGAGGTATAAAGCTATAAAGAGTTCAAAATTCTTTGAAGGTGCTTTCGTTAAATTTGATGTTTTTTCACACTATCGTCTTCTCCAGTATGCTAGGAATTTCAATTTCGAATCATTGGTTGATTATAATGTCAACGACGTTAAAATCTATCCATTGCTTGTCAAGCTTTTCTTTGCTAATTTGAACTTGGACCACCAAACACCTTAGAATACTACAAATTGTGTGTGGTCTACAGTTTGTGGCAAATGCATTATGCTTCCCATTTAACGATTAGGACATATTTTACATTGTACTTGGAAAGGGGTTGACATTTCCACCATTGAAGTTAACATGATTAGAGAGATGAAGTGACACTTAAGTATGTATCCGATAATTTGGTTAATATGCAAGAGCTTACATCTACTCATCTTCATCCACAAGCACGTCTACTTAATCGTATCTTGGTTCAGACTATTCAACCCCGAAATGGAAGTTATTAAAAAGTGTATAAGTGCGATTTTCAAGATTTATATGCTTTTTATTCTAATAAGCAAGTGAATTGGGCAAAAAATACTTCTTAACAAGTGGGTAGACATAACACAAAAAGGAAATACAAGACGCTTCATTATGGAGCCTATATAACTCAAATCCTTCTTGCAAGTGAAGTACAAATACCCGACATGCTGTCTTTAAGCGTCAAAGGAATTGGTCCGAAAACTCTTCCTCTCATGGATATTGATCCTAACCCATTAACACTCGAATATATGTTCTTTCAAGATTAGCAAGAACATGTTGCATCGCAACCGAAAATTATAATAGCAGAGTTGTCTTCTCATCTCCATTGCCAGCTTATACATGAAGAAGAAGAGGATATCCATCTAGTCACTCCAGATCTTCCATCAAAGCAAGCATTAATTATGCTCTCTCGCAATCCGTCAAAGCTTCGCAAGGATTTCAAGCGCTTTGAGCATAAAACCAAAAAGAAATTTATCTCTTTGGAATGTTTTCTTAACAAGATTTGGGATAAGATTTCATGCATTGGACCTCAATCTTCTCAAGCTCGTGATCGCGCTCCATTCCATTGGTTTTCTAGCTCCATTAAAGAAGTTCCAGATTCAAGCTCTTACCATGGTGATCCAATGGGCAGTGACACACGTGTTGCTCCAAGCATGACGGCTTCAGAAAGTTGGTACACGTGGTATGGTTTTTATGATATTTTGCATCAAACACTTTTTTTTAAATGGTAAGTGCAAAATTTTTATTAATCACCATGAAATATTACTATGAGTACCACTCACTAAAATAAACATACTGACCAAAAGCTTATCTTTCGCATGATAGCAAAGAACAACATTACAAATACAAAACATATATCATGAAAATCCTGAGCTCACTAGCTTAAAAGCCACATTAGCCTCTCATATGAACAAAAAAATACAAAATCTAGCTTAAAACCCACATTAACTTCTCAAGTACTCTATAGCTATAACAACCATTAACGCGGTTGTTTCATATGAATAATTTCTTTCAATGACTATCAAAATTTCAAGCTCCTGAAGCAAGCATTTCCAGCATAGCCATAAGAGACTAGCATCACGTGAAGAAGGGATCGAATGAATTCCTTGAAAGCTTCATTACCACGAGAGTCATCCCAAATACATGCCGTCACACAAGAACAATATAAATGCTTTAAAGCTGCATTAATATTTCAAGGCAGATGAACCATCTTGTGCCAGAAATTTCAAAACCAGCATCAAATGAAAACATCGAAAAAGAATTCCTCCTCGCATGCCATAAATTTGAGAATAAAGAACTCTACACTCCCCTAAAAATGAGTCAACAATAAACAAACCAATTAAACTACACTCCACAATCAACTATAACAAGACGACCAGTAGCATTTACATCATCTACCAGACAAAACAGCAAGCCTAACAAAATTCTCTCCATCCAAAATGCCAAATCCACCATTAACTCACCAAGATAAGAGCAGATAAACTTCATACTTGGTATAAAGGAAATAAGCAACCCAAATAAAGTGAGAGAAGTCGCGAAACTAACCAATATTGTAAGCCAGACAGTGGCGCTACAGACTCCACGCTAGAACTGAACAACACCCCTTAATCAATGATGAACTCCACCCAGAAACTGTTGAATCCCGTCTGCTACTTCTATTAACACGTCGATCCTTAACACTTGACAGAAGCCAGACATCACATGACATTTTCACCAAGCAATGAAATAGATCGGACTCGCTTGGAAGCTTTAAGAGGCATATTACTATTAAGGATTGAATTGAAATAGACATTACATTCGGAGCTACCGGCCTCGGGAAAAGACACCATGCCAAGGAAGAGGCGTGTGGACTACAGCAAGGAATGTGTTGAAAGTATGCAAAATCAAGACTATCATATAGAACAACCACTATCAAGGAACATACGATGTAGAAAACTACAACAAATCATAGGATAGCTAAACTCCAAGTGATGAACCATAGAAACAATTACAAGATCAAAAGCACACTTCACCTCAAAAAAATGACAAAACCTTCATCAGATCCATGAGATGCATAATGCTAAAAAAAGAGGTTCATAAGTAAGCTCGTCGAGAGTAAGCATCAAACACTTTTCATTTGTATGGTTTGCAATATTTTTTGATACTTCGGTTTACTTTGGCACTAAGCTCTACTATGTGCCTCCTGTGACGATGAATGTTTTAATGCTTGTATGTGAATGTTTTTGTTTGTGCTACGCATGTTGCTTGTGTATTTTTTGTTTGTTTGTTTATGCATATTCACGTATATTGTTTACATAAGCATCTCCTTTTTGTCAATAACAAAAGGGGAGAAATATATGATAATATATGCATATTGACAGGGGGGGAGTTACATATATAGTTGTCATTATCAAAAAGGGGGAGAATGTTAGATCTCACTATATAGAATTTTGATTATGACAACTATACATGTACATATATATATATATATATATATATATATATATAATCAACTAATTCTATTTTGCAGGAAGAAATTCAATAATAGATTGAAGGGCTCAAATTGAAGATTATATGTGTTTAGAGTTTGTTAGTATTAGTATTAATTGTTTAAATCTTCCTGGATGATACACACACATCATGTTTTAGTATACATGTTTTTATAAACGTATTGCATAAGGCATAAGTCTGTACCAGTAAACAGACATCTGCTTATTTTAAGTTAGAAGTTGCTTGTTGAAACAAAAATTATCTTCAGCATAATATTCAGACGTCTGAATAAAAATAAACATACGTCTAAATAACCCCCGAAATGGCCTATTTCCTTGATGTTTGAATTTTATTTAAAAACAAACATCTAAATTTTTAATTCACACATCTGAATACGAATAGATGCAACTATTCAATGAAGTGACACAATCTTTAATTCATATCTCTTCTTGGAATCTCTTTACGAATAATTGCATCTATTTGATTATTATAAATAGGAGTTCAAATGAATGATTTCTTCACTGAATCTTACTCTAATTCATTCTATCTTATTTATAGCATTCAGATTCACTCAAGCACTCTATTTCTATATTTATAAGATTACAACCAATTCTAATCTTCCATATTCTTCCGCGAACTGCACTATTATCATCAAGGAAAGATTATAGGAAGCGTATACACACTACAACAAAAATACCCTTTTACAACGTCCATTTTACAACGGGAACTGGATGCCCGTTGTAATAGAAGGCTATTATAACGGTCACATTCTGGATTGTTGTAATAGATGTCTGTACAACAATCTTTTACAACGGCCAAATGGTGCCCGTCGTAATAGGACACTATTACAACAATCGTTTCTTGACGGTTGTAATAGATATCCTTTACAATGCTCTTTTCACAAGGGGTAAAAATTGCGTGTTGTAATAGAGTGCTATTACAACGGTCATTTCAGGCCCATTGTAATAGATGTCAATTTTACAACGTTCACAAGATGTACGTTGTAATAGATGTCTACTTTACAACGGTCACAAAATTATTATTAATTAGTACTTATTATGTTTTATTATTTAATAATTAATCATATATTATTAACTATAATATTATATTACTAATCATCCATAATATTATATTATTTATTAATATTTAATAATTGATAATATTATATTTAATAATTAATCATTAATAATAATTATTAATAATAATATTATATTATTTATAACATCATTGTAAAAGCAATAATATCTATAGTGTCTAGCTACCCAAATAGATATAAAAAAAGTTTTAAATAATGTTTTCTTTATATTATTGTATACATATTAGATTTCATTCAATAATGTTATATAACTTTATATTATTGCCTTTAACTATAATACTACATTAAAAATTACTTATCATTAATAATATTATATTATTTATTAATATTTGATAATTAATTTTTAATAATATTATATTAATTATTTATAGCTTGTAATAATTAACGAGTATTATTAAACAATCACTAATTACTGGTTGTTATATATAATCAGCATTCCAGCAGGCTTAACTTTACTTTTTCAGTTATTAGTAATAAGTAAAATCGAGTAATTATTATCAATTATATAATAATTCAATAGGCTTAATTTTACTTCTCAATTATTAGGAAGTAAAAATGTCAAAACCCATTAATAATAGTGCTCGATCCAACCTGTTGCTACTTCATATTGGCGGCCATTTTGATAACAAAATGAAAACCCTAGATCCGCTTCACGATTAAAAAAATTAAAGCCGCCACCTAATCCCTTTCTCCGCTCTTCAGTGTCTTCGTCTGCCGATTCCTACGCTACCCTCTGATCCCTATTTGAATCAAGGAAGACGATGCGATCGAAAAATCAAGAAAGTTAGAATTCGAATTAGAGCTCGCGAAGAAAAGATATAGAGAATGGAAGGATAGGATGAGGAGGAAGCGGAGGTGAAATCAGCGAAGGATGTGCCGTAGACCGGCGACAAAGGATGACGAAATCAACTTAGGGTCGGAACGATTGGTGCTGGTGCGGTTGCTAGCATCGGGGTTGGTGCCAAAATTAGGGTTTGAATATGAAGAAGCTGAGGATTGAAATCGGAAGAGTCGCCAGAGCTTTCTTTTCCGATCTGAGCTTCAGATTTCTTCAGGTGAATATTATTCTGGTATGCGTTAAATTCTAAAATTCTACAAACCAATATTGGCCATGTTGGTGAATTTTATTTTTGGATAGCTCACTTCAACTCTAAAATTCTACAAACCAATATTCTATTTATTTGAAAAGTGGACATACTAACCTGGTCTACCCATTAAATTCTAATGGTAGGTCCTAATTTCTTACTGACTTACAAAAGATACGACATATGTTTCGTTAATTCTAACGATGAACGATACCGTAAAACAAAGCATTCTTTTTTGTGATAGAAAAAAGATACATTCAATTATGATTGTCTGGTTTGTCAAGTGGATAAGATCATGTCACTGATGATGACTGTATACCTCCTGAGGATAAATATTAATTTCAAACTTCCGTATAATGGGCATCAATGGCCATGGTAATTACATTTGAACAAGAATAAACTTGCCAACTATCCCAACCTTGCTTGCACTAACAGTAGTAGCAAGATTAAAAATTGTGAAGTGGTGCATCTTTTATGTAAAAAATAGAAAAGTATATACAAATAAGGCTTGTAAGCAGTGAAGGTATTATTCTGGTATGCATTAGTTTGGTTTAACTGTTTAATAGTAATTATATTTTGGTCATGTTAACATTGATGAATAGTTTGCAAACTTGTTAGGGCAATATATAAAGAAGATTTTCCCCTTCTTGCAGTTCTCCGTTATCTGGATTTCTCTAGCTTTGTAGCTTTATATATCTGTTTCTATATATGTTAATATAGTAAAATTCGAGAGGTAATGATAGTTGGCAACTACAATTAACCAACATGGCCAAATACAGCGTTACTATTTTACTAAGGATACAAACTAACTCATGTTACTATTTTTGCTGATTTTTTGTATCATATGTTGTTGGACTACAGGAAGCTAAGTTCAACTTACTACAGCAACAAAGGTTCTCTATGCTTGAAGCACTAAGAAGAAGTGCAAAAATTGATTATAATAAGCATTATTCAAGGCAGTGGCAGCACAAGCGATCAGGTTCGAAATAGCTTTTAAAATCTATTTATTTATTTATTATACTCCATATTGTATTTCTCTGATTTATTATCTTGAATAATAACTTTGTTTTAGTACAAATGTGGTAATGGTTGGTTAGTGCATTTGTAATCATTAAACTTACCCTATAAAAGGTTTATATAGACAGCCACTGATTCAGTTTAATTTATTTGTGTTCATTATGGGCTGTTACTAAATTATTTATATATATGGATATTGTCAAAACTTCACAAATTAATTTCATTAGAAATATCCTCAAATAACTATGAGAAGAGCTCTTTCTTTGGAGCAAAATTATGACTCTGATCTATACCAAAAAAATTATGACTCTGATTATGAATGTGTACATTGACAGATGCCTTAAATGACGTTTAGTAACTCATACTGAACATGCACATTAACGGATGCCTTAAATGATGTTTAGTAACTCATATTGAACGTGTATGTTAACAGATGCAAGAAAATACAAGTTAGTTCATTTTGAGGACCACATGGAATTTACATTAAACCTAGTTTTGTTATGTTTGAAACAGCAAGAGATTATTTGCTTGCTGTTAACAAACATCCAGGTTTTTTTTTGGTAACATTCTCAGCCTTAACGTATTTTTCCGGGCAGAACAGTAATACGTTTTATAGAAGAAAAGAAGAGAGATAATGGAAGAGAATAGGAAGAAAGAAACATAATACATAAACATAATAAGTAAAGGATTTGCCATAAATTAACAAATGCCTTAAATGTTGTTTAGTAACTCATATTGAATGTGTACATTAACAGATGCACGAAAATACAAGTTAGTTCGTTTTGAGGACCACATAGAATTTATATTAAACATATTTTTGTTTTGTTTGAAACAACAAGTGATTATCCGGGTTTTTTTTTGGTTAATATGCTAGCAACTCTTTTAGATTGCATGTCAGTACACTTCACTGTTCTGTACCTATAAGTAGTTGTAAAAAATGAAAAGAATAAGCTAACTTTGCTCTATCAACTGCCTTTGGTTCTTGAATTCATCCCGGTTGCTACAAATTAACTTATTCTTCCTTCCTTTGATCGCTATTGATAATTTCTTGTGATATATTGCATGTCAATCATGTTGTGTTCTCAGCTAACCGATTGATAAATACTGGATATATAGAAACTGTTGGATGTTATTGCCTCTTAATTTCTGGTGATTTATCTGCTCCACTGTTGGATGTTATTGCCTCTTAATTAGATTAATATGGTTAGGCTAGAAAATATGTTCTTTTTTACTCAAATTGTATGAGTTAATCAATACAATCCAATTTTCAACAAAAACAGAATAATAACACATGAGCAGCTAACTATACTGCCCATTAGAAACACTGACCACTCACAACTTGCTATCTCATACATCCTGCAAGCGTGAAGATCATGATAAAAGATCACCTGATCCGAATTTTGATGGACCTCATATATCATTTGAAATTCGCCTGTTCATCTTTATTCTTTTAATTTCAAAAATAAATTAAATTTGAAAAACAAAAGGTGGAAATCTATTTGATCCATAGGACCATGCAAATTGGGGACAGGGTATTTGTTGACATCCATGCTACCAAAATCATCATCATCATCAAGTAATAATGGCAATCAAATAACATAACATTAGGACTTCAACTCATGTGATCCAACAGAACCATTGCTCCAAACCCACATCATATTGCCTGACCTCATTGCCCACATGTTTGGACACAACAACTCGTTTGTGGGCTATATTCATTTTTCCTATTTCTCATTTTAATATGTTGTATACATTTTTGATGTATCAATCATTAGAAACTTTGATTTAAATGCAATATGGCACGTGAAACTTATGGAGCGTAATTCAAACATATACCGTCATGACCTAAGACTTGTGGTACTGTATACTACCATCCAAGCATCCAACAAAAGGGAAAAAAAGAAAGAGGGGGGGGGGCGTCTTTCATTATATTCAGATGTTGCAAAGCTTGTTGATGTACGTTCTTTCGAGGAGTCGCTGCCTTCTTTTCATGACATGTTTCCTAAAAGATTTTCCCTTTTTGTAGCTCATGCAAGGTTTGTATTACTCATGAGGTTCCTCTTCCAAGAAACATGATGCGACATGACCCTTCTGGCTGCTCTAATCAATCAAGGTTTGTATCTTGATATTATAGCATCAGTACAAATGATCAAAAAAGTCTATGTTTATGAAGAATTTTAGCACTGGTATAAGCAGCTATAATGTTTTGCTAAGTGACCTGGATGAGTTACAAAGTATGAAATAATAAAAATTAAGAGAGAACCAAAGTAAATACGGAGCCAATTACATCAGGATTTTCAAAACTGATTCTTGTCGGATCCAAAGGTGAACTTCAAGTAGTAAGGGAATACTAATTCTAATATGTTCGTTGAAACAGCCATGAATCAACTTGAGTATTATTATTCACACTTTTGTTCTTTTTCTGTATATTTAAGGACAAAAGCAATTTAAATTTCTTACCAGTAAGCACTTTAAATTTCTTATCAGTAAAAATATTTTCATGTATGCTATTGAATGATCAACAATGTTATTAAAACCTACAAAAACATTTTCTATTTTTCTATTCTATGGCTTGACGATGCTCTTTGTTTACTGCCAACAATGAAAAAGAAACATTAAAATGTTATTCTTGTATCTATGGCATTTGTGTTTTGTTTGACATTCATTAAAAAATAAAATCATACATTGTTATTCACTTTTCAAGTTTCAGTTTTCTGTATTATAGAACACATACATAATTTTGCAGACTAGAATATTCGTACAACATTTTTGAAAGCATGTGTTAAGATGGGTTTTAATTTGGATTCTGGTAACATGTATGCAGTCATAGTTCTCACATATCTTCAACAACAGCGCCTTCAACAAACTCATTAATACAACATTACCATATGCATGTCTTAAAATATGCTAGATTCTTTTGTTTTTCTTAAGGCATTTAGAGCAAATCGTGAAGTATTTCTTTTATATGTTTATATAATGTAACCATTCATTTGTGTGTACAGGTTTTTTTGGTATAACAGAAGTTTATTGTATGTGCATAATTTAGTTTCAATAAATTTGAAGGCCTTTTTTTAGTTTGCATCTTTGGTTTTTATATTGGTTTTTATTGGTTGCACTTTCTAAAATAAGTGTTTGCTGATAAAAAATGCAGTACACGATCATTTGCTTTTCAGGATTGTGGCTTATTAGAGACAAAATGGTATGAAGTTATGTGATATTGAGGGGTTTACATGCATGTTGAGAGGGTATGTTATGTTTCCTTTTTTGTTTTCCTTTTTTGACATTCTGAAGTGCCATACACAATTACTTTCAGCAACTTGCTCGCCTTTATCATTAAGTTCCTTTGCAATTCTAGAACTAATGCTCTGATTCTTTTGATTGCCTAGGCTTCCTTCTTTTGGTTCCGTATTTTCAAAATCCGTATTTGTGTAATTTGCCTGATTAGGTTGTCTTAAATAAATTGATTGTTCTTTTTATGTTTTCACTACTTTGGTCACGAGCTTCCTATTATATTGCAAAAACAGATTGGGGGGCTCATAAAGACTATTGTGACAAGTCCATATCCTCTCTATATATTGCTATGTTTATCTCCTATTTGTGCATTATGGATGTCAATTGAGTGACTATAGACAAGTCAATTTGCATATGATGGTTGACTGGGCTCTTATATTGGTGTTAGGCAAGTTTTTCACTTCTGGGTGCATTGTTCAAGATATGCCCAATGTGTATTCTTCGGTATAATTATTTATTTGATGATTAAAATTAGAGTGAGAGTGAGATTGATGCGTACATGTATATGAGTGAATGAGTATGTAGTAAGTAGCCAATGTATACGAGTGAAATGTAGCGAGGAAGTATGTATAATTGATTATGTAATAGTGAGAAAACAGTATGTGTACTGTTCGAAAGTGTAATAAATATTATTAAACATGTCGTTGGATCTACCGTCACGTAGCACAAAGATTATGTTTCCTTGGTCTAGTGTAGGTACTTATGAAACTAGTTATGTAATTTATGTTAGAACTATGTCAACGTAACTTATCTAACCTTTTGTAATGTAAACTTATCTAGTATTTTGGAGTGTAAACTTATTGAATTCTTTGAAATGTGTTGGAATTATATGACTTGCTTTCGTCTTTTAGTATGTGTTATTATGTGATTTTGATTGTTGCATTATAGTATTTATTGCATGTTAAAATATTCATTATTATTATGGATGTATATCACAGTAATTATATTTAAATCTGCATTTATTTCGCAACGGGCAAAAACCGTTGTTATATACTATATTACAACGGGCAGAAGCCGCTTGTAATTAATTAGCTATTACAACGGGTTTATAGCCATTGTCATAGAGCCCGTGCACGTGATAGAGGCACGCTATTACAACGGTCTTTTACAACAGTCAGTGACCGTTGTAAATTAGAAAGGACCTATTACGACGGTTCATATTAGGATGGACTTTTGCCCGTTGTAAAAAGCATATAACAACGGTTTTTGCCCATTGTAAAAGGGCTATTTTGTTGTAGTGACAATAATTTAAAATATTTGTGTTATCAAGAGCAGAAGAAGTCAACAAGTTATTTGTATTGTGGAGGTCTTCTTTAGAAGTTGAGGCAAGAAATCCTGTTTGGCTATTAGGGTAGTAATAAACCTGTTCCTCCAGGTGAAGTGAGGGTAGTTGTTATTTAGTGAAATACCAGAAGGGAGTCTAGGACTGGACGAAGGACAGTGGTCCGAACTAGTATAAATCGACTGTGTCATTTATTTACTACTATTACTTTATTATCCATACATTACCTTGCTCATACTCCATACTATACGATCCTACTGCTGCAAAGACTATTTAAAACCTAACAATGTTATATAAATGTTTTGAAACATATGTTTTACAAAATTATGAGACTACTTCTTCCTGAAGAGAAGAAGCTTGCATCGTTTGGTAAAAGTTGTCAAATACATTGTTTTTTCCATGTTTGAAAAATGCGGTAAAAATCGAGCACTTCCACAACATGCGGTGAGTGTCATTGTAACAACCCGAATTTTTAGCCATTCAATTTTGAACATATGAATTTGTTTTAAATGTTTAGTTGGAAATATAAATGGATTTTTATATGGAATTTATCAATTTAATAAGCGAAATACAATTGAATTTGGAATATATTGAATTATCATAAAACGAAAATGATAAATAATTGAATTCTAAGTTAAAAATGAATCAAAAACGATTCTAAAAATTCATATAAACCCTATTTGAATATATACAATATAATAATTTATTATCTATGAAATCGATAGTTTTGAAATCGATTTGTATTTTATCGACTTAATTTAACACATAGAAATAAACAATTTTTAAACGAACTCGGATTTCAACGAAACCAATTTTATATAACCCATAGTTGTTAATTATTGTAAAATTTCAAGTTTCGAGTCGATTGGAGTTAGTATGTGATCGTGCGCGATACAAATGTGTATCGATTTACATCTTGAAATTGAAATAGACATTTTTTAAATAGTCTTGTTTCGACGAAACCAATTCCATCGGGTCCGGAATATTAAGTTATTGTAGGATTTCCAATTTCTTTTCGATGGGACATCATATGCAATCGGATAAACGGGAAATGTTCGAGTAAATAACACACGAATATAGCTGAATATTTTATTCGAAACCTTCCACAATAAATTATTTACAACCCTTCTCTTTGTTCATTTTTGTAGCTACCACCGACAAAACCTTCAATTAGTTTAATCTTCAAATTCATGAAGAATTAGTGAAAGTCATCAACTAGGAAATTGGAGACAGTGGCGAGGGAGACACATGGCCGAAATTTGGTGACACTCGATGGAGTGTGGTTGTTGGAAAATCGAATTGAGCATAGGTTGGTTGTTTTCAATTTGGAGTTTTTCGATGACTGTGGCTACTTTCAGGTGAAGTGGTCCGAAGAGAAGCGGAAGGGTATGATGAGGGCTTTGTCGCAGTGGAGGTGCGGTCGACTATGGCGATCTCTGTGGTCAGAAAGAGGATTCAATTGAAAATGGGTTATTTTCTATTTATACTGAATTGACAGAGGCTGACGAGACGGTACTCCAGGTGAGGGTGCTGGAAATTGGTGGC
Source organism: Allium sativum (assembly GCA_030737875.1). Classification (NCBI taxonomy): domain Eukaryota; kingdom Viridiplantae; phylum Streptophyta; class Magnoliopsida; order Asparagales; family Amaryllidaceae; genus Allium; species Allium sativum. The sequence goes on along the minus strand of CM060921.1, from coordinate 129,226,071 downwards.
ATCATGTGGGTGGGATGTGATGGCCGTCCGGCATAGCTATGGTGGCGCAGTGATCAAGGAATGTGGAATGCAAAGTCGGGTTCTGTTCGAATCTAATGTCGTGAATTGAGGATGGCTTAGGAACAAGATTATTAACGTTAATGGAGTTACTAAAGTTAATGACTATAGTTAATTGATTAAATTGTTTTAATTCGTCTGAAAACATTATAAAAAGTTTAACTTCTCATACGTTAACAAATTTCAATGAAACAAGATCTGTTGGGTTTATATGGATGAACACGATGTGTACAAACTGAATTGGAACGATTTGGAGCCAATTGGATTTTTTATATAATTTCAAATGCTTATTTGAAATTATATAAATCGTCCTGGAATCATCGAATCAAAATGAAATGTGAGTTAACATTTTGAAATATTGTGATATGATAAAACTCATATAATAATATGTATCGTTGTTAGTATAAATTGTATGTTTGGATAATTTGGTTGATTGTTGTTTGGTTGATGATTGTCAATGATATATTTCCACCATCTTAAATGAATTAGATTATAAATTATTTTTCATATACATTTATAAAATTAGATTGTGAATTATGATGCAAGGAGAACAAGTTAAAGGGATCCAACTTGATTCCTCAAATATTTTGGATGTTACTTGCTTTCCTATAATGCATATATGAACTGTTTAACCAAAGTAACGTTAAATTCTATTTGGATGATTGATTATTGAATTGAATTCAACATTGATGTATTATTAATCAATAAACAGTACTGATTAAGTGATTTGCAGCAGATGACCTAAAATCCATCTTTTTAAGACATTGGTTCACTGTTAGGCAAATTGACGAAGTTGAAGTTATAAAATTTATTTTTATAACTGAAGCAAGATTTTAAATTAGAATTTATGTAAGTTATATAAAATAGAAGTTTAATAAAAAAGAATATTCTATAATTGATTTTTATATAATAATTATAAATGATTTTTTTACAGTAAATTCTTATGTTTTTAATAAGTTTATAAGCAAGAAAATCAGAAATTAACCTATGGGTTAAAATAAAGGGATAATTGTTTTTAAGAAAACAATTAAGTGGATTATATTAAATTAATTAAGTTCTTAATAAATTTAAGAGGAAGAATTAATGGAAATCGGTTAACAAGTTAACTGATGTTTTCAAGTGGACTAAGTCAACTGTTTAAAGCAAAATTGGTCATTAGATTAATTTATTTTCAATTAATCTAATAGGAATGGTTTTGACATATAGTTGTTTAAACTTAATGAACATTCACAAAAGTTAGTTAATTTTCAAATTAACTATGTATAAAGATAATTATCGAGTTGTTTATTATCAATGGATTTAATTATTATCTTAGTAAGGTTTAAAAGAGATTAATTATTCTATTTTTAGTTAATAATGAGGTAAATTATTTCTGATGGTAATTAGTGTTGAAGCTAATTATTATTTTACTTAATAATAATTAAAGTGATTTCCTTTCTAAAATGGAATTCATCAAAAGGAATAATCAAGTTGTAATGAGATTTTAATTAAAATTTGGTAAAAGAATTTTATAAGTGGTTTTATAATAAATCCAAGTTTTATAAACAAGTTCACAAAAGTAATTCAGAGTTAATACGATGGTTTACTTGATGTATTTAGTAAATACGATTGTAATTGAAGGAAGATTTCAAAAATGCAAAGGAAGGTTGTTAAATGGATTGGTGTAAAGGATTTGGAAAATGGATTTTTGTAATAAAACTCAATTGTAAAAAGAAATGTAACAAAGAGGTTTATGCTAAATTAGTAAGGGTTTACTTAATAAATGAATTAAGTAAAGTGGTTATAACTGAAGAAGATTTTCAAATATAAGAAATGGTTTATAAAACCATATTGCAATAGGATTTGTGATGTTATAATAATATTAGTTTTTGAGTTACAAACTTTTATCTATCTTAAGATAAGAACGTTGTCGAGTTAAGGTCCGAGAGGTAATTAAGATACCCCAACATGAATGACTTAACTATTATCCAAGGATGGTACTAGTTTGAGATGGTAGAGCCATTGGAAATAGTTTATTATTTCCATAGGAAGTATTGCAACTTTAATTTGCAAGGTTTAGAAATTTAATAAATTTGTTGGGTTTTATAATAAACAATGTATCACTTGACATTGTTTAGCCTAGGTATGAAGTGTGAATATACTAATACCATTTGGTTAATTGTATAGCACTATTTTCTAAGTAATGAAAATAGTATGGTTTTAGGAATACACTTATTTCAAGAAATAAGTAAATCACTATTGTTTTCAAAGAGGTGAAGCAAGAGGTTATACGGGTTTGAAAACGGAAGTGAAAATTAAAAATTTAATTACTTTCTCCATAAGTGTTATCGTAAATTGTAATCGGCAAAGTTTTGAAGTTAAATAAAGTCATTTGGGTTTATTTAATAAACAACGCGTCGCATGGCATTGTTCTGGCCCATATAAGAATTGGTTACTAGATTTATCCTAATTGGCTATATATATAACGATATTTTTGAAGTAAAGGAAACAAAAAGGAGAGATTTGAGAATATAATTATCCAACTGAGACAAGTATATGGAATCGATTTTTAAGAATTGATGAAATGGTTTTAATGAATGATTTTAATTTAAATGGGCCCGAGTTGCTAATTTACATAACTGTACTGTTTGAGTTGATAGTTAAAGAACCGACTATCAATAAATATTCCTTTTTATTTATGACGTGTTAGTTCGAGGAGATTGTGATGGGAACTGGACCCAAACCACTTCGAACCGACTTTTTGTTCGAAAACTAGAATTTGCAGGGTTGTTTGTGCATATGAAGATAATTTGAAGGCGTGGAACTTTGAGACGAAATGGGTACTCGATGATGTCTCTGATTAAGTACCGGTACTAAACTTGTGATGGTATTCCCTACGGTTTTGGGTATCTTAGGTTTCATTCGGTCCCAGAACGAGCTTGTATGGATGATGTCTGACAGAGTATTTCCTAATATCATGTACGTTGGTTTTTACATACATAACGAGTACAGTGGCGGAGAAGGTAACTTCTTTTAGCTTAACTCTCACATTATCTTTATGCAAATCAATTGGTGATTTGATGGATTTGACAATATGACATTCAAAGTTTGATGTGATTTCCCCAAAAGGTAATCGTAGACTCAAGTCTCGTCAACCGACAAAAAATAAAACCGGGCAAGCAACAGGACTATGTGGGCCATACCCATTAGGATATATCATCAACTAATCTAGAGAAGTCAGTTGCCCTCTTTTGTATGCTTCGGAATATTACAGTTTCTGATCCAAATCGTAGTGATGATATATTTGGTACACTCAAGTTGAATGAATGGTCGGTTTTATATGGCCAGGTTGCAAGATGTTTTTGTTGAACCCCAGTGTTTTATCTCTAGATCAGAAGGTAGTCCCTTACCTAGTCATGTACAGAAATTCAAACTTCAATACGAATTGTACGGTTTTAGATGTAAACCAACTTTGTCAAAAAGTGAGATGCAAGCATTTTGACTATATTTCTACTTTATATGTGGAGCATTAGATATTATTATAATATCACTAAATTTGATATAAAAGTGATTTGGTTATCGTAAGGTAAAAATAGTTTCCATGTTTATATGTGGTTGTGTCTTACGAGAGTTCCAATCTTTCAAAAGATTTCTAAAAGTTAAGCAAGTTGTATATGATATGAGTTTTATCACTAAAAGTATTCCAAACTGATCCGAGTGATTTTGCTTTTCTCAAGATGTACTCGGGTCAAGTATAGTGTCCATGTTGCATTAGGTTTTACTTGGAGCTGTAGGAGAGGAGCCGGAATCGAGATATATATACCCATATTTTTGGGTATAAATTTATTACCACTATGTGTGTTGTATTGGTCAGCATTATATAGGCTAATCTGGTTGTGTACTCTTATTGTGTAATCATATATATATATATATATATATATATATATATATATATATATATATATATATATATATATAGACACACACACACACACACATATATATGGTTTTCTTTTTGTGTAAAGAGTATTGAGATATTATATTTCATTCGTTCTGCTATGTGATTCTATTCTACTCTGATTATGTAGCATTGATGTTCTTCTTCTTCTGTTCTAACATTTCTTTCTTTCTTCTTCTCATCCTCTAACTTCTTTCCCCTAACTATCCAGTTTTCTCTGCTTTTGAGTTTGATATATGTGGCTAACTATTAGCATAAACTGTACTGAAAGTTGGATCGTTAAACTATGAAAAGACTATATAACCACAATATTTAGATTGTGTTGACTTAGATGTTTATTACAACTATTTTCTGAAATGTTCCGAAAACAGGTACACTTTAACATTTATAGAAAAAATATCATCATAAAATGTTCTTTTACAACATTTTAAAAATAAATGTTGTAAAAGATCCATATCATTTACAATAGTTTTAGAAACTGCTGCAGAAACGGTGTTGTTAAATAGGTATTTTCTTGTAGTGAGAGGTTCTAAAGCCTCTCTATTACTTTCTTAGACATGACTTGATCTGAGAGATGATTGAACATAGTGCAAAGCATCTCTTTAATTTTCTTCTCCTTGTGCTTTGCTACGTCATCACTATCAACAGATTTGATCCGATGCTTAAGAGCTTCGTTATAAACTCTCTTTTATCCAAAAGGAGCTTATTAGCCCTTTCGTATTCAGCCTTGCGCTTCTTGAAAGAACATATTTCATTTTGAGGTTTTTCAACTTGAAAAACATAATTATTAAGTCGAAAATAGACAACATCCTTTCCCTTATCCTCAAAATAATTTAGTAATTCAAATTTTATGTTATTAAGCCAATATCTTATCATGTATTCATTAAGGCCCTTTGGAGGGTTTATCAGATATGAAATTTTTCTTTGAGGATTCGTGGTCTGCCTAAATTCGATGAAAAATTAGAGGGTGAAGTAATGAATTTAGAATGCCTTTACTAAGAATGAATTTCGAGGACTTGCATGAAGCTAGCTATTTTCTAAGGCAAATTCTATTTATACACCGAAAATCACTTAAAATACACCATTATTTTTTCTATAAAATTCTATTACTAAATTACCCTTTTCTCATTGTTTTTTTTAACTTCTCTGCATATAAAAAATCAAATTAATATTAAAAGTATTGAAACTTGATATAAACTGGATATGTTAATGAAGATGTTAATGAATTATATAATCATGAAATCTAAAATTTCAATTAACAAAACATTCACAAATAATGAACTAATTTAGAAGTGTTGATTTATTTTTTAGAATTACAGTAATTTTGTTGAAATAGATTTTTTTCAAAAGTTTATAAAAGTTATAATATTAGTACAAGAAATAAATTTCATTTTGTTAAATTTTACTCAGTTTGACGTAAAGAATTTTTAATTTTAAGTAATTGTGTTTTAAGTTTGAAAGAGAAAAGAAAAAGAAGATGAGAACATGGATAATTTAGTAAAAAAAGCGGTGTATGTAAAGTAATATATGGTGTATAGTAGTTTATTATATTTTTTGGTATATGTTTAGCAATTTTTGGTGTATAAATAGAATTAGCCATTTTCTAATTAATACCCTAATTCGCAGACTTTGTAAGCTTCGTTGTCTCATTATCAAAGCTAGCTGAAGGATTTGTCCTTATCTAGCGATATGCTTCAACAAAAGCCTTGTCCATCTAGATAATTTTTTGTTCTAAACTTTTCTTTTTTTCTTTTAACCTGTGATTCAATACCTTTGCATTTGGGGCCCTTCTGACAAGGATCATAGCATCAGTTGAAGTTCCTAAATAATAAGTAAAAGGCATTACTCAATATTTGAAAACAAAACAAGATCTTTTTTCTTATATAGAAACGAATACCTTAATTTTGAAATACATTCATGGTTCTAAGATAACAATTTGGCCATATTTCTGCTCTTCAAATGGAAGAAGTACCATGTTCGGTAGTCAATTTAAAATGAAACGCCATGCTTTCTCAAAGGATTTATCCTTCTCTTTTCCAAGAAAGTCAAAGAGAAACCTCTGACATAACAAGTGAAGTCTATGTAATTTCTTGAGAAAGCAATGTCGTATGGATCTTGATCTCTTAATTAAGGCAGATTTTTCCAGATAATCTCTCTTTAGCTTAAAAAATTCAATAGGAAGTCTTGAGTACCAGGACTATTCAGAATGTTATTTCTTTGTCATAATATGGTAAAACAATTTTGATAATAAAAGAACAAAATAACAAAGTTGTCATATTAATAAGGATTGCAATAATTACAAGGTTCCAACATTATTTATGCAGAAGGAAAGTCTTGTATATATCAAAATCGAATCTTCTATGCTATATTCAAGTTTTTAGGTGAAACTCAAATAAGAGATGCATGAGCTCTTAGCAAAATTCGGGTTCTTCTAGAGAGATCATCAGTTTTTAACGCTCTCCCAGAGTCCAATTATTTCAAAACGGATTTTCTCCGTGGGAGGAACCTCAAAATATAAAAGGTTCCTTACATGGACACACCTCTTCCTGAGAAACGACCTTTGTTCAGAGAACCTCTTCAACCTTAGCCCAGAACTTTTCGGTCAGCGATAAAGGAAGACAGGAAAATTCCAAATCCAAACATTTATTGAAGTTGTAGACATATATACACCAAAAGAGAATTTATGAAAACATTTGATTTTCTCATGAGAATTATCTAGAAAATCATCAACTTTCTTCTTTATAGCAGAAAGTGTATTGGTGACCTTCAAAAGGGATGTTCCTTTTTTATCCAAAATTTCTTCAGAGACGAGCGTTCCTTTTCAAGCGAAGCCTTTCTACTGATCATACACGCTTATTCATCCTTAAAATCTTAGAGTTATGTTTGTAAAGCCAAATTTTGATCCAGAAGAGATTGAGAGGATGCTTTGGTCGAAGCCACCTCTTTTATAGCATAGTCCATAGCGGCATTCATTATAGAATTTTTGCCTCTCAAAGCTAGGACTTCGCTTTTGAGCTTTGATGTCTCCGTTTTAACACTAAAGGGGGTCATATCATGTGGAACTCCAAACCTTCAAAGGTTGAAAATGAGAAAAATAGAATATAAACAAAGTCTAAAGGGAAGTTGAAAAAAGGAACATCTTAAGATGCTCCTCAACTATAGACTAGTCTGCAAAAGGACAAAAATGAAAGGTAAAAGTAGAAAGCGAAGAAGAATCCATCGCTACTTTTACCAACTTAGAGAAGTCAACCGGACCATCGAAAAAAGAAGAGGAGGTAAGCCCAATGATGGAAGGATGAGGAGGAAGATAAAATTCACTTTGTCCTATAGTTGATAAAGAAGGAGAACCAAAAAGCCTCAGACTTCAGTCATCAAGAAATTGCCATCTTTCAAAATAAGAGCCTCTAGCATGATCAAACCTTTTGATGTGGCAAGGTATCAAGAGTTGATGTTTTCGAAGTCTTAGAGGATACATTAGTGTCCTCTTTTTCACCCACTTCATCCAAAATTATTACTAGGGAGTTGGACGTCCTCACCTTCTTCACGTGTAGCCCTTCGATAGAATTTTCAAGAAGTCCCTTATAGGCTACATTTTCGGCTTGGAGAATAGACAATGTTATAGAAGGGATCTTGGTCTCTAAAGAAATAGGGGCTGGCTTGTTAATAATGGAGGAGCATAATATGGACCATGAGGAATTACTGAAGTAAACCTTTAAAATTGAACAAGAAATGAAGTTATCACTGTTCATTTAAACAATAAAGTCGAAACTTACCACCGTGACCATGGATAATAGGGGAGGCAGTGGAAATTTTTAGAGGGTCACCCCCGAGCTAGATAATGACGGCCTTTCTCAACGAATTGGATCACAGAGGGATTACCAAAAAACCTTTGACAAGAGGAATAAGATGATGCTTTAACAAAATTGCAAACATTAAAAGAGTTGCCCTTTTACCAAGTTTCCTTAAACTTTTTTGTCTATGGATAACTTGCTTAGTGTCGTCATCAGGGCGCTTCACAATGGCCTCTACAGGACAGACATTTAAAGTGACGCTTAGAAATTTTTTAATAAAGGATGAAGTATGAATTTGAAATTTTTACCTTGATGGAAAACCTCCTGCTGATGTAAAAAGAAATCTGATATAAAAGAATTGGTTCTCCCAGTCCTTCGATTTACCAATGCTATTTGTAATCAATTTCTAGGAAGGTTTGGCTCGATATATTTGTGGGGTTGTGTTGCTTACTTTGACCAAATGAACCATATGAGAGAGAGCCGAAGAACTTAGAGATGAGCCGCCAGACTCGAAAGAACTAACTTCTAAACATAGCAAATAAGTATACGTGTTTGGTGAAAGCTGAATCGTAGTGACATGAAGGTGTTGTAAGAAACGAGAAAGGAAATCTGGAAAAGGAAGAAACCACCATGCTAGATATGAATGATAGAGTAAGAAAGGTATCTTTCTGAAGGGCTATCAGTGGTAGCGTCAGCTGGTGGAGGGGGTGGCATCAACCCCTGATACCCCGAAGTCTGCCAAGACAATATTTACCTCCTCTTATCAAGAAATTAAAGGACTCTTAGAAGTGGCAGCGACCTTCTTGGAAGTCTTCTCTGGAGCTACCGAGGGAGACCCTTAGACTTTTGAAATGGATTTCAAACCCATCTTCTTATGAATGTCTTGTCACCTATAATGATGTCAGGTGATATCGTATCATTTTTAAATAAAAAAGAAATGAAAGCCTTTGATAATGATACCAGAAAAAGTATTGCTTTCATCACCATTCGGAAATACTATGGGTTGACTATCAATGTGACTAATCATATATACCTCTGAAAAGGATAACGGTTAGAGACATGCAACTCGAATTGGATCAAAATCATTAAATGTTAATGATTAACTTAAAATCATCTTCTGCTTAAATCAGAACTCTCACTCCCTTTACTAAAAAACTATCCATGTTGAAACTTGGAACTAAGGTTTCATTTGTGACAAGGAAAAAGCAAAGAGTTTATGAGAAATCAGAAGAAATTCCTCCAAGTTTTTACTGGCTTGTTTTCTAAATATGTTCAAACTTGGGGAAAATCGCATTGAAACTTTGATGTGTCTAATCATAATTAGAAGACACTTCGAAATCCCATGAAAAATTCCATATCTGATTAAACCCAAATCGCTTCCCGATTTCAACATGTAAAGAACAAATTTCATAACCCTAAAAATTAGAAGATGGAGATTAATTGTGAATCTGGATCGAAATTAAAAACAAACATTTACCTTCAAATTATTGCTGAAATAAATTAAAATAGTTTTAAGTTACTGAAAAGATTTGATTCTTATGTTTGAAACAAGCGATTGCAGGTGAATGGAAAAGATGTAAAGAACATAATATTTATAGGAAAAAAAGGGAGAACAAAGGAAAACATTGGCCATCCAAATGATATTACTAAGAGGCAAGAAAATTCCATAGGCGCTAAAAGCTAAAGCCGTTGACTTGAAAAGTTAAGAACATCCTTCACCAGCAGGGGAGCAAATGTTAGTACCAAAATAACCACAGTAATGTAAAAAGAAAAGTCATGGTGAAGGGATGTTAAGAGTAAAAGGATTTCGCAACCAAAGATGCTTTGCCAACGCTATGCTTCTAAAGGAGTAGAAAAGGACAAGAAGCTCCTTTCGCAAAGATCAGTCCCTTCCGATGATGTTGAAGGGCACAACTATTATTATAATGCAATATATTTCTGAAAAGCTTGTCATGTCCTCTGAACTAAATGTACCATTGATTCATTCGAAGGGGATATTTCAATAGCCTAATTCTGAAGGACATATCCATAACGTAAGGATTGACCTCTTCCAAAAGAAAACAACCCTTTGGTAACATCGAATCCAAAAGCCTGTAAAAGTGTATTCTTTCAACTGTTACCAAGTCTATTGTCCGGAGGGTTCCCCTCGGAAGATCCGAAGGCTCTACAATGACTATTTATCAGAAAGACTCACTTCTGCTCCTGTCCACTCGCTGCTACCTTAGGCTATACCAAAAGCACTAGCCATACGTTATTAAAGACGCTCTATTTAGGTCTTCGGTTCTTCTCCTGCAAAGGCATCAAGACGAAGGCCCTAAGATGGAAAAGGGATCAATCTACATCTATAAATATGACCCCAGAGGTCCATAATTCAAATTGAATTCTTCATTCTCTCGCTTGTATCTAAGTTTTAAAATACCAATTTCGGGATTCCTGGGAACTAATACATTTAAGTCTCTGTATTAATCTCAGTTTGCAATAAAAGAAGTTCAATTAAGATTGCTTAAGGTAATGTTAAGGTAATTATTAAATTATTATATTATCTTATTTTTACAAGTTTGGACCCAAACTTTCCAAAAGGAACTAGATAATACAATAGCTACAGACACAGCCAAAAGAGTCAAATGACTTTAATGAATACACTAAAACTTCCTTAAATCGAAAGGTGCAATTTAATCAAATCCTACTTAATTTAGGTTTGGACAAATAATTCACCATTCTGGGATGTTGAACTTTTTTGTGGCTAATAGTAGTGTTGAGAAAATTGAATGATTTAGTTGGTTACCTAAATCTTTTGCAGGTATAGTAGGTGATACTTAATATTCAAAAGTTTTATTTATTTGTTTAACACCGATAAAGTGCAGGTTCATATTTTGACTTGTATTATATTGGTCATCCAAATGTCAATGGAAATATCATTAATGGATTAATGTATAGCATTAGTTATGGTTTGCTTTTAATCTATATTGAAAATATATGCTTTAATATAACACTTACATGTTAATATGTTGTATTCGTTGCAAATAGATTGAAGATAAACATTGAAAAAAATATTCCATTTTGTCACCGTGATGTGTTGGATGAAACGGAGCAGTATAAAGTCGAGTTGGTTTCATATACAAATGAGGATGCAAATTATTTGTCGGAGATAAGCTTGGATGAACGCCAAACTTGGTATGCATGAACTTCCAATAGAGTGATGAGCCAATTCTGTAATAGCCTAACTCAAAAATCCATGTATGAAAAAATTTCCAGAAATATTGATTATACTAATTTGATCCAATTTAAGTACAATGAATAAATACATATATAAACCTACGTATATAAATATAATACATATTACATAGCATATAACTAAAAATAAATGGTATATGTATATATAATAAGTGGAATGAAATAATAGGGACGCGTGTCGTCAAATGAACGATACACATGTCTTGAGAGTAAAGGAGATAAAGACACATAAACCCATTAGGTGTCCATGTGTAGAAACACATTAAGACACCTAACGGGGAATGTGTCTACAGCCTAAAGCTTGCATGAAGATAAGGAGGACAAGTGTCCAAAACCAAATTACCAAACTAGCTTTAAAGAATGCTATAAAAAGGGTGAAAATGTTCACTTCTTTTCATGCATTCACAAAACAAAATCAAGATAAAATAAAGAGGATGGGTTTAGGAGAAGCCAAGAGAATAAATACAAGTTCAATCTACAATTATAAAGTGAGAAAAATTATTTGAGTACATGTGTTCATTTCATATTTTGAAGAAAAGTTGTGGAATTTAAGAATGAATGATTGGTCTCAAACCTATGAAAATGACGTTCATTATTTTGACAATAACTTCATCAATTCTTTATGAAATTTTGATTTCAATCTGAAAAGTTAACTCAAAGGATTACAACTTTCACATCGACCACTTTTCTAATTCGATATTTTGAGTACCTGAAAACTGGATGCAAAATCAGGTAAAAATCGACCTAAAATGGACATGATAAAAATGCCTTGCATCGTTGAATTATATATTAAACTAATAAATGATTTTAAGGTTTTCTTTTCATGGTGATTAAGTAGGCTAAGAAAGCTTCTTGGTTTAGATAATTTGGAGTCAAAAACTATATTTATCACAAAGAAATAAAATCAAACATTTTTCCAAAAAACTGGTCAAAACGCTGAATTTTTGAAATTCGAAACACTTTTGGAATTTGAAACGCTTTTTAAATGTTTCTAACACTGAAGTGTCTCAAACCAAAGCTTTTCGTAGCATTTTTGGAGCCTGCCTTTCCATCGAATTATTTATAGAGTAATAGACCAGAACTTTTCACAGCGCATCTGGAACGCTGTAATATCTGTTTTTGAGTCTGAAATCATTATAAACAACCTAGAACTTTTCATAGCATTTCTAAAGCGCTGCCTTTTCTCTTACTTGTTTAAAAACACTCTAACAAGTCTAGAAGTTTTCACACGTCACCAGAAATGCTGTAATAGCTGTTTTGAGCCTAAAACTATTATAAACCACCTAGAACTTTTAATAGCGCGATAGAGATGTTGTAATATCTGTTTTAAGTCTACTAGACTACACTGAACTTTTCACAGCACATCAGAAACGCTGTAATAGCTGTTTTGAATCCGAAACCATTATAAACTACCACAGATCTTCTCATAATTCTTTATAAACGCTGCAGATTCATTCTTATCGATGTTGAAACTATTACAATACTTTTTCAAACACTGTTTTTTCATTTTCTTTTCGATTTTAAAACCTTTGTGAATAAATTATAAATGTAACCGCTTACTTTGTTGTTCTTCTTAAACATAGACTGGAATATTTTTGAGGTGGTTTCAGGTTTATCTTAAACCCTCAAAAATATGAATTTGAGAAGTAATTTAAGATTACTTTTGAGAAACATTTTCCTAATTATATTTCTTTGGTGAGGTGCGGTATAAGACAATAGATCTTGGGTAGTGCACTATTAATCTATGTTGGTATTTAGCTAAGTAGAGTACGTCCTACTTAGTGACGGTGCCGACCACAATAGGATAACATATCCTGAAATCTAAACTAAGTTGAGGGTTTGTTTTAGATTCATAAATACATATTTGATAAATTATGGGTCTTGATGGAATGAAGTTATTACAAACTTGTCTGATTTAGTATCTCGAAGTCTTACTTGATTGTTGTTTTAAACTTTGGATTGACGAAACCATTTAAGAAAAGATTTATGATGAAATTATATTACAACCTATTAATAAATGACTTGAAACTAACTTAAATAGCTATCTCACTGGGTCTGTGTCACTCATGATGCTACACTTAAACCATTTCAGGTTTAGATGTTTAGTTGGAAGCTTTGAAGTAAAGACTTTTATTATGTATATTATCTCTTTATGTACCTCTATGTATAATTATTCAACGATTAGTTTCTGGGATCTCTGTAACCATATTCTGCAATGGGATGATTGTATAATAGCTCTTCCATTTAAAATAATGTACCATGAATGATTTTATATTCCGACAAACTTTTGTTAAGTGGTGATATTGTTCTAGTAGCACCATGGCTTATATGTAGTACCACTGCTTCTAGATACATGTACCAAAGTGAGGGTGTTACAAAAATTGGTATCATAGCCAATGTTTTACAGGTGCTTTTGGAAAACTATATAGTATCACAATTTATTTTGTCGGAATTGGAAGTTTATACAATTATTGACATTATTTGCAGATATAAGTTATGGCAAGCAATAGAACTTGGTGTACGAGGGATTCATGGGGTGGTGTTATGTAACGACCCGGAAATCAATACCTTTTGAATCGACAATAATCCACACATGTCTAACTCAAAACTGTACGTATTTACAGATTGTTAAATGACGATCCACATCTTTAACCATTATAGTCAAAAATATAGATAATCAAGGGGATTAATTTAGAATTAGAAAGAAAGAAGAAAACAAGCACGGAATCTCGCAATGGAATGAACAAAATATAATAATCAAATAACAGTTCATGAAGCTGTTTAAAATAAACATTTGATCATTTTACAACTTTTATCAGAGTTATACACTTATATACATAACTGGTAATACAGAGTAATGCAACAGAATAGTAGTGGATACAATAGTAATAATAGTATACCATCTTTGTCTTCATCCTTCAGAAGATAACCTTTGAAACTGGAATGCTCAAGTCTGACCCGAGCATAATAGCGTGAAAATAAAACAAGCTCGGATCAGGCAAAAATATTCTCATCTAAGTCAAATCGACATCATATGAACATGCACACACATAACTCAAGAGATGTTACGGCAATTTCCATCTCCTAAGGATCCGTCCAACTAGATACTATATAATATAATTTCGCTATTATAATAGTGTCTATTCACAAATACTTGTCAGAAAAATAGTGTAAGCGGGGTTACATTGATTACCCTTACACAGTTTACAAGCACATGGTCTAAGCAGGTCCTGTAACACAACCAGTAGAACGTCGGTAGCCAGTGAGTCCCCTATAGACCTATGCCAATAACAAAATCATAGTTGTCTCGCATAAGGATAAACGTATGACAAGGCACATGAGGCAATACCCAAGGTATTATGCTACCAGTTTGCCTGATCCAGACTGGTGGTTACCCCTAACGGCCCACCGTAGACATCCGCCCCATATCGAATCAAAGGGAATACATCCCATCGAGGGTGCGCACCAACAAAACAACAACAACAAAATAGTAATAGTATGGACCCGAGGCCCAGGAAAACCGAAGAGCAGATGTCCACTAAGAGGTAGCCAAGCCTCATTTGGTCTGGCACGGCTCCTGTTTTAGTCATTTCAAATCGACACAAATGTCGGGGTCATCCATTATCGTTCACTTTCTTCAAATCTAGTAATCGCCTCCAAAAACATCCTACTTCATTTCTGGAACTCCACCGCGTACACAGTTGTTAAAGCAGTTCCAACATTGACAGAGAATATGTCAATAGGAGGTCCCGGTCTCTTTAACAACAAAACGTCATGTTACACACCGATTGGTATTTTATATTTCAAAAGTGAATCGTTATGATATCAAAATATCACATTAATCTAAACAAATTTTTACTTTGAAATATCACATTATTTTAATCACTATAATATTTACTTACAAAATTCATATTCACTTTGAGATAAATTTCAAATTCAATAATTGGTTATAACTTCAATTAACCACATTTTCTTCGAATCATTCAATTTACTTCAAGAATAGTTTTGAATTCATTTCTGATTTTAACATCAAAATGATCATAATTACTTTTAAATCATAGATTTAAATGTAAACACTTTTCACTTCTAAAACAGTTTATAAGTTTGAAATATTTTTGGATTTTAAATAAGTTTTTGAATAATTGTAAATAATTTGGGAGAATTAGAATAGCTTGGAAATCAAAACAACTTTCGTATTGAAAATGGTTTCGTATATTAAAATATTTTATAAAATAAACTACTTATATATATATAGAGAAAGAATAGGTTTTTGAAAAACAATTTATATAAATTTGTTTATATAGAAATAATTTCAAATCAACTGTTTCTTTCCATTTCAAATAAATAGGAACCTAACTTCAAATCTCAAAACAAACCAAATCGATTTCCAATATCCAGTCCAAATCGATTCCCAAAATCAAATTTATTTGAGAACAATCCATTTTAAAGGATAATTTCCAATTTCAAAATATTATTTGAATCTATTTGATTCAAATCAAATCCGAGTTCAAGTTCATAATATTTATTTAAACCATTTAATTCGAATTTAATTTCAAAGTTTAAATAAAGATTTAAACCTTTGAAATAATTAAAATTATAATCAACTTTAGTTCAAATTTCAAATAACAAATTTTAGATCATTTCAATTCGAATTTGATTTCAAAGTTTAAATAAAGATTTAAACCTTTGAAACAATTCAAATTATAATCAATTTTTAGTTCAAATTACAAATAACAAATTTTAGATCATTTCGAGTTGAATCATTTCCGTGTCGTGCCTAGAAGTTGTCGTCGCATTCAGTGTTCATCCATTTGTCGTCTACTTCTCTGTGCCACGAAAGGTGAGTTTTTCTCACACCTGCAAAAATATTCACATTTTTGTGAAATTAAAATCTGTGACTGATTTGATTTTTTTTTTGTTGTTGGTTGCTATTTTTAAATGGACATCAAATCTGAACTATTAGAAATAAATTTGACAGTTAGTTCATTTTTGAATTAAATTGCTAGTTAAACCCCGACATGTATAATCAGTTAATTATTGCAAAATTGAACTGTTTTGTTTGATAGCTGTGATGGATGTTTATTTATGGATATATTGAACTGTACCGATGTTGTTTATATTTTTATATCAGTGTTATCACCTTGGATGTTACGGGCATCATCATAAACTGTCATTCGAATAAATTAAGAAATAGATTGAAATGATATATACCTATGACATCTGACCTTTGGATTGAAATGATATATATCCATTCCCTGAAATTAAAATTTAAAATTTGAAATAGTCGATCACTTGGCCATAGGATAGAGAATTATCATACGGACACCGGATTGGTTAAATCTATAAATTTTAGAATTCATGAAAACGATTTCAATAAGTGATTCTGTGTAAAGAAAATAAATTTAAATGTTGAAATTGAATTATACTGAAATGTTGGAATTGAAATAAATTGAAATGTTGAAATTGAATTATATTAAAATGTTGAAATTGAATTATATTGAAATGTTGAAATTGAATTATATTGAAATGTTGAAATTGAATAATTTCAAAGGTTTAAATCTTATTGTAACGACCCGGAAATCAGTACCTTTTGAATCGACAATAATCCACACATGTCTAACTCAAAACTGTATGTATTAACAGATTGTTAAATGACGATCCACATCTTTAACCATTATAGTCAAAAATATAGATAATCAAGGGGATTAATTTAGAATTAGAAAGAAAAAAGAAAACAAGCACGAAATCTCGCAACGGAATGAACAAAATATAATAGTCAAATAACAGTTCATGAAGCTGTTTAAAATAAACATTTGATCATTTTACAACATTTATCAGAGTTATACACTTATATACATAACTGATAATACAGAGTAATGCAACAGAATTGTAGTGGATACAATAGTAATAATAGTATACCATCTTCGTCTTCATCCTTCAGAAGATAATCTTTGAAACTGGAATGCTCAAGTCTTTTAGTTCAAATTTCAATTTAACAAATTAGATCATTTCAAATTTTCAATTTAAATTTCAAAGTTTAAATAAAGATTTAAACCTTTGAAATAATTCAATTTCAATAAATTCAACTCATACCTTTAATAATAATTTAAAATTTTCTTTTACAAATTCTTTTAACAATTCAATTTCAACATTTCAAATTCGAGTTCCAGTGTATAATTCAATTTAAATGATTTCAAATTATTTTCTTTACACAGAATCACTTATTTAAATCAGTTTCACAAATTCTAAAATTTATAGATTTAACCAATCCGGTGTCCGTATGATAATTCTCTATCCTATGGCCAAGTGATCAATTATTCCAAATTTCAAATTTTAATTTCAGGGAATGGATATATATCATTTCAATCCAAAGGTCAGATGTCATAGATATATATATCATTTCAACCTATTTCTTAATTTATTCGAAATGACAGTTTATGATGATGCCCGTAACATCCAAGGTGATAACACTGTTATAAAAATATAAACAACATCCGTACAATTCAATATATCAAAAAATAAACATCCATCACAATCATCATTTTGATGTTAAAATCAGAAATGAATTCATAATTACTTCTAAATCATAGATTTAAATGTAAACACTTTTCACTTCTAAAACAGTTTATAAGTTTGAAATATTTTTGGGTTTTAAATAAGTTTTTGAATAATTGTAAATAATTTGGGAGATTTGGAATAGCTTGGAAATCAAAACAGCTTGAGTGTTGGAAATGGTTTCGTATATTAAAATATTTTATAAAATAAACTACTTATATATATATATATATAGAAAGAATAGGTTTTTGAAAAACAATTTATATAAATTTGTTTATATAGAAATAATTTCAAATCAACTATTTCTTTCCATTTTAAATAAATTTGAACCTAAGTTCAAATCTCAAAACAAACCTAATCTAAAGATAATTTTGATTCAAATCCATTCCAATTCAATTATTGGAAATTCTGGTTACTTTTAAAACCCTCTTCAAATTCAATTTATTTGTTTAAAAATAAATAGAATTATAATTCTAGTTCAAAACTAGATCATTTCGATAAAAATCTATTTTTATCTTTTCAAATATGGAGTTTTTCATCCCAATTCTTCCCAAATCATTTCTTATGATTTTACACAAATTATTACTATTTTTAATAATTTTATCAAGGCCCGTACAGTCGATTTCCATCAACGGCCATCGAACTGCACTTACAGCGACCTTTTCCAAATTTGATTTGGACATAATTCCAAATCCAACCGTTAGATTACCAATTTCTAATATTCGTTAAAAAGCTCTTTTCGATACGAACCCAACGGTTCTGGTTTTAGGAGAATCCGACGGTCGGATCTCCCGTAATATCCGTTCGAAGTCAATGGTTGAAATTCGCGAACTACCGCGGCGCGGCGCGTTCTATTCAGGCCATTATATTATATATATAATATATATATAGTATATACTTCATCGATTTCCTTTTAAAAACGTATTTTAAAAACCGTTTTAAATTCATTTTCAAAACGATTTCAACTTCCATCTCAAATTCAAATCAAAATTGAATTTTCCAATATAAATTCGTTTTAAATTCATTTCAAATTGATTTCGATTCAAATCGATTTTGAATTCAATTTCCGTTCATTTTCAATTCAATTCGAATTCATTTCTATTCAATTTCAATTCTATTCAATTTCAATTCGAATTCATTTCTATTCAATTTCAGTTCTATTCAATCTCAATTCTATTTAATTTCAATTCGAATTCATTTCTATTCAATTTCAGTTCTATTCAATTTCAATTCGAATTCATTTCTATTCAATTTCAATTTCAATTCTATTCAATTTCAATTCTATTCAATTTTAATTCGAATTCATTTCTATTCAATTTCAGTTCTATTCAATTTCAATTCGAATTCATTTCTATTCAATTTCAATTCTATTCAATTTCAATTCGAATTCATTTCTATTCAAAATATCAGATTTTGAAATCACTTTCGATGTTCATTATAAAATGAATAAAATCGATACAAATATCGTTCACGTCAAAATGGCGTAAATCTAATCAACACGGCTTCATATATTTCTATTTTCAAATATTCTATTTCAAATATTTCTTTTTCAAAACTGGAATAAGGCCCAATCAATTACCATATAATGTTAATTATATGGATTTTCTACAACACATGTATCCAATAACAACGATGAATAATCAACCATCATCCAAAGTGCATTCTACAATGTATAAGCATCCAATATAAATATTTAACGCTTATAACAGTCTGTCAATCAATTGATCGACATACAACTAACTATTGGGATTAGTGTATGTCATATATCACCCCAATACCCGTGTGGGGTTTTCAAACAATCAAACATAGATTTTATTTGTGCAGTTGGGCGATGTGTAAAAATTATCGTCCCAATCAATTATCATTCAAATGTGTGTATATAAACAAATCGTCTGATTTGTTTATGTTTATTTCATTTCAAATACACGTTAAAAATTCTATTTTTAACTATAAAATATTTTCCACTATAAAATATTTTATTTCAACTATATAAATATTTTATTTCATTTCGCATCACATCACACAATCAACTACACATCAAAATCAAACAAACAAGCATACAAGCCGTCCGTGGTCTGTGGACGACGGGTGTCGGGTGCTACTAAACGTCGTCTGCATCCTAGTATATATTTTAACTAGAAAAACAAAATTAAAAGGTGAGAAGTTCTCACAGAGGGTTCGACTCCGTCATGCTTTACTTTTGAACTGCTGAACATCAGGATTTGTTTGAAGTTCCAATGTAGTTCTTTTCACGCTGTTCAAATAAAAATTATATTTTTATTGTTTCATTCTAACAAATAAAAATCATATTTTTAATACTCTACTATAATGAAAATTATATTTTTATTCTTTCTATAGTATAAAATTTATATTTTTAATCTACTCTATACTATAAAAATTATATTTTTAACCTTTCTATATTATAAAAATTATATTTTTAACCTTTCTATATTATAAAAATTATATTTTTAACCTTTCTATATTATAAAAATTATATTTTTAACTTCTCAGAAATCACTTCCTTTTGTTTTCAAAAATCACTACTATTCGTTTTCAAAGATCACTTCTTTTTCGTCACTAAATATATATAAAAATCCGTTTCTATATAAAGGTTGAATCTTTTTGAATGTCAAAATCATATCTTTTTTACTATAAAAATCCTAGCTATAAACAATTAAATTCAAATCTTTTTGTTTCAAAACCCTTCATGCAAAGATCGGGTTTTTATTTCACTTCCACATACGTAAAAATTCGATTTTTTATTCTCCTTTCACAAATGTAAACATTCGATTTTTTTATAGTTTAAAAATCCTAGTTTTTATAGTTTTAAAAATCCTAGTTTTTATTATAAAAATAAAAACAAATTCTGAATTAAAATCATACCATGTTATTTAAAATCAGAAAAGGAAGGAGGGGACTCACTGTCGTGCTCGGTGAGGTGTTGCTCGCGGATACAGGCGCTGTAAAAGGGAGGGGGTGTCGCAGTTGGCGTCTCTGCAGGTGGGCGGCGCGCGTCGGAGCTTTGGCGAAATCGAAAGGGGGTGTGCGGTGGCTGGCGCGAGGCAGGGGTGGTGCAACGTCGTTCTGGGTGCTAGGGCTTGGGCAAGTTCGACGCTGGGGTTCGAGACAGGGAGGAGGAGAACGGGAAGAGAGAAGGAGGGGGTGGCGAGGTCTGCTGGGGCGCGACGGAAGGCGGTCATCGTCGTTGAGGGTGTGGTGGAGGAGGGAGTTCGATGAAATTGATTTGGTGAAACAAAAGGGGGATCGAGTTTCTGAGAAAGGAGAAAGGGGGGGTTGGGTATTTAAATATATTTATATATTAATAATTTAATTTTATTCTCTTCCATTGAGTTGACTTTTCTTTTGAACCCCTAACGAGGCCCAACGACTGTCGTCCGTAGCTAATTACCCCCATTCTGAACACAATGGGATATGTATCACATGCCAATTCGATCGTTACGATCATTTTTCGTCAAAATCAAAATATAACTCTATATATTGAATTTGAACGCGCATTTCAATTTACCGGGGTCACATACTAACTCTAAAAATTCTAGAAAAATATTTTCTAACTTTGTATCGACGATATGGTCCTAACAAAACTAGTTTCGTCAGATTTTGAGACCGTTTGAAAAATGGCCATTTTCCAGTCGATTAAATTCAACTAAAACTGGTCAAACGCGTTTTACTTTGCCACGCTCACATATTGATTAGAAAAATTATGAAAATTGGAATCTAGCAATAACTTGACATCATGGATCCAACAAAAGTGGTTTCGTCGAAATCCGAGGTCGTTTGCAAAATTTCCATTTTTAAGGGCCAGAATTCCATAGCGACTATTCTGAAAATTCATTTGGCCATAACTTTTGATTCCCGCTATGAAATTTTGATTTTCTTGATTCATTGGAAAGATTGTAACAACCTGTATTTTCAATAACCTGTAATGATGTAAATCGAGGCAGAATTAAATTCTAAAATCTGAATCAAGGGAAACGGGCTATGCCATTGCGTTCTTCTCGGAAAAATACGCGAAATAGAGTCCGAGTTTTCGAAAATCGGAGTCCGTATGACCCGATTAAGGCCCAACGAAGTTTTCAGAAAACTTCTAGGTAAAAATAGATTTCAAATTCAAGTTTGAATTTGAAAAATTGGGCCAGTTTGGGCCAGGCGGGAAAATTCCCGCCAGAGCACCCAAGTCGACAGCCCTGTCGACTTGGGAGTCGACTTGGTTGGACCCAAGTCGACAGCCCTGTCGACTTGGCTGTCGACTTGGTCCAGCCGGGCTGTTTAGCCTGGTGCACCATTTTGAGATTGTGTTGAGCTTGGGGGCCAGATTCGGTTTTAAGGGCTGAGATTGCAACTAGGGTTTAATCCTATGGCCTAAAACACTTGCCTAATCTATAAATAAGGTCCTAACCTAGCCCTAAATCATCATTAATCTATCCTACAACTAAACTATGGCAAAATCAATCCTCTCATGGCCTCCACTCTCTTCATAAAATTCCTAAATAAATTTCTAAGTGATTTTCCATGCATACAAGTGTTTTCAAACTTGTATGAGCATCATTAGCTTGCATTCAAGTCAAGTTTCTATATTTGCATCATAAAGAAAGAGTTTTGATCATTTTGGTTCAAGGGTTTTTATGTTAGAGCTTGCATTTTGGGTTTGATTGATTTCATAAGGGCTTTGTCATATTTTTGTGACTTCTTAAGCATTGTAAGCCCTATTCTACTTTCATACTTAAACTCTAAAGTTAAATGTTGTGATATGCAAGTTTATCATGTTGTGATATGCAAGTTTATATGCAAGTTTATCATGTTGTGATATGCAAGTTTATATGCAAGTTTATCATGTTGTGATATGCAAGTTTATATGCAAGTATGCCAAGTTATGTTATGCAAGTTTGGGTTGAACATTTTGTTCATGCTATCATGTTATGCAAGCTTATCTTGGGTTTATGAACATAAAGCTTCAAGCTTTATGCCAAAGGTTGCATTTTGGCAACATGTAAGTTATCATATCTCTTATGATAACTTGCATGTGAGTCTAAATGCGAACTTATGGCCATTTCTACATGTCATTTAGCACCATGTATCACCAATATGCTAAGTTTGGTTTTATGCATGTTTTTGAGGCCTAAAAATGTAGTATGCAAGTATATGAACACATGTATATTTCATATGCCACCATGTTGAACTTGTGGCTTCAATACCTTTATGTCATGATTATGCCAAGTTCCCTCTTTCTATCCTTTATGCGCTATTGCGATATGTAAGCGATGGGATTGCGTTTGGGGTTGGGTAAACTTAAAAGACATAAAACATAAGCTTGGGAATTTACTATTAAGTTAGGTCTACCCAATTGCTTGAAAATTTGTAACATGTTTTGGAAACATGATGGACATGACACTTAGAAAAGATAAGTGTGACCAACTCGAGGTTGGGTTGAGTTTGTAGCGTAAGCCTACCCGGAACCGACCGGCTTAACTAGTTGCTACAAACAATAGGACCCAATGTGAGAAGTTGGCCATGTTGTACCTTGAACCCGAGGTTAGACCAAGTTGTGGTGTAAAGCTACCCGGAACCGACCGGCTTAACTAGTAACCGCAACAAAGTCTAATGTGAGAGGTTAAGGCACATAAATTAATTAATGCCTCATGATTAGGGTTAAGTCATGGTCCACTTAATACTTAACCAATTTGGGCTCGGTAGATTAATCGGGGTTAAGTCGTGAACTCATTGTTACACTTAACCAAGTTAATCCATGATTAGCAAGAGGGTTAAACCGTACTTAACCCACTAGAAAATCCTAGCAATGGGGGCCCACTCCAGCAGTAATCCCAAGTTTGTATCATTAAGACCCTAGGGACTAGGCTAGGGAGGGGGCACGATTACTGGGCTGGAGGTAAGCGACCAATAAAGGACGGCAGGGTGGTACGCCGGTGTAGTTCCGGGCGGACTCTGGTCGTGCACATAGTCCGTAGCCGGAGAAAACATGCACGGGTACCAGTAGATCGGGACTGTGCACTCATGTTCATGGTGTCCAGGGGTTGACACCCTAGGGCTTGATGCACCCGAAGGGTGGACCCGGCACAGTTTGACTACAATTATGTTTGGGCCGTATTGACACCAACACGTGACGAGTTAGGCTTATAGGGAGCCGATCGACTAGACCATTTGGTTGGACCTCATATGAGGGTCACTTCATGTTATTGGGCCAAAGCTTGGGCCAAGGGATCAATACTTGTTTATTCAAGTCATGTTAGTTTGCTAGTACACCTGTGGTGCAAAACCTCAATCCTGATTATGCGATGACACCTCTATCTACCTTGTTAGTATATCAACATGCTAGTATCCTTATGATCATACCTGCTGCTCATGACAGTTAACTTTATCAGTTTACATTGATTGTAGTAGGGCTTACTCAGTCTTTTTGACTGACCTGTTTTCTTTTGCCTCTTTTCTTCCGTTCCCCCCCCCCTCAGGTTCTCAGGGAGGGAATATTGGAGCTTAGCTTGGATTTCTGACCGCTTGCTTGAGGGATTTAGCTCATGTACGGTTTGACATGAAGCTAGCTATGGCTATCACTTCTTTTGGGGATTAGTACTTATGTATTTCAGTTTTCAGTTGATGTTGTTTTATCTAGACTTGTTTATTTGGAAAGTTGACATTATGTTGTACCAGACTGGTTTTAAAATGGTTTGAAATCTTCCGCTGTTTTATCTATGTTATTTACTCTGTTTACATATATACATATGTTCTTGTTCTGCCTTGATATATCATCATGCATGTTTACCTGATTCAAACGCCCCTCCAAAGTCAGAGTGCTTGCAAGAGACACCCTGGCGGAGGCAGGGTGTTACAAAGATATTCTCAAATAGATTCTATTATTTTTGGTTTTGCTAAATTCCGGTTTATTTTGAATCTTGCACATCCATTTGAAGTTTGAAATCGAATTATCGAACTACCGCGCCGTTTTCGATTCCTTTTATAATTTAAAATAAATATTTATATTCTAACGACGAACTATATAAATATATACGTTCGAATTCTATTCAAATAAATTTCTCGTCGTTATTATTTAAAATAATTCATTTTATATAATCAAAATTCACTAAAATTGCCAATTTAAAATTTTTTAAATTGGCCCAGATTTCCGGGTTATTACAATCTCCCCCACTTAAAACTTTTCGTCCCCGAAAAGGAACGAAGCCGAAAGTTGTTTAACAAATCAACTCAACTTTCATTATTTTCTTTACGGATTAAGCTCATCAACTTTTAAATTTCTAAGAACTTTTCAAATTTTTCAAAAATTTGGCTAACACCCTAAATTTTCGAAAAATTTCGCCATAACCTCCCCTGAACTGGGAGCACCGGGAAAATCCCGAAATTGCCATACAGGCCCTCTGATCTCAAAAAGAAAAAGAAAAAGCCAATCGGCTCATAAAATCATCATCACCCAAACAAAACAGTAAATTATGATAAACATGTACCTATTTGTCGGGCAAACAATTTTACTTCTCTACTCTAGCCTCCTTGCTATGACCTGTTCAATGTAAGTACATGTATATGCATGCAAATGCGATAAATTTCCAATACATTTCACTATTTGATTCAATTTGGCTAAATGGTTCAAAATTATCAAACAAACAACACAAACATCAATCAATTAGTGAATTAACGTTTCAAATTCATAACTTTGATACATAGTCAAAAATCTCATTTTTGATGCCAAATCACAACAATAGACCCTATCTAATTTTGGTTCTCACACCAGTCAATAGGAAATATATAGACATATCACTTTCGAAACTCGAACACATATACTGATGATACTATAGTAATCATCAGGATCGTCTCCGGGCGACTACAGTGTGATTCTATATCTATCCAGTATATTAAAACTTCAAATACACGCGGATCAGACGTATATGCAAAATCTATATATACTGGATTGTCCAGATCAAGTTAAAATAAATATTCAAATATGAATTATTTAAATTGAATTTTCAGAACAAAACTTGTTTTTAATTTTATACTCTTCACACTCGTTCTAGGATACTACTGATCCCATCTCTAACGAGTCATTCTCGTTGGATATTACTAATCCAATTTTTGATGAATTCTTTCGTATGGTTCTAATGTGTCTTGTTCTCTGAGCTTTGTAAACCAAAGCTTTGATACCAAATGTAAAGACCCGTAACTTCCCAGTGAAGGAAAGCGCGGATAGTTCGAGAGCAAGCTACAAAGGAACGCAGATGGAAGAACATTTCATTGTATATAACAACAATTCCATCAGATTACAAAAATATACAGAGTATAAATGAATATTACATTCGATAAATATCAGAGATTACAATACATTACATAGCAGCGGAAAATAATACAATACACAACTGAAGGAGATATACGGATACAAAGCTTTTCGGATATCATTCCAGCTGTAAACCAGGATCCTGTGAATATAAATCTGCAAAACCAAAACTACTAGCTGCCCGTGTCAAAATAAGGACACCTAGAGTTTAGGTTAAAACAATAAACTCCAGGTCAGTCATGGGACTGGTGTGAGAACTAAAACAGTTATTTAAAACTTTACTTTAAATCAGATATATCAAGGGACCACGCCGTATAACACGGAACGGGTTTCCTCCCAAGAATACCAGTGCATATAACAAAACATCGCAATGCTTTTTGGGAAAATGAAGCTATTATAAGACCCAGGTCCTATCACACAATGCAACGCAAGCCGGGGGATAGGGTTTTCCCTTATAATAGCCAAACATGCTTAGTACGTTTAAAACAAATCATTTGATACTATTATAAGTGTATAGTGTATAAAACAACTTCAAATCATAAGTATCAATCATAGACGGCATGGGTACCATATATCATGTCGCCATACTAATTCTACAATTAAAACCGCAAAATCACGTATTTGGAAGTTGGATTTCCATCTATGAACTGAGGCAAAAGATAGTCCTCTACCAATTTGAGACAATCTAGCCCATGTCTCAGGTCAGAGCTCGAGTGACCTTGGAGCGACAGGGCCGGTCCACCGATGTGGATTAAAATGCCTGAACACTGTGTTTCCCCGCCCTTTGGGGCGTAAATGAGCCAACGAATGGCTCCATTAGACCCGGATCGTCCAATCTAACCGAGGCGCCTCGCAACAGCAACAACCACATAAGTCAAACTCGTCAGGGCTTGTAAAACCACTGACGCCACTTTTTAGCTAGAAGGAAATGCATGCCCTCCCTGAGGTCCTCTCCCGTTTTTGTTTCATACCGGGTGTGAAACTCGCGAAGTAAACGTTACACAAAGCTATGCCACAAAGGTCGTGCTTCGATCATCAACCACAAGACTTTGCTTTTCAACAGAAGCCTTGATCATTTGCCACTTAGGCATGCCACATAGGCAATTCACTCTATGCGTTTGATATCCATCAGTATATAACCCCTGAGCTCGTACGTCTCAGAGAACGGCTTTAACCAAGAGAATAAATTCTCCGCCACCAAACAGATATATATTTAATAGAAATCAATAACACAAACTAAAATCCAATGTCAGACACACAGTCCATTTACAAGTTCGTTCTGGGTCTAAACGAAACCGGAGGCACCTAGTACCCCGCATATCCATCGATCTCCAAGTATGTCTGGACGATCGCCAATTATTTCCATCTTCTTGGGTGTACATCCCAATCAAGATCATCAGTAATCACCCAAACGACGTGAAGACCTCCAGTCTTCGACCATCCTTCTTCATCTTCGACTTATCGTCGTATCAGTTATTCAAAATGGGTTAAACCCGGTCTTTCCGAATAACTCGTGTATATAATAAACAAGTGTTACACAAACACAACATACGCCTCATTCCAATTCATCATTCACTAACCGTAAATTAACAAGAGAATAATTCCCCAAATATTAACCCCGAAGGCCGAAACCAACATCAGATCAATATCCAGAAAACCATTCTGCTTAGCTAATCGACAGTTAGTTTCTAAATTTCACATTCATAGGGAAAGGTTCCCATTAATTTTATCAAAGATAAATCCTTTAAATTTATTCTTTAATCTACTTTTGAATATCAATTCAAACTAGTCGGGATTAACGAACCTTACCGAAGTAATCATTTGTTTTAATTTCCCAATCCCAACCTATTCATCCCATGAAGTAAAATTGGTAATACTTCATATCTAACATCGCGGTGTTATCGGTAAATTTAATTAACATTTCACGTTCAAATTTAATTAAAGATTTAAATAATTAAAGATTTAACTATCGCCTGGAGCAAAACTGGTGATACTCCATTCTCGATCTTTTCAATCTAATTAAAGATTCATTAAAACTCCACTTAGTTTTAATCTTTGACTGGGTTAAAGAATCAGTGTCATTTAAAACACGGTTCACGATAAACCCCAAAATCACATCACATTTCAATCAATCCCCAACCGTAAATTAGCAAGTGAGCAATTCCCTAAATATTAACCCTGAAGGCCGAAACCAACATCAGATCAATACCTCAGAAACCATTCAACTTAACTAATCTCCAGTTAGTTTCTGATTTTCTTAACTCCTTTGGGTCTAAGAACAGTATTATTGAAGATACCGTTCACGACAACCCAAAATCACATCTCATTAATTATCGGGTTAAAGAACAAGTGTTATATAAAACACTGTTCATGATAAACCCAAGAATCAATTTGAATTCAATTCCAATTAAATATTATTTAATTGGTACACTTCATTAAATCTAACTAAAAAGATTTAATCATTTTCTCAACTGGGCTTAAGAACAGTGTTAATGAAGACACCATTCACGACAAACCCAAATCACATTTGATATTAAATACATGGCTTTGAATAGAAAATATATCAGCTTATATTCAATATCAAATTCTACGACCAACAAATATCGTATTGGAAATAACGATATAAATATATCTTTCAAATTTCCATAACAATATCTGTGTAATCACGAAATCCAACATCGAAATAATCCAAAGAGAATTTCAATTCAAATCCATTCCAATTCAATTATTGGAAATTCTGGTTACTTTTAAAACCTTTTTCAAATTCAATTTATTTATTTAAAAATAAATAGAATTATAATTCTAGTTCAAAACTAGTTCATTTCGATAAAAAACTATTTTTATCTTTTCAAATATGGAGTGTTTTCATCCCAATTCTTCCCAAATCATTTCTTATGATTTTACACAAATTATTACTATTTTTAATAATTTTATCAAGGCCCGTACAGTCGATTTCCATCAACGGCCATCGAACTGCACTTACAGCGACCTTTTCCAAATTTGATTTGGACATAATTCCAAATGCAACCATTAGATTTCCAATTTATAATATTTGTTAGAAATCTCTTTTCGATATGAACCCAACGGTTCCGGTTTTAGGAGAATCCGACGGTCGGATCTCCCGTAATATCCGTTCGAAGTCAATGGTCGAAATTCGCGAACTGCTGCGGCGCGGCGCGTTCTTTTCAGGCCATTATATTATATATATAATATATACTTCGTCGATTTCCTTTTAATAACCGTTTTAAATTCGTTTTCAAAACGATTTCAACTTCCATCTCAAATTCAAATCAAAATTGAATTTTCCAATATAAATTCGTTTTAAATTCATTTCAAATTGATTTCAATTCAAATCGATTTTGAATTCAATTTCTGTTCGTTTTCAATTCAATTCGAATTCATTTCTATTCAATTTCAATTCTATTCAATTTCAATTCTATTCAATTTCAATTTGAATTCATTTCTATTCAATTTCAGTTCTATTCAATTACAATTCAATTCAATTCGAATTCATTTCTATTCAATTTCAGTTCTATTCAATTTCAATTCGAATTCATTTCTATTCAATTTCAATTCGAATTCATTTCTATTCAATTTCAGTTCTATTCAATTTCAATTCGAATTCATTTCTATTCAATTTCAATTCTATTCAATTTCAATTCGAATTCATTTCTATTCAAAATATCAGATTTTGAAATCACTTTCGATGTTCATTATAAAATGAATAAAATCGATATAAATATCGTTCACGTCAAAATGGTGTAAATCTAATCAACACGGCTTCATATATTTCTATTTTCAAATATTCTATTTCAAATATTTCTTTTTCAAATATTTCTTTTTGAAAACTGGAATGAGGCCCAATCAACTACCATATAATGTTAATTATATGGATTTTCTACAACACATGTATCCAATAACAACGATGAATAATCAACCATCATCCAAAGTGCATTCTACACTGTATAAGCATCGAATATAAATATTTAACGCTTATAACAGTCTGTCAATCAATCGATCGACATACAACTAACTATTGGGATTAGTGTATGTCATATATCACCCCAATACCCGTGTGGGGTTTTCAAACAATCAAACACAGATTTTATTTGTGCAGTTGGGCGATGTGTAAAAAT
This sequence comes from Allium sativum, assembly GCA_030737875.1. Lineage (NCBI taxonomy): Eukaryota > Viridiplantae > Streptophyta > Magnoliopsida > Asparagales > Amaryllidaceae > Allium > Allium sativum. The sequence goes on along the minus strand of CM060921.1, from coordinate 129,196,047 downwards.
TATCGTCCCAATCAATTATCATGCAAATGTGTGTATATAAACAAATCGTCTGATTTGTTTATATTTATTTCATTTCAAATACACGTTAAAAATTCTATTTTTAACTATAAAATATTTTCCACTATAAAATATTTTATTTCAACTATATAAATATTTTATTTCATTTCGCATCACATCACACAATCAACTACACATCAAAATCAAACAAACAAGCATACAAGCCGTCCATGGTCTGTGGACGACGGGTGTCGGGTGCTACTAAACACCGTCTGCATCCTAGTATATATTTTAACTAGAAAAACAAAATTAAAAGGTGGGAAGTTCTCACAGAGGGTTCCACTCCGTCATGCTTTGCTTTTGAACTGCTGAACATCTGGATTTGTTTGAAGTTCCAATGTAGTTCTTTTCACGCTTTTCAAATAAAAATTATATTTTTATTGCTTCATTATAACAAATAAAAATCATATTTTTAATACTCTACTATAATGAAAATTATATTTTTATTCTTTCTATAGTATAAAAATTATATTTTTAATCTTCTCTATACTATAAAAATTATATTTTTAACCTTTCTATATTATAAAAATTATATTTTTAACCTTTCTATATTATAAAAATTATATTTTTAATCTTCTCTATACTATAAAAATTATATTTTTAACCTTTCTATATTATAAAAATTATATTTTTAACCTTTCTATATTATAAAAATTATATTTTCAACCTTTCTATATTATAAAAATTATATTTTTAACTTCTCAGAAATCACTTCTTTTTGTTTTCAAAAATCACTACTATTCGTTTTCAAAGATCACTTCTTTTTCGTCGCTAAATATATATAAAAATCCGTTTCTATATAAAGGTCGAATCTTTTTTAATGTCAAAATCATATCTTTTTTACTATAAAAATCCTAGCTATAAACAATTAAAATCAAATCTTTTTGTTTCAAAACCCTTCATGCAAAGATCGGGTTTTTATTTCACTTCCACATACGTAAAAATTCGATTTTTTATTCTCCTTTCACAAATGTAAACATTCGATTTTTTATAGTTTAAAAATCCTAGTTTTTATAGTTTTTAATATCCTAGTTTTTATTATAAAAATAAAAACAAAATCTAAATTAAAATCATACCATGTTATTTAAAATCAGAAAAGGAAGGAGGAGACTCACTGTCGTGCTCGGTGAGGTGTTGCTCGCGGATACAGGTGCTGTAAAAGGGAGGGGTGTCGGAGTTGGCGTCTCTGCAGGTGGGTGGCACACGTCAGAGCTCTGGAGAAATCGAAAGGGGGTGTGCGGTGACTAGCACGAGGCAGGGGTGGTGCGACGTCGTTCTGGGTGCTAGGGCTTGGGCGAGTTCGACGCTGGGGTTCGAGACAGGGAAAAGGAGAATGTGAAGAGAGAAGGAGGGGGTGGCGAGGTCTGCGGGGCGCGGCGGAAGGTGGTCATCGCCGTTGAGGGTGTGGTGGAGGAGGGAGTTCGATAAAATTGATTTGGTGAAACAAAAAGGGGATCAAGTTTCTGAGAAAGGGGAAAGGGGGTTGGGTATTTAAATATATTTATATATTAATAACTTAATTTTATTCTCTTCCATTGAGTTGACTTTTCTTTTGAACCCCTAACGAGGCCCAACGACTGTCGTCCCTAGCTAATTATCCCCATTCTGAACACAATGGGATATGTATCACAGGCCAATTCGATCGTTACGATCAGTTTTCGTCAAAATCAAAATATAACTCTATATATTGAATTTGAACGCGCATTTCAATTTACCGGGGTCACATACTAACTCTAAAAATTCTAGAAAAATATTTTCTAGCTTTGTATCGACGATACGGTCCTAACAAAACTAGTTTCATTAGATTCTGAGACCGTTTGAAAAATGGCCATTTTCCAGTCGATTAAAATCAACTAAAACTGGTCAAACGCGTTTTCCTTTGCCACGCTCACATATTGATTCGAAAAATTATGAAAATTGGAATCTAGCCATAACTTGACATCATGGATCCAACAAAAGTGGTTTCGTCGAAATCCGAGGTCTTTTGCAAAATTTCCATTTTTAAGGGCTAGAATTCCATAGCGACTATTAAGAAAATTCATTTGGCCATAACTTTTGATTCCCGCTATGAAATTTTGATTTTCCAGATTCATTGGAAAGATATTCTCAAATAGATTCTATTATTTTTGGTTTCGCTAAATTCCAGTTTATTTTGAATCTTGCACATTCATTTGAAGTTTGAAATCGAATTATCGAACTACCGCGTCGTTTTCAATTCCTTTTATAATTTAAAATAAATATTTATATTCTAACGACGAACTATATAAATATATACGTTCGAATTCTATTCAAAATAAATTTCTCGTCGTTATTATTTAAAATAATTCGTTTTATATAATCAAAATTCACTAAAATTGCCAATTTAAAATTTTTTAAATTGGCCCAGATTTCAGGGTTATTACACCGTGCCAGACCAAATGAGGCTTGACTACCTCTTAGTGGACATCTGCTCTTCGATTTTCCTGGGCCTCGGGTCCATACTATTACTATTCAGTTGTTGTTGTTTTGTTGGTGCGCACCCATGATGGAATGTATTTTCCTTTGATTCGATATGGGGCGGATGTCTACGGTGGGCCGTTAGGGGTAACCATCAGTCTGGATCAGGCAAACTGGTAGCATACTACCTTGGGTATTGCCTCATATGCCTTGTCATACGTTTATCCTTCTGCGAGACAACTACGATTTTAATTTTGGCATAGGTCTATAGGGGACTCACTGGCTACCGACGTTTTACTGGTTGTGTTACAGGACCTGCATAGACCATGTGCTTATAAACTGTGTAAGGGTAATCAATGTAACCCCGCTTACGCTATTTTTCTGACAAGTATTTGTGAATAGACACTAGTATAATAGCGAAATTATATTATATAGTATCTAGCTTGACGGATCCTTAGGAGATGAAATTTCCTGTAACATCTCTTGAGTTATGTGTGTTCATGTTCATATGATGTTGATTTGACTTAGATGAGAATATTTTTGCCTGATCCGAGCTTGTTTTATTTTCATGCTATTACGCTCGGGTCAGACTTGAGCATCCCAGTTTCAAAGGTTATCTTATGAAGGATGAAGACGAAGACGGTATACTATTATTATTACTATTGTATTCCACTACTATTCTGCTGCATTATTCTGTATTATCAGTTATGTATATAAATTGTATAACTCTGATGATAATGTATAAATTTGATAAATGTTGTAAAATGATCAAATGATTATTTTAAACAGCTTATGAACTGTTATTTGATTATTATATTCTGTTCATTTCGTTGCGAGATTATGTACTTGTTTTCTTCTTTCTTTCTAATTCTAAATTAATCCCCTTGATTATCTATATTTTTGACTATAATGGTTGAAGATGTGGGTCATCATTTAACAATCTGTAAATACGTACAGTTTTGAGTTAGACATGTGTGGATTATTGTCGATTCAAAAGGTACGGGTTCCCAGGTCGTTACACTGAGCAAATTATTTTGAAGGCCAGGGACAAAATATACTTCACCCATTTTTTTCATTTTTCCAGCTTTCGTGATGAAAGCAATCTCACCAACACCGCTAATTTTATATGACTTTCCATCTCCCACTTTAACTTCTCCATGATTAGATTTGAGTAATTTTGAAAATAATTTTTTGTTACCTGTCATATGTTTGCTGGCTCCACTATCTATAATTATATACCGTTGTGTCCGTCTCGTCGCGCTGATTACCGAAATATATTCATTTGTTAGTTTCGGTGTTCGGTTTGCGCTGAAATTGTGAAAATGCTTGCACAGTTCATTTTTAAAACAGAGCCATTTGAGTCTGATGTGTCCCTTTTACGATCTTACATATCTTTCTATATATTTTGGGTCTGCAAAATATGTATTTTTATTTTACTAAACTACCTAAATATTTTTTTTGTTTTCAAAATGGACATTTTCATTCTCTTTAATTTTCTTCTTTTACATGCACGCATGGACCATTTTGCTTTGATTTTATGCATGCATGTCCATCCTTAACCATGCGTTCTTTATGATAAAAGGGTCCTCTTTCCCCATGATCTTTCACTTCACTCATGTTATCACACGTTCTCATTAATGCAAGCATGTCTTTGTACACATTTTACCGCGTCTTCAGCTTCCCCAAAGCACCGCTCCATCCCTTACCGTGCATGGCAACCATATATGTTTCTCCCCATCACATATTTATTCTCCTTCACCGAAATAAACACAACAGCCATTTTTTTTCTCTCGCCCATTACCTTAAGTCCAAACAGCACCTTTTTCCCTTCGCTCTGATACCAACTGTAACGACCTGGAAATCAGTACCTTTTAAATCGATAATATTCCACACATGTCTAACTCAAAACTGTACGTATTTACAGATTGTTAAATGACGATCCACATCTTTAACCATTATAGTCAAAAATATAGATAATCAAGGGGATTAATTTAGAATTAGAAAGAAAGAAGAAAACAAGCACGGAATCTCTCAACCTTTGAAATTATTCAATTTCAACATTTCAATATAATTCAATTTCAACATTTCAATATAATTCAATTTCAACATTTCAATTTATTTCAATTCCAACATTTCAGTATAATTCAATTTCAACATTTAAATTTATTTTCTTTACACAGAATCACTTATTGAAATCGTTTTCACGAATTCTAAAATTTATAGATTTAACCAATCCGGTGTCCGTATGATAATTCTCTATCCTATGGCCAAGTGATCGACTATTTCAAATTTTATATTTTAATTTCAGGGAATGGATATATATCATTTCAATCCAAAGGTCAGATGTCATAGGTATATATCATTTCAACCTATTTCTTAATTTATTCGAAATGACAGTTTATGATGATGCCCGTAACATCCAAGGTGATAACACTGATATAAAAATATATACAACAACGGTACAGTTCAATATATCCATAAATAAACATCCATCACAACTATCAAACAAAACAGTTCAATTTTGCAATAATTAACTGATTATACATGTCGGGGTTTAACTAGCAATTTAATTCAGAAATGAACTAACTGTCAAATTTATTTCTAACAGTTCAGATTTGATGTCCATTTAAAAATAGCAACCAACAACCAAAAAAATCAAATCAGTCACAGATTTTAATTTCACAAAAATGTGAATATTTTTGCAGATGTGAGAAAAAATCACCTTTTGTGGCACAGAGAAGTAGACGACAAATGGATGAACACTAAATGCGACGACAACTTCCAGGCACGACACGGAAACGATTCAACTCGAAAATCACTTATTTTATATTTATTTATTAGAGTAGGTTGCAAATTTTTCCAATGGATCGGTTATTGGGTTTAGGGACGGTACGAGAATTTGGTTTCAAGACGGTTCCGAACTCAACGCCAACTCCACACAAGAAACTAGACACAACACTTTTGCAAAATAATACTTATATACGTATACATGGTAAAAATTATATATATATATATATTTAAAATTTCAACACACACTGAAATCAGTTATAAAATCATATATATGAATTTTTAAACAAAATATAGAAGAAGTTCACTTATGTACGCAAGCAAAAGCAGTATATTACGCGCACGCAAACTATACAGCGAAGCAATGATCTCCGCACCTAAATTCAGTCATATGTTTACATGTCGTCGCATTCAGTGTTCATCCATTTGTCGTCTACTTCTCTGTGCCACGAAAGGTGAGTTTTTCTCACACCTGCAAAAATGTTCACATTTTTGTGAAATTAAAATCTGTGACTGATTTGATTTTTTTTTGTTGTTGGTTGCTATTTTTAAATGGACATCAAATCTGAACCGTTAGAAATAAATTTGACAAATAGTTCATTTTTGAATTAAATTGCTAGTTAAACCCCGACATGTATAATCAGTTAATTATTGCAAAATTGAACTGTTTTGTTTGATAGCTGTGATGGATGTTTATTTATGGATATATTGAACTGTACCGATGTTGTTTATATTTTTATATCAGTGTTATCACCTTGGATGTTACGGGCATCATCATAAACTGTCATTTCGAATAAATTAAGAAATAGGTTGAAATGATATATACCTATGACATCTGACCTTTGGATTGAAATGATATATATCCATTCCCTGAAATTAAAATATAAAATTTGAAATAGTCGATCACTTGGCCATAGGATAGAGAATTATCATACGGACACCGGATTGGTTAAATCTATAAATTTTAGAATTCGTGAAAACGATTTCAATAAGTGATTCTGTGTAAAGAAAATAAATTTAAATGTTGAAATTGAATTATACTGAAATGTTGGAATTGAAATAAATTGAAATGTTGAAATTGAATTATATTGAAATGTTGAAATTGAATTATATTGAAATGTTGAAATTGAATTATTTCAAAGGTTTAAATCTTTATTTAAACTTTGAAATTTAATTCAACTCGAAATGATCTAAAATTTGTTATTTGAAATTTGAACTAAAAATTGATTATAATTTGAATTGTTTCAAAGATTTAAATCTTTATTTAAACTTTGAAATTAAATTCGAATTGAAATGATCTAAATTTTGTTATTTGAAATTCTAACTAAAGTTGATTATAATTTAAATTATTTCAAAGGTTTAAATCTTTATTTAAACTTTGAAATTAAATTCGAATTAAATGGTTTAAATAAATATTATGAACTTGAACTTGAACTCGGATTTGATTTGAATCAAATAGAATCAAATAATATTTTGAAATTGGAAGTTATCCTTTAAAATGGATTGTTCTCAAATAAATTTGATTTTGGGAATCGATTTGGACTGGATATTGGAAATCGATTTGATTTGTTTTGAGATTTGAAGTTAGGTTCCTATTTATTAGAAATGGAAAGAAACAGTTGATTTGAAATTATTTCTATATAAACAAATTTATATAAATTGTTTTTCAAAAACCTATTCTTTCTATATATATATAAGTAGTTTATTTTATAAAATATTTTAATATACGAAACCATTTTCAATACGAAAGCTGTTTTGATTTCCAAGCTATTCCAAATCTCCCAAATTATTTACAAATATTCAAAAACTTATTTAAAACCCAAAAATATTTCAAACTTATAAACTGTTTTAGAAGTGAAAAGTGTTTACAATTAAATCTATGATTTAAAAGTAATTATGATCAATTTGATGTTAAAATCAGAAATGAATTCAAAACTATTCTTGAAGTAAATTGAATGATTCGAAGAAAATGTGGTTAATTGAAGTTATGACCAATTATTGAATTTGAAATTTATCTCAAAGTGAATATGAATTTTGTAAGTAAATATTATAGTGATTAAAATAATATGATATTTCAAAGTAAAAATTTGTTTAGATGAATGTGATATTTTGATATCATAATGATTCACTTTTGAAATATAAAATACCAATCGGTGTGTAACATGGCGTTTTGTTGTTAAAGAGACCAGGACCTCCTATTGACATATTCTCTGTCGATGTTGGAACTACTTTAATAACTGTGTACGCGGTGGAGTTCCAGAAATGAAGTAGGATGTTTTTGCGGGCGATTACTGGATTTGAAGAAAGTGAACGATAATGGATGACCCCGACACTTGTGTCGATTTGAAATGACTAAAACAGGAGCCGTGCCAGACCAAATGAGGCTTGACAACCTCTTAGTGGACATCTGCTCTTTGATTTTTCTGGGCCTCGAGTCCATACTATTACTATTCAGTTGTTGTTGTTTTGTTGGTGCGCACCCTCGATGGGAGGTATTTCCCTTTGATTCGATATGGGGCGGATGTCTACGGTGGGCAGTTCGGATCTGGAAACAAACCAAATTGATTTCCAATATCCAATCCAAATCGATTCCAAAATCAAATTCATTTGAGAACAATCCATTTTAAAGGTTAACTTCCAATTTCAAAATCTTATTTGAATATATTCGATTCAAATCACATTCGAGTTCACGTTCAAGTTCATAATATTTCTTTTAGCCATTTAATTCGAATTTAATTTCAAAATTTAAATAAAGACTTAAGCCTTTGAAATAATTGGGTAACCAATGTAACCCCACTTACACTATTTTTCTGACAAGTATTTGTGAATAGACACTATTATAATAGCGAAATTATATTATATAGTATCTAGTTTGACGGATCCTTAGGAGATGGAAATTCCCGTAAAATCTCTTGAGTTATGTGTGTGCATGTTCATATGATGTCGATTTGACTTAGATGAGAATATTTTTGCCTGATCCGAGCTTGTTTGTAACGACCCGGAAATTAGTACCTTTTGAATCGACAATAATGCACACATGTCTAACTCAAAACTGTACGTATTTACAGATTGTTAAATGACGATCTACATCTTTAACCATTATAGTCAAAAATATAGATAATCAAGGGGATTAATTTAGAATTAGAAAGAAAGAAGAAAACAAGCACGAAATTCGCAACGGAATGAACAAAATATAATAATCAAATAACAGTTCATGAAGTTGTTTAAAATAAACATTTGATCATTTTACAACATTTATCATAGTTATACACTTATATACATGACTGATAATACAGAGTAATGCAACAAAATAGTAGTGGATACAATAGTAATAATAGTATACCATCTTCGTCTTCATCCTTTAGAAGATAACCTTTGAAACTGGAATGCTCAAGTCTGACCCGAGCGTAATAGCGTGAAAATAAAACAAGCTCGGATCAGGCAAACTGGTAGCATACTACCTTGGGTATTGCCTCATGTTACGCTCGGATCAGACTTGAGCATTCCAGTTTCAAAGGTTATCTTCTGAAGGATGAAGACGAAGACGGTATACTATTATTACTATTGTATCCCACTACTATTATGTTGCATTACTCTGTATTATCAATTATGTATATAAATGTATAACTCTGATAAATGTTGTAAAATGATCAAATGTTTATTTTAAACAGCTTCATGAACTGTTATTTGATTATTATATTTTGTTCATTCCGTTGCGAGATTCTGTGTTTGTTTTCTTCTTTCTTTCTAATTCTAAATTAATCCCCTTGATTATCTATATTTTTGACTATAATGGTTGAAGATGTGGACCGTCATTTAACAATCTGTAAATACGTACAGTTTTGAGATAGACATGTGTGGATTATTGTCAATTCAAAAGGTACGGATTTCCAGGTCATTACAGTTGGTTGTAAATAATTTGGGAGATTTGGAATAGCTTGGAAATCAAAATAGCTTGAGTGTTGGAAATGGTTTCGTATATTAAAATATTTTATAAAATAAACTACTTATATATATATAGAAAGAATAGGTTTTTGAAAAACAATTTATATAAATTTTTTTATATAGAAATAATTTCAAATCAACTGTTTCTTTCCATTTTAAATAAATTTGAACCTAAGTTCAAATCTCAAAACAAACCTAATCGATTTCCAATTATCCAATTCATTTCTGAATAATCGAAGTCGACAATATAACCACATATGTCCAACTCAAACGATTCAAAACTGACAGATAATCAATTTAGGGTGTATAATAGAATCAGATCATAGAATCACATATACAGAATAACACAGAATCTCGCAGCGGAAATGAAATAATATACATAAGTAGTTCATGAAGCTACTTAAACAGTTACAATTTAATTATACAATATAGCGACTCATAAAGTTCGCAAATACAAGCCAAACGGAAATAGGAACTAATACTGGATAGGTTGGAGTCTTTGACTAGGTCTTCGGCTCTAGATAAAGTGCTCCTCGAGAACACTGCAATACTCAGTCTGACCCGAGCGAAATGAGAAAAACACAAAACACTCGAGTCAGGTCTAAACATTCTAATGTGATTAGATCTAAACTCAAATGCAAATAACTCAAGAGATGTTACGGTATTTTCCATCTCTTAAGGATCCGTTAAAATATCTATATATAGTATGATACGCTATTATATGTAGTGTCTATCAGTAATATAAAATATTAAAATAGCGTTAAGGCTTTACATTGATTCCCCTTAACACATTTTTAAACAATGTGGTCTATACAGGTCCTGTAACACAACCAGTAGAACGTCGGTAGCCAGTGAGTCCCCTATAGGCACATGTTAAATAGAAACTCGTAGTGGTCGCGCATAAGGATAAAACATATGACAAGGCACGTGAGGCAATGCCCAAGGTAAGATACTACCAGTTTGCCTGATCCGGACTGGTGGTAACCCCTAACGGCCCACAGCAACACAACACTTCCAAAATCAAGGGTGATCACCAAATAACAAAAAGTAGAATACACGAAGAAGTGTGTCCGCTAGAGGTAGCTAGCCTCAATGGCCCGGCACGGCTCCTGTTTTAGTCATTTCAAATTTGACACAAGTGTCGGTCATCCATTATCGTTCACTTTCTTCAATCCAGCAAACGTACACCAAAACAACCACTTCATTTTGGATCATCACTTCACGAAAATAGTTATCAAAGTGGTTCCAGTATCGACAGAGAATGTGTCCATAACTGGCTCCGGTCTCTTTGACAACTAACGTCATTCATTTTGTTTTTCATTGATTAATTTCGAATAGATCAAAACATAATTTGTATTTCAACTTCTTATTTAAACTTGAACTATCAAATATTTCAATTTGAAATATTAACAACATTTTTATCGTTTGCAATTATACACTTAACTTTGTGTTTAATTCCAAAGTTCCAAATCAATAAACTAAAGTTGTAATTTTCTTTTATAAAATTTACAATTTTCAAATATTGAATATTTCACTTAAGTTCACTTTCAAATTTCATAATTTTACTTCATTTAACTAAATTGTTTTCCTCAACTACATTTGTATCCAAAATTTACAATTTTGAAATTTATTTCCTTAAATATTTAGGCTAACGTTTTTTTAATAAGAGGTTCAACAATGGTTATTTCAACAAGTTTAAATAAAATTTAAATCACTTAATATTTTGTTCATTAATTTAAATCAAATTTTCATGTATATAATTTAAACCAAAGTTTAATCTTCAAAATTTGAAAATATTTTATGATTTTCATAACGGGAATTTGATATTTGAAATACGTATAGTGAAATGTAGCAGTTGTGAAAATTTCGTCGAAAAATTTGAATGTCATCGATTGCGCAATTTTCAGTGCAAAGCTGCGCATAACAGTTCAAATTTTAGCGATTTAAAAATCTCTTCAAAACAAGTTCGGACAAACATGAAAAAAATTCTATTCGTTGACAGTAATCCAACGGCATAATTCATTTCGCGAAAATCGGACGTTTTGATCTCGTTTCACATCCGCATTTTTACATTAAAGGGGTCCATAACGCGTTTTTGAATGGAGCATGCAGACACTGCAAATTATATACCGTTGTGTCCATCTTGTCGCGCTGATTACCGAAATATATTCATTTGTCAGTTTCGGTGTTCGGTTTGCGCTGAAACTATGAAAAAGCTTGCACAGTTCATTTTTGAAACAGTGCAATTTGAGTTCGATATGGGGTGGTGTTAAGTGCACCACCACACCAAACGAATGATTAGTTGCTGCTAGCCGCAAAAAAGAAAAGCATGTGCTTAAAAAGAGAGCAAAGAAGATTCTCCTCAATGAGATGTATGAACCGCCCATAACTCCTTCACTAACAAGAGGAATAATGTGTTGAAAGACGTGCTAGGCAGCTATGGACGATCATCAAGGTAACACAACACAAGCGGAACCTATCCTATAAATCATGGCACAGGGATAAAATATAATAGAACATATACAATAAGCAGAAATAGTGAAGCATCATTGAACAGAAACACAAACTTTCATATCATCAAGAAAGAATATTCATACGTCACTGGATAACAACACCAAATTCTGTACAAGAAGCCTTACTACAAGTTCTCTTAGAGTAGAATACATCAAACATAAAGCGGAAACAACGTGATATGTTTTGTAGAGAAACTATTACATAATCCTCTAGCTCGTCATCGATCTGCAACATCGTCCTCACTAAGATCTACCACCTGTTATCTGCTGCTTAGTCTTCCCATCCACAACGTAGATGAAGAACCCATGATAATAAGAGGAAACATAAACCTTGACTCATACAATAGTCTTAATGAGCGATAAAACAGCTATTTAACATCACCAATAAAGCATAGGAGAATAGGTAGATCAACCATCTAATCTACCAACATCAACAGAGAAGAAACCCAAACCCGTCTCCTCCACATCTGACAGTGATATCCAATACAAACAATCAGAAACAAACAAACAGGAAAAGCAGCTAGTTATACAGTATAGACCATCCTAATTGAGATCAAATCTCTAAGAACAAGAACCGAAGGCCTAAACCAATATCAGACAAGCACCCAAGAGATGTCTCCTTCAACGTCGAACAATCTATGCAAGACGATACAAGAAAAACAATCAACATCCATGACTCTGGCTATCACCGCCTATCCTACCTTGAAACCATCGTTAATCGTAATACTGGCCATGACATGCCATCTGTCAAGGGCTAATGGTAACCTTGTTTCTAGCAAAACTTCATATGTCTTTCAACAATACATACCTAGGCCTTTCAATGATACCCAGGGTACTCCACCTGATCCCCTCTAGTCTTTTGTGTGTCCCCATTATACCCCTGCTTTGAGTCTGCTAGAACCTCCGACTAATGATAATCCCTCAGCCTTCAATATCTCCGGCCATCCAACTTAGTGATTATCCATAAGATCAAATGACTTCTCGAGCAACCATTATTCACGAATTCAAAACATCCTTGAGTCGTTTTCACATTTGTTGCATTTCATCGATCAACGAACATTTACAACACTTCGAACATTCCACCTTTGCTTTCTGTCGAAGTCACGTCCAATGTCGAGCCAAAGATAAACTGATGACATACTCCTGGTATGATGCAACAGCAGCTCCAGATGCCATCAAATGCAAAGCTTTCCCGATCTAGCTTTGCTATGATGTGGTTCACCCAACTTCTACCATGATCAATTTCTAGCTTTAAGGAACTAAGCGAAAGATTCCTGAACTAGTTTCAACTCCATGCCCAGAAATCAAAGAAAGTCATTGAACTTTCTATGGTCAAGCAAGCTCCAGGGGAGTCACTGAAATCATACTTAGATCGCTTCAATCTAGCAGTTACAGAAGTTAACGAACCCCATGAGCATACTATTTTGATGGTGCTAATAGACTGAGTGGATAAAGAAACTGGGTTCGGGAAATACTTAGTCGGAAAACATCCATTAACTCGGGAAATGTTTTATGAGAAAACTAATATTTGCCTACGATAGGAAGAGGTGTACTCGAACAGGAAGAGGAAATCAATTGATGTAGCGAGAAAAAGATATACAGAGCAATGTCTCCGTTAAGCAGTCCGGCGATAGCGTGGGGAAATTTGAAGTGAATGTTAGCAACCAGAATGGAGGAAACGACTGCCAAGGTCAGAACGACAATAAGAGAAGCATGAATCGAAGGAACGACTCTAAGAAAAGATCACGATTCCAGCCCTTCGAGAATTACATGCCATTGAATGACACATTGGAGAACATTTATTTGGACACCTTCACTGTTATCCAATATAAGAAGCCTCCACCGAGAGATTCAATTGAGAAGGAGCGTGAGACCGGGAAGTTTTGTTTGTTCCACGAAACTTATGGTCATTCCACAAACGAATGCCTTCACCTAAGAGATGTTGTGGAAAAGTTTCTTTGAGTAGGGAAGTTGGATGAATATAAGGTCGCCCCTAGAGACATGAGGTAGAAAGGACCGACTCCAAATCAGAATCAACCTGCCTCTAAGCCTATTGCCCAGTAGAACGGAAAAGGGATAGCCATCAATACCTTGGTCGGAGGACCGCATCCAGCTAGATTCAGCAATAGAGCCATGGAGCAGTACGTCAATGCCACTAAACATCCAGAAGTGGGAGAATGCAGTGTCCTTGAGGATACTACTCCCGCGAAGCAGAAAAAAACGATGGAAGACGACGTTATCTTCCGGGATAGAGAAAGTGTGAGAGTAAAAACTCCAAGTATCGACCCATTGGTAATTACTACCACTATTGGTCCAGCCCTTATACAGAAAGTCCTTGTTGATTGTGGGAGTTCTGTCAATATTTTGTTCAAAAAAGCATTTGACTAGATGAAATTGGAAGCTAAAGATTTGAAGCCATGCATTGGATGGATACGTGGGTTTAATGGCTCAACAAAAACTCCAATGGGAGTAGTGGACTTGTCTGTGGAACTTGGGGAAGGAGATCATAAGAGAGTATGAATCCTTCCATTTGTTGTTATGAATATTGATTCCCCGTATAACGCCTTTTTGGGTCGACCGGTTCTCGCAGAATTCAGAGCCTACATCGCACCCTGGTGTCTTCTGCCAAAGTTCTCAACCGAGGCCAGAGTAGGAATGACCTGTTGTAACCAAGTTAACGAAAGAGCCTTCCATACGGTCGAATGGAAGATGCTACGCAATGGAGATAGCGTGGAAACAAAGAATACCTCTCCTCCTGCAAAGGAGGCGTTGGCATAGCAAGTAAAGCGAACATCACAGTAGGAGTCGCCAGATGATCTTTCTGAAGACATAGATCCCAGAGAGAATGGAGATTCGTAATGCAAAAGAGAGATGCCTAATGAAACAACTGTAGATATTACGATCGATGACGACAACCCGACCAAGGTATTGAAGGTCGGATCTTACTTGGACCCCTTCGGACGAGGGAATTAACCAACTTTCTATGAGCAAATCTAGATGTATTTGTTTGGACCCATACCGATATGTGTGGAATCTCGGCATCAATTATGAGTCACGCGCTAAGCATAAACCTGAAGTATCCTCCTGTTAAGCAAAAGAAACGTATGCTGGGCATGGAGAGCTCAACGACTTTAAAGGCGGAAGTGGAGAAGCTAAGGGGCAATAGTTTCATACGAGATGCCACGTACCCTGACTAGACATCAAATCCTTTACTTTTCAAGAAAGCTAATGGAAAGTGGCATGCGTGCATCGGCTTTTCAAATTTGAATAAAGCTTGGCCAAAAGACAGCTTCCCTTTACCCAAAATTGATCGGCTAGTGGATTCAACAGTAGGACACGAGCTTCTTTCTTTTATAGATACATATTCGGGTTACAACCAGATCCCCATGAATGTGCTTGATCAAGAACATACCAGTTTTATCATCGAACTTGGATTGTACTGCTATTTCGTGATGAAATTCGTACTAAAGAACGCCGAGGTAACGTACCAGCGCTTGGTGAATCGTATGTTCTACAATCAGATTGGGAAATCTACAGTAGTTTATGTAGATAATATACTTGTGAAGTCTAAGCGGTCGCCCGATCACACGATGGATTTAGCAGAGATGTTTGCTATCCTCTGACGCTATGGAATGAAGCTTAACCCATTGAAATGCTCTTTTGGAGTCCCGTTCGGAAAGTTCCATGGCTTCATCGTCATCTCACGGGGAATTAAAATTAACCCTGGTCAGATTGCAACAATCAGGAATAATAGTGAGCCGTAGAATATCAGAGATATTCAAAGCATAGCGGGAAAGGTGGTAGCCTTGAGTAGATTCATTTCCAAATCCATCAACAAATGCATTCCTTTCTTCGATCTAATAAAGAGAGGGAAGCGCAACTTTGAGTAGACCCCATATTGCATTGAAGCCTTCCAAAACCTGCTGAATCACTTGGAGAGGCCTCCCATATTTTCAAAGCCAGTGGATCATGAAGATTTATTCGTATACTTGGTGGTATCATCACATGCAATTAGTTCAGCGCTTGTCCATGAGGAGGATAAGATTCAGAGATCGGTGTATTATGTGAGCAAGAAGTTGACAACAACGGAGTGCAACTACCCAAAATTTGAAAAGCTCGCTTATAATTTGTTGGTTTCCTCAAGAAAGATTCGCCATTACTTCTAGGCTCATTCGATTGTTATATACACCGATCAACCCCTTCGAAAAGTCCTACAACGTCCCGAAGCATCTGGAAGACTGCTCAAGTGGAATATCGAGATGAGCCTATTTGATCCCAACTTCCTTCCAAGAAAGTCTATATGAGGCCAAGCACTAGCTGACTTCGTCGCGGAATTCACAATTCCTAATGAATATATATTAGAAAAAGAAGATGTCCCTTCGGGACATGAATTGGAACCAATCTGCTAGAAGTTGTACACAGATGGAGCTAAGAATGATCGACGGTCCGGCGCTGAATTTATATTAATAAGTCCTGAAGGACGGTTAATTTACTATGCCTTAAGATTGGAGTTTTCTTCTACTAACATCGAATCCGAATACTAGGCCCTAATTGCCGAGTAAATACTCGCTAAGGAGTTGGGAATAGCATCCTTAGACATCTTTTGTGACTCTCAGATGTTGTTTGCCAGGTTCGAAAGGAATTCCAAACAAAAGGAACTCAACTTGTGGCTTACCTAGAAAGGGTCGAAGAGCTATTGGGTGGCCTGGAACACTATAGCATATCCCATATCCTGCGAGCGAAAAACCAGAAGGCGAATAAATTGGACAAGGTAGCAAGCTCTAACAATCCAAAGGAGACAAAAATGGTCTCAATCGAAACACTATAGACTCCTAGCATTGATTTGATGGAAGTTGATCAAGTGTCTGAGATCGAACCAGAGAGAGTCCTAGAAATTGTAGAGAATAATAGTCTAAAATAGATAAAAATAGTCGACACGTGAGGTTTATAGTGACTCGGTATTAACGAGCCTACATCCACTTTATAGTTCATTGATTGATCGATAGATTACAAGTATAATGTAGATAATCGCTCAATCTCACAAGTACAATCAAAAATCTCTCAGAATCTGTAGACTTAAGAAAATCTAGAGTACAATCTGAATAAAAAGGAGAAATATTGATAATAGTGGAGCTTGAATGTGTAGAGTACCAGAAGAACCCTCAAAATGTCAAGTAGTGTTGTATTTATAGGTATGAAGGGAAGACGGGTCGTGTAATGATGTGGCACCGAACCCTAAAATCTCGGAGTTGGTTACAGGAGAGTGGAGACATGCTTCAGATCATGGGCATCACGTAGGGTCGACCCACTTTTGGTGGCAAGAGAATAGGGTTTAGTTTGACTTGGTAACAGCTTCAGGGTAGCAGGTGAGGGATCAGGTTGGATTTCATGCGATCCGAAGTAGGGGGCGATCATCGATCAGTTCCATGGTGTATACGGGTCGGGTAGGACCTTATGCGAGCCGAGCCGCTGTTGACGTGGCGCCATCTATCCAAATATGGGTGGATCGGGTCACATATGCTCGATTTGATCTGGTTTCCATGTCCATAAAGGGTTGTCCCTTGCTCTGTCATACACTCGGTTGTGAACGTTTAGACTTTGTGTAGTATAGTCACAAAATAAGCCAACATTTTACCCCCTCGAAGTACGTTTTATCAAAGACGAGACGTGCTTCGAAATTGTCAATCCATCTCTTCTTGAATCATCGATATTTAACAGTCATGTTTGTCTGTAAAGTTGTGATGCTTTGTGAAGTCGAATTTCTTGATTGTACATTATCATTTTTCGGGTGATCCATCATTTTTCGGGTGATCCATCCAAATACTTCACCAAAAGGGTAACAACCCGCATTCTACGCATCGGAGGATCGTAGAATATTTATTTCTTCCTTATATGAAGTCGTATGGTCATGTAACTTTGGGAAACAACCATTAGAGTCATTTCCTATGTTCATGATTTTTGCCGATTTTTAAATGACCGTTTTTCCCCTAGCGATCTTGTTTCGGCCATAACTTTTGATTGGAAAGGAATTTTAACCTGAAACAACTTCCATTAGATTCGTTTGATGGTTTACCTTTCCGTAGAGTGGTCACATGCGAAAAACGGACTTACCGTTTGGGAGATATGGCTGAAATAAGGTTTGGAAGGTGAAAATCTGCTTAACCGGGCCAAATAGGGTGATTAGTGAATGGGCCCATAACCCATTTCGGAATTAGGGTTATGGGGAGGCTGAAAAGAGTTAGAGTTTCATTCCATTTCAGTTTTCTAGCCTCCACTTACCTCTTAGAAACCCTAAAAATGGCCCCCAACCTCTAAATCACCTCCAAATCACATTCTAATCAAGGATTAAGCTTAGCAACATCAAATCAAGGGAGATCTTCACCAAATCAAGATTTGAGCTGCTGTTTGGCATTGATATTCACGCCCAAACAGAGAATCATTTCAGTTTGGGGTTTTATTTGTGGCTAAGATGAGTTATTTGCATAGTTCCTCACTAATTATGGCTAATTAAGGGTAATTAGTGTTAATTAGCGAATTTAAACATGATAAAATTCTGGAAAAATATTTATAAAATTTAAATTGATGTTTTAGGCCTCTGATATGAATTTGGGTTAATTTGGTTAAGTTTTGCTAATCATATCATTAGTTTCACCTAAACATGCTTAAGGGAAAATATGGGGTTTTGGCTATGTTTGATCCATTTTAACCTATCATATTGTTGTTTTGGTGTTTGTGGTTGATTATACATGTTTCTATGACTGTATGGTATGCTTTGTGATTGATTAGAATAGTTGGAATGGTCGAAAACGCCGTCGAGTGGTGTAAAAACTGCTTGCTGGAAAAGTGCAGAAAATTGACCGATCCGGATCGGAACGGAGAAGAGGATCCGATCCGAACCACCTCCCACGCGAGTTCAGAAGCTCCGATCCATCATCGTATGAAGAAGCTCCGCTCTGCTCCGTAGTACTGTATGGCGACGCGACTTGGAGACTCCGACCCGAACCGGTGTGTTATAAAGGAGACCGATCCGATCCAACATCTTGTGAGGACTTCCGATCCGATCCGAAGAAGCTTGCCAGGGAGTGTAGACCCCGATCCGATCCGTAGCAGAGGAGAAGGCTTGTGCTGGAGACCCGAACCGATCCAGTGAAGAAGGAGCATTCCGATCCGAACCGATCCGGTGATGACCAATAACCCGAGATGCAAAGGTAGTCCAAGTTGGAAGTTAGAGCTCAGGATCCAGTTGGGAACCAATGAGTTCACTTCGTGATTGGGCTTTGTTGCGGGACGTGTGCTAAGGAGTTATCGACGTTTATAACTTCGATTCACCACTGAAAATGAATAATGGGCTACTTATCAGTGCAGTAGAGTCACTATGACTCGAGGGGCAAGGTGATGGTAGCAAGACTACGTTATCAGTGCAGTAGAGTCATTATGACTCGAGGGGCAAAGTGATCGTAGTAAGACAATGAGCCAGCGCAGATGGGGTGAATAACTCCATGGGGCAAGTGGACATAGTAAAGGATTGGTAGGTCTATGAGCCAGCGCAGATGGGGTGAATAACTCCATGGGGCAAGTGGACATAGCGAAGGATGAGTGGCTATGTATCAGTGCAGTGAAGCCATTTATGGCTTCATGGGGCAAGGTGATTATAGCAAAGTATAGAGGTGATCGAAGTGGTGAATATCGTATGATTTATGCACTGAGTGAGAGATGTGAGGATGGTTGCTATGCTTG
The DNA here is from genome assembly GCA_030737875.1 of Allium sativum. Taxonomy (NCBI): domain Eukaryota; kingdom Viridiplantae; phylum Streptophyta; class Magnoliopsida; order Asparagales; family Amaryllidaceae; genus Allium; species Allium sativum. The sequence goes on along the minus strand of CM060921.1, from coordinate 129,176,572 downwards.
ATTTGTTTGCCATCATTATGACATGCACACCCCCACCCCCGTTACCTTTACACTATTTGAAATGGCACCTTAGAGTGTTGTACAGTATGTAGTGCTAACTCTTTGGTTACAGGTCCAGGTTCAGGTATGGTTTAGTATACCTGTTATTGTTCTGTTTAGATGCTTATCGCTCATACCAAACTTTTTGTCTGACCCAGAGTTTTATGTCTCTTTTTATTACTCTGGGTGCTCACACGAGCAGACTAGAGACAGGTTAGCTAGTGATGCGCGAGTAGCTGATTCGGAGGCAAGCAGGAGGCTTCCACGTATGATATATAGATATTCTCCCTGTGATGTTGGTGGTCGCTACTTGGGCATTAGTAGTGTACCTCCCTTATCTTGCTTTTGCTTTTGAGACAGTTTGAAAAGTTGTAATAATGTTGGCTTTGGATCATAAGCTGTACTTGGATTTTCCGCTGCTATGTTAGTTTATTTTCAGCTTATGCACTATCTCACCTGTTTTATGTCAAGTATGTTGTTATTATATTTTATTCCATGCGCTGTGAGACATTCTACAGGTTCTGTGTTTGTTCATTTCCTTCTTTCCTTTCCTTCTGACGACCGTCCCGTGCTAACTGGACATGTGTACAACGCACTTTTGGAGTAAATGTCGGTTGGTGCGGGGCGGGCCGTCACATTTGGTATCAGAGCTCTAGGTTGCGTAGTTAACCTAGTGAAAGATCACTAGGGAGAGATAGTACATATATGAGAGCGCGTATTTGTGATTACTTTGATTTTCAAAAACTATATACATATACTATTAGTAGTATAAGAATGAAGTCGTATTGCACTAACACCACTATGGGGTCGTTAATCGTTTTCTCTTTACAGATTGAACGATGAGTCGAGACACTAGGGGTGCTGGTAGAGGGACCAATCATGAGAATGCTCCTGACATGAGGACAATGTTCACCAACTTCATGAGGGAGACACTTAGGGATGTTCAGGGAGCAGTTCCCAATCCCGGAAATGGTGGTGGTCCAGTAGTGTAGGCGCCTAGGGTCGATTTCGCCAAGTTGTGCAAGGATTACACTAACCTTGGTGGGAAGCCGTTCCACGGAACGGAGTCAGCCACAGATGTTCAGGATTCGTTGGATAGCTGTGATCGTTTCTTCGACGACTTGGGTATCGAGGATGCGATAAAGAGAAGGCTAGCGTCTCGTCAGCTGCAAGGGCAAGCGATGAATTGGTGGAATGCCATTAGAACAGCTACTCCAAAAGATCAGGTTACTTGGGATCAGTTCAAGGCTCGCTTTAGCGAGAAGTTCATTCCAGCTGCCCAGAAGTCAGTGTTGTTTAAGAGATTCTTGGAACTCAAGCAGAATGGTAGGGCAGTCTCTAACTATATTGCTGAGTTCGACACATTGTCGAAGTATGGACTATCCCTTATTGATACTCCTGAGAAGAAGAATGAGAATTTCATTACTGGGTTGGATGGATACTTGGGGGAAAGGCTTATCAACCACATCGATGAGACTTTTAAATCGATTGTGGGGAAAGCTTTGAGATCAGAGAGTCTTTACCCTAAGCCAAAGACTGAGGCTGCATCTGCAGAAGGGCTGAAGCCACAAGCAGGCGGTGGAGGCAAGAATAACTCTCAGAATAAGAAGCAGAACCAAGCTAGGGATGGCCAGAAAAAGAGCAAGAAAGATGTTGAGTGCTTCAGCTGTGGTAAGAAAGGCCATTATGCCAAAGATTGTCGGGCTAAGTCAGTGGATAAGAAGTGCTTCAACTGTGGCCAAGTGGGACATTTCAAGGATAAGTGTCCACAACCTCTTAAGGAAAAGCAGATGGTGAATGCATATGCCCTTAACGCTATTCCCTCTTCGTCGAATGCCCCAACTGCGGCGGAGAAAGGAAAGAATGTCGTCATTCAAGGTATGCTTTCTATTTCTGATGTACCAGTTCGAGTTTTGTTTGATACTGGGGCTTCCCGTTCCTTCATATCTAGTGACCTGGTGGATAGGTTGGGACTGGAACCCGAAATAGTCGATAGACCGTTGGTTGTGATGTACCCGATTGGTGGTTCGACTAACCTTAGTATGATTTGCCGAAATTAGGTCTTATCGAGTCATGGATGTATGTTTGTTTGTGATTTCTTTGTTTTGGGCTTTCTGGGTATGGCATTATATTGGGGGTCGATTGGCTCCAAAGATACGGGGTGGTGGTAGACTGTGAGGGCTTTTTGGTGACAGTTAAGGTGGATGATGGGCGGAGGGTAGTGTTTGGTAGTCTACCTAGTGATGGGGTAATGGCTAGTTTTATAAATTCCCTCGACATCGCGCATGATGAGTTGTCAGATGTGCCCGTGGTTGGCCAGTATCCGGACGTCCTCGAGGAGGTGACCGGGCTTCCACCACACTGAGAGATTGAGTTCCGTATTGATTTAGTGAAAGATGCCAGACCTATAGTGATGCCACTTCGTCGTATGGCACCAAGGGAGCAGCGAGAGCTCGGGGTGCAAGTCAGCGATCTTTTGAAGAAGGGATTTATTAGAAGAAGTGTCAACGAGTGGGGAGCACCAGTTGTGTTTGCCACTAAAGCAGATGGTTCCCTTCGTTTGTGTGTGGACTATCGCGAGTTAAATAAGGTGACGAGGAAGAATAAGTATCCTCTACCACAGATAGATGATTTATTTGATCAACTGGAAGGAGCAAGAGTGTTCTCCCAGTTGGACCTCGCGACAGGATTTCATCAACTCCGAGTAGCGGATGAGAGTGTTCCGAAAACGGCATTTAGGACGCCGTCTGGATTCTATGAGTGGTTGGTTATGCCATTTGGGTTGACCAATGCACCAGCATATTTCGTGGATCTTATGAATCGGATTTTCAGAGATCAGTTGAATAAGTTTGTTCTTGTGTTCGTAGACGATATCCTTGTTTACTCGAGGACAGAGGAGGAGCACAAGGGACACTTGAGGATAGTGATGGTGGTGTTGAGGGAACACCAATTGAAAGCGAAATTCTCTAAGTGTCACTTCTGGAGAAGGGAAGTGGGATTCTTGGGCCATGTTGTTTCAGAGAATGTTATTGCCGTGGATCCTGCGAAGGTGGCTATGGTACAGGATTGGCCTACGCCCAAGAATGCAACAGATGTAAGAAGTTTCTTGGGGTTAGCTGGGTATTATCGTAAGTTTATCTAGGACTTCTCCAAGATAGCAGCACCGTTGACTCAGTTGACTAAGAAGAATCAGGCCTTCGTCTGGGACGGAGTGTGTGAGAATGCATTCAAGAGTCTAAAAGAAAAGTTGACGCGTGCACCAGTGTTAGTCATTCCAAAAGGGAATGAAGAAATGACGGTATACACGGATGCTTGTGGTACTGGATTAGGTGTTGTATTGATGCAAGGAGGTAGGGTAGTAGCTTATGCAAGTCGGCAACTGAAGCCGCACGAGAGAAGATACCCTACCCATGATTTGAAATTGGCAGCGATCGTTTTTGCGCTGAAAATGTGGAGACATTATCTCTTGGGAGAAAGATTCGAGTTGTTTACCAATCATAAATCGTTAAAGTATCTTTTCTCTCAGAAGGATCTGAATCTCCGCCAGCAGTGATGGTTAGAGTTCTTGGCTTCGTATGATTTTGATATCGCATACACACCTGGGAAAGGTAATGCGGTAGCCGATGCCCTGAGTAGGAGACATGCCAGTTTAGGGGATATGTTTCTTGAATGGAAGCAACTGGAGTATATCGCAGGGTTTGATTTCAGACCAAAGTGCGAATTGGATCCAGAAATGCTAGCTGGTTTGACGATCAGACCAACTTTGATTGAGCGGATTGGTTCTAGTCAGAGGGACGATCCTAATCTATTGGAAATCATCTCCAAGTTAGAAATGAATATCGACGGTGAGGAGATGAATTTATATGGGCTTGATCGAGAAGGATGGCTTAGAAAGAATGGAAGACTAGTTGTACCCAACGTGAATGGTTTGAGAGATGAAATGCTTAGAGAATGTTATCACTCAAAACTGACTATACACCCCGGTGGTGATAAGATGTATCGAGACATGAGACAGACTTACTACTGGGAAGGGATGAAAAGAGACGTTGGGGAGTTTATATCCAAGTGCATGAATTGCCAGCTAGTTAAAGCCGAGCAAAAGAAGCCTAGTGGTTTGTTACAACCATTAGAAATTCCCGAATGGAAATGGGAGCAAGTCTCGATGGTTCATCGATGGTTTACCAAGGACTAGATCGGGATATGATAGCATTTGGGTAATTGTGGATCAATTGACCAAGAGTGCAAGATTTATACTAGTCAAATCGACCAGAACGGCAGTTAAGTTAGCAGAATTGTATATGAAGTGGGTAGTGAGATTTCATGGAATACCTAAAAGCATTGTGAGTGACCGAGACCCGCTGTTTACTAGTGGGTTTTGAAAGAGCTTACAAGAGGCTCTAGGGTCAGAATTACATCTCAGTACCGCATATCATCCTCAGACCGACGGTCAGACGGAGAGGGTGAATCGTATATTGGAAGATCTCTTGAGAGCTTGTATAGTGGATTTTGGTGGATCATGGGATGACCATTTGCATCTAGTAGAGTTTTCATATAATAATAGCTACCAATCCAGTATCGGTATGGCTCCATATGAAGCTTTATACGGAAGACTGTGCAACTCACCATCATGTTGGATAGAGACCGGTGAGAAGTTTATGCCTGGACCAGATGTGGTAAGAGAAACCTCGGACAAGATTAAGATCATTCAACAACGAATGAAGGCTGCCCAGGATAGGCAGAAGAGTTATGCTGATAAGAGGAGAAGAGACTTAAAATTCTCCGTTGGTGACTTGGTGTTTGTCAAGATTTCTCCGTTGAAGAGCGTGATACGATTTGGCAGGAGAGGCAAATTGGCACCAAGATTTGTTGGCTCATTCCCAGTTCTTAAACTAGTTGGGAATTTGGCGTATAGAGTTGACTTACCAGAAAAGATGGCGGGAGTTCACAACGTATTTCATGTTTCCTAACTAAGGAAGTTCGTACACGACCCAGATATGACTATTTCACCTGATCAGTTAGAGGACTTCGAAGTGGAACCCGAGGCGGTTGGGAATTGTCGAGCAAGGTACGAAGCAACTTCGAAGGAAGGCGGTGAAGCTAGTCAAGGTTCAGGGGGGCGAGAACGAGAATGACTGTACTTGGGAGACAGAGGAGAGCATTAGGAAGACGCATCCAGAACTCTTCGCCTGGTTAGATTTACCTTGCGATTTAGTTATTCCGCATGCTAGGATAGGCTTGTTTTGCATGTTTGATTGTCGCTTTATGGCTGATAGGCATGCGGGACCCTTTTGTGTGTTTTGGTTAGGGAATTTCGGGGGCGAAATTTCTTAAGGGGAGGAGAATGTAACAACCCGCATTCTACGCATCGGAGGATCGTAGAATATTTATTTCTTCCTTATATGAAGTCGTATGGTCATTTAACTTTGGGAAACAACTATTAGAGTCATTTCCCATGTTCATGATTTTTGCCGATTTTTAAATGACCGTTTTGCCCCTAGCTGATCTTGTTTCGGCCATAACTTTGATTGGAAAGGAATTTTGACCTGAAACCACTTCCATTAGATTCATTTGATGGTTTACCTTTCCGTAGAGTGGTCACATGCGAAAAACGGACTTACCGTTTGGGAGATATGGCTGAAATAAGTTTTGGAAGGTGAAAAACTGCTTAACCGGGCCAAATAGGGTGATTAATGAATGGGCCCATAACCCATTTCGGGATTAGGGTTATGGGGAGGCTGAAAAGAGTTAGAGTTTCATTCCATTTCAGTTTTCTAGCCTCCACTTACCTCTTAGAAACCCTAAAAATGGCCCCCAAACTCTAAATCACCTCCAAATCACCTTCTAATCATGGATTAAGCTTAGCAACATCAAATCAAGGGAGGTCTTCACCAAATCAAGATTTGAGCTGCTGTTTGGCATTGATATTCACGCCCAAACAGAGAATCATTTCAGTTTGGGGTTTTATTTGTGGCTAAGGTGAGTGATTTGCATAGTTCCTCACTAATTATGGCTAATTAAGGGTAATTAGTGTTAATTAGCGAATTTAAACATGATAAAATTCTGGAAAAATATTTATAAAATTCGAATTGATGTTTTAGGCCTCTGATATGAATTTGGGTTAATTTGGTTAAGTTTTGCTACTCATATCATTAGTTTCACCTAAACATGCTTAAGGGAAAATATGGGGTTTTGGCTATGTTTGATCCATTTTAACCTATCATATTGTTGTTTTGGTGTTTGTGGTTGATTATACATGTTGCTATGACTGTATGGTATGCTTTGTGATTGATTAGAATAGTTGGAATGGTCGAAAACGCCGTCGAGTGGCGTAAAAACTGCTTGCTGGAAAAGTGCAGAAAATTGACCGATCCGGATCGGAACGGAGAAGAGGATCCGATCCAAACCACCTCCCACGCGAGTTCAGAAGCTCCGATCCATCATCGTATGAAGAAGCTCCACTCCGTAGCACTGTATGGCGACGCAACTTGGAGACTCCGACCCGAACCGGTGTGCTATGAAGGAGACCGATCCGATCCAACATCTTGTAAGGACTTTCGATCTGATCCGAAGAAGCTTGCCAGGGAGTGTAGACCCCGATCCGATTCGGAGTAGAGGAGAAGGCTTGTGCTGGAGACCCAAACCGATCCAGTGAAGAAGGAGCATTCCGATCCGAACTGAACTGATGGTTAGGGGGAGATCCGAACTGATCCGGTGATGACCAATAACCCGAGATGCAAAGGTAGTCCAAGTTGGAAGTTAGAGCTCAGGATCCAGTTGGGAACCAATGAGTTCACTTCATGATTGGGCTTTGCTGCGGGACATGTGCTAAGGAGTTTTCGACGTTCATAACTTCGATTCACCCCTGAAAATGAATGATGGGCTACTTATCAGTGCAGTAGAGTCACTATGACTCGAGGGGCAAGGTGATGGTAGCAAGACTACGTTATCAGTGCAGTAGAGTCATTATGACTCGAGGGGCAAAGTGATCGTAGTAAGACTATGAGCCAGCGCAGATGGGGTGAATAACTCCATGGGGCAAGTGGACATAGTAAAGGATTGGTAGGGCTATGAGCCAGCGCAGATGGGGTGAATAACTCCATGGGGCAAGTGGACATAGCGAAGGATGAGTGGCTATGTATCGGTGCAGTGAAGCCATTTATGACTTCATGGGGCAAGGTGATCATAGCAAAGTATTGAGGTGATCGAAGTGGTGAATATCGTATGCTTTACGCACTGAGTGAGAGATGTGAGGATGGTTGCTATGCTTGATTTGTTTGCCATCATTATGGCATGCACACCCCCACCCCCGTTACCTTTACACTATTTGAAATGGCACCTTAGAGTGTTGTACAGTATGTAGTGCTAACTCTTTGGTTGCAGGTCCAGGTTCAGGTATGGTTTAGTATACCTGTTATTGTTTTGTTTAGATGCTTATCGCTCATACCAGACTTTTCGTCTGACCCAGAGTTTTATGTCTCTTCTTATTACTCTGGGTGCTCACACGAGCAGACTAGAGACAAGTTAGCTGGTGATGCGCGAGTAGCTGATTCGGAGGCGAGCATGAGGCTTCCACGTATGATATATAGATATTCTCCCTGTGACGTTGGTGGTCGCTACTTAGGCATTAGTAGTGTACCTCCCATATCTTGCTTTTGCTTTTGAGACAGTTTGAAAAGTTGTAATAATGTTGGCTTTGGATCATAAGCTGTACTTGGATTTTCCGCTGCTATGTTAGTTTATTTTCAGCTTATGCACTGTCTCACCTGTTTTATGTCAAGTATGTTGTTATTATATTTTATTCCATGCGCTGTGAGACATTCTACAGGTTCTGTGTTAGTTCATTTCCTTCTGACGGCCGTCCCGTGCTAACTGGACATGTGTACAGCGCACTTTTGGAGTAAATGTCGGTTGGTGCGGGGTGGGTCGTCACAAAAAGCTTTGCACCCCTTTAGCCGACCTGACCCGCTTCGAGCGACACGATCCATGCTTCTTGCGCTACAAGCCACGATCCAAATCACCCGATCCCAGATAACCATTCCATAACACAATCAAGTGATCATCAAACAAGCACTAACACAACAAATAATCATCAACAAACATATGAAATTCACCAAATCATGAATAAAAAATAAACGAATTGATAAATGGATCTAAACATAAGATTAACGTATGAATTTACCGATTTAAGATTAGATCCTATGGTGATTCGAATGAAAATATACTTACCATGATGTGGATCTAGGTGAAAATGACTTGAAATGATGAAAATAAAATCAAAAATCCCGTAAACTTGATTGAATCCATGAGAGAGATACTTACCACTCGCCAAATCCACAAAATAGCTTCAAATCAATGATTCCCTAATTCATACAACGAAAAACAGCAAAGAATTAGCCTTCAAATCAATCCTCTTGATGCGATCTAGCCTTCGTTGATGTGAATCTGAATTCAATGGAGTAGAGATGTATTTGATTGAGAAAGGAGAATCACGAGCTCAAACAAATGAGAGAATAAAGAAAGTAAACCAGTCTTCTTGCATCTACCCCACTATTTACAGACAACAACGCCTAGCCTTAATGGGCCTTATTAATCAGCCCACTAATGACTAATTAGTTTGTCCAGAAATTGTGTAGCACTAAAACAGCGATTTCTCCCAAACCATTGAGCCAAATATTTAATGTGACCACTCTACGGAATGGGAAACATCATTTTTTTTCAATAAAATCAATCCTAGCAATTGATTCAATTCTTATCAAAAGTTGTTCCCTGTACAAAACTAATAGGAGAATACGGTCATAAATAAAATTGATAAAAATCATGGACATGTCTCATATCCCCATAAACAACATATTAAAATATGAGAATGATTTGACCCTTGGGGAAATAAATAAAAATATTTTGCTATCCTACGATATGTAAAATGAGGGTCGTACATTCCCCTCCTCCCTCCCCCCAAGGAATTTTGCCCTCGAAATCCAAATCAAACACAAGCAACTAGAAACAATTCTACATGCCTATCATCCTTGAGCTGCCAATATATCATCCAAACTAGCATCCATTAAGTTATGCATCCATAGCCTTATCTTAGCATGCGGAATTCTAATAATAGCACAAGTTTCAATGATGTAAGGTGACATGACATTAATGGGCCATAGCAACGAAGAGTTCTGGATGGATCGTCTTCGTACTCTCTTCCGTTTCCCATGTAAAATCGTCATCATCCTCACTCCATTGCATCTTGATTAGCTTAACCGTCTTCCTCCTAAGTTGTTTCATGTCATTCCCCATTATACAAAGCGGCTTACGAGGTCTCAAAACTACAGACTTGACTAGGGGTGGGCGTTAGCGGTTAACCGAACAGATCGGTTAATATTTTCGGTTAACCGCTTATTTTGTACGGTTCGTTTAACCGAATTTCAGTTAATTGAGGGCAGCTTTATTCGACCGAACCGAAAATATTTATCCACGGTTAACCGTTCGATTTAAACGGTTAACCATTCGATTTAAACGGTTAACTGTTCGATTTAAATGATTAACCGTTCGATTTACATAATATTGCATAAAGTTACAGCAGTAACTGATTAGTGATTACTCTACTGATATTGCATAACCGTAAAGTTATAGCAGTTACAACATAAAGGTACATAATATTTCCTAACCATATCAAACACATCCATAAAGTTAAGCATGCATTTCAGACTTTCGGACATTCAATTCTTTCTAACTGGGATGTAGTAATCCAAAAATAAGTCGGTGTAAACTACATTTAGCCAAAAAGGAAATATGAACGGTGCCCAGTTAAGTTAGAACTCAAAGAATTAAGTTAGAAGTTTGACATCGAAGATCATATTCATGTCAAACTACATTTATAAACATGCAACTTCATGCACTGAATGGGACTATAATTAACATAAGTCCTATACAAAATAATAAGTGGTATATTTGCCTCATGTGCATAACAATTCAACTTCATGCACTGATGGGAATCAGAACTGTTAATAACTAAATACAGTCACCCTGTAAGCACATGTAAGTATGTAACCGTGCCGCTATTTGAAACAAAAACGATAGTAGTTGATGAAAACATACATAACAGTTTTATTCAAAAGGTGGAATGACTGTAACTGTATGTAGTTTTATATATTTACAGTTTACAGATTTACATACATAAGCACATGTCTGTTAACCGATGAAAAAAATTGGTCGGTTAACCGAACCTACCAAGATTATATTATCCGTTAACCGAACCGAAACTCTTCGGTTAAGGTTGGTCGGTTAACCGATGAGGTCGGTTAACCGATGATGTCGGTTAAGTCGGTTCGGTTAAGTCGGTTAAATCGGTTAAGTCGGTTAAATGCCCACCCCTAGACTTGACTTCTAGATCTTCGTACTACTCTGGAGATTCCACCACATTCGAATCATGCACACACTTTCTTCAAAAGACACATGAAAAACATTGTGCACACTCGACATCTTCTCAAGTAAATCCAGTATATACGTGAGCATTCCAATCCGTTCGACTATCGGAAATGGTCCAACGAACCTTGGAGTTAATTTTCCTTAACTTCCGAAACGAACAACATTCTTCAACGGTGAAATCTTTACGAAAACCATATCACCAACATTGAACTCCAAGTCTTTTTGACGCTTACCGACGTTACTCTTCTGATGATCTTGGGCTGCCTTCATTCGTCGCCTAACGATCTTGATGCAATCTGATGTCTCTTTGATTGTCTTTGGCCCAAGCATCAACTTATCTCTAATTTTTAACCAACAGGTTGGAGAAGTACGCGGTCTTCCATACAACGCCTCGTATGGTGCCATTCCAATGCTCGACTGGTAACTGGTGTTATATGAGAACTCAACTAGATGCATATGGTCTTTCCACGATCCCGCGAAGTTCAATACACAAGCTCTGAGGATATCTTCCAAAACTTGGTTAACTCTCTCAGTTTGACCATTGATATGGGAATGATAAGCCATACTCAAACACATCTCGGTTCCCAAAGTCTCTTGCAAACTCTTCCAAAGTCCACTTGTGAACAATGGATCTCAGTCACTCACTATGCTCTTTGGGATACCATGGAATCGAACTATCAATTTTATGTACATCTCAGCCAACATCGATGTCGTCCTAGTTGATCTGACAGGAGTAAACCTTGTGCCACTACACCATAACAACAAATTAGACACCCCCCTATCCGCCAAATTTGATATAGGTTATAGTCGTACCAAATTTGATATGGTTCTTAGTCGTATTTAAATATTTAGATAAGGCTATGAACCTAATTAAAAATTTGATACGGGTATAGATCGTTTCCAAATCATGCCTATTTTAGTGTGTAAAACTTTTTTCCGAAAACACACACCTTTCCCTCCTTAATTTTAATTACCTCAAGCTCTCTCCCTCCCTTTCTTTTATTTCCTTCGACGAATATTATATCCCATGCCCTATTTCCATTTCTGAAATCGATCCCAAAATAGTGTACAAATCCGAAAGTTGTCTGCTCAAATTGGCTTCTTCGTCATCGTCTGCAAATTGTCCTTCTCAATATTTGGTAAAAAAATTGATTTGATTCAATTTCTTGTAATCTTTTTTGTTTTCACTATTGTTTCAACATGCTCTAGGCCTTGAGACATTTACAGGTTTTTACCCAAGGGCGGTTATAAAGCAAGGTTGAACGTTAAACAAATCAAGGTTTTCGCAGTTGGTCATATTTCACAATGGTTAGTGTACACATAATTTGAACTATTTCCTTGTATTAGTTATACTGGATCAGATATGTAGAATATAAACTTGAATTTTGTCTGTTAAACTGTCATACTCGTTCTGATAATAAAACTAGTTTTAGGTTAACTAGTTAATTCATGTGCTGAACCATACATAAAAATTAGCAAGTTTTATTTACTTTTCATATACCAGACCTAAACATATGTACTGAAACTAATTTTATTTACTGATTTAAATAAATAATTCGTGTACTAAAATAAACCAATGTTAATTTATAAACTATAAATGCCTGGAGGAAATGAACCCGCTAAGGATTGAAAGTTCATTTGATCTTTTAGCGGAGAAAAGATATGGGCATGTGTGAAGGGGTGGGCCCATTTGTGATCCAGTGGCAAATGGAGAAACAAAAACTAACTTGCTAATGAAAACATATGGTTAAAGAAAGATACGGTCATGTGTTAAGGGGGGTAGGCCCGTTTGTTTGATGTGGTTATATAGATATCAATTTTATTATATATATAGTAGTAAATTTTGAATTGTATCAGCATTTTAAAAATTATAGCAATTTTTGAATAGGAGGCCAACATGCCATTCAGTATAGACAAAAAGTGGATTAATGAACTTGATCAAATATCTACATGCTATATAGATGGGGTGAAGAAGTTTATTTTTTTTTGTTCAAGAAAATGGTGGTAAGAAAAGAGTGTATTTATGCCCTTGCACTCGGTGCCAAAATATGAAGACGTTCAAATTAGATGAAATTCAATTTCATTTGCTTAGATGGGGTTTTATCCAATCATAAAGCATGTGGTATTTTCATGGAGAAAAGGGTGGAAATGAAAAAACAACAACCAATTAGTAATGCCACAAGTACCGATGAGACTGAACATATTAGGATGGAAGATCTAGCCAATGATGCAGATAGATTTCATGATTTTCAACCTGAACATCTGTTGTCTGATCATGCCAATGTTGGAGAGCAGTCTACGGATGATGGAAATTGGCAAGCCAATGAAAGAAAGAAGTATAAATAACTTTTTTATAGCGCAAAATAGCCACTGTATCCTTCATGTTCAAAAGGGATAACGAAGTTGTATGCCATTATGAAACCGAATAGCTCGAAGACCCAATATGTCTTTTCAGATAATGGCGTGACTGCACTTCTCGAACTAGCAAAGAAGTTACTCCCTGAAGGTAACATGCTACCGACAAAATACCACGATGTGAAGAAGTTTATTAAGCAAGTTGGGATGAATTACAAAACTTATGATGCATGCATCAATGATTGTATGTTGTACTAGAAAGATGATGCAAATAGAGTTTTTTGTACAAATTGCAATGAACCAAGATATATGACATCATTCAACGAAGAGTGAAAAGGCACCAAAGTACCTCAAAAGACATTAAGACATTTTCCTATAATTTCTAGATTGAAGAGACTGTATACTGTACCATGGATAGCAGATGTAATGACCTGGCATGGTCATGCCAAGTCTGATCCAAACATAATGCGTCATCCATATGACGTTTCTCAATGCAAAGCCGTGGATTCTTTTGACAAAACGTTCGTTGTCGAGCCACGAAATGTTACATTTGGAATAACAAAAAATGGTTTCTATCCAAATTCTTCTCTATCTAACCCTTACAGTTGTTGGCTAGTAATTGTACAACCATATGATCTTCCTCCATCCATGTACATGAAACGGGAGTTTTCAATATTAACACTGTTGATTTCTAGGCCAAAATAAGCGGGGAAGGATATTGATGTTTATTTACAGCCGTTGACAGACGAGTTAAAGCAGTTATAGGAAGGAGTCGTTACATATGATTCATTAAATAAATTTGAGTTTACAATGAGAGCTAGGGTGTTGTGGGCAATCCATGATCACCCTGCTCTTGGGACTTTATCGGCATGAGAAACTCATGTCCCGTTTGTGGGGAAAACACTTGTTTTTATCATCTTCCTGAAAGTAAGAAGATGTGTTTTATGGGACATCGAATGTATCTGTAACACCCCATAAATTTAAAGAACATTATAATGATAAATTAATGAATACTTAATTAAATATTGACAATTAAGTAAAACAGACTATGCCATTGCATTCGTCTCGGAATTCTGCTTAAGATAGACTCCGAGTTTGCGCAAAATGGACATCTATGAAGAAGTTATTAAGCCTAGAAGTTTGAATACACACAAGAGAATTATACACACACAAAACAATTCAAAACAGTTCAAAATAATTCAAAAATCTGAGACATGGGGTAGGGCGGGAGTTCAGCCCGTTAGGGGTCGACCCAACCCTAAGGGTGTCGACCCCCATGTTGACCCTCCCTCCCCCCCCCCCCGAGATCTGGGAAGAAATCAATTTCTGACATGGACACGTTTCTTGACTAGATTCGTTGACCCTAGGTTATGTAAAGGACCTTAATCCCAATGTTTTATTCATCTAAATCAATGGCGACAATGAGGTGCTGCCCCAACTCAAAGAAAAATAGCCTATTCTTCTTCAATAACAAGTTATACGTATTCAAGGGTCTGTGCTTCAAACAACTACAATCAATTCTCTGTTTTTAGATCCAATCACAGTGAGTCTATGTTATTTTTAGATATAAACACCTAAAATGTAATACTGGCATGGTTATAAGCTTGGATCTAAGCCTATGCCTGTTAGTAGTCTGAATCACAATAGTTCTGCCATTACTTGTATATCTAATTTACTGTCTAGATCTCATATGCCTATTAATGACATCCATGTTCTGTTAGTTTGCCTAATCATGTCACCTTATTCCTATCATGTTAGTTTGCCTAATCATGTTACCTTATGCCTATTATGTTAGTTTGATTAATCATGTCATCTTATGCTAGTTATATTTACCATTCCTATTCTTGTTCTCTTCTCTCCCTCTTTCCTTTTTTGTTTTTATTGTCAGGCTACCTTTAAGCCTAGGCTTATCGCTGAAATATGCGAATGCACGAAATTGGGAACGATTAATTTGGGGCATAATTCATATTGTAAAACATAATTAGGAATTTTGGGCATAATTTGTACCTTAAGCCAAAACTTGAGATTTGGGGGCATAATCTACATCTTGATTTAAACCTTAATTTGGGGCATAAAAAGTATTATAGATCGGACGTTTGGGCATAATAAACATGAAAATTTGTTAATGATGAAAATGCCTAGATTTACAGTAATTAGAAACTTTAACTGCGCTTAGACACGAGGTTAGATTACACTGGTGGTAGAAGCCTACCCGGAACCACCCGACATATCCAGCGTCCATAAGTGGTAAATCTAATGTGCGGGGTCTAAGTGCATAAACACGTAACGGTGCTAAGACACGAGGTTAAGTCCGACTTGTGAAGAAGTCTGCCCGGACCCAATCGACATATCCAGCATCCACAAGTGGTAGACTTAATATGGGATGTCTAGCGCATTATAACCATAAATGAATGAATGGTGGTGAATTTGTAATACTTAACCTTTTTGAATCCATAAAGATTACATGAACCTATTAACTTGAGCAGGGTTTAAGCAAACTTGCTTGAATCAGTGAGAGGGTTAAGTTAACCTTGTTAAATATATGAGGACAGATTATATTATAAATCCGACAAACTTAACCTGTTGGGGTTATTGTAATAACCCGGAAAATACGAGCCAATTTAAAATTTTTAAATTGATTATTTCAAAGCAATTTGAACCATTTAAATAGAATATTTCAATAAATTAGTGAATTAGAAATAATGAGTCAGTTTGAAAATTTGAATTCGAACTTTGACCGACTGTGCAGGGTGGAAAATATAACGGATTTTAGTGAGACCAAAAATATTTAAGTCTGTTAGTCAATACCTTTCTAACGAATCTGAAAAATCAAAGTTTCATAACGGGAATCAAAAGTTATGGCCGAATGAATTTTCAGAAGAGTCGGTATATGGAATATATAGGCCTGGAAAATTGATATTTTGCATATGGCCTCGGAATTCGACGAAACCACTTTGTTGGGTCCGGGATGTCAAACTATTGCTAGGTTTCAAATTTCATAATTTTTCGAATCAATATGTGAGCGTGGCAAAAGAAAACGCGTTTGACCAGTTTCTGTTGAATTTAATCGACTGGAAATTGGCCATTTTTCAAACGGTCTCAGAATTCGACGAAACTAGTTTTGTTAGAACCGTATCATCAATACGAAACTAGAAAATATTTTTCTGGAATTTTTCTAGTTAGTATGTGACCCCGGTAATTTGAAATGTACGTTTAAAATTCAATATAAGGATTTAAATGTAATTTCAACGGAAACTGATTGTAACGATCAAATCAGCTTACGATACATATCCCATTGTGTTCGGAATGGGGGTAAAACGCTATGGACGACAGGCGGTAGGCCTCGTTTCGAGGTCGTATGTAAAAGTCAACCTTTTTTGCAAAATTAAATAATAAAAAAAAATATTATTCCCTCCCTTTTCTTCTTCTTGCCCCCCCCCCCCCCCCGATTCATTAATCAGAAACGAAATTAAAAAAAAAGGAAAACCTAAACCTAGACCGCTTCCTCCCTCCAGACATCGCCGCCGCCCTCCCCTCGAAGCCGCCGCCCTCACTATCGAAGACCCCGTCCTTACCTCGAACCCCTCGCGACGCAAATCGAAGCCGCCACCCTGAAGCCTCGACGCCGACACCACCGAGCACCACCACCACGAAGCCGTCGACGCCCTCTTCTTCCCTCCCCTTCGCAGGCAACGGTGAGCAATTTAGGTTGTTTTATTTTTATTTTTATTTTTGTTTTGCAGAAAAAAACCGATTCCTTTTAAATGATTTAAAAAAGGTAATTTCTGATTTTTTTTAAGAATTTAAAAACTAATTTTTTTAGAATATATAAACTGAATTTTTAAAGATATATAAACTGAATTTTTAAAGATTTAAAAACTGAATTTTTAAAGAATATAAAAACTGATTTGATAATGATATAAAAACTGATTTGATAATGATATAAAAACTGATTTGATAATGATATAAAAACTGATTTGATAAAGATTTAAAAACTGAATTTTTAAAGAATATAAAAACTGTTTTTTTAAAGATGCAAAAACTGATTTGAAAAAGAATTTTAAAAACTGATTTTTAAAGTAAATAAAAACTGATTTTATTTTAAGGTTTAAAATAGGAAAAGGGTTTAAACTTTGAAATAGAAAAAGGTTTAATCTTTTAAAAGAAAAAGATTTGAACTTGCAAAAATTAAAGATCATATTTTTAAAAATAGAAAAGACGGAATTTTTGTTAAGTAGAAGAAGTAAGATATGATTCTTATATTTTTAAAGCAATAAAAATATAATTTTTACATCATAGGAATATTAAAAATATAATCTTTGTTTTTAGAATATGATCTTTATATATTGAATAACATAGTAAAAATTCGATTTTTACCTATGTAGAAAATACGGGCAACGAAAGCGACAAGAAGGCGAAATAGGCGAAGATTTCTATAAAGGAAGAGTCGTGTTATTGGATAGCTATTGGTGAGAATTTCTCACTCTTCACTTTCTCTTTTTATATATATATATATATATATATGTGTGTGTGTGGAAAAAAAAAGTGAATTGCTATATATAAATATTTATCTATATATATATATATATATATATACGCCCCCCCCCCTCGTCCACAAACCATGGACGATATTTATTGGTTGAAATTGTTGTGAAAATTGGTTGACGGCAAATTGTTGTTTGGGATTGTTTGTGGTTGATATTGAATTGATTGTGGTTGAAAAATACCCGTTTGTGATTTGAAAATATTTGGTTGAAACCACATAGGATTAGTTTGTGGAAATGAAATAAATATAAACATGCCGCCTGTGTGCGAATTAGATGCATGATCCCCATTGTCAAAAACCGCGAGGTTTTAAGGTAGAGCGAGGAGCCGTACTAGGGACGGTGCCGGTTTTAACTACCCTGCCGTTATGCTGCCGAAATTTTGAATAATCTTTGTGTGTTAGAATTATTTTCATATGTTGAAATTATTTTACATGCATTGAAATTAAAGTCATATATTGAAACTATGTCCATGTATGGAAATTGTTCATGTGTTGAAAAGTGTTGTGTGAAAATAAAATTCATTTGTGAATGAATGAAGTGTATAAACAATAAAAAAAATCACATTTTTATATATATATGAAGTATGAAAAATATTCGCCTTATATAAATAATTTCAATCATAAAAATCCCATCTTTCTAATATGAACAACATAAATAAATTGTCCATGTGTGGAAATACTCATTTGTTGAGAAATGTGTGTAGTGGAAAGGTTCATGTGTGGAATAAAAAGATTGAACGATAAAAATTACATTTTTATTGAAACTATGAAGTGTTGAAACCATACATTGGTTGAATAAATATTTTAAATGATAAAAATATCATTTTTATCATATGTGTGATATGCTAAAGATATGCAGACGTTGAAACAAAAATTTGTGATAGAAATATTATTTTTAACATGCATAGGAACTAAATTAAATAGTCATGTGTTGAAATCAACTTTAGTTCGCCAAAATTATCATCTTTGAAATGTGAAGTGTTAAAAATAGCCACTGGTTCGAATAAACGTGCATGAGTTGAAATATACATTAACTAGCTAATGATATGATTTTAGCCTATGCATGTGATATTAGAATGAATGATGTTTTTAAACCAAAGCAAATCAAATATGAAGTTGAATAGAAAATGATAAATGTTAGAAATTGTATATATGTGCATGCATATCTATTGAACAGGTTATAGCAAAGAGGCTAGAGAAGAGGAATAAAATTTTGTGCCCGACAAATAGGTACACGTTTACTGTTTTGTTTGGGTGATGATTTTATGAGCCTGTTGGCTAGCCGCTTGGCTTTTTCTTTTTCTTTTTGAGATTAGAAGGACCGGGAACGCTATTTGCGATTTCCCGATGCTCCCGGTGCAGGGGAGGTTATGGCGAAATTTTCCAAAAATTTAAGGTGTTAGAAAAATATTTGAAGTGAAAACGATATGGAAATCATTGAATGAACTATATTTATATAAATATATAAATATAAATATAATTAAAACGAAACGTGGCCGTGCAGTTCATATTTTGAAACCGTGATTTCAAATGACTAGTGCGGAAGATCCGACCATTGGATTTTCCCGAAACCTCAACCGTTGGGTTCGCCTTGGAAATATCTTTCCAACAGCACCAACTTTGTGAAGATCCGACGGTTGGATTGTCTGGAATGTTTAGTTCAAAATTAGTGAAAAACAGCGCCAGAAATGATTATATTTATATATATATATATAAATATAATTAAATTAAATCGAATAACGACGCTGCAGTTCGTAAATTGAAATCGTAACTTCAAATGGTTAGTGTGGAAGATCCGACCGTCGGATTTTCCTAAAACTGGAACCGTTGGATTCGTTTTGAAAAGACCTTCCTAATGATGTAAAATTTGTGAAGATCCAACGGTTAGATTTTCCTATATGTGTAAAACAAAATTAGTAGAAAGCAGCGCCAGTGCGTCGACACGACCTGAAACGTCGTTTAATTAAATATGTCCGTTTTAAATTAAATAAAAATGGCGATATATCGTTATTAAGTGCTATAGACGATATAGAGTGAAAATAAACCAATTTTGTTGTGTTTGCTGGATATGTGATGGTTGAATGTATTTGACGTGAAAATTATAACTAAATAACTGAAATGTGAATGTTGAATAGTTCAACCCTGTGATTAATTGGTTTGAAAATCTAAATATACGTGGGTTATTTGAAAAGGCCGAGTTTATCTCATTTCAAATAATCGATCGACGTTGAGAAGTCGAAGAGTCGAAGACGACTGAAGACCGACGATCTCCACATTGGATGGATGGGCGCTACTGATGCTCGTGATTGGAGTAGCTACCATGAAGGAATTGAAGTAGTAGCCGTCCAAACATATTGTTGATTGTACGGATATGCGAGGAATTGGTGCCTCCGGTTTCGTTCAGACCCAGAACGGACTTGTAAATGGACTGTGTGTCTGACATTGGATTTTGTACTGTGTTGATTGATCTCTGTTAAATATATATCTGTTTGGCGGCGGAGAATTTATTCTCTTGCTTAACGCCCTTCTCTGAGACGTACGAGCTCAGAGGTTATGTATTGACAGAAACCAGTCGCATGGAGTGGATTGCCTGTGTGGCACGCCTAAGTGGCATATGATCAAGGCTTCTGTTGCAAAGCAAAGTCTTGTGGTTGATGATCAAAGCATGGTCTGTGTGACTAGCTTTGTGTATAACGTGAATTCGCGAGCCTCACACCTCGGTATGAGTCAAAAACGGGAGAGTGACTGCAGGGAGAGCACGACGTTTCTTTCTAGCTAAGGTGGTGTCAGTGACCTACCAGCCCTGACATTATATATACTTTTCACCTGTGTGGTTGTTGGAATGCGAGGCGCCTCGATATAGGTCTGTAAGGATCGGGAAACGTGTGTTCAGGAATTGCCAATCCTCAAAAGTAAGGGAGGACCGGCCCTGAAGATCCAAGGATCATAGTGGGGTCCTGGGACATTTGCTAGAGTGTCTCGAATCGGAGACGAGCTTGCCCCTTGCCTCGACTCATGAAGGAATCCAATTTCCAATACGATATGTGCGGTTG
Source organism: Allium sativum (assembly GCA_030737875.1). Classification (NCBI taxonomy): domain Eukaryota; kingdom Viridiplantae; phylum Streptophyta; class Magnoliopsida; order Asparagales; family Amaryllidaceae; genus Allium; species Allium sativum. The sequence continues at coordinate 129,156,160 of CM060921.1, read as the reverse complement.
TGATTGTATTACTAGTATGGCGACATAGTGGTATGGGTCATTTATGCCGCCTATGATTGATATTTATGATTGAAATCGCTTTTGAAACATATATGCACTAGTAATAATATCAAGCACTTTTGTTTATTCGTATGAAGCATCTTTGGCCATTATAAGGTAAAAACTCTATCCTCCGGCTTGCGTTGCATTGTGTGATGGGACCTGAGTCTTATAATGGCTTCATTTTATAAAAAGCATTGCGTTGATTTAATCGGTTGTCTTATTTCATGCACTAGCACTCATTGGAGTAAACCCGTTCCGCGAAAGTGGCGTGGTCCTTTGATTTGCCTTATTATTGTTGTTAATAAGTTGAATGGATTTCTCATACCAGTCCCATGACTGACTCGTAGTTTGTTTCACCTTGCAAACTCGGGTGCCCTTATTTTCACACGGGCAGCCTAGTTACAGGTTTCTGACGCACCTTTTGGCTCATGGCGAGGCTTGACTACACCGTGCTGACTTGGATTTTCTCCGCCATTATTGTATCTATATTATGATTCCGCCACTGGCGATGTAGACTGATATTCCTTTTGTGTACTCTTTATGTATGATTCCGCCTCAGGCGATGGTGACTGATTATGTATCATTATGCACTAAGTTGTATCCTGTACTGTGCTTCTCTGATGTGATGTTATCTATATGATTCCGCTGTCATATGTGTGTAAATTATTCTATTTTCTGTTTATGCTATTATCTGTGATCTGCTAATGATGATTAATGTGTTATATTCCAATGATTATCCTTAACACCGTGCCACGGGGTTTTGGGATCGTCACAGCTGGTATCAGAGCTTTGGTTAACCTTAGTTCTGGAGTCTAACACATTAAACACTTCGTCAAAATAGAATCAGTAGTATTCTAAGGCGAGTCGCTCATTAGAGATAGGACTAGTAAAGTCCTAGAATGAGCTGAGCAGAATAGCAAAAACAATTGATCAGTCCATCGTTATCTTTCCGTAGGAATTTCTGCTTAACTATGCAATAGACTATTATTTCTGTTAACTGACTTTTTCGTTACTTATACAGAATTTGACAAATGGCTACCAGAGGAGCCGCCGCTAGAGGAGGCCGTGCCGGCTGAGGCCGAGGAAGGGGAGAAATCCCAGCTCAAGAAGGACCTTTGATACAACCTCCAGCAGCTCAATACTTCGAGCTCGACCGTGTAGCTAAGAGATATAAGAACTTAGGAGGCAAGACCTTCTCGGGAATTGGCACCGTAATAGAGGCCCTTGCATGGCTCAAAACATGTGAGAAAATTCTTGAAGGCCTATGGCTAGGAGACGAAGACAAAGGTATTATGGGCGCCTGGCTTATGCAGGAACAAGCCGAATTATGGTGGGAATCTCTTACCGCCGGGAATAGAGAAGCTGGAAGAACATGGGATGGATTCAAAGAACTCTTCAAGGAGAAATATGTCCCAGAACAAGCTCTAGAAAGAATGCACGATGACTTCGCCAATCTCCAACAAGGGGATCTTTCCGTGCAAGATTATCTGAACAAATTCACAATGTTGTCGCCCTATGCTCCAGAACTCGTTGCTACCGCGAAATCCAAAAATAAGAGGTTTATCTTTGGACTAAGACGTCAATATCATGATAGAACCATGGCCCATGTCAAGCTGGATTTCAACGAGCTAGTGGAGATGACATGCAACTATGAAGACCTTGATCAAAGGCATCTGGATCAGGATCGCGCTAGAAGTCAAGCAGGAAACAAGCGCAAGCCTACTGTAAATCAAGGCGAGTCAAGCCAAGCAACATCTTCAAAGCCTCAGACTGGCAAGCCGCCAAGAGGAAATTGCTTTAACTGTGGTAAGCCGGGGCACTACTCAAACGTCTGCACAGCTCCAAAGAGGCAGAAAACAAATTCTCAAGGCTCGAGCCAAGGCTCTCAGAACCCTCGTTCGTGCTTCAACTGTCGCAAGACCGACCATCTGGTCAAAGACTGTCCTTTGTTGAAGAAAGCTACTGTAGCTCATGTCTATGACGGGTCTAGCCCGCCAGCTGCTTCCGACGGAGCAGGTAAACCCGATGTTTTGGGAGGTACCCTTACAATTAAAAATATTCCTGTTTTTGTATTATTTGACACAGGTGCATCGCGTAGTTTTATTGCTAGAAACACAGTGCACAAATTAAAGTTAAAACAGCGAAAGCTTAAAGAATCGGTTGAAGTTCATAACCCGATAGGGGGTCCTGTTACTCTCGGTTCATATTGTAGAGTGCCGATCTCTTATTCTTCCTATAAATTTTCTTTTGATTTAATCGTTATGGATTTTCCCGAATTCGATATTATTCTCGGGCTGGATTGGTTAACGAAATATGAAGCTGAAGTGAATTGTGTGGAAAGAATCGTTAAAATTCGAACGAAGCTTGGATATATTACGGTTCCCTGTCATGGTTCGAATTCGAATAGAGAAGAATTTTGGTCAGCATTAGAACTTATCCCCACTTCCATGGAAAAGATTCTGATTGTTAGCGACTATGCGGATGTGTTTGAAGAAGTTGAAAACTTACCTCCGCAAAGAGAAATAGAATTCCGAATCGATCTAATTCCTAATGCCAGACCAGTGGTGCATCCAATCCGTAGAATGACTCCGAAAGAAAAAGAAGAATTAGGCGATCAAACTCGTCAACTGTTGTGGAAAGGTCTAATCAGACCGAGTTTTTCTAATTGGGGTGCAGCTGTCGTGTTTGTCCCAAAGTCAGACGGTACTCTTAGATTATGTGTTGATTACCGAGACCTCAACAAACAGACGCTCAAAAATAAATATCCATTACCCCGCATTAATGATTTTCTAGACCAATTAAATGGGGCGAAAGTATTTTCCCGAATGGACCTAGCTACAGGTTTTCATCAATTGAGAATAGCAGAAGAGTGTGTTCCTTTGACCGCTTTCAGAGGTCCAGACATATTTTATGAATGGTTAGTAATGCCGTTTGGCCTTTGCAACGCTCCACCATACTTTGTCGATCTAATGAATAGAGTGTTCAGGGGAGTTCTGAATAAATTTGTCCTCGTATTCATCGATGATATTTTAATCTACTCCAAATCAAAACCCGAGCATGAAAAACACTTAGAACAAGTATTGGAGATTCTAAGGAAGAACGTCTTCAAAGCCAAATTCTCTAAATGTGTCTTCTGGCAAGAAGAAGTTAAATTTCTTAGCCATGTCGTGTCAGAGAAAGGAATTTCTGTTGACCCAAGCAAAATAATAGCGATTCAAGACTGGAAACAACCCACTACTCCCACAGAAGTTAGAAGTTTTATGGGGTTGGCTAGTTATTATCGAAAGTTCGTTAAGGATTTTTCGAAGATATCCGGTCCGTTAACGAAGCTCACAAAGAAACATGAGAAGTTTAAGTGGACTTCCGACTGTGAAGAAGCTTTCCAGGAATTGAAATCGAAGTTGACCACCGCTCCAGTGTTAACTATTATTGATGGCAATCAGGATTTAACGGTTTGGACAGATGCTTCTATTAGAGGTCTTGGTGCAGTGTTAATGCAGAGAGGCCAGGTAGTCGCTTATGCAAGCCGCCAATTGAAACCGCATGAGAAGAATTATGTGACTCATGATCTTGAGTTGCTAGCCATCGTATTTGCCTTGAAAATCTGGAGGCATTATTTATTGGGCGAGAAATTTATACTGTACACAGATCACCAATCATTGAAGTATTTATAGACCCAGAAAGATTTGAATCTGAGACAGCAGCGTTGGCTAGAATTTCTTGCAGCGTATGATCTTGATATCCTGTATACGCCGGGAAAAGCTAACGTAGTAGCGGATGCGCTTAGTAGAAAAACCGCAATCATTGCCAATCTTATAATTACACCTGGATTGATTGATAGGATATCTGTTCTTCAGAAAAGTGACAATTTTGCGAAAGAGATGGTAAAAAGGATTCAAAGGGGCGAAGGCTCCAGTTTCCAAGTGGATACAGAAGGAGTTTTGAGGCTGAATAGAAGAATATGTGTTCCCGACATTCCCGAGCTTAAAAGAGAAGTGCTAGATGAATGCCATAAATCCAAATTTTACATCCATCCTGGGGTGAGTAAAATGTACAATGATATCAAACGCACTTTCTGGTGGAAGGCAATGAAAAGAGATATTTCTTTGTATGTTAGCAGATGCCCTACTTGTCAATTGGTCAAGAGTGACCAACAGAAGCTAGCTGGACTGTTGCAACCGTTGGAAGTCCCAGGTTGGAAATGGGAACAGATTTCCATGGATTTCATAGATGGTTTGCCACGAACCAAGAAAGGTAATGACAGTATTTGGGTAATCGTAGATCGCTTCACGAAGACTGCCCATTTTATACCTGTCAGGTCCAATAGAACTGCCCAAAGTCTAGCACAGATATATTTCAAAGAAATTGTTAAGCTGCATGGAATTCCCATCAGCATAGTCAATGATAGAGATCCCCTATTTAGTAGCAAGTTCTGGGAGGCATTCCAGGCAGAATTGGGAACAAAACTGAATATGAGCACCGCTTATCACCCACAAACAGATGGCCAAACTGAGCGGGTGAATAGAATTTTAGAAGATTTATTGCGGGCTTGTATAATCGATTTTGGTGGGTCATGGGAAGATCATTTGCATTTGGCAGAATTCTCATATAACAATAGCTATCAAGCAAGTTTGAGGATGTCACCATTTGAAGCATTATATGGCAGACCCTGCAGATCTCCAGCATGTTGGGTAGAACCTGGCAACAGACTTGTACTAGGACCCGATATGATTAGGGAAGCATCTGATAAAGTGGACTTCATCAAGAAGCGATTGAAAACCGCCCAAAGCCGACAGAAAAGTTACGCAGACTCTAGAAGGAGAGATTTGACATTTGCTGTTGGTGATCATGTTTATTTAAAGGTTTCTCCGATGAGAGGAGTAATCAGATTTGGTAAGACTGGGAAGTTGGCACCGAGATTTATTGGTCCCTTTCCTATACTTGAGCGAATTGGAACTCTTGCTTATAGGGTTCATGTAACACCCCGAATTTTAGTTAATGCTAAAATTCGCTAATTATAGGATAAATAATCTCAGACGTGGGAATTGGGGGTAACGGGCTGCGTTATTGCGTTCATCTCGGAAAAATACGCGAAATAGAGTCCGAGTTTTCGAAAATCGGAGTCCGTATGGCCCGGTTATGGCCCAAAGAAGTTTGCAGAAAAATTAGAGCTAAAAACAGATTTAGGAATTTAAATTTAAATTAAAATTCAGATTTGGAATGGGCCAGGCGGGGTCAGGCGGGAAGCTTCCCGCCCAACCCATGTCGACAGGGCTGTCGACAGGCCTGTCGACAGGGGTGTCGACATGCCTGTCGACTTGCCTGTCGACAGGGTGGCACCGTTCTGTGAACCTGGGTGCACCAGGTTGCACCAGGTTGGGGTTCAGGCTGGCTAGGAGGGCTGGTTCTAGAGATTTCCTAAATCTAAGGGTCCTAATCTAATCTAGGGTTAATCTAAGGGCCTAAAACACTCACCTAATCCTATAAATAAGACCCCAACCCTACCCTAATTCATTCATAATTAAGTCTTGTAACTAAACTATGGCAAAATGAAATTTGAGCATGGCCTCCACTAGTTCATAAAGAAAGTTGCAAGCTAATCCCTCTCTAATCAATCTCTAATCATCATTATCTTCATAGTTTGCAACTAATAAGGTTGCTAATCTTAAGTTTGGTGAGTTTCTATCACTTTAACATCATTTGTTAAAGTAAGTAGATTGGGCGTAATGAGACTTATGGTCTTAAATGCGGATTAGTGAGTTTGAATCATGTATAATGATATATTACTCTATGTTGTTCTATGTTTATGCATATTTGATAAGTTGGTTTATGCATGCTTAATAAGTTGATTTATGCATGTTTAACAAGTTGAAAGTGATATGCAAGTTAAGTATATGTTTAAATGCAAGTTGAAAGTGATATGCAAGTTAAGTGTATGTTTAAATGCAAGTTGAAAGTGATATGCAAGTTATGCGTGCTTATGCAAGTGTATGGATGCTTATGCAAGTCATATATATGTTTAAATGCAAGATTTATGTGATATGCAAGTTATGCATGCTTATGCGAGTATATGAATACTTATGCAAGATATGTATATGCTTAAATGACATGATATGCAAGTTATGCAAGTATGTGAATGTCTATGCAAGTATGTGGATGCCTATGCAAGTATGTGAATGCTTATGCAAGTTATGTGTATGCTTAAATGCATGTTTAACATGTTATGCAAGATTGAGAATGCCTATATGCAAGTTTAACATGTTAGGTAAGATATGTGTATGATAATATGCAAGCTCATATGCAACATGTTATGCAAATCATGTGTATGATAATATGCAAGTTTGGGTTGTATGTAGTTGGGTTAATATATGCTCATATATGCAAGTTGACATCCTCTTAACCCATGACAAAGTTGTATGTTAAACCCATGATATTTGTGATGATCTTCCCCTTATTATGTCATGTAACGAGAACGATTTACGTGGGGAACGATGGGGTTGGTAATATGTTAATAAATGAATGTTTGGGTATGATTAAGCATACCATAAAAATAAATTACCATAAGAGGGAATTTACCTATTGAGTTAGGTCTACCCCATGGGAATTTACCTATTAAGTTAGGTCTACCCATGTTATGGAAAATTTGATATTAATTAGGGATAATTAATATGGGGGTGATTAATTAGGTGTAATTAATCGACTAAGACACGAGGTTGGACTCATTTGTAGTGTAAAACTGCCCGGACCCGACCGGCTTAACCAGTTGCTACAAATGTCAGCCCAATGTGAGAGGTCTTAGCCATAAATTAAATACGTGATTAAGGTAAAGACACGAGGTTAGACTCTGTTATGACGTAAGACTGCCCGGATTCTACCGGCTTAACCAGGCGGTCATAACAGCCAGTCTAATGTGGGAGGTCTTTACGGGAGATCACGGTCTTAATTAATTAAGAAACACTTAACCATAATAGCATGTAGTGGGACATGAGGGGTTAAGTGGGTGCCTTGGGTGGCATGAGGAAATTTGGTGGTTGCCTTGGGTGGCACGTGGAATCTAGTGGGTTGCCTTGGGTGGCAATAGAAAATACGATTAGAATACTTAACCAAGTGGAAACATGTAATTAAACATGATTAAAGGGTTAAGTGGGATACACTACATATTTGACAAGCTTAAGTGGGTAGCTTATGGGGGCCCATTTCAACCAATATCCCAAACGTATCTTTGTGGGCTCGACCCATGTCGAGTGACGGGACACGCATATTGGGCTTGATTATAAGAGGCTAAAAACGGGTTAGCGGTGGCAACGCAAGTCCAACGGGTTTCATATGCGTGTGTGGGCCCGGGCTGGTAGATAAGCCGTTGTTGCATCGTGTAGATATAAAGCCGTGCACCGTTAATATTGGGGAGCCACTTTAGGGGAGTGATACACCCCACTGTGGGACCAGCACGGGTATCTACGGTAGGGAGCCGATCGCTTGGGGAGTAGTGGGTACACCTAATGAAGATAGGGGCAGACGGCACCTATGTAGGGGTACACGAAACTACTGGGTAAGAATTACCGGGTACACCTAGTGGAGATAGGGGCAGACGGCACCTATGTAGTGGGCTAGGGGTACATGAAACTACTGGGGAAATTTTCTAAGTCCTTGGAAGGGATCAACCTTTAAGTAGGAATGACTGGTGTGGTGCAGTTAGTAATTATCCTTGGGTGGGTAGATGCGTCCTGACGATTATCTTAGTTTATCCTAAGTCTTCCAAGCTGCTTAGTGTAGCCATTCATCCCCAGATATTACCGTAGGTCAAGTTTATGTCTTCTCTGGTTACTTTAATGATTATATTGTTAAAGTTATAGGACTCACTCAGACTTATGTCTGACCCCGTTGTTTTTATCTTTTTTCCTAACCCTCAGGTCCTACGGTGGATCCTAGCGGTAGTAGAGCTTGATCGGATTTCTGTTTCCAGTCTTGAGGAGCTTGGGTAGATGTAAAGCTCCAGTCATCCAGTTATCTTTTCTTTTCTTATGGCTATTGTATGAGGGAGTGGGATTATGTACTTCTTTATTTTGACAGATATTGTACTTGACTTTTATCATGGTTTTATGATGTAACCAGACATGTTTATTTCCGCTGTTATGAGATGATGTTTTAAATTTCAAATACTGTTTATATCTGTCTTGGTGAAATTTTTCTGTTCTATATTCACTAAAATACTCCACCGATGCTATGGCATTCCCTTATGAGTGACTATAGCGGGCGTGGGGTGTTACACGTGGTATCAGAGCAAAGGTTACCGGAACAGATAAAATTTTTAGAAAACTATTTTTTTCTAAAACATTTTTGGAAAAAGATATTTTCAAAAACATGTCTTTTAAGAGAAAAGTTTTTGAAAGAAAAGCATAATCCCCAATAGCCATATCTATATCCTTCGAATTCTCCATTTTGAATCTTTCCTTTTTCGTTTCAGCATGGCCGAAAATCTTAATCTTCCAGAGGGTGTGACGGTACCAGTATGGTATAGGAGATTGATGGAGGCTAGGGCCACCACTGCGGGTCCAGCAAATATTCCTCCACCAACCGTAGCACCCGATCTTCCTCCTCCCCCTCCTCCTCGCACGGATACTTTTGCTAAGACTTGCAAGGAATTTAAAGCTATGGGAGGGAAACCTTTTCAAGGATCTGAAACCTTTGTGGAGGCTAGAGATTGGCTTAAGGAGGTGGAAGAGTTGATAGATATCTTTGAGATGGAAGAAGGGAAGAAAGTCAAGTTGGCTGCTTGGTTAATGAAGGGAGAGGCCTCATTCTGGTGGGAGGTTACTAATGGAGAACGCCCCGTTGACTCTTGGGCGGATTTTAGGCAAAGATTTGTGTCAAAGTTTCTCTCAAGGGCGGAGGAAAACTTGTATATGGAAAGATTCTTGACTCTAAAGCAAGGAAATCTTTCGGTGAAGGAATATGTTAACAAGTTTAATCAATTGGCAAGGTTTGGCCTAGACATGGTGAATACACCGGAGAAGAAGGCTTTGCGGTTCGTGAAAGTCTTGAATGAACCAATGCATGGGTTGGCTATGACTCACATCCCTATGGGGGCCACCTTTGAGAAGCTAGTTGACATGGCACTCATGTATGAGGAAGAGAAGGGTCCTAATGATAATAAGGCACCCGAGAAGAAAGGAGATCAAAAGAAACCTCAACAACAGCAAAGCAAAGGTGGGAAAGGCAACGGTGGCAAGGGCAAGAAGAAGAAGTGTTTCAATTGTGGGACACCTGGCCACCTAAGCAAGGATTGTCGCAAGAAGAAGAAGACCGGCTGCTTCCACTGTGGCGAAGCAGGGCACTTAGTGAAGGATTGCCCTAAGAAGGGGCAAAGGACGGGATCTACCTCAGGAGGACAGGTGCAAGCTCTTATGGCACCGAGTCAGGCTAGGGGGCAAGTAAAGGCTCTCGCGGTTCCACCGATTCAGGAGAGAGGTAGAACTATTTCCGTTGAAAGTCTGGTTTTTCTATTTGACCATCTGTTCGTACATTGTTTGATTCAGGCGCATCGCATTCGTTTATTTCATCATCATTAGTTGAGTTACTGCACCTAGACACCAGTCTGGTAGATGATCCCTTGGTTGTTTCAAACCCAATTGGGGGCTCCACTTATCTGTCCATGATATGTTTGGGTTTGAAGATTTCTATACTTAGCATTGAGTTTAGATGTGATGCTTTTGTATTGGGCTTCACGGGCTATGGGTTGATTTTGGGCATGGACTGGTTATCCAGTAATGGTGCCGTTCTTGATTGCGAAAGGAGAGTTGTTAGGCTGATGACCCGCTTGGGTAACACTCTCGAGATTTCTTGTAATCCCATGGACTCTGTTATGCTAAGTTATCTTGAATCGCTTGACGCTTCGGTCGAGAGTTTGCAATCTGTTAGAGTGGTCCGGGAATATCCGGATGTGTTTGAGGAGGTGAAGGGCTTACCTCCGAAGCGGGAGATTGACTTCCGAATATATTTGGTGGATAATGCTAAACCGGTATCTTTACCAGTGCGCCACATGGCTCCTCGTGAGAGGAGGGAACTCCATAAGCAAGTAGGGGAGTTGCTTGAGAAGGGGTTCATAAGACGGAGCATATCGGAGTGGGGTGCTCCAGTAGTATTTGCTACGAAGGCGGATGGGTCCCTCAGACTTTGTGTAGATTATAGAGAACTCAACAAGCTCACAAAGAAAAATAGACACCCATTGCCGAGGATTGATGATCTTTTCGATCAGTTGGTTGGCGCTTCTGTATTTTCTCAGTTGGACTTGGCCACGGGGTTTCATCAGTTGAGGGTGGCTGAGGATAGCATAGACAAGACTGCCTTTAGGACTCCGGATGGTTTCTATGAGTGGCTGGTGATGCCATTTGGGTTGACGAACGCCCCTGCATACTTTGTTGATTTGATGAGTAGGGTGTTTAGGGAGTTCCTTAATAAATTCGTGGTGGTCTTTGTGGATGACATCTTAGTGTTTTCTAAGAGTGAAGAAGAGCATGCCCTACATCTTGGGGAAGTATTGAGGACTCTTCGAGCACATAGCCTTAAGGCTAAATTTTCTAAATGTCACTTCTGGAGGAAGGAAGTACGATTCTTGGGGCACGTGGTCTCCAAGGAAGGGATAGCTGTGGATCCCGCGAAGGTAGTATCAATTCAGGATTGGAAGGTTCCGAAGAATGCTACCGAAGTAAGAAGTTTCTTGGGGTTGGGGGGTTATTATAGGAAGTTTATTAAAGACTTCGCGAAGATATCAGCCCCATTAACCCGCTTAACAAAGAAGAATCTTGTTTTCACATGGGATGTAGATTGTGATGATGCGTTCCGACGGTTAAAGAGAGCTTTAACCACGGCTCCAGTTTTAGTATTGCCAGATGGGAGCAAGCCATTTGTTGTCTATACCGATGCCTGTGGGACAGGACTTGGCGCAGTCTTAATGCAAGAGGGAAAGGTAATAGCCTATGGTGGAAGGCAGTTGAGGGCACATGAGAAAAATTACCCTACCCATGATCTAGAGCTGGCCGCTATTGTTTTTGCGCTTAAGATTTGGCGTCATTATCTTCTTGGTGAGAGATTCGAGTTGTTCACTGACCATAAATCATTGAAGTACTTATTCTCTCAGAAAGATTTAAACTTAAGACAGCAAAGGTGGATGGAGTTCTTGGCATCCTATGACTTCGAGATATCGTATACCCCTGGCAAGGGTAACGTGGTGGCGGACGCCTTGAGTAGGAAGAGGTTGTCCTTGAGTCCATTGTTCGTGGAACGACAAAGCTTGGAATTTATCTCGATGTTTGATTTCAGACCCTCCATTGATTATGTACCCGGTTTGCTAGCTTCCTTGGAAGTTAGGCCTACTCTTTTGGGACGGATTGGAGAAGCACAGAGGGGCGACCCACAGTTGGTTGAGTTAGTAGAGAAGCTCATGAGGGGGGAGTCGTCCAGCCATTTGAGTAGGTACACCCTAGACGATAGGGGGTGCTTGCGTAGAGACGGTAGACTTTGTGTACCGCAAGACGAGGGTTTGAGGAAGGCTATTCTTGATGACGCACACCGTTCTAGGATGACCATTCATCCCGGTGGGGATAAGATGTACCAAGACATGAAGAGGGTTTTCTTCTGGGCCGGTATGAAGAAAGATGTGGCCGAGTATGTCGCTCGATGTTTGGTGTGCCAGCAAGTGAAGGCGGAGCAAAGGAAACCAGGTGGGTTGCTTCACCCATTGGAGATTCCGCAATGGAAGTGGGATAGCGTCTCGATGGATTTTATTGACGGATTACCCAGGTCGAGGAAGGGTAATACAGGAATTTGGGTGGTAGTAGATAGACTTACTAAGAGCGCCCATTTCATACCTGTGAAGAGCAAGAGGACTGCTCCATGGCTAGCTTCAGTATATCTTCGAGAGATAGTTCGATTACATGGGGTACCCTCTAGCATAGTGAGTGATCGAGATCCTATCTTCACTAGCGAGTTCTGGAGAAGTTTGCAAGAAGCAGTGGGGACTCAATTGTGTCTGAGCACTGCATATCATCCTCAGACAGACGGCCAGACTGAGAGGGTGAATCGTGTTCTAGAAGACCTTTTGAGACTTTGTATCTTAGATTTTGGAGGTACATGGGAAGAGCATCTTCCACTAGTGGAGTTCGCATATAATAACAGCTTTCAGTCCAGTATTGGTATGGCTCCTTTCGAAGCTCTCTATGGAAGGCCTTGTCGATCACCTACATGTTGGTGGGAATCTACGGATAAGATCTTGCTTGGGCCCGATATGGTTAGGGAGACTTCTGAGAAGATTGACTTGATTCGAAGAAGGATGAAAGCAGCGCAGGATAGGCAAAAATCTTATGCGGACAGGAGAAGGACGGATCTTGAGTTTGAGGTTGGGGATATGGTTTTTGTTAAGGTATCTCCATTGAGAAATGTTGTTCGCTTCGGATCCGTTGGGAAGTTAGCACCAAGGTTTGTTGGGCCGTTTCCTATCAAGGAAAGGATTGGACGGATGGCATATAGAGTGGAGTTGCCTGACAGACTTAGTGGTGTCCATGATGTATTCCATGTGTCCCATTTGAGGAAGTGCTTACATGAGACGGCAGAGGTGGTAGAGCCGAGCTTGCTTAGAGATGTAGAGGTTGAGCGTGATGCGACGATTCGACGAGCTCCTACTCGCATCCTTGGGTCAGAGACTAGGAAATTGAGGAATCGAGAGGTTCAGCTAGTCAAAGTGCAATGGGGAGAAGATGAGAGCAACGCGACTTGGGAGACGGAAGCGAAGATGCGTTCATTGTACCCATTTCTTTTTGAGGGTATGTCCTTACTTTCTCCTTTATCGCTTGTCTAGTACTTATCTTATCTTGGGTATGTCCTCTCGTTAGTACCTTTGACCTTTAGATAGGGTAAACCTATGGTTGAAACATGTGTTTGAGACATGTTATGGTTGATGGATGCAAGTGGATGCAAGTGTTTGCTAGTGGTTGCTCGTGGATGCATAAACACACACTCTAGGCACTAGATCGGCTCAGTCACTTCATATTGCATATTGCATAAAATTGTGTGTAGGAAGATATATTTATGAATGTATAATGGTTGTATTATCACATGGATGATGCATTTTGGTGAATGATTGTGCACTCATGTAGATATTGTATGTGTCGATAGGGTTCTCTCGCATACATAATGGATGCATGGCACTATCATGGTTTGCATATGTTCATACATTAGATAGGGAACATATACACACACTTTTTGCATATGCTCATACATCATTAGAAACTGTTTAAGGACAATGGATGCCTGTGGTTGATGATTTGAGTAGATGGTTGTTTGGATGGTAGGATATGCATTCTCCTTAGCTTAGAGATTTCGGGGACGAAATCCTTTAAGGAGGGGAGAATGTAACACCCCGAATTTTAGTTAATGCTAAAATTCGCTAGTTATAGGATAAATAATCTCAGACGTGGGAATTGGGGGTAACGGGCTGCGTTATTGCGTTCATCTCGGAAAAATACGCGAAATAGAGTCCGAGTTTTCGAAAATCGGAGTCCGTATGGCCCGGTTATGGCCCAAAGAAGTTTGCAGAAAAATTAGAGCTAAAAACAGATTTAGGAATTTAAATTAAAATTAAAATTCAGATTTGGAATGGGCCAGGCGGGGTCAGGCGGGAAGCTTCCCGCCCAACCCATGTCGACAGGGCTGTCGACAGGCCTGTCGACAGGGGTGTCGACATGCCTGTCGACTTGCCTGTCGACAGGGTGGCACCGTTCTGTGAACCTGGGTGCACCAGGTTGCACCAGGTTGGGGTTCAGGCTGGCTAGGAGGGCTGGTTCTAGAGATTTCCTAAATCTAAGGGTCCTAATCTAATCTAGGGTTAATCTAAGGGCCTAAAACACTCACCTAATCCTATAAATAAGACCCCAACCCTACCCTAATTCATTCATAATTAAGTCTTGTAACTAAACTATGGCAAAATGAAATTTGAGCATGGCCTCCACTAGTTCATAAAGAAAGTTGCAAGCTAATCCCTCTCTAATCAATCTCTAATCATCATTATCTTCATAGTTTGCAACTAATAAGGTTGCTAATCTTAAGTTTGGTGAGTTTCTATCACTTTAACATCATTTGTTAAAGTAAGTAGATTGGGTGTAATGAGACTTATGGTCTTAAATGCGGATTAGTGAGTTTGAATCATGTATAATGATATATTACTCTATGTTGTTCTATGTTTATGCATATTTGATAAGTTGGTTTATGCATGCTTAATAAGTTGATTTATGCATGTTTAACAAGTTGAAAGTGATATGCAAGTTAAGTATATGTTTAAATGCAAGTTGAAAGTGATATGCAAGTTAAGTGTATGTTTAAATGCAAGTTGAAAGTGATATGCAAGTTATGCGTGCTTATGCAAGTGTATGGATGCTTATGCAAGTCATATATATGTTTAAATGCAAGATTTATGTGATATGCAAGTTATGCATGCTTATGCGAGTATATGAATACTTATGCAAGATATGTATATGCTTAAATGACATGATATGCAAGTTATGCAAGTATGTGAATGTCTATGCAAGTATGTGGATGCCTATGCAAGTATGTGAATGCTTATGCAAGTTATGTGTATGCTTAAATGCATGTTTAACATGTTATGCAAGATTGAGAATGCCTATATGCAAGTTTAACATGTTAGGTAAGATATGTGTATGATAATATGCAAGCTCATATGCAACATGTTATGCAAATCATGTGTATGATAATATGCAAGTTTGGGTTGTATGTAGTTGGGTTAATATATGCTCATATATGCAAGTTGACATCCTCTTAACCCATGACAAAGTTGTATGTTAAACCCATGATATTTGTGATGATCTTCCCCTTATTATGTCATGTAACGAGAACGATTTACGTGGGGAACGATGGGGTTGGTAATATGTTAATAAATGAATGTTTGGGTATGATTAAGCATACCATAAAAATAAATTACCATAAGAGGGAATTTACCTATTGAGTTAGGTCTACCCCATGGGAATTTACCTATTAAGTTAGGTCTACCCATGTTATGGAAAATTTGATATTAATTAGGGATAATTAATATGGGGGTGATTAATTAGGTGTAATTAATCGACTAAGACACGAGGTTGGACTCATTTGTAGTGTAAAACTGCCCGGACCCGACCGGCTTAACCAGTTGCTACAAATGTCAGCCCAATGTGAGAGGTCTTAGCCATAAATTAAATACGTGATTAAGGTAAAGACACGAGGTTAGACTCTGTTATGACGTAAGACTGCCCGGATTCTACCGGCTTAACCAGGCGGTCATAACAGCCAGTCTAATGTGGGAGGTCTTTACAGGAGATCACGGTCTTAATTAATTAAGAAACACTTAACCATAATAGCATGTAGTGGGACATGAGGGGTTAAGTGGGTGCCTTGGGTGGCATGAGGAAATTTGGTGGTTGCCTTGGGTGGCACGTGGAATCTAGTGGGTTGCCTTGGGTGGCAATAGAAAATACGATTAGAATACTTAACCAAGTGGAAACATGTAATTAAACATGATTAAAGGGTTAAGTGGGATACACTAGATATTTGACAAGCTTAAGTGGGTAGCTTGTGGGGGCCCATTTCAACCAATATCCCAAACGTATCTTTGTGGGCTCGACCCATGTCGAGTGACGGGACACGCATATTGGGCTTGATTATAAGAGGCTAAAAACGGGTTAGCGGTGGCAACGCAAGTCCAACGGGTTTCATATGCGTGTGTGGGCCCGGGCTGGTAGATAAGCCGTTGTTGCATCGTGTAGATATAAAGCCGTGCACCGTTAATATTGGGGAGCCACTTTAGGGGAGTGATACACCCCACTGTGGGACCAGCACGGGTATCTACGGTAGGGAGTCGATCGCTTGGGGAGTAGTGGGTACACCTAATGAAGATAGGGGCAGACGGCACCTATGTAGGGGTACACGAAACTACTGGGTAAGAATTACCGGGTACACCTAGTGGAGATAGGGGCAGACGGCACCTATGTAGTGGGCTAGGGGTACATGAAACTACTGGGGAAATTTTCTAAGTCCTTGGAAGGGATCAACCTTTAAGTAGGAATGACTGGTGTGGTGCAGTTAGTAATTATCCTTGGGTGGGTAGATGCGTCCTGACGATTATCTTAGTTTATCCTAAGTCTTCCAAGCTGCTTAGTGTAGCCATTCATCCCCAGATATTACCGTAGGTCAAGTTTATGTCTTCTCTGGTTACTTTAATGATTATATTGTTAAAGTTATAGGACTCACTCAGACTTATGTCTGACCCCGTTGTTTTTATCTTTTTTCCTAACCCTCAGGTCCTACGGTGGATCCTAGCGGTAGTAGAGCTTGATCGGATTTCTGTTTCCAGTCTTGAGGAGCTTGGGTAGATGTAAAGCTCCAGTCATCCAGTTATCTTTTCTTTTCTTATGGCTATTGTATGAGGGAGTGGGATTATGTACTTCTTTATTTTGACAGATATTGTACTTGACTTTTATCATGGTTTTATGATGTAACCAGACATGTTTATTTCCGCTGTTATGAGATGATGTTTTAAATTTCAAATACTGTTTATATCTGTCTTGGTGAAATTTTTCTGTTCTATATTCACTAAAATACTCCACCGATGCTATGGCATTCCCTTATGAGTGACTATAGCGGGCGTGGGGTGTTACAGTTCAATTGCCAGATTGGTTGCCTGGAGTGCACAATGTATTTCACGTATCTCAACTTAGGAGACATGTGCATGATCCGGATCTTGTTGTAGAAGAAGCAGCGCAACAGGATGTGGAGATAACTCCAGAATTAGCACTCAAAAGAGAGCCATTAAAAATTGTTGGCAAAGAAACTAGAGAACTCAGAAGCAAAAAGGTTCATTTAGTTAAAGTGCAGTGGAGCAGTGATCCTAGAGATTGTACTTGGGAAACTGAGGAAAGCATTGAGCAAGCTTATCCCAAATGCAGAGTGGATATCTCTGACTAACTCCGGTGCAAGGTACCTTTACCATACTTTGCATTTACATTTTATTTCCTACTTTACTGTTGTTTCCTTTTCGAGGACGAAAAGTTTTAAGTAGGGGAGATTGTAATAACCCGGAAAATACGAGCCAATTTAAAATTTTTAAATTGATTATTTCAAAGCAATTTGAACCATTGAAATAGAATATTTCAATAAATTAGTGAATTAGAAATAGTGAGTCAGTTTGAAAATTTGAATTCGAACTTTGACCGACTGTGCAGGGTGGAAAATATAACGGATTTTAGTAAGACCAAAAATATTTAAGTCTGTTAGTCCATACCTTTCTAACGAATCTGAAAAATCGAAGTTTCATAACGGGAATCAAAAGTTATGGCCGAATGAATTTTCAGAAGAGTCGGTATATGGAATATATAGGCCTGGAAAATTGATATTTTGCATATGGCCTCGGAATTCGACGAAACCACTTTTGTTGGGTCCGGGATGTCAAACTATTGCTAGGTTTCAAATTTCATAATTTTTCGAATCAATATGTGAGCGTGGCAAAAGAAAACGCGTTTGACCAGTTTCTGTTGAATTTAATCGACTGGAAATTGGCCATTTGTCAAACGGTCTCAGAATTCGACGAAACTAGTTTTGTTAGAACCGTATCGTCAATACGAAACTAGAAAATATTTTTCTGGAATTTTTCTAGTTAGTATGTGACCCCGGTAATTTGAAATGTACGTTTAAAATTCAATATAAGGATTTAAATGTAATTTCAACGGAAACTGATTGTAACGATCAAATCAGCTTACGATACATATCCCATTGTGTTCGGAATGGGGGTAAAACGCTATGGACGACAGGCGGTAGGCCTCGTTTCGAGGTCGTATGTAAAAGTCAACCTTTTTTGCAAAATTAAATAATTAAATAATAAAAAATATATTATTCCCTCCCTTTTCTTCTTCTGCCCCCCCCCCCCCCCCCGATTCATTAATCAGAAACGAAATTAAAAAAAAAGGAAAACCTAAACCTAGACCGCTTCCTCCCTCCAGACATCGCCGCCGACGAAGACATCGACGCCGCCCTCCCCTCGAAGCCGCCGCCCTCACTATCGAAGACCCCGTCCTTACCTCGAACCCCTCGCGACGCAAATCGAAGCCGCCGCCCTGAAGCCTCGACGCCGACACCATCGAGCACCACCACCACGAAGCCGTCGACGCCCTCTTCTTCCCTCCCCTTCGCAGGCAACGGTGAGCAATTTAGGTTGTTTTATTTTTATTTTTATTTTTGTTTTGCAGAAAAAAACCGATTCCTTTTAAATGATTTAAAAAAGGTAATTTCTGATTTTTTTTAAGAATTTAAAAACTGATTTTTTTAGAATATATAAACTGAATTTTTAAAGATATATAAACTGAATTTTTAAAGATTTAAAAACTGAATTTTTAAAGAATATAAAAACTGATTTGATAATGATATAAAAACTGATTTGGTAATGATATAAAAACTGATTTGATAATGATATAAAAACTGATTTGATAAAGATTTAAAAACTGAATTTTTAAAGAATATAAAAACTGTTTTTTTAAAGATGCAAAAACTGATTTGAAAAAGAATTTTAAAAACTGATTTTTAAAGGAAATAAAAACTGATTTTATTTTAAGGTTTAAAATAGGAAAAGGGTTTAAACTTTGAAATAGAAAATGGTTTAATCTTTTAAAAGAAAAAGATTTGAACTTGCAAAAATTAAAGATCATATTTTTAAAAATAGAAAAGACGGAATTTTTGTTAGGTAGAAGAAGTAAGATATGATTCTTATATTTTTAAAGCAATAAAAATATAATTTTTACATCATAGGAATATTAAAAATATAATCTTTGTTTTTAGAATATGATCTTTATATATTGAATAACATAGTAAAAATTCGATTTTTACCTATGTAGAAAATACGGGCAACGAAAGCGACAAGAAGGCGAAATAGGCGAAGATTTCTATAAAGGAAGAGTCGTGTTATTGGATAGCTATTGGTGAGAATTTCTCACTCTTCAATTTCTCTTTTTATATATATATATGTGTGGAAAAAAAAGTGAATTGCTATATATAAATATTTATCTATATATATATATATATGCCCCCCCGTCCACAAACCATGGACGATATTTATTGGTTGAAATTGTTGTGAAAATTGGTTGACGGCAAATTGTTGTTTGGGATTGTTTGTGGTTGATATTGAATTGATTGTGGTTGAAAAATACCCGTTTGTGATTGGAAAATATTTGGTTGAAACCACATAGGATTAGTTTGTGGAAATGAAATAAATATAAACATGCCGCCTGCGTGCGAATTAGATGCATGATCCCCATTGTCAAAAACCGCGAGGTTTTAAGGTAGAGCGAGGAGCCGTACTAGGGACGGTGCCGGTTTTAACTACCCTGCCGTTATGCTGCCGAAATTTTGAATAATCTTTGTGTGTTAGAATTATTTTCATATGTTGAAATTATTTTACATGCATTGAAATTAAAGTCATATATTGAAACTATGTCCATGTATGGAAATTGTTCATGTGTTGAAAAGTGTTGTGTGAAAATAAAATTCATTTGTGAATGAATGAAGTGTATAAACAATAAAAAAAATCACATTTTTATATATATATGAAGTATGAAAAATATTCGCCTTATATAAATAATTTCAATCATAAAAATCCCATCTTTCTAATATGAACAACATAAATAAATTGTCCATGTGTGGAAATACTCATTTGTTGAGAAATGTGTGTAGTGGAAAGATTCATGTGTGGAATAAAAAGATTGAACGATAAAAATTACATTTTTATTGAAACTATGAAGTGTTGAAACCATACATTGGTTGAATAAATATTTTAAATGATAAAAATATCATTTTTATCATATGTGTGATATGCTAAAGATATGCAGACGTTGAAACAAAAATTTGTGATAGAAATATTATTTTTAACATGCATAGGAACTAAATTAAATAGTCATGTGTTGAAATCTACTTTAGTTCACCAAAATTATCATCTTTGAAATGTGAAGTGTTAAAAATAGCCACTGGTTCGAATAAACGTGCATGAGTTGAAATATACATTAACTAGCTAATGATATGATTTTAGCCTATGCATGTGATATTAGAATGAATGGTGTTTTTAAACCAAAGCAAATCAAATATGAAGTTGAATAGAAAATGATAAATGTTAGAAATTGTATATATGTGCATGCATATCTATTGAACAGGTTATAGCAAAGAGGCTAGAGAAGAGGAATAAAATTTTGTGCCCGACAAATAGGTACACGTTTACTGTTTTGTTCGGGTGATGATTTTATGAGCCTGTTGGCTAGCCGCTTGGCTTTTTCTTTTCCTTTTTGAGATTAGAAGGACCGGGAACGCTATTTGCGATTTCCCGATGCTCCCGGTGCAGGGGAGGTTATGGCGAAATTTTCCAAAAATTTAAGGTGTTAGAAAAATATTTGAAGTGAAAACGATATGGAAATCATTGAATGAACTATATTTATATAAATATATAAATATAAATATAATTAAAACGAAACGTGGCCGTGCAGTTCATATTTTGAAACCGTGATTTCAAACGACTAGTGCGGAAGATCCGACCATTGGATTTTCCCGAAACCTCAACCGTTGGGTTCGCCTTGGAAATATCTTTCCAACGGCACCAACTTTGTGAAGATCCGACGGTTGGATTGTCTGGAATGTTTAGTTCAAAATTAGTGAAAAACAGCGCCAGAAACGATTTTATATATATATATATATATATATATATAATTAAATTAAATCGAATAACGACGCTGCAGTTCGTAAATTGAAATCGTAACTTCAAATGGTTAGTGTGGAAGATCCGACCGTCGGATTTTCCTAAAACTGGAACCGTTGGATTCGTTTTGAAAAGACCTTCCTAATGATGTAAAATTTGTGAAGATCCAACGGTTAGATTTTCCTATATGTGTAAAACAAAATTAGTAGAAAGCAGCGCCAGTGCGTCGACACGACCTGAAACGTCGTTTAATTAAATATGGCCGATTTAAATTAAATAAAAATGGCGATATATCGTTATTAAGTGCTATAGATGATATAGAGTGAAAATAAACCAATTTTGTTGTGTTTGCTGGATATGTGATGGTTGAATGTATTTGACGTGAAAATTATAACTAAATAACTGAAATGTGAATGTTGAATAGTTCAACCCTGTGATTAATTGGTTTGAAAATCTAAATATACGTGGGTTATTTGAAAAGGCCGAGTTTATCTCATTTCAAATAATCGATCGACGTTGAGAAGTCGAAGAGTCGAAGACGACTGAAGACCGACGATCTCCACATTGGATGGATGGGCGCTACTGATGCTCGTGATTGGAGTAGCTACCATGAAGGAATTGAAGTAGTAGCCGTCCAAACATATTGTTGATTGTACGGATATGCGAGGAATTGGTGCCTCCGGTTTCGTTCAGACCCAGAACGGACTTGTAAATGGACTGTGTATCTGACATTGGATTTTGTTCTGTGTTGATTGATCTCTGTTAAATATATATCTGTTTGGCGGCGGAGAATTTATTCTCTTGCTTAACGCCCTTCTATGAGACGTACGAGCTCAGAGGTTATGTATTGACAGAAACCAGTCGCATGGAGTGGATTGCCTGTGTGGCACGCCTAAGTGGCATATGATCAAGGCTTCTGTTGCAAAGCAAAGTCTTGTGGTTGATGATCAAAGCATGGTCTGTGTGACTAGCTTTGTGTATAACGTGAATTCGCGAGCCTCACACCTCGGTATGAGTCAAAAACGGGAGAGTGACTGCAGGGAGAGCACGACGTTTCTTTCTAGCTAAGGTGGTGTCAGTGAGCTACCAGCCCTGACATTATATATACTTTTCACCTGTGTGGTTGTTGGAATGCGAGGCGCCTCGATATAGGTCTGTAAGGACCGGGAAACGTGTGTTCAGGAATTGCCAATCCTCAAAAGTAAGAGAGGACCGGCCCTGAAGATCCAAGGATCATAGTGGGGTCCTGGGACATTTGCTAGAGTGTCTCGAATCGGAGAGGAGCTTGCCCCTTGCCTCGACTCATGAAGGAATCCAATTTCCAATACGATATGTGCGGTTGTGATTGTATTACTAGTATGGCGACATAGTGGTATGGGTCATTTATGCCGCCAATGATTGATATTTATGATTGAAATCGCTTTTGAAACATATATGCACTAGTAATAATATCAAGCACTTTTGTTTATTCGTATGAAGCATCTTTGGCCATTATAAGGTAAAAACTCTATCCTCCGGCTTGCGTTGCATTGTGTGATGGGACCTGAGTCTTATAATGGCTTCATTTTATAAAAAGCATTGCGTTGATTTAATCGGTTGTCTTATTTCATGCACTAGCACTCATTGGAGTAAACCCGTTCCGCGAAAGTGGCGTGGTCCTTTGATTTGCCTTATTATTGTTGTTAATAAGTTGAATGGATTTCTCATACCAGTCCCATGACTGACTCGTAGTTTGTTTCACCTTGCAAACTCGGGTGCCCTTATTTTCACACGGGCAGCCTAGTTACAGGTTTCTGACGCACCTTTTGGCTCATGGCGAGGCTTGACTACACCGTGCTGACTTGGATTTTCTCCACCATTATTGTATCTATATTATGATTCCGCCACTGGCGATGTAGACTGATATTCCTTTTGTGTACTCTTTATGTATGATTCCGCCTCAGGCGATGGTGACTGATTATGTATCATTATGCACTAAGTTGTATCCTGTACTGTGCTTCTCTGATGTGATGTTATCTATATGATTCCGCTGTCATATGTGTGTAAATTATTCTATTTTCTGTTTATGCTATTATCTGTGATCTGCTAATGATGATTAATGTGTTATATTCCAATGATTATCCTTAACACCGTGCCACGGGGTTTTGGGATCGTCACAGTTATGCAATCTTGTTAAACTGGTAGGCATGACCTATTGAAATCCTAGTGGTGGGGATGCAAGCCTAGGGGGAAGCTTGCATCGTTTGGTGTGCGGGACCCGTTTCAGTCAGTAACCCATCTTGGTATCAAACGGGGAACTCCGAAGTAGGTCGGGGTCTAGGCGCGCTTACTGAGATGATTATAAGAGGTCACTTGAGTGAGGGTGTTGACGGCGTGTTCCAACGGAGTCATGTGCGTGCATGGGTCCACTTGCTAGGGAAGATAAGACGCTGTGACATCTGTAGATATGGTTTGTGCACATCTTGTAAGTAAAGGGTTGCCACTTTAGGAAGTGATACATCCTACTGTGGGGCCAACACCGAGTATCTACGAGTTAGGGAGCCGATCGATTGGGGGTAGTAATTAGGGTACATCTAGTCTTGCTTGTTTAGGAGCCCATTATTATCGTTGGGGGTAACACCAGTCACTTCTGTTGGGCTACCAGTTATTGTATGGGGTAAAAACCTCTCACGAGAAGTACACCTAAGTCTATCATCTTGTACTTGTTGGGATCGTCTTGTTCTTGTTATACTAGTATTGGTGTAGAGAAAAGTATTAGAGAAGCGCAATGCATGTTCTATTCTATTTATCATGTTTCCCTTGTTATACCTGCCTTATGACACTGTTATCTCTCTCCAACTTATATGCCTATCACGAAGCTTTTACTTATTTATATGCTAAAAGTAACTGGACTCACCAGACTTTATGTCTGACCCATTTTGTTTCCTCTTCTTTCTCTTCCATTCTCCACCCCCTAGGTTATCATGGTGGGAATACTCAAGCTTGATCAAGAGTCTTCTTTCCTTCTGCTTGGAGCTGCTTAGATGTACTGCTTGATTTCGTATCTTCTCTACTATGGCTATATTTTGGGGATTATACTCTTTTTATGTATTATTGTACTCTGATGATGATTTTTGTACAAGGAAGAAGTTTTAGGTTTTCAGTATTCTGGACTTGTTATGTAATCGGTTTTGAACCACAAAGCTTTTCAATTAAATAAAGTTTTAATTTCGTTTTTATTTTATATCTGTCTTATAAACTGTTTTTGTTTACTTATAACGCTTCACGAAACTTAATGCATTATGATAAAGAGGGACATTAACGGACGTGGGGTGTCACATTTGGTATCAGAGCTGAAGGTTACCAGATCGGATAAAAGATTTTGAAAATTGTTTTCAAAAGGTTTTAAAAGAAAGAATTTTCAAAAGAAGAGTCTGTTTTGAAAAACATATACCCCAACGCCATATGAAATATCTTTCGATTCTCTTTTTGAATCCCTTTTTCCTTTTCTTTTCAGAATGTCTGGAGAACCTAGCTAATATCCCAAAGGGAATACAGATACCGGCTTGGTTTCGTTGGTATCTGGAGGCTACGACACCTATTGAAGGCCAAGCAGATGCCTCTCCCCCAACTGCAGCTGTCGTTCCTCCTCCTCCTCCGCATGCTGATAATTTCTCTAAGATATGCAAAGATTTCTGTGCTATGGGTGGAAAGCTATTCCGAGGAACTGAGACTTTAGTAGAGGCAAGGAATTAGCTTAAAGAGATGGAGGATTTGTTTGGGATATTCAAAGTTAACGATCAAAGGAAAATCCATTGGTCGTTTGACAACTGAAAGATGAGGCTTCATTCTAGTGGTAAGTTATGCAAGCAGGGCGTACAATGGAGACTTAGGATAATTTTTGATAGAGATTCGAAATGAAGTTTCTTTCTCAAGACGAGCAAAGCATGCAAATGGAAAGGCTTTTAGCGCTTAAGAAAGGAGGCATGTCTGTTATAGAGTATGTTAATAAGTTTAATCAATTGGCGAGGTTTGTTTTGGAACTACTAGATACCCCGCACAAGAAATCTTTCAGGTTTGCAGAGGATTGAATGAACCCCTCCATGGGTTGGCTATGTCTCATATTCCGATGGGAGCAACTTTTGAGAAACTCTTTGATATGGCATTAATGCATGAGGATGATAAAGGTGAAAAGAAAGAGGCTAGGGTTGAGGAAACACAAAACAAGAAAGTATGGCCCAAGAAAAAATAGTAGCAACAAAGGAAGGGCGGTAAGAATAACAAAGCTCGAGATAAGAGGAAATGTCATCATTGCGGACGCGAGGGTCATGTGATGAAGGATTGAAAGAAAAGAAGGAACGCTTGTTTCCATTATGGAGAGGTCAGACATCTTGTCAAGGATTGCTCGAATAGGCAAGGACAAGGTCAAAGGGCACGATCTTCTGGAGGGCAAGTGCATGCTTTCGTGGCCAGTGCGCCAGATAGAGGTAGGAAAGTTTTTGTCTAAGGTTTGATTTCTCTTTTCAATCATCCTATTAGAACTCTTTTTGTTTCTAGCGCTTCACATTCTTTTATATCTGATTGTGTAGTTGAGTCTCTGCACCTTAGTTTTGGATCCCGTTGTTGTCTCAAACCCCATTGGTGGTACGACTCATTTGTCTATGATTTGTCGGGGTTTGAAAATATTTGTGTTAGGCATCGAGTTTGAATGTGATGCATATGTGCTTGGTTTCATGGGCTATGGTTTGATTCTAGGGATGGATTAGCTAGCCATGTATGGTGCCATTCTGGATTGTGAGAGGAGGGTCGTTAGACTTTTGACCTGCCAAGGGAGGACCCTCAAAATTTCTTGTGACCCTAAAGGGTTTGTCATTCTTAGTTTTCTAGAGTCGCTTAATGGATCTATCGACGATTTACGATCTGTACCGTTAGTCTGTGAGTATCCTGATGTTTTTGAGGAGGTTCGGGGCTTACCTCCAAGGCGCGAGATTGATTTCCGTACATACGTGGTGGAAATGCAAAGCCAGTTACATTTCCTGTGCGCCATATGGTTCCAAGAGAAAGAAGGGGGCTTAGCAAGCAAGTAAGGGAGCTACTTGAGAAAGGGTTTGGCGAAGCATATCTGAATGGGGTGCACCAGTAGTATTTGCAACTAGATAGTTAGCTTTGCTTATGTGTGGATTATAGGAGTTAAATATACTCACTAAGAAGAATAGGCATCCACTTCCGAGGATGGATGATCTGTTTGACTAGCTTGTTGGTGCATCTGTTTTCTCTCAGTTAGACTTGGCCACGGGGTTTCATCAATTGAGGGTGGTCGAGGACAGTATAGACAAGACCACTTTTAGAACTCCAGATGGTTTCTTCGAGTGGCTCGTTATGCCTTTTGGGTTGACGAATGCACCCACCTATTTTGTTTATGTGATGAGTAGGGTGTTTTGGGAGTTTCTAAATAAGTTCATTGTGGTATTTGTTGATGACATCTTGATTTTCTCGAAGAATGAGGAAGAGCATGCCCTACATTTGAGGGAGATTATGAAAACTCTCCATGCGCACCAGCTTAAGGCGAAATCCTCCAAATGTCATTTTTGGAGAAAAGAAGTGAGATTTCTTGGGCATGTGGTCTCTAAAGATGGGATAGAAGCAGATCCCGTGAAGGTAGTTGCAGTTCAAGATTGGCATATCCCAAAAAATGCAACGGAGGTGAGAAATTTTCTTGGATTAGCGGGATATTATAGGATGTTCATTAAGGAATTCACAAAGATATCAGCCCCACTCACTAGACTAACTAAGAAGAATCTGGCATTTTCTTGGGATAGAGATTGTGACAATGCTTTTCAGCGATTGAAGAGGGCTCTGACAACTGCCCCAGTCTTGACCTTACCCGATGGGAACAAAGTGTTCACAGTATACACTGACGCATGTGGTACGGGACTTGGTGCGGTTCTGATGCAAGAAGGAAGGGTAGTATGTTATGGAGTTAGACAATTGAGGGTTCATGAGAAGAAGTACCATACCCATGATTTTGAGTTGGCTGCCATAGTATTCGCGCTTAAGAATTGGCGCCTTTATCTACTAGGAGAGAAGTTCGAGTTGTACACCGATCACAAATCTCTCAAGTACTTGTTCTCACAGAAGCATCTTAATTCAAGGCAACAAAGATGGATGGAGTTCCTACCATCCTATGACTTTGAGATTGCTTATACCCCTGGCAAGGGTAATGTGGTGGCAGACGCATTGAGTAGGCAAAAGGTGACCTTGAGTCCTCTATTTGTGGAAAGGAAAAGTTTGGAGTTTATATCGACTTTTGATTTTATAACCTCCACCGAGTTTACACCTAGTTTATTGGCATCATTAGAGGTGTGACCTACTCTATTGGACCAGATATGGACTTCACAGAGAGAGGACCCACAGCTAGCAGATACCTTGGATAGGCTCAGTAAAGGGGAGACTTCTGGTTACCTCAGTAGATATTCCACGGACGATAGAGGGTGGTCGCGACGAGAAGGAAGGCCTTGTGTTCCCCGAGTTGGGTTTTTATTGAAGACAGTCCTTGAGGAAGCCCATCATTTTAAGATGAATATTCATCCAGGCGGTGATAAGATGTATAGAGATATGAAGAGGGTTTTATTTTGTGCTGGGATGAAGAAAGATGTGGCAGAGTTTGTTTCTCGATGTTTGATTTGCCAGCAAGTCAAAGCTGAGCAAAGGAAGCCCGGTGATTTACTTCATCCTTTGGAAGTCCCACGGTGAAAGTGGGAGAGCGTCTCTATGGATTTCATTAATGGTTTCCCTAGATCGGGGAAAGGCAACACCAGTATTTGGGTCATAGTTGAAGGCTTACTAAGAGCGCTCATTTCATCCCCGTTAAGAGTGAGAGGACAACAACATGGTTGGCAGCAGTTTATCTTCGTGAGATAGTCCGTCTGCATGTAGTACAGTCCAGTATTGTGAGTGATCGTGACCTCATATTCACTAGTGAGTTTTGGAGGAGCTTCCAAGAAGCATTAGGTACACAGTTGTGTTTGAGTACCGCTTATTATCCCTAGACCGATGGACAGACGGAAAGGGTGAATAGAGTCCTTGAGGACCTTTTAAGACTGTGTATCCTAGACTCCGGAGGGACTTAGGAAGAGCATCTTCCTTAGTAGAGTTCGCCTACAACAACTGTTATCAGACTAGTATTGGCATAGCACCCTTCGAAGCATTGTACGGACGACCCTGTAGATCACCGACTTGTTGGTGGGAATCTACAAAAAGGCTTCTACTTGGACCTGAGATGGTTAGAGAGACTTCAGAAAATATTGATCTTATTCGTAGGCGCATGAAGACAGCTCGGGACAGGCAGAAGTCCTATGCAAATAGGAGAAGGACTGACATTGGGTTTGAGGTGGGAGACATGGTTTTCATCAAGTATCACCTTTAAGGAATGTAGTTCGTTTTGGATCGGTAGGGAAATTGGCACCAAGGTTTGTAGGGCCATTTCCCATGACAGAAAGGATTGGCCAAATGGCCTATAGAGTAAAGCTACCAGAAAGACTATCCAGCATTCATGATGTTTTCCACATATCTCATTTACGGAAGTGCTTGAATGATACCGTAAAAGTAGTTGAGCCGAGTATGCTTCAAGAAGTAGAGGTGGAATGGGAGGCGACAGTTAGACAAGTTCCTACCTGTATTCTTAGATCAGAAGTTAAGAAGCTACGCAACCAAGAGGTTAAGTTGATAAAATTACAGTGGGGAGATAACCAAGGGGATGCAACTTGGGAGACCGAAGACAAGATTCATGCTTCGTACCCTTTTCTTCTCAAGGGTATGTTCTTAACTCCTTTTTCCAAAACTTTTATTCATGCTTGTTTCAATCATTTAGATATGCCCTATCGATTTAATCTTCGACCTTTAGGTAGAAATCCCATGGATGCAAACATGTGTTTGAGACAAGTTATGTTTGATGGATGCAAGTGTTTGCTAGCGGTTGCTAGTGGATGCATATACACACACATTAGGCACTAGATCGGCTCAATCACTCGCATACTGCATATGAATGTGTGTGCATTTCTCTTCTTTTAATGGATTAAAGTTGTTGTATCATCATATGGATGTTTAATTGCGCACACATATAGAACTTACATGTTATAATAGGATTATATGCATACATGTTGGATTCATGGCACTAACATACATTGCATTGAGGAGGTCAACTAAATCAGTAGATCGTCTGATCTTTCGCATTAGTTTTGGGACACACACACCTTTGCATATGTTTGTATAAGCATTAGAAATCTTTTAAGGATAGTGGATGTCTTTGGTTGGTGGACGAGTAGATGGATGATGGATGTTAGGATATACATTCTTCTGAACTTGAAGATTTCAGGGACGAAATCCTTTAAGTAGGGAAGAATGTAACACCCTGTAATTTTAAAGAACACTATAATGATAAATTAAAGAATACTTAATTATATATTGACTATTAAGTAAAACGGACTACGCCATTGCGTTCATCTCGGATTTCTGCTTAAGATAGACTCCGAGTTTGCGTAAAACGAACATCGTATGGAGAAGTTATTAAGCCTAGAAGTTTGAATATGCACAAGAGAAATATATACACACAAAACAATTTAAACATTTCAAAATAATTCAAAAATTAGAGACATGGGGTAGGGCGGGTGTTCGACCCATTAGGGTTTGACCCCACCCTAAGGGTGTCGACCCATGGGTCGACCCCCATGTCAACCCCCTTCCCCCTGAGATCTGGGCAGAATTCAGTTTCTGAACGTGGACTCGTTTCTTGACTAGATTCGTTGACCCTGGGCTATACAAAGGACCTTAATCCCATTATTTTATTCATCTAAATCAATGGCCACAACGAGGTGCTGCCCCAACTCAGAGTAAAATATCCTATTCTTCTTCAACAACAAGTTAACATATTCAAGGATCTGTGCTTCAAACATCTACAATCAATTCTCTGTTTTTTAGATCCAATCACAGCGTCTCTATGTTATTTTTAGATATAAACACCTAAAATGTAATCTTGACATGTTTATAAGTTTGGATCTAAACCTATGCCTGTTAGTAATCTGAATCACAACAGATCTGCCATTACTTGTATATCTAATTTACTGTTTGGATCTCGTATGCCTATTCATGGCATCCCTATTCTGTTAGTCTGCCTAATCATGTCACCTTATGCCTATCATGTTAGTTTGCCTAATCATGTTACCTTATGCCTATTATGTTAGTTTGCCTAATCATGTCATCTTATGCTAGATATATTTACCATGCCTATTCTTGTTCTCTTGTCTCCCTCTTTCCCTTTTTGTTTTAATAGCCAGATTACCTTTATGCTTAGGTCTATCGCTGAAATACGCAAACACACGAAATTGGGAACGATTGGGAATGATTAATTTGGGGGCATAATTCATATTGTAAAACATGATTTAGAATTTTGGGCATAATTGGTACCTTGAGTCAAAACTTGAGATTTGGGGGCATAATCTATATCTTAATTTAAACCTTAATTTGGGGAATAATATTTATCATAGATCGGACGGAGATTTGGGCATAATAAACATGTAAATTTGTTAATGATGAAAATGCCTAGATTTATAGTAATTAGAAACTGTAACCGCGCTTAGACATGAGGTTAGATTACACTAGTGGTAGAAGCCTGCCTGGAACCACCCGATATATCCAAAGTCCACAAGTGGTAAATCTAATGTAAGGGGCTTAAGTGCATAAACACGTAACGGTGCTAAGACACGAGGTTAAGTCTGACTTGTGGAAGAAGTTTGCCCGAACCCAACCGGCATATCCAGGATCCACAAGTGGTAGACTTAATGTGGGAGGTCTAGCGCATCATAATCATAAATGAGTGAATGGTGGTGAACTTGTTGTACTTAACCTGTTTGAATCCATACGGATTACATGAACCTATTAACTTGAGTAGGGGTTAAGTAAACTTGCTTGAATCAGTGGGAGGGTTAAGTTAATCTTGTTAAATCTATGTGCACGGGTTATAATATAACCCGACTAACTTAACCTGTTTGGGTTTAGCAATCTTATTAAACTGGTAGGCATAACCTGTTGAAATCCTAATAGTTGGGATGCAAGCCTAGGAGGAAGCTTGTATCATCTGGTGTGGGACCCGTTTCAGTCAGTAAACCATCTTGGTATCAAATGGGGAACCCCGAACTAGGTCGGGGTCTGGGCACGCTTACTGAGCTGATTATAAGAGGTCACTAGAGTGAGTGTGTTGACGGCGCGTTCCAACAGAGTCATGTGCGTGCATGGGTTCGCTTGCTAGGGAAGATAAGACGCTGTAACATCTGTAGATATGGTTTGTGCACATCTTTTAAGCAAAGGGTTGCCACTTTAGGAAGTGATACATCCTATTGTAGGGCTAGTACAGGGTATCTACGAGTTAGGGAGTCGATTGATTGGGGGTTGTAACTAGGGTACATCTAGTCTTGCTTGTTTAGGAGCCTGTTATTATCGTTGGGGGTAACACCCGTCAGTTTTGTTGGGCTACCAATTATTGTATGAGGTAAAAAACTCTCACTAGAATTACACCTAAGTCTACCATCCTATGCTTGTTGGGACCATCTTGTTCTTGTTTTATTAGTATTGGTGTAGAGATGTTTTAGAGAAGCGCAATGCATGTTCTGTTTTGCTTATCTTGTTTACCTTGTTATACCTGCCTTATGACACTGTTATCTCTCTCCAACTTATATGCCTATCGTGACGCTTTTACTTATTTATATGCTAAAAGTAACTGGACTCGCCAGACTTTATGTCTGACCCATTTTGTTTCCACTTCTTTCTCTTCCGTTCCCCCCCCCCTCCACCCCCACCCCAAGGTTCTCAGGGTGGGAATATTCAAGCATGATCAGGATTCTTCTTTCCTTCTGCTTGGAGCTGCTTAGACGTACTGCTTGATTTCGTATCTTCTCTACTATGGCTATATTTTGGGGATTATGCTCTTTTTTATTATTATTGTACTTTGATGATGATTTTTGTATAAGGTAGAAGTTTTAGGTTTCAGTATTCCAGACTTATTATGTAATTGGGTTTAAACCACGAAGCTTTTCTATTAAATAAAGTTTTAATTCCATTGTTATTTTATATATGTCTTGTAATGTTTCTATTTATGTTTACCTATAACGCTTCATGAAACTTAATGCATTCTGATAAAGAGTGACACTAATGGACGTGGGGTGTCACAGTATCTTCCTAACAGACACAGATTTCGATACGACAAGGCAAATTTCAACAACAAACAAGAACTTCATCGTCCTAAAAGGCCATTGTATGGTTTTGAAGTTGAAAAGAAAGTAGCGAATATCCAAATGAAAGTCGGTAAACACAAAGAAGAAATTGGTAGAAAATAAAAAAAGTTAGCCATTAAAGAAGTTGAGAATGTTTCTACATGGTATAAAAGGTATATATTTTTTATTTACCTTATTGGAAAGCAAATATGATTTGACATAATATTGATGTTATGCATACGGAGAAGAAAGTCACAGAGCCTCTCATCCGCACCATTATGGACCATAAAGATAAGTCAAAAGATGGCATCAATGTACGCAAGGATTTGAAAACCATAGCTATAAGACAAAAGTTGTGGGTGATGGAAGATCCTGAAACAAATAAAATAATCATACCAAAGGCAAATTTCACTTTGAGCAAAGAAGAAAAGATACGGTTTTGCACCGTATTGAAATTTTTGAAAGTACCTAACAAATTCTCCTTTAACTTCCATAACAATATGAGTATCAATCCTCCCAAACTAAGAAATATGAAGTCACATGATTACTTGGTCATAATGCAACATTTGCTTTCAGTATTTCTTCAATATACTTATACACAACACAAGGATCTACAAAATGTTGTTCACCGTGTAAGTCTATTCTTTAACATTTTGTGCTCAAAGGTAATCAATAGGGAACACCTTATAAAATCAAAGGCTATGTTGGTGAAAGCAATGTGTGTTTTTGAAAAATAATTTTCCACCTGTATTTTCTAATATCAGTATCCATGTTATGGTTCATTTAGCCGATCAAGCATCGATTTGTGTCCCCGTCGGATATAGATCGATGTATCCTTTTGAATGGTAAATAACTAATTTAAGTTATGTACATTATTATGCAGTATGTTGAAGCTATCGTGTACAATATATAATTGATCACATTCATAGGTTGATGAAAACATAAAAAGGATATCTGCGCAACAAAAGATACATTGAAGGGTGTACTGCAGAAGGATATATCGTACAAGAAGCTAGCCTTTATTGCATGGAATACATCCCAAATGGAGGTAATGGCAATCATAAACATACTCCTGAAGCATTTTTAGGAAGATGACGAGTTTGTCGGTGAGATACCTTTAGATGATGGTAAAGATATAACGTTAACCCAAGTGCAATTTGAACAAGTGCGTAGATGGGTCCTTGATAAGTATGATGGATTGGATCCATGGAAGAAGTAAGTTCATGAAGTAGGTTTCGAATTTCCATTTTTTAATTCACTTTATATATTCATTTCGATATGTGTTTTGTATAGAAAGTATAACTCCTATGCAAAAAACACTAGATTTCAACCACGAAGCGGAGTTACAACTATCGAAGTCGCTCAAAATTTTAATCTATGGTTATGTAATGAGATATTACATCATCTTACGTATTTCACATGTTTATAAGTTTTCTATACACCTGCGTGACCATGCTTTAGCTATTTATTTTGTTTTATGTAGTTTCTGAAGTGTAACAATGTTGACCCAACTCTTTGGCGGCTAGTACACGGGCAGAAGTTCATGGCGCTTAGTTATATGAAGTACCAAGTGAATGGGTTTTTATTTTTCATGAAAATGTACGAAGACCGTATGGTAACATAGGATAACTGTGTATCCATGAGGGAAATTACAAAATTTAGGGTGAGTGGTAAAGATAAAAATTTTAAGGAAGCATAAACAACGTATTACAGAGTCATTCAGCAGATACTTGAGTTGGATTACACTGACATCAAACAAACAGTTTTTAATTGTGATTGGGTAAGAGTTGAGGATAAGATCAATGGTTGCAAAATTGATCTCGCTTCAAAGTTGATCATGGTTAATTTAGGAAAATTAAAGAACAAAGACAACATGAATGATGAGCCATTTATTCTTGCATCAAAAGTGAGTCAAATGTTATACTCAAAGGACTTAAAAAATAATGGATGGTACATGGTTTTGCATACACCAAAACAGCTGACTACAAATGTGGATGACATTGAGTTTCCTACTGTTTATCAATCAGCTTCTGAAGACAATGAAAAATTAGAATAACTTACCAAAATCATATGTTAACTTATGAATTGTTGAATGCTTTTTTTTACAAGGGAATCTCATGTATCAATCCTCTTTTGAATCATATGAACTATTTCAACTTGAGTAACACTTATGAATCATTGAGTAACAATGTAATAGAAATCATATCAATAATACTAATTGCGTCTGTCCTGATTTTTTGTGTTGCTTTAAAAGAAGCCAAGTAACAAATGTGATTAACATTCCGATATCACAAATAGTTAGTAATATTATATTTTGCAGGAAACTACATCGCAAAATCCCACATCATAACATGCATTATGTTCAAACGAGCAGAAAGTTGACCAAAACCTACTTGGTATACCAGTCTTAGAAAACGCTCCAAAAATTGCTACTATGCTTGGTAAACTAGTAGGAGCTCATGTGCCTATATCTTACACAAGTTGGGATAAAGTACCCAAAGCATATAAGGACAACGTTTGGAACCAGTTGGTGGTAAATTTGTGAAAAATAGCATTTAAATTCTACAGTTTATTTGCACAATCTAACTTTTAAATTTTGCAGAACATGTATGCACTTGAGCCACTTTCGAAGGAAATCTTTTTAAAAAGAATGGCCAAGACTTTTAGGAGACACAAGAAAAACTTGAGAGCAAGTTTTTATGACACTTTCGACAATGATGGAGAAAGGTTGAAAAATTATCCACCTAAAATTGCTTAAGAATACCGGAACGAGTTCATAAAGAATGAAACAAAGCCTGAAGTGAGCGGAAGAAGGGAGGCTGGCCAAAAAAAAAAGATATAGTCTCAGTTATGCTCACCATGCAGGACATAAAAGTTGGGATAGAATAGAACACGAAATAGTAATTTATATTCATTTTCTATAAAAAATAGTAAAAAATCACAATTAAGGGAAAGACACACAAAATTGTAATTCATATTCATTTGCAGATCATTGCAAGTCCATCTACAAATATCAACCGTCGTCAAGTAGGGGAGAAGACACACACAAAAAAAGATGGTAGCATATCAGATGTCGCGTTTGTGTACTCCGTACGTTTTTACTTTTTTGTTTTAATGGTAACTTGCTACTGCTTAATTAACTGATGATGACCAAGATAAGTATAGCTCGGACTAATCCATACTTTCTCGGTTCAATTATGATCGACTCTATCCTTTTAGCTTAGCCTGATCGTAGGTTAGCACAGCCTTGACGCATCAATTTCAGTTACTTGCAAGCACTACTTAACTGATGTAAGTATCAGTTTTGTAACATATGGGTATCATTTATTTTTTAAAATAAAGTGTCAATAACTAATACAATTAGCCCCACTTATGGTCATTCACATATAAAATGGAAAATCTACACTTTGTATTACCCGTGTTTAATTGATTAATTAATCAATTTATTCTAACTACAATATTTTTAACGTCTGAATTAGTAATGTTTCCAGCCTTTTACATACAAGTATTATCATATCTCAGGATCAAATTGCCAAAATAAAGGAAAAAATCATTGATAGTGATGAAGAAAAATTGACAATGGATGAAGATATCTTATCACAAGTGTTGGGTAAGGATAGAAGGGGTAGGAGCCGCGTTTTTGGGACCATCGCACCAAAGATGCATATTAAGGCTTGTGTTACTGGACAGAAACGATTCAGACATGTTCGTGAAGACAATAATGAGTTGAAAATAAGGGTGGGAAGCCTAGAGGGTATGGTGGGAAATTTGGAGGGTACAGTGGGAAATTTGGAGGGTAAAGTGGGAAATCTATCAGGGAAAATGGAGCTTCTAATCAACATGGTGGGAAATTTGTCTGAAAAAGGAATTCGCACCCCATTAACTACTTCTGATGGAGGGGGCAGCACACAACTCGGCGCTTCAAAAGTTGTTACTGCTCAGATCTAGGGTACGACCAATGTGGCGCACAATTAAAGATGTGAAATTCGCAACTCTGATCTAGACATAGTAGCAACAGGTATTTATTAGTAGTAAGAAATCAAATTTCCCTTCAAATTTCAATCTAATGATAATATATAATTAGCTTAAGCTTTTATGGATGGATGTTGCAGTGTCGGCTCTAGTTACAATATAAATTAAAAAGAGCTTGATTGCATCTAGTTGCATAGAACTTGTTTACATGTATTTTTGGATATGCAGCATGGTTCATGGTTGCATTTTCTTTGAGCTCATTGCTAATAATTCTAAAGTGAAGGAACTATTGCATAAGCGAGTGTTAAATTCTAATTAATGGTTTCACTCCAATCTAGTTGTTTTAATAAAATCATATTTTATTAATACTACTGTCCTTTTAAATTCTCAACTCTGATCTAGACAGCTTTATTTAACAGGTACTGTATGTCGAGATTCTACATCGTCCAGATGCCATGGGAAAGATGTACCATCTACACACCAGAATTGGTTCTGGAAAATATACTGCTACTAGATGACAAAACCAACAAGATAAATCATCAATTTTTAGAGACCTTTGATGATGTCGGAGTGGGTAGGTTTGTGTGCCATCCGAAGAGCCTAATTCGATATCTTTCGACGTTGGAGTAGGTATATCTAATTTACATAAGAATTGAGACGTTGCCTGCATTAATGTTTTCTATAAATTGTGTTTGCTTTATATCCAAAGCATGTGAGCCGTCTATATTAGTTTCAAATTATCATGAACTCTCTTTGGTGGCATTTTCCCTAACACATGCATACATGACACCAGAACTGACCTTATTGACCTGAACTAACCTAAAAGGACACCAGACTAACCTGAACTTTACCTATGTCGATATGGACACACGATACCTACGTCGAGTCTGGAGGCAAACACGACACCTGAACTGACCTGAACTAACCTTATTGACCTGAACTGCCTCGACGTAGCAATTTGAGATCGGAGTGTTCAAAAGACATATCGTGGCTTTGTGTTCCATTTTTGTTAAAGAAAAAACTCCAAATATTATTTTCGAAGTTCTAAAAATTGATTGACCTCTTGATAAAATTCCATACTTGAGATGAATAACAACATTGAAAAAGGAGATGGTCCCCATTCTCCCTGTGCTACTCACAAAGTATATAGTAGCCATTTTACAGTGATTTATTATACCAGAGAAAATTTGTGTATACTGAGTTTATCCGTGATAGACTTGAACTGATTAAGTTCGCAATGTGTGAGACAATTTGTGACAAAATTTCAGACTTTGTTTAGTGTTTGTGAGAAAGACTCGAACTGAATCGACATATCATACTAGAGAAAATTTATGAGAAAATTTTCTTCCCTTTTTGAATTAAACACCAGGCAGAATTGTTTTCTGATACATAAAGCCATAGTTTTCATGTATATCGTGCATATTGCACTCTGTTGTCTATGCATGTTTAGGGTTTGTTTTGCTGCTAACTCATGTTACAAAGGGAATTTTTTCCAGTTGTGGCTTGTAATCATCTTTGCCTATTTCCCCATGTACATGTTTTCCTATTTTCTCATATATCTTTGTCTCCATTACTGACCTATTTCCGTGTCCATGGTTGGTTCATGCACCCATCAGCAGTTAGCTTATGCTCATCACTGCTTTGAAACATATAAATTATGTACATTCCATATATCAGCATCTAGCTTATGCTCATCACTACTTTGATTTACAACAACGTGGACTTCATCAGCATGATCAACATGCTCAATCATCCTTTTCTACTGCAACTTTATCAAGCTCTGTTTATTCTTTTTCATTTATTACTTTCAATAACCAGCTCTGGTTTATTTGACTTTGTACATTGATGAATAATTTGTGACAGTTTCCATTCATTGTACGACTTTGTACAAATTGTGTTATGAAAAATCTTATTATGTTTTGTGTATAAATTACGCTATGCTGTGTGTATAAATTGCGTTATGCTTTGTATCAGTTGTGTTATAAAAAATATGTGTTGCGGTTTCTGTTTCTATATATGTATATATAATAGATATGTATTTACATACATACATATATATAATTCGATACGGTCTAAGACCGTGTCTGAATTACACCATAGATATGGTAAAAAACCGTATCTAACTTATGGGAAAGTACTGTAGGGTGCAAATTAGATACGGCTTATACATGTATCTACAGATTATTTAGATACGGTTTATATTCGAATCTAGTATCCATTTAGATACGGCTAAGCCCCGTATGTTACTAGTAGCTAGACACAGTTCATAGCCGTATCTATTTTCACTTTTGATACGAACACGTGACCGTATCAAATTTTTAGTCAGATAAGGTTTATGGTCGTATCAAATGATTTAACACGCCGTTTTTTGATACGGATTATAGTCGTGCCTAAGTGCAGTAGATACGGCCTTTAACACACCTAAGCATATACGGTGTAGTGTGCTCTTGGTTAAATGATCCACTATGACCCAAATGCCTTCGTTTTCCTGTCCTGGTTCTTAGTACTCCACCGATAAAATTCATCGATATCTACTCCCACTTCGATGTTGGTACTTCCTATAGCTGAATCAACCCACTTGGCTTCTTCTATTCAGCTTTCACCAACTGACAGTTCATGCACAAGGAATTAAACTTTCCAACATCCTTCTTCATCCCTTCCCAGTAGTAAGCTCGCTTCATGTCCCGATACATCTTATTACCACCAAGATGAATCGTCACCTTCGACTGATGGCATTCTCTCTGAACCTCATCTCTTAATCTATCAACACCAGGAACAACCAGTCGTCCTTGCTTCCGAAGCCAACTATCTTGATCGACCTCAAATTCCTTATCTTCTGGTTCCAGCTTCTAGATGATATCGACAAGCTTTTCATCACGCTTTTGGCTTTCGCCGATCCTTATGATGAAAGTTGGTCTTATTGATAAGATTACCAACATCTCAGGCTCTAACTCGCACCTAGGCCTGAAATCGAATCATGCCAAGTACTCGAGGTGCTTCCATTCCGAAAACATTGCCCTAAACTTGCATGTCTTCGACTCAATGCATATGCTATTGCGTTACTTTTACCAGGAGTATAGGCTATACCAAAATCATAAGATGCCAAAAACTCTAACCACTGATACTGCCGAAGATTCAAATCCTTCTGGGAGAAAAGGTGCTTCAATGACTTGGGATCCGTAAACAACTCGAATCGAACTCCCAATAAGTAATGTCTCCACATCTTCAGAGCAAGAACGATTGCCGCTAACTCTAAATCATGAGTACGATATTTCTCTCGTGCGGCTTCAACTGTCGAATCGCATATGCCACAACTCTATCCTTCTGCATCAGCACTGCTCCAAATCCAATACTACATGCATCGGTGTATACCACCATCTCTTCATTCCCACTTGGAATCATCTAACCCGGAGCACTCGTCGGTCTCTCTTTCAGGATTCTGAAAGCTTTCTCACACTTCGCATACCATGTAAACACTTGATTCTTATTTTTCAACCCTGTTAATGGTGTAGCTATCTTGGAGAAGTCCTTAATAAACCGACGATAATATCCCACCAACCCATGGAAACTTCTTACGTTCGTTTCACTCTTAGGTCTATCCCAATCCTGAATTGTTGCCACCTTAGCGAGATCCACCGCTATTCCGTTTCCAGAAACAACATGGCCTAAGAACCTCACTTCACTCTTCCAGAAGTGACACTTCAAAAACTTAGCTCTTAACTAATGCTTTCGCAAGATTTCCAAAGGAACTCGCAAGTGCATCTTATGCTCTTCCTTATTTCGGGAGTAAACCAGAATATCATCCATGAACACAAGCACAAACTTGTTCAACTAATCTCTAAATAATTTATTCATAAGATCCAAAAAATATGTTGGTGCATTGGTCAATCCAAATGGCATCACCAACTACTCAAAGAAACCGGATGGTGTCCTAAAAGAAGTCTTTAGCACACTATCCTTCGCCACTCTTAACAGGTGAAATCCCGTTGCCAAATCCATCTGAGAAAGCACCTTGGCTTCGTGAAGCTGATCAAACAAGTCATCTATCCTCGGCATCGAATACTTGTACTTCTTGGTCACCTTATTTAGCTTACGGTAATCCACACACAACCTCAAAGATCCATCATCCTTGGTTGCAAACACAATTGGTGCACCCCATTCGGATACACTCCTTCGAATGAATCCTTTTTCCAAAAGGTCTCGTACTTACACATCTAAATCTCGTTGTTCTCTAGGCGCCATCTGCCTAAGGGGGATAACGATAGGTCTAGCACCTTTGACCAAATCGATTCTGAACTCAATCTCGTGATGTATAGGAAAATCTTTGACCTTGTCAAAGAGATCATCAAACTCACTAGCGATAGGCATAGATGACAAGTCTTCCCGTGGAATCACTAGCGATAGGCATAGATAACACTAGACCATGACAAGTCATACACAAATTAGATGAACCCCGACTGGATTATTACAACCAAAAGTCTACCACAAATATTGGGTTCCAAACCCAAGCAACATACAAGCTCATTACAAAATAAAAGAATACGATGCTTTAGTATCAAACAACACTCGAACTGAAACATCCCTGATAGAAATCGTACCTTGAACAACAACACTCTTCCCTTTCTCCTCTGCTGTAGGAGCTCTTAAAGAAGATGAAACAACTTCCAAAGCATATGCCTTCACTATCTGCTTACCCTTAGCTGTTTCTGGACAATCCTTCTTGTCATGCCTAGGCTTTCCACACTTAAAGCACTTCCTTTCATCTTTCGGATTCTTGCAATCCTTGGAGAAATGGCCATTCTGATGATAGTTGTAGAAAATCACCTCGCTTTTTGGTTTCTTTTGGCCATCTTTTCCTTTCTACTGTTGTTGCTTCCTCTTCTTGTTATTACCACCTTGTTGGGGTTTCGGTTCCTCTTTGGCTGCAACAACTTCTTCCTTGGGAAACAAACTCTCATGCCTCAAAGCTTTCTCAACGATCTTCTCGTCATACAAAAGATCAACCAACTGATTCCTAGGATACTTATCCAAACCCATGATGAACTTCTCGTTCTTTTGATAAGAAGAGTCAATATACGAACGATCATACTTGGACAAAGCATCAAAGTCAGAAACATAATCCAACACTATTCAACCATTCTGCTTTAGCTCAACAAACTTCTTGAATAGAACCGACTTCTGGGCGGTAGAGATAAATTTCGTCTCAAACTTGATTCGAAACTTATCCCAAGTGATTTCATCCTCGGGAATCTCTA
This sequence comes from Allium sativum, assembly GCA_030737875.1. NCBI lineage: Eukaryota > Viridiplantae > Streptophyta > Magnoliopsida > Asparagales > Amaryllidaceae > Allium > Allium sativum. Next base: position 129,114,881 of record CM060921.1, on the reverse strand, counting down.
GAGTGACAGAGTTTCCATAGCTCTGCCCTGTAGCTACCTTGATGCAAGCTTCCTTTTAGTTGCATCATCAATACCTAAGTCTCCAAATATATGAACACATGTACCTAGCCACCCTTGAATCTCAACAGTCGGCTCTATCCCCTTGAACGACTTCCCACCATGAGTGGTGAAATCCTTACATAGCTTTGCGAAGTTAACCACCCTCGGTACCTGCAACTAAAACCTACATCTACCGCGGTTGCTTCTGGAGCGGGTACCCCCTCATGATCGTTGCCATCATGGCCTCTAACATAGCTGGGTAATCAGATATACCTCCATCTACCCCTCCAGGAACAGTCTCCTCCCTAACAATATGTCTCGACGATCGACGACTCAGTATAAATTGAAAAATAGAATGATTAGTCCACACATGAGGAAAACTGCAATGGAGTTCAAGCGCTACTACATTATATACTAATATATAGTGTGCATCCATCAAAAAACTACAATACGTCATTATGCTTTTTAACTTTGCCTAAAATTGATTAACCAGAGCTATGGTACCAAATCTGACGACTATCCATGAATCCTGCACTTAACATAAGGAATAACGCATTGAAAGACGTGACAGGCAGCTACGGACGATCATCAAGTAAGACAACACAAGCAGAACCTGTCGTATAACTCATAATGTAGGGATAAATTGTAATAGAACATATACAACAAGCAGAAATAGTGAAGCATCATTGAAAAAAAACACAAACCTTCATATCATCAAGAAAGAATATCCATACGACACTGGATAACAACATCAATTTTTGTACAAGAAGCCTCACTACAAGTTCTCTCAGAGTAGCATACATCAAACATAAAGTGGAAATAACAAGATATGTATAGTAGAGAAACTAATACGTAAGCCTCCAGCTCTTCATTGATCTGCAACATCGTCCTCACTAAGATCTACCACATGTTACCTGCTACTCAGTCTGCCCATCCACAACGTAGATGAATAGCCCAAGGTAATAAGAGGAAACAAAAAACCTTGAGTCAGACAACAGTGTTAATGAGCGATAAAACAGCTATTTAACATCACCAATAAAGTATATGAGAATACGTAGATTAACCATCTAATCTACCAACATCAACAGAGAAGAAACCCAAACCCGTCTCCTCCACATTTGATAGGTGATAGCCTTTACAAACAATCAGAAAGAAACAAATAGGCAAAGCCACTAGTTATCCAGTGTAGACAATCCTAATTAAGACTAGCATCCCCCAAGCACAAGCTCCGAAAGGATAAAACCAACTTCAGACACGCACCCAAGGGATATCTCCTTCAACGTTGAACAATCTACGCAAGACTATATAAGCAAAACAACCAACATCCATGACTCTGGCTATCACCGTCGGTCCTGCCTTGAAACCGTCGTTAATCGTATGACTGGCCACGACATGCCATCTATCAAGGGCTGATGGTAACCCTGATTCTAACAAAACTCCATACGCCTTTCTACAATACGTACCTAGGCCTTTCAACGATACCCAATGTACACGACTAGATCCCCTCTAGTCTTTTGGACGTCCCCATTATACCCCTGCTTTGAGTCCGCTAGAACCTCTGACTAACAATTATCCCTTAGCCTTCAATACCCTGGCCATCCTACTTGATGACTATCCATAAGCTCAAGCGACTTCTCGAGCAACCATTATTCACGAGTTCAAACATCCTTGAGTCGTTTTCACATTCGTTGCATTTCATCGATCAACGAACATTTCGCAACGCTTCGTACATTCCACTTTGAATTCCTGTCGAAGTCATGTCCAATGTTGAGCCAAAGACAAACTTCATTCGTTAACATCACATTACGTCGATCCATGCGATCTATCATTTTCTGGGTGTTCCATCCAAAAACTTCACCCAAAGCTTTGCACCCGTTTAGCCGACCCGACCCTCTTCGAGCGACCCGATCCACTTCGAGCGACCCGATCCATGCTTCTTGCGCAACAAAGCCACGATCCAAATCATACAATCCCAAAAAACCATTCCATAACACAATCAAGCAATCATCAAACAAGCACTAACACAACAAATAATCATCAAAAAACATATGGAACTCACAAAATCATGACTAAACAATAAATGAATCGATAAATGGATTTAGACATGTATAAACATAAGATTAACATATGAATTTACCGATTTAAGTTACTAGATTAGATCCTATGATGATTCGAATGAAAATACACTTACCATGATGTAAATCTAGATGAAAATGACTTGAAATGATGAAAATAAGATCAAACAATGCATATACTTGATTGAATCCGTACGAGAGATGCTTATCACTCACTAAATCCGCAAAATAGCTTGAAATAAATGATTCTCTAATCCAAACAGTGAAGAATGGTGAAGAACTGGCCTTAAAATCAGTCCTATTAATGCGATCTAGCCTTCCTTGATGTAGATATTCAATCTTCTTATGTAGATCTAAGAATTTAATGGAGTAGTGATGTATTTGATTGAGCAAGGAGAATCACGAGCTCAACCAAATGAGAGAATGAAGAAAGTAAACCATTCTCCTTGCCTCTACCCCTCTATTTATATCCAACAACCCCTAGCTTTAATGGGCCTCACTAATCAGCCCGCTAATGGCTAATTAATCTGTCCAGAAATTGTGTACCACTAAAATAGCGATTTCCCCCAAATCGCTGAATCAAATCTTTAATATGACCACTCTTAATCCTAGCACCTGATTCGATTTCTGTCAAAAGTTATTCTTTATACAAGATTAACCGAGGCAAAATGGTCACAAATAAAATTGACAAAAATCACGGACATGACGCACATCCCCGTGAACAACATATTAAAATTTGAGAATGATCTGACCCTTGGGGAATTAAATAAAAATATTTTACGATCCTCCGATACGTAAAATGCGGGTCGTTACAATCATAGAGCTAACTTTTATGAAGACGGTCTAAAAAGAGACCTTATTCTTCACCGTCTATGCCAGAAAATGAAACCATTTGAGATGGCAATTAAATTAGCGGAAAGGACCGACTATGGAGAAGCTTTAGAATTTCCAAGGCAAAAAGGAGCACTCCCACCACAAGGAGGGAATATAAGACGTAAACAATTTCCAAAAAAAAAAAGTTGAATAGTATAATGAAGAGGAGTCTGAGACAGTTGGCTCAAATGATTACTCTCAAGAAGTCACCGGGCCTTCTTGAGCAGTAAAGGATAGAACGGATCCTTCTTCATAAAAGGAGATAATAGTGATAGATTATAAATGTAACAGGAAGTTAAGTATTAGTTAACATATCAAGTAGTTTCAGCGACTAACTATATTTTGGGGAGGTGGTGAATAAACACCCAAATTTTGTTTGTAAATAAGGGTTATAAGTAATATAACATGTTTGTGTGTTCATAACTTGAGTATGTCGTTACATATTCTTTATAACTGAAGGTGCATTTCATCAGGGACCATAACAAGATATTTTTTAGGATTAACTGTCAAGAATAATCCGAAGTTTAACGTGCCTTCCCATAATAATCTCAAGTTTGGATTATTTCTTAATAATCCGAAGTTTGGGGGGTGTCTTCCCATATTAATCCCATTTATTGGTGTCTTCCCATATTAATCCGAAGTTTGGGGGTGTTTTCCTATATTGATCCCAAAATAACATGTCAAAAAGTCATCGGGATCATTATGGGAAGACACCCCCAAACTTCGGATTATTCAAAAATAATCCAAACTTGGGATTATTATGGGAAGACATGTTAAACTTCGGATTATTCTTGACAATTAATCCTATTTTTTATTGAAGGTCATGGAAAATCAAAATAACTTGACAACTCAAAGTCAAGAAGCTCAATCCTCCACACAAACAAATGTTATGGAATTGTTGCATTTTTATCAAGTAAATGGAGCAAGTTTCTTCAACATCTTCAACAAACAGCCTTTAAAGTCGTTTTAAAAGTTTGAAACTTGAAAATTTTGTTGGGGATGCAGATCCAGTTAAGGTTGAGCAACGGATTCAACATCTAGACGATATATTCGAAGTTATGGATTGTAATGAAGTCGATAAGAGAAAGTTTGCAGTCTTTCAATTATCAGAGGAAGCTTAAAATTGGTGAGAGCTAGTTCGAACAAAAACTAATCCAGACGAGATGGAACATATATGACATGGGAAGAATTTAAGGAGTAGTTCTTAGATAAGTATTTCCTAGAGAATGAGATAGAGAGAAGATGGAGACAAAATTTCAAAATCTTACTCAAGAAGGTACGTCAATAGCCCAATATCAAAATAAGTTTGAATCACTATCCCAATTCGGGAATCATTTAATTGATACACTTGAAAAGCGTGCTAGACTATTTGCAAGGGGATTAATCCGTGCCATAAGAAGACATGTTATTAGTGATAGGCGCAAAACTTATAAGACGATAGTAGCTGAAGCTTTGAATCTGGAAGAAGAAGATTATCTTCGGTTCCAGCAGGAAAGGATTCAAATAAAAGGAAACCAAATAAATTTTTCGGTAATCAAAAGAAACCAGATGAGAAAAAGAAGAAACCAAATGGAGGAAGTAAAGGATCGACGGGACAAGAAAAGGAGCCGGACAAAATAAGGAGATGTTACCGGTGCAATGAAACATGACACATTTCTCCAAACTGTACTAAGGCAATTGTATGTTATAGTTGCAATGAATCTGGGCACATTAGTCGGAATTGCAAGAGCTGAGAAAGGACAATATGGGGCAATAAGGACAGGTATATGCAGTTGTTTCCGAACAAGCTTAAGTAGAAGGTATCATGTTTCTTTTTAACTTTCAAACTAGATTTTTATTTGATACTGGTGCCACACATTCTCTTATTACTGAAATATTTGCTACTAAGATAGGATTACCTATTGAGCAACTGTTGAATCCTTTGATAGTAAATAGTGTAGTGGGAGGGAGGACTAAACTTGAGAGTATGTGCAGTGACTGTATCCTTAACTTTGAAGATAAGGATATGGTGGCTAATTTAATTATCTTTCCAATGGAACGTTTTGATACCATCCTTGGGATGGACTGGATTTCAAAATATCAAGCCATCTTGAATTATCACAACAAGACCATAAATTTGAAAATTCGAGTACATGAAACCTTTGTTTACTTATGTGATAAAGTTGAAGATGCTTTTATATCTGGATATATTGCTCATTTCAGTCTTGAGGATAAGGGTCAAATAGTGGATCAAATCCCAATAGTAAAAGAATTTAAGGAAATTATTCAGGAAGTGCCAGGTTTACCACCAAAAAGAGAAATTGATTTTAATATCGACTTAATCCCTGGTACAACTCCTATTGTTAAAGAAGCTTATCGTATGTATCCTATGGAAAATCAAGAATTAAAAAGACAAATTAAGGAGATGGAGGATCATGGATTTATTAGACCTAGTAAATCTCCTTGGGGAGTACCAGTGTTGTTTGTATAAAAGCACGATGGAACGTTTTGTTTTATGCATAGATTATCGAGAGCCTAATAAGGTAAAAATTAAGAACAACTACCCATTACCTCAGATCGATGATTTATTTGATCAACTCCAAGAAGCTATCGTATTTTCGAAAATTGATTGAAGATCTGGATATCGTCAATTAAAAATAAAAGAAGAATATATTCCAAAGATAACTTTCCAAACACGGTACAGACATTACGAATTCTTGGTGATGCCTTTTGGCCTTACCAACGCTCCAGCAGTATTCATGGATCTAATGAATCATGTGTTCCATCCATATCTTGATCATTTTGTTATTGTGTTTATTGATGATATCCTTATCTACTCTAAGACAAAGGAGGAACATGAACACCATTTGCGTATACGTCTCCAAACACGCTATATGCAAAATTAAGTAAATGTGAATTCTTGTTGGAGGAAGTAAAATTTCTTGGACATGTTGTCTCAAAGAATGGAATAGGAGTAGACCCATCAAAGGTTGTGGCGGTCTTGAAATTGAACCGTCCAACAATACCAACAGAAGTTCAGAGTTTTCTGAGATTTAGCCGGTTACTACCAAAGATTTCTCAATGATAACGTCTCCATTAACAAAACTAACTCGTAAGGAAACCAAGTTTTTTTGGGATGAAAAATGTAAGATAGCATTTGAAACCTTAAAGAAAAGATTGACTGAGGCACCAATTCTGTCTTTGCCAATGAGTGGAGTCCCATATAAAGTATATTTTGATGAATGCGGACAAGGGTTAGGATGCGTACTAATAAAGGAAGACAAATTTATTGCTTATGGCTCTCGTCGATTAAAGCCCCATAAAGCCAATTATCCAACTCATGACTTAGAATTGGTCGCGATTGTGTTTTCCTTCAAATTTTGGAGGCATTACCTTTATGGAGAACAATTCCATGTTTACTCTGACCATAAGAGTTTAAAATATTTGTTCTCTCAAAAAGAATTAAATATGATACAGAGAAGGTGGATGGAAATTATAGATTTTTATGATTTTACATTACAATATCATCCAGGAAAGGAAAATATAATTGCAGATGCATCAAGTCGAAATAGCTATAGCGTAATGGCCCATTTAATGATAAGAAAATGGAGGTCTCTAGAGACTCTTGCTGATATGAACACTTGCACAAGGATGATTAATGGAGTCATGGTTAACAAAGTAGCACTTCTATGTAGTATTATTATTCAACCAACTCTGCTAAGTAGAATATTGAAATCCCAAGAAGAAGATGAGGAATTAAAGAAGTTATTTATGAAAATGAAGGATAAGGAACCTATAGATTGGAACACTAAGAAACATGGAGGTTATAGATTCAAAAATCGACTTTGTGTTCCAAATCAAACTGAATTGAAAAATGAAATTCTTAGTGAAGCACATCGCTTAAGGCTTACGGTGCATCCAGGAAGCACAAAAATATTTAAGGACCTTCAGCATCAGTTTTGGTGGACTGGAATAAAGAAGGATGTTGTTGAATTTGTGGCAAAAAATTTTACGTGCCAACAAATTAAAGCAGAGCAACAACGATCGGCAGGACTTCTGCAACCACTTCCTATTGCTAAACGGAAAAGGGAGCATATAACAATGGATTTTATCACTGGATTACCAATGACAAAAAAATGTCATGACACAATATGGGTAGTGGTGGATCACTTGACAAAGTCAGCACATTTCACACCTTACAACATTACCTACTCAATGGAGAAACTGAGTAGACTCTATTTGAAAGAAATTGTTCGACTACATGGTACACCAGTTACCATAGTTTAAGATATAGACTCATGGTTCACTTCAAGGTTTTGGAGAAGTCTTCAAAAAGCACTAGGTACATCACTAAACCTGAGTACAAACTTTCATCTGCAAATAGATGAAAAAATTGAAAGGGTGAACCGAATCATAGAAGATATGTTAAGGTCTTGTATAATGGAATTTGAAATCACATGGGAAACTAACATACCATTAATCGAATTTTCATATAACAATAGTTTATCATGAAAGTATTGGTATGACCCCATATGAAGCTTTATATGTAAGGCATTATCATCTACCAGTATGTTGGGCAGAAGTTGGAGATCGTGAGCTTCTTGGTCCCGACCAAGTAAAGGAAACAAATGAGAAGATTTCTATCATAAGGGAAATACTGCAAGCAACCCAATATAAGCAAAAGAGTTATGCAGATCACAGAAGAAAGGATTTGTAATTCGAAGTAGGAGATCAAGTCCTTCTTAAAGTTTCTCCGGTACGAGGGGTAATGTGATTTGGAAAGAAGAAGGCAAAACTATCACCAAGATTTATAGGATATTGCCAAGAAAATTGGAAAAGTTGCATACCAACTCGATTTACCTGAGAAATTATTAGACGTTCATAATGTATTTCATATACCAATGGTACGAAAATATATTTCTGACTCATCTCATGTGATTGATTTAAGCGGTATTGAAGTTAAAAGGGGGACTAAGTATATTGAAAGTCCTGTTCGAATTCTTGACATAAAAGTTAAGAAACTAAGAATAAATGAAGTTCCCTTAGTAAAAGTTCAATGGTTCCATCACAATGAAGACGAAACATCATGGGAGTGGAGTCAGAAATTCGTAAAGATTATCCAAATTTGTTTGAAACCTAGATTTCGAGGATGAAATCATTTTCTAAGGGTGCTAGAGTGTAACAGCCTAATTCAAAAATCCAGATATGAAATTTTTTCTAGAAATTTTGAATATACTAATTTGATCCAATTTAAGCATTTAAGTATAATGAATACATACATATATAAATATATGTATATAAATACAATGCATAGCTTATAACTAAAAAAATGGTATATGTATATATAATAAGTGGCATGAAATAATAGGGACACGTGTCGTTAAATGAACGATACAAATGTCTTGAGATTAAGGGAGATAAATACACATAAACCCATTAGGTGTACATGTGTAGAAACATCTTAAGACACCTACGGGGGGAATGTATCTACATCCTAAAGCTTGCATGAAGATAAGGTGGACAAGTGTCCAAAACCAAATTACCAAACTAGCCTTAAAGAATGCTATAAGAAGGGTGGAAATGTTCACTGCTTTTCATGCATTCACAAAACAAAAACAAGATAAAGAGGAGAAGTTTAGGAGAAGCCAAGAAAATAAATACAAGTTCAATCTACAATTATAAGGTGAGAAAAACTATTTGAGTACATGTAATCATTTCATATTTTGAAGAAAATTTGTGAAATTTAAGAATGAATGATTGGTCTCGAACCTATGAAAATGACATTCAGTATTTTGACCATAACTTCCTCAATTCTTGATGAAATTTTGACTTCTTTATTAAACTGAAAAGATAACTCAAAGGCCTACAACATTCGTGTCGTCCACTTTTTCTAATTCGATCGTTTGTGTACCTGAAAACTAGATGCAAAGTCAGGTAAAAATCAGCCTAAAATGGACATGATAAAAATGTTTTATTGTTGAATTATATATATTAAATTAATAAATGATTTTAAGGTTTTCTTTTGATGGTAATTAAGTAGACTAAGAAAGCTTCTTACTGTAGAAAATTTGGAGTCAAAAACAATATTTATCATAGAGAAATAAAATCAAACATTTTTCTGTAAAATTGGTCAAAAAGCTGAATTTCTAAAATTTGAAATATTTTTTAAATGTTTCTAATGCTGAAGCGTCTCAATCCAGAGCTTTTCATAGCATTTCTGGAGCACTGCCTTTTCGTTGAATTATTTATAGAGTACTGCAACAAGACCAGAACTTTTCACAGTGCATCTAGAACGCTGTAATATTTGTTTTTGAGCTGAAATCATTATAAACTACCTAGAGATTTTCATAGCATTTCCGAAGCGCTATCTTTTCTCTGAATTATCTATAAAGCACTCTAACAAGTCCAGAGATTTCCACAGTGCACTAGAAACGTTGTGATAGCGGTTTTGAGCCTAAAACTATTACAAACCCACTAAGAACTTTTCACAGCGCGGTAGAACTGCTGTAATATCTATTTTAACTCTAACAAACTACACTGAACTTTTCACAGCACACCAGAAATGCTGTAATAGCTGTTTTGAGTCCAAAACCATTATAAACTATCACGGATCTTCTCATAATGCTTTATAAATGCTGCATTTTTATTCTTATTGATGCTGAAACTTTTTATAACACTTTTTCAAATGTTGTCTTTTCATTTTCTTTTCGATTTAAAAACCTCTCTGAATTAATTATAAATGTAACCACTTACTTTGATGTCCTTCTTAAATATAGATTGGAATATTTTTGAGGTGGTTTTGGGTTTATCTTAAATCCTTAAAAATATGAATTTGAAAAGTAATTTAAGATTACTTTTGAGAAACATTTTCTTAATTATATTTCTTTGTTGAGGTGCGGTATAAGACAATAAGACTAGGGTAGTGCAATATTACTCTATATTGGTATTGAGCCGAGCAGAATATGTCACTCAGATGCCGACCACAATAAAATAACAAATCTTAAAATCTAAGCTAAGTCGAGGGTGTGGGTTAGATTCATAAATATATATTTGATAAATTATGGGTTTTGATGGAATGAAATTATTATAAACTTGTTCGATTTAATATCTCGAAGTTTTCCTTGGTTATTGTTTTAAACATTGGATTGATGATGCCTAGAAGAAAAGATTTATAATGAAATTATATTACAACCTATTAAGAAATGAGTTGAAACTAACTTAAATAGTTATCTCACTGGGTCTATGTTGCTCATGAAGCTACACTTAAAACATTTCAGGTTTAGATGGTTAGTTCGAAGCTTTAAAGTGAAGACTTTTATTATGTACATTATCTCTTTATGTACCTCTATGTATAATTATTTAATGATTAGCCTCTTGGATCTTTAGAACCATATTCTACAATGGGATGATTGTATAATAGCTCTTCCATTTAAAATCATGTGTTATGAATGATTTTATATTCCGACAAACCTTTGTTAAGTTGTGATACTGTTCTATTCGCATCATGGCTTATATGTAGCACCACTACTTTTGGATATGTGTACTAGAGTGGGGGTGTTACAAGTTTGATCTAAATCAGCATATACCAAATGCAACCGAAAAAGTGTTCCTAAATTGTTGGAATATATATTTGTATGACATATATGTGTACATATGGGATCATAAGATGAATTATGCATGAGTAGAACGTATATAAAGAGGGTCCATTGAAGAGTACTAAAGTTGGTAAGTGGCATATCATGTGACAAGACCTCATTTGAATCGACTTATTTAGGTCACTTTTTGGCTTTTTGAAAGTCAAAATTAAATAGTTCTGAATATATTTAAAAAAAACAATTTGAATAAGTCGATATAGATAAGCCCTTGAAGAATCGTCTTCTAGATTGCATAGACATCTCCATGAGGACCAGTCGAATGTGACTTGAAACAATTATTTAAATTTTAATTCCCGTAACTTGTTCAAACATCGTTACTTCCTTTTACGTAAAATTAATGTATTTCAAGTTTAAGGGTTATACATGATTTCAAAAGAGCTTGAAAACATGTGTAGAATGTTATGACGGCCCGCCACGCACTAGCCGACATTTCTACAAAATGCGTTGTGTCGATGTCCAACTAGCACGGGACGGTCGTCAAAGAAAGGGATTTGAAACGATGAATCATCAAGAACCTGCAGTATATCTCACAGCGAATGGAATAAAATATAATAGTAACATAACTTGATATAAAACCGGTGAGACAATGCATAAGCTGAAAACTAAACCATATCCATCAGAGTAGCGGAATCCAAAATACAGCTTATGATCCAAACTATTATTACAACTTTAAAATACTATCTCTAAAACAAAATAGAAAAGGTACACTACTAATGCCCAAAGTAGTGATCAACAAGAACACAGGGAGAATATATGTAAATAGTACGTGGATGCCTCCTTCTCGTCTCCGGACAGTTACTCATGCATAACCACATAACCTGTCCCTAGTCTGCTTGTTTAGGAGCACCTAGAGTAATAAGAAGAGACATAAAACTTTGGGTCATACCAAAGTCTGGTATGAGCGATAGCAACAAAATAAAGCAATAACATGTATAAATAATCATACCTGAACCTGGACCTGCAACCAAAGAGTTAGCATAACAAGATGTACAGTACTCTAAGGTAACAATAACATAAAGTGTAAAATGGGAGTGTGCATGTCATGGTGATAACAAAATCAAAAATAGCAATCATCCTCACATCTCGAACTTAGTGCGTAAAGCATATGATATCCACCACTTTGATCACCAGAACTATTAGGGCCCTGACGGAGTCCCACCCCATCCAACTATCACTATGACCACTTTGCCCTTGGGGGCCCTAATGGAGTTCGACTCCATACAACCTCTGACCCACCGCACAGGTCCATAGTCAATGCCCCCCTCTCAATAGTGAACCAAAGTTATAGAAATCGATAACCCCTTTGGACACGTCCCGCAACAAAGCTTAACTTTAGAAATTAACCAGTCGATCCCCATTTGGATCTTGAGCCATTACTTCTCATCTGAACTTCCTTTGCATCTCGGGTTTGGTCGGATTGGAAATGATCTTCCATAGGGTCTGTCGAACATTGCATCCCTGGTCGGTCGAACGATGCAATCCTAGTCGGTCGAACATTGCGTCCTTGGTCGGTCGAACACTGCAATCCTGGTCGGTCGAACATCATCGCACCATCGTTGGGTCGGTCGAACATCGTTGCACCATATTGGGCAGTCGGACACCATGGGTCAGTAGAACAATACACATAGGGTCGGGTTGGTCGTGCTAGCACCATCAGGGTCGGGTCGGTCATGCCCCTTCCCTGGTCGGTCGCTCGACCCAAAACCTACACAACTTTTCTACAAACCATTTTTCGCCTCTCGATGGCGTTTTCGACCATTCTAACTTTCCTATTCAATCATAGAGCATACCAAACAACAGTGGGAACATATGAAACCAACCAAAACCTTAAAACATCTGTTACATGTGTTATTTAGGATCAAACATACCCAAATCCATATTTTCCCCCTTAATCCCCTAAATTTCGAGATTAGAAAACTAAATCCAAATTAACCCAAATTTATATCGGTGACATAAAATAATATTTTAGAATTTTTACATAATTTTTCGGAATCATAGTTTATTAATTATCACTAATCATCCCTAATTAGCCGTAATTAGTGTAAAAACATGCTGACCACTCACCTTAGCCACAAATAAATTTCAGATATGAAACTCTAACTGATTTGGCATGGATTCCAATGTATTCCGGCAGCTCTATCTCGATTTCTATGCTAATCCGCCTTAATTTGATGCAGATTTGGCTAATATGTGATTAGAAAGTGATTAAAGAGAGATTTGGAAGATGAAGACCATTACTAGGGTTAGAGAAATGTTTGTGGCAGCTGGAGAAATGAAAAGAAATCATTCTCTAACTCCTTTCAGCCCTCCCATAACCCTAATCCCGAAATGGGTTATAGGCCTAGTTGCTAATCACCCTATTAAGCCCGATTAGCTATTTTTCCATCTTCAAATCTTATTTAAGCCATATCTCCCAAACGGTAAGTTCATTTGATTAATGTGACCACTCTACGAAAAGGTAAACCATCATCTGAATCCAATGGAAGTGGTTTCAGGTCAAAATTACTTACCAATCAAAAGTTATAGACGAAACAAGATTCGCCAGGGGCAAACGGTCATTTAAATTTCGGTAAAAATCGTGAATGTGGGAAATGACCCCAATAGTCATTTCCCAAAGTTACACGACCATATGACTTTGTATAAAAATAAAATAAATATTCTATGATTCTTTGATATGTAGAATGCGGGTCGTTGCAAATGTTGTTGATTTGTGAGATATTGGTTGGACAATAGCATAGCATGTTAGGTGTACAACTATAAGTTGTACCCATTTGCTCGCAACATAGGCGCAACTATAAACTGGCCTATTTTAAGCATGCTTTAAAAAACAAAGCGCAACTCATTGTTCTACAAATGTAATTTAAAAAAATATATAGGCATAACTCATAGTTGAACCCAAGCGAAGGTAGTTACTAAAATTCCGACTACGTAAAATCAACTATGTTTGGTAATGATTTTTAAAACTAGTCTACTTCGAAAATTTGTCCTTCACTCCTACAAATAATTCTTCTAACGAGATAATGTTTAGTACTTACTTGTCGCCTGCAAATATCCTAGAAACTGAGAATTGACGGGAAAAATGATATTTACTTTACTTCATGTCACTACGATGTGAAAGTTATTTTTGAGATCAAATGGTGAAGTAATCTACAAAAAAAATGAAGATCCATACATGGAAAAAAATCTATGCTTTTGTCAAAATACAAAGTCAAAGGTAGGCTTGTTTATAAGCCCAGTTCAGTTTAGATATCATGTAACAACCCGCATATTTAACAATAACATATTTAAATAATTTATTTAAATATAATATCGTTAATCGTTAATCGTTAATCGAGTGTGTATCCAAGAAGTCACATTTTGCAGACAGATGAATTTGGACTAAACCACTTCTATCGAGTCCAAAATGTTGTTTGCGACCTCAAAAAGTGTAAGCTTCGATACGTTCCGAGTTTCAGAGAATTAGCACATTGGTTGGGTCTTAGTTTAGTTAACCTAGCCCACCTTATAACCCCCCAAATCAGCCCATTCTCCCTCATTCTCTCCCTCTCTTTCAAACTTAAGTAAAAATGGGGAAAATGACGGGAAATTAAAATTTGGTCCGTTTGGCACAGGTCCCTATTAGGTTTCAAAATTAGGCTCACATCCGGTCATAAACTTATTGTAAATTTAGTCCCTATTTTTCGAAAATTCAGTAAAAAAATGAGAAAATCACGTAAATTCTTATTTAAATAAAACATGTAAACACAAAAAACTCAGATCAAAAAACCATTAAACAATGCATCAAAAATAAAAAATAACAGGAATCGGCAAAATTGCAGCTAAATGCATAATAGTATGCATATATCAGTATTTTCTTTCATACGTCCATGCATGTTTTCCAGTCATACATCTGTGTTGAATTACTTGCATACAACTGTGCAAGTTTTGAATAATTCTTGCATACATCTGTGCAAAAATTCACTCGCATGCAAATCAGTTAACATTTATTTGCATTCAGGCGTGCAGTAAAACAGAAAAGGTGCACACATGCGTGCAACAATCTGTAGGCAAAAAATCAGTTAAGTTTTCTTCATGCAATCCTTGTATACATGTATGCAAGTATTTCAAAATAGTAGCACACATGTATGCAAGTTTTTGTCTAGATTTTCAATAGAAACAGCATATGCAATAGTTGCATACATGTGTGCAACTATTGATAAAAGTTGCATACATGTATGCAACTTTTTTTTTAATTTACGTGGACTTCCGAGAATATTTCCAGAATTTAGATTTTTTTTTCTATATGACAGCGCCTTTTTTTTTTTGGAGAAAACACGTAGAAGGCAGAAGTTTTGAAAACAGGGGGCGGGTTTGAATGAAAAACATGGGAGGGACGTGAGCCTAATTAAGTTTCAAAATAGAGATGTATGCCTAATATTCACATTAAAATTCCTAAGCTAGGTTTTGCCATTAGGAGCTCAAATAAAGAGGAAAATTGAAGAGGTAACCTAGGTAGCTTCTGCATCTTCCTCTCCATCTTCTCCAACCTATTCTCTCTTCAATTTATGAAATTTTCCTAAACCTAACTCTTAGGAAATTCGTGAATGTGTGTTTAGGTTGAAGATTCTTGAGTTCTTGTTGAAGAGAGGTTGATCTTGCTTTGTTTTGGAGCCTCCCTTTCCTTACCAAGATCAAAGGTGAGTTCTTTTAGAACTCACATCTATGCCTCAAGCTTCAAGTCTATAGTGTGCATGCTATAAGTGATGTTCTTGTGTGCACATAAGTCCTTACAATCTCCTTTTAGCATTGCCAAACCATTGTGTCGTAGTTTGAGTTGCATTTGAGTGCTTTAGATAGAGAGTTTATTCGTTCTGTAATGTATAATCAAAATCATTGCAATCTTATGTATATATGTTTATTTATGTGAATATGGTGTTGTGAATTGCCTCGGCAAGTCTTAGAAGCCTCATTTTCATGTATATAACATTATAGGCCTTTGGGCAATTACCGATATGATTTTCAACAAGTTTTGTAGGCAATATTATGCACAAAAACAGGTTCAGACGTCTGAACCTTTCAGGTCAAACATTTGACTTGCTTCAAATAATTATAAAAACAAGAGGAACATAATTCAGATGTCTGAATTTTTTTACTCAGACGTCTGAATTTTAGTTCAGACATATGGTCAAAATAATTCAGACCTCTGAAATAGCTCAGAAATGAACTAAATCCTTGCTGGTTCAGGAAATACATATTCAAATGTATGAATTTTTAATTCAGACGTTTGAATCCTGTTTTTGGACTGTTGACCAGTGGAGACCACGGTCAACATTTTAGGTCCATTTGAGCTCATTCCCGACCAAGTTTCGGCCCATTTCGACTTCGTTTGTGACTTTGCAGTTTCTATGGTTCGCAGATTTCTACATATCGATTTCATGAACTTTCGATTCATTCGTGGTGAACGAATATTATAGTTGATAGTCGTGGGGCTTCGTCTATGTTGTTAAAACGTGAATTCTTTGTTTGATCGTTAATTCGATCAATATCACATGAGATTTGCCACTTCGAAATGATATAAAAGGGTTTTTAATTATTAGTAGATACCAAATCTTTTACTAAAAGGTTTTTTACTCCACTTCATGATATGAAGTTATTTTCCAAATTGGTTTCTAATCCGACTTCATTATACGAAGTTATTTTATAAATTTATTTACAAATCTACTAATATATATTTGATAAACCTCTTTCTTGTTCGTATGAGGAATCTAATTAAACGCCTTAGTAAAAACAAGGACTATGACCCCTTGTGTTTGCGTTGACGATTAATTCTTGGACTCATTTGATTGAACACCATGGCAATGATAGTTTCGTATCTCTAGTGATATTTACAACTTGTTCGTAAATATTCTAGTTGAGCAAGTGGTTATGGACATGTAGCCCGACTCTTATATTTACTAGCTTGGTGTATTTTACACTATAAATGATCAATTTGATCATTGAGGATCTTTGGATCAATCCGACCGTCGTGTCACATCGATGATCTTTGGATCATCCTGAGGACCTTCGGCTCATGCGATCTCTGGATTCGCGATGATCTTCGGATCATCCTGTGGAACTTCGGTTCATTCGTTTATATCGTAGATCTTCAGATCATTTCGTATCGGCGAGATATGCGATATAATATTTTCTATTCCACGTGGACTTGATGGGAAACATCATTTTGCATGAATATCCTCCTGCTGTTATTGTATATTCTATTTTCATGTAGACTTGATGGGTGACATCATTTCTTATGAATATACTTGTGTTGATATCACATCTCCTATTTTCATATAGACTTGATGGGAGACATCATTTCTCGTGAATATTCATTTGTTGTTCCCCTTCTTTGGGATATTCTATATTTCTAATTTATTGATTTCTTAAATCTTAGTTTTAATTGACATATTTGTTGTCAATTCTCGTATCGATATTAAGCTATCAATCTTAGTTTCTTTGTTATTTAAATATTCCTTATATATTGCCGAGTTTTCTTTGACATATTTTATGGACATTTCAGAAAATTCACACTTATTGTGATCACTGGTTGTTACTGCTCCTATGTCATTATCTGCTTATATCTCTATTTCTATCTCAGTTTATTATGATGAGTACAGCTAGACTGGTCCGTTTATTGTTTATATTTATAATTAATACTCAGGTCAGGCTGAGGTATTATAGGTGCATCTCCTTGACTATAGCATGGGATAACTTCTCCTTTTGGCTAGCTGATCTTATTAGCAGTTTTACCTTTTATGTATTTGAGATAGTGACTCCTTATGTATAATATTTATTTTGGGCTTGCACTTGTATCAATTCCTATGTCGTGTAGTGGATCGACTATGACCACTTGTCTTGTATTTATACATTTTGTGTCTTATTCATATCTATTTCAGCCTTATTGATATGAATATTTGTGTCTGACTCTGATTTTTATTGCTATGTATTTTATATTGCTTTCCGAATTACATATAGCCACTGTGTAGTAGATTTGGACTTGATTTAGATGTGTTGGATTCCTTTATGAGATTGAAAAAGTTTGACCATATTATCCGACATATTTAACACTCATTTAAAGCTAATATACAGATGGTCGCTTTTCAACAGCCTTATTCTTCGGGTTAGTTAACGCCGTTGCTTGCAATGGCCTTGGCTAACAAGTATAGAGGTAGGTCGTTACCCTTGGTATCAGATCTAAGTTTGGAACAATATAAGATATTATGTCGAGGGTCATTGTCCTAAGTCTCTCTTAGGGAATCGTGTTTAGGATTTAGCTTGAGTCTTAGGACCCATTATATCCTATCTTATACCATGATCCTTGTTTGACCAATCAATTTTATTTGAGTTCATCTTGTGACAAATTGGCCTTGACAAACCTAGAGTCTCGTCCATTTCCATGTGAAGGAATTCGAGTTGTTTTCATTTGTGTTGAAATAACTTTTGGGACTTAGTTTTGAAGATTTCTAAATTATTTTATAAAACGAAATAATTTTGGCCAAGTAAAATACTAATCCATTTGAGATTAGCTTTGCGAGGAGAAAATGAGTAAATTATTTCTACTAAGAACTATGAAATGTTTTCATTTATTAATTTATGATTAAAAATTTAGTTCTTAAATAAATGGTTGCACCTTCGATTATTTATTTACAAATTTGCACCCCTATTTGGACGTAATTTGTTTTATCATGTTGAGTTTCCCATTGAGTATGTCAGGAGTTCTAATTGAGAAGTGTGATGTCACGATATCGATAAGAGTTTCTGAACACTTCATTGAGATGATTCTGACACAACCCTTATATTAAATATTAATGATGTGCATCTCCATTGAACCATAGCATTAGCAACTTTAATATAAATAAATGGCAAGGCAAATCATTAGTATTGATTGTTAATTTGCAACTGTAAGGATTTTAATAAGATAATGATTTGTATGGGATATATATAACCATCATATATATCTTTTACACCTTTCATAGTTTGATTTTTTAACTATGAGTTTGAGATATCTTATTTTGGTAAAGAAACTAATGCCTATAAGGGTACCATCCTCGTTATTCTTTATTGATGATGATTATATCATTCGAGTTCTTTTGAATTGTGACCATTTACCTTCTGTGCGTCCAAGGAACTTGGGACACCATGTCCTTAGGAATTCGAGGGCGCTTGTTTTATATCCATGTATGTAGATTTTCCAAACCTATGTTTTGTGAAAATTCATACATACTACCTTGAGTTTTCGTTACCCATTCATTTTACTATCGAGAAGACTAAAGTTTTCTTTGGGTAATGATTGAGTATTCTCTATTTTGCTTTTGAGTGTTACTTGTTTCAAACAAGTAATTTCGTCTTTTCGGTTGAGTAAGGAATTTAATTAAATGTCTTGGTAAAAACTAGTGGGTCGACACACTTGTATTTACTTTGTCGGTTAATTTCTGGACTTAGTCAGTTGAAATTTTCTTTCCATTTTCGCATATTTAGTGGAATATACAACTTGTTCATAAATATTCGAGTAGAGCTAGTGGTAATGGGACATATAGCTAAAATCTTATAGTTACTAGCTTGGTGTAGTTGCACTATATTTGATCTTCATATCATTCTGACCTTCGGGTCATCTTGAGGGGGGTGTAGTCACCTCTTCTGATGGAATACTATGAGGGGTGTATAGTCACCTTGTCGGATGGAATACTATGAGTGGTGTATAATCACCTCGTCTTCGGACGGAATACTATGAGGGGTGTATAGTCACCTCGTCGGACAGAATACTATGAGTGGTGTATAGTCACCTCGTAAGAAGAAACACTACGAGCAGTGTGGAGCCACCTTGTCTTTGGATGAAATGCTTATTCCAATTTCTTTGTGGTCTTTGGATAACCTAAGTTAGTCACCTCTTCAGACGGAATACTATGAGGGGTGTATGGTCACCTCGTCAGTCAGAATACTATGAGTGGTGTATAGTCACCTCATCTTTGGAGGGGACACTATGAGTTGTGTATAGTCACCTCGTCAGACGGAATACTATGAGTGGTGTATAGTCACCTCGTTGGAAGAAAACATTATGGGTGGTGCAAAGCCATCACGGAGGTGAGACGGAAGGCTTAGTTAGAATTTTTTGTGTGTCGGACTACCTTGTCAAAAGACAAAAAGTTCCGTTTGTTGATCTGTAACTTTATGGTAAGCGAAGTTGCTTATCCCTTCACCAAGTTTAAAGCTAATCACTTGGTGACTTTCGATTTGGAATAGGTCATTTCTCTCTTTGGCTACTTCCATGTTCATGGATGTTCAAACTCTTTCCTTAAAGAGAGAACATTCTCTACATGCATATTTACATGTCTTGGTTGTTCGGAGTTTACGATGATTTCTTAGAATGAATTGGCCTAATCACTTAAAGGTCTATGTTTTATATTCCAAAAGAATCATCCATCTTCGGCATCCCTTGTCGGTGATTCAATTTCCGGTCGTTCTTAACGAATTTAATTTAGATTCGTTAGCTCCCTTGTGTTTATAAAATTCTCATAATAATGAGAATGATATCAAGGAAAATTATTTTCTATGGTTCACATTACACGTGAATTTCTAAAACTTTGCACCCATTCTAGGATGGCCACCTTAATGGGCAATTGAGTTCGAAATTGATTATCAATTCCGTAGCTCAATCTTGTTGTGCTTAAGTCGTTCCAATATTTGACATAGCAATCGACTCTCACCGACTGCTTTTCATTGTGCACTTTTCGTCGTTAGGGTTAACAAATATTCTGGTTAGTTTTGTTAACCTTAATGAACCAATGTTTTCGAGATCATTACCCGATTAGGTTTGACCTCATTCTTGTTGATGATATGCTCGTGAATTTGAAAATCCAATGTTTCCAAGTTTTACGAAATTCTTCCAACTTCTACCATTTTCCATGTTTACATGATTTAAAAGTTGTTCGTGAAATATTAGAGGATGTGCTAATATTTCAAATTTGAGATTTTTGGGGTATATTGCAAACTCACCAGTTCCAATTTATTTGTTTTTGAAATATTAGAGAACGTGCTAATATTTCCTATTAATGTTATATAAACCGAATTTCATTTCTTGATCTTGTCTCCCCAACAAGATTGCACATCCTTTTCTATATAAGGAAATTTGTAAGCTAGGATACTCGTGAGGAATTGTTAAGAGGTAAATTTTCTAGCTAAAAATGTGATAGGAATGTTCGATGATTTTGATAGTCGATATTTCCAACTTTTTAATTTGATTGATCAGTTAGTTTGTGTTGAAAACGTAAGAGTATAGGTTTATGATTTATAAACTTATCGAACGTCAAACTAATTGATTAAATTTAATTAAAACGAGCTTTCCGCACAGTGGTAGTTCGTAATTTTGAGAAATGTATTTCAAATGAGTGTATAGGATCCAATACAAGTCGGAATTTTTTGAAATGAGAATTATCCGGATCTATTGGATTATAGTTTTTCTAATGAAAGAAAAATATTTGAATTTCATCTCGTAAATTTTGAGATATATCTAAACTAAGTTTCCAGAAAAATCGCGGTAAGATAGTTCATGATTAAAAATTTAAATAATTATGAAATTGAGGTATTGAATATATAGAATTTGAGTAAGAAAATTCTAATTTCTTAAAAACACATATGGCAAAATTAAGTTTCTTACTTATATATATTCATGACTTTTATTTGAACATTATACGTGTATAAACTTAAGTTATATACAGATTTATAACTCAAACTTAAAACTTTATACGAAAGAGAATTTTGATTTAATGTAGATCTAGTTGATGCGTGGTTGTTATTTATATTGAGTTTTTCCTTAAGTAATTGCGATGACGCAATTACTTTAAGGGGGTAGTCTGTAACAACCCGTGTATTTAATGATAACATATTTAAATAATTTATTTAAATATAATGTCGTTAATCGTTAATTAAGTATGTGTCTTTGGACTCGAAACCACTTCCATTGAGTCCAAAATGATGTTTGCGACCTCAAAAAGTGTAAGCTTCATTATGTTTCGAGTTTCGGAGATTTAGCACATTGGTTGGGTCTTGGTTTAGTTAACCTAGCCTATCTTATAACCCCCCCCCCCCCCCAAATCAGATCATTCTCCCTCATTCTCTCCCTCTCTTTCAAACTTAAGTAAAATTGGGGGAAAAGATGGGAAATTAAAATTCCTAAGCTAGGTTTTTCCATTAGGTTCTCAAATCAAGAGGAAAATTGAAGAGGTAACCTAGGTAAGCTTCTCCATCTTCCTCTCTATCTTCTCCAACCTATTCTCTCTTCAATTTATGAAATTTTCCTAAACCTAACTCTTAGGAAATTCGTGAATATGTGTTTAGGTTGAAGATTATTGAGTTGTTGTTAAAGAGAGGTTGATCTTGCTTTATTTTGGAGCCTCCCCTTCCTTACCAAGATAAAGGTGAGTTATTTTAGAACTCACATGTATGCCTCAAGCTTCAAGCTTGTATAGTGTGCCTATGGCACGTTTGTATTGTGTATATGTTGTGTATCATTTAGTTAGTAGCTTACTCTATATATTTCCTTGCATTTTGAGTAATGGAAATCCTTTTATACTCTATGTTCAGATTGTGCATGCTATAAGTGAAGTTCTTGTGTGCACACAAGTCCATACAATCTCCCTTTAGCATTGCCAAATCATTGTGTCGTAGTTTGAGTTGCATTTGATTGCTTTGGTTGGAGAGTTTATTCGTTTTGGAATATATAATCAAAATCATTGCAATCTTATGTATATATGTTGATGTATGTGAATATGGTGTTGTGAGTTGCCTCGACAAGTCTTAGAAGCCTCATTTTCATGTATATAACATCATAGGCCTTCGAGCAATTGCCGATATGATTTTTAACAAGTTTTCTAGGCAATATTATGCTTAGAAACAGGCTCAGATGTCTGAACCTTTCAGGTCAAACGTCCTACCTGCTTCAAATAATTAAAAAAACAAGAGGAACAGAATTCATATGTCTGATTTTTTTTACTCAAAGTCTGAATTTTAATTCAGACGTCTGGTTAAAATAATTCAAACGTCTAAAACAGCTCAAAAATGAACTAAATCCTCGCTGGTTCAGGAAAATGCAAATTCAGACGTCTGAATTTTTAAATCAGATGTCTAAATCCTGTTTTTGGACAGTTGACCTATGGAGACCACGGTCAACAGTTTAGGTCCATTTGAGCTCATTCCCGGCCGAGTTTCGGCCCATTTCGCCTTCGTTTGTGACTTTATAGTTTCTCTGGTTCGCAGATTTCTACGTCTCGATTTCATGAACTTTTGATTCATTTGTGGTGAACGGATATTTTAATCGATAGTCGTGGGGTTTCATCTACATTTTTAAAACGTGAATTCTTCGTTTGATCATTAATTCGATCAATATCACACAAAATTTGCCACTTTGAAATGATATAAAAAGGGTTTTTAATTATTAGTAGATAGTAGATACCAAATCTTTTACTAAACGGTTTTTAACTTCACTTCATTATATGACGTTATTTTCCAAATTGGTTTCTAATCCGATTTCATTACATGAAGTTATTTTATAAATTGATTTACAAATCTATAGTATATATTTGATAAACCTCTTTCTCGTTCGTATGAGGAATCTAATTAAACACCTTAGTAAAAACAAGGACTATAGCCCCTTGTGTTTGCTTTGACGGTTTATTCTTGGACTCGTTCGATTGAATACCGTGGCAATGATCGTTTCGTATCTCTAGTGAAATTTACAACTTGTTCGTAAATATTCGAGTTGAGCAAGTGGTTATGGGACATGTAGCCCGACTCTTATATTTACTAGCTTAGTGTAATTTACACTATAAATGATCAATTTGATCATTGAGGATCTTTGGATCAATCCGACCGTTAGTTCATATCGATGATCTTCGAATCATCCTGAGGAGCTTCGGCTCATGCGATCACCGGATTCGCGATGATCTTCGGATCATCCTGAGGAACTTTGGTTCATTTGATCATTTCATATCGACGAGTTACGCGATATAATATTTTCTATTTCACGTGGACTTGATGGGAGACATCATTTCGCATGAATATCCTCCTGTTGTTATCGTATATTCTATTTTCATGTAGACTTGATGGGTGACGTCATTTCTTATGAATATCCTTGTGTTGATATCGCATTTCCTATTTTCATGTAGACTTGATAGGAGACATCATTTCTCATGAATATTCATTCATTTGTTGTTCCCCTTCCTTGGGATATTCTTGATTTCTAATTTATTGATTTCTTAAATCTTAGTTTTAATTGACATATGTGCTGTCAATTCTCGTATCAATATTAAGCTATTAATCTTAGTTTCTTTGTTATTTGGATATTCCTTATATATTGCCGAGTTTTCTTTGACTTATTTTATGGAAATTTCAGAGACTTCACACTTTTTGTGATCACTTGTTATTACTGCTCCTATGTCATTATCTGTTTATATCTCTATTTCTATCTCAATTTATTATGATGAGTACAGCTAGACTGATCCGTTTATTGTCTATTCTTATAAATAATACTCTGGTCAGACCGTGGTATTACAGGTGCATCTCCTTGACTATAGCATGGGATAGCTTCTCCTTTTGGCTAACTGATCTTATTAGTAGTTTTACCTTTTATGTATTTGAGATAGTGACTCCTTATGTATAATTTTTATTTCGGGCTTGCACTTGTATCTATTCCTATGTCATGTAGTGGATCGACTATGACCACTAGTCTTGTATTTATACTCTTATGTGTCTTATTCATACCTATTTCCGCCTTAGTGATATGAATATCTGTGTCTGACTCTGATTTTTATTTCTATGTATTTTATATTGCTTTCCGAATTACGTATAGTCGTTGTGTAGTAGATTTGGACTTGTTTTAGATGTGTCGGATTCCCTCATGAGATCGGAAATTTTTGACCATATTTTTCGACATATTTAGCACACGTTCAAAGCTAATATACAGATGGTCGCTCCTCAACTGCCTTATTCTTCGGGTTAGTTGACACCATTGCTTGCAATGGCCTTGGCTAACGCAAGTATAGAGGTGTGGCGTTACATATCATAAAACGTGAACCTGATTCCGATTACGATATTTAAAACCCAGCTTGGCCCAAACCCGTAGGATATTTCAAACCAATACTTGAGCCCGACCCTCCAGGCTTTCTAAGTCTGATGGTTAATACCCATATGTATAACTCAAAATATTTACATTAAATCGCATTTTAAAACTGTAAATTTGGTAAAAGTTTATACAAAACATTAACATACATATTGGATGGTGATGTATTCATATACACAATAAGAGTATGCAAAACATCTACATGTAAATAAAAAGTAGTAAACAAATATCATACCTACTTCTGTATTAATACAATGGAAAAGTAATAGTTGAATCATACCTTAACCGGGCCTGGTTTTGATAACATTATATGTGATACTAATAGTAAAATGGTTGGGCCAATATTGTGCTTATGTAGAAAAATGCAAGATTCAAAATTGCATTAATATGGCGGGTTTAGGTCGAAACCCGTACCATTCATAGAACAAGTCATAGGTTCAAGTCACAATCACGATAAAAACTATTATTTTTTAATACCTTCCAGCATATTCATTTCATAATCTCAATAGAACAAGGTTTAAACTAAAATAAAATAAAATAATATCCGCGGTTTTTTTGAAGCATATAATATTTTTATTATTTAACTTTCTAATTTTATAAAAAACATTTCCCTTAATTTTCTTATAAACTATGCAAGGGAACTATATTTCTATTTTTAATCTTCAAAAAGGAATTTTAAAATTTCAATGTTTAATAGAAATAGAAAGTTGAAATTGTTAATTGATAAAAATACTTATTACATAAGTATTTTTTCTTCTATTGTCGAATTAATTTCAATTTTAGATGATTAAGTTTGGTTTAAATTTGGTTATTTCAAATATATGGTCAAGTATATAACTTATGATCTTTAAATTCAGAAGTAAAGAAAAGGTTTTAAAAAAGGAATGCTTATCTAGAAATGAAATTGTGCAAATTCAATACCTATAGCATATGTAACAATTTTAATTGCATAAGTTTGAGATATTGGTTTTAAATGATTTCAAATTATGTATTTCTTACATTTAACCTTTTTCGTCTTTTTTCTTAGAAATTTTAGAATATTCTTTTTTATTGATAATTCAAATATGTTGTAATTCATTGGTTAACCATAAAGTTTTGAAAATGCTCATGTTGTTACGAACCTAAAGGAAATGTTTTGGGAAACGAAGGTGACACAACATCGTATTTGACCCAAATTTCACAGAGATGTCAACAGAAAGAGTACTTAAAGCCCAAGAAAAATAGAATAAAAATACACTAAGTTCATGGATCGACATTGGTCTATAGATATTCACTTTAGCCCATAAAACCCTGTACTATTTTGATTCTTGTGGTCTAACTATCATACTTGCGAAGTTAGAAGCCAACTGAACTTTCCTAGCTATTACAGCTTGATAGATTGTACAGAAAACGGATATGTTGAAGTGATGGACCTCCAAGTATGAACAAATAAAGACCAAAATCATACCAAACTTTGCAGGAAGGATCATATGAACATAAGAAGGAAGTTGACAGATTAGACATGCCAAAAAAGTACAGGTCTATGGACCGGTACCAGTCTATAGGTTATCGATCAGCATCGTTCTATGTAGTTGGTTCGCATGCTCATGATATTTAGGCATGAATTATAGAGGCTTTGGTGGAGTTTCTTGTGAAATAATTTCAGCCCAATACCCTTCATAACTTCTATAAATACCTTGTACTCTCCTACAAAAAAGGGATCCAATCTTTACCTACCAGGACTCTACAAGAATTCATCCTCAATCACTTCTCAACTCTAAGGACAACAAGCATTCTTCATCTAAACTAAATATCGAGATCTACTCCGATAATTGGTGATACATGTGACACTTGGTTACTTACTTACTTTAGAGTTTATTGTATTCAAACCAGTAATCATTATAATCCGGCATAGCTAATATGATAATAAACCTATTCAAAGAGGATGTACTATTGGCTGAACCACTATAAAAAAATGTGTCTTCTCTCTTTGCTTTATATTTCTTTCATTTTTCATTTAATTTTATCTGTTCTATATTATTTTCCCTGAAAGGAGTGGTTCATTCCGAAAAATCAGATGTTAGTGAGATTTTTGGCGTTAACACTACGAATATGGATGCGCCTTTTGCACATAGACAATGAGGAAAAAAAATCTTTTTATTTGTTTTGCTGGCCAACTATCCACAAGTTTTCATTTCCGTTATCAACACGTCATAAGTGTCAAAAAGCAATTGGCCCACTATGGGAATGTGTAAAAATAGTGTGTTGGTTGTGAACGGTCCAGCTTATAATGTTTAGTAAATTTAATTTATTTTGTTATAGATTTTTAAAATTAACAATATGTGCAAATGAGGTTTATTTTAGATGTAAGTTTTTGTGTTGTGATCTTACAAAAGTGATCTAAATTAATAAGTTGGTCTGAATTGAATTCGAGAAATTTAAAATTTCACAAGTTAATTAATTAATTAATTATTGAAGATTATTGATATATATTATTCATTGAAAAGGTTCATTAATGTAAATTGATTTTATTTAAAATATATACATTTTAAATATTATGCATAATTCTTTGTTCGCATGGCATATACGTATTCTCTAGTCATCTAACATTCTCCATTTCCATACCCATCAAAATGCTTTGTTCATATTTTTCATTGGTTTCACAACAATATACCCTTAGGGCAACTCCAACAGTCACATATTTAGACTGAATATGCTGAATAGAAATCAGTTCGCTCGCCAACAGTGTGATTCTTCGTTCATAATATTATAACAAATATTCAGGGAACAATTCAAAAAAAATTGAATTGGCCCTGGATGATTTTTTAATAAGCATCCTTAGTAACAAACGCTTATTTATCCCTATGGTAGTGGCGTTGACGAAGAAAAGTGGCACAAACACCCAAAAGAAAAATATAGAGAAATAAATAAAGAATAATAAATGAAAATGAGTAAAATGCAAATACACATGAATTTATAGTGACTCGACGTTAACGAGCCTACGTCTACTTTATAATTTCTTATATTACTTGAGGAAATTGATTACAATGGTGGAAAATTTCTCTAACTCGTGTAAAATGCAGTAATACAGATTATAAAGGCGATAAAAGTGCCAAAAGTCCTTTCCTTGTTGCTTTGAGGATCAATTTATAGCACAAGGTAGCAGCCGGCTCAGCCCATCCACGTGGCATTTGATATGGATATGTAGGAAGGTGGTGGAAGCAGTCAAGAAGGAGTTGGAGCGCTTCTTTAGGAAGATATCTGGTCAGGTCAATCCTATATGGCTCAAGGTTGGCCACGTGGCAAGCGATCTGAGGATTGTGAATATGGTGGAAGAGGTATTCTTAGTGATGGAACGAGTAAGCAGGATATATATTTCTCTCGGTTCGACATAGTCGAGCCGAACGTTCTTCGATTCGGAGCCCAAGTCCTCTTCGAGCCAAGGCTTCGCAGTAGTGTTTTCACCGATCCGGAACTTCTTTGAGATGGGTTCCCAATGTGCCCAGCCTTGTCGATCCGAGAACATTTTAAAATGGGGTTTAAGGCCATGTTGCTAGTTTGGCTTGACTTTGTGAATATCTAAATATGCTTCTCTTGAGTCCAGAACATCGTGATCGTGAATATTTTTGGTTTTGACGTCCTTGCCAAAAGGCAAGTCGACGGGGGGATTATTTAATAAGCGTGTTAAGTTTATTTAATAAGCTCTCATACAGATGTTTATTAAATAAGCGCCCTTAGGCCAGTGGTCACCAAACCTGCTTCCCTCCTCCCCCAATGGCTCTATTTCCATCCATAGAACTCCATCCTCTGCATTTCAAAACCACACCACAACTCTCTTCCTTCTTCTAAATACTCTTAATGCAACAAAAAATTAAATAATATCTTCACCATTTGGAGACTTTACATATCTGACGTACTTAAAAAGCTATATTTTTGAAGGTAACACTGAGGTCAATCAAAGTAATCCTTCGAGCAAGCAATCTACTGCTCCATGGTGTGGTGACAATGACTACAAGCTATGCAATATCTACTGTCATTATTCGAAGGACTCGATTAAGGGAAATAACCAATCAAATGATAAGTTTTGAAAGAAAATAACGAATACCTTCAACATGAAGAATTCCGAAATCACATGAACATTGTCGATGATTCAATGTTGATTAAAATAATTTAATCGTCAAACATAGTTTTATGAATCGTAGATATATAAAATAAAGAAAGCTAACCTTAGAGGATTCAGTATATGTATAAATTCTCATTATCGCCTAGAGTTAATAAAGCACCATAATTCAGACAATGTCCCACTTGACATTTTTGTTTCATGAAATCGAGCCACTGGTTGATTGTGATATACAAATCGATCGTATATGTGAAGGTGAGGAGATAGTGGTTACTCGGTTTTGGGACGATCTTGCTCAAGTTTACAACAAGGACATGGACTGCTATAACAACGATGTGGATTGTTGGGTAAGATGTACAATTGAAGAGTTGAGGAGTATGTATGGAAACTTTATTAAGGAATTCCTGCATTACACAATAATTATTAATGAAGTGATATGAGAATATTTTTTTGAACCAACACATACGACATTCAAAGTTATTATTGTTGGGGAAATCTCGGTCTTTCCCCACTTCGTGAAGTTAAGATAGGCACTTTAAGATTAAACGTAGCAACAGAAGCACAAGGGTTTATAATTCTCCAATATGGAGATTCTTCCACTATACAAAAGAATAGTAGGATTACAAGAATATGATTACAAAAGTAACTCACACTCAATGGCTCACCAAGCTTGAGGATAAAGACTTCCCAAGCTCTCTCTCTTTTTTCTCTCAAAGAGGCTCTCTCTAACTCTCTAGTTTTCTTCACTCTAAGGAGTGGCTTCTCTCTTGGATCCTTGAATCTCACTCTAAGGAGTGGCTTCTTCCCTTGGACTCTTGGATCCTCGGATCCTTGGATTCTTGGATCCTTAGATCCTTGGATGGATAGATCCTTGGATCTAAGGATCCAAGAATCCAAGGATCCGAGGATCCAAGAGTCCAAGGGAAGAAGCCACTCCTTAGAGTGAGATCCAAGGATCCAAGAGAGAAGCCACTCCTTAGAGTGAAGAAAACTAGAGAGTTAGAGAGAGCCTCTTTGAGAGAAAAAAGAGAGAGAGCTTGGGAAGTCTTTATCCTCAAGCTTGGTGAGCCATTGAGTGTGAGTTACTTTTGTAATCATATTCTTGTAATCCTACTATTCTTTTGTATAGTGAAAGAATCTCCATATTGGAGAATTATAAACCCTTGTGCTTCTGTTGCTACGTTTAATCTTAAAGTGCCTATCTTAACTTCACGAAGCGGGGAAAGACCGAGATTTCCCCAACAGTGGTATCAGAGCGAGGTTCATCCGTAGCCGTAATCAAGCTTGTGTAAGTTCAAGATGGAAGATAATGACGCTCACTATTGAGGGGGAGCCTCAAAGCTATAAAGAAGCAATGAGTGGTTGTCATAAAGAAGAGTGGAGAATAGCCATGCAAGAAGAAATGCAATCCTTGCATGAGAATAATACATATGAACTAGTGGAGCTACCAAAAGGGAGAAGAGCTTTGAAGAATAAGTGGGTTTATAGAATCAAGACCGAAGAGAACTGTTCAAAACCTCGCTACAAAGCTCGGTTAGTCGTTAAAGGATTTGGACAAGAAAAAGGTACTGACTTTGAAGAGATATTCTCTCCCGTGGTAAAGATGTCATCAATCCGAGTTGTCCTTAGCCTAGCAGCCGTGCAAGATTTGGAGATTGAACAACTCGATGTCAAGACGGCATTTCTACATGGTGACTTAGAGGAAGAGATCTACATGGAACAACCTGAGGGATTCAAAGTTCCAGGCAAAGAAGATCTAGTGTGCCGCCTCACAAAGAGTCTGTATGGACTTAAACAAGCACCAAGACAATGGTACAAGAAGTTTGACGCATTTATGGCAGAACATGACTTCAAAAAGACAGAAAGCGATCATTGTGTCTTCATAAAGAGGTATGTAAGTGGTGACTTTCTCATACTTCTGCTCTATGTTGATGATATGCTAATCATTGGACAAGATCGCATAAAGATAGCTGCTTTAAAGAAAGATCTAAGCAAGAGCTTTGCCATGAAAGATTTGGGACCGGCTAAACAAATCCTTGGGATGAGAATAACTCGTGATAGATCAAAAAGACTGTTGTGGCTATCCCAAGAGAGTTATATCGAGAAAGTGTTGGAAAGGTTCAACATGCACAAATCAAAGCCGGTTAACACTCCACTAGCTGGGCACTTCAAGCTAAGTTCAAAGCAGAGTCCGACAAGTGAAAAAGACAAGGAGGAGATGAAGAAGAAACCATACTCATCTGTAGTAGGCAGCCTTATGTACGCAATGATATGCACAAGACCAGATATCGCTTATGCAGTTGGTGTTGTCAGTCGCTTCTTGGCTAACCCAGGGAATGAGCATTGGGTTGCAGTCAAATGGATCCTCCGATATCTACGTGGAACTTCCAAAAGATGTTTATGCTTTGGAAAAGGAAAACCTGTGTTAGAAGGATATACAGATGTAGACTTGGCTGGTGACATTGATTCACGGAAATCAACATCGGGATACTTAACCACTTTTGCAGGGGGAGCTATTTCATGGCAATCAAAGCTACAAAAGTGTATTGCATTATCCACTACAGAGGCAGAGTATATTGCAGCTACTGAAGCTTGCAAGGAGATGTTGTGGGTGAAGAACTTGCTGCATGAATTGGGAGTGGATCAAGAAAAGTATGTCTTGAAGTGTGACAATCAAAGTGCAATTTACTTGGCAAAGAATTCAACATTTCATTCCCGCACAAAGCACATTGATACAAGATATCACTGGATCCGAGGAGTTCTCGAGGAAAAGCAAATACACCTTGATAAAGTTCACACGGATGAGAACTGGTCTGATATGATGACCAAGGTAGTACCAACAAAGAAGTTTGAAGATTGCTGTCAAGGTGCCGGCATACTACTACCCCCCAATTAAGTCGGGAGGGGGAGATTTGTTGGGATCCCTCCTTAATTGGAGAGTTTCTAGACTAGAAACTCTCCAATTAAGGAGGGATCCCAACAATTATCTTTCAAAATGTCGAACTGCTTTCATTAGAAATAATGTTTATGTTATACGTCAAAATTGGTTAGAAAGATTTGGATATCATTATATTGAATCATTTAAAATTTAAGGGTCTGTAATATTTAAGGTTCGTTTTATGTATTGTTAGGCTTGAAAATGAAACGTAACCTTCATTATGCAATGATCAGTGTATTGTCTTATCATAAACTATTGCCATATGTATTTATTACATGTTATAATTGTCGCGGTGCATTATCAAATAAAAAACCTAGTCATTTCGGTCGGTAAAGTTATCTTCTTGAGTCAAGATAGAAAGCTCTTTCCATTCAAATAACTGTAAATATAAATATATGACATTTAATCTCCTTATTCCTTTTAGAGTCTTATTTATACAAACTTGTAGCATCCAAACGGTTCACACATATCTACTCCTCATAGAAATACCATTATGGCATTCATCTATTAACTCTGACGTCGATTGCCAAGCATTGATTATTCCACACACCAATGAGGATTGATTTATCGATTATCAAGAGAAACACTATAAGGACATTTGTCATGAACTACCAGATCTTAACCAACTAAAACTTCAAGAAGTTGTCGAACCTCCTTATGAACAAGAAGCAGATCAGGTATTAGTTGCTCCACCTCTGTTTGAACAAAAGGTAGACCAAGTTCATCTATTCAACCTCCATATGAACAAGAGGTTAACTCATATCTATTCTGTTACCATTAAAGTATGCGATGGAGATAGAAGTATGGACAGATGGAGAAAATATTGGTTGTGGAATCCAATTATGTTCATTTTGGTCGATCGATTACAACTACTCAAAATAGGTAAATGAACGTTTATGTGTAAGGGGAATCACATATGCAAAAGAGTTGGAACAGAAGATCAAACGTCTTGGAAATGCTTTAGAAGCGCTGTAGATTGAACTTAACATGTATTTTATTTATGTTTGATAGTTTTCATTAACGTTAATTTTAGGGTTGTTATCAGTTTATTATGTATGCATGTCAAAAATATAAATTGATTTATTGTTTTACATCATGAATTTATGCTTTAAGCAGTTTAGTAAGACTTAAAAAGAACAACATGATTATAAATATCATAATGGAAAAACCTCATATGAAGCAAGTCTATCGAATAACTAATCAATTAAGGTATATGTATGTAGAGTTCGACATGGATAATAGAGATGCTCAACAACAAAGTACTATAATATAAAGTAGTGATGTGTAACATATAACATATAATGATCAATAATATAGAAAACCATATAATGCATTTAATTATGTCGACGCGTAACATATAATGATGTATGTATATTATGAAAGAAAGTATAAAAAACAGCAACCATCCTAAATTAACTACACCACCAATGTCCTCATCCCCATCGGGGTTGTCATCAAAAGGACCTACACCCTGGCATCCCCAACATCATAAGTTACCAACTAAGTTTGTAGATCATCGATCTGAACTTGCATATGAGCCTACATGTCCTATACTGCCATTTGTTGTTGCTGGCTCAACACATGAGTATGAAGTAATGCCATATGCTGAACAACGACAATATGTTGTCCATACTAGTCCAACCTGAGATAATATTATAATCACAAATTATTATTTCACCGTGTGCTTCTTAATCTAACAATTAATTTAATTACCTCAAAAGGCAGGTATTGCCCATGAGTGCGCATACCAGCAAGATCCTTATCTGAGGGATATACTATAGGATTTATGATCAAAGCACTGTTGAGATCATATGCTCTGAAACCATCGTCCAGGCTGAAATCCATGAGTTGTTCTGAGCAATGTGCTAGGATGGGATCAAAAGTAAATGGTAGAGGCCGAACTTCACCTGTAACCAAATGTAAATCCATATGATCGGAGTTTGCACCCTAAATGTAATCCAGTAACTTGTAGCATCGAGGAGCAACTCTATCCCAGAGTGCATCAAAATATGCATCTGGTTGAAAAATGTCGACGTATCCACCCTTCCATCCTGCTTATAGCTCTGTATATATTGTGGCCCTATAGTCCGACTTCTGCCGAACATATTATCATAAGACAATGGATCTTCAGGTACACGCATACCCCCGGTGGACTGATAGTAGCACCACTCCCCCAAGAACAAAGTAGGAAGGTATGTCGGTGTGTGCAAAACAATACAACGGAGGTATAGAAAGTATGCAATGTAGAGAGGATGACCATCATATAGTTGATCATCCTATGTCAGTGCAATCCAGTATGAAGCCCACGACGTTCATAAAATATTTGTCCTGCATCTCAGATCAATCTGAGATCGAGCCTCTATCAAGTCATGTTTAACACCACATGGCATATGTGAAATCAACCGAATACACTTCCACCATCGCATGCGTGAAAATTACGTCTTCACTACATGACTTACAAGATGAACAATACAAGGATGCATATTTGTGTGTACTCACAGTACCATCATGATAATATATACTAAAATTCGAACATCTATCTTACCTCCCCAAAAGCATAAGAATCAAGAACAGTGTACAAACTCTGCCAAAATTCAAAGAGAATCTAACCAGATCATCTCTAGTTTCATTCTCTATCATCCTCTCTCAAATATCCAAGTGTTATTTAGAGTTATAGGAGTTTTGTAATCAAAGGTCGTAAGATCAAAGTTCTATCGAGTCTTTCTTTCAAAACAAATATTAAAAGGGTGTGGTTATAGCCCGTTCAAATCAACTAGGTGTAATTGTAGCCTGGAAATCAATTGAGTCTGGTGTACCTCGTGGTCTGTGAAATCGAAGATTGTAATTTGAAGGTCATATTGAAAAGAAATCGGCATCAACCCAGAGTTCTGTGGGACTAGATGTAAGGTAACTCCAAACCAGTATAAAAATCTTGGTGTGTTTTTTCCTTTACTACTTTTACTTTTTATTCTGCATTTATATTTGATTCTGTGATTGTTTCATATCTGTTATTTGCATTTGTTTCTGATTTATTCAAAAAGATTCCATAAAAATTATAAAATTCCACTAAACACTATTCACCCCCCTCCGCTTTAAGTGTTAAATTTGTCTTAAGATCTGTGATCCTCGTTTCCCAACACAAAGTTGTGAATATACGACGAAAGTAACCCTCAGGTAACTTGTGAAGAATTTGTAAATCAGACATCGTCTTCTCGAAAGCAGGAGCGACGTGCACCAGCCTAGCCAACTCCTACGTCTATGATCGAGTGGAGCATTTGTCAATTTTGTTTGAAGGTGATGGCATCTCGATGTGTTTTTGTTTATGAAAAAACTCGAAATTTATAAGGAAAACAAGTGAAATGAGATAGGATGTGTACATTACTTTTGGTGCTTATTCAATAAGCATCCTATTGTAAGGCGCTTATTAAATGAGTGTCTTACGCATGAGCGCTTATTAAATAGTGGGAATTGAAGGCAGATTTCTAGAATCAAAGATAATATAAGATGGATCCCTACGTAGCTTCCAACGTAAAACGAGTCCCTAAAAATATAGCAATATTATTTTCATGTTTTTTTGCACCACTGCTTTAAAAAAAAAAAAAAAAAAAAATTGTAAATATTACTGGAAAAAAGTTATATAAATGTTTGCACTTATTGTGAAAATATGCAGACATATTTGCATCTGCAACTATTCCCATAGTGTATTGCAGATACTGCAAAAAAAAGTTGCAGAAAATGTGCGCTTATTGCGGAAAAGTGCATACATATCTATAATTATTCTCATAGTGTATTGGAGACGTGTCTCAGTGTAGAATGTTTGCAATTTTTCTGTCTGGTTGATTCTTTTTCAGCATTTTTTACAGAAAGTAACATATTTTTAATTTGTATGTAACTTACATCATTTTTTTGATGATTTTACTGTAATAATGTGATGTTGAATAAGTGCATATATTGCATTTGAAAATTTGAAGCAATCAACAAAAACTGCATAAATTATGCAATTTTCGTTATAATTGCGGTGATATTTGCAATTTTTTTGTAAAAGTGCAGCTACTTCTCCATGTTTTGCTGAAGCGTGATTTTTTTTTTTAATTCTTCAATATATATTTTTAATATAAAATGAATTGAAATTTGAAGTTTGATATTTTTTACATTGATTATGATGATTTTTGAAGAACATAATTTTGAAACATATATAAGATCCAAGTCAAACCATCCCTACTAAATTACTGTCCAGTGCCAAACCCTAGGTGTAGTGCTTGCCTTAGGCAAGACTTGGAGGGAAAGAAATTCAGGAAAACGTCCACTTCAGGAATCGAGCCCTGAACGCTGCGCGCTAAAGCTGGACATCAAACCACTGAACTAAACAAGACGTAATCATTTAGTTCCCCTGCCACATTAAGAAATAACTTTGTTTTTTTTAAGTATAACCTAACTCCCTGCCATCTTCAGTCGGGTTGCCCTAGACGAATATCTCGATTGCCTTATCTCTGGATCAGACCAGTAAATGTTTTATATGGAGCACTTGTTTAATATGCGTTCATGTTCGGACGCTTATTTATGAATGAATGGCTCTTATAAGCGTCCAAAACAAGAACACTTATATAATAAAGCACATTTCCCACTGGTCACAACTGGTAATATTCATATTGAATATTACCAGGTGTAGCATTTAGCCTCATACTTGGTTAGAGTTAGCTCTTAATTTACATACTGCAATATTCAAAATGCACATTTTTCAAGTATATAATTGCTTTCAGGTGGATACTTCCCAAAATTTGAAACTGTATAATCTCAAAATTATAAAGTGCAATGTTTCAAAAGATTTGTTTATATTTCGGTATAAACAATAGAGTAACTTTATGAAAATCAACTCCAGTTTTGTTCATCTACTCAATTGACACACAAAGTACATGAGTATATCTATCACTGTGAGAAGAGATGATATTATCCAAAAGACTCTACAAATATCACGGAGACACGGTAGAGGCCACAGGAAAGTACTCAACTGCATATGGCTGCTTTTGATCGTCCACTTAAATTCATATTTGTCCAATGTTCCCTACCCAACCTTTAATGGCATTTATTGCAGCTTGTCTAGCAAATTTAAGCCACAAAATTGGGTGATCTTATGCACTTTGGGGGAAATGCACTTTGAGCTTACGTTTTCTCCGCATTTCCACTTATATTTATTTGACATTTCATTTGATCAATCCAGATTCAGAAAACTCAAAAGGTACAGTTGCCATATCTCAAAATTAATAAGTATATGATTACCTCAGCATGAAGTGTACAAACAACATGCAAATACACACAAAATGTACACAGCGATCTTAGCCAATTCTGTACACTGTAAACATGGACTGCTAGCATCTAAAGAATCACTCCTTCCATCATGTTATACCATGCATGTATAACTCACTCTGTACATGCGCTTTTACGCACATAGACAAACAGAATTTTCAGTTAGCTTATATGGAGGTGGCAACAAGTCGCTGATGTTGGAAAAATGCCCTTCAGCGTCAGATGAGAGTGCAACATGAGTTGAATCCAAAACAGAGTCCGGAATTGCCACCAACGTCTCCTCTAAAAAAGATTTTACTGTCTGCATTTACAATTTTTAACCCATAAATCAATGTCTCAATATTTGTAACACTGCATCTAGAGTTCTAGCTAATGAAAACGAGTATGACCTAATCAACATTGAAATGTTGAACAATCTATTTTTCCAAGGGTGTTATTGCAATTAAACATAAATGTACCACAACAGATAAACTGAGGGGGGAGGGTTTTTTTGTTTTTTGTTGTTTTTGGTGTGTGTGGAAGGAGGAGGAGGGGGTGGGTTTGACCAATACAGGTCAATTCTCATGTCCCCATATCTCCTTGTCCTCATGTGTCAAATTTACCCGTTCATTCTCTCTCTTCCCACCGAGATATGAATGGGAAAATGAGTGGTGGAGATTAAGGGGGAGAGAGTTCATGTGCAATATAAGAGGTGTAGCAGAACCCTATATATATATATATATATATATATATATATATATATATATATATATATATATATATATATATATATATATATATATATAGGGAGAGAGAGAGAGAGAGAGGGAGGGAGAGACAACCACAACCACAAACATATGTATACAAACACACACACAAAAAACAAACATGCATACATACATAAATATATATGCATATGTATATGTATATATATTGAGGCAGGTTCGAGAGCACCCTAAACAGTGTAGCACCACAAATGCCCCTCAATTTCCACCAAGTATTTCTCATTTTTCTCCTTCCACTCACTCTCTCACTTTCCATCCACATTCTTTATTACAAACGAGTGGTGGAAATCAAATGGCATTTGGGGTGCTCTATTTTTGGGGTGCAACCGAACGCTTGCCATAGACGAACATTCAATGGCACCATAAATGACCCATGATTTCCACCACATATCTCGTTTCTCTCTCCCTCCGCTCATTCTTTCACATCTCACTCACTTATTTTAATATAAATGCTTGCTTTATATAGGAGGACAAATGAGGTGCTCACTATTTGGGTGTCACTGAACGCTCTTATATATATATATATATATATATATATAAAGAAGCATTCAACGGGCACCCACGTTTCGCATCATCTCAATTGCCCTTTGATATCGACCACAAATTTCTATTTGAACAATGATGCGAGAATGAAGAGAAAATGAAAGATGAATTAAATGGAGACTTGAGGTGCATATCAAAGGCGACAAGGATGCTACACTGTTTTGGATGCAGTTAAACACCTCTCATATGTATGTGTGTGTGTATATATATACATATGTGTGTATGTGGGGAAAATCTATCGAGACACAAAGGTTTGACATAAAATGATGGACACAAAAGCTGAACTATAAGATTACTCTATGATTTGCACCCCCTCACATAAAAACAAATTAATTATATGACTGAGATTTTGTTTCTTCTAATTTGTATCAAAATTTTGATATGAAGAGCGTTCAACACCACCCCAAAAATGGAGTACTCATTTAACCTCCCTAGTGGAAGGAGACAGAAACCGTAATGTGTGGTGGCAATAGAGGAGGGGGGAGGGGGGGAGGCTAAATGGGTGTTGCACTATTTGAGGTGCTCTTGATCTTATCCTTATATATATACGCAAATTCAACGGCACCTCTGTTTGTGAGCACCCCAAGCGCCTCTCTTATACCCACATTTTATATTAGATTATGTTAGTGAGAAGACAGAGAAGCAGTGGAGGGAGAGAGAAACAGAATATGTGGTGGAAATCAGGGAGTATTTTGGGGTGCTGCACTGTTTCGGGTGCCATTAAATGCTCGCCATATATGTATGTATGTGTGTGTGCGCGCGCACACGCGCATATTTTACGGCGAAATATTTGTGAATCCACAAACGGCATTACTGTTTCAATACTAAACTGAATCTTGTGAAAGTTAGCTCCGATTACCGTGCACTGTCTCAAAGCGGTATCAGCCTTCCGTTT
Source organism: Allium sativum (assembly GCA_030737875.1). Lineage (NCBI taxonomy): Eukaryota > Viridiplantae > Streptophyta > Magnoliopsida > Asparagales > Amaryllidaceae > Allium > Allium sativum. Next base: position 129,075,586 of record CM060921.1, on the reverse strand, counting down.
CCACAAACCATTTCCAGGCTCAGAGTGAAACAAATGCAACAATGGCTGATAAAGAATTTTTGACAAATGTTAATTGCATATTAATATTACTTTATCAACAAACCTTCAAACATCAAAATTCAAGCTTTACGCGAAGTATTGATATCACATTAACATTGTTCTTGTGATTAATCATCCTTTGTAACTAATTAATGAAGCAAAACCTAAGATTGAAAGTCAAGCGTAATTCATAATTGAAATTCAGTGTGGGAAAACAAGCAGGCGTTAACCTCTATTGTCGGCTAGCTTACAGCAAAAGGGCAACCATAGCACCAGAGTAAGAATTAAACTGTGTGTTTTCACTGATCACAAGTTCATGCATCAAGAACAATCAGTTTACCTAAGATAAAGCAGTTGTCTAATATTGGTTTGCACATACACTATATTCTGCCCTGCTTTATTTCATGCAGAAAAACAACTAGCATGTAAGCAGCTGAATATTCATTTCAGCATAGGGACTTCCAAAGGTAACTTCGTTATAGTACTAAAATTAGCGTTCAACATTTATAAATTCAAATGAAACCGGAGCTGCAAACGAGGTTATATTCGAATGACTGATTTATCATGTTAAGTTTATCAAGCATGAGAACATGATGGATGACATATAGCATAATAGCAGCCATGTGTAGCCGAATAATATCTCATCCGGGAGTAGACTAAGTTTCAATTATGAACTTCTAGCAAATATATACCAACAAGTGTGTGTAAAGCTAGTGTATTTGCAGCAGCATAAAAAATTTGGCAGCTAACCATTAATTTAACCAAAAAAAAAAAAAAAGCCATCCGAAAAGTTTCTAATGCTTGACAAACCTTATGAACTGCTTTTACTGCAAATCATTCAACTAAAATTTATACTATTTGCTTTACTTCAAATCATTTAATTCGAATTTTCAGCACAGACTTACTTTTGCTAAATAATTTCCTTGTTTGCCATAACTTACTTTGACAATCATAAACATTGACCTTGATGCAAGATGTCACAGCTTCGAAATTTGCGTAGCATGATTCTAACATATACTGACATGTAGTATGTTATATACTACCCAAGACTTATAGCACTAATTTATACTATCATATAAGTACTCAGTTTCCAGAAGAAGAAAAAAAGTCATAAGTATTATAAACATATCACAAACTATACCAAGAAAGACTCGAAACAAACCTTCACAATATTCCTTAAACTTGGTTTGTTAGGGTCGTATTTCACTAGAGCAAAATCAGCGTAAATCTGAAACTTCTCAAGAACCTACATCAAATTTACTTCTTGAAATAAATGAATAACAACTCATTTGTCATAATAATTATGCACTACCTGCCGACGGGACAGACCAGAGCATGAAGCACCAAATACTGAGCTGTCTACATGTCCTAACATTGCCCACGGACTGCAACATAATCATAATTTAAGTTGGCTAAAGCTACAAAATAACAACCATGGAAGAAAGTCCATAATATTATTAGATATGTATAGTACAAAGTAGTAACTAATCTTAAATCAAAGACATGATGATCCAAGATGAAATGGTATTAGATAGGTACATGGCTGTTCAACAATTTGAGCACGGGGCCAATACAAACTAGTTTTAAAAAGCATATATTGCCAAAATTGGTGGTAACGAATGATATCAGAGATATATCTACCATTGCAGGTTGAATCCTGAAAAGACACATACGTTTGTTATCTATGGATACTAATGCAAATATATTAAATGCTATATAGCATGTGAGAAAAGCTACCACCATCAAATTACTCGACAGAGTTGGCCAACCTGGGAATTGAATTATGAGAGTGTGAAATATTGCAAATGTACAATTGCTGGATGCAATTTGTGCGAAAGATGGGAAGTAGTTGTTGTTATTGTTGTTGTGATAATGATAATGATAATAATTATTATTTAAAAAAAAAATATCCAAAATCTCTTCTTTAGGATGCTAATGCCAAAAATATCAAGTTAGCTCCTATACTTTTATTTTCCTTTATATTGAGCTTAACTGCTATGGCTGTTTTCTTTACAATCGATTTTTTTTTCTTTCCCTTTTTCTACTCAATCCAACTTCTTTACCAACCAATTTTTTGATGGTGACCTCTACCTTAATAAATTGCAGAAAAAATGCCAAATTTTTGCTTAACTAACAATTTCGCTATATCACATAATTTATTAATAACCCTGGAAAGCTAACCATGGAAATCCAGTTACGTACATATTTGCCAATCTGGAGATTTAAAAAAACTATAGCACACTAAAATTATATCGGGAATACATTTCACGAGAAACAAACAGTCTACCACTGTTATTACGGCGCTCGACTAGTCGCAACTAGTCGTCGACTAGTCGGCTAGTCGAGATGGGGACCTCGACATGAAACGTCGACTGGCCAAACGTCGACTGGAATTGAAACCCTAGAAATCGGAACCCTAAATCGAAGTCTCGATGTCGATTTGGAACCCTAACTCGAACTCGAACTCGATTTGGAACCCTAACTCGAACTCGAAATCGAACTCGAACTCGATTTGGAACCCTAACTCGAACTCGATTTGAAACCCTAAATCGAAGTCTCGATCAAGGTTCGAACTTCCGTTTCAGGATCTAGGGCACAAAAAAAACGAAGCAGAAGAAAACGAAGGAGAAGAAGAAGAAAACGAAGGATAAGGTTCGAACTCGATTTGGCCTGATGTTTTGTAAGTTAATAACAATGGACTTCAAAGTTTTGTTACTGTAATTAACTAATTAAGTAATTATGGACCATATAAATTTGAAATTATTGGTCATATAAATTTTGTTTACATTTACCAACTACTTAAAAATACAAAATTTGACTACATAAATATATATATATTTATTTATCGACTAGTCCACTAGTCGACTAATTGAACCTCCATCGACTCGACTCGACTTGCCGCCGTGATAACCATGCAGTCTACATTTCTTAACGAAACATAAACTAACAAGCTTAAATATCAAATATGCATATATTTTTCACTTGTTTGATGACTGAAGTAAATACATCAATGAAAACCCTTTTTTGAGATTCTAATAATTTACTCTTTTTTCTCTTTTATCCAAAAGTGAAAGAAGGTATAAAGTTGTATCTTTTCACAAATTGATCACTACTGTAACTTATATTGAGCTGAATTAAATCGTAAATTAAGATGGGACTCAAATCAAGAAAAATCATATATTTTCACTAATTTGATAACCTTTTGAATTCCCATGTAAAACATAAAAGTATCCTCAAGTGTACATGTTGTATAGCCATCATTTTGACACAGGCTACAAAACAAGTTCTCAAAACGGGATTCAAGTTGTAATCTTAAAGTTCAAACTTCCAATAGAAATAAAACTTAATTCGCAAATCAAGCTTAAAAAAATCATAGATTAAGCTTTGTGCACACTTATAAGTTGATTTTATTGCTTGAACTTGTACACTTAAAATTCAATTTTCACTTCTGTTCATTATTATTTTGTTTGGAGAACATTAGAATTGTAATGGTGGATCTATGGATTGAATGATTTTTCTGAATGTGGTTTCACCTAAATTTGAATCAGAGTGTGAATTGAACTGTAAAGAGAAATATTAAATCTAAAATGGAATTTAAACTGCAACGGTTTAAGATTTTTGATAAACAGGGACTAAGTAAGAAAGAAAAACAACATGTTTATATTAGTCATATTACTGACTTCTTGTACGCAGCACGACCAACCATCACCCCATGTGCTCCTTTTCTTCTTGCAGCATTAACCTGGTATGATAGGAAAAAATGTATATAATATTTCACCAAAACTACTCGTAAATAAATTATATTTCAATGTAGTGACTAATGAGGTTAGCACTTGAACAGGAGAAAAATAAAGAAGCACAAGACTTACCTGATCAATGGAAATGATGCCCCCATTTATGGTAAACTGTATGTCTGGAAAATCACGCAGCAAAGCAAAATAATACTCATATCTGCAAGAAAACTAACTGTGAGCATTATAATTATCCAAGTAAATTAAAATAAATGTAAGGCGTTGACCTATCAACATTAATAAATATACGGAAACCACCAGAAAAACCAGTGTTTTACAACCAACTACAATAACACTTGTGATCTTTTCAATGTTACATTTGAGAAAATTGCAAAGCGTTCACACATGCTCATGCACACACCCATGCGAACACATGTGCGTCAGTGCGTGTATGATTAAATTTACATGTCTATCTCTACCCTATAATATATTCATGGATAGTTATGATATTGTTCTGCACAAAAGTGGCCTGAAATGCAATAGTGTCCCATCCTTTTTAAATATTTATCAAAACGCCTGAAGTATCACTATGAGAAGATGAACCAGTGTTTCACAGTCAACTACATCTACCTCCACCATGTTCTTTAAAGCTCATATCATTCGAGGTAACTGCATTGGATTTTTCAGACATTATATACACGCATCGAACAAACGTCTAACATACTTATCAAATATGACGATTTGAGTACCATGCTATAGTTATCTGTTAATTAGAAATTACATATCACAGAGCTTTAAGTACTGCTGATTTAAGTATGAGAAATAAATAACTTGAAAAGAAAAGAAAAAAAAATCAGAAAATAGATGACATAATTTGTATTGTGCAATCGTTTTAGCTCTCATCAAAGCTATACAAATAGTCTTTTCACTTCATTTTTTCATTCTTTCGCACCTCTACATTACATGCATGTGTGCGTGCATTTTTCATATCATATACTGATGATGATAATTGCAGTTATAAGCTAACATACTTCAAAGGAGGAATTGTTCGATTCTGGGCGGGACTTAATCCACTAAGCAATGCCTTTCGAGCATGAATAATAAAATGCCTAGTTGGTGAGTGAGAAGATACTGTGTCTATGAAGTCACCTGTGAGCAGAAGCAAAATTTGTGTCACAAGTCGGATATCTCTACAGACACATGGAACAAAATAAACCATGCAACTAAAATTGCATTCAACTAAGTAATCAGGGTACCATATCAAACATGATTAACACAAACCATTTTAAATTAAATTATAAGCTGCAAAGTAGAAGGTCAGACATCAACATTCGGAATCATGTGAGGATCACCTACCTACTGCACAAAAAATATTTTAACTATAATCAACCAAGAATATATAGCATTGCCTAGGAACAAGTCAGATTTTTATAGGTAATTCAAATCAACTGGCTCATCAAGCTATGTAGGCATAGAAAAATATTCAATACCACCATGAAAGAAGGATATAGCACTCACATAGTTCATTATATGAGTCACGATCATCAACACCTATTCTGCATTTAACACTTACAGGGACATCACAATTGGAGGCAATGGCAGACATGGCAGCAGCAACAAACTTCACTTCCACAGGAAAAAAGGAAAAAGAATAAGATCGGACTAGGCTTGAAGAAGGGGAAAGGTGTGAACATAAAATTGTGGAATCTTAGTTAAGCTTTTAGTACTGAACCTTTGGATCGAGCATAAGACTAGCACCAAAGCAACCGTGACCTGCAACTTTCCCGCTTGGGCATCCACAACTAACATATTTGCAGAAATATTGTTAATAAACTTAAAAATTGGTAAAACTTAGAAATGTTCATAAAAATATTTAGCATATAAATTTGAATGTACTTGAGATTGATTTCATCGTAAGAGTAAGCATTTGCGAGTTCAGTTGCCTTCGCTATGTTTTCCAAATTGCTCCCACCGATTTGAAGAACAATTGGATGTTGTTCTGAAGGAAAAGCTAAGAACCTGTCCTGATTTTCTTCGAAATTTATATTAAGACTTTTAAGTTATTATAGGTAAATTAATCATGATAAAATCTATAGACTGCATATGAAAGTGTCTACCATGTCCTGTGGGAAAATACATAGGATTGTAAATGGAAACTTTCGGATGTGGATAGTGTTGTATCCGTATCCACATCCAAAATCATTTTCAAATATCAGATATCTGCATCCATAGATACAAATGGATATTGGGTGATTATTATATCCTCTAATGACCGATAAACCAAGAAACATAAATAGAAAGTTTTAGCCTAGCATAATATTTTTCAATCCTATTAATTATTTGGATGTTAAAAATAAACAAATGTGAAAATAATTAATAGTTTTGACTGGTTAATATGCATTAACTTAGTAAAACAGTAAAGAAATATCTGTTATTGTACTAAAATATGCATAGTTTAAACCGTAATATAAAAAAAAGATGGATAAGATGTAGATGTCATCATATCTGTATGTGTTTTTCCAGATATCGAATATTTATCTGTTTTCCATATACAAATACAGACTGATTTCGAATTTTTTTGGGGCAATCATTAATGGCCCTAAGAATACACACCCGTGAGAAAGAAAGCATGCATAAACATAGCACGAAGATATGCAAATCAACAATCAATGTTTGATTATTTATCCATGTTTGCAAGTAAAGACCGAATAGCATACAATGATTCAGATTTTACTTCTTAGCTTGTATTTAATCCCAATCCCCATGCTATTTTTTCAAATGATAGAAGATGGTATTATTTTAAAAATTCAATTTTGTTAATCCCAATGAGTAAGCTATGAACATATTACCAAATTATCAGCTTGGTTGACAATTGTTTCAGCAACAACCATCTCGGTGAAAAGCCAAGCATGCTTTGAAATGAGTCGAGCAAGCATCCTATAATGATTATCTGTCCAGTCCATCATTGGAGCAACACTGAGGAGTACAGATCATTAGTAAAAAAAAAATCAAAATACAGCTGAAGGCTAAATAAAATATTACACGTTATCACCTGAACCAATTTGGGAAGTATTTTTCGCTTCCCATTCTTTCTCTTGCTTGCAAATGATGTGTGCTCATACAGACACGAAACCCGTCATTACCAGAGAAAACTCCATGATAAGTACAAGAGGACATACTGTTGTAACTAGCGAAGTGGGGATAATGATATGGTTTTAACGTTGAAAATCGGGAATATAAGGAACTCTTCATCATGGTATCTTCCAACAAATGCTGCACAGATAATGCAACAATCTTGACGCGATACAGGTCAATTAAATCATAAATCAGCCGAAGTATAACACGGAATATGATTGTCATTAGGCATGAACTACTGGCTATTTTACAATTGTATATGCATTTAAAACACCATTTTCATCAAAAATACAATACAAACAGCACAACTTTTTCTCCCTTTTTTTTTTTTTTTTTTTTTTTTTTTGGCTAAGGAACATATTTACCGCCCTTGGTCACCAATGTCCAATCAACAACAAATCCAGTATAATGCATCAAATTGGAAAGCAATAGGAAAATCATAAAATAAGAGATGGGATTACCAATTTTTTCAAGCAGAAATGAAAAAGGAAATACCTTGGGATATCTATAACGCAGTGAAAAAAAATTATGGCCACAAAATTGAGATTACGAACTACAGTGAAGAATGATGTTTTGGATTTGGAGATGAAAGAAATTTCTAAGCAGCGGCCTCTCTGTTCCATCCAAAACTTGTTTTACACGCCCACTCGGTCATTTTTCTTTAATGCGCCGGCACCCCGGTTTTGTGTAGTTTACACCAAAACTAAAAGGACTCCTTTTATTGACATTATACCCTTTTGATCACCGCAACATTAAAAAACTTAAAATGGAGAGGCTACCGCAGTCTTAAAAAAAAAAAAAAAAAAATGACTTCTCTCTTCTTCCGTGTCACGTTATTGATACTAATTTGAATGCAATATTTTCTTAATCGTTACAGCTGATTTTGTTTGTTGATCGTTGACTTACAATTGGTAGTTTGACATAAAATTTTAGTTGTTTTCAACTGTGAAAACCAATGTGGAACGACGTTAAAATGAAAATCTCATGTTCGGTTGCAAATAGTCAAAATCATCTTCGTCATACAGTTGTTGACCACTGATGAAACATCTTGCATATATATAGATTTTTTTCCCCACAGTGCATAACCACCATTTACTAATGTAACGACCCGCATTTTTCAGCGATATAATTAATTTATTTAATTATTTAAATAATGGTTTGGTTATTTAAAATGACCAAAATTAAATAATAGTGAATATTTAATTAAAATAATAATATATTTAATTTCTGAAATAGTCAGAAATAGTGGAATTCACAAAATAGTGCAAATTGGATTATCTGTGATATTTAATTCAGTTTAGAATTGAATTAGAATAACGAATATATTATTTTAACGACAGTTTGAATGTATAATTATATTTTAATTATAATCGAGCTTGAAATGGCGCGACAGTTCGCTATTTGGCGATTTGAACTTCAACTGAATATACATGATTCGTTTTAAGCCGGATTTCTGTGAAACAAGAAACGTTAGGAGCTGGTAAAGTATATTTTTCTAGTGGAAGAGAAAAATCGAGATTTCGTCGTGTAGATTTTGATTTATATCCAAATCAAATTTTAAAAAAGTCACTATGGAGTTCCTTTATTATTTATATCGATTTATTTATATTTTAAAATGGATTTTTGAATATAAATCAAATATCGATGTAACACTGGATTTGAAATATCGAGTTATAAATCCCATTGGAGTTGTATGATATTCTATTGTGAATACATACGATAATATTTATTTTTAATTATTAAATTTAATTGTTTTTAAATATATTTATATATTTAAAGGGGTTATTTATATTCTGACGGTTAAAAATACATTGTGTGAGCAAACGAAGTCGGAATTCGATGAAACTAGTTTCGTTGGGTCCGCAATGTCGAACTGTGGCTGCATGTCCAGTTTCGTGATTTTTTGGGTATCGTATGTGATCACAGGAATTTTAGAGGACGAAATAAAAACAGCGATTGCTTAAAATAAAATAGAATAACCGAATAAAAAAATATTATTTCTATCCTATATAATAACTTTAATTTTTCTAACCCTACCCACATATCTTCCACAGTCAAAATGAGGAGCCACCGTATTTTTCTCCTCATCAACACAAAAATGCAAGTTCATAAATCAAGATAAAATCAAAGAAACTCCTATAAATCCTTCTATAAATAGTTTTGAGCTCCTGGAAGGTTAAGCTTTAATCTCATGTATATATTGTTGGGTTCGAATGCCATATTTTTCGCTGGAAATTTGGGCAGCGAACTAGGGTTTGACTCCGTTGCTTCTGTGGTGATGGTTGATGGAATTGGAGAGTGCGGTTGAGGTGGTGGTGGTAAATCGCAAGTGTGTACACCATTTTTGTGAGGTGCGGTGGGATTTTGGTTCGACGGTATTCTGTAAGGGACGGTTGAAGTGGGGAGTCGCAACACAGGAGAGATGTGCGAGTTGAATACTGTTGATGTGAGGAGGAAGATTGTTTGAAGAGGAGTTTATTGGTGGTAGCGGTTTTGAAGATGGATGGGCGTGGACGAAGATAAGGGTGAAGGGAGTCGGTGAAATGGCTGTGTTGTTCCAGGAGGAGCGGATTTCATTGGGGAAGAAGGAAAGAAAATGGGCAGTGGGATTTAATAAGGAAGATGGGTCGGGTTTTATGAGGTGAAGCCCAAACATTTTATTTAGTTAAATTAGAAATTAAAATAAATGTGTTAACTTATAAAATACATAGCTTTTTCGTACGATATCAGAATCAAGCGAAACAAGATCCATTAGGATCGTAGGGACGGTGGCTACACCATGGAACTGACCGGAAGTGAATTGGGGCTCGTTTGGATTTATGGTGAAATTAAAAGCCTGAATCGAATCAATGACCAATTATCGTTATTTAACGATCACCGTCCAATGTGAGTAAAACTCACTAACTCTTCTTAGTTATATTTTCATAACGTATTTTTATAACTGATAAATGATGGTTGTTTGTTATGTGTTGGCTGTTTGGTTGAACTGCTAGTCAGTTGATTGAAAATATAGATAACAATATAGATATAAATCGTTAATCAAATATTGATTCTGTTTAGCAGAATATTTCATAGTAAAATGAAATTGATGTTAATTTTATTGTTTAACATCTGTGGATGCAGGGAAACAGGTCGGAGGGACCCAACTGGGTTGCTCAACATTTATTTTACTGTTTTTTCATATATTGTGTTATATGATGTGATATGAAATCTGTTGTTGAATTTGTATGGTTGAATGATGCCGATAATTGTTGTATGGTACGTTAAATACCATAAAGAATACTGGAATGTTAAAAAGGGAATTTTCAATGTTATATTGAAAAAGAAATATTTATAAAATTAAAAGATTTTATAAAAAGAAAAATATTTATTTAGAAAATAAATAGATTAAAAAGAAATATTTATTTGTTAATCAAATAGATAAAATTGAAAAGAAGTATTTGTAAACTATTTACAAATAGGATTAAAATGGGGATATGTGTTTGGAAATAAATAGAATAGAAAGGGGAAATAGTTAGATTATCAAAGGAATTACTTATAAAATCAATAGATTTTATAAATAGAAAATATTTATAAATAAATAGAATTATCAAAAGGGGAATTATTTGGTAAATAAATTGATTTTAAAAAGGAAATACTGGAAAAGGGACTAGAATTGCATAAAAGGAAAATTTTACATTTGAAAGGTTTAGACCCGTGCTTCGCACACGGGTATAACGTATTATGGATTTAAAGCAAAAATTTTGAATAGAATCTATTTTGACCGATAGATTGAAAAGATAATTTATAAATAAAATATTTATCATTGTATAAATAAAATATATAAGTCAGGGGTTATATAGAGAAGTAAGAATCGAATTCAACATCGATATCTGAATAATCAGTAGGAGTTAATCAATTAGAGTAAATTGATTAGAGTTAGAATTAATCGAATTAGAGTTAACTAAACATAGTTAATCGAATTAGAATTAATTGAATATTAGTTATTCAATTAGAGTTGATCAAATATAGTTATTTGAGATAGAGTTAGTCAAACATAGTTATTCAGGGTGAATTGCCATTTCGTATGACTGCTAGCGTAATTCGCAGGGCTGCAGATAGCCTACGACGGTCGGATGTTTCCTGAGGGAATCAGGCGTAACCATTGTGATCGCTGCGATCTAGAGTCAAGCGAATGGTGTTAAATTGAATATTAGTCATTCGAAATAAAGTTAAATACTGACATAGTCATTCGAATATAAGTTAATCGAATATTAGTTATTCGATAGGAATTAAATAGGTTGAGTTAATCAAATAAGTTAATTAGATTGAGTTAATCGAGTTGAGTTAGTCAAGATGAATTACCAAACCGAGTTAATCCCAGTGAGTAAATCCAAAGGAGTTATTCGAAATAGTTTATTCGAATAAAATTAAAGAAGTTAATTGAATATAGTTTATTCGAAAGGAGATTAATCGAATGTAATCCATTCGTAGAAAGTTAATCGAATGTAAATCATTCGAAGAGAGATTATCGAATATAGTTATTCGAAGAAAGAGTTATCGAATATAGTTTATTCGAAAAGGAGTTATCGAATAGAGATTATTTGAAAGAAGGAGAATTATACATTGAATTTGATTTTATCAAATTCGGGAAAGTAATATTTACTTTCCATTTTTATCAAGATCTACTTATTTATTAATAAATTAGTGGTTTAATTATTTAGTTAAATTAAGGAATAAAGGTTATACTTTGAAATTAGATATTTAGGAAGAAGGGATCATAATGCTATAGTTATCATCAATGTTTTAAAATAAAGAAGGGGACTCCTAAATAGAATCTGAGTTACGTAAGGAAGTTGTAAAAGGTTTGAAAGGTGAGCTTTGTCTATTTCGAAGTTAGGAATGTTGTTCAGTTAAGGTCTGAGAGGTAATTATACCCCAACTTGATTGACTTCGTTTTTAACTGAGGGATGGGTAAGGTTCGATAGTGAAGATTGATTTAGTGAATTTAGTTAATGAGTATAATGGTTTAAATTGGCTTAGTGATGTTTTATTTAAACATCTGTTTAAATCAAGTGAATAAATTTTTGAAACGTTTTCCAAATATAATCAGAAATATTTTCTAATCATAGAAAATGAAATGTTAATGAGAAAGAATACTGGAATGACAGTGATACGTGAAACAGAGATGGAAATGTTTTCCAATGATTGATGATGTATATTTTCCAAATTAGAAAATAAGAATTTACAAATATATAGAAAGGGGAAAATGGATAAATTAAAGAAAATTTTATAGAAAGAGATAAATGTGGATTGATGATTGATCGGTAGAATTTCCATCTGGAAATAATATCGTTGGTTGTACACCTATTTTTCTTTGATAGTTAAATCCCCGACTATCGAAGTTTTTGACCATTTTTCCGTCGTCAATACGGAGAGACCGGGATCAGATATATTATCTGAAAACCACTCTGTATGGACGTTAGCGTTGCGATCAAATATGATGAAAATAATTGAAGACGGAGTTATGCAAGGGCTATCCTGTTTACAGAATAGTGCCTTCGGTTTGTCCAGTCCCAGGACAAATGTGAAAGGACGAATGTCTGACAGAGTATATCTAACGGATCGCATAAGTTGATCTCTTCAAACGTACTTACGTTTGGTGGTGGAGGAATTCGTTTCTCTTAGCTTTATACCCATGGTATTCTTGAGGAAATCAAATTGTGATTTGACGGGTATGACGATGTGGCATTCTAAGTGAATGTTGGTTAAGTGTTTCAAAAGATACGTAATGACCTCAAGCCTCATCAACCGGGAAATGACAAAAATCGGGCAGGCAGCATGGCTAAGTGGGTCGCTCCCATTAGGGTGTATATCACCTATCTAGAGAAAATCCAATTCATTCTTTATCTATTATCGATGTTGTCCCTTTTCGGAAAGACGGTGGGTAACTCCCAACCGTTGGTGATATACATTCGATACACTCAAGCGAAATGAGTGGTCGGTCATGTGTGGGCCGGGTTGCAAGACGTTCTTGTTGAACCCAGTGTATTCGTCTCTAGAGATACACTATCGGCAGGTGGTCCTATACCTTGTCATAGTTGGAATCCAATCTCCAATAAGCGCCCGCGATTTTGATTGTATATAATATATGTGAAACGTGAGATGCAAGCGTTCTGCTAGATTGTTAATTACTTGTGATTAGACATTATTATAATATCAGAGAAGTATTGATTTCCAAAACTGTTTTGGGTTATCGTAAAGTAAAAACCGTCCGTGTTTATGTGTGGATTGGTCTTACGATTATCTTTTTTTTTTGAAAAGGATTTTGAAAAGTTAAACCGATGATTTGAGTTTACTCACACCAGTCCCATGACTGACCCAGAGTTTATTTTGTTTTGTTTTCCCTAAACTCTTGGGTGCCCAAATTTGTATGGGCAGTCAAGTAGTTCAGGTCTTTACAGATATGCTTGGAGGAGCTTGAAGCATTAGGCTTCAGGATTATATAGCTATTGTTATTTCCGATGTATGTAAGTGTTGCACTCTGATAATGTTATTCTATACCTATATACTGTTTTATTTCGAAGTTATGTTATGTATTATATTTTATTCGTTCCGCTGTGAGATTCGTATTACTCTGATTTTGTTCTGTAGTGATCTTCTTCTATTCTAATTTTCTATCTTATCTATTCTCACCCTCTAACTTCTTTCTATTAATGATCTGGAATGTTCGATGCTTGAATAATTAACATGGGTTTTATGTTGATTTTCTGGGTCGAAAATCCCAGTTCGTTACAACTAACTTTATTTTTAGTGAATAACCACCGAAGCCTTATTTCTTTTTTCAGACTCTTACAAACGATTTGGTCAAACATTCAAATATAAAAGTTAATAGTTCCTCCGGGTTGTTTACAACCGTTATTTCAATTTATGTTCGATAGTTGATAACCGAATAGTGGATTTGCACTTCTAGATGATTTGGTCGATTGTGTACCACCGTGAATGTGATTGTTTTTCGGTTCATTACCACCGAATGCTAACGAAATAGGTTGAGCAATTTGTATATTTCTATTCAGCTGTGTGCATCCGAAATTTTGAATTACTCTCCGTGATTGACGACTGAGTGAATGAATAGCTTATGGTGTCCAGAAGTGTGTAAAAATTAATCATGTCTTTAAATTTTTTAAGGTGGCTAGGAGAGGAAACCGGGGTGCCAATAGCAGCACACTTTGTTTAACCTCGTATTATTATTATTCTGTAAATGACTCACCACCACCCAAAACACGGTTCTCAGCCAGAAATTTTGCATTTTGCCCTCCATCTTGTTATTATAAAAAGGGCATTGTTATTGGCAACTCCAAATTTGATTAAGGGATTACTTATTTTTTATTTTTTTAAAAAACTTACTAAGGGAAGGATGCTAGAAACTAATCTCCTCTTAAAATTAAATTATAATATAATCAAACTACCCTTACCCTGATAATTAATCTAATTGAATTGGGTATTGTTATTGAAACTCCAAAATGATTAAGGAGGGACACAGAGGAAATTCAGTAAGACTTAGCCGCATTTATTCATGGAATTCGGCGGGATGTGGTTGATTTTCATCCTTAAATTTGGCAAAAGGCCATCGAAAATGGAAAAAACGAAAACTGATGGGTGTATAGCGAATTTTGTTCTTGACCGTCCACCCCCTTAACCATTTTTAGAGTGTCAGTAACAATCTCTTGGGAAAATTAGGGGTATTTTTGTAAACTAAATTTTGTGTTCAGTACTCCTCATAACAATCCTAAATATAACTGGAGTGCCCTTAAAATTAGCTACCACTTAACCAAAATTGGAGTGCGAATTGCAATGCCCTTATAAAAAATTAGAGCATCTCCGGTCGTTGCCTGTTCAAGCGTAATAATACGCTTTTCATCTTCAAGGGTAGGATGAAAGGGTTTTCATTTTTAGAGGCAGGATGAAGGTGTAATATTACGTGTAACATTCAGGATCTGACTCAGGATTCTGAATGGGAGTCTAGCGCCCATTTTATAGGCACCCAGACTTCAGCGTCCATTTAATGGGCGTTAGATCCAAATTTACCCCTCTTTCCCCCTTCCTTTTCCTTCGCACGTGAAGTTGGTAACGGCTTAAATTTCAACCATATTCGGACTACAAAAGGTCATTTTCCGTCTTACAACAGCTATAAACGGTCAGTTTTCACATTACAATAACTATAAATAATCATATTTCTGATTGTTGTTTATATATTGCTCTGAATTCATATTGTAAAACACAGAAAGCTCTCTTACTCTACCAAAATCATCAGCTTCAACATACAATGTCATATCAATTTCAATCGTATAACAAAACGATGAATACGACTAATTAGGATTTCGATTCCCAGCCCGTTGAAAATTTTATTCCTCGATCTGCTCCTCCACTTTCCTTCCATTCACCCGGGTCGTGGACTGGAGATGAAGATAAAGATCTGTGTTATATGTATTGCCACTTTTCTAACGACTCGGTCAAGGTAAATGACCAAAGTGGAGAGGCATTTTGGGGAAAAGTTATGACTATGTACAACAAAAAACACGTCGAAAAGAAGAGAATCATGTTTGCACTTTCTGGTCTATTTGGAAAGATTAATCGACAAACCCAAGTCTTCGAGTCCCATGTTCACAAAATAAGAAATGCATATCCAAATGGGATGGGTAGCGAAGCCAAATTGGTAACATTTTGAAATACATTAACTTATATTCTTATTCTTCATTTATCC
This sequence comes from Allium sativum, assembly GCA_030737875.1. Lineage (NCBI taxonomy): Eukaryota > Viridiplantae > Streptophyta > Magnoliopsida > Asparagales > Amaryllidaceae > Allium > Allium sativum. Next base: position 129,059,938 of record CM060921.1, on the reverse strand, counting down.
AATATAAAATACCAATATATATTCATTGTTTAATTGCATAAAAGAATGGCAAACGACCAATTCTTGAAATTAGTTCATAGAGAAAAACGATGCAAAAAAACCACATTACTATCTGTTCGCTAATTGTTATGAATTGCTTGTTAGTCATCCAAAATAGAGTTCTAGCAATGCAAAGAGCTTAAGAGATGTCCAATCCAAGTCCAAGGACAAGAAAAAAAACAAGTCGAAATTCTTATAGTTCAAGTCCCACAGATTCTTCGCAAATTGATTCTAATGTTTATCCAAATATTGAAGCTGAAGAAGACTGCCCCCAATTGATAAAGATGCTAGATCGATAGGGCAGCATGCAACCAAGAAAAAAAATTCCGTTCAGTCCCAGATAGATTCTCGTTTAGCATAGATGCACGAGAAGCATGCGAGAGAAAATGCAAAACGACAAAAAATAGTGTAGAAAAGCTTATCGTGTTAAAACAGTTGACTGAGATTGAAAGGGCTAGGTATGAGTTGGAGTGGCAACAACAAGAGACTTTAGTAATGGAAAATCATGTCATAGGAATGGATCCATTATCAATGCATTATTGGAAGGATTACAAACAACGAATTGTTGATAGTCGTTCAAGATCTAGGCATGTGTAGTTGAGTTACAGAGTAATGTATCATCTTCTATTGTTTTCAATCATGTACCATTTTCTAATTTTAAGTAGTCAATGGTATGTTATTTTATTCAATGCATGTCTCATTTAGCAATTATTCCTTACTGCACCAAAACAATTCAACCTACTATATAACATAAAGCTTACATACTAAAATGCAAACATGCTTAATAAAACATAGATCCATAATAAAAAAAACTACTGATTGCCATAAGAGTTCCAAATGTGATCCATTAGATCATTTTAGAGCCTATTTTGAAATGTTGCATTACGATAAATTTCATGTTGATTCACTTAAAACCTATCGTATTGTCCGTCAATTTGTAAATTGGCGGCATGGAATATTTAAGGTGGTTATCTTGATCCTTCGTACTCGTAATCTGAGTAGTTCATGTCGTGTTCTTCTTCAACGATCATGTTATGCATAATGATAACACATAACATAATTTTTGTCATTTTCGGCCTCTTACATAACCTATAAGGACTAATAAAGATTGTGAATCTAGATTGAAGAACCCCAAATGTCCTTTTGACTTCTTTCTTTTGACCCTCTTGCATAGCAACAATTTATTCTGTTTTACGGTCAATGGATTTGCAAAAAGTCTTTACAATCGTGCTCCATTTGGGATAAATTCCAACTCCTAGATAGTATCCATACTCATATGTCTTATGCCCAAGTGTAAATGATATGGGAGTAGATTTACCCTGCGCCAAATCGCTAAACAAATGTGATCGTTCAACAATGTTTAAGTCGTTAAGTGAACCAGGCATTCCAAAAAAAAGCATGCTATATCCACAAATTGTGAGAGGCAATTGCTTCTAGGATGGTCAGATTTTTTTTCTTTGCCGTTGTATGCTCCATGAAAAGCTTTCGGACAGTTCTTCCACTCCCAATGCATATAATCTAGGCTCCCAACATGCAGACCAACCTCTAATTTCATGGATTTCACACAATCGCTTTACGTATGCCTTGTTCGGAGAACGAAGATATTTATCCCCATGTATGTCCACAACTGCTTGGCAGAAGTGATCCAGGTTTTCCAATGTAGTACTCTCTACAATACGATATGCATCGTCAAGAGTGTCGGCATATGTACCGTATGCTAACATCCTCAATGTTGTGGTCATCTTTTGATGTCCACTCAAACCTTGTTTATTTGCGGCGTCTTGATTATAAACAAAGTATTTATTATTCTATTGAATACTTTAAGAATTCTTAAAAATAGGGGACGACTTATTCTAAAACGTCTTCAAAACATCACTTGACCATAATTTGGATCAAATGCAGAATAATCTTTCATCGGTGTTTTATGAAATGTTGCATGATCACAGTTAAAGTATTTTCGACCCATTGTTGAGCCATCATGTTGTCTAATAGTTGTACCGTACACTTCATGGTAAATCTCCAATAATTATTCTTCCTCTTATTGATGTGCTAATGCGTAGGCTTCTTCTTTAGAGTCACTATCACATAACAATAAAGCTTTTAGTAAATATCCAGACATTGTTATTAAGGAGATTTGTTTGAGTTATGAATGTACATAGTAGATTGAATTGTGGAGATAAAGTATGATATCCATGTGTTTATATGGTGAGTGTTCGGCCAAATCAAGCACTATAGCCATGTGCATTTGTTGGCAACAACTATTCTTGTTATGGCAAGAAAACAAGGTTGCTCAATGTTCGGTTAAATCAAGCACTGTAGCCATGTGCGTTTGCTGGCAACAACTATTCTTGTTATGGAAAGAAGACAAGGTTTTTTAGTGATCGGTCAAATCAAGCACTGTAGCTATGTGCGTTATGAAGTGAGTGAGTTAAACAACTAGGGTCGTCCCCCACTGGTTGATGTTGTCTTGCATCTAAAGTTAATATATGATATTTCTCGTTTACGTTTAGGAACTACCATACCACGATTTAACAAAAAACTATTTTTGACATATCTTACAATCAAGATAATGAAATCTTGATTTTTCTCCCTTATTACGAACCATTATTGTAATAGCTTCAGATAGAATCTTGTTTCGTAAAATCCCGACCTATATTGGAGTCGATATATAAGTTTGAAGTTCGAAATGAAATTTTACCAGCTACCGCTAAGCAACGAGCTCGAATAAATTTAATATAAATATTTTAGTTAACCTTCTTTAAAGTAAATATTTATTAATTATGTATGTTACTCAGTGATCGGTCAAATCAAGCACTTTAGCCATGTGCGTTCTGAAGTGAATGAGTTAAACAACCATGGTCGTCCCTCACTGGTTGATGTTTTGTTTTGTCTTGCATCTAAAGTTAAGATATAATATTTCTCGTTTACGTTTACGAACTACCATACCATGATTTTTTAAAAAACTATTTTTGACATATCTTACAACCAAAATGATGAAATCTTGATTTTTATCCTTTATTACGAACTCGTATTGTAATAGCTTCAGATAGAATCTTGTTTCATAGAATTCCGTTCTATATTGGACTCAATATACAGGTTTGAAGTTTGAAATAGAAATTTATGAAATACTACTACATGACGAGCTCGAGTGAATTTAATATAAACATTTTAGTTAATCTTCTTTAAATTAAATATTTATTAATTCTGTATATTGCTCAGTGATCGGTCAAATCAAGCATTGTAGTCATGTGCGTTCTGAAGTGAATGAGTTAAACAACGAGGGTCGTCCCTCATTGGTAACAACAAAGGTAGTCCCTCGTTGGTTGATGTTTTGTGTTAACGATATTTTTTGTCAATATCCAAATTAGGTTAGATAATGCATGTGTATTGAAACACAATAGTTAATGGATCTAAAGGATGCTAAAGAGCAACTTGATTTCCAGTATGCTAAACGGGATCCAACGTTTCCTAAGCGTTAACGACTTAAGCCCGAAGATTAGTTACTCTTCCCTCAATCGGTGAATATCACGCTTACAAGACTGTAAGGTCGATAATGGCCTTGGGAGAAATGTGTTTCAGGTTATAGGAAGCTGATGCCATTATGCAACGATTATCCTTAGACCCAGGATAACATAATATACATTTTGTTAAGAAGAAAACAAGCTCTTGCCTCACAACCGCCGGGTTGTCAACATGTTTTAACACTCAACAACTTAAATGAAATTTCTGTATCGAACCAGCCTAGAAAAGACCTTGGTTGCATTAGTTATTGAGTCGCAAGCTTACAACAAGCTTCCTTCCAGGGTTATGTTTCATTATACTCATTATGAAAAGGTTAAGTCACATTTTGAGGGACCGAAAGGGTAGATTCCTTGGTTTTACCCAAAGCCTTTTCTCTTCCCATACGTATGGATTAACCATGAGATAGATTAACGTTAACTCCCTGTTTAACGATGACAAACACAATATGATTATAGAATCGAGAAATATTTAAGTCCTGGACTTCACCTTTTTATTTATTTCAGATATATTACAAAGATTGTAGAAATCCCCAATTCGATTGAGAAATTAGGGTTCGCTCTTGAAGAAAAGAGTACAAGATTGAGAAATGAGAATTTGACCCCTAAAATGTGACCCCTGTGATCTTATTTATAGACCAATCGGGACCCTTTTTGCCATTAGGTCGGCAAAAGCCTCTTTCTGGTGCATCAGCTAAGTGTCGGCCACTATTTATCTATCGGTTCTGGTTACCTTGGCTCTCGGCCGTTCTTTTGGCACTGTTAATAGACATGATGGTGCCTTCGGTGTGTCGGTCTTAGCTTGCGGTAAGTTGGTCTCAGACCTTGGAACTTATTTTAGATGTTGCTTCTACCTTTCGTATCAATACCAAACCAGTTGGTATAGATAGTTTTGAGAGTGGTTTTTGGCTTTCGAAAATAAGCTTTCGGCCTTGTTTTTGAGTCTTCATAGTGCTTGTTTTCGTACTTCAATTACCTAGGTTCTGGGAACTGTCACCCCTTTCAATATTGACACTAAGCAAGTTAGTGTGGATAGCTCTTTTCCCTAGAAGCTTTGGCTTGTTTTCGGTAGATCTTTGGAGTGGGTCGCGATCGTCTAAAATGATTCTTTCGGCGTGTTACTTGTTATTTCCTAAGCGGCCTTTCGGTGATCATCAAACTTTGGTCTCGACAGTTGACTTTCGGGAGTTTCCTCTCATGTTCCGGTTTCCTGTACCCTTGATGCCTTCATCTTCTTTTGTATCGGTATTAAGTAAATTAATACCGATAGCTATTCCGTTTTCACTACAAGAAAGCTGATTTTTTGTAGCACCCAAAAAACGTTACCAAACATTTTTGGTAGCGTTTCGATAGTTGTTATGAGAAAACATGCCACTAAAAATCGCTGAGTATTAGTTGCACTTTCTATAACGCCACTAAATATTGTTTTTTAATAGCGTTTTTTAAACATTACAAATGTTATTTTTGCAGCGTCTGTAAAACGCCACCAAAAATGTTTCTTCACTACGATATTATTTTTAATAGCGATCACTTATCTTTTTTGTAGCGTTTATTTAATGCCACCGCAAAGTTTCCTGATTACCATAACCATTTATTTGTAACGACTTTTAAACGCTACAAATACAAAATAATATTTCATGATGTTTCCTCCACCACCATTTGTTCCCAGTTTGTATCATAACGTTCCAGACCTACCCATAATTTTGCCTCCAATTATATAACATAATACACAAAAACATACATTTTTGAACATAACATATTAAACAGCCACAAAATACATACACATTCAAACATCCACAACATACATAAGTGTCTAAGTGTGTATATCCATACATTTTCATGGTTAGTATTTACAATAAAATTTCTCACAATGAAGAACTAAAGAGAGTCCAAGTGTGCATGCTTGTTGTCTATCCATTAGAGATGTCTATTTACTTAGAACAGGCGGAGGAGAGATAAACATAGCTTCATGTTAAATAATTAGTATTAGCATATGGAGTGTTAGAAAATATTCGTAGGGTATAACAGAAAATTACGTCAGTTATCCAAACTTGTATTATAATCAATTCACGAAATGTTACAAATGCATGAGTAAGAAGAATCCCATTTAGCTCTATAACTTTGTTATTCACGGTAGGTACCTGAAATCGAGTAAACCAAACAATTAGAATTTGAACTGTAAATGTACATATATATAGAGAGAGAGAGAGACAAGCCAATACAGTAGTGCATACAAGTAAATAATATGTAAAAAAAGACCTTCATAAATGAATGTCATTAATGAAGATCAAAGAATCATAATAATTAAAAAATAAGACCTGGATCCATGATCGTGTAAACGACTTCTTTGTAACGTTGATGCAAATGGAGCTCCATTCCATTTTTCATCCACACTAAGTGACTGCATGGTTTAGCGATTAGTTAAAACTATAAAACTTAATGCATATCATAATCAAGTAGTATTGTTCTACCTGAACCCCAAACTGGTTATATTTGAACCGATCTATTAATAGAAAATTTAGAAATATATTTGCAAGTCTCAAAACAATAATTAATTGATGACTGGACTTGTGACTTACTTGAATCTGCATCCTTTCGCAGAAAATAAACATATTATAGAGAAATTATGTTAGAAACTAAACAATTATAAGCTGCTCAATAAAAGAAAGAGGATTATATGGAAGGTAGAAAACAATCAGGCCACATTGTAGTAGATAAATTTACGTCAACTTCATATGTATTTCACTTTGGAACTAATACTTCTACTCGCATACCATGTATTATACATATAGCTCATCAAAACTGCCAACTTTTCTTCATTGTGTACAAGAGTTATACTGGTGTTCTGTGTATTAGAGATCACCATTACATATCTGGGTTCATTTTTGAATTTTTATCACATTAAAAACTTCCAAGAACATGGGTATAACATTTGATTTCATAATATTCACAATTAAAAAATAAAGAGATGCAGCACAAGTTAAAAGAATAAAACTTACGTCACAAGGCTTCTAACTCTGTAAAGTTATTCTTGAAAACTAACCGATAATTGATCTCATAGTTCAAAATGTTGCATCTAAGATACCATGAAATATCTACACATTGAAATCAACAAGTACATCATAAAAAATTCCAACTATGACATAGGAATCTCAACATTAGAAGTGTCGTAACAAAGTTATAAAGAATAAGCAGTATCAGGTAACAATGAACATATCGAAGAGTTTCTATTAACTGATGACAAATTATGGCATGCATATTTTTGGTCGCTTCTATTCCAAGGGCTTTTAGCCCTACCCCGACTTTATGGGCAGTAATCACTCCAACACAAAAACTAGTAGAACATAGAAAAAATGGAGTAAACGTACATAAAAACTCACCTGAGGTTACCAACAATAACTCCAATTTTCTTAACCTCATAAAAGCACCTGACATTAAGTAAAACAATTCACTTCTCCCCAGTATACTACTCATTGCAAATAAGCTGAAGATGACATCAATCACCACAAAATGGTTAAATATATCAAACTGTGCCATAGCAAACAAAATTGGAAAGTTATCAAAACTAATACCTACTATCGAATGCATAAAATAACTTGCATGCACTAAATTCTTTCATGGACAAAGACAAACTTTAGTATCCTACCAGTCCCATTTAAGCTAAGCAAACAGTAGATACTCCCCTAAAACAATACATAAATTAATGTACAAATAATTAATCAACAATATGCAATTAGACAAAACTATATATACTTTAGTTTTACTAATTACTTGATTCAATACAAAGTTTTAGACAGACATCATGTTATGTTTTTTGTTCTATTTAGAAATCTTATGCACTTGTATTGATTCCTACATCTCAACAGCCTACCATATATTTTAATTTATAGACAGAGAAACTGTACCTGAGTTGCAATGCCAACATGTACACAGGATTTAATCGACTTATGCTCAACTTGTACTCAAATTATTACCAGCACTTTCTAAGAAAATAAATAAATAATTAGCTATAACAGTAACTTTGGAAGTGGCAACAAGTATCATCAATAATCTCTAACTCCCATGGTACGGTAGAACCATTTCTTCTATAACACCACATTTCTCTCTAGGCTAAATACAAACTAAACCACCTATAAATTACTTGGAAGAAGGTGGGTTTCTCCATTTAGTTTCCCACATCAATTCACGTTTCTCTGGCCTCATTAATATTAATATTGAGATTGCAAATACGATTCAGGTTCAACTTGATCATTGATGGCCTAACACAAATTATTGCAATCTCGATTATTGATATTTATGGGGCAAGAGCCTAAAACAAATTGTCTTTGTCCCCTTTGGGCGATCAGTTAAGAAGAAACTGAGTTGGCCTATGTAACATAATGCTTCTCCTAAGCCTACAAGGAAATTTTGTATGATATATATCATTTATATAACAACATAGGCATAAACATATGTTATACAATCCTTGTACTTTTAACCAATGTAACGTTTGTATGAACATTTTTATGATAAGTACAACATCTTTATGATACGTAACATTCAACACTGTAGAAAAAAGGCATAGCCAAGATAAACTTTTGAAGATCCTGACACTCTTAACTACTACTGTCAGAAAGTATATTCCAGAACCATGTCGACGAGGTGTTCAGTAACTTTAAGATGTTGTGACCAAATTCCATGAAGATGGAACACTCACATTTTATTAAGTATTAAATCACGAGTTATATGCGTATGCCTGAAGATAAGAGAGGTACTAAACAAGCATTCTGTGGGATGGTTAAGGAAACACTTCGAAATGATAAAGTTGATCATATGGACGAATATTTTAACCACTTACTGTTTGATAATTTAGTCTAGTTAACAAACCAACTAACCTTGATTTATCTTGGGAGTTACTAAATTGATCCGTTGAAACATATTGATCTTCGGAACTTGAGTTACTAAATTTCGAAGCTCCTTAATGACTAAAAACTTTATTTTAAAGTTTTCATCATTTCGAAGTGTTTTCATAACCAGATCACAGAAAGATAGATCAATACCTCTCTTACCTCCACATATACGCATAGAACTCATGATTTTTTCTTAATAACACGTGAATGTTCCACTTTCATGGAAATAAGTCGTGGTATCCTAAAAATACTAAACACCTGCTGACATGGATCTAAAATATACCTCCTGACAACGCTACTATACACTAACAATGAACTTTGATAGGAGATCCTACCATGTTAGTGTTATGTTTCAAATTAAATGTAGTCACTTAATTTAGTAACTCCCAAGATAAATCGATCTTGAAATGTAAGACCTCTTGGCCAGAAAATTAACTTGCTTTAGTGACTCCCAAGATATCTCGAAATGTTCACACATACTTGATATATACATCTAGGAATAAATGCATACTTGATAAATACACCCCACATAAACATATGCGCTCCACATACTAAACATAGTATCACCTGCACTATGTATGTATGTATGCTCATTTGCATATCCTAATGTCAAACATAAGGTATGCAGGTATTAATAATTATAAAGTTCCACTCTTTTAGCCTATCATTATGTAGCTATATTTAAAAGCAGTAATCTTTCATGTATATCACTATATGTGTGTGTGTGTGTATACAACCCGGATTTAAATGTTCAATCACAACAGATATTTGGCATATTTTAGTATTCATTCTGATATACTTGCATAATCTCATATATACTTCTTAAGTCATATGGTTATATACTTGCATAATATCACATATTGCAAAATTCATATACTGCTTAAGTAATATATTGCACAATTTATATACTGTGTAACTCATTTATATAATTCATGCATTGCAAGGTTCTTTTATATATATATATATATATATATATATATCAATTATATATATCAATTATATATATATATATATCAATGTAATATGCTTGTTGCAATTACTCGATCAAGCAATTTAAAAGAACACGTTAACATATAAAATCAATGTCCATATTAAATTCCAATCCATATAATTCAAGCAGTCAACATATATATGCACAATAGGTTCAAAATCCATTCAATTCAGATGCAAATAGCATGGAAGATATTATAACAAGTGTAGACACCATTTGCTTTCATACGTACTATTTTGAAACATTTATATGTATACCTAGATCTAAATTTGAAGCATACAGGGGTCATAAGCATGTAAATTTAATATGGTATACTGTCAAAACCTAGACTTCAAAAGTAACTTAAGAACCCAGATATCAAATACATTTACAAACATTGCTTGCAAAAATCAACTGTTTTGATTTGTGGTTGTAGAGAGTTTGCAGAAATCAACACGCAACGAAATTTTAATAGTTCAAAACCCTAAACGATAGGATCCAAACAAAATTATATAAATCAAGTTTGATTTTGTACCTTTCGAGATTTTGCGATTTCACGAACTTGAATACGATTTGGAATTGAATCAAATTGCTTTGTAGCGTCGTTGAGATGCACCGCCTCTACTGGAATCCCTACGAACGTTGAACGAGGTCATCTTTACGAAATCGTATTGAGCTGAGAAATAATAGGTAGTAGATTGAAAGTGGTTAGAAGCTAGGTTTTTAACGGAAAAAATAAAGAAAAGGGAATGAGGGTTAAAAAAAATTAAGTACGAGGGGAGAGAAATAGAGAATAGGTTGGTTATGTTTATTTTGGGAATGCGAACTTAATTTTACGAAGGCGGGAATGTGAAATATTTTTTGATGCGCTTATATTGGTTGTGAAAACAATTTTGCTTGCATTTGAAAATAAACACCACCAATTTTTGCAAAAAAAAAAAACAATTTTCTTGTAGTGCTCCCTTAGTTTGGCTTGATGCCTGTTGTCATTCCGTTGGCTTTCGGGTTCAATTAATTTGCCTTCCGGAGTTGATCTTTCGTTAGCTTCCTTTCATGTCAGAATCTTCTGCCGGTTTCCTTCCTTCACACTGATTCTAAGTTTTCTCCTTTTATGAGGGTGTCAGTTGCTAGTTGTTCCAAATGCTTCTTTTATGCTTTTGGTTATTGCCTGGAGCTTGGTTTATGCTTTTGTATCATTCTTCTATGTTGGCGGTAGTTCAATACCCCTACACCAATAGCCTGTTTTGGTGTTGAATTTTGGTAGTAACATTGCCTCCCTAGTGAAGGGGTGTCTCTGACTTTTCAAGTCATTCTTTCCTTCTACATCTTGTGTCATCGTTGTCTAAATTCTTATTTGCACTTTCACTGCATAAATTCCAACAACTAATACTTTGCGTTATTCTTTTAATCTTTATATAGTTTCTATAGTTATTTTCTCTTATATCAAGTTAGATGTCGTCTGAGATTGAGCCATAATGGTTTATTGTATTTGTGTCTGCGGTTTCACAATCATTAATACTGTATTATATTGGGAAAATAAGGAGTAGTGCTTAGAAAACTTCCTAGTTGTCGAACATGTATAGATTTCATCCTTAACATTGGAGTTCGTAATGAGGTGTTCATGATACCATCCTGATCGGGGATTTTAAAACTTGCTATTGGATATGGAATGGGAGGCCAGAAGACCCGTACATGGGGGTTCATAATGGAAAATTATAACCTCGCTTTTTTTTGGAAATAAGGGAAGTCCCGAACCACCCATGTTCGGGTATTTTATGAATGACCAGGAGTCCTTCTTTGGCAATAACAGAAGTATTCAGGAAGAGGCTAGAAATCCACTTTTTGGCAAAAACAGAAATACTGAATCAACTCAGATTCGGGTATTTAAGGTAAAAGACTTGAAATCTATTTTTGGTAATAATAGAGGTCCTGAACCAACCCAGATTCAGGTATTTAAGATGAAGACCAGAAATCCACTTCTGGTAATAATAAGTCTTGAACCAACCCAGATTCAGGTGTTTAAGATGAAAGACCAGAATCCACTTCTGGTAATAATAGAAGTCCTAAAACCAACCCAGATTCAGGTATTTAAGATGAAAGACCAAAAATCCACTTCTAGTAAAAATTACATCACCCATCCCCTCTCTAATGGGTACCTTTCCCTAGATAACTTGGCGATGTCAAGGGGTTTTATCCATTTGCATTTTGACCCTTTTCGGGTTTTTCCAAAGTTTGAGAGGGTTTCCATTCCCTTATTTGTGTGAGAACTCTTGGAGAAGAACTTTCTTTATTCATTTATTATTGAGAAGTATGGCCTTAAGTGTTCAGAATTCCATGTTCTTGGTATGAGATCACCGTTTAGTTTGCAAAGTCGATACGTTCCATGTATGACTTCTTGATCAATGATTAAGGACCCTTCCCAGTTTGGGCTAAGAGGACCATCATATGGATTCTTTGTGTTGTCCATTATCCTCCGCAAGACCAAATCTCCCTTTGTGAAGGTTCTAGTTTTAACCCTTGAGTTGTAGTACTTAGTGATCTTCCTTTAGTATTCAGCTGTTCTGATCGTGGCCTCATCTCTCAACCCTTGTATTAGGTCTAAGGATTCCTTCTTCAATTCCTAATTAGGATCATATGCATAGGCTATCCTTCTGTGCGAGGGGATCTCAACCTTGATTGGAAGCATAACTTCACATCCGTACGTTAGGTAGTATGGAGTATGTCACGTTGCCGTTTTAGCGGAAGTTTTTTATGCCGAAAGCTCTAAGGGAAAGGTTTTAAATCTTGGATATCGATCGCGTTTCGTCTCGGGGATTCTATAGACTTGATCTCGTATCGGGGGAGATCTCGGACGAGATGAGTCTAACTCGGGAGTTCGTCTTGGATTTCCATCTCGGGACAGAAAGTTCATATTGGGACAATCTCGGGATACATGATATGTTAAAAATGATATTTTTGCAAAATGATTTTTATGAATGCTACTAAAAACATAGTAACTTAAACTTGAATTGCAAAATAACTTTATTATCCTTTATTTTGCGAAAGATCATTCATACTCTAAATCGTAATATGCTTAAAACAGAAATATGTTAGACATAAAACATTAAAAGGATCCAAAACATTAAAAATTTCAGCATAAATAGACAATAAAATACATAATTTCATAATTAATATGTATGTAAAAAAGGCGAATATGAAAATCATAAGCATTGTAGAACATATATGAATATACAATATGGTCATTTAACATTCAAAAAGTAAAATAACAAAAGATTATCATGGCTAAATTTGAGTTTTCTAATTTTTTCTAGTTCAGGCAAAGATTTAAATTTTAACCAAAAAAACTAAGATCTCGGACGATATTCCAGTATTTTGTCTCAGTCGATATATCTTTCGATATTGTAATATCTCAGGCGATATATTTGAAAGGAGATTTAGAGTGATATTTGCTATTTCGTTTCGGAAGGAGCCCAAAACAAAATTCCGGAGGAGATCTCGGGTGATATTTGCGAAATTTGAAACAATTACTAAGGGTAATTCTTCTTCCCAATTTCCCTTAGCTTGATTTCTTGAGAATTTTTTTATGGTTTTGTTCGCGGCTTCGACAGCCCTATTTGCCCTTGGATGTGCTACTGAGAAAAAACTCTTTATGATTCTGTTCTTATCACAAAATCCTGTGAGCTCCTCGCTTTTGAATTGTGGTCCATTGTCTGATATGATCTTGTAAGGGATTCCAAAACGTGTGACAATATTTTTCATTACAAATTTCAACACTTTCTTAGATGTGATGGTTGGAAGGGGTTCTGCTTCTACCCGTTTGGTGAAGTAATCGATAGCTACTACAACATACTTAGCTCCTCCTTTGGAGATAGGTAGGGGTCCAATCAACTCTATCCCCCATACATCGAAAGGCCATAGACTTGAGATGGTAGTTAACTCACTTGGGGGTAGTCGTGGTATTTTAGAATACGTTTGGCATTTCTCGCATTTCTTGACATACTCAATGGCTTGTTTAACCATTTGTGGCCAATAGAAGCCTTGTCGCATGGCTTTCTTGGCTAACTTAATTCCATTGGAATGATCTCCACGTAAACCTTCATGCGCCTGTTTTAATAATCTGAGCCCATTCTCAAGGCTTATGCACCTTAGGTAGGGAAGCGAATGCCTTTTCTTATAAAGCACTTTGTCCATGATCATGAATATGGGAGCCTGGAGTTTTTTTTTTCTCACATCTTGCTTATTGGCAGGTAGGACTCCATTTAGAAGATAGTCTATGATTGGAGTCATCCAAGTGTTCTCATAATGGTAATCTGTTTCAGCTGAAATGGGTTTCTTATCGGAAGCAATAATCTTTTCTGCATCATTTTTCCTTTCCAAGGATTGGGATCTAGTTAAGACTGACAACTCCTTTCCTGATTCAGATGCTTCTTGCTTAATGCTTGGTTTCTCCAAGTATCCTACAGGAATTATTCGAGTTTCGGGTGCTCCTCGAGGACTAGCCAATTTTGCTAATGAGTCGGCTTGAGAGTTCTCCCCTCTTGGAATTTGGTGTATGGAAAAATCCTTGAACCGAGAAAGCATAGTTAGTATTCTTCTCACATATAATATTAACTAAGGATCCTTGGTTTGGTAGGTTTGTGTGTTTTGATTTACCATCAGCTGCGAGCCACTAAAGATCTCAATTCGGGGTATCTTTAATTGTAGCGCTAGCTTTAGCCCTGCCATCATTGATTCGTACTCTACTTCGTTGTTTGTTGCTGCAAAGCCCAACTTCATTGCATAATGTAGGCAATGTTCGTCAGGGGTGATTATTATATATCCTTCCCCTTACTCATTTGAAGCTCCGTCTACGAACAACTGCCACTTAACCTTTAGATCGTTTTCCTTTGTCGAGTGTTCGGTGATGAAACTCATGCACACATTTACAAAATCTGCGAGAGCTTTCCCCTTGATCGCTACTCGAGGGTGCAACTCTTGGCTAAGCTAGATTCCCCAATTTACAAACCTTCCTGAGTTCACCAGCTTACTAAATACTTGCTTAAGTGGAAAGTTGGTCAAAACCTTAATGGAGTGTGCCTGGAAGTAGCCCCTGAGTTCCGTGTTGTAAGTATGAAACAATAGGCTAGCTTTTCCACCATGGGATAGCAGGTTTCCACGTCCTTTAGCCTTCTGCTAACATAGTAAATTGGGTGTTGAGTTCCATCTTTTTCCCTTAAAAGGACCGAGCTTACCACATATTCTGAAACTGCCATATAAAGGTATAAGTCTTCTTCTTTCTCGGGACCAGATAAAATCGGGGGTTTCCCTATATGATCTTTCAATTCTTGAAAAGCTTTTCTGCGTTCTTCGTTCTATTCAAAGTTCTTCTTTTTCTTTATGACAAAATGGATGCACTTGTCAATGGCTTTGGAAATGAACCGGCTGAGGGCTGCTACCTTCCCATTTAAGCTCATTGTTGGATCTAGATTAACCCTAGAGGGGGGGTGAATAGGGTTTATCACAGTTTTTAACTAATTAAAAATCTAACGAGTTATATAATAATAAACAGATCACAGAATATAGCAGAAACAGAAATGCAGAAAATAAACCACACACAGATATACCCAGCTTCGACAAAACCCTGCCTATTGCTGCATTTCTAAGGTTTCTACTAGGTGATAGAACAGATCCCGCATACAAGACCATGTACACTCGCAAACCCTGCTCCTATTCTAACCCTACGCTCAAAACCCTAGACTGACCGATATACCCTCGATCAGATTTCCCCTGATTATGACCCCGTAACCAGTAACCCAGATTTTACAGACTCAATCAACTGTCAGTCAACACTCTGATTGAATCCCCTAGTATTTTACAGACACTAGAACTGTTTCGGTTCGATTTACAAAACAAAATTAAAATACAACAAAATTTTTTTTAAAACAAAATGAAACCCTAGTAAATAAATAAGTGAAGGAGTTAAAATATTAAAGGGTCATCCCTTTTTTCTTTTGACAATGCGTCGGCCCCCTTTTGTATATGTTGCACCCCGATTTATCTTGCCCGATCCTTTCTTTGGAAAATAATAATGGCGGCAGCTCTCACGAATTTCGGGGCTAGGGTTTCTGATTTGAATCCAAATCGATTGCGATGTTGATTTGAAAAAAAAAATCCTCTTTGATGCTCAAATCTATATGGCTTCGGACGCTTCGAGTTGGGATACCGATAAATCGAAAACGATAAAAGAGCTTGGTGAGTTCCTCTGAAATTTCTTTATCAATTTTTGCTTTGAAATGCTTGAATTGATTTGTGGGTTTTCGATACATATGCCAATGATGTAGCGGGTGATTAAATAGGGTTACAAACCCTATAATTATTCTCTGATTTCAAAAAGAATTCGATCTGATTTTTGTGAGTTTTCTTCTTTTAATTCCCTTGACTGAATCGGCTTTGAATGAGTTGATGAATTTGAAAATTGTTTGTTGCCTTTTTATTCTCCTTGAAATGATACTGCCGAGATTCAAAAATAGGAAACAAAAAACAATGTTTTCCCTGCGTGAAATTTCTTACCAAAAATTGATTTGCCATTTCTGGAATCCCATGCATTGAATTGTTATTCAAATCTGGATATAACTTCAAAAAGAAAATACACTTGCTCAATTTTCTGGAAGACCAATTGTGAGATTTGTATGTTGATTTCTTTACATATGATTGCTGAGACTGATTTCTGAAAATTGGAAATACTTTTCCATTTTGAATACTGATTTCTTGTTTCTTAAAACACATGCCGAGTTTATCATGCACCCAAACCTGACATCTCCAATGCTTTGATTATATATTAATGATCTTTGCAAATTATGGACTGGTTTGAATTTGTTTATTTCTGGAATGATTTGCATATGTGAATTAAATACTTGCCAATTTTGCTCTTGGATGAATTCACTGATTTCATGCTGCTTATACATGTAATCCATGCTGAGATATGCTCCCTTGAATTCATTTGTATTCACTGAATTGTGTACCCATGAATATTTGGCCTTCACCATTCATTTGTGATGCCATGAATACAGACATTTCTGGAAATTTATTTTATGCCAAAACCTGATTTTCTGGACTGATTTAAACATGCTTGCCACCTCCTGTATTTCATCTTGAAACTGATTTATTGCAAGAATGCTAGTTCCTTTCTTGACCACTGAAATGCTTTGAACTCTGATTCACCAAGTTTGCTCATATGTATTCACTTTTTTGTCTGATGGCTTGGCATTAGTGCTGAGCACACACACACACACACACACATGACCATGTAAATGATGTACATGCCTGTACATGTAATACCATTTATATGTAGCCTGAACCATGAATATGCTGAAATAAGACTTGTACTGTTTCTATGCTGCACCTTCTTGTTTATGTTGTTTGCTTAGTTCATTTTTATATGTATGCCATAAACTTGCTGTAGCATGTATTAACACTTCGGCAGTTTCAATTTACTTTATCTAGTCCAGGCATTGACATTTGCATTTTTGGCTGAACTTGAAAACTAATGCTTTGTTGGACATTTTGCTATGTGTCCCCTGTGACTTGTAACATGCTTCATCACTTTGCTAATATACATTGTATAGTTGGAATCACCATGCACTTGTCTTGAACCATGTTTGAGCCTTTGTTTCAATTTTCTGCTACTCACCATTTTTGCTGAAGCTTCATCATGTTTGCTCGACCACTTTTGTTTGAGTTGTTTTGCACTTTGAATTGTGCTCGGCCATGCTTAGCTAGTTGTACTGCCTTGTGAATCTGTCATGAATATGCTCGCTGTTTTGCACTTTGAATTGTGCTCGGACATGCTTAGCTAGCTGTACTTCCTTGTCAATCTGTCATGAATATGCTCGCTGATTTGCATGTGTATTCACTGCATATTTGTGGTGCACATCCTATTTGAAAACTTGGTTATTTGGCATGACTATGAACTGTGCACTGAGTCGAGATGGTCCACGTGGCTACTCCTCAGTTGCACACTGAATTGGCGTGGCAGTGCACACGTGTATATATATATATACACGTGTGTATTTGCAGCCATTCAGAAAATTTCCTGTCCCTGTACATATACAAACTGTCTGCCTAGACACAGATGAATCAGATCAAGTCATGAAAAATGATGAGAAAAATACCAGAAAACCGAGGCAAATAAAATTTTAAAAATAAAATTTACATTTACATGAATTTTGAATATTATTTTTGTTCCATATACTGTGTGTGTGTTTATGTATATGACAGGTATGATGATGATGAATGGACTGACAGTGAAAATGCTGTGAAGACAGAAGACAAAAGACAAAAGATAGTATATTACAGTGTCAGTGTGTATAACAGTGACCAAATGTATATATGAAAATGTACTGAGTGATTTTGCATGTATATATGAGATGTATAGCCTGAGTGTTGTATTGATGAGCTGTGTAACATACAAAAAAAATTGTATATGAAAGAATTTTATTTCAGTGAATGACAATGTTGAGCAAATAGTGGAGTTGTAAATCTGTACTGTTAAATATTGAAATAAAATACTATATTTAAATAAAATACTGTGTGAATATTTGAATTTCTGTACAGTCGTATTCTATTTAAATATAAATATTATATTTCAGTCTATGATAAATATATGAAACAGTACAGCAACAAACACATTTAAAATAATATATATTTGGTTGTTATCATCAAACAAAAATCATATAATTGTGTATACAACACCGTTATATACAACAATCTCCCCTTTTTGATGATGACAAACAAATAAAAGATTTTGAGGACAATAAATGTGTTTGACAGTGAAAATTGAACTCCCCCTATTTGAATGCTCCCCCTACAACAGACAACTCCCCCTATAACTGTGCATGAGTGAAATGAATGATATGAATTTTCAAAATTAATAATATTTATAAAATATTCACTCATAAATCAAAATCTCAACCCATTCTCTCCCTTTAGTTATCATCAAAAGGATACAGAATTTAAAATATAGATGACAAAAAAATATAATTTCAGCTGAAGAGGAAGAGCGATCACCATAAATCTCAATCAGTCAAACAAAAATCATAATATTCTGAGAATGGGTGGCATATTTCACATTGTAGAGAATGATGGATTTACGATGAAATTTATATAAAATGGGGAGAGTTACAAAAATATGATTTCCAATTATTTTCAAAAGAATTTTATAAAATTGAGCTAAAAAATAGTGATGGATTTGGACTGTAATTAATAAATCAACTTAAGTGATAAAATTGTATAATCTCAAATCCTAATAGCTATCAATCAACAGATCATAATACGTCATAAAATTTCAACACATTTCACAAATAGAAAATGGATTGATAGGCCGGTTTTTATACACCAAGGAGAATTTCAGATTAATTTCAATTTATAGCACAATATTTCCTTTTTCTTTTTATTTTATTTAAGAGCACACTGACCACGCATAACCAGAGCTTGGATTTTTAAATGAGGTCAGACGCAGCTTAAATTATAAGTTGTCTCTTAACCATGCATGACCAGAGCTTGGATTTTTAAATGAGGTTAGAGACACACTTATATATTTATTATATATTTATCATTTTCAGTTTCAAAATAAAAAAATTCCTCAGTATATAAAACCAAGAATGGACGATAGAAATGCGGTAGGTACAGAAATGGTCTGTGAAATAAATTTCTAAATTAATTATATTATGAAATATGCTCGACTGTACCGGAATTATTGAAAATTTTCAATTATCACTAATTCTGAATAATTACATAGCCACAATTCCATCACAAAAAATTTCACTGTTTATTCAAGATGATATTTTAAAAAAAAAATCAAACTCTCCACATTAATATAGAATTATCATAGATGGAAGAAAGATGATAGATAAAGGAGGTGGTCGTGAAATAATTCGCAATTCAAAGATATTATAATAAACGTTCAACCATCATGAAAATATAAATAAAATCCCCTCTTATTGTGAAATATACTGCAGTCATGATTCATCACAATTTCAAAATCTGATATAAATTTGATGAATTATAAATACAGTTCAATTTGGATATTGATTTCAATTTCTGAATGAATAATCAATAAATAATTTTAAAATTGAAAATCAATTACAAGCGGGATATTAAGAGCTATACAGGATAAGAGGGATAAGACAAATATATACATAAAAATTCAGCACTTCTAATACCAATTGGTGTCTCTATTAACAAATCTTAATCACAAAGCCCAAACAGACAGAATTAACAAATTTGCACATTTTTCAAAGCTGCAGATAGGAACAAGTTTTTATTTGAAACAGTATCAGAGCAGCACAGAAAACAATATCACAGCTGACTTGTCAGAGGATGGTCACATAAGATCATTCATAATCCAAGATTAGAAATATCATTTATTTGAAATCATTTGAGGAATATGAAAAACTCTAGATCCAATGAATTGATCACACCAAATTATTAGTTTCACATTCAAGATATGTGTGTGATTCAGTAAATCAATAAGTTCAAATGATTTTTAGCAAACAAATATTTAAATCAAATCATCATGAAATAACAGTGATTTTCAAAGACCATTTTTAAAAGAAATTTTAAAGATATTTCTGACAAGTATAAGAGAAATTTCAGATCATTTACATCTAGTTTGAGAGGTATTCATGATCCAGAAAATTTAGAAAATAATTTATTTGAAATCACTTGAATCAATGTCAGGTTTTGAGATATAATGAATTATTCACACAAGATTGATAATTTCAAATTTAAGTGGTGTGTGGCATTCAAAATATCTCGAATTTCAGATGATTTCAAACACACAAATTTCAACCATAATAATCATGAATAAAGGTGAAATTCAAGATGTATCACTGTGATTCAAGACAGATCAAAAAATATCCAAGCCAATCTGAAAACCAATGAAATTATCACGACTGAGAAATAATAGTGTGCTGTAATGAGTATAAATTTTCAAGCCTTTCTAAAATGAATTAGAAGAACCTCAAAACAGCAAAGATGTGTGAAATTTCAATTGTTTTTCAGATCTTCAAAAAATTTAGAATTCGTACTTACAGTGTTCAAGATATAACAAGAATATATCAATACTGTTGCGAAATCAGAGAACAGAAAAATAAACTTCAAAACAATTGCGGATATATACAAGTTCAAATTCAGGATCTGGAAATGATTAACACACGATGATTTTATACAAATAAAGCAAATTTTCAGAAAATCGTGAATTCTACAATTGGAAGTTTAAGAAGTACAGACTTAGAAGAATATGGCAGAGTCAAATCAAAAAACAAAGAACAGAAGGAGTAGAGGAAGGAATAAACACAAAAAAAAAGAGAATATACAAAGGTGAGTTTAGAGATCATACCAGAATCCAATGTCAAACAGAGTATCTAACTCAACAGTCTTGGCTTAAGGAACTGTGAATGATTACAGAAGTATTGAGCAGCTTGAATCCAAATCTCTTTTGCTTAGCAGTTCCTGAGCCACCTCTGGTACCTAACAATTTAGAGAATCGAGTGGTCTAACAAAATTTGTAAAACCACTCACAATTTTGTTCATAGCTTTAGGTACCAAAACTTGTTTATATAACAATCCATCAGAATTTACCAAAGTACCTTTAGGGACCAAGATCTGTTTGAAATTAGACGAATTCACTTTACTTCTTTTTGAGGTCCAAGAATGATAGAATGGTTTGTTATAAAACAAATTCTTATTTTGTTTATGTTTCAAAAAATCTTGTGAATTGCCAGAGTTTAAAATTTCAAAACAATCTTTTCCAAGATAATTTGAAGTGTCCTTAAAATCATTTGAATTCATCCTATCAAAACGATTGACATTCCCAAAGCTAAGACCAGATTTATTTCCAATAGAAACTTGGTTTTGTAACTGCATATTCAATGATTTTTCCCCATTAGAAAATTTATCCAAAGTTGATTCTAATCGTTGAATTTTGGGTTTTAGATCGATATTTTCTTTTAATAAATTTGACGAATTATTTATAGCGATCTTCTGTTCAGCATTGGACTGTTTCAAAACCAAATTCTCACTTTCAAGCAATTTAATTTTGGCTTGGGATTCAGAAATTCCAAGTCCAAATCGATTTTGCTTTACAGACTCAAATTTCTTGGATTTTTCAATCTCATTTTCAAGTTCTTCTAAAATCAAATTTGATTTCAATAAGTTCTCCTTTTCAGCAATTTCAAATTTGGAATTTATATCTATTTTAAAATTTTCAAATTCCTTTTGCAGAAGGTTATTCAAATTTGATAACTCAGTTTTGTTCTCATTTAAGATCAGAATTTCTTTTTCAAACTTTTGAATATTTTCATTGAGATGAACAAGATTGGTTTTCAATTTCAAACAATTTTTGCAAACTGAATTTGAAGAATTTTTAACATATTCTTGTTGTGATTCCAAATTATCAATTTTGCTGGTCAACTCAAGATTTTTAGATTTCAGAAATTTGTTTTTAGATTGGAATTTATCAACAGATTTAGTTAAATCAACACACATATAAACCAAATCTTCATAAGATAATTTTTTTGTTTCATCATCTGTTGATTCTCCATCATCTGATCCATTTGAAGTTTCATCCACATGACCTGTTAAGCATAGATTTAAATCAGAGTTGACATTCTGAGGTTTTGAGCTATTGTCAATTTTTTATACAGCTTGTTGGGAGTATTCCATATTTCCTGTGCAGTTAAACAAGGGGAGATAAGGCTATATTGATCTTCATCAAGATGAGAATATAAAATATGAGTAGCGCGAGAATTAAAAGCAAAATCTACCCTATCATATCCATTCATAATAACATCCCAACATTTAATATCAATAGATTTTAAATAAAATTCCATTTTGGATTTCCATTTCAAAAAATCTGTTCCATCGAAAATAGTTGGAGATAAACTGGACTGGCTCTCTATAGGTTGACAACTTGTAACCCCCCGTAATTATGTAACATTAAGTTTCACAAATTAAGGTATAATTAAATGTTAGAGGAAAAATTAAGGGAAACGGGTTACGCCATTGCGTTCGTCTCGAAATTCTTCTTGGAAACGAGTCCGAGTTTGCGAGAATCGGAGTCCGTACGAGGGAGATATGACCCTCCGAAGTTTCAGGAATTTTCAGAACCGAAAACAGCTCGAAATTCGAATTCGAAATTCGAATTCAAACCCAGAAGCGGGCTGGGCGGGAAAATTCCCGCCCAGGACCCAGGTCGATTGGGTAGTCGACCCCCCCTGACCAGGTCGACCTGGGTGTCGACCTGGGTGCAAAACCCACTTTTGGGCCTGGGTGCATTCTGATGTACCTGGTCTCGTTTTCTGCCTAGATTCGTCTGCCTAATCCTATATAAACAACCCCTAGTCTCCTTCACTATTCACAATTCTTCTCTAACCTTATGCTACAAAGATTCTTGGTGGACATGGCTTCTTCTCCTCCACTAAATAAAATAATAAATAAAATAATATATAAAATAAATCAAGACGAGGAAATGCTGCTCAGGACTTTCAAGAGGAGATTCAAAACAAGTTAGGATTCAACTGAAGATTCAAACGACTTCAACGACTGTTTTTCTAAGAATCTAATATAATCTCTGTAAGTCGGTTACTTTTTAGACTTGAACGTTTTCTCTATTCGTGACATGAAATTAAAGGAATAAAAGAATATGCCAAATCTTTCTATTCGAATCAGTGCTTATATCTTTGGACCTAATTAAGAACTGTTATGATTCGATGACCAATAAGACTGTGACTATGAAACTAGGGACCTTAAAACCATATGCCTTTTTGACTATGAACATTGCCTATGACTATGACTCATGACTGTGAGAATTATTTTCCTTTGACTATGAACATCGCCTATGACTGTGATTCATTAACTGTGAGGATTTATTGCCTATGACTATGGATATAAGATTATTATTTATGCCCATGACACTGTAGTTACAAAACCATGTTGTACCCCAAACTGGCATTATATTGGATCTAGGCTTGACTTTCTATTTCAGTTTATTCTTAGTTATCCTTGGATCTTGATCTTGGGAATTTACCTATTAAGTTAGGTCTACCCAGGTTCTTGAACCTATACCATTCAACCCTTTTCATGTCGTAATATTACCAGATCTATATGCCTGTGAATTATCATCTTATGCCAGTTATTATGTCTATTCTTTCATGGCATTTTGGTTCATTCCCTTTTTTCCACGAATCTAGATTTATTTATAATCTAGGTTGAATCACGATTATACGAACGATGGGAATACGTTTTGGGAAAAACAGGAAATTAACTAAACTCGGAAATTGGCATAATTTAGGAACATGCATTATAGCATGACTATTAAGATGAAAATTAGAATAACAAGTCTAGTTTTGACATGAACTGAAATTAGAATATTAAATCAGAATTGGGTGGCTAAATTAAGCATGATAAGTATATTGGCATAATTGTGAATAATTTACATACATTGGGCGTAAATGGTAAATGGTTAAATGGGCCACAAAGTAGGTAGTTGGTATGCAAATTAAGTTTTGGGCATAAACGGTGAACTAGAATATGAAATCTAGTTTGGCATAAACTGTAAACTAGAATATAAAATCTAGTTTTGGCATGAACTGTAAATGAGGATGTTGGATCTAAATTGCTATAAACTGTAAGATAGGCAAATCAAGATTTGGGCCTAGAATATAAGTCCATTAGTGGGCATGGCAAATGAATATGGTATAGGCCAAATTTATTTAAAAAGGGAAAATAGACTTTGAGGAATATGGTTAAACTTTGAGGATAAATTGTTAACAATTTATATATATACAAAAGAAAGGTTTATTAATGACATCTCTTTTAATAATACATACACCAGAAAGTTCTAGGGTGACAGAGAGGATAGTGTCTAGGCTTGGGTTTGGAAAATACAAGTTTCCTGCTCTCCCTGGCTATCCCTAACGGATCCGACGGACGGGATGGTTACTTTCAAAACCTTATTTGAAAATTAATCAAAACTTTTTGAACTTAGAAAACACGAATATGCCTAACCCGAGGTTAGACTGAGTTGCAATATAAACCTGCCCGGAACCAACCGGCACATCCAGTAATCGCAACAATATCTGTCTAATGTGAGTGGTCGCGGCTTTAATTTATTAATTAAAGCTAGAACAAGAATGGTAGGGTTAAGTTAACTAAAACACTTTACCAACTCAACATGTTAACTAAATCCGATGAGTGGGGTTAGGCTAATCTGGACACTTAACCACTTAACATGTTAACAAGACAAGAGTTGTAAGGGTTAAGTAAGTTTAATACACTTTGCCAATTTAACATGTTAACTAAGACTAGAAGGTGGGGTTAAGTAAACTTGGAACACTTAGTCATGAAAGGACAATACTTAACCATTGGAACATGTTAATTAAATAGATGTTAGGGTTAAGTTAGCTATGGGAACACTTAACCGCTATAACATGTCAGTTAAAACAGATGGGCAAGGTTAGGTTAAAGGGAACGTTTAACCAATACAAGATGAATGGGTAGAGTTAAGTAATAAGAAAATACTTAACCAATATAACTCGATTTGTGGTAAGGGTTAAGTCAACATGAACTATTGATAACACTTAATCAGTTTTATATGGCAAACGAAAGGGTTAAGTTGACTCGAATTGACTAATGACACTTAACCAACCCAACTTGACAAGAACAAGAACTAAGTAGTAAACCTTAGTTAATATGAACTAAGTCGTAAACCTTAGTTAAGAAAACGATGATTCAACAAACTAAGTGGTAAACCTTAGTTAGAAAACTAAGTAGTAATCCTTAGTATATCACAAGTAGGAACGGACATCCATCTGATCTTAAAGAGGCCTCCAACGAATTGGGTTACGAAGCCCGAGGCTTTGAGGGGACATGAGGGTACTCTTGGTATCCCTCTGTGAGGTGGCAGATGATCCTCTTCGGCTCACAGAGGCTAAGGTCTACGTTAGAAGAACCAAGGGTATGCCTTGGTTGCAATATATGGCAACCTAAAGACTAGGGTGGATCAGCGTGATTCGGCGAGACTAGTTTTTGCCCTGTGATAGCAACTCGTCGTCTACCTACCATCTTTAGTCAATCGTTGTACGTATGCGGAAAGGCGGAGAACTCCCAACAGACCATATACTTGCTATCTAGTTATGGTTGAGGCTGGCCAATAGGAAAGTAAGGCATAGGGTGGCAAAAGTACAGTTCTCGCGCTTGATTTTCTTGGATTGCCTTTCATTAGTCGAGGGAGGGGTCACATGGGACCATAACCATTGGTAGAAAAACAGACCTTAGCATCTACACCGGCAGATATCTGAAAAGCTCCCGACCGAGTTCCGTGTTTCTAGAGTAGCCCTGCCACGGAACTCGGGTCGCACATTACAGGACATGTGCATCTAGACAAGCGATAACGATTCGCGATACATACGTGGGGAAAGTCTAGGAACATATACCACTCTAGGTAGTGTGTCCTAGACTAGAGGGCATCGTTCAACTGGTAGCGTAATCCCTAGTGGACCTAGGTGGCATAAACCCTGAATCTGTGAAGCATTAGATAAGTCGCATAAACCCTAGTTGAATCTAGGAAGCACTCGATAGAAAACCCTAGATCAGATTTAGGTAATAAATAAATGTACACCTGCAAACAACCACAACTTAGGGGATTGGGACTACGTTATCATTTTATACTGATTTCTAGTTGGGACACTAGTTAGGTGGTGCAGGGACATAGAATCCAGAATAACAGGGTAATAGCGAAGCATAGAAAATAGGGAAGCATATCTTATCTTGCCTTAGCATATCTTGCATAAATCTTATGTTATCTTGTTAGCCCTATCATTATGGTATTATCTTATATTCAGTTAATTCATGTCGTGTTGCTTTTTCCTGTTCACATGCTGAAAGTTACTGAACTTACCAGACTTAATGTCTGACTCTGTTTTCTTTCGCTTTCTTGTCTTCCGTCTCCCCCCCCCCCAGGTCCGTAGGGAGGGAATGTTATTACTTAGGCTCAGTTCTCTTTCCCAACTTGAAGATTTGTCGAAGTTTTGCTTGGATTCTCTTTTCAGATGCTATGGCTGGCTCTTGCTACATTGGGGAATATAAATGTTGTTTTATGCTTCTTTATTTTGTAGGACAGATGATACTCTGATATTGTAAAGAAATCGTTGTACATACTATTTTATCAATAAAGCAAAGTTTTATTTTCCGCTGTTTTAATTTTTGTCTGTCTTGTAATTCATCTGCATCTTTTACCTTAAAATGCTCCACAGAACTTAGTGCATTCCCTTTGTGAGTGACACTAACGGATGTGGGGTGTTACACGTGGTATCAGAGCTGAAGGTTACCGGATCACATAAAAGATTTGAAAAAAATTATTATTTTCAAACAGTTTTAAAAGAAGCATTTTCAAAAGAAAAGTTTTGTTTTAAAGGCATATTCCCCAAAATCCATACGCACTATCTTCGGATTCTCTGTTTGAATTCTTGTCCCCTTCTTTCTTGAGTCTCTGGGGCTCCTGGCTTTCTGGGAGGTAACCTCATCGAAGGGCGAAGTAGTGCCCGACTTCCATCTATAACCGTAGTAGTTTCACCTGCGGCTTGTTTTCTTTCAAGCTTAGTAGGCTTTTCTATACGATGGAGGCAGCTTTCGAGAGATTTGTCAACATGATTACACACGAAAGAGGATGAGGAGTTTGGCTAAGGAGCACAACCCAAGGATGAGGAATTCATGGATGTAGATTTAGCTCACGAAGGAGGAAGGAATTATAAAACCTAAGATAAGAGGAAGTACTTTTACTAGGGTATAATAGGGCACATAATAAAGGACAAAGGACAAGGTTTTCAAAAGGGCAAGTACATGCTTTCACCACTAAGCGTACCTAGGGGAAAGGTAGTAAAGTTCTATTGGAAGAGTCTAGTTTTTCTGTCCGTACTCTTTAGTTTTTAGCGCCTCGCATTTGTTCATGTCTGCTTCCATATTTGAATCTCTGCACCTTAGTATAGTAGAAGGTCCCAAATAGTCTCAGATCCAAATTGGTGGTTCGGCCCGTTTTACTTTGGTTTATAGGGATTTGAGAACAGCCACATTAAGTGTTGAGTTTAAGCGTAATGCTTATGTTTTGGTTCCATAAGCTATGAGTTGATCCTAGGCATAGGCTGGTTGGCTAGTAATTCTGAAAGTTAGACTTTTTGACTTGCCTTGGAAATACCCTCGAGATTTCAAGTGATCCTAAAAGGATCAGTTAGGCTTAGCTATCTAGAATCGCTTAATGCATTTATCGACGACTTGTAATCCGTTAGAATAGTCTATGAGTACGCAGATGTATCCAATTGAATTTGGAAGGCCAGTTATCCGATCAACAATTGGTTAAGGTACAGTGGAGTGAAGCTCAAGAAGATGCGACTTAAGAGATTGTAGACTGGATACAAGCATCATACCCTTTTTCTTAAGGGTGCATCCTTGATTTCTTTTTTTTGTAGGAACCTTACGCATACTTGTTCCTCTCTTTCCAAAGTATATCCTCTAGGTCGTATCTTCGATCCTTAGGTAGAAACTCTTTTGGATGTAAACATGTATTTGAAACATGTTATGGTTGATGGTTGCGAGTGGTTGCTAATGGTTGCTCGTGAATGCATATGCATACGTATTAGGCACTAGATCAGTTTGGATGCTTTCATATTGCATTTACAGATATGTATTTGTTTGTAAGTTTAACTTGATATGTTATCATATGGGTGTTGCATATAAATGAATGGCTATGCACGCATGTAGTATTTACATAACTAGGGATGCTTGCATATATGATTGGACGCATGGCACTGACATGATTCGCATTAAGGAGGTCAACTGAATCAGTAGACCACCTGATTTTGCACTAGATAAAGACATATACACACACTATGCATATGAACATGAAAGCATTAGAAATCTTTCTAAGGACAATGAATGCCTGTGATTGAATGGTCTAGTAGATGGGTGATTGGATGGTAGGACACATTCTTCCTAACTAAAAGATTTCGGGGACGAAATCCTTTTAAGAAGGGGAGAATGTAACACCCCGTAATTCTGTAACATTAAGTTTCACAAATTGAGGTATAATTAAATGTTAGAGGAAAAATTAAGGGAAATGGGTTATGCCATTGCGTTCGTCACGAAATTCTCCTTGAAAACGAGTCCGAGTTTGCGAGAATCGGAGTCCCTATGAGGGAGATATGACCCTCCAAAGTTTCGGGAATTTTTAGAATCGAAAACAGCTCGAAATTCGAATTCAAACCCAGAAGCGGGCTGGGCGCGAAAATTCCCGCCCAGGACCCAGGTCGACTAGGGAGTCGACTGGGTAGTCGACCCCCCCTGACCAGGTCGACTGGGCAGTCGACCTGGGTGTCGACCTGGGTGCAAAACCCACTTTTTGGCCTGGGTGCATTCTGATGTACCTGGTCTCGTTTTCTGCCTAGATTCGTCCGCCTAATCCTATATAAACAGCCCCTAGTCTCCTTCACTATTCACAATTCTTCTCTAACCTTATGCTGCAAAGATTCTTGGTGGACATGGCTTCTTCTCCTCCACTAAATTAAATAATAAATAAAATAATATATAAAATAAATCAAGATGAGGAAATGCTGCTCAAGACTTTCAAGAGGAGATTCAAAAAAAGTTAGGATTCAAGTGAAGATTCAAACGACTTCAACGACTGTTTTTCTACGAATCTAATATAATCTCTGTAAGTCAGTTACTTTTTAGATTTGAACGTTTTCTCTATTCGTGACATGAAATTAAAGGAATAAAAGAATATGCCAAATCTTTCTATTCGAATCAGTGCTTATATCTTTGGACCTAATTAAGAACTGTTATGATTCGATGACCAATAAGACTGTGACTATGAAACTAGGGACCTTAAAACCATATTCCTTTTTGACTATGAACATTGCCTATGAACATTGCCTATGACTGTGACTCATGACTGTGAGAATTATTTTCCTTTGACTATGAACATCGCCTATGACTGTGATTCATTAACTGTGAGGATTTATTGCTTATGACTATGGACATAAGATTATTATTTATGCCCATGACACTGTAGTTACAAAACCATGTTGTACCCCAAACTGGCATTATATTGGATCTAGGCTTGACTTTCTATTTCAGTTTATTCTTAGTTATCCTTGGATCTTGATCTTAGGAATTTACCTATTAATTTAGGTCTACCCATGTTCTTGAACCTATACCATTCAGCCCTTTTCATGTCGTAATATTACCAGATCTATATGCCTGTGAATTATCATCTTATGCCAGTTATTATGTCTATTCTTTCATGGCATTTTGGTTCATTCCCTTTTTTCCACGAATCTAGATTTATTTATAATCTAGGTTGAATCACGATTATACGAAAGATGGGAATACGTTTTGGAAAAAAACAGGAAATTGACTAAACTTGGAAATTGGCATAATTTGGGAACATGCATTATAGCATGACTATTAAGATGAAAATTAGAATAGCAAGTCTAGTTTTGACATGAACTGAAATTAGAATATTAAATCAGAATTGGGTGGCTAAATTAAGCATGATAAGTATATTAGCATAATTGTGAATAATTTACATACATTGGGCGTAAATGGTAAATGGTTAAATGGGCTACAAAGTAGGTAGTTGGTATGTAAATTAAGTTTTGGGCATAAACGGTGAACTAGAATATGAAATCTAGTTTGGCATAAACTGTAAACTAGAATATAAAATCTAGTTTTGGCATGAACTGTAAATGAGGATGTTGGATCTAAATTGCTATAAACTGTAAGATAGGCAAATCAAGATTTGGGCCTAGAATATAAGTCCATTAGTGGGCATGGCAAATGAATATAGTATAGGCCAAATTTATTTAAAAAGGGAAAATAGAATTTGAGGAATATGGTTAAACTTTGAGGATAAATTGTTAACAATTTATATATATACAAAAGAAAGGTTTATTAATGACATCTCTTTTAATAATACATACACCAGAAAGTTCTAGGGTGACAGAGAGGATAGTGTCTAGGCTTGGGTTTGGAAAATACAAATTTCCTGCTCTCCCTGGCTATCCGTAACTGATCCAATGGACGGGATGGTTACTTTCAAAACCTGTTTTGAAAATTAATCAAAACCCTTTGAACTTAGAAAACACGAATATGTCTAACCCGAGGTTAGACTGAGTTGCGATATAAACCTGCTCGGAACCAACCGGCACATCCAGTAATCGCAACAATATCTGTCTAATGTGAGTGGTCGCGGCTTTAATTTATTAATTAAAGCTAGAACAAGAATGGTAGGGTTAAGTTAACTAAATCACTTAACCAACTCAACATGTTAACTAAATCTGATGAGTGGGGTTAGGCTAATCTGGACACTTAACCACTTAACATGTTAACAAGACAAGAGTTGTAGGGGTTAAGTAAGTTTAATGCACTTAGCCAATTTAACATGTTAACTAAGACTAGAAGGTGGGGTTAAGTAAAATTGGAACACTTAGTCATCATAGCAGGATAAATGAACAGGGTTAAGTTAAAAAATGAAAGGACAATACTTAACAATTAGAACATGTTAATTAAACAGATGTTAGGGTTAAGTTAGCTAAGGGAACACTTAACCGCTATAACATGTCAGTTAAAACAGATGGGCAAGGTTAGGTTAAAGGGAACGTTTAACCAATACAAGATGAATGGGTAGGGTTAAGTAATAAGAAAATACTTAACCAATATAACTCGGTTTGTGGTAAGGGTAAAGTCAACATGAACTACTGATAACACTTAACCAGTTTTATATGGCAAATGAAAGGGTTAAGTTGACTCGAATTGACTAATGACACTTAACCAACCCAACTTGACAAGAACAAGAACAAGAACTAAGTAGTAAACCTTAGTTAATATGAACTAAGTCGTAAACCTTAGTTAAGAAAACGATGATTCAACAAACTAAGTGGTAAACCTTAGTTAGAAAACTAAGTAGTAATCCTTAGTATATCACAAGTAGGAGCGGACGTCCATCTGATCTTAAAGAGGCGTCCAACGAATTGGGTTACGAAGCCCGAGGCTTCGAGGGGACGTGAGGGTACTCTTGGTATCCCTCTGTGAGGCGGCAGATGATCCTCCTGGGCTCACAGAGGTTAAGGTCTGCGTTAGAAGAACCAAGGGTATGCCTTGGTTGCAATATATGGCAACCTAAAGACTAGGGTGGATCAGCGTGATTCGGCGAGACTAGTTTTTACCCTGTGATAGCAACTCGTCGTCTACCTACCATCTTTAGTCAATCGTTGTACGTATGTGGAAAGGCAGAGAACTCCCAACAGACCATATACTTGCTATCTAGTTATGGGTGAGGCTGGCCAATAGGAAAGTAGGGCATAGGGTGGCAAAAGTACAGTTCTCGCGCTTGATTTTCTTGGATTGCCTTTCATTAGTTGAGGGAGGGGTCACGTGGGACCATAACCACTGGTAGAAAAACAGACCTTAGCATCTGCACCGGCAGATATCTGAAAAGCTCCCGACCGAGTTCCGTGTTTCTAGAGTAGCCCTGCCACGGGACTCGGGTCGCACATTACAGGACATGTGCATCTAGACAAGCGATAACGATTCGCGATACATACGTGGGGAAAGACTAGGAACATATACCATTCTAGGTAGTGTGTCCTAGACTAGAGGGCATCGTTCGACAGGTAGCGTAATCCCTAGTGGACCTAGGTGGCATAAACCCTGAATCTGTGAAGCATTAGATAAGTCGCGTAAACCCTAATTGAATCTAAGAAGCACTCGATAGAAAACCCTAGATCAGATCTAGGTAATAAATAATAAATGTACACCTGCAAACAACCACAACTTAGGGGATTGGGACTACATTATCATTTTATACCGATTTCTAGTTGGGACACTAGTTAGGTGGTGCAGGGACATAGAATCCAGAATAACAGGGTAATAGCGAAGCAGAGAAAATAGGGAAGCATATCTTATCTTGCCTTAGCATATCTTGCATAAATCTTATGTTATCTTGTTAGCCCTATCATTATGGTATTATCTTATATTCAGTTAATTCATGTCGTGTTGCTTTTTCTTGTTCACATGCTGAAAGTTACTGAACTTACCAGACTTAATGTCTGACTCTGTTTTCTTTCGCTTTCTTGTCTTCCGTCTTCCCCCCAGGTCCGTAGGGAGGGAATGTTATTACTTAGGCTCGGTTCTCTTTCCCAGCTTGAAGATTCGTCGAAGTTTTTCTTGGATTCTCTTTTCAGATGCTATGGCTGGCTCTTGCTACGTTGGGGAATATAAATGTTGATTTATGCTTCTTTATTTTGTAGGACAGATGATACTCTAATATTGTAAAGAAATCGTTGTACAAACTATTTTATCAATAAAGCAAAGTTTTATTTTCCGCTATTTTAATTTTTGTCTGTCTTGTAATTCATCTGCATCTTTTACCTTAAAATGCTCCACAGAACTTAGTGCATTCCCTTTGTGAGTGACATTAACGGATGTGGGGTGTTACACAACTAGGAATACCCATTACTCTAGAGTCAACAAAATACCTGCTCTGATACAATTTGTTGGATCTAGATTAACCCTAGAGGGGGTGAATAGGGTTTATCATAGTTTTTAACTAAATTAAAAATCTAACGAGATATATAATAATAAACAGATCACAGAATATAGCAGAAACAGAAATGCAGAAAATAAATCACACACAGATATACCCAGCTTCGGCAAAACCCTGCCTACTGCTGCATTTCTAAGGTTTCTACTAGGTGATAGAACAGATCCCGCATACAAGACCATGTACACTCGCAAACCCTGCTCCTATTCTAACCCTACGCTCAAAACCCTAGACTAACCGATATCCCCTCGATCAGATTTCCCCTGATTACGACCCCGTAACTAGTAACCCAGATTTTACAGACTCTGTCAACTGTCAGTCAACATCCTGACTGAATCCCCTAGTATTTTACAGACACTAGAACTGTTTCGGTTCGATTTACAAAACAAAATTAAAATACAACAAAAAAAAATTAAAACAAAATGAAACCCTAATAAATAAATAAGTGAAGGAGTTAAAATATTAAAGGGTCATCCCCTTTTTCTTTTGACAATGCGCTGACCCACTTTTGTATGTGTTGCACCTCGATTTATCTTGCCCGATCCTTTCTTTGGAAAATAATAATGGCGGCAGCTCTCACGAATTTTGGGGCTAGGGTTTCTGATTTGAATCCAAATCGATTGCGATGTTGATCTGAAAAAAATTCCTCTTTGATGCTCAAATCTGTGTGGCTCTCCGACGCTTCGAGTTGGGATACTGATGATCGAAAACGATAAAAGAATTTGGTGAGTTCCTCTGAAATTTCTTTATCAATTTTTGCTTTGAAATGCTTGAATTGATTTGTGGGTTTTCGATACATATGCCAATGATGTAGCGGATGATTAAATAGGGTTACAAACCCTATAATTATTCTCTGATTTCAAAAAGAATTCGATCTGATTTTTGTGAGTTTTCCTCTTTTTATTCCCTTGACTGAATCGGCTTTGAATGAGTTGATGAATTTGAAAATTGTTTGTTGCCTTTTTATTCTCCTTGAAATGATACTGTCGAGATTCAAAAACAGGAAACAAAAAAAACAATGTTTTCCCTGCGTGATATTTCTTACCAAAAATTGATTTGCCATTTCTGGAATCCCATGCACTGAGTTGTTTTTCAAATCTGGATATAACTTCAAAAAGCAAATACACTTGCTCAATTTTCTGGAAGACCAATTGTGAGATTTGAATGCTGATTTCTTTACATATGATTGCCAAGATTGATTTCTGAAAATTGGAAATACTTTTCCATTTTGAATACTGATTTCTTGTTCCTTAAAACACGTGCCGAGTTTATCATGCACTCAAACCTGACATCTCCAATGCTTTGATTATATATTAATGATCTTTGCAAATTATGGACTGACTTGGAATTTGTTTATTTCTGGAATGATTTGCATATGTTAATTAAACACTTGCCAATTTTGCTCTTGGATCAATCCACTGATTTCATGCTGCTTATACATGTAATCCATGCTGAGATATGCTCCCTTGAATTCATTTGTATTCACTGAACTGTGTACCCATGAATATTTGTCCTTCACCATTCAATTGTGATGCCATGAATACAGACATTTATGGAAATTTATTTTATGCCAAAACCTGATTTTCTGGACTGATTTAAACATGCTTGCCACCTACTGTATTTCATCTTGAAATTGATTTATTGCAAGAATGCTAGTTCCTTTCTTGACCACTAAAATGCTTTGAACTCTGATTCACCAAGTTTGCTCCTATGTATTCACTTTGCTGTCTGATGGCTTGGCATTAGTGCTGAGCACACACACGCACATGACCATGTACATGATGTACATGCCTGTATATGTAATACCATTTATATGTAGCCTGAACCATGAATATGCTGAAATAAGACTTGTATTGTTTCTATGCTGCACCTTCTTGTTTATGTTGTTTTCTCAGTTCATTTTTATATGTATGCCATGCCCTTGCTGTAGCATGTATTAACACTTCGGCAGTTTCAATTTACTAATCTAGTCTAGGCATTAACACTTGCATTTTTGGCTGAACTTGAAAACTAATGCTTTGTCGGACATTTTGCTATGTGTCCTTTGTGACTTGTAACATGCTTCATCACTTTGCTGATATACACTGTATAGTTGGAATCACCATGCACTTGTCTTGAACCATGTTTGAGCCTTTGTTTCAATTTTCTGCTGCGCACCATTTTTGCTGAAGCTCCATCATGTTTGCTCGACCACTTTTATTTGAGCTGTTTTGCACTTTGAATTGTGCTCGGCCATGCTTAGCTAGCTGTACCGGCTTGTCAATCTGTCATGAATATGCTCGCTGATTTGCATGTGTATTCACTGCATATTTGTGGTGCACATCCTATTTGAAAACTTGGTTATTTGGCATGACTATGAACTGAGTCGAGATGATCCACGTGGCTACTCCTCAGTTGCACACTGAATTGGCGTGGCAGTGCACACATGTATATATATATACGTGTGTATATGCAGCCATTCAGAAAATTTTCTGTCCCTGTACATGTACAAACTGTCTGCCTAGACACAGATGAATCAGATCAAGTCATGAAAAATGATGAGAAACACACCAGAAAACTGAGGCAAATAAAATTTTAAAATAAAATTTACATTTACATGAATTTTGAATATTATTTCTATTCCATATACTGTATGTGTGTTTCTTTATATAATAGGTATGAAGATGATGACTGGACTGACAGTGAAGATGTTGTGAAGACAGAAGACTGAAGACAGTATATTGTAGTGTCAGTGTGTATAACAGTGACCAGATGTATATATGAAAATGTACTGAGTAATTTTGTATATATATATGAGATGTATAGCCCGAGTGTTGTATTGATGAGCTGTGTAACAAACAAACAAAAAATGTATATGAAAGAATTTTATTTCAGTGAATTACAATGTTGAGCAAATAGTGGAGTTGTAAATCTGTACTGTTAAATATTGAAATAATATACTATATTTAAATAAAATACTGTGTGAATATTTGAATTTCTGTACAGTCGTATTCTATTTAAATATAAATATTATATTTCAGTCTATGATAAATATATGAAATAGTACAGCAACAAACACATTTAAAATAATATATATTCGGTTGTTATCATCAAACAAAAATCATATAATTATGTATACAACATCGTTATATAGAACACTCATGACTTCTTTGCTTGTCTTGGGTTCCTCCACATCTCTTATGGATTAGATTTGATCAGGACTGGCCTCTATATCATGTTCACTTGTTACATACCCCAAAAACTTTCCGGATTGAACCCCAAAAGAACAATTTTGTGGGTTTAATTTCATTTGGTAATCTCTCAAGATGTTGAACATTTCTTCTAGGTCTTCCACATGGCTTTCCGCTTTGGTTGATTTTACTAGCATGTCATCCACATATACCTCCATGTTTTACTCTATTTGATCTTGGAACATTCTCTTAACCAACCTCTGGTATGTTTCTCCAACGTTCTTTAATGCATAGGGCATTACATTGTAACAAAGCGTTCCCCAATCGGTAATGAAACTTGTATGTTCTTCGTCGGGTTTGTGGATGGGAATCTGCTTGTTTCCTGAGTTGGCATAAGGGATAACAACCTATGTCCGCTTGTTGCATCAACCTATTGGTCTATTCACTGAATGGGATAACAATCCTTTGGGCAAGCTTTGTTTAAATCCGTGTAGTCAACACACGTTCTCCACTTTCCGTTGGACTTCTTCACCAATATAGGGTTGGCTAGCCATTTAGGATAAAAGACCTCCCGGATAAATCCATTCGTATCTAACTTCTTAACTTCCTCTTTTAAAGCCTCTGACCGGTCTCTGTTGTATTGCGTCTTTTTTCCGAATAGGGATTACAGAAGGGTTGATGTTCAAAGCATGACTCATAATAGAGGGGTTTATTCCAACCATATCCGAATGAGTCCAGGCGAAAACATCCTTATTGAGCGGTAGGAACTAAACTAGGTCACTTTTAGAGAAGGAGGACCTAAATACTCACTTCAAATCTAGTAAGGGTGGGTCATATGACTTTGGTTCGTCTCCAAAGAATAAACCTTCAGAGGGATACTAGTCCTAACCACTTAAGACCCAAACTAGATAAAAAGAGAGTCGACCACTTAAGACCTCCTCAAGGCATAGTAAACCTGCCTATTTTCACACACAATAGACTTATACACACACACACACACTAGACCCCTCACATTAAACCATACACTTGTAGCTGCTGGATATGCCGGTTGGTTCCGAGCAGACTTATACTACAAGTTGTTTTAACCTCCTGTCTAGTGTACTAAATTTTTGAATGGCCCATGACACCTAGACATCTCACATTAATTGGACCCACTTGTGGTTGCTGGATTTGCCGGTCGGTTCTGGGAAGACTTCTACCACAAATGGCAACTAACCTCGTGTCTATGTATCACTATTAATATATACAAAGCCATTCTATATACGCACACGTAAGCAATCAAATATATATTTATTATGGAGACATTTCAAATTCGAATTCTAACCTAATCGCATTTATTACACTAATATAACGTTACTTACGCTAATTACGTTTATATAAGTATAATAATCATATCGTCTAAATAACGTATATTCGTACAAATGAGGAAACGTTCTAACGAGATGGCAATTGTCAATTTATCCAAATCAACGTATACAAGTTAGTTTTTCCATACTTTTACCGCTTCAACTTAGACATGATGGCATAATAACAAGATAACATATAGCAGTGAATGGAAAATATACATTTATACAAACTTTCAACTTGCATCCTAGGCTTATTGGAATGATTTCAATACTGGATTAAAAATAGAGTATTACATACATTTATACATGTATGTTTATAATCTCTACTATGTCTAATTCAAACCTTTTTGGGTATTATGCTCATAAAAACATTTATATTTGACATATTTCAGTTATGAATTACGTTTGGATTCAAAATAGAATCCAAACCTAATCAAATCATGAAATAACCAAATCTAAACCCTTTTAGGTCAAACGTTTGATAAAGGTGAATAATACAAAATAGAAACAATAGTAGCAACACCCATTTTCATCTTTAACCCTATATTAAAATCAACAATCCAAAAAACCAAATAATTGTGACAATTCCAAAGCAAATACAAGATAGAGGAATTGAGGGTTTAGTTTTTATTATCGGTTTCCAAATTCTCCTAGGCACATCTTTCAACATAATAATCTAATAAAAATATGAATATGCCTAAGTAAACGATATTCCACTCATAGATCTAGGCAGAACAAAGAGGAATCTATAGTATATCGAGATCTATGCTTTAATCTTTGCAATCAAATGTGCTCCAATAATCCTTTTAATTATATATATAAGAAGCACGTATTAGAATCTTATATACATATATTTATACCAAATTACAGAATACTAAACCTATATGAATTAGAATAGAGAGAGGTTAATAATAGGGTTGGAGAAATACAAGCAATCCTTAACCTTTTTCTTTTATTTTTCTCTGGAATTTAGTAATGGCAGAGATGCAACATGGAGGTAGGGATAGAGGATGGTTAGGGTTTCATAGTGTGATATGAGGGGCTATATATAGTTTCCCGTATGAGCATAGGCCGTTGGATTAATCTTATTTAATCCAGGCCTTTAGTTATATATATCCTCTAAAGAAAACCTAACCACAAAGATTTATTGGGTTGTCCAGCTGCTAGGCGGTCGACCTAAGCGGTCAACCGGCGGTCGACGCCCCTTAGGAGGGGCGGTCGACCCCATGGGGGCTGGAACGCCCAATAAAGGTGTGTTGTTGAGGTGTTAAATTTAATTAGTACATTCCTTAATCTCTTAATCTTATTCCTTATATACAATATACTTTGTCTCCATGATCTTATCTTCATTTCAAAATTCAAATTTTCCCTCTTTATTTTGAATATATTTTGGACACACATAGATATATATATATTATTTATTTAGCTATATATATATATTTTTCATTTACCATCCAAATTCATTTGTTCATAACTTCTTCATACATTGACTGTTTTCGACATATTATATATGAAAATGATCTAGAATTTCGCCATGAATCCAAATAAAAGAGTTTCATTGCCAAATCCCTAAAGCAGCAAAATATCATTTTCCATCCCTACCATATAATTGCTTATTTTTAATTAATCATTTATTATTAATTTCTATGTATTTTACGAGGTGTTACATTCTCCCCGCTTAATATTGATTTCGTCCCGAAATCTTTTTAAGGGGCGAAAAATACAACTTGCTTAAAACATCCATGTTGTACACCCGTGTTATTTATAATTCATCCATAAGCATCCATGACTCACTGTGATTATGAATTGCCGACCCATTAATGTGAGCTCTATCACAACATGTAAGTGTAATAAGTGATGCAATATGTATGCAAACAACCTAAATATGCTTATATTCCTATATGAGTGCGTTGTGCAATGGTGTTGCGTCCATTTCTTAACATCCAATCCAGCAATCACGAAGCATCCATAACGTAAATTTGAGGAAAAATCACCTGAGAAAATCTCTGGGTGAGTCTATCTCATCTTATCCTAGGTATCCCATGAGCTTTTCGCAGGATCGTTTCCCCATTGTACTCGGATAAGGCGAACGATTTTGTTGTGGAATCTCTTGATTATGTGCTCTATAATCTTTACAGTGGCATGGGTCACCCTGGACTCAAACTCGAGTTTTTCTATATCCCCAATTTCATCAAGCTCGAGTCTGATAGTAGAATCATGAAGGCATTTCCTTAGATGAGATACATGAAAAACATTATGGATTCCTGATAGACACTGTGGGAAATTCACTCGATAGGCCAAAGATCCTATCTTCTCAATAAAAGGAAAAGGCCCAATAAATCTGGGAGCGAACTTCCTAGTCTTCCCAAACCAAACAGTCCTCTTAAGAAGGCATGCTTTAACGAATACAAAGTCTCCAATATTAAACTCAAGTTCCCTCCTTCGCTTATCGGCATATGATTTCTGATAGGTCTTGGGCTGCCTTCATCATCTGCCTAATCAAAGGTATCTTCTCCGTGGAATCACGGACGAAGTCTAGTACAAGTATAACCTTGTCGGTAGTTTCCCACCAACAAGTTGGCGATTTGCATGGCCTCCCATATGGCGCTTCAAATGGAGCCATACCAATCGTCATTTGAAAACTATTATTATACATGAACTCCCCAAGTGGTAGGTGCTGCTCCCAAAGTTGATGATTCAAGTTCTGAGAAAGTCTTCTAAGATTCTGTCTACTCTTTTTGTGTGTTTGTTTGTCTACGGATGATAAGTTGTGCTTAGATTGAGGGTCGTTCCCAATGCTTCTTGTAGGCTTCTCCAAAATTCACTCGTGAATAAGGAGTCTCTATCACTCACGATACTCGATGGGATGCCATGAAGTTTGACTATCTCTTTGACGTACAATTGGGCTAATTAGTCTGTAGTCCTTGTCTTCTTAACTGGTATAAAATGGGCGCTTTTGGTTAGACGATCTACCACAACCCAAATGGCCTCATTCCCCTTTTTGCTTCTAGGAAGTCCATCTACAAAGTCCATGGAAATATGTTCCCACTTCCACGTGGGGATCTTTGGAGGTAGCAGCAATCCTCCGGGCTTCCCTTGCTCCGCTTTGACTTTTTGGCTAGTCAAGCAATTGGCCAAGAACTCGGATACATCTCTCTTCATTCCTTCCCAATGGAGATTCCTTTTCATATCCTTGTACGTTTTATCCCTACCGGGATGTATGGTCAATTTTGACCTGTGACACTCATCTAGAATTTCTATAACAACCCAGAAAGTCAAAACCAATTTAAAATATTTTATTGGCTATTTTAATGAATTTTAATGTTTAAAATGATTTATTTTAAATAATAATGAATAAAAATTTATTTTAAACGAAGTTAGAAAGAATAAATTTATTTTAATTATATAACAAGCTTGAAACGGCGCGACAGTTTGAAAATTCGATTTCAAATTTCAAATGAATGTACAGGATTCAAAACAAATCGGATTTCAGTAAAACTAGAAATATTTGAA
Organism: Allium sativum; assembly: GCA_030737875.1. Classification (NCBI taxonomy): domain Eukaryota; kingdom Viridiplantae; phylum Streptophyta; class Magnoliopsida; order Asparagales; family Amaryllidaceae; genus Allium; species Allium sativum. The sequence continues at coordinate 129,018,861 of CM060921.1, read as the reverse complement.
TCTATTTGAAAATATCTATCAAACGAATGTGAAAAATCTAGATTTCATAATGGGAATAAAAAGTTATGTCTAGTTTAAAATTCAGAATAGTCGCTATGGAATTTATATATATTTTAATATAATAAATAGCCATTTTGGCAAACGACCTCCGTTTTTGACGAAACCACTTTTGTGAGATTCGGAATGTCAAATTGTTGCTAGATTCCAAAATTCATAAATTTTGGGATTAATTTGTGAGCGTGGCAAAAGAAAACGTGTTTTGTCAATCTCAGTCAAATTGGATCGACCAGAAATGGCTATTTTTCAAACGATCTCGAAATTTGAAGAAATTAGTTTTGTTAGGACTGTATCATCAAAACATAGCTAGATTTATTTTTTTGGAATTTTTGGAGTCAGTATGTGGCCCTAGTAAATTAAAATGTCTGTTTAAATGCAATATATATTGATTTAAATTCCAATTTAAATGAAAACTAATCGAAACAGCCGAGTTGGCTTACGAAACATATCCCATTGTGTTCTGAATGAGGGTGTTACTCTAGGGGCGACAATCGTTGGGCTTGATTTGGAGATCTTATGGATTAATGGGTATTTTTGGAATTAAAATAATTAAAATGTATGTATGAAATATGTTGGTCAAACCCTATTCTTTCATACCCGTGGTCAACACTTCAAAACCCGCCGCTGCTCCGTTCAAGGGCGGAAAACGCTCGGGAATTCAAATCCAAAATTCTCACAATATGTCGCGAATTAAGCAAATATTGTCAAGATCCCTCTCAGCTACAAATTGGTTCGGATGTGATTGAATATAATTCAGTAAATTGTTCGATTAGGGGCCTCAAAGCCGTTGATTTTCGAGCGGATTTCTGGGCGATTGGGAGGTGGGATTGGCCAGCATTCAGCGCGGAGGTGGAGGCATGTGACACCCCACGCCCATTAATGTCACTCACTAAGGGAATGCATTAAGTTCCGTGAAGCATTATAAGTAATTAGACACAGAATAATTACAAGACAGATATAAATAAGATATCAGCGGAAATTTAAATTTTTATTTCAACATAAATTAAAATACCGTGGTCCACAATACCATAAGTCACAAAAACCATTATAATAAAAATAAATTCTGTCTTGCATCATCAGAGTACGTAAGAATATAAAAACATAATTCCCCAATTGAAAGAGTTAAGCCATAGTAGAGACAAGGACTTGAGCCATGCTTCAAAAGTGGCTCCAAGCAAGATGATATCTGAGTCCTGAATAAGCCTGAGTGTTTCCTCCCTGAGAACCTGGGGGAGGGGGGGAATGGAAAAAAGAAGGAGAAACAAAAAGGGTCAGACATTAAGTCTGGCGAGTCTAGTTACTTTTAGCCAGTAGATAAATAAAAGTAACATGATAGGCATATAAAGTGGATAAGAGAGAGATCACTACATAAATGGCAGGTGTGACAAGGTAAGCAAGATAAGATGTACATGCCTCACTAATGATTACTCTGCACTATTTCTAGTATATCCAGAAAAAGATGATCCCTTCGACTATAAGTTGGTAGACTTAGGTATACGTCCAATTGTATCCTAACTACTACCCTAATCGATCGGCTCCCTAACCCTCGTAGATACTGTGTGCTGGCCCCAGAGTAGGAGGTATCACTTCCTAAAGTGGCAACACGTCGTCGTACTAATGTGCACAACCATATCTACAGGTGTAACGGTCGTCTTATCCACCTCTGCCCGGCTTATGCACGCACAGGGCCAGGTCGGTTTACGCCGCCCACCGTCCTCCACGTTTGGATCTCTTACAATCAGTCAGTAAGCGTGCCCCTTCTCTGCCTAGTATGGAGTACTTTGTTTGATACCTACTCTAGGTTACTAACTGAAATGGGTCCCAGACAATATGATACAAGCTCTCCCCTTTGTCTTGTATCCCCCACTAGGTTTTCACTGACTATGTACACCACAAGGTGCCTTTAATTACATAGCCTTATTTATTTTTATTGGTTATGATTACCTACAGTTGTCTTTAATACATAACCCCTAATCTTCCAATCGGCTATACTTACGTACATGTGTCTTTAATTACATAACCTTATCACTTCCATAAGTTATGTTTACATTAAAAGGTGTCTTTAATTACATAACTTTACCATTTCCACCGGTTATGTATACCATTAGGTGTCTTTAATAACATAACCTTAACAGATCAAGTTTGTGGGCCTATTACCCATCCCTTCTTCAAATTTACTTAACCCACCCCTCAACCATGTTTACTTAACCCCCGACTTAAATTTAAGTTCATACAATCCATATGGATTAACTTAGGTTAAGTAGTCCAATTCCTTACCATGTCCATTTATGGTTTGATAATGGGCCAGACCTTCCACATTAGGCCTACAACATGTGGATGCGGGATATGCCGGTCAGGTCCGAGCAGACTTATTCCACAGTTGGGCCTAACCTCATGTCATAGCCCGATTCGTATTTACGTACTTAGACCTCCCACATTAGGTTCACCATTAGTTGCTGTTGGATATGCCGGTTGGGTCCAGGCAGACTTCCACCACTAATGCATCCTAACCTCGTGTCACAAGTACAATTACAATTCCTAATTCTAATTACTAGACATTCCATTTTTAATTAATTAATCAATTGATTAATCCTTTCCTTTTATAGGTGTCAATACCTATTTTACCCAATAATTTGAATTACATGTCCATAAATATTCATATTCAAATTAGGCCATTTTTAACCCTTTTTCCCGGTTCCTTAACTAGCACCCTCACAAAATTGGCAACATGCCTAGGCTAGACAATAGCCTAGTCATAAACGATAATAATGGGAATATAACTAAAATGATCATCTTGGCATAAACATAAACTTGTATGATAATAAGGTGAACATACATACTAGCATGGACATGAAATTGTCATCATAACAAGGTGGACATAAAACTGATGAACTATGATGTCACAATATCTAAATTAGCAATTTAGATGTCCAATCAGTTTAGATCTAACATGAATCATAAGGTGACAATTTTAGATCACATAGAATAGATCTAACATGAATCATAAGGTGACAATTTAGATCACATAGAATATATCTAACATGAATCATAAGGTGACAATTTAGATCTCATAGAATAGATCTAACGTGAATCATAAGGTGACAATTTTAGATCACATAGAATAGATCTACACACATCCGCATCATAGCATATCATAAAAGTTACAAACCAAGATCCATAACAATAACATAGTAGAACAATCACAATTGATTTGGATCTAGAGAAATAGATGTATCATGACATAACATAAGATCTAACAATAACATAGATTAAAGTCTACAACGTTTCCAAATCACAGTCTTTCATAATTCACTATTATTTATCTAAACCTCAAATCAACTAGAAATCACTGTGATTGGATTGCTAAGATGATAGAAAAGGTGCTGAGTCTATGCTTGAATCTCAGAATTTGATATGCTTTAGAAGAAGATGAGAGACCCTAGTTTAGTTCAGAATCTAGCAGAGTCCGGCCACCATTGTTTCTTTGTGGAGAAAACAAAGGATATGAGATATATCTATAGCTGTTGGGTTACATAATTCGGATGCCACCGCAGCCCTAATGGAATTGGGTCAGGTCACAGGTCGTCACTCACTCGAGAAAAGGCCCGAATACCCAGAAACTGTTCTGGGCGCACTTTACAGGTGTGCCAGTGCAAAATTGCCTTGGCGCACTTGGAAAGTGCGCCAGTTATACCCGGTTTTGATTTTTAACTTTTTATCATTCGTAACTTCTTCATATGTTATCCGTTATACGCAAACAAGGTGTCTATCTTGACAAGAATTTCGAGACGGACGCAATGACGTAATCCATTTCCCTTAATTCTAGATATTAAATTAATTATTCTTTAATTTATCTTCTTTAATGTCATTAAAAATTTGGGGTGTTACATTCTCCCCTACTCAAAGGATTTCGTCCCCGAATTCTCTAAGTTGAGAAGAATGCATATCCTACCATCCATCATCCATCTACTCATCCATCAATCACTGGCATCCATTGTCCTTAAGGATTTCTAATGCTTTCATGAATATATGCAAAGGTGTGTGTATATGTGCCAACACTAATGCGAAGATCAGGTGGTCTATTGATTCAGTTGACCTCCTTAATGCAATGTCTGTTAGCGCCATGAATCCAATATGTATGCAAATAAACCTATTATAACATATAAGCTCTACATGGGTGCACACTCATTCATCCAAATGCAACATCCATATGCTAGTTCATCCATTTCCATCCATAAAAGAAATGAAAATGCACACACATCCATATGCAGTATGAGAGTGATTGAGCCGATCTTAATGCCTAATGTGGGTGTATATGCGTCCACAGGCAACTATTAGCAAACACTTGCATCCATCAATCATAACATGTTCCAAACACATGTTTACATCCATAGGATTCCTATCTAAAGGTCGAAAAATACTATGGATAAGATATACTCAAATGATAGAAACAAGTACTAATAAAGCTTTTGGAAAAGGAGTTAAGAACATATCCTCGAAGAGAAAAGCGTACGAAGCACGAATCTTATCTTCGGTATCCCAAGTCGCATCCTCTGGGTTATCTCCCCATTGAACCTTTAGCAACTTGATCTCTTTATTTTGTAGCTTCTTAACTTCTGATCCTAGAATATGGGAAGGAACTTGCCTGACTGTCGCCTCCCATTCCACATCTACCTCTTCCAATATACTTAGCTCAACAACTTCTACGGTGTCATGCAAGCACTTCCGCAGATGAGAAACATGGAAAACATCATGAACACCAGATAAATTTTCAGGAAGCTTTACTCTATAATCCATTTGGTCAATCCTCTCGGTTATGGGAAATGGTCCCACAAACCTAGGTGCCAACTTCCCTACCGATCCGAAGCGAACCACATTCCTCAGAGGTGACACTTTGATAAAAAACTAAGTCTCCTACTTCAAATTCGAGGTCAGTCCTTCTCTTGTCTGTATAGGATTTCTGCCTATCTTGAGCTGTCTTCATCCGCCGCCGAATAATGTCAATCTTTTCGGACGTTTCTCTAACCATATCTAGTCCAATTAATAAATTTTCTATAGATTCCCACCAACAAGTTGGTGATCTACAGGGTCATCTGTACAATGCTTCGAAGGGTGCCGTGCCGATGCTAGCCTGATAGCTATTGTTATAGGCGAACTCTACTAAAGGAAGATGCTCTTCCCATGTCCCTCCGAAGTCTAAGATACACATCCTTAAAAGATCTTCTAGAATTCTGTTTACCCTCTCCATTTGCCCATCGGTCTGAGGATGATAAGTTGTGCTCAAACACAAATGTGTACCTAATGCTTCTTGCTAGCTCCTCCAAAATTCGCTGGTAAAGATAGGGTCACGATCGGTCATGATGCTGGAAAGAACTCCATGAAGACGAACTATCTCTCGGACATAAATTGATGCTAAACATGATGCTGTCCTCTTACTCTTAACTTGAATAAAGTGAGCGCTCTTAGTGAGTCTATCCACTACAACCCAGATACTGGTGTTGCCTTTCTTCGATCTAGGCAAACCATCTATGAAATCCATAGAGACGCTCTCCCATTTCCACTGAGGAACCGACAAAGGATGAAGTAAACCACCGGGCTTCTTTTGCTCAACTTTGACTAGCTGGCAAACTAAACATTGGGAAATAATTTCGTCCACATTTTTCTTCATCCCAGCCCAAAAGAAAACCCTCTTCATGTCCCTGTACATCTTATCACCGATGGACGAATGGTCATCTTAGAATGGTGGGATTCTTCTAAGACTACCTTTATCAAGCTTCCAGTTTGAGGAACACAAAGTCTTCTATCTCGTCGCAACCACCCCTTTTCATCTATGACATATATGCTGAGGTAACTAGAAGTCTCCCCTCTTCTGAGCTTATTTATGATGTCTAGAATCTGTGGGTCACCTTGTTGCGAAGCTCCTATCTGGTTCATAAGAGTTGGTCGTACCTCCAAGGATGCAAACAAATCAGGCAAAATCTCGATGGAGGGTCCAAAATCAAAAGCTGATATGAACTCCAAGTTATTTCTTTCCACAAACAGAGGACCCAGGGCCATCCTCTGCCTACTTAGTGCGTCTGCCACCACATTACCCTTGCCAGGGGTATAAGAAATCTCAAAATCATAAGAAGCTAGAAACTCCATCCACTGTTGTTGCCTTAAGTTGAGATCCTTCTACGAGAACAGATACTTGAGAGATTTATGATCGGTGTATAACTCGAACTTCTCTCCAAGTAAATAATGACGCCACGTCTTTAACGCAAACACTATGGCAGCTAGCTCTAGATCATGGGTGGGTAGTTCTTTTCATGAACTCTCAGTTGTCTACCCCCATAGCACACTACTTTCCCTTCTTGCATCAGAACCGCACTAAGTCATGTACCGCATGCATCAGTGTAAATGGTAGAAACTTTATTCCCATCAGGTAAGGTCAAGACGGGGGCTGTTGTTAGAGCCCTCTTTAGTCATTGGAAGTCACAGTCTATATCCCATGATAATGCCAAGTTCTTCTTCGTCAGCCTGGTGAGTGGGGCAGATATCTATGCGAAGTCCTTAATGAACTTCCTATAGTAACCTGCTAACCCAAGGAAGCTTCTCACCTTGGTTGCATTTTTAGAAACCTGCCAATCTTGCACTTCAACCGCCTTCGCGTGATCTACGGCTATCCCTTCTTTGGAGACCACATGCCCTAAGAATCTCACCTCTTTTCTCCGAAAATGGCATTTGGAGAATTTTTCTTTAAGCAGATGGTTGCGGAGAGTTTTCAAAACTTCTCTCAAATGGTGGGTGTGCTCTTCTTCGCTCTTTGAGAAGATCAAGATATCATCAACAACGGCTATGACAAATTTGTTTAGGAACCCCCAAAACACCCTACTCATCAGATCGACAAAATAGGCGGCTGCATTCATCAACCCAAAAGGCATAACCACCCATTAAAAGAAACCGTCTGAAGTCCTAAAGGAAGTCTTATCTATGGTGTCCTCAGCCACCCTCAACCGATGGAACCCCGTGGCCGAGTCTAATTGAGAAAATACCAAGGCACCAACAAGCTGATCAAATAAATCATCAATCCTCGGAAGCCGGTGCCCATTCTTCTTAGTGAGTTTATTCAGCTCCCTATAATCAACACACAAACGAAGCGAACCATCCGCCTTAGTTACGAATACTACTGGAGAACCCCCATTCAGATATGCTTCGTCTGATAAACCCTTTCTCAGGTGGCTCCCCTACTTGCTTACTCAGCTCCCTCCTTTCCCTTGGAGCCATGTGGTGCACTGGTAATGCAACTGGCTTTGCATTGTCCACCAGATATATGCGAAAGTCGATCTCGTGCCTTGGAGGTAAACCCCGAACCTCATCATAAACATTGGAAAAATCCCGGACTATTGGAACAGATTGCAGATCGTCGATAGATGCATCAAGAGACTCTAGAAAACTAAGCATAACCAACCCTTGTGGGTCACGAAATCTCGAGGGTTCTCCCATGACAAGTCAGAAGCCTAACAACCCGCTTCTCACAATCCAGAATGGCACCATAAGTGGTAAGCCAATCCATTCCTAGAATCAACCCATAGCCCATAAACCCAAGTATATACGCGTCACATTCAAACTCGACGCCTAACACAGATATTTTCAAACCCCGACAAATCATAGATAAATGAGCTGAATCACCAATGGGGTTTGAAACAACTATGGGATCTACTACCATACTAGTAATTAAGTGCAGAGATTCAACTACAGAACTTGATATAAATGAATGTGAGGCACCAGAATCAAAAAGTTTTCTAATAAGATGGTTTGAAAGAAAAATTAAACCTTCCACAACAATTTTTCTACCTCTATCAGGAGCACTGGTCGCGAGAGCATGCACCTGCCCTCCAGAATTTCCTACTCTTTGACCTTGTTCCTGTGATCCCCGTTTCTTTGGGCACTCTTTAGCAAAGTGTCCGGCCTCCCTACAATGGAAGAAAGAATTCTTCCTTCGCTTACAGTCTTTAACCAGATGACCTTCCTTCCCATAATGGTGACATTTTCTCTTATCCTTGCCTTTATCATTTTTCCCTCCTTTCTTCTGTTGTTGCTGCAGTTGCTGCTGCCCCTTCTTGGGCCACACCTTCCTATTTTGCGATGTTCCCTCAGCCTTTACCTCCTTCTTCTCTCCCTTATCCTCCTCATGCATCAGGGCCATATCGACAAGTTTTTCAAAAGTGGCCCCCATTGGAATATGGGATATGGCTAACCCATGAAGGGGTTCATTCAGCCCTTTAGCAAACCGCAAAGCCTTTTTGTGCGGCGTATCCACCAACTCTAACCCGAACCTTGCTAGCTAGTTGAATTTGTTCACATATTCTTTCACCGTCAAGTTTCCTTGTTTGAGCGCTAAGAATCTCTCCATCTGCATACTGCTTTCAGCTTGGGAAAGAAATTTCATTTCGAACCTCTATCTAAAATCTTCCCAAGTTTCCACCGGACGTCCAGCTTAGGTGACTTCCCACCAAAATGAGGCTTCGTCCTTCAATAGCCAAGTAGCTAACTGAATCTTTCTTCGGTCCTCCACTTCAATGATTACGAATAAGTCCTCAGTCTCCTTAAACCAATTCCGAGCTTCCACGAATGTCTCGTTCCCATGGAATGGCTTTCCTCCCATAGCACGGAAGTCCTTGTAGATCTTGGCGAAGTTACCTGCTTTTGGAGGGGGGGAGGAGGAATGACTGGTGCAGCTGGGAGAGGAACGTCTCTTTGGCCTTCGGCCGGTGCCGTGGCCTCCAAATACCTACGAAACCATCCGGGTATAGTGATGCCTTCTGGGATATTAGGGATGTTTTGTTCCCCAAACATGCTGAAAAAGGGAAAAGGAAGAAATTTAGATAAAGGACCAAAGGATACTACATATGTCTTTTTGGGGGAATGTTTTTCAGAACAGACTTTTCTTTTAAAACCTTTTTGAAAATAATTTTCAAAAACTTTTATCTAATCTGGTAACCTTCAGCTCTGATACCAAGTGTGACACCCCACGTCCGTTAATCTCACTCAGTAAGGGAATGCATTAAGTTCCGTGAAGCGTTATAGGTAATCAGACACAGAATAATTACAAGACAGATATAAATAAGATATCAGCGGAAATTTAAATTTTTATTTCAACATAAATTAAAATACCGTGGTCCACAATACCATAAGTCACAAAAACCATTACAATAAAATAACTTCTGTCATGCATCATTAGAGTACATAAGTATATAAAATCATAATTCCCTAATTGAAAGAGTTAAGCCATAGTAGAGACAAGAACTTGAGCCATACTTCAGAAGTAGCTCCAAGCAAGATGATATCTGAGTCCTGAATAAGCCCGAGTGTTTCCTCCGTGAGAACCTAGGGGGAGGGGGAACGGAAGAAAGAAAGAGAAACAAAAAGGGTCAGACATAAAGTCTAGCGAGTCTAGTTACTTTTAGCCAGTAGATAAATAAAAGTAACATGATAGGCATATAAAGTGGATAAGAGAGAGATCACCACAGAAATGGCAGGTGTGACAAGGTAAGCAAGATAAGGTGTACATGCCTCACTAATGATTACTTTGCACTATTTCTAGTATATACAGAATGAGATGATCCCTTCAACTATAAGGCGGTAGACTTAGGTATACGTCCAATTGTAACCTAGCTACTACCCTGATCAATCGGCTCCTTATCCCTCATAGATACCTTGTGTTGGCCCCCACAATAGGAGGTATCACTTCCTAAAGTGGCAACCCCTCGTCGTAATAATGTGCACAACCATATCTATAGGTGTCACGGTCGTCTTATCCACCTCTTCCCAGCTCATGCACGCACATGGCCCGGTCGGTTGGCGCCGCCTACACCGTCCTCCACATTTGGATCTCTTACAATCAGTCAGTAAGCATGCCCCTTCTCCACCTAGTACGGAGTACTTTGTTTGATACCTACTCCGAGTTACTGACTGAAATGGGTCCCACACTCCCATTTGTCTCGTATCCCCCTAGCTTTTCACTGACTATGCATATCATTAGGTGTCTTTAATTACATAGCCTTATTTATTTCTACCAGTTATGCTTACCTACATGTGTCTTTAATACATAACCCATAGTCTTCCAATCAGTTATGCTTACCCATAGGAGTCTTTAATTACATAACCCTGTCACTTCTACAAGTTATGTTTACCCTAAAAGGTGTGTTTAATTACATAACTTTTGTATTTCCACCGATTATGTACACCACTAGGTGTCTTTAATTACATAACCTTAACAGGTTAAGTTTGTGGGGCTATTACCCATCCCTTCTTCAGATTTACTTAACTCACCCCTTAACCATGTTTACTTAACCCCCAACTTAAATTTAAGTTCATACAATCCCCATGGATTAACTTAGGTTAAGTAGTCAAGTTCTTTACCATGTCCATTTATGGTTTCGTAACGGGCCAAACCTCCCACATTAGGCCTACAACATGTGGATGCTGGATATGCCGGTCAGGTCCAAGCAGACTTATTCCACGGTTGGGCCTAACCTCGTGTCATAAGCCGATTCGTATTTACATACTTAGACCTCCCACATTAGGTTCACCATTAGTGGCTGCTGGATAAGCCGGTCGGATCCGGGCAGACTTCCACCACTAATGCAACCTAACCTCGTGTCATAAGTACAATTACAATTCCTAATTGTAATTACTAGACATTCCATTTTTAATTAATTAATCAATTAATTAATCCTTTCCCTTTATAGGTGTCAATACCTATTTTACCCAATAATTTGAATTACATGTCCATAAATGTTCATATTCAAATTATGCCATTTTAACCCTTTTTCGCCCGTTCCTTAAATAGCGCCCTCACTAAATTGGCAACATGCCTAGGCTAGACAATAGCCTAGTCATAAACGATAATAGGGCAAATAATAGGAATATAACCAAAATGATCATCTTGGCATAAACATAAACTTGTATGATAATAAGGTGAACATACATACTAGCATGGACATGAAATTGTCGTCATAATAAGGTGGACATAAAACTGATGAACTATGATGTCACAATATCTAAATTAGCAATTTAGATGTCCAATCGGTTTAGATCTAACATGAATCATAAGATGACAATTTTAGATCACATATAATAGATCTAACATGAATCATAAGGTGACAATTTAGATCACATAGAATAGATCTAACATGAATCATAAGGTGACAATTTCAGATCACATAGAATAAATCTAACATGAATCACAAGGTGACAATTTTAGATCACATAGAATAGATCCAACATGTATCATAAGGTGACGATTTAGATCACATAGAATAGATCCAACATGAATCATAAGGTGACAATTTAGATCACATAGAATAGATCTAACATGAATCATAAGGTGAAAATTTTACATCACATAAAATAGATCTACACACATCCGCGTCATATCATATCATAAAAATTACAAACCAAGATCCATAATAATAACATAGTAGAACAATCACAATTGATTTGGATCTAGAGAAATAGATCTATTATGAGATAGCATAAGATCTAACAATAACATAGATTCAAAGTCTACAACGTATCCAAATCAGTCTTTCATAATTCACTATATTTATCTAAACCTAAAAGCAACTAGAACTCACTATGATTGGATTGCTAAGATGATAGAAAAGGTGCTGAGTCTATGCTTGAATCTCAGAATTTGATATGCTTTAGAAGAAGATGAGAGACCCTAGTTTAGTTCAGAATCCAGCAGAGTCCAGCCACCATTGTTTCTTTGTGAAAAAAAAGGATATGAGATATATTTGTAGCTGTTGGGTTACAGAATTCAGATGCTACCTCAGCCCTAATGGAATTGGGTCAGGTCACGGGTCGTCACTCACTCGAAAAAAGGCTCGAATACCCAGAAATTGTTCTGGGTGCACTTTACAAGTGCGTCAGTGCAAAATTGCCTTGGCGCACTTGGCAAGTGCGCCAGTTATACCCGGTTTTGATTTTTAACTTTTTATCGTCTATAACTTCTTCATACGTTACCCGTTTTACACAAACCAGGTGTCTATCTTGACCAGAATTTCGAGATGGACGCAATGACATAATCCGTTTCCCTTAGTTCTGGATATTAAATTAATTATTCTTTAATTTATCTTCTTTAATTTCATTAAAAATTCGGGGTGTTACAAGGCATGTCGGGGCTACGACGTGGGCCCCTCTGATGGACGTCCGGTGTAATGTAGGGGAGGCGGGGGTGAAGTTATCAATCGACGTTGGTGGGTTTGGAAAGGTTCACGAAAATATGAAGACGGAGGGAGATTAACAAAGTAATTAGGGTTATTTTTTATTAATTATATAATTTTGAAATCAAATGTTTGTAACCTCATAACTTTTGCATACGAGGTCCAAATCACGCAAAACTAGATCTGTTGCGATCGTGGAGCCGAGAGCTTCGCAACAAAACTGACTGGGTCCAATTTGGAGCACATCATAATTTTATGAAAATTAAAATCAGAGCAGTTCAGAAATTAAAACTGACGGAGTGGAAACGAATGTGAGAACTTCTCTCACTATAAATTTTTGTACAGTTATTTAATTCCTGTTAGATCACCTCCATGTCATCAACAGACCATGGACGATTTATTTGATTGTATTGTGTTGTGATTGTGATGTACAATTATATATATGCTATGTGAATATAATATATATATATATGGAATTTGAATAATATATATATGAAATGTGAAAACACGTTGTGAAAATAATATATATATATATATGCGTTGTGAAAATTATATATATACGTGTTGTGAAAATAAAATATATATCCGATGTGAAAATAATATATATATATATGGAATGTGAATATTATATATATATGAAATGAAAATAATATATATTTGAAATGAAAAAATATATATGAAGTATGAAAATATTATATATATGAAATAAAATATTATATATATGAAATAAAATATATATATGAAACGTGAAAAATATATATGAAGTATGAAAATAATATATATATGAAATGTGAAAAATATATATATGAAGTGTGAAAATAATATATATGTGAAATGTGAAATATATATATATATATATATGAAATGTGAATAATTTAAATATGGAATGTGAATAATATATATATGAAGTGTAAATGAAATAAATATTAGTTTGTTAAAAATATTATTTTTAACATATATATGAGATGTACAAGATTGTCATTTAATGGAATATTCAATTTTGATTTAAAATTGAACATGAAGTTGAAATAGTTTTAATATGAATTTATAAATGATTTATAAAATACGTTTTGAATTGAAATCGATGAAATAATATATATATATATATATATATATTTAATGGCCTGAATAGAACGCGCCACACAACGACCGTTTGCGAATTTCGACCATTGACTTCGAATTGATATTACGGGAGATCCGACCGTCGGATTTCCTAAAATCGGAACCTTGGGTTCGTATAGAAAAGAGCATTCCAACGGATATAATATATTTGAAATCTAACGGTTGTATTTGGAATTATGTCCAAATCAAATTTGGAAAAGGTCGCTGTAAGTGCAGTTCGGTGGCCGTTATTGAAAACCGACTGTACGGGCCTTGATAAAATTATTAATAATATTAATAATTTGTGTAAAATCATAATAAATGATTTGGAAAGAATTAAAAATTCCATATTTGAAAAGATAAAAATATATTTTTATCGAAATGAACTAGTTATTAACTAAAATAAAAAATTCAATGTTTTTAAATAAATAAATTGGATTGATAAATGGTTTTAATTGAACCAGAATTTCCAATATATGAATTGGAATGGAAATAATCTTCAGAATATTTCGATATTGGATTCCGTGATTATACGAATATTGTTATGGAGATTTGGAAGATATGTTTATATCGTTATTTCCAATACGATATTTATTGGTTTCAGAATTTGATATTGAATATAAGCCGATATTATTTTCTATTCAGAGCCTTGTATTTTAGTATCAAATTGGATTTTGGGTTTGTCGTGAATGATGTCTTCATTAACACTGTTCTTAAACCCAATTGAGAAAAGATTAAATCTTTTAATTAAGATTATTAGAGTTTCCAGTTAATTAACATTTAATTGGAATAAAATGGAATGTGAATTGGTTTATTGTGAACTGTATTTTAACGACATTCGTTCTTTAACCCGATTAATAGTGAAATGTGATTCGGAATTTATAAATCTTTTTATTAAGATTTAATGGAAAATTTCCAAAGTAAAGTTTTCCAATTCAATAAAATAAATTGGAATTGAATGGAATTCGATTTGATAATAATAGAAGTGAGCTTTTGTGGAGGAAGAATGTTAATATATATGTAATTTAACAGGCTTGGTTGTTATTCCATTTATATTATTAGTCGGATACGGAAATTGATATCGATTATATAGATATCGATCTGTTTTTAGTGAAGATTCCATAATTAATGGAATGTGATTTTGGGTTTATCGTGAATTGTGTTTTAATTGACACCAGTTCTTTAACCCAGCTAAAGACAAGATTACATGTCTAACATTGTATTTCGAACTGTGTGGCTGATCTCTACTTAATATATATCTGTTTGGTGGCGAAGAAGTTTTTCTCTTGCTTAATACCCTTCTCTAAGATGTACGAGCTTAGAGGTTATATATCGGCAGAAATCAATAGTACGGTGTAGATTGTCGATGCGACATGTTTGTGTTTCCAAAGTTAAATAATCATTAATATTGATTTTTGGGAATATTGTGTAGTTTTAATGACTCTTTAGTTAGATTGAAAACAGAATGTGATAATTTAAATTATCCAATTCGGGAAATGATCGAGAATGGAGTAGCACCATGTAACACCCCGTAATTTTAAAACATGACATAAGAGATAATTAAAGAATAATTAATTTTTAAAAGAAGAATTAGGTGAAACAGGTTAATCCATTGCGTTCGTCTCAAAATTCTGCTTGAGATAGAGTCTGAGTTTGCGTAAAAAGGATACCGTATGAAGAAGTTATGGACGATAGAAGTTGGGCAGAAAAATCAGAAAACAGGCTGGGATAACTGGCGCACTTGTGAAGTGCGCCAAAAAAATGAACTGGCGCATTTGGGAAGTGCGCCCATGCCGAGGCAAAATCTGCACAGAATTCTGGAGAGTTCTATGATGACGTGTCCTTCAGGGATTGGCTGGATGACGTGTCTTTTGAGCTGTGTGGTTCTGATGATCTCTAAGCTAATCTAAAGGCCCTAATTCACCTAATACATCTATAAAAACACACCTAGACCTAACCCTAATTTCATTATACTAATCCATGGCACCTCCATGCTGCCCTAACCTAAATTAAAACTAGCCTCTCTTCTCTTCTCAAAAGCAAATCAGGATTAGAGTATTCAAATTGGAAGATAAGAATCAAATTCTACAACAACAGTTTAGCTAATCAAATTCAGAATTCAGCACTATTCTCTTCCTAAATCCAATTTCAGTGAGCCCATTGATTTTTTTTAGATTTAAATAATACAAAAGCAATTCTGACATGTTGTAAATTGGAGCTGGAAATTAAACATGATAATAAGATCTAATCTCATCAGTTCTATCTTAGCCTGTATATCAGATTCATGATTCTTATATACCCATGTTGATATTATCATTGGTTTTATTAGTTTTATCATATCTTTATGATCAATTCATCCTTATGCCTATTTTTTTGTTATTATTATGCTTGTTCTGTATCTCTTCCCTTCCTCCTTCCCTTTTTATTTTTACAGCCAGGCTACTTTCGAGCCTAGGCCAAATCTCGTAGAGATGAAGGTACGGATGGTAACCTAGGGAACGTTGGGAAATATGGCATAATATATGTTGGCTTGATCTAGGCATGATTGATGTTAAATTTTGGGCATGATACAAAATTGGGGATTTTGGGTAATTGGCATAATTAACCTGAAATTGGCATAAACTGCAAATAAATAAATTGGCTAAGATAAGCATGCTGAGACACGAGGTTAGACTCCATTTGTGGTAGAAGCCTACCCGGAACCAACCGGCCTAACCAGCAACCGCAAACGACCACTCTAATGTGAGAGGTCGTTGGCATAATTAAAAGATGCCTAGACATGAGGTTAAGTCTTGCTTATGGTAGAAGTTTGCCCGGAACCGCCCGACACATCCAACAGCTACAAGCCATCGACTTAATGTGAGAGGTCTGTGCATTAATAACTAATTAATGCTGATCAAAGATGAATATGATACCTAAAACATGTTAGGTGGGTGGGGTTAAGTTAACCTGTGTGAGATAACAACTTAACCAATATTACATGAACAAAGTGGATAGGGTTAAGGCAAGCTTAACCAATAATACATATTGATTTGATAAGTGGATAGGGTTAAGGCAAGCTTAACCAATAATACATATTGATTTGATAAGTGGATAGGGTTAAGGAAAGCTTAACCAATAATACATATTGATTTGATAAGTGGATAGGGTTAAGTCAAGCTTAACCAATAATACATATTGATTTGATAAGTGGATAAGGTTAAGGCAAGCTTAACCAATAATGCATATTGATTTGATAAGAGGATAGGGTTAAGGCAAGCTTAACCAATAATATATATTGATTTGATAAGGGGATGGGGTTAAGTCAACTGGGCGGATAGACAACACTTAACCAATATAGGTTGGTAAACCCTGGGGAAAAACCTAGTAGCGGTAGGGACCCTTTTCAGACAGTAACCCACTTAGAGGTATCGGGAACCCTGAGCTAGGCAGGGTTGGGGCACGCTTACTGGGCTGATTATAAGCGGTCAAATAGAGTGAGGATGTAGTAGTGCAGGTTCCGACTGGTTCGTTAAGCGCGCACAAGGTGTTCCCGACATTGGAAGATTTAGCCACTGTACATCAGTAGGTATAAAGCTGTGCAACCAAGGGTTGCCACTTAGGGGGTGATACACCCAAAGCTGGGACCCGCACAGATATCTACAAGTTAGGGACCCAATCGATTAGGGGTAGTGTGGGGACATTTAGTTTCTATTATGGGCAAGTCGGCTTTCAAGGATTGCATGGGGCAGATACCTCTTACTAGATGTTACGCCTGAGGGCTACCAATTTCGGAGTTGGGATCATTTCGTTAAGAATTAATAGTCGGTGGTGCAGAGAATTAAATTAAGTAAGAAATCTGGGAAGCGCACTAGACATTCCTTTATATTCATCCTATTATCCAACTTTACCTTATGTCATGGTTATACTTTCCATCCTGTTTAATCCTGTCATATTACTTTACTTATTTTCATACAAAAGTAACTGGACTCGCCAAGATTTATGTCTGACCTTTTTGTTTTCACCTCTTTTTCTTCTGTTTCCCCCCAGGTTCTCAGGGAGGGAACACTGAAACTTTACTCGGATTTCTTTCTTCTGGAAGCGCTTGGAAGTGTTGAAAGTAATGCTCATCTTTATCTCTTCTTCATTATGGCTATTTGGAGTGGGATTATGGTTTTACTTTTATGTACTCTGATAATAATTTTTTACAAGATGGATATTCGTGTACTTGACTCTAGTATGTGGTTTTGATGTTGTAACCAAACATGTTTTGCTTTTCCGCTGCAACGAATAAAATTTGAATTTTCTTAAGTACCATTTTATATATCTGTCTTGTGATATTCTGTTTTATACTCTTATAATACTCCATGAAAGTTAATGCATTCCCTTAGTGAGTGACATTAATGGACATGGGGTGTTACACGTGGTATCAAAGCTGAAGATTACCAGAACAGATAAAAAAATTTGAAAACCGTTTTCAAAAGCATTTTTAGATAGAAGTATTTTCAAAAACATGTTTTAAAGAGGGTATTTTCAAGAGAAAAGTTTATTATGGAAAACATAATCCCCAAAAGCCATATATCTTTCTTTCGATTCTCTACTTGAATCTCTTTTCCCTTTCTTTTTGCCATAGTTCCGTAGGCATGTTAAAAACTATGGCGCATGTCGGAGGGCAAAGAAGTGCCCAACCTCCATCTATAGCCGCAGTAGTTTCACCTGCGGCTAATCTTCTTTCAAGCTTCGTAGGGTTTTCCGTGCGATGAAGGCAGCTTTCGAGAGACTTGTTAACATGTTACACAAGGATGGTAAAAATGAGAATGAGGGAGTTTAGGCTAAGGAGCACAACCCAAGGATGAGATACTTGTTGATATGGCTTTAATCCACGAAGAAGGTAAAGGTGAAAAGAAAGAGGTGAAAGTGGAAGAATCACAGAACAAGAAAGTAGAACCTAAGAAGGGTGGAAAGAATAACAAACCTCGTGACAAGAGGAAGTGTCTTCATTGTGGTATAATGGGCCATGTAATTAAGGACTGCCCAAGGAGGCAAGGACAAGGGCAAGGATAGAGGACATGATCTACTTCTAGCGGGCAGGTTCATGCTCTCATGGCAGCTACGCAAGAGAGAGGAAGAAACATTTCTGTTGAAAGTTTGATTTTCCTTTTCGATCATCCTGTACGTACTTTGTTTGATTCTGGCGCTTCACATTCATTTATATCTGCTTCTGTTGTTGAGTCTCTGCACCTAGATACTAGTATAGTAGAGGATCCTGTCGTTGTCTCAAATCCTATTGAGGGTACGGCTCATCTTTCTATATTATGTCGGGATTTGAGAATATATGTATGGCGTTGAGTTCGAATGCAATGCCTATGTGCTTGGTATCACAGGATATGGGTTGATTCTAGGAATGGATTGGCTAGCCAAGTATGGTGCCATTCTCGACTGTGAAAAGAGGGTAGTTAGACTATTGACTAGTTTGGGGAATACTCTCGATATCTCATGCGACCCTAAGGGTTCTGTTATGCTTAGCTATCTAGAATCTCTTGACACATCTACTAATGATTTGTAATTTGTTCGATTAGTCCGTGAGTATGCAGATGTCTTTGAGGGGGTTAGGGGCTTACCCCCAAAATGCGAGATAGATTTCCGTATATACTTGGAGGACAATGCAAAGCCAATTGCATTGCCGGTGCGCCACATGGCTCCTAAAGAAAGGAGGAGCTTAGTAAACAAGTGAAAGAGTTGATTGAGAAAGGGTTCATAAGAAGAAGTTTCTCGGAGCGGGGTGCTCCAGTTGTTTTTGCTACGAAGGCTGATGGTTCGCTTAGATTGTGTGTGGACTATAGGGAGCTGAATAAGCTCACGAAGAAAAACAGACACCCATTGCCGACGATAGATGATTTGTTCGATCAGTTGGTTGGTGCTTCGGTTTTCTCGCAGTTGGACTTAGCTACAGGATTTCATCAGTTGAGGGTAGCTGAGGATAGTATAGATAAGAATGCCTTTAGAACTCCCGACGGTTTCTTTGAATGGCTAGTCATGCCTTTTGGTTTGACGAATGCACCCGCATATTTCGTAGACTTGATGAGTAGGGTGTTTAGGGAGTTTCTAAACAAGTTCGTGGTAGTCTTTATGGATGATATTTTGATATTTTCTAGAAACGAGGAAGAGCATGCCCTACATCTTAGGGAAGTCTTAGAGACCCTTCGAGCACATCAACTCAAATCTAAGTTCTCCAAATGTCATTTTTGGAGAAAGGAAGTGAGGTTCTTAGGACACGTGGTCTCCAAGAAAGGGGTAGCTGTGGATCCCGCGAAGGTGGTAGCAATCCAAGATTGGAAGGTTCCTAAGAATGCAATAGAAGTAAGAAGTTTCTTGGTTTGGCGGGCTATTACAGAAAGTTCATCAAGGAATTTGCTAAAATATCAGCCCCACTTACACGGTTGACGAAAAAGAATTTGACCTTTTCTTGGGATGTTGACTGTGATGAAGCTTTCCAACGTTTGAAGAGGGCATTGACGACAACTACAGTTTTAGTTTTGCCAAATGGGAGTAAACCGTTCATAGTGTATACCGATGCTTGCGGGACAGGCTTGACGTAGTTTTAATGCAAGGGGAAGGGTGATATGCTATGGTTGAAGACAGTTAAAGGCCTATGAGGAGAATTACCCTACCCATGACTTAGAATTGGTTGCCATAGTTTTTGCGCTTAAGTCTTGGCGCTATTACTTGCTTGGTGAGAGGTTTGAGTTGTATACAGACCATAAGTCACTAAAGTACTTGTTCTCCCAAAAAGATTTAAACTTAAGGAAACAAAGGTAGATGGAGTTCTTAGCATCCTACGATTTTGAGATTCCATATACCCCTGGCAAGGGTAACTTGTAGTTGATGCCTTGAGTAGAAAGAAGTTGACTTTGAGTCCTTTGTTTGTCGAGTGGCAGAGTTTAGAGTATATCTCTACCTTTAACTTTAGACTTTAGACCCTCCATTGATTATGTACCCGGTTTGTTAGCATCATTAGAGGTGAGACCTACACTTTTGGGACAAATAGGTGCGGCACAACGAGATAACCCACAACTGATAGAGATAGTAGACAAGCTCATAAGAGGGGAGTCTTCAATCCATCTTAGTAGGTACAATATAGATGAAAAGGGTTGGTTGCGTAGAGATGGGAGACTTTGCGTATCTCCAGACAAGAGTTTGAGGAGGACAATCCTTGAAGAAGCACATCGTTCTAAGCTGACCATACATCCCGGTGGTGATAAGATGTATAGGGACATGAAGCGAGTTTTCTTTTGGGCCGGAATGAAGAAAGATATGGCTGAGTTCGTTTCTAGATGCTTAGTGTGCCAACAAGTCAAGGCTGAGCAAAAGAAGCCTTGTAGTTTGTTTCACCCATTAGAGGTCCCATAGTGGAAATGGGAAAGTGTTTTCATGGATTTCGTCGACGGGTTGCCGTGGTCAAGGAAGGTTAATATGGGGATTTGGTAGTAGTAGATAGACTTACCAAGAGCGCCCATTTCATTCCCGTTAAGAGTAAAAGAACAACGGCATGGTTAGCATCTGTTTGTCTCCGAGAGATAGTTCGTCTACACGACATACCTTATAGTATCATAAGCGACCGAGATCCCATTTTCACCAGTGAGTTTTGGAAGAGCTTGCAAGAAGCGATAGGAAAGCAATTGTGTTTGAGTACCGCTTATCACCCTCAGATGGACGACCAAATAAAAAGAGTGAATCAGATTCTAGAAGATCTTTTAAGATTATATATCATGGACTTTGGAGGGACATGGGAGGAACATCTTCCATTTGTAGAGTTCACCTACAACAATAATTATCAGACTAGTATCAGCATGGCACCTTTCAAGGCTCTATATGGACGACCTTGCCGATCACCGACTTATTGGTAGGAATCGACAGATAAGATTTTTTTTGGGCCCGAGATGATTAGGGAAACTTCGGAGAAGATAGACTTGATTCGAAGACGCATGATGATGGCACAAGACCGGCAAAAGTCATATGCTGATAAGAGAAGGACCGATCTTGAGTTCAATGTTGGAGACATGGTCTTTATTAAAGTATCACCATTGAGGAATGTAGTTCATTTTGGATCTATAGGGAAATTGGCACCAAGGTTCGTAGGGCCATTCCCCATTACAGAGCGTATTGGACAGATGGCCTACAGAGTGAAGTTACCCGAGAAGCTTAGTGGTGTTCATGACGCATTTTATGTGTCATATTTGAGGAAGTGTTTACACGATACCGCAGAAGCAGTAGAGCTGAGCATGCTTAGAGAAGTGGAAGTAGAGCGAGATGCCACGGTTAGACGAGTTCCTACATGCATCCTTGGATCGGAGGTCAAGAAGTTACGCAACCGAGAGGTCAATTTGGTTAAATTACAATGGGGAGATGATCAAGGGGACGTGACTTAGGAGACTGAAGACAAGATACACGCGTCGTACCCTTTCCTTTTGAGAGTATGTTCTTAACTTCTCCTTTTTCTACCACTTTGTCTATACTTGTTCTATCGTTTAGTGTATCCTCTCGATTATATCTTCGATTTTTAGGTAGAAAATCCTATGGTTGTAAACATGTGTTTGAGACATGTTATGTTTGGTGGATGCAGGTGGATGTAAGTGTTTGCTAGTGGTTGCTCGTGGATGCATTTACACACACATTAGGCACTAGATCGACTCAATCACTTTCATATTGCATATGAATGAGTGTGCATATTTAAATAAATGGATGTATATTGAATATGTTATCGTATGGATGCTGCATTTGAACGAATGGTTGTGCACTCATATAAAAATGATATGTATCGTTAGGATTCTTTTGCATACATAATAGACGCATGACACTATCATGTTTTGCATTAAGGAGGTCAACTGAATCAGTAGACCGCCTGATCTTTGCATTAGATAAGGAACATATACACACACTTTTGTATATGTTCATATAACATTAGAAATCTTTTAAGGAATATGGATGCTTGTGGGTGATGGATGAGTAGATGGATGATTGGATGGTAGGATACATTTTTCTTAACTTGAAGATTTCAGGGACAAAATCCTTTAAGGAGGGGAGATTATAACACCCCATAATTTTAAAACATGACATAAGAGATAATTAAAGAATAATTAATTTTTAAAAGAAGAATTAGGTGAAACAGGTTATGCCATTGCGTTCGTCACAGAATTCTGCTTGAGATAGAGTCTGAGTTTGCATAAAACGGATACTGTATGAAGAAGTTATGGACGATAGAAGTTGGGCAAAAATAAAAATAAAAAAACAGGCTGGGATAACTGGCGCACTTGTGAAGTGCGCCAAAAAAATGAACTGGCGCACTTGGGAAGTGCGCCCATGCCAAGGAAAAATCTGAACAGATTTCTGGAGAGTTCTCTGATGACGTTTCCTTCAGGGATTGGCTGGATGACGTGTCTTTTGAGCTGTGTGGTTCTGATGATCTCTAAGCTAATCTAAAGGCCTAATTCACCTAATACATCTATAAAAACACACCTAGACCTAACCCTAATTTCATTACACTAATCCATGGCGCCTCCATGCTACCTAACCTAAATTAAAACTAGCCTCTCTTCTGCAAAGCAAATCAGAATTAGAGTTTTCAAATTGGAAGATAAGAATTAAATTCTACAATAACGGTTTAGCTAATCAAATTAAGAATTCAGAACTATTCTCTTCCTAAATCCAATATCAGTGAGTCCATTGATTATATTTAGATTTAAATAATACAAAAGCAATTCATACATGTTGTAAATTGGAGTTGGAAATTAAACATGATAATAAGATCTAATCTCATCAGTTCTATCTTAGCCTATATATCAGATTCATGATTCTTATATACCCATGTTGATATTATCATTGGTTTTATTAGTTTTATCATATCTTTATGATCAGTTCATCCTTACGCCTATTGTGTTGTTATTATTATGCATGTTCTGTATCTCTTCCTTTCCTCCTTCCCTTTTTATTTTTATTGCCAGGCTACTTTCGAGCCTAGGCCAAATCTCGTAGAGATGAACGTACGAATGGTAACCTAGGGAACATTAGGAAATATGGCATAATATATGTTGGGTTGATTTGGGCATGATTGATGTTAAATTTTGGGCATGATACGAAATTGGGGATTTTGGGTAATTGGCATAATTAACCTGAAATTGGCACAAACTATAAATAAATAAATTGGCTAAGATAAGCATGCCGAGACACGAGGTCGGACTCCATTTGCGGTAGAAGCCTGCCCGGAACCAACCGGCCTAACCAGCAACTGCAAACGGCTAGTCTAATGTGAGAGGTCATAGGCATAATTAAAAGATGCCTAGATACGAGGTTAAGTCTGGCTTATGGTAGAAGTCTGCCCGGAACCGCCCGAGACATCCAACAACCACAAGCCATCGACTTAATGTGAGAGGTCTGTGCATTAATAACTAATTAATGCTGATCAAAGATGAATATGATACCTAAAACATGTTAGGTGGGTGGGGTTAAGTTAACCTGTGTGAGATAACAACTTAACCAATATTACATGAACAAAGTGGATAGGGTTAAGGCAAGCTTAACCAATAATACATATTGATTTGATAAGTGGATAGGGTTAAGGCAAGCTTAACCAATAATACATATTGACTTGATAAGTGGATAGGGTTAAGGCAAGTTTAACCAATAATACATATTGATTTGATAAGTGGATAGGGTTAAGTCAAGCTTAACCAATAATACATATTAATTTGATAAGTGGATAGGGTTAAGGCAAGCTTAACCAATAATATATATTGATTTGATAAGTGGATGGAGTTAAGTCAACTGGGCGGATAGACAACACTTAACCAATATAGGTTGGTAAACCCTGGGGAAAAACCTAGTAGCGATAGAGACCCTTTTCAGACAGTAACCCACTTAGAGGTATCGGGAACCCTGAGCTAGGCAGGGTTAGGGCACGCTTACTGGGCTGATTATAAGCGGTCAAATAAGAGCGAGGGTGTAGCAGTGCAGGTTCCGACGGGTTCGTTAAGCGTGCACAAGGTGTTCCCGACATTGGAAGATTTTGCCACTATACATTAGTAGGTATAAAGCTGTGCAACCAAGGGTTGCCACTTAGGGAGCACCCTAAGCTGGGACACGCACATGTATCTACAAGTTAAGGAGCCGATCGATTAGGGGTAGTGTGGGGACATCTAGTATCTATTATGGGCAAGTAGGATTTCAAGGATTGTATGGGGCGGATACCTCTTACTAGATGTTACGCCTGAGGGATACCAATTTCGGGGTTGGGATCATTTCATTAAGAATTACTAGTAGGTGGTGCAGAGAATTAAATTAAGTAAGAAATCTAGGAAGCGCACTAAACATTCCTTTATATTCATCATGTTAACCAGCTTTACCTTGTGTCATGGTTCTACTTTCCATCCTGTTTATTTCTGTCATATTGCTTTACTTATTTTCATACTAAAAGTAACTGGACTCGCCATGCTTTATGTCCAACCTTTTTGTTTTCGCCTCTTTTTCTTCCGTTTCCCCCAAGGTTCTCAGGGAGGAAACACTGAAACTTGACTCGGATTTCTTTCTTCTGGAAGTGTTGAAAGTAATGCTTAGCTTTATCTCTTTTTCATTATGGCTATTTGGAGTACTCTGATAATAATTTTGTACAAGATGGATATTTTTGTACTTGACTCTAGAATGTGGCTTTGATGTTGTAACCAAACATATTTTGCTTTTTCGCTGCAATGAATAAATTTTGAATTTTCTTAAGTACCATTTTATATATTTCTCTTGTGATATTCTGTTCTACACTCTTATAATACTCCATGAAAGTTAATGCATTCCCTTAGTGAGTGACATTAATGGACGTGGGATGTTACACACCAGTTTTACTCCAAGCGATAGTTAAATCTTTAATTAGATTTGAACGTGAAATGGTAATTAAATTCACCAATAACACCGTGGTGTTTGATATGGAGTATTACCAGTTTTGCTCCATGGGATGAATAGGTTGGGATTGGGAAATTAAACAAATAATTACTTCGGTAAGGTGCCCTAATCCCGACTAGTTTAGATAAACCTTAATTTGGTTTGAATTGATATCCAAAGGAAGAATAAAGAATAAATTTAAAATAATTTATCTTTGATCGACTGGATATGTGAGTACCTCTCTCTTGTATTGGACATATGAGACAAGAAATAAGATGCCCCGGTTTTGTTTAGACCCAGAATGAACTTATAAATGGAAGTGTGTCTGACATTGGATTTCATTCTGTGTTAATTGATTTCTATTAAATATATATCTGTTTGGCGGCGGAGAATTTATTCTCTTGCATAACATCCATCTCTGAGACGTACAAGCTTAGAGGTTATATATTGATAGACATTAGTTGCATGGCGTGGTTTGCCTGTGTGGCATGTAGAGATCTTGTGATCAAGACTTCTATTGAAAAGCAGAGTCTTGTGGTTGATGATCAAAGCACGATTTTAAATAGCATAGCTTTGTGTATAGCGTTAATTCGCGAGCTTCACACCCCGGTATGAACCAGAAATGGGTTAAAGGACAGCTGGGAGGACATGCGTTTCTTTCTAGCTAGGAGTGGTGTCATGGTATGTAGCCCAGACATTTTACTTATGTGGTTGTTGGAAAGTGAGGTACCTCGGATATATCGGTCACTACGGGGCTGATGGATTATATGGTCGACATACTGACCATTACGTCTCATAGGGCGGGAAAACGCAATATTCAGGAATAACCAATCCTCAGTCGTACGACAGGACCGACCCTGGCTCTCCTAGGTGCAGTTGCAAACTGTAGCCTGAGACATGGTAGGCTAGATTGTATCGAATTCGGTAAGGATGGTCCCTCGCCTTGGTTCATAGATGGAATCCAATTTCCAATACGTGACATTTCAGTTTTAATTGTAGAACTAGTATGGAGACACAGTAGCATGGGATACTATGTCGTCTATGATTGATACATTTATATTTGAAGTTGATTTCTACACTTATAGTAATAATAAAAGATCAAATTTCGCGTATTAAGCATTATTTGGCTATTATAAGGTAGAACTCTATCCTCCGGCTTGCGTTGCATTGTGTGATGGGAACTGAGTCTTATAATAGCTTCATTTTTCTTCTTTAGCATTGCTCTGTTTGTTTATGCACTGATATTCTTGGGGTTAAAACCCATTCCATGTTATACGGCGTGGTCCCTTGATTTACCTTACTTTAAAACCAAGTTAATAACTGTTTTTAGTTCTCACACCTGTCACATGACTAACCTGGAGTTTATTGTTTCAACCTAAACTCTAGGTGCCCCTATTTTCCGCACGGGCAGCTAGTAGTTGTGGTTTTGCAGATATTATATTCATAGGATCCTGGTTTACAGCTGAAGTGATATTTGGAAAGCTCTGTATCCGTGTATTTCTTTCAGTTGTGTTTTGTATTATTTTCCGCTGCTAAGTAATGTAATTTAAATCTCTGATATGTTCCAATGTGTAATATTTATTCATACTCTGTTATATTCTTGTACTCTGATGTAAATTATTGTAATAAGCAATGAAATGTTAATATGCTTGTATTCCGATTTTTCGTGTTCTCAACTCAATCCGGGCTATCCTGTAAGGGCGGGTTTCGGTCATTTCAGTTGGTATCGGAGCTTTGGTTTACAGAGCTTGAGAAAAAGGCACATTAGAATCAAACGAAAGAATTCATCATAGATTGGATTAGTAATATCCAATGAGAACGACTCATTAGAGATGGGATAAATAGTATCCTAGAATGAGTTGAAAAAGTGTTATTTTTAAAATAAAAATGAAAACAAATTTTGTTTTGAAAATTTAAATCTTATTATACGTATTTGATTATTTATTTTATATTGAATTTGGACAATCTAGTATATGAAGATTTTGCATATACGCCTTGCAAACGTGTATACGAAGCCTCAAATATACTGGATAGATAAAAAATTACGCTCTAGTTGCCTGGGGATGATTCTGATGATCGTCCGGACATCATCAGAATTTATGTTCGAGTTTCGAAAGTGGGATATCTATATATTTCCAATTGACTGGTGTGAGAACCAAAACTAGATAGGGTTATTGTTGTGAATTGGCATCAAAAACATGATTTTGTGTATGTATATCGAAGTTATGAATTTGAAATTTTAATTAACCAGTTGATTACTGATTGTGTTGTTTGATTATTAATTCAACTAATGAAACCAATAAAAGAATGTAAGCTGAATTTAGCCAAATCAAATCAAACATTGAACTGAATTGAAAATTGATTGAAATTGCATACATGTGCATATATATGTATGAACAGATCATAGCAGGGAAGCTAAGAAGAGGAATAAAATTGTATGCCCGACAAATCGGTACATATTTACTAATTTATTGGGTTTGGATGATTTTACGAGCCAATTGGCTAGCTGCTTAGCTTTTTCTTTTTCTTTTGGATTGGTGAGGGCCTGCGTGGCTAGTTGCGGTTTTAAATATCTCCCCGTACAAAGGAGGTTATAGCGAAATTTTTCAAAAATTGAGGGGGTTAGCCAAATTTTTGAAGAATTAGAAAATTCTTAGCAAATGAAAAGTTAAAGAATGAACGCTAGAATGAAAGTTGAGTTGATTAGTTAAACAACTTTCAGCTCCGTTCCTTTTCGAGGACGAAAAGATTTTAAGTGGGGAGATTGTAACAACCCGGAAAATCAGAACCAATTTTAAAATTTTTATTTTGGCTATTTTAATGAATTTTGAATATTTAAAATGATTTATTTTAAATAATAACGACTAAAAATTTATTTTAAACGAAGTTAGAACGAATAAATTTGTTTTAATTATATAACAAGCCTGCAATGGCACGATAGTTTGAAAATTCGATTTCAAATTTCAAATGAATGTACATGATTCAAAACAAATCGGATTTCAGTAAAACTAGAAATATTTGAATTTGTTTGAAAATATCTTTCCAAGAATGTGAAAAATCCAGATTTCATAAGGGAATAAAAAGTTATGTCCAGTTTAAAATTCAGAATAGTCGCTATGGAATTTATATATATTTTAATATAATAAATAGCCATTTTGGCGAACGACCTCCGTTTTCGACAAAACCACTTTTGTGGGATCCGGAATGTCAAATTGTTGCTAGATTCCAAAATTCATAATTTTTGGGACTAATATGTGAGCATGGAAAAAGAAAATGTATTTTGTCAATTTCGGTCAAAGTGGATCGACCAGAAAATGGCCATTTTTCAAACGGCCTCCATATTTGACGAAATTAGTTTTGTTAGGATCGTATTGTCAAAACATAGCCAGATTTATTTTTCTGAAATTTTTGGAGTAAGTATGTGGCCTCGGTAAATTAAAATGCGTGTTTAAATTCAATATATATTGATTTAAATTCCAATTTAAATGAAACTAATCGAAACAGCCGAATTGGCTTACAAAACGTATCCCATTATGTTCGGAATGGGGGTATTATTCTAGGGGCAATAGTCGTTGGGTTTGATTTGGAGATCGTATGGATTAATGGGTATTTTTGAAATTTAAATAATTAAAATATGTATATGAAATATGTTGGTCAAACCCTATTCCATCGTACCCGTGGTCAACTCTTCAAAACCCGCCGCCGCTCCGTTTAAGGGCGGAAAATGCTTGGGAATTCAAACCCAAAATTCTCACAATCTGTCGCGAATTTATTCTTGATTCTTAAGTAAATATTGTCGAGATCCCTCTTAGCTACAAATTGGTTCGGGTGTGATTGAATATAATTCAGTAGATTGTTCGATTGGGGACCTCAAAGCCGTTGATTTTCAAGCGGATTTCTGGGCGATGTGGAGGTGCGGATTGGCCAGCGTTCAACGCGGAGGTGGAGGCAAGTCGGGGCTATGATGTGGCCCCCTCTGATGGACGTCCAGTGTAATGTAGGGGAGGCGGCGGGTGAAGTTATCAATTGACATTGGTGGGTTTGGAGAGGTTCAGGAAAATATGAAGAGGGAGGGAGATTAACAAAGTAATTAGGGTTATTTTTTTATTAATTATATAATTTTGAAATCAAATGTTTGTAACCTCATAACTTTTGCATACGAGGTCCAAATAGCGTAAAACTGGATCCGTTACGATCGTGGAGCCGAGAGCTTCGCAACAAAACTGACCAGATCCAATTTGGAGCACATCAGAATTTCAAGCAAATTAAAATCTGAACAGTTCAGAAATTTAGAAATTAAAACTGACGGAGTGGAAACGAATGTGAGAACTTCTCTCACTATAAATTTTTGTACAGTTATTTATTTTCTGTTAGATCACTCCCTTTTGTCCATAGACCATGGACGATTTATTTGATTTTATTGTGTTGTGATTGTGATGTACATATATATATATATATATATATATATATATATATGCGATGTGAATATAATATATATATATATATGGAATGTGAATAATATATATATGAAATGTGAAAATTATATATATACGCATTGTGAAGATAATATATATATATATATGCGTTATGAAAATTAAATATATACGCGTTGTGAAAATAATATATAAATATATATATGCATTGTGGAAATTATATATATACGCGTTGTGAAAATAAAATATATATGCGATGTGAAAATAATATATATGGAATGTGAATAATATATATATATATATATGAAATGAAAAAATATATATGAAGTATGAAAATATTATATATATATGAAATAAAATATAAATATGAAATGTAAAAAATATAAATATGAAGTATGAAAATGATATATATATGAAATGTGAAAAATATATATATGAAGTGTGAAAATAATATATATATGAAATGTGAAATATATATATATATATATATGAAATGTGAATAATATATATATGAAATGTGAATAATATGTATATGAAGTAAGAATGAAATAAATATTGGTTTGTTAAAAATATTATTTTTAACATATATATGAGATGTACAAGATTGTCATTTAATGGAATATTCAATTTTGATTTAAAATTGAACATAAAGTTGAAATCATTTTAAAATGAATTTATAAACGATTTATAAAATACATTTTGAATTGAAATCGATGAAATATATATATATATATTCATTTAATAGCTTGAATAGAACGCGCCGCGCAGCGACTGTTCGCGAATTTCAACCATTGACTACGAATTGATATTAAGGGAGATCCGACCGTCGGATTCTCCTAAAACCGGGAACCGTTGGGTTCGAATCGAAAAGAGCTTTCCAACGGATATAAGAGATTTGAAATCTGTTGTAACAACCCGGAAATTCTGAGCCAATTTAAAATTTTTATTTTGGCAATTTCGATGAATTTTGAATATTTGAAATGAATTATTTTAAATAATGACGACGAGAAATTTGTTTTGAATAGAATTAGAACGTATATATTTATTCGAATCGTCGTTAGAATATAAATAATTTATTTTAAATATAAAAGGAATTGAAAATGGCGCGGTAGTTTGAAAATTCGATTTCAAATGTCAAATGAATGTGCAGGATTCAAAATAATCCGGATTTTAGCGAAACCAAAATTATTTGAATCTAATTGAGAATGTCTTTCCAACGAATCCGAAAAATTAAAATTTCATAGTGGGGATCAAAGGTTATGTCCAGTTGAAAATTCAGAATAGTCGCTATGGAATTCTGGCCCTTAAAAATGGAAATTTTGCAAACGACCTAGGTTTTCGACGAAACCACTTTTGTTGGATCCGTGATGTCAAGATATTGCTGGGTTCCAAAATTCGTAATTTTTCGAATCAATATGTGAGCGTGTCAAATGAAAACGCGTTTGACCAGTTTTAGTTGATTTTAGTCGACTGGAAGATGGTCATTTTTCAAACGGTCTCAGAATTTGATGAAACTAGTTTTGTTAGAACTGTATCGTCATTACGAAGCTAGAAAATATTTTTCGAGGATTTTTCTAGTTAGTGTGTGGCCCCGGTAAATTGAAATGCATGTTCAAATTCAATATATAGAGTTATATTTTGATTTTGGCGGAAACTGATCGAAACGATCGAATCAGCTTATGATACATATCCCTTTGTGTTCGGAATGGGGGTAATTAGCTAGAGGCGACAGTTAGTGGGTTCGATTTCGAAGTCGAAATCAAAAGTTGCTTTTTGAAATTAAATAATTAAATAAATAATAAAATAAAATCCCCCTTTCATCTCCTATACCCTCCAGGCCCCCCATCTATTTTCAAAATTGAAAACAAAATAAAAAAGGGAAAAAGGGCGGAGCCCTAGCCGTCGGACATCGCGCCCCCCCTC
This sequence comes from Allium sativum, assembly GCA_030737875.1. Taxonomy (NCBI): domain Eukaryota; kingdom Viridiplantae; phylum Streptophyta; class Magnoliopsida; order Asparagales; family Amaryllidaceae; genus Allium; species Allium sativum. Next base: position 128,987,231 of record CM060921.1, on the reverse strand, counting down.
CGTCAGAGCCGCCCTCCGCCGATCCCCCTTGCCTCTCTCCTCCCTTCGCTCTCCACCTCCCTTCTCTCGCGTGGCTTCTTCGAGGACCCCAAACCCCACGCACCCGAACCCCATCCACATGCACCGCAACCCACCACTATCGCCACTACCTCCCAAGGCCGCCAACCGCCCTTCAGCACCCCTTGCTCCACTTCGACGCCGAGCCTCCCCGTATGCCCCCGTAAGTTTTTCTATTTATTATTTTAATTTATATTGAATAATCAGTTTAAAAATGTAATCTTTTAGATTAGAAAGTTTATATTTTTATTAATATAATGTTAAGATTTTTAACACATTAAAGATTTGATTTTTTTTACGGTTTAAAAATATGATCTTTATATTAGGAAAGCTATGATTTTTATAAGAAGAAAGATCGTATTTTTGTGTGAATGTAGAAAGAAGAAAGATCGCATTTTTATGTGAATGTAGAAAGTATAAAAATCGAATTTTTATATTAGGAAAGTTTGAATCTTTATATGGTTGAAATGGTGAAGAAAAAATGAGATTTTTATATATAAAGACATAGAGAATAAAAATATAATTTTTATATAATGTAAAGAATAAAAATATGATTTTTATATAAGTAGTGAACCAAAAATATAATTTTTAGTAGAATAGTAAGTTAAAAATATGATTTTTATATTATATATATAATAAAATTTTGATTTTTAATATGTAGAAGAAGCAAAAATGTGATTTTTATATGAGTGGCGATATAAAAATATTTTTTTTTATTATATTACTTGCAAGATAAAAATAGAATTTTTATCTATATTGTAGCGGTGTAAAAATGTGATTTTTTATCCATATAGAGCGAATTAAAAATGTGATTTTTATATACATAGCAACAATATAAAATGTGATTTTTATATATGTAGTGGCCACAGACAGTGAAATTGACAAAAGGCGAGCACGACGAAGATTTCTACATATGAAGAGTCGTGGTGTTTGGTTTAGCTCGGGTGAGAACTTCTCACTTTAAATCTTGTTTTCTAGTTAAAAATATATACTAGGATGCAGACGGTGCTTAGCAGCACCCAACACCCGTGGTTTTGAAAATAATCAGAATTTCCAATACGTGAATTGGAATGGATTTGAATCGAAATTATCTTCGGAATATTTCGATGATTGGATTTTGTGATTACACAGATATGGTTGTGGAAATTTGAAAGATATATTTATATCGTTATTTCCAATACGATATTTGTTGGTTCCAGAATTTGATATTGAATATAAGCCGATATATTTTCTATTCAGAGTCTTGTATTTAATATCAAATGGGATTTTGGGTTCGTCGTGAATGGTGTCTTGAATAACACTGTTCTTGGATCCAGTGTAGAAAAGATTAAATCTTTCTATTTAGATTTAATGAAGTGTACCAATTAAATAATATTTAACTGAAATTGGATTTGAATGTGATTTTGGGTTTATCGTGAACCGTGTTTTAGATGACATTGGTTCTTTAACCCAGTTAAAGACAGGATATTGATTTTTGAAAAGATTAAAACTAAGTGGAGTTTTAATGAATCTGTAATTAGATTGAAATGTGAATTGATAATTAATTTATCAAATTTGGAAAGTGATTAGCATGGAGTATCACCAATTTTGCTCCAAAGCGATAGTTAAATCTTTAATTAGATTTGAACGTGAAATGGTAATTAATATTTACCGATAACACCGTGGTGTTAGATATGGAGTATTACCAGTTTTGCTCCATGGGATGAATAGGTTAGGATTGGAAAATAAAATAAATAATTACTTCGGTGTGGTTCGCTAATCCCGACTAGTTCGGAAAACCTTAACATGGTTTGAAAAGATATCCAAAGGAGGATTAAAGAATAAATTTAGAAGAATTTATCTTTGATAAAATTAATAGGAACCTTTCCCTAAGAATGTGAATTTTTGAATAAAATAATATTCTGAATTGGAATGAGGCGTATGTTGTGTTTGCGTAACACTGGTTTATTATATACGCGGGTTATTCGGAAAGGCCGGGTTTATACCCATTCTGAATAACCGATTCGACGATAAGTCGAAGATGAAGACGGTGGTTGAAGACTGGAAGTCTTCACATCGTTTGGATGATTATTGATGATCTTGATTGGGTTGTACACCCAAGAGGAGGGAATCAGTTGGTGATCGTCCAGACGTACTTGGAGATCGATGGATATGCGAGGAAAGTGCATCTGGTTTCGTTCAGACCCAGAATGAACTTGTAAATGGACTGTTTGTCTGACATTGGATTTTATTCTGTGTTGATTGATCTTTATTAAATATACATCTGTTTGGCGGTGGAGAATTTATTCTCTTGCTTAACGCCCTTCTCTGAGACGTACGAGCTCAGAGGTTGTATATCGATGGACATCAGTCGCATGGAGTGAATTGCCTGTGTGGCATGCCTAAGTGGCAAATGATCAAGGCTCCTGTTGAAAAGCAAAGTCTTGTGGTTGATGATCAAAGCACGACCTATGTGGCATAGCTTTGTGTATAGCACGAATTCGCGAGCCTCACACCTCGGTATGAGTCAAAAACGGGATAAGGACCGTTGGGAGAACACGACGTTTCTTTCTAGCTATGGGTGATGTCAGTGACCTACCAGCCCTGACATTTGTATACTTTTTTACCTGTGTGGTTATTGGAATGCGAGGCGCCTCGAATATATGGTCGATAACTGGCACTATGTGAGCCGACGTACAGACCATTATATAGGTCCAATATGACCGGGAAACGTATGTTCAGGAATTGCCAATCCTCAAAAGTAGAGAGGACAGGCCCAGCCGATTCCAAGGATCGCTGTGTGTGGTCCTGAGACTTTTGCTAGAGTGTCTCGAACGGAGAGGAGCTTGCCCCTTGCCTCGACTCATGATGGAATCCAATTTCCAATATGTGACATTGCGGTTTTATTTGTAGTGCCTAGTATGGCGACATGATATATGGTACCCATGCCGTCTATGATTGATATTTATGATTGAAATTGTTTTGGCACTATACACCTATAATAGTATCAATGATTTGTTTTAAACGTATCAAGCATGTTTGGCTATTATAAGGGAAAACCCTATCCTCCGGCTTGCGTTGCATTGTGTGATGGGACCTGGGTCTTATAATAGCTTCATTTTTCCAAAAATCATTGCACTGTTTTGATATATGCACTAGTATTCTTGGGAGGAAACCTGTTCCGTGTTATATGGCGTGGTCCCTTGAATTACTCTCTTTTAAAGTAAAGTTTTAAATAACTGTTTTAGTTCTCACACCAGTCACATGATTGACTTGGAGTTTATTGTTTTAACCTAAACTCTGGGTACCCTTATTTTCGACACGGGCAGCTAGTAGTTTTGGTTTTGCAGATTTATATTCACAGGATCCTGGTTTACAGCTGGAAATATACTCGGAAAGCTCTGTATCCGTGTATTTCTTTCAGTTGTGCTTTGTATTGTTTTTCCGCTGCTATGTATTAAATGTAATTTAAATCTCTGATATTTTTCAAATGTGTAATATTGATTCATACTCTGTGATATTCTTGTATTCTGATGTAATTGTTATAATAAACAATGAAATGTTCTTCCGTTTGCGTTCCGATGTGTGTTGTTCTCAAAGCAATCCGGGATTTCCTTACCGGGGAAGTTACGGGTCATCACAGTGGTACCAGAGCTTTGGTTTACAGAGCTTGAGAACAAGGCACATTAGAACAATACGAAAGAATTCATAAGATATTGGATTACTAATGTCCAATGAGAATAACTCGTTAGAGATAGGATCAGTAGTATCTTAGAACGAGTGTGAAGGGTGAAATTTTTTGAAATAAAAATGTAAAACAAATTTTGTTTGAAGATTAAATTCAAGTATACGTATTTGAATATTTTACTTGTATTGAATTTGGACAATCGATTATATAAAGATTTTGCATATATGCATCATGAACGTATATTCGAAGTTTTAATGTACTGGATAGATATAGGATCACACTCTAGTCGCTCGGACCTGGTTCTGATGATTGACGCGTCATCATCAGTAATTATTTTCGTGTTTCGAAGGTGTGATATATATATATATTTTCATTAGACTGGTGTGAGAACCAAAACTAGATAGGTTTATTGTTGTGATTTGGCATCAAAAACATGATTTTCTGTATATGTATCAAAATTGTGAATTTGAATTCTAATTCACTAACTGATTGATGGATGTGTTGTATGACTATTGTTTTGATTAATTAAATTTTGAACCATTATGCCAAATTGAACCGAATATTGAACTGTATTGGAAAATGATTACAATTGCATGCAAATACATGTACTTACATTGAACAGGTCATAGCAAGGAGGCTAGAGCAGAAGAATAAAATTGTTTGCTCGACAAATAGGTACATGTTTATTGTATTTCTTTGGGTTTGGATGAATTTATGAGCCGATTGGCTAGTCTCTTGGCTTTTTCCTTTTCTTTTGGATTGAAGAAGGCCATGGGAGGTTATATGAAATATCCCGAAGTCCCTGGTGCAGGGGAGGTTATGGCGAAATTTTTCGAAAATTTAGGGTGTTAGCCAAATTTTTGAAAAATTTGAAATGTTCATAGAAACTGAAAAGTTGAAGAACTTAAGCCATAAAGAAAATGCTGGAAGTTGAGTTGATTAGTTAAACAACTTCCATCTTCGCTCCTTTTCGGGGATGAAAAGTTTTAAGTGGGGGAGATTGCAATAACCCGGAAATTCTGAGCCAATTTAAAATTTTTATTTTGGCAATTTCGATGAATTTTGAATATTTAAAATGAATTATTTTAAATAATGACGACGAGAAATTTATTTTGAATAGAATTAGAACTTATATATTTATTCGAATCGTCGTTAAAATATAAACAATTTATTTTAAATATAAAAAGAATTAAAAATGGCGCGGTAGTTTGAAAATTCGATTTCAAATTTCAAATGAATGTGCAGTTCAAAATAATCCGGATTTTAGCGAAACCAAAAATATTTGAATCTAATTGAGAATGTCTTTCCAACAAATCCGAAAAATTAAAATTTCATAGCGGGGATCAAAGGTTATGTCCAGTTGAAAATTCAGAATTGTCGCTATGGAATTCTGGCCCTTAAAAATAGAAATTTTGCAAACGACCTTGTTTTTCGACGAAACCACTTTTGTTGGATCCGTGATGTCAAGATATTGCTGGATTCCAAAATTCGTAATTTTTCGAATCAATATGTGAGCGTGGCAAATGAAAATGCGTTTGACCAGTTTCAGTTGATTTTAATTGATTGGAAAATGGTCATTTTTCAAACGGTCTCAGAATTTGACGAAACTAGTTTTGTTAGAACCGTATCGTCATTACGAAGCTACAAAATATTTTTCGAGGATTTTTCTTGTTAGTATGTGGCCCCGGTAAATTGAAATGCGTGTTCAAATTCAATATATAGAGTTATATTTTGATTTTGGCCGAAACTGATCGAAACGATCGAATCAGCTTACGATACATATCCCATTGTGTTTGGAATGTGGGTAATTAGCTAGAGGCGACAGTCGGTGGGTTCGATTTCGAGGTCAAAACTAAAAGTTGCCTTTTGAAATTAAATAATTAAATAAATAATAAAATAAAAATCCCCCTTTCATCTCCTATACCCTCCAGGCCCCCCCCTCGTCTATTTTCAAAATTGATAACAAAATAAAAAGGGAAAAAGGGCGGAGCCCTAGCCGTCGAACATCACGTGCCGCCCCCTCCCCCCTTGTCAGAGCTACCCTTCGCTCTCCACCTCCTTGTCCCTTCTCTCGCGTGGCTTCTTCGAGGACCCCAAACCCCACGCACCCGAACCACCTCCGCCTGCACCGCAACCCACTGCCATCGCCACCACCTCCCAAGGCCACCGACCGCCCTTCAGCCCCCCCCGCTCCACTTCGACGCCGAGCCTCGTCGTATGCCCCCTGTATGTTTTTCTATTTATTATTTTAATTTATATTGAATAATCAGTTTAAAAATGTAATCTTTTAGATTTGAAAGTTTATATTTTTATTAACATAAATTTAAGATTTTTAACACATTAAAGATTTGATTTTTTACGGTTCAAAAATATGATCTTTATATTAGGAAAGCTACGATTTTTTTAAGAAGAAAGATCGTATTTTTGTGTGAATGTAGAAAGATCGCATTTTTATGTGAATGTAGAAAGTATAAAAATAGAATTTTTATATTAGAAAAGTTTGAATCTTTATATAGTTGAAATGGTGAAGTAAAAATGAGATTTTTATATATAAAGTCATAGAGAATAAAAATATAATTTTATATAATGTAAAGAATAAAAATATGATTTTTATATAAGTAGTGAACCAAAAATATATTTTTTAGTAGAATAGTAAGTTAAAAATATGATTTTTATATTATATATATAATAAAAATTTGATTTTATTATGTAGAAGAAGCAAAAATGTGATTTTTATATGAGTGACGATATAAAAATATAATTTTTATTATATTACTAGTAAGATAAAAATAGAATTTTTATCTATATAGTAGCGGTGTAAAAATGTGATTTTTTATCCATATAGAGAGAATTAAAAATGTGATTTTTATATACATAGCAGCAATATAAAAATGTGATTTTTATATATGTAGTGGCCACGGACAGTGAAATTGACAAAAGGCGAGCATGACGAAGATTTCTACATATGAAGAGTCGTGGCGTTTAGTTTTGCTTGGGTGAGAACTTCTCACTTTAAATCTTGTTTTCTTGTTAAAAATATATACTAGGATGCAGACGGTGCTTAGCAGCACCCGACACCCGTCGTCCACAGACCATGGACGACTTATATGCTTGTTTGATGTGTTGTGAAATTTGTTTGTGATGTTGATGTGAAATCGATAATAAAATTATTCATGTGTTGATTATAAAAGAATTTATCGTTAAAAACATAATTTTTAACGTGTATGTAAATAAAATATTCATTTACAAACTAGACAGTTTGTTTATATACACTATTTGAAGGATATTGATTGGGACGATAAATTTTACACATCGCCCAACTGCACAAATAATATTCAGTGTTTGTGGATTGAAATCCCACATGGGTGTTGGGATGATATTTGACGTACACTAATCCCAATTGTTTAGTGGTATGTCGATCGTTTTATTGACAGACTATACGAGCGTTAATTATTTATATTTAATGCTTATGCAGTTGTGTGGTGCACTTTGGATGATGGTTGATTATTTATCATTGCTATTATATACATATGTTGTATGGAATCCATATAATTAACATTATATGGTAATTGATTGGGCCTCATTCCAATTGGGAAAATAAAGAATATTATAAAATATATATTCATGTGTTGAATAGAATAAATAGTCATGTGTTGACGATGCTCATGTGTTGAGAATATTCATGTGTTTAAAATTATCATGTGTTGAAAGAAATATTTTAACAATAAAATTTACATATTTATCATATATAAAATTAGAAACTAACTGGAAAATAGATAAGATGAGTGGTCTCCTAGGTATGCTCTGATGTTGGTTTTGGCCTTCGGGGTTAATGCTTAGGGAATCATTCTCTTACTACTTTACGGTTGGAGTCTGATTAAAAATCAAACGATAGATACCATAATTTTATAAAATATATTAAATAATAGAAATAGTCATGTGTTGACGATACTCATGTGTTGAGAATATTCATATGTTGAAAAAATATAGATTCATGTGTTGAATAGAATAAATATTCATTTGTTGAATAGAATAACGAAGTTATTAAAATATATAAAGCCGTGTTGATTAGAGTTGCGCTATTTTGACGTGAATGATATTTATATCGATTATATTTGTTTTTATAATGATTCTAGAAAAGGAAGTGATTTCAAAATATAACGTTTTGAAAATATTATCATTTATATAGTAATGATATGAAATATTCAATTTTGATTCGAAATTGAATATGAAGTTGAAATCGTTTCGAAAACGAATTTAAAACGATTTATAAAGTACGTTTTAAATTGAAATCGATGAAATATATATAATATATATATTATATTATATATATAATGGCCTGAATAGAACGCGTTGCTCTGCGGTAGTTCGCGAATTTCGACCATTGACTTCGAATTGACGTTACGGGAGATCCGACCGTCAGATTCTCCTGAAACCGGAACCGTTGGGTTTGTATAGAAAAGAGCGTTCCAATGAATATTAGAAATTTGAAATCTAATGGTTAGATTTGGAATTATGTCCAAATGAAATTTGAAAAAGGTCGTTGTAAGTGCAGTTCGATGGCCGTTGATGGAAATCGACTGTACGGGTCTTGATAAAATTATTTAAAATATCAATAATTTGTGTAAAATCATAATAAATGATTTGTGAAGAATTGGGAAGAAAAATTCCATATTTGAAAAGATAAAAATAGTTTTTTATCGAAATGAACTAGTTTTGAACTAGAATTGTAATCCAATATTTTCAAATAAATAATTGGATTCGAAGTGGTTTTGAAAATAATCAGAATTTCCAATACGTGAATTGGAATGGATTTGAATCGAAATTATCTTTGGAATATTTCGATGATTGGATTTCGTGATTATACAGATATGGTTGTGGAAATTTGAAAGATATATTTATATCATTATTTCCAATACGATATTTGTTGGTTCCAGAATTTGATATTGAATATAAGCCGATATATTTTCTATTCAGAGCCTTGTATTTAATATCAAATGGGATTTTGGGTTCGTCGTGAATGGTGTCTTGAATAACACTGTTCTTGGACCTAGTGTAGAAAAGATTAAATCTTTCTAGTTAGATTTAATGAAGTGTACCAATTAAATAATATTCAATTGAAATTGATTTTGAATGTGATTTTAGGTTTATCGTGAACCGTGTTTTAGATGACATTGGTTCTTTAACCCAGTTAAAGACAGGATATTGATTTTTGAAAAGATTAAAACTAAGTGGAGTTTTAATGAATCTGTAATTAGATTGAAATGTGAATTGATAATTTAAATTATCAAATTTGGAAAGTGATCGAGCATGGAGTATCACCAGTTTTGCTCCAAAAGCGATAGTTAAATCTTTAATTAGATTTGAACGTGAAATGGTAATTAATACTTACCAATAACACCATGGTGTTAGATATGGAGTATTACCAGTTTTTTCCATGGGATGAATAGGTTGGGATTGGGAAATAAAATAAATAATTACTTCGGTGTGGTTCGCTAATCCCGACTAGTTTGGAAAACCTTAACATGGTTTGAAAAGATATCCAAAGGAAGATTAAAGAATAAATTTAGAAGAATTTGTCTTTGATAAAATTAATGGGAACCTTTCCCTAAGAATGTGATTTTTTGAATAAAAGAATATTTTGAATTGGAATGAGGCGTATGTTGTGTTTGTGTAACACTGGTTTATTATATACGCGGGTTATTCGGAAAGATCGGGTTTATACCCATTCTGAATAACTGATTTGACGATAAGTCGAAGATGAAGACGGTGGTTGAAGACCGGAAGTCTTCACATCGTTTGGATGATTATTAATGATCTTGATTGGGCTGTACACCCAAGAGGAGGGAATCAGTTGGTGATCGTCCAGACGTACTTGGAGATCGATGGATATGCGAGGAAAGTTCCTCCGGTTTCGTTCAGACCTAGAACGAACTTGTAAATGGACTGTGTGTATGACATTGGATTTTATTCTGTGTTGATTGATCTCTATTAAATATACATCTGTTTGGCGGTGGAGAATTTATTCTCTTGCTTAACGCCCTTCTCTGAGACGTACGAGCTCAGAGCTTGTATATCGATGGACATCAGTCGCATGGAGTGAATTGCCTATGTGGCATGCCTAAGTGGCAAATGATCAAGGATTCTGTTGAAAAGCAAAGTCTTGTGGTTGATGATCAAAGCACGACCTATGTGGCATAGCTTTGTGTATAGCGTGAATTCGCGAGCCTCACACCTCGGTATGAGTCAAAAATGGGATAAGGACCGTTGGGAGAACACGACGTTTCTTTCTAGCTATGGGTGATGTCAGTGACCTACCAGCCCTGACATTTGTATACTTTTTTACCTGTGTGGTTGTTGGAATGAGAGGCGCCTAGAATATATGGTCGATAACTGGCACTATGTGAGCCGATGTATAGATCATTATATAGGTTCGATAGGACCGGGAAACGTGTGTTCAGGAATTGCCAATCCTCAAAAGTAAGAGAGGACCGACCCAACCGATTCCAAGGATCGCTGTGTGTGGTCTTGAGACATTTTCTAGAGTGTCTCGAACGGAGAGGAGCTTGCCCCTTGCCTCGACTCATGATGGAATCCAATTTCCAATACGTGACATTGCGGTTTTATTTGTAGTGCCTAGTATGGCGACATGATATATGGTACCCATGCCGTCTATGATTGATATTTGTTTTGACACTATACACCTATAATAGTATCAAATGATTTGTTTTAAACGTATCAAGCATGTTTGACTATTATAAGGGAAAACCCTATCCTTCGGCTTGCGTTGCATTGTGTGATGGGACCTGGGTCTTATAATAGCTTCATTTTGCCAAAAAGCTTTGCGCTGTTTTGATATATGCACTGGTATTCTTGGGAGGAAACCCGTTCCGTGTTATACGGCGTGGTCCCTTGAATCACTCTCTTTTAAAGTAAAGTTTTAAATAACTGTTTTAGTTCTCACACCAGTCACATGACTGACCTGGAGTTTATTGTTTTAATCTAAACTCTGGGTGCCCTTATTTTCGACACGGGCAGCTAGTAGTTTTGGTTTTGCAGATTTATATTCACAGGATCCTGGTTTACAGCTGGAAATATACTCGGAAAGCTCTGTATCCGTGTATTTCTTTCAGTTGTGCTTTGTATTGTTTTTCCACTGCTATGTATTTAAATGTAATTTAAATCTCTGATATTTGTCAAACGTGTAATATTGATTCATACTATGTGATATTCTTGTATTCTGATGTAATTGTTATAATAAACAATTAAATGTTCTTCCGTTTGCATTCCGATGTTTGTTGTTCTCAAAGCAATCCGGGCTTTCCTTACCGGGGAAGTTACGGGTCATCACATCTAACAATTGGATTTGGAATTATGTCCAAATCAAATTTGGAAAAGGTCGATGTAAGTGCAGTTCGATGGCCGTTATTGGAAACAGACTGTATGGGCCTTGATACAATTATTAAAAACATTAATAATTTGTGTAAAATCATAATAAATGATTTGGAAAGAATTGGGGTGAAAAATTCTATATTTGAAAAGATAAAAATATATTTTTATCGAAATGAACTAGTTATTAACTAGAATAAAAAGTCCAATGTTTTTAAATAAATAAATTGGATTGAGAAATTCTTTTAATTTAACCAGAATTTCCAATATATGAATTGGAATGGATTTGGAATTGAAATAATCTTCGGAATATTTCGATATTGGATTCCATGATTATACAGATATTGTTATGGATATTTGGAAGATATGTTTATATCGTTATTTCCAGTATGATATTTGTTGGTTTCAGAATTTGATATTGAATATAAGCCGATATTATTTTCTATTCAGAGCCTTGTATTTAATATCAAATTGGATTTTGGGTTTGTCATGAATGGTGTCTTCATTAACACTGTTCTTAAACCAAATTGAGAAAAGATTAAATCTTTTAATTAAGATTTAATGAAGTTTACCAATTAATTAATATTTAATTGGAATTGAATTGAAATTGGATTTTGGGTTTGTCGTGAACTGTGTTTAAATGACATTAGTTCTTTAACCCGAGTAAAAGCAAGATTAATTTCCAAAAAGTTGAACAATCAATAAGAAATGATTTTTAGGATTAAAACCAATTGGAGTTTGAATAAATCTTTAACTAGATTGTGAATGAATAAATGGTAATTGAATTTACCAAAACACGTGATGTGATTAAACTAAATTTACTTGGTTGTTGATATTCATGGTTGTGATTGGTTGATTGTTTGGATTATGCTCGACCAGTTTATGCGCAAGATATGCTTTTACATTTAACATTGGGTTGGGTAGAAATACTGGTATGCTAACATCTTGTGAAACACTTAACAATTTGACTATGAAATGTGTAGCGATGTTGTTGTGTTCATTTCAAATTTAATGAATGATTTTGAAATGATATTTTTCTTAAGTGAAAAGAAATGTATTCCCGATTTTGGACAGGGAATGTTTTATAAAAATGTTTTATAAAATAGAAAGGATTTCGAGGCCTAAGCCTGATGATTTCTAAAATGATTTAGAAATGTATTATGTGTTACATTGTACGCATAACCAATTAGTTGCTATTGATGATATATCTGTTTGGTGGCGGAGAATTTATTCTCTTGCTTAACACCCTTCTTTGAGAAGTATGAGCTCAAAGGTTATGTGATTAATAGTGACTAATTATATGTGTGAATTGCTGGTGTAAAGTACTATAATTTGAAAGTACTTGTGATTATTATGTGATGAAATGATTTTCCCTACTTTGGGATATAAAACGATTTAGCAAGTATGTGGCTAAAGATTGGGTGACCTGGACGACTAAAAGTATGGGCTGGATCCAGGACCTTAGGTTGAGTGGTCAGCGTGTAACCTGCTCCATAGTGGGAGGTACACACACACACACACACACACACACACACACACACACACACATATATATATATATATATATATATATATATATATATCGAGATGGAGAGGCGCGTACAACCTTGTTTGAGGGAAAATTCCCGGTATTTGGTTTGCATACGTGTTTGTATGCATTGTTATGTTTCGGAATTCATATTTCCAAACGATTTGGTTTGAGACCCCGAAGTAAAATCTACTTTGATATAAAAGCTAGATATGTATTTCAAATGATTTGAAATAGAAATCGGGAAATAAAGTCCAAAGGAATAATTTCTGTAAATTGAATTGGATTTTGATAATCTAAGTGTGGAGATTAATCTGAATCGGTAGACTAGGATATTGCATGTTGATTGATGCATAGTAGATCCATATCTATATTACTGATAATTGTTTATGCACTGGAAATCCAATGGAGTAAACCCGTTCTGCGTTATCAGCGTGGTCCTGTGATTTGCCTCATCATTTATATAAGTTAATTTTAACTGTCGAGTTTCTCACACCAGTCCCACGACTGACTCGTAGTTTGCTTTTCCCTTGCAGACTCGGGTGCCCCTATTTTCCATATGGGAAGTCGAATGGTTTGTTTTGTAGATATTTATTTATTGAGAAGGATTCTGGATTGAAGCTTAAAGCTGTGTCCAGAGCATTGATAGTCTTCCGCTGTGCTAGTTTATTTATTTTTCACTACATTGTATTACATTTATTGTAAATTAATCTTCCGCTGTATTATATTTCGATATGCTCTGATATATTCTGTACTCTGATGTTACATTATTATGATGTTTATAAGTCTTATGTTATTTGTTATGATGTGTTGTGCGTTCAGAGTTAGCGTACGCGGGATTCGAATGGTCTTTCCTCAACCCTTCTTCTTTAGGGATGCAAAGTCGTCCATCCCAAAGTAAAATCCCATCATTGTTGATCGAATACCTAATCTAATGAGGAAAGGTCTCCTTCTTTCCCACTTTCTCCTTTATGCTTCTTAACTCTTCGTTAAGGTCTTGTGCGCTTTGGATCATTTCTCTTAGGGGAGTTCTAATTATCATAGCCCCAAGAAAACCGTTAGAGGTGGTTGGCGAGGATTGCAAATTAAAATTAGAGGGAAACTCTAATTGATTCTATTCTATCATCGCGTTCAAGTTCGCATGTTTCCTACTTAAAGCATCCGCCACATCATTCCCCTTTCCGGGGTATATTGAATCATAAAGTCAAATGAGGCAACATATTTAATCCACCGTTGTTGTCTCAAGTTTAGGTCACGTTGAGAAAATAAACACTTTATGGATTTATGGTAGTAACGAGTTCATATTTCTCCTCTAAAAGATAAAGCCTCCACATCCTAAGGGCGAACACCAATGCGGCTAACTCAAGGTCATGTATTGGATATCTTTTCTCTAGATCCTTGAGTTGTCTACTAGCATAAGCAACTACTCTTCCTTCTTGCATAAGGACTGCTCCTAAACCGGTCCCACTAGCGTTGGTGTAAACGGTGAACAATTTTGAACCATCCGGTCTAATTCGGACAAGTGTGCTAGTTAATGTTTCCTTTAATTTCTCAAAGGCTATATCACATTTATTACTCAAACCGAACACCAAATTCTTTTTCGTTAATTGGGTTAAAGGTGTAGCAATCTTAGCGAAGTCTTTAATGTATTACCTATAATATCCGGTCAATCCAAGGAAGCTTCTCACTTCTATAGCATTTTGAGATATCCTCCATTCCTTAATTGCCTCGGTCTTTGTGTGCTCTACGGTCAAGCCTTCGCTTGACACAATATGCCCTAAAAATCTTACTTCTTCCCTCCAGAAATGGAACTTCGAGAATTTTTCTTTCAATTGGTTCTTTCTTAATATCCCTAACACTTGTCTCAAGTGATTTTCATGCTCTTTATGGTCTTTTGAAAATATAAGGATATCATCTACGAAGACTATCACAATTTTATTTAGAAGGCCCCTAAATACCCCACTCATGAGGTTAACAAAGAAAGAAGGTGCATTCGTTAGTACGAAAGGCATAACTTCCCATTGGAATAATCCATCCGGCATCCTAAACGCAGTTTTGTCCTTGCTGCCCTCCGGGTGAAATCAAGTAGCAAGGTCTAATTGGTAAAATACTCGAGATCCTCCCAAGTGGTCAAAAAGCTCATCGATTCTAGGTAAAGGGTACCTATTCTTCTTGGTCAATTTATTAAGTTCCCTATAGTCCACACAAAGTCTCAAAGATCCGTATACTTGGGTGGCAAATACGACAGGTGTATCCCATTCTGAGGTACTTCATCGAATGAAACCTTTTTGTAATAACCCTGAATCTGTTTATCTATCTCCTTTCTTTCCTTTGACGTTATGTGCCTCAAGGGTAGTGCTACAGGTCAAGCGTCCTTCTTTAGGTTTATATAAAAAGATTTCTCTATGGGTGGAAGTCCTATGACTTCCTTGAAGACATCCAAGAATTCACAAACCATAGGTACCGAAGATGTTCCTTCAGAACTAGGAGATAGGGAATATAATAAGGCTTTATCCTTGTTACCAATATTACAAAGAATATTTAGGCTACGTCCTCCTCGGCTCCTAAGGTGAACGAGTCTCTTATCGCAATCTAGGATGGCCCCATAAAACAATAGTTAGTTCATACCTAAGATAAGGTCATACCCCATGAAATCCAATGCATACGCTTCGTAATGAAACTCGACATTGTCAACCTCCAACACTAGGTCTTTGCATAGCAGCTCAAGATACTCAGATCCTCTGATAGAATTGGCCAACTCTATCAGATTATTCGAGATAGATATGAAAAGGTTCAATGGATTTACTTATTGTTTGGAGATAAAAGAATGGGTCGCTCCAGAATCAAACAAGGTATATACTGGATTTCCTAAAATAGAGGTAATACCTTCAAGTGTGGGCTGCCCTTGGTCTCTTGGGGTCGACTTTGAATTGGTGTTGCCTTTATTGCATTATTCTGGCCACTCTAGATAACTTTGGGGTTTGGGTAGTCCTTGGACGTATGTCTCTCTTAATGGCAGTTGACATTTTCCCTTGAACTCCTTTTTCTCCAGCGTATTCCTATAATCCTTAACCTCATGGCCCTTGCGGTTGCACCTCGTACAAGTCTTTGCATTCTTTTTGAATTTGTTCTTCTTCTTGTTCTTCCACCATTCCTTCTTCTTACCTTTGTTAGAGCTTTCCCCTTTCTCACCTTCTTTATCCTCCTAGGTGCCTTCCGACGTGCATAAGATAGCTGTCTCTACTAGGGTTTCAAAAGTCGCCCCAAACGTTACTTGGGATAATAAGGTTTCTTTCAATGGAGAGTTCAGTCCTTTAACAAATCTCAGGGTATTGTTCATAGGGGTGTCTATCAATCCCCTTTCAAACTTACATAATTTGGTATATTTTGATACGTATTCTTGTAGGATCAAGCTTCCTTACTTGAGGTGGATGAATTTCTCCAATTGGATAGTCATTTCTGCCCTTGGCAAAATCTTCGCTTCAAAACGGGTTTTGAATTCGGCCCATGTAAATATCCGACCCTCGTTCTCTCCAGGTATTAAATTCCAACAATCGAGGGCTTCATCTTTCAAGTGTCAAGCCGCTATTCTCCTCTTCACTTCATCGGGCCAGCCAGTAGCTTCAAAAATTCTTTCACAATCCATAATCCAAGATTGGGAACTAGCAAAGCTTTCCTTTCCAGAAGACAATTTCCCTCCAAGATGTGTGAAAGTCTTACAAAGGTAGGAAAAGTCAAAGGCTACCTCAGAGGTAGGAGCTGCAGGTAGCGCCGGGCCAGGATTGGTAATAGGGTGTGACGATCCCAAAATCCGAGGGGCGGTATTAAGGATAATCATTAGGAAATAACACATTAATCATCATAGCAGAGTGCAGAAAATAGCAGAAACAATAATTAAAATAAATTTTACATGGATATGACAGCGGAATCACAACATGTAGGAATATCAGAATAGCATAACGTGGGGTATACTTAGTAAATAAAAAAAAGAAAGTGATCAGTCATCATCGCCAGAGGCGGAATACATACATGTAGTGAGACATAATAAGAGTATCAGTCTACATCGCCGAAGGGGAATACATATACATATAATGAGAAATACGGAAAGTAAATCAGTCTGCATCGCCAGTGGCGGAATCATAATATAAATACAGTAATGGCGGAAAATATCTAAGTCGTCTCTATGAAGTCAGCCTCGCCATGAGCCAAAAGTGCACGCTATGCAGTAGTGCAGAACCAAAAACCACCTGTCACCTGTACTAGGCTGCCCGTGTGAAAATAAGGGCACCCGCGTTTGCAAAGTGAAACAAACAACGAGTCAGTCATGGGGACTGGTATGAGGAATCTATTTAACAGTTAAACAACAGTAATAGCAAATCATAGGACCACGCCGCTTTCGCGGAACGGGTTTACTCCAGTGATTGCTAGTGCATTTAAAACAAAGTAAATTCTTTTTAAAACAACACAATGCTTTTAGAAAGAATGAAGCCATTATAAGACTCAGGTCCCATCACACAATGCAACGCAAGCCGGAGGATAGAGTTTTACCTTATAATAGCCAAATATGCTTGATACGTATAAAGCAAACTCATTTGGTATTATTACTAGTGCATATATGTTTCGAAAACGAATAGCATCATAAATATCAATCATAGGCGACATGAGCATCCCATGCCACTATGTCGTCATATATAAGTTACAATCGAATCCGTTATCTCGTATTGGAAATTGGATTTCCGTCATGAGTCGAGGCAAGGGGCAAGCTCCTCTCCGCTTCGAGACACTCTAGCAAATGCCTCGGGACTACGCACTCTGGGTAACCCCTGGATGCTTCAGGGCCGGTCCTCACTTACGTT
This sequence comes from Allium sativum, assembly GCA_030737875.1. Taxonomy (NCBI): domain Eukaryota; kingdom Viridiplantae; phylum Streptophyta; class Magnoliopsida; order Asparagales; family Amaryllidaceae; genus Allium; species Allium sativum. The sequence goes on along the minus strand of CM060921.1, from coordinate 128,969,734 downwards.
AGAGGATTGACAATTTCTGAACACACGTTTCCCGGCCCTTACAGACCTATAATCGAGGCGCCTCGCATTCCAACAACCACAAAGGTGAAAAATAGGTATATATGTCAGGGCTGGTAAGTCACTGACACCACCATAGCTAGAAAGAAACGTCGTGCTCTCCCTGTAGTCCGTATCCCGTTTTTAACTCATACCGGGGTGTGAGGCTCGCGAATCTACGAAATACACAAAGCTAGGCCACGTAGACCTTGCTTTGATCATCATCCACAAGACTTTACTTTGCAACAGAAGCCTTGATCACAGCATCTTGGCATGCCACATAGGCAGTCCACTCCATACGATTGATTTCTATCGATATATAACCCCTGAGCTCATACGTCTCAGAGAAGGGCGTTAAGCAAAAGAATAAATTCTCCGCCGCCAAACAGATATATATTTAACAGAGATCAATCAATATAGAACAAAATCCAATGTCAGACACACAGTCCATTTACAAGTCCGTCCTGGGTCTGAACGAAACCGGAGGCGTCAATTCCTCGTATATCCGTCCAATCAACACATACGTTCAGACGGCTACTACTTCCGTCCCCTTCCGGTAGCTACTCCGGTTAGGAACCTCAGTAGCGCCCATCCAACCGATACGAAGATCGTCGGTCTTGAATCGTCTTTGCATTTTCCAATTCGAATCGCTTGCTGAATTATTTGAAATGAGGGTTAGCTCGGCCTTTTCAAATAATTCACGTCATTAGAATTTAAATCGATTCTGTATGTGGTTATATCATTCGACATCCATCTTCAAGTTATTTAGTGTTATTTTCATGTCATACACATACAACCATCAAATATCAAACAATTCAAGCACAATTGGTTTATTTGCAACCTATGTTGCTTATAATATTTTATAACGATTTTTCGCCATTTTTATTTATTTAAAAATGGCCATATTTAATTAAACGACGTTTCAGGTCGTGCTGTGGCACTGGCGCTGTTTTTCCCTAAGTTTGGTTTACACATATCGGAAAATCTAACCGTTGGATTTCTACAAAGTCTATATCAGTGGGAAGATATTCCCGAAGCGAACCCAACGGTTCCAGTTTCGTGAGAATCCGACGGTCGGATCTTCCACACTAGTCGTTTGAAGTTACGGTTTCAAAATTCGAACTGCAGCGTCGTTATTCGATTAAATTTAATTATATTTATATTTATATATAAATATAAACGATTCTGGCGCTGTTTTTCTTCAGATTTGAATTAAACATTCCGGACAATCCAACCGTTGGATTTTTACAAGGTTGGTGCAGTTGGAAAGGTATTTCCAAGGCGAACTCAGCGGTTGCGGTTTCGGGAAGATCCGATGGTCGGATTTCTCGTACTAATCGTTTCAAATTACGATTCCAAAACGCGAACTGCACGGCCTCTATTCCTTTTAATTATATTTATATTTATATATATATAAATATAGTTCATTCCATAGTTTCAACTATAGTTCATTTCATATTTTCAACTTCTTTTTCACTTCAAATATTTCACTAACGCCTTAATATTTCGAAAAATTTCGCCATAACCTCCTTTGTACGGGGAGGGGTTTGGAAATTTATTGGGCCATATTAGGTACCCAATAAATCCTAAAAAGCATTCACATATTTTTAGTGATATAATTTGGTGTTTACGGGGGAGTATGTACTGATAATCACTCCAGAGAATAAATTCCCGTCACCCCGTTTTCCGTGTGGAAATAAATAGTCCATGTGCCGTATCTAATAACTAGAGCGACGTGATTATTGTCAACTCTAGACCCGTGTGGGGTTTTTATTAATCTTGCAATTTATCGTTATAATTTATATAGTCCATATCAGTCATCAGTTCAACCTGTAGTATTTAGTCATCGCCATACAAGCCTCTTGCTGGTATGGTAAATCTTCCACCTCGTCACACAAGCTCCAATTGCTTATGTGGAATATGATGAAGTATGTCTATCGTCAAGAAGTATGCCATGTAGTGTAGTTCAAAATTAATTGTTACTATCCTATGGCGTTGTTTATTATTTCACACAGAAAAACCAGCACTCCGCATCCAATGGCATTCACAGGAGTTGATATATAAATAAAATTGCGCAGCCAACTCATCAAGGTTTACCTATTTGTCGGGCACGCAAATAATTTCTTTACTCAACAGCTAATCCATTTTTCCTGTTCAACACATGTATATATATATGCAGAACAAGCTAATAATAATATTTCTAGCAAACTATTATTTATTTCAACACGTGTGTATTTTTAACTAAGCGTATACATGATAAAAGGAATATTTTTATCATCAAAAATATTTATTCGACACTAGTGCATTTTTAACTAAGCGTATACATGATAAAAGGAATATTTTTATCATCAAAAATATTTATTCGACACTAGTGTATTTTTAACACTTCTTATTCACTATAAAAATATAGTTCTCATTGTCGATTCATTTTATTTTTAGACGACGATAACATTCAACACATGAATTTCAACTCAACGAATGAATTGCGACTCAACACATGAATATTCGATATAGTTTGTATATATATAAAAATGTGATTTTTATCGCTAAAGCCATTTGTTTAAATTCAAATAATATTCAACACATGAATTTCAACTCAACGAATGAATTGCAACTCAACACATGAATATTCTATATCGTTTGTTTATATAAAAATGTGATTTTTATCGCTAAAGCCATTTGTTTAAATTCAAATAATATTCAACACATGAATTTCAACTCAACGAATGAATTGCAACTCAACACATGAATATTCGATATAGTTTGTATATATATAAAAATGTGATTTTTATTGCTAAAGCCATTTGTTTAAATTCAAATAATATTCAACACATGAATTTCAACTCAACGAATGAATTGCGACTCAACACATGAATATTCGATATAGTTTGTATATATATAAAAATGTGATTTTTATCGCTAAAGCCATTTGTTTAAATTCAAATAATATTCAACACATGAATTTCAACTCAACGAATGAATTGCAACTCAACACATGAATATTCTATATCGTTTGTATATATAAAAATGTGATTTTTATTGCTAAAGCCATTTGTTTAAATTCAAATAATATTCAACACATGAATTTCAACTCAACGAATGAATTGCAACTCGACACATGAATATTCGATATAGCATATGTAAATAGTTTCAATGAATGAAAATTATTCTAACACATAAATATTTCAGAAAATTTCGGCAGCATAACGGCAGGGTAGTTAAAACCGGGACCGTCCCTAGTACGGCTCCTCGCTCTACCTTAAAACCTCGCGGTTTTTGACAATGGGGATCATGCATCTAGTTCGCACGCAGGCGGCATGTTTTATTTTCAATTCCACAATCCTATTCTATTTTGTTTCAACCACAAGAGGGTATTTTTCAACCACAAAGGTATTTTTCAACCATAATATCAACCACAAACAATTATTTCCAACCATTCGTCAATCATATGATATCACGTCAATCACAAGCAATAAATATCGTCCATGGTCTGTGGACGAGGGGAGTATATATATATATATATATATATATATATATATATATATAATATAATAATTCACTTGCATTTCATCACAATTTAAAGCATATATGTTTCAAACAACGCTTGTATAATTTATACATTGCTAATATAACTTATACAACACATGTACATGAGGTATACAATGCGTATATAATTTACACTTTGCTTATATAATTTATACAACGCGATTACATTCACACAAATAGTTTAGATTCCTCACATTGGTTCTTGCGGTGCTAAAAATCGTAGGAAGGTCAGAAAAATCCGCGGCTTCTTCTAGAATGTAGAGAGCCTCCTTGCGGTCACGGTGTCTCCTGTTTCATCGAATTTCGTTAACATAGCAAAAAGATATGATTTTTACAAATTTGCAACGCTTTAAAGTGTAAAAATCAATTTAGCTGTATACCTCGTTTTGGTTTCGAAACTAGGGTTGAATTTTTCAGCAAATCCGTGAATCTATGCTCCGATCAGAGGGTGGGACTTGAAAGAGGGAAGCGAGGCGGTCCTAACGGTGGTCGGAGGAGCAGGTGCGATCGCCTCTGGCGGTCGTGGCGTCGACGTGAAGTCGGCGGCTTTCTGGGCGTTTTTCTCGACGTTGGCGAAGGGAGGATGAGCGGGGGTTGGTCGGATTTGAAGAGGGCGGTGAGCGGCGTCGATTGAGGGTGGTGGCGTTGCCTGTGGCGGCGGGATTCTCGTCGGAAAGTTCTGAACGACGAGCGTCGTTCGTTTCGTCTGGCGGCTTAGGGTTTTAGGTTTTTTTTTTTTTAAAGAAAATTTCTCATTGGCTGGAATTTATAGAAAAATTTTAAATAGTGTTTTTGCAAACGGACTCCTTTTTAAACCCAACGACTGTCGCCCCTAGCTAAATACCCCCATTCCGGACACAATGGGATATGTTTCGTTGGCCATTTCGACTGTTACAGTCAGTTATTTTTCAATTTAAATTATAAAACATTCGATATTTAATTTAAACGTACATTTCAATTTGCCAGGGCCACAAACTGAATCGAAAAATTCCAGAAAAATAAATCTAGCTCTGTTTTGACGATACGGTCCTAACAAAACCAGTTTCGTCGAATTCTGAGCTCGTTTGAAAAACGGCCATTTTTTGGTCGACCCATTTTAACAGAATTTGACCAAACACGTTATCTTTTGCCCCGCTCACATACTAGCTTCAAAAATTACGAAATTTGAAACTTAGTAATAATTTGACATCCCGGACCCAACAAAAGTGGTTTCGTCGAATTCCGAGGTCGTATGCAAAATCTCAATTTTCAAGGGCTATATATACTATATAGCGACCTTTCCGAAAATTCATTTGGCCATAACTTTTGATTTCCGTTATGAAATTTCGATTTTTCAGATTCGTTAGAAAGGTATTGATAAACAGATTTAAATATTTTCAGTTTCGTTAAAATCTGTTATCTTTTCCACCCAGTACAGTCAGACAAAGTTGGTATTCAAAATTTCAAACTGCCCTATCATACCAAATTCTATATTTTATTGAAATATACTATTTCAATCATTCAAATTTCCTGGTAATAACCTAACTTTAAAAATTTTAAACTGGTTCACATTTTCCGGGTTATTACAATCTCCCCTACTTAAAACTTTTCGTCCTCGAAAAGGAAATAACAGTTAAGCAGGAAATAAAATGTAAATGCAAAGTATTGTAAAGGTACCTTGCACCGGAGTTAGTCAGAGATGTCCACTCTGCATTTGGGATAGGCTTGTTTAATGCTTTTCTCAGTCTCCCAAGTACAGTCTCTAGGATCACTACTCCACTGCACTTTGACTAAATGAATCTTCTTCCTTTTTAGCTCTCTAGTTTCTTTGCCAACTATCTTTAATGGATCTCTCTTGAGTGCTAATTCTGGAGTTATGTCAATATCCTGTTGTGCTGCTTCTTATACAACAAGATCTGGATCATGAACATGTTTTCTGGGTTGGGACACGTGGAACACATCATGTACACCAGGCAACCAATCAGGTAATGAAACCCTATATGCAAGAGTTCCAATCCGTTCAAGTATAGGAAAGGGACCAATAAATCTCGGTGCCAACTTCCCAGTCTTGCCAAATCTGATTACTCCTCGCATTGGAGAAACTCTTAAATAAACATAATCGCCAACGGCAAACGATATATCCCTTCTTCTCGCATCAGCATAACTTTTCTGTCGGCTCTGTGCGGTTTTTAATCGCTTCTTAATGGAATCGACTTTATCCGATGCTTCTTGAATCATATCGGGCCCTAACACAAGTCTGTTGCCAGGTTCTACCCAACAGGCGGGAGATCTGCACGGTCTACCGTATAATGCTTCAAATGGGGACATTCCCAAACTTGCTTGATAGCTATTGTTGTAAGAGAATTCCGCTAAATGTAAGTGATCTTCCCATGAGCCTCCAAAATCGATAACGCAAGCCCGCAATAGATCTTCTAAAATTCTATTTACCCGCTCAGTTTGGCCGTCTGTCTGAGGGTGATAAGCGGTGCTTAGATTTAATTTGGTTCCCAATTCTTCCTGGAATGCTTCCCAGAATTTGCTAGTGAACAGGGGATCTCTATCGCTGACTATATTGAGCGGTACTCCATGAAGTTTGACAATTTCTTTGAAGTAAATCTGTGCTAGACTTTGAGCCGTTCTGTTGGATCGGACAGGTATGAAATGGGCAGTCTTCGTGAAGCGATCTACGATTACCCATATACTATCGTTTCCTTTCTTAGTCCTAGGCAAGCCATCGATGAAATCCATCGAGATTTGTTCCCACTTCCAACCTGGAATTTCTAAGGGTTTTAATAATCCCGCCAATTTTTGCTGATCACTCTTAACTAACTGACAAGTGGAGCACCTGCTAACATATATTGAAATATCTCTTTTCATCGCCTTCCACCAGAATGTGCGTTTAATATCGTTATACATTTTGCTCACACCGGGGTGGATACTTAATTTGGACTTATGGCACTCATCAAGTATTTCTCTTCTGAGCTCTGGAATTCCAGGCACACAAATTCTCCCTTTTAATCTTAGGACTCCTTGGCTATCGAGGCTAAAATCTGATGGTTTTCCTTCTTGGATCCGCTGGCTAATCCTTTTAATGAATTCGTCGTCCTTCTGAAGAATAGTAATCTTATCTTGCAAGGAAGAAGTAATGATAAAACTGGCAATGATTTCATTTTTCCTGCTGAGCGCATCTGCTACAACATTGGCTTTCCCTGGAATGTATATAATTTCAAAATCGTATGCTGCAAGGAATTCTAACCAACGCTGTTGCATCAGGTTTAAATCTTTCTGGGTGAACAGGTATTTCAAGGATTGATGATCGGTAAACAGTTCGAATTTCTCGCCCAATAAATAATGCCTCCATATTCTTAAAGCGAACACGATAGCTAATAACTCAAGATCATGAGTAGCATAGTTTCTTTCATGCGGCTTTAGTTGACGGCTGGCATAAGCGATCACTTGGCCTTTTTGCATTAACACTGCGCCTAGCCCTCTAATAGAAGCATCTGTCCATACTGTCAGGTCTTGGTTGCCTTCTATTATGGTCAATACTGGAGCGGTTGTCAACTTCAGTTTTAGCTCTTGGAAAGCTTTTTCACATTCGAGAGTCCATTTGAATTTCTCATGCTTCTTTGTAAGCTTTGTCAATACTCCTGATATCTTTGAAAAATCCTGAACGAATTTCCGATAGTAACTAGCTAATCCAAGGAAACTTCGAACTTCTGTGGGGGTAGTAGGTTGTTTCCAGTTTTGAATCACTGTAATTTTACTTGGATCTACAGCAATTCCTTCTTTTGACACGACATGGCCAAGGAATTTAACTTCATTCTGCCAGAAGACACACTTAGAAAATTTAGCTTTTAAGACGTTTCTCCTCAGAATTTTCAACACTTGTTCTAAATGTTTTGCATGCTCTTCTTCCGACTTAGAGTAGATTAAAATGTCATCGATGAAGACTAGAACAAATTTATTCAATACACCATGGAACACTCTGTTCATAAGATCAACGAAGTATGCCGGAGCGTTACACAAGCCGAACGGCATTACTAACCACTCATAGAATAAATCGGGACCCCTGAAGGCTGTCAAAGTAACACAGTCTTCAGCTATACGCAATTGGTGGAAACCTGTAGCTAGGTCCATCCTGGAGAATACGGTTGCTCCATTTAATTGATCTAACAGATCGTCTATTCGGGGCAGAGGATATTTGTTCTTTAGTGTTTGTTTATTGAGATCTCGGTAATCAACGCAAAGTCTTAGAGTACCGTCTGATTTCGGGGCAAACACTACTGCGGCTCCCCACGCTGAAAAGCTTGGTCTGATTAGACCTTTCCAAAGTAATTCTCGGGTTTGACTACTTAGCTCTTCTTTTTCCTTCGGGGCCATTCTTCGTATTGGATGTACTACTGGTCGGGCGTTAGGAATTAGATCTATCCTAAATTCAATTTCTCTTTGCGGTGGTAAGTTTTCTACTTCTTCAAACACATCCGCATAGTTTTTAACGACCGGTATCTTTTCTATCGAAGGGGGAATAACTTCTAAAGAAGACCAAAATTCCGTTCTATTAATTTCTGAGCCATGACATGGTATATATATAGGTCCAAGCTTCGTTTCGACTTTAACGATTCTTTCGGCACATCGAACTTCGGCCTTATATTTTGTCAACCAATCAAGTCCCAGAATAATATCAAATTCGGAAAGGTCCATAACAATCGAATCAAAGGAGAACTTATAGCAAGAATAAGCGATAGGCACCCTATTGTATGAACTGAGACCAACTGAACCTCCTATCGGGTTTCGTACTTTGATTGGTTCCTTAAGTTTTCTTCGTTTCAATTTTAGTTTGTTAACAAGGATACCAGATATGAAGCTACGTGATGCACCAGTATCAAAAAGTACAGAAACAGGAATATTTTTAATAGTAAGGGTACCTCCCAAGACATCGGGTTTACCTGATCCATCGGTGGTAGCTGGCGGGGTATTCCCGTCATAGACATGGGCCACCTGTGCGCTCTTCTTCAAAGGACAATTCTTGCTATAGTGCCCCTTCTTGTGGCAGTTGTAGCATTCGGCTGAGTCATTGGCCCTTGGCTTCTTTGGGGCTTTGCACACATTAGAGAAATGACCGGGCTTCCCACAATTATAGCAGTTTCCTTTCGGGATCTTTGCGGGTTTTTGAGTAGCGGCCGCGGAAATGCTAGATTCGGGTTGGTCTGTTGAGGCTTTGCGCTTATTCCCTGCTTGGCTTTTAGCGCGGTTTTGGCTAGCGTGCCTCTCATCCATGTCTTCGTAGTTGCAAGCCATCTCTACTAGTTCTGTAAAAGAGAGTTTGATGTTGCTCATAGCTCTATCGTGATACTTGCGCTTCAGCCCAAATATGAATCTCTTATTCTTCGCTTTGTTGGTCAAAACCAGCTCTGGAGCATAGCGCGATAGCTGAGTGAACTTATTCAGATAGTCTTGAATAGAGAGGTCTCCCTGCTGGAGATTAGCAAATTGCTCCCGCATCCTCTCTAGAGCTTGTTCCGGTACAAACTTCTCATTGAATAAAGTCCTGAACTGCTCCCAAGTCCGGATAGTACCAGCTGCATCCCCAGAGGTAATGGCATCCCACCACAGCTCTGCCTCTTCCTGAAGGAGCCAAATGCCAAGTCGGGCTTTATTGTTAGTTCCCATGCCCATTCCCTCGAAGATTTTCTCACAGGTTTTCAGCCAAGCGACAGCTTCGGTCACTGTGCCAGTGCCAGTAAAAGGTTTCCCTCCAAGATTTTGTACCTCTTAGCTACTTTGTCGAGCTCAAAGTCTTCTGGTGCTGGTGGCGGAATAATAGGACCTTCCACTACTACGGGGATATTCCCCCGTCCTCCTGCTGCATCTCCTCGGCCTCCACGGCCTCCTCTAGCTGCTACTCCACGCGTAGCCATCTAAGAGTACTGTATGAGCAAGAAAAAGAGTCAAGCTCACAGATTTGATAATTTTCATAAATGATAAAGCAAGGGAATACAAGGAAAGATAATGATGATGTACTGATCAAATTGTTTTGCTAATCTGCTTAGCTCATTCTAGGACATTGCTAATCCTACCTCTAATGAGCTACTCGCATTAGAACACTACTGATTCTATTCTGACGAGGTGCTTAATGTGTTAGATCTCGGAACTAGGGTTAACCAAAGCTCTGATACCAACTGTGACGATCCCAAAATCCGAGGGGCGGTATTAAGGATAATCATTAGGAAATAACACATTAATCATCATAGCAGAGTACAGAAAATAGCAGAAACAATAATTAAAATAAATTTTACATGGATATGACAGCGGAATCACAACATGTAGGAATATCAGAATAGCATAACGTGGGGTATACTTAGTAAATAAAAAAAAGAAAGTGATCAGTCATCATCGCCAGAGGCGGAATACATACATGTAGTGAGACATAATAAGAGTATCAGTCAACATCGCCGAAGGCGGAATACATATACATATAATGAGAAATACGGAAAGTAAATCAGTCTGCATCGCCAGTGGCGGAATCATAATATAAATACAGTAATGGCGGAAAATATCTAAGTCATCTCTATGAAGTCAGCCTCGCCATGAGCCAAAAGTGCACGCTATGCAGCAGTGTAGAACCAAAAACCACCTGTCACCTGTACTAGGCTGCCCGTGTGAAAATAAGGGCACCCGCGTTTGCAAAGTGAAACAAACAACGAGTCAGTCATGGGAACTGGTATGAGGAATCTATTTAACAGTTAAACAACAGTAATAACAAATCATAGGACCACGCCGCTTTCGCGGAACGGGTTTACTCCAGTGATTGCTAGTGCATTTAAAACAAAGTAAATTCTTTTTAAAACAACGCAATGCTTTTAGAAAGAATGAAGCCATTATAAGACTCAGGTCCCATCACACAATGCAACGCAATCCGAAGGATAGAGTTTTACCTTATAATAGCCAAATATGCTTGATACGTATAAAGCAAAATCATTTGGTATTATTACTAGTGCATATATGTTTCGAAAACGAATAGCATCATAAATATCAATCATAGGCGACATGAGCGTCCCATGCCACTATGTCGTCATATATAAGTTACAATCGAATCCGTTATCTCGTATTGGAAATTGGATTTCCGTCATGAGTCGAGGCAAGGGGCAAGCTCCTCTCCGCTTCGAGACACTCTAGCAAATGCCTCGGGACTACGCACTCTGGGTAACCCCTGGATGCTTCAGGGCCGGTCCTCACTTACGTTAGAGGATTGGCAATTCCTGAACACACGTTTCCCGGCCCTTACAGACCTATAATCGAGGCGCCTCACATTCCAACAACCACAAAGGTGAAAAATAGGTATATATGTCAGGGCTGGTAAGTCACTGACACCACCATAGCTAGAAAGAAACGTCGTGCTCTCCCTGTAGTCCGTATCCCGTTTTTAACTCATACCGGGGTGTGAGGCTCGTGAATCTACGAAATACACAAAGCTAGGCCACGTAGACCTTGCTTTGATCATCATCCACAAGACTTTGCTTTGCAACAGAAGCCTTGATCACAACATCTTGGCATGCCACATAGGCAGTCCACTCCATACGATTGATTTCTATCGATATATAACCCCTGAGCTCATACGTCTCAGAGAAGGGCGTTAAGCAAAAGAATAAATTCTCCGCCGCCAAACAGATATATATTTAACAGAGATCAATCAATATAGAACAAAATCCAATGTCAGACACACAGTCCATTTACAAGTCCGTCCTGGGTCTGAACGAAACCGGAGGCGTCAATTCCTCGTATATCCGTCCAATCAACACATACGTTCAGACGGCTACTACTTCCGTCCCCTTCCGGTAGCTACTCCGGTTAGGAACCTCAGTAGTGCCCATCCAACCGTTACGAAGATCGTCGGTCTTGAATCGTCTTTGCATTTTCCAATTCGAATCGCTCGCTGAATTATTTGAAATGAGGGTTAGCTCGGCCTTTTCAAATAATTCACATCATTAGAATTTAAATCGATTCTGTATGTGGTTATATCATTCGACATCCATCTTCAAGTTATTTAGTGTTATTTTCATGTCATACACATACAACCATCAAATATCAAACAATTCAAGCACAATTGGTTTATTTGCAACCTATGTTGCTTATAATATTTTATAACGATTTTTCGCCATTTTTATTTATTTAAAAATGGCCATATTTAATTAAACGACGTTTCAGGTCGTGCCATGGCACTGGCGCTGTTTTTCCCTAAGTTTGGTTTACACATATCGGAAAATCTAACCGTTGGATTTCTACAAAGTCTATATCAGTGGGAAGATATTCCCGAAGCGAACCCAACGGTTCCAGTTTCGTGAGAATCCGACGGTCGGATCTTCCACACTAGTCGTTTGAAGTTACGGTTTCAAAATTCGAACTGCAGCGTCGTTATTCGGTTAAATTTAATTATATTTATATTTATATATAAATATAAACGATTCTGGCGCTGTTTTTCTTCAGATTTGAATTAAACATTCCGGACAATCCAACCGTTGGATTTTTACAAGGTTGGTGCCGTTGGAAAGGTATTTCCAAGGCGAACTCAGCGGTTGCGGTTTCGGGAAGATCCGATGGTCGGATTTCTCATACTAATCGTTTCAAATTACGATTCCGAAACGCGAACTGCACGGCCTCTATTCCTTTTAATTATATTTATATTTATATATATAAATATAGTTCATTCCATAGTTTCAACTATAGTTCATTTCATATTTTCAACTTCTTTTTCACTTCAAATATTTCACTAACGCCTTAATATTTCGAAAAATTTCGCCATAACCTCCTTTGTACGGGGAGGGGTTTGGAAATTTATTGGGACGTATTAGGTACCCAATAAATCCTAAAAAGCATTCACATATTTTTAGTGATATAATTTGGTGTTTACGGGGGAGTATGTATTGATAATCACTCCAGAGAATAAATTCCCATCACCCCGTTTTCCGTGTGGAAATAAATAGTCCATGTGCCGTATCTAATAACTAGAGCGACGTGATTATTGTCAACTCTAGACCCGTGTGGGGTTTTTATTAATCTGGCAATTTATCGTTATAATTTATATAGTCCATATCAGTCATCAGTTCAACCTGTAGTATTTAGTCATCGCCATACAAGCCTCTTGCTGGTATGGTAAATCTTCCACCTCGTCACACAAGCTCCAATTGCTTATGTGGAATATGATGAAGTATGCCTATCGTTAAGAAGTATGCCATGTAGTGTAGTTCAAAATTAATTGTTACTATCCTATGGCGTTGTTTATTATTTCACATAGAAAAACCAGCACTCCGCATCCAATGGCATTCACACGAGTTGATATATAAATAAAATTGCGCAGCCAACTCATCAAGGTTTACCTATTTGTCGGGCACGCAAATAATTTCTTTACTCAACAGCTAATCCATTTTTCCTGTTCAACACATGTATATATATGCAGAACAAGCTAATAATAATATTTCTAGCAAACTATTATTTATTTCAACACGTGTGTATTTTTAACTAAGCGTATACATGATAAAAGGAATATTTTTATCATCAAAAATATTTATTCGACACTAGTGCATTTTTAACTAAGCGTATACATGATAAAAGGAATATTTTTATCATCAAAAATATTTATTCGACACTAGTGTATTTTTAACACTTCTTATTCACTATAAAAATATAGTTCTCATTGTCGATTCATTTTATTTTTAGACGACGATAACATTCAACACATGAATTTCAACTCAACGAATGAATTGCGACTCAACACATGAATATTCGATATAGTTTGTATATATATAAAAATGTGATTTTTATCGCTAAAGCCATTTGTTTAAATTCAAATAATATTCGATACATGAATTTCAACTCAACGAATGAATTGCAACTCAACACATGAATATTCTATATCGTTTGTATATATAAAAATGTGATTTTTATCGCTAAAGCCATTTGTTTAAATTCAAATAATATTCAACACACGAATTTCAACTCAACGAATGAATTGCAACTCAACACATGAATATTCGATATAGTTTATATATATATAAAAATGTGATTTTTATTGCTAAAGCCATTTGTTTAAATTCAAATAATATTCAACACATGAATTTCAACTCAACGAATGAATTGCGACTCAACACATGAATATTCGATATAGTTTGTATATATATAAAAATGTGATTTTTATCGCTAAAGCCATTTGTTTAAATTCAAATAATATTCAACACATGAATTTCAACTCAACGAATGAATTGCAACTCAACACATGAATATTCTATATCGTTTGTATATATAAAAATGTGATTTTTATTGCTAAAGCCATTTGTTTAAATTCAAATAATATTCAACACATGAATTTCAACTCAACGAATGAATTGCAACTCGACACATGAATATTCGATATAGCATATGTAAATAGTTTCAATGAATGAAAATTATTCTAACACATAAATATTTCAGAAAATTTCGGCAGCATAACGGCAGGGTAGTTAAAACCGGGACCGTCCCTAGTACGGCTCCTCGCTCTACCTTAAAACCTCGCGGTTTTTGACAATGGGGATCATGCATCTAGTTCGCACGCAGGCGGCATGTTTTATTTTCAATTCCACAATCCTATTCTATTTTGTTTCAACCACAAGAGGGTATTTTTCAACCACAAAGGTATTTTTCAACCATAAAGGTATTTTTCAACCATAATATCAACCACAAACAATTATTTCCAACCATTCGTCAATCATATGATATCACGTCAATCACAAGCAATAAATATCGTCCATGGTCTGTGGACGAGGGGAGTATATATATATATATATAATATAATAATTCACTTGCATTTCATCATAATTTAAAGCATATATGTTTCAAACAACGCTTGTATAATTTATACATTGCTAATATAACTTATACAACACATGTACATGAGGTATACAATGCGTATATAATTTACACTTTACTTATATAATTTATACAACGCGATTACATTCACACAAATAGTTTAGATTCCTCACATTGGTTCTTGCGGTGCTAAAAATCGTAGGAGGGTCAGAAAAATCCGCGGCTTCTTCTAGAATGTAGAGAGCCTCCTTGCGGTCACGGTGTCTCCTGTTTCATCGAATTTCGTTAACATAGCAAAAAGATACGATTTTTACAAATTTGCAACGCTTTAAAGTGTAAAAATCAATTTAGCCGTATACCTCTTTTTGGTTTCGAAACTAGGGTTGAATTTTTCAGCAAATCCGTGAATCTATGCTCCGATCAGAGGGTGGGACTTGAAAGAGGGAAGCGAGGCGGTCCTAACGGTGGTCGGAGGAGCAGGTGCGATCGCCTCTGGCGGTCGTGGCGTCGACGTGAAGTCGGCGGCTTTCTGGGCGTTTTTCTCGACGCTGGCGAAGGGAGGTTGAGCGGGGGTTGGTCGGATTTGAAGAGGGCGGTGAGCGGCGTCGATTGAGGGTGGTGGCGTTGCCTGTGGCGGCGGGATTCTCGTCGGAAAGTTCTGAACGACGAGCGTCGTTCGTTTCGTCTGGCGGCTTAGGGTTTTAGGTTTTTTTTTTTTTTTTTTTAAAGAAAATTTCTCATTGGCTGGAATTTATAGAAAAATTTTAAATAGTGTTTTTGCAAACGGACTCCTTTTTAAACCCAACGACTATCGCCCCTAGCTAAATACCCCCATTCCGGACACAATGGGATATGTTTCTTTGGCCATTTCGACTGTTACAGTCAGTTATTTTTCAATTTAAATTATAAAACATTCGATATTTAATTTAAACGTACATTTCAATTTGCCAGGGCCACAAACTGAATCGAAAAATTCCAGAAAAATAAATCTAGCTTTGTTTTGACGATACGGTTCCTAACAAAACCAGTTTCGTCGAATTCTGAGCTCGTTTGAAAAACGGCCATTTTTAGGTCGACCCATTTTAACAGAATTTGACCAAACACGTTATCTTTTGCCCCGCTCACATACTAGCTTCAAAAATTACGAAATTTGAAACTTAGCAATAATTTGACATCCCGGACCCAACAAAAGTGGTTTCATCGAATTCCGAGGTCGTATGCAAAATCTCAATTTTCAAGGGCTATATATACTATATAGCGACCTTTCTGAAAATTCATTTGGCCATAACTTTTGATTTCCGTTATGAAATTTCGATTTTTCAGATTCGTTAGAAAGGTATTGATAAACAGATTTAAATATTTTCAGTTTCGTTAAAATCTGTTATCTTTTCCACCCGGTACAGTCAGACAAAGTTGGTTTTCAAAAATTTCAAACTGCCCTATCATACCAAATTCTATATTTTATTGAAATATACTATTTCAATCATTCAAATTTCCTGGTAATAACCTAACTTTAAAAATTTTAAACTGGTTCACATTTTCCGGGTTATTACATAGGGACTTGTTCTACAGTATGAAGATACTATTGAAACCATTATGGCAAGTAGCGAGGCCTTGCCCGGTTGCCCTACTCAGTTGGGTTTTCAGCCATTCTACTATCTGAAAGAAAAGGAAGAATCCCTTAGTGGATACTCCTGAGATAGTATTTAAGCTAAAAAGGAACAAAAATGATAAAGATGCCTAGTATAAATGCATGTGATTAATTGGGTATATATATATATATTATAGTTTGGAAAATCCTTTTAAATATACAAATACGCCTCTCATACGTATAATTCCCTTATAATCGGGTAACCTATGCTCTGATACCAAATGTAACAACCCGCTCGGAATATGCCTAAATTTCGACCCAGAAAAGGCCTATCAAAAATTAGAGCCACTCTAAACGGGTCGTTGGTTCCTATAAGGATTACATTTACATTGAATACACACACACACACACACACACACAGATACTTCGAATGGAAATCTCACTCAGCGAAAAGAGAAAATATAATACTGAAATAAGATGTACCATTTATTTAAAAATCACAAAAATACAACAGTCATAGTTACATCTGTTCAATGGGTACATCAAACAGTTCATTCTCACATGTTTCCAAAAGAAGAAAAGCAATAACTACCAATATGGTGTTACCCATATACTGACCTGTTGGATATGTTAAGAAGAGGGGTTTCTGTGTGACTGAAATATGGTGTTACTTAATGTCCATACCTTATATTTTTAGCAGGTTACATATGCCAAGATATGTCTACGCAACACGAAACAAGCACCAAGTATCTAACCAATGGGGTGGATATCCAAATCAATCTCCCATTAGTGTTTTTAGTGTAAAAAACCAACGAGATGGGCATCCTCGGTCACTTATGGCCCTATTAAAGGTGGATTCTTATAATCTCTTATAACCCTGAGGCAGATCCCTAGCCCCTTAAGACCCCGTCCCAATACGTTAACATTCTTAGGTCTATACTCTCACTTGTATTACGAGAAGTAGTATTGCGAACGTTGCTACTTAATTGATATTACGATAGGACAGCTATGTCACTTAAGAATTCCCTTAGATAGTTGGTGAGTGTGCAATGGCCACATATCTTTTAAATATAAATTTGTCCTGAGTTGAGCCCTTACAAGCTTGTAGAGGAAGTGGACATCCCCGTGAACTACCCTACTCCGTTACCGTTTATGCCCAACCACTTTTATGTAAGGAGGACCCAAAGACTTACTTCAAATCTAGTAAGGGTGGGTGGGTCCCATGACTTTGTTTCCTCTCCAAGGAATAAATCTTCGGAGGGATCCTAGTCCTAACCACTTAAGACCCAAACTAGATAAAAAGAGAGTCAGCCACATAAGACCTTCTCAAGGCATTGTAAACCTGCCTATTTTCACACACAATAAACTTATATATATATATAGTTATATATGTATACACACTAGACCCCTCACATTAATCCATACACCTATAGATGCTGGATATGCCAGTCGGTTTCGGGCAGACTTCTACTACAAGTTAGTTTAACCTCGTGTCTTGTGTACTAAGTTTTTGAATGGCCCTTGGCACTTAGACATCTCACATTAGTTGGACCCACTTGTGGTTGCTGGATTTGTCGGTCGGCTCCAGGAAGATTTCTACCACAAATGGCAACTAACCTCGTGTCTATGTGCCATTATTAAAATATATAACGGCGTTCTATATACGCACACACAAGCAATCAAATATATATTTATTACAGGGACATTTCAAATTTGAATTCTAACCTAATCGCATTTATTACACTAATACAACGTTAACTACGTTGATTACGTTTACATAAGTATAATAATTATATCGTCTAAATAACGTAAATATTCTTACAAACGAGGAAACGTTATAATGAGATGACAATTGTCAATTTGTCCAAATCAACGTGTAAAAGTTAGTTTTTCCATACTTTTACCATTACAACTTAGGCATAATGGCATAATAACAAGATAACATATAGCAGTGGATGGAAAATATAAATTCATACAAACTTTCAACTTGCATCCTAGGCTTGTTGGAATGATTTCAATACTGGATTAAAAATAGAGTATTACATACATTTATATGTGTATGTTTATAATCTCTACTTTGTCTAATTCACCCCTTTTTGTGTATGATGCACATAAAAACGTTAAGATTTAACATATTTCAGGTATAAATACGTTTGGATTCAAAATAGAATCCAAACCTAATCAAATTATGAAATACCCAAATCTAAACCCTTTTAGGTTACAATTAAATGTTTGATAAAGGTGAATTATACATAATAGAAACAACAGTAGCAACACCCATTTTCATCTTTAACCTAATATTAAAATCAACAATCCACAAAACCCAAATAATCATGACAATTCCTATGCAAATACAAGATAGAGGATTTGGGGTTTTTAGTGTTTATTATCGGTTTACAAATCCTCCTAGGCATATCTTTCAACATGATAATCTAATAAAAATATGATTATGTCTAAGTAAACGATAGTCCACTCCCAGATCTGGCTATACAAAGAGGAATCTGTGGTAGATCTAGATCTGTGCTTTAATCTTTGCAGTCAAACATGCTCCAATAATCTTCCTAATTATATATATATATATACACACATAATAAACATGTATTAAAATCTTATATACATATATTTATACCAAATTCCAGAATACTAAACCTATATGAATTAGAATAGAGGGAGAGGTTAAGGATTGGGTTGGAGAAATAGAAGAATCCTTAACCCTTATCTTTTATTTTTCTCTGGAATTTAGTAATGGAAGAGAGGCAGCATGGAGGCAGGGATAGAGGATGGTTAGGGTTTCATAGTGTGATATGAGAGGCTATATGTTTGTACCAAAAATGGTTCAGACACCGAGGGTACGAGAATTGTACTTCACCAATATGGTTAGAAAATGAATGGAGCTGCACTCAATGACAATCAAAAGTAAAAATGCGAAGGAAATAAAATGGAGACGAGGTTTTAGAATGGTTCAGCCTTGTGGTAGGCCTACATCCACTGTGAATGGAATTTTTATTATCATGATAATAGTTACAAAGCGCATAAACTCTCATCTTCATACATCTTCTTACTCTCTCAATACATTATCACTTTTACATACAAATCTTGCTTAGATTCATGAGGTTCAATGAAAGAATGGCGGAATCTATGGAGGAGAAGGATGGATGAGCGTCGGAGGAGGAGGATGTCTTCGATCTTTTACACTTATAGGATTTTAATGGATGCCATGGCCAAGTGGATCAGAGTTCTTCAAACGGAGATGATGATCATGGTCGAAATGTTTTAGGAATGGCTGAGGACGGAATTTAGCAGCACTTCGTAGTGGCCAGCAGACTCCCCTTTTCCAGTGGCAACCAAGGCCTATTTATAGGCGAGCCTTTCCCGAGGAAATGAATTGGAGTTCACATTTGTAGGTTACAGGTCGCCTGTCTTATTAATTACAAACATGCCCTCGCTTAGTTGTAGCTAACTGGTGATAGTTGTTTCCAGCTATTTTGCGCAAGTGACTTTATAGGAGCGAGTAGTTGTATAGGAACAAGTGATTGCATTGGTGTTGGCATATTGAACGGGCGGACAAGCAATGAGTGCACATGCGTGACTTGTTGAAGCTCCTCGGTTAGTATAAGAATGGTCGACCGGATCATGTTAAGCCTTTTGTAATTTTCTGGTTGAAGCATCTGTATCTGATGGTAGATGGGCAACCGATCGAAGCTTATAAAGCTGCCATATGTGCGAACGCTCTGAAGTTGACATTTGTTGGATTAGTAGATAGCATACGATTGTAGCATTAGTGACTGATGGACGAGAGTCTGAGGTCGCAATCCATGAGCGGTGCATGGGGTACATGTACGACCTTTAACATCTTTGTGTTTCCTGATATGTACGACCGACTGGGACAGTATAAGCAAACGGCTGCAAAACAGGATGCGTGATCAGAACCAATCTTCTTCCTTGTCTTGTAAGTATGACCATTTCCTATGGTCGAGTTAATCTATCATATTCGATCCATTTTGACGAACGGTTGAACTAACCATTCTTATCGAGCCCTTTCTACGCTAGAGCGTTTAAACGTTCTTTTGTCGTAGAGGTGAATGAATTTTCCTGATATGAGCGACCGACTTCTTCGTACATAGACGACTGGTCCTTTGAGATGTGCTCGTTCCTTGCGCTCTTGGTTATGCGCAAACGACCCTCGGATATTAGAGCGGGTGACCCTTATTTTAAGTATGAATCTCCTAAGCTCGCCTGGGCCATATTTCCTTTTGGCATAGTCGAGCCAGGTTGTATGACTGGTGTGGGACCCATTAGTTTTGATGTTGTGTGTTCCTCCTTGTTGATGAATTCAGCTTTGGTTACTTGAGACTACCTTTTACTTTATATGAACGATCCGAGTATCTTGGATCGCTCATGCATGTCTAAGCTCTGCAATGATCATCCTGTATGTCTTATGAAGATTTGATACACAAATTAGGGATAAACATTTGCCCCTTGAAGTTCGTAATTTCCTAGTTTCACGAAAGATTACAGACTTCAAAAAAACTATAGTGATTTGGTGAATTAAATCTTCGTTTTCTAAGGTGTAATTATTCAAGGCTCTTGGTTGTTCTGGATTGACCAAGATCAAGGCTTCCTTAAGTCGCTCGTACTGCCAGGCACAACATGATGGTTCGAGTGAGTTAGTTTTGGTGGGTCATTATACTTTTTTAGCTGGGCCGTTTTGAATTTGACGAGGCTGACGTGGTAAGAACATCTTGGACTAGCTTACTTTTTATACCTTCCCCATCTCACCTCTTTCCCGAAGAAATCTCTTGATGGTAACACTATTCTAGAGAGCTTTACAAGGTAATCCACACCCTTTAATTTTTGCCTTGATTTTTCTTAAAAAATTCTCAGTTCTCTTAGCTTACTATTCTGTTTGATGCTTCCAGTAACTTTCGATTGATTAAGGCAACTTTTCTTTAGATCCAAAGCACCATGATTTTTTTAGGTGAGTTCTTACTTTTTACTTTGTCTTGTTTTTCTCGAGTAGTTTCCGATTTCATAGATAGTTTCGAGCTAAGGCATTCTTATGTGAGCTTCGATCAGTTTGAATATGGATTGGGATTTTTGGAAAAAATTAGGTCTGTTTGATGAAGATGTTGCTTTAGTATGAACCTGAATAGCATGAAACTTTTTAAAACTTTGATTTTGATTTTTCCTATAAGCCATTTGCTGAAATGCCTCAGACATCATTGGTTAACCAAATATGGCTTCTGCTCGCGCCTAAACCTGGTTGGGCTGTTTTGACTAATATCCAAACTTCAGACTGAAATGGCCTTTTGATGTTCGACACACACTGAAATATCTTTTGACCTTTTCTTTAGGCTCAAGGATGAAATTCCTTATGTTAAAAAGACCAAGAAAGAAGTTAATGAATAAAGTTGGCAGGAAAAGTAGGCCGAAGAGTCGAAGGAATTTGGGCAAAAATGACCCTCGGAGATGTTGTACACTGGACGAACCTCTCGTCTCGGATATTCAAACTGCTTCTGACCAACCACCCTTGGCTTATCCGTCCATCATCTCAAATTCTGCAGATCTCCAAACAATCGTATGTAGGCCTCTTTATGTTCCTAATCCATGTCATCCAACACACGCTGAACAATTCGAGGGTTGGTGTTTAGAAGGTATGTGCTTTGACTTGAACATAGACCCGTATGGCAAATGGATTATCGTTGGTAGGATGGATGCTATAAAAGACTGCATACTAGCTGAATTTAACCAGTTGGAGGCGCGTCCAAATTTGGTTGGAGGCCTTATTGTGGAAGTCAGGGATTACATTGTAAGACAATTGGGCGCTTGGCGTACTCTTGCTGGTGATCTTCAGAGGTTGAACAGAGAGAACGTCGACCGAATCCATGCTTTGAAGAAAGATAAGTTTGAGCTTATCAAGGCCCTTGAATCCCTGGAGAGGGCCACTTCCTTTTACACCTGAAAATTATAACTGGCTAGCTTTATCTTTTATTATTTCCGCTGTTTATCTTAATGTGCTATGTTTAGCCTGGCTTATTTATACGGGTGTCAGTCCTTCTTATTATCACGCGCTTATGTTGGTGACATTATGACTGATTTGGGCCTTGGTTCATGGTACTGTAGTTTTTCTTTATATATATATAGTTTAGCTATCTTCTCGTTGGTGCGTTGCACATTACACCTTTATCGCTATTCATTTGTATGGCTCAACACTTTGTTAATTGTACGACTGCACCCGACTTATAACGTGTAAGATTATCATTACTGGTTCGTTTTAACGTTACGGTTAAACCTCCGTACCAAATTTCATTATAATCTTAAACGTTCAAGCATTTACCCATGTTTTAGTAACTTGTTAATTCAAATCCTGCGGAGTTCGAACTTGAAAATGTGCCTCGCGAAGAGGTTTATGCTCTCCATATTTAATTTGCGTTTTTCGCTGACCCTATGCCCCAAGCCCTTCGGAGACTCGATTAAATACGTATTCTTATATATATATATATATACGTGTTTGTTGTTTTTTATTAAAATGTATTCAACCACATATCTCGCTGACTCGGTGACCCAAGCCCTTCGGACGCTGGTCTTGAATACGTGCCCCCATGGGAGGACTTGGATTTCAAGTTTTCAATCCATTCTAGGTCCTGCTTGATCTAGTTATTTTGAATTCAAGAAAGACCTAGAATGGATACCCCTTTCGGCTAGGATTTGTGTTAGGCTAGGATATATGTTACCCCCTTTCGGCTAGGATTTATGTTACCCCATTTTGGCTAAGATTTCTGAATGCACTGGTCCTTCCAACTTTATGCTTCATCCCGAGAGGTGGACACTAATTCTTCTCATCGATTTTTTGTTCGATTTAAAGAATTCGTATCCTGCACCTAACAAGGTGCCACTTTTGAGACTAACAATTTTCATCCATGGGACAAATTTGATATTATCTTTGTATTTTCCTCAAAGCTTGACGCTAACCCCTATAACGGATGTTAAGAGTTTGATGTGTTCCATAGTGAAAAGTGTAGCCTTATGACTTGCAGTTTGCTTACTACGCCTTTCCAGAATATTTTATTCTTTTAAAGCGAAGTGCTTATTTATCCAACTTAATTCGCATGATGTTTTTGGCTCCCATGTGGTTTTGCTTGAAACATGCTTTTGGAAACCTTTCATTATGGTTTAGTTGTCGATGAGCGACCACTTCTATTATGCCTACATTTTAAGAAATCAACTTTTAGTATGAGCTTACAAGTATGTTACTTAGGTATGCACATAATTTTTGGTTTGTAAGGCATTTGCATGTAAAACACTATCAATTACTTTCATGAATATAGCAAGTAACAAATTAGAATAGAGTGACTACTGGTTCTTAAGTAATAAGGCAAGACAAAAATAATAAAGCAAGGTAAAGCGATGGAGGTTGCTTATTCAGGGTCGCCGACACTAGAAGGTTGACTTCTGGTCCTTAAGTAAGTACTGGCTTTGGATTGGTTTGAGCGATCTACTCATTATTTGTTGCCCCTTGCATGTAGAGATTTGGTGCAGTGTTTATGAACTCTTATGTATTGCTGTAAACGATTCCTTCTGATCACCCCCTCAATTAATTATTTTAAGTGGCTGCAAACATTTGTATCGTGCCCTGACTGGTTATGAAATTGACAAAACCTTCCCGATCTCATAGCAGCATCTTTGACATGCATTTGTTTTGGGATCGGATATTTCCCTGTATCCTTAGTTACCACGAAAATATTCCCTATGGTGTCATTGAGGGGAGCGAGCTCAGAATCCTTAAAGAAGCGTAGCTTATTCTTAGCTCGGTTATCTTTTCCTTCATTGTTCCTTTTCTAACTAATAAAGTCACTTTGCGCACCACCTTTCCTTTTTTGTTGTTCACATACTGGATTCTCTTCGACATTCATACATTCTTCGGCTTTAGTAAGTAGTTGCTCGAGTGTGCTTGGTTTCTTCTTCTTAATCCACCATCCTAACTTGGTCTTTTTACATACGACCCCTTTCAAAGCCATCAAAACTAAATGGGGTTCATAATTTTCAACTTCAACCACTGCTGTATTAAAGCAGGCGAGGAAAACTTTGATGGACTCTCCTTTTTTTGTTGTAGTTCTCTTAGTTCCATAACATCTCGAACCCTAGTTGTTAGGAACCTGAACTGCTTACTGAACAATCTAATCAAGGTAGCAAAGTTGTCCACAGACTTCGGCGGTAGCTTTGTGAACCAGAGGTAGGCCACTTCTTCTAGATTAGTCGGGAAATATATGCATTTGACCTCATCGGTGGCGCGTGCCCCGTTCATATGCTGATCATATCTGAACAGGAATGCATTGGGGTCGCTTGTCCCTTTGTAGGATTGCAATATTAGAGGTTTAAATTTCTGTGGATATATGGCCATTTTGATTCTTTCGGTGAGTGGGGTTTTAGTTGGAGAAAATTCCCACTCCTCTCGATTATCCTCTTTTCTCAACCTATCCTTCACAATTCCACATGCCATTCCTAAAATATATTCCTGCTTTTTATTCCGACCCATGGAACAAGCGCCTTCTTCCTTGCCAAATTCTTGCCTAAGTGTGTAATTACAATCTGGAGATGGGGAATATGGGCTTTCTTTTGAGAGAAATGCCTCTTTTGTAGGATCATTTACTCGTTGAGAGGTTGTGTCACTGGGGTGGTTCCGCATGGGCGCTTTAGCTCTTCCATGGTCCAGATTAACATGATTTGTGATTTTCTGAACTGAATTTTGTTGTTTCAAGCCTGAATCAAAGGATTCTGCAATGTATACTTGACTTGTTCGAGCGGGTAGAAAACAAGCGGCACTTATCGCAGCTTTTGCGATAACGCTTGAATAGCGAGCATTGATTCAAGTTTTTTCATCATTGCATCGTTTGCAATGGTTATCTGACTCGTCAGTCCCACCATTGCTTCTTCTAATTCTCTTTTGGTTACAGCTTCCTCAATTTCTGATGATTCTCCGACCTCAAATCGGATGGTGGGCGACGCAACAATATTAACACTGTTGGTGAGGTCGTCGATTTCGCCAATAGCTTCCTCCGTCGTGTTCATGATTCAAGCAAAGTTTCTCTTAGGAAATCTCGTTGGACTTCAACAAGGAAAGATTCAAATACGGCCCCACGGTGTGCGCCAAAATGTTTGCACCAAAAATGGTTCAAACAAAGAGGGTATGAGAATTGTACTTCACCAATATGGTTAGAAAATGAATGGATCTGCACTTAACAACAATTGAAAGTAAAAATTCAAAGGAAATAAAATGGGGACGAGGTTTTAGAGTGGTTCAACCTTGTGTTAGGCCTACATCCACTGTTAATGGAATTTGTATTATCATGACAATAGTTACAAAGCGCATAAACTCTCCTTCTGCATACATCTTCTTACAATCTCAATATATTATCACTTTTACATACAAATCTCGCTTAGATTCACAAGGTTCAATGAAAGAATGGTGGAATCTATGGAGAAGGATGGATGATGTAACGACCCAGAAAATCTGAACCAATTTAAAATTTTTAAATTGGCTAAAATCATGGATTTTAAATATTTAAAATAAATATTTTAAATAATGGCGATGAAAACTGAGTTTGAATCGACAATTGAAAACGAATATAATTAATTATAATTATAAACAAGGCCTGAAATGGCGCTGTAGTTTCAAAAATTGAATTCGAACTTTGTCGGACTATACCGGGTGCAAAACAATCCGGAATTTAGTGAAACCAAAAATATATAAATCTGTTAATGAATACCTTTCCAATGAATCTGACAAATCGAAATTTGATAGCGGGAATCAAAAGATATGTCCAGTTGAAAATTCTGAATAGTCGCTATGGAATTCAGGCCCTTATAAATGGACATTTTGCAAACGACCTTGGATTTCGACGAAACCACTTTTGTTGGATCCGTGATGTCAAATTATTGCTAGGTTTCAAATTTCATAATTTTTCGAATCAATATGTGAGCGTGGCAAAGGAAAATGCGTTTGACCGGTTTTAGTTGATTTTAATCGACTGGAAATTGGCCATTTTTCAAACGGTCTCAGAATTTGACGAAACTAGTTTTGTTAGGACCGTATCATCAATACGAAGCAAGAAAATATTTTTCGAGAATTTTTCTAGTTAGTATGTGACCCCGGTAAATCGAAATGCGTGTTCAAATTCAATATATAGAGTTATATGTTGGTTTTGACGGAAACTGATCGAAACAGTCGAATCAGCTTACGATACATGTCCCATTGTGTTCGGAATGGGGGTAATATGCTATGGACGACAGTCGGTGAGCTTGATTTCGAGTTCGTATTAAAAAGCAACCTTTTTGAATTTAAAATTAAAATTAAATAATTTTTTTTTATAAAACCCCCTCCCTCCTTTCTGTTCTTTCATAACACACGAGCCCCCTTTTTACTAATAATCGATTTCCTCCCCGATCCAAGAGGCACGCCGACACCGCCCTCCCCCACGACCACCTCGCTCCGCCTCGAGACCCCTCCCCCTCTAGTTCTCTCTCTCTCCTCCTTCAGGCGAACTCCCATTCGCGAACTCCAGGACAACGAGCACCATCGAAGACCGCGCCGCCGAGGCCAACGACCACCGCCCTCCTCCGCAAGCCCCCAGCCACCACTAGCGCCGCTTTCGACGTCCCCAGCCCCCCCGGCGCGCCTCAGCCCTCCTCCGACAGTGAGCCTTTCTGTCGTGACCTCCTGAAGCAAAACAGTGAGCGTTCCTTCCTCTTTTTATTTAAATAATTAAACACTGAACTTCCTTTTCAGATTTTGATTTTTTATATATTTATATAACATAGAAAATAAACTGATTTTTATATGCGATATTAACATAGAAAGGTCGGATTTTTATATGCGATATTAACATAGAAAGGTCGGATTTTTATATGCGATATTAAAATAGAAAGGTCGGATTTTTAATGAAGTAAAGTTTTGATTTTTCAAAATTAAAAGATTGGATTTTTATACGAAGAAAGTCATGATTTTTCTTCATAGAAAAGATCGAATTTTCCATATGAGACAGTGAAGTAAAAATTAGTTTTCTCCAGATAAAAGTGGCGATAAATATTATATTTTTATAAATATGAAATGGCGATGAAAAAATTCTATTTTTACATTATAGAAGTAGCGATAAAAAAATTCGATTTTTCTATATATGAATGTGAAGTAAAAATTCAATTTTTATTATATATGTAGCGAAATAAAAATTCGATTTTTATATATAGGAATTGAAATAAAAAATATAATGTTTATATAGAATGAAGCGTCGAAACTATATATGAAGAAATAAAAATATGATTTTTATTTATTAGAATGAAGCAATAAAAATATGATTTTTATTATGAACAGCGGGACATAGAACTGCATTGGGATTTCAAGCAGATCCAGACGGTTCAACAGTTCAGAAGCAAAGCACGGCGGAGTGGAACCCAAGGTGAGATTTCTGATTTAAAAACAATATGGAAAACGACGGTGTATAAATTATATAGTCGATGTATGAGTTATATAAACGTTGTACACCTCTTGTATAAGCGTTGTATAAGTTGTACGTTCGATGTATAAGTTATATATGCGTTGTAAAAATTATATATGTGTTGAAATAAAAGTGAATTGCTATATATAAATAAATAAATATATATATATATATATATACGCCCCTCGTCCACAAACCATGGACGATATTTATTGGTTGTGATTGGTGTGAAAATTGATTGATAGCGAATGGTTGTTTGAAATTGTTTGTGATTGATATTGATTGATTGTGGTTGAAAAATACCCATTTGTGGTTGAGAAATATTTGGTTGAAACCACTTAGGATTAGTTTGTGGAAATGAAATGAATATATACATGCCGCCTGCGTGCGAACTAGATGCATGATCCCCATTGTCAAAAACCGCGAGGTTTTAAGGTAGAGCGAGGAGCCGTACTAGGGACGGTCCCGGTTTTAACTACCCTGCCGTTATGCTGCCGAAATTTTGAATAATATTCATGTGTTTGAATTATTTTCATTTGCTGAAACTATATTTATTAATTGAATAGAAAACCTTCATGTGTTGAATCGATATTCATTCGTTGATTAGAAATTCATGTGTTGAATGGTATTCGCGTTTTAAATATAAAAATCACATTTTTATCTATATATAGAAACTATAGAAAACCTTCATGTGTTGAATCGATATTCATTCGTTGATTAGAAATTCATGTGTTGAATGGTATTCGCGTTTTAAATATAAAAATCACATTTTTATCTATATATAGAAACTATAGAAAACCTTCATGTGTTGAATCGATATTCATTCGTTGATTTGAAATTCATGTGTTGAATGGTATTCGTATTTTGAAATAAATTGTTTGATAATTAAAATCACCTTTTATCGACTATACGAACTGTGTGAAATGATCTCGTTTTGAAAGAAATTGTTTTATAAGAAAAATCCTATTTTTATCACCAATATGAAATATATAAAATAATAGTGTTTTGAAATGAATTGTTTTACAATAAAAATCACATTTTTATTATATACATGAATCGTTGAAATGTGAAGTGTTAAAAATAGCCACTCGTTCAAATAAACATATATGAGTTGAAATATTCATTAATTAGCTAATGATATGATTTGTACCTATGTATGTAACATTAGAATGAATGTTGTTTTTAAACCAAATAGAAATCAAATATGAAGTTGAATAGAAAATGATAAATGATAAGAACTATATATATATGTACATGCATATTCATTGAACAGGTTATAGCAAAGGGGCTAGAGAAGAGGAATAAAATTTTGTGCCCGACAAATAGGTACACATTTACTGTTTTGTTTGGGTGATGATTTTATGAGCCTGTTGGCTTTTTCTTTTTCTTTTTGAGATTAGAAGGACCGGGGAAGCTATTTGAGATTTCCCGATGCTCCCGGTGCAGGGGAGGTTATGGCGAAATTTTCCAAAATTTTAAGGCGTTAGTGAAATATTTGAAGTGAAAACGATATTGAAATCATTGAATGAACTATATTTATATAAATATATAAATATAAATAAAATTAAAATGAAACGTAGTCGTGCAGTTCGCATTTTGAAACCATGATTTCAAACAACTAGTGCGGGAAATCCGACCATTGGATTTTCCCGAAACCGCAACCGTCGGGTTCGCCTTGGAAATATCTTCCCAACGGCACCAACTTTATAAAAATCCAACGGTTGGATTGTCTGGAATGTTTAATTCAAATCTGAAGAAAAACAGCGCCAGAAGCGATTATATTTATATATATATATAAATATAATTATATATTTAATCGAATAACGACGCTGCAATTCGTATTTTGAAATCGAAACTTCAAACGATTGTACCGGGAGATCCGACCGTCGGATTTTCCCGAAACTGGAACCGTTGGATTCGTTTTGAAAAGACCTTTCTAATGATATAAATTTTGTGAAGATCCAACGGTTAGATTTTTAGATATGTGTAAATCAAATCTGAAGAAAAACAGCGCCACGACCGCGTTATGGCCCCGAAGCGTCGTTTTGAATAAATTGGCTATTTTAAAATAAATAAAAATAGCGATAAATCGTTATAAAATATCATAAACGATGTGGAATGGAAATAAACTGAATTTGCTCGATTTATGTGGCTTTTGATGGTTGAATGTGTTTGGTGTGAAAATTACATTAAAGAACAAGATTGGTGTTGTCAAATAATTTAACCATTGAAATAAATTGATTTGAAATTCTAAATATACGTGAATTATTTGAAAAGGCCGAGTTAATTCTCATTTCAAATGATTGACCGACGATTGAAAGTCGGAGATGAAGACGGTGGTCGAAGACCGGAGATCTTCACCTCGTTTGGATGGTAACCGAGGTCCTGATTGGGAGGCATCCCGAAATATGGATAATGAGTGGTGATCGTCCAGACGTACGTGGTGATCGAAAGGTTTGCGAGGTATTTAGTGCCTCCGGTTTCGTTCAGACCCAGAACGGACTTGTAAATGGACGGTGTGTCTGACATTGGATTTTATTCTATGTTGATTGATCTCTATTAAATATACATCTGTTGGCGGCGGAGAATTTATTCTTTTGCTTAACGCCCTTCTCTGAGACGCACGAGCTCAGAGGTTGTATATCGATGGACATCAGTCGCATGACATGAATTGCCTGTGTGGCATGCTAAGATGCAGTGATCAGGGCTTCTGTTGAAAAGCAAAGCCTTGTGGAGATGATCAAAGCACCGCCTGTGTGGCGTAGCTTTGTGTATAACGTGAATTCGCGATCCTCACACCCCGGTATGAACCAGAAACGGGAGGAAGGACCTCAGGGAGGGCATGCGTTTCTTTCTAGCTAGGGTGGTGTCAGTGACCTATCAGCCCTGACATTTATATACTTTTCACCTATGTGGTTGTTGCTGTTGTGAGGCGCCTCGGTTTGATCGGACGATCCGGGTCCGATGGAGTCATTCGTTGGCTCGTTTGCGCCCCAAAGGACGGGGAAACGTATTGCTCAGGCATTTTAATCCACATCGGTGGACCGGCCCTATCGCTCCTAGGGTCACTCGAGCTCTGATCCTGAGACATGGTAGGCTAGATTGTCTCGAATTCGGTAAGGACTATCTTTTGCCTTGGTTCATGACGGAAATCCAATTTCCAAATACGTGATCGTGCGGTTTCGATTGTATAGATATTTGGCGACATAGTGGCATGGGATGCTCATGTCGTCTATGATTGATAGTTATGATTTGAAATTGTTTTCGAAACATATAAACACTAGCAATAATATCAAATGCCTTTGTTTTATTCGTATCAAGCATATTTTGGCCGTTATAAGGTAAAAACTCTATCCTCCGGTTTGCGTTGCATTGTGTGATGGGAACTGAGTCTTATAATGGCTTCATTTTTATAAAAAAACATGGCGATGTTTTAAAAGAAAGATTTGTTTTAAAGCACTGGCAATCCAATGGAGTAAACCCGTTTCATGAAAGTGGCGTGGTCCTGTGATTAGCCAAATTATATATGTGTAGAGTAGATTTCTCATACCAGTCCCATGACTGACTCGTAGTTTGTTTCACTTTCAAACTCGGGTGCCCCTTTTTCTACACGGGCAGCCTTGTATTCTGGTTTAGCTGGTTCTTTCTGGATAGTTGGAGCTGAAGATGGATTCTATCATTTATCTCTTTTTATGCTGTTCAGCTCCTATTGTACATGTTATGTTTGTTTTCCGCTGTAGACATTTATGTATAGCTGAACTGTATTTGTACTAAGTAAGATCCTGTATACTGTGTAACTCTGATGATTACTTTTATCCAGTATATTCTATTGTTCATTATCTGGTGTATTTATTTAATTCTGTTCTGCTATTATCTGTTCTGTGTTATATTCCAAAGATAACCCTTGTCTCCGTCTGAACGGGATTTCGGGTCGTCTCAGATGAGCATCGAAGAGGAAGATATCTTCGATCTTTTGCACTTATAGGATTTTAATGGACGCCATGGCCAAGTGGATGAAAGATCTTCGAACGGATATGATGATCATGGTCGAAATGTTTTAGGAATAACGGAGGACGGAATTTAGCAGCACTTCATGGTGGCTAGAAGTCTCCCCTTTTCCAATGGCAGCCATGGTATTTATAGGTGTGCCTTTCTCGAGGAAATGAATTGGAGTTCACATTTGCACGTTACAGGACGCCTGTCTTATTAATTAAAAACATGCCCCCACTTAGTTGTAGCCAACTGGTGATAGTTGTTTCCAGTTGTCCTGTGCGAGCGACTTCATAAGAGTGAGTAGTTGCATAGGAACAAGTGATTGCATATGTCTTGGCATACTCAAATGGCGGACAGGCAATGAGTGCACATGCATGACTTGTCAAAGCTCCCCAGTTAGTATAAGAATGGTCGATCAGATCATGTTAAGCCTTTTGTAATTGTCTGGTTGGAGCATCTGTATCTGATGGTAAATGGGCAACCGATCGAAGCTTGTAAAGCTGCCATATGTGCGTACCCTCTGGAGTTGACATCTATCAGATTAGTAGATAGCATATGATTGTAGCATCCGTGATTGATGGACGAGAGTCTGAGGTCGCAATCCATGAGTGGTGCATGGGGTACATGTACGACCTTTAGCATCTTTGTGTTTCCTGATATGTACGACCGACTGGGACAGGATAAGCGAACGGCTGCAAAATAGGATGCGTGATCAAAACCAATCTTCTTCCTTGTCTTGTAAGTATGTCCATTTCCTATGGTCGAGTTAATCTGTTATATTCGATCCATTTTGATGAATAGTTGAACTAACCGTTCTTATCGAGCCATTTCTACGCTAGAGCGTTTGAACGTTCTTTTATCGTAGAGGTGAATGACTTTTCCTGACATGAGCGACCGACTTCTTCGGACATAGACGGCCGGTCCTTTGAGCTGTGCTCGTTCGTTGTGCTCTTGGTTAAGCGCAAACGACCCTCGGATATTAGAGCAGGTGACCCTTATTTTAAGTACGAACCTCCTAAGCTCGCCAGGGCCGTATTGCCTTTTGGCATAATCAAGCCAGGTCATATGACTAGTGTGGGACCCATTAATTTTGATGTTGTGTGTTCCTCCTTGTTGATGTGTTTGGCTTCGGTTACGTGATACTGCCTTTTACTTTATATGAACGATCCGACTATTTTGGATCGCTCATGCATGTCTAAGCTCTACAGCGATTGTCCTGTATGTCTTATAAAGATTTGATACACGAATTAGGGATAAACACTATATATAGTTGCCCGTGTGAGCATAGACCATTGGATTGAACTTATTTAATCCAGGCCTTTTATTTATATATATCCTCTAAAAAAACCTAACCACATAGATTTGTTGGGTTGTCCAGTTGCCAGGCGGTCGACCTGAGCGGGTGACTGGCTGTCAACACCCTTAAGGGAGGCGACCCCCTGGGGCTGGAACGCCCAATAAAGGTGCATTGCTGAGGTGTTAAATTTAATTAATACTGAAACACCCCACCTCTGTTAAGGTCACACACGAAGGGAATGTCTTAACTTTGGTGGAGCATTTTAGGTAAAAGATACAGATAAATTACAAGACAGACAAATAAAGCAGCGGAAAATAAAGTCATTTTATAAACAATGCGATTCAGTCAAGCTTTTACAACAGTTGTCTCAATCATACTTAAGAGTAATACATAGAACTTCTATCTTGTAAAAAAAACTTCCAAATATGAAAGAAGCACAAAAACAACAATGATATTCCCCAATAAAGCATGAATCAGCCATAGCAGTGGAAGAGAGAGTCCAAAGCAAAACATCGACTATCTTCAAGCTTGAAAAGAAAACTGAGCTGAGTGGTAACATTTCCTCCCTGTGAACCTGGGGAGGGGGGAATGGAAGAAAATAGGCGAAACAAAACTAGGCAGACATAAGTCTAGTAAGTTCGGTGACTTTCAGCATATAAACACGCAAAAGCATCATGACATGAATAAACTGAATATAAGAGAATACTGTGATAATAGGAATAACAAGATAACATAGGATAAGCATAAGGTATGATAAGGCAAGATAAACTGAATGCGCTTCTACTCTTTCTCTGCTTCACTACTACCCTGTTATTCTGATTTCTATATCTCTGCACCACCTAACTAGTGTCCCAACTAGTAATCTGTATAAAATGGTAATATGATAATGTGATCCCAATCCCCGCAATTGTGGTATCCTTCAGGTGTACATCTATCGTGAGGATTCCACCTCAATCTGCCTAATTGCCATGAACATGTTAGATGTACCCTTACTACCCTATCGATCGGCTCTTTACTTGCATTAATGTTCCATGTGTCTGTGTCAATCAGCCCTCTCTTGCGTGTAAATACCCTGTGTTGGTCCCACCATAAGGTGTATCAATCCTTATGATAGCGACCCAACATGATTCAAGATGCACAGTGTATAACTACTGGTACTCAGTGCTTGCTTTTTCCCATTCCGGAGTACGTGCACGCCCGTAAACCGTCGGAACCTACACTGACGTACCTCCTGCCGTTGTTTTGACCTCTTATAATCAGCCCAGTAATCGTGCCCACCCTGCCTAGTTTCAAGGTACCATGATACATCTATGTGGGTTACTGCTGAAATGGGTCCCCGTTACTAGGGTTTCCTTCTGGTTAAGTTTGTGGGCCTATATATACAAATATTACCCACCTACACGAGATGTACTTAACCCTCCCACCGATTCTAGCATGTTTTCTTAACGGTTAAGTTTGTGGGCCTATATGTACTAGTATTACCCAACTACACGAGATGTACTTAACTCTCCCATCGATTCAACCATGTTTATTTAACGATTAAGTTTGTGGCCCTATATTTTCTAATATTACCCACCAACCTGATATGTACTTAACCCTCCCGCACATTATGTCATATTGGTTAAGTGTTGTCCATTCATGTTAGCTTAACCCACCCAGTCATTGTGTCATGTTGGTTAAGTATTTCTTATTAACTTAACCCCGTTCGTTCATCAAGTTATATTGGTTAAGTGTTTTCTTGTTAACTTAACCCCACGTATTCATCATGTTGTATAGGTTAAGTGTCATCAATCAATTCGAGTTAACTTAACCCACCTACTTGTCATGTTACATTGGTTAAGTGTTGTCTTCTTGTGACAACTTAACCCTACCACAAATCAGGTTATATTGGTTAAGTGTTAACTTAACCCTTTCCATTTATCATGCTATACCGGTTAAGTGTTTCCTATTAACTTAACCCTAGTCATTCATCATGCTATACTGGTTAAGTGTTTTCTAATAACTTAACCTTAGTCATTCATCTTGTTCGTTAGCATTAATTGATTTATTAATGCACCAACCTATCACATTAGATATGTGTTGTTGCGGTTACTGGATGTGCCGGGCAGTTCCGGGCAGTTTTACACCACAACTCAATCTAACCTTGGATTTTTCTTGGGCATGATGCACTAACCTCTCACATTAGATCACATTAGATAGGCGTTGTTGTGGTTACTGGATGTGCCGGGCGGTTCCGAGCAGTTTTACACCACAACTCAATCTAACCTCGGGTTAGGCATATTCGTATTTCCACTAATTTACATGTTTACTGATTATATGTAAATTATTCACAATTGTTGTCAATTTCAGATTATACCACATTTTCCATAAATGTCCAAGTCTAGATTTATATGCTAATTATCCTCGGGTTAGGCAAGTTATGGCCCCCAAATTCAATTTCGAGTTATTACTCAAATTAGGCTACACCTAATCTTCCCAAGTTTGTACTAATAGTCATGCCCCCAATACCCCAAGTTCGCAACAAAGACAAATTATGCCCCAAATCATAAGTTACAAAATTATGTTCCACCATTACCAAATAGACTATTCCCCATTACCCACGCATTCCAATCGCACGCATAATAAGTTTCAGTTTAGATTCGAGGTTAATCTAGATTCATAAAATAAACGGGACGAAAGAGGAACATAAACGAGAGCAGGCATAAAACAGGCATTAAAATGTTAGATCTGTCAAATATTTTGGACCTAAGAGGATTACAGATCTGTTAGAGTTGGGGTATAACAAAGATAGATCTGAAACAAACTGACAGAAATAAACTCATAGACATATATATCTGATATAAATAACATCATGAACCTAAAAGGATTATATATCAGATGTCCAACAAAGACAGGCATGATTAAATAATAACTTCCTAGGCATGTAAATCATTGATTCAATAAAAAGATAGGAATTAATCTAAAAGATTTGTCTTATCATCAACCATGGACTTAGATCCATTTCATTATATGTCAAAATCACTATTAGGTGTTTAAATCTGAAAATAACTTGAACTTACATGTTTACAGTTCAATTTACGCCCCAAATCCCAAGTTATATGTCCAATATACTTTATGCCTCAAATCTCAAGTCATATGTCCAATGCTGTATGCCTCAAATCTCAAGTCATATGTCCAATACTTTATGCCTCAAATCTCAAGTCATATGTCCAATACTTTATGCCTTAAATCTCAAGTCATATGTCCAATACTTTATGCCTCAAATATCAAGTCATATGTTCAATACACTTTATCTTTTGAATACAACATGTGTGTTGTCCTCAAATCAGTTACAACTCAATTATGCCCTATTATACACAATTTAATACTTTTCCCAAATTTTAGCGTTGGTCATGTCCAAATCATATTTTATGCCCAATTTTATTTCCAACGTACGTTCATCTCTTATGAGATCTGGCTCAGGCTCGCAGTAGCCTGGCTATAAAACAAAAATGGAAGAAGGAAAGAAGAGACAAAGAACAGACATAATATTATTAACAAGATAGATCCAACAGATATAGAAATAGGCATAATCTCAAATTCAGATTTATTACAATGTCAGAATCACAATTAACCTTTATTTCTGAAAGTAACATGAACTTACAATTTACAAAACGGTCTTGAATTCTAGGATCTGTTTTTTGAAACTGAATAGCTCTCCCTTGAAGTAGACTATTTGTTCTTCAAATTTAGATTTGATTTGATTTTTAGAAAATAGTTGTTGAAGTTGTTGAATTAGCCTTTGAGTCTCTACTTGAACTCTAAACTTGATTTCTACGAAGAGCTTGAGCAGCATAACCCCGTCTTTGATTTATTTTGATATGAATTAGGGTAGAGTATCGGCGTAATGAAGTTGTGTAGAGAAAACTGTAGCCTTAGGGGTGTTTATATAGCATAGGGATCAACGAATCTGGTCAGAACAGGCGTCCAAATGCAGAAAAATGAATCTGTCCTCGGATCTGGAAATCGAATCTGGTCAGAACGGGCGTCCAAATGCAGAAAAATGAATTTGTCCTCGGATCTGGAAATAGGGGGGAGGTCGACCCCCTGGTCGACCTGTGTGACGTAGGTCAACCCCCACGTCGACCCCTTGGTTGACCTGGGTCCTGGGCGGGAAATTTCCCGCCCATCCCGGGTATGTGATTTGAATTTCGAATTTCAAACCTGAGCTGTTTTATTTAAATCTCTGAAATTTCTGAAGGTCATATCTTCTTCATACGAAGTCCGATTTACGCAAACTCGGACTCTATCTCAAGTAGAATTCCGAGACGAACGCAATGGCGTAACCCGTTTCCCTTAATTCTTCTCTTAAAAATTAAGTATACTTTAATTTTTTAATTTAATATTCTCAGAAAATACGGGGTGTTACATTCTCCCCTCCTTAAAGGATTTCGTCCCCGAAATCTCTAAGTTAAGGAGAATGCATATCCTAACATCCAACATCCATCTACTCAACCATTCAATCACAGGCATCTATTGTCCTTAAAAAGATTTCTAATTCTTTCATGATCATATGCATTGTGTGTGTACATGTCCTTATCTAATTCAAAATCAGGCGGTCCACTGATTCAGTTAACCTCCTTATTGCGGATTATGTTAGTGCCATGAGTCCATCATGTATGCAATTATTCCTAATCGTACTTTATAACTTCTACATGAGTGCACATTCATTCATACAAATGCAACATGCATATGATAATACATCAAGTTTCAATCTATATATATAAAAGTTCACTCATGCATGTGCAATATGAAAGTGACTGAGCCGATCTAGTGCCTAATGTGTGTGTATGCATCCACGAGCAACCACTAGCAAACCCTTGCAACCACTTGCAACCATCAATCATAACATGTTTCAAATACATGTTTACATCCATTGGCTTCTACCTAAGGATCGTGGATAGTACCAAGAGGATATACCTAGAAGATAAAGACTAGCATGTAAATAAATATTACAGAAAAAGTGGAATCAAGGATATACCCTCAAAAAGGGTATGATGCGCTTATCTAGTCTTCAGTCTTCTAAGTTGCATCTTCTTGAGCTTCACTCCACAGTACCTTAACTAATTTAACTCCACGATTGCGAAGCTTCTTGACCTCCATTTCCAAAACCCACAAGTAAAGATAGGACCTCGATCACTTACTATGCTAGAGGGTATCCCATGTAGTCGAACTATCTTTCCAAGATAAACAGATGTTAACCATGATACCAAGTGTATATACTAAGATGATTAGAGGTCTCTCTTCTACTTAGCTTATCCATCATGTCACAAATATGAGGGTCGATATCTCTCATGCAAACCATCCTAGTCGAACTTGACATCCCTCAAGTACAAGCCCCAAAGGCCTAAATCAATATCAGACAAGCACCCAAGGAATATATCCTCCGAATTTGGACGATTTATGTGAGACGATACTAGCAAAACAACCAAACAATTGAGCACTTAACCGACTCTGGCTATCCTCGCCAGTCTTGCTCCAAAACTATCGTTGATCGCATAACTGGCTTTGCATTGTCATCTAGATATATGTGGGAGTCTACCTCATGTTTTAGGGGACAAACCCCTAACCTTAATCAAAAACATATGCGTACTCATGGACTACTCCAACGGATCGAAAATCGTCGATAAATACATAAAGTGATTCTAGGTAGCTAAGACAAACTGATCCCTTAGGATCGCACGAAATTTTGAGGGTATTCCCGAGGCAAGTCGAAAGTCTAACTACCCTCCTTTCACATTTACAAGATAACTAATCCATGCCTAGAATCAACTCATATCCCATGAAACCAAAAACATAAGTATCTCAAATCCTTACAAACCAAAGATAAATGAGCCGAACCACAAATTGGATTTCAGACAATAATGGGATCTTCTACTATACAAGTACTAAGGTGCAGAGACTCAACTATGGAAGCAGATATAAACGAATGTGAAGCGCTAAAATCAAAAAGAGTACTAACAGGATGATCAAAAAGGAAAAACTAAACTCTTTCAACAGAAACCTTACTACCTCTCTCTCAGGTACGCTGGCGGTGAAAGCATGCACTTGCCCTCCGGAAAATCCTGTCCTTAGTTCTTGCCCTTGTTCCATTATACCATAATAAAGATACTTCCTCTTGTCTTGTGATACTTCCACTTACACCTCCTCCTTTATGAACCAAGTCTGTATCCATGAGTTCTTCATCCTCGGGTTGTGCTCCTTAGCCAAACTCCCTCATTCTCATCTTTGGCATCCTTGTGTAACTTGTTGACAGATCTCTTGAAAGCTTCCTCCATCGCTTGGAAAATTCTACAAAGCTCGAAAGAAAATTAGCCGCAGGTGAAACTACAGCGGCTATAGATGGAAGTTGGTCACTTATTTGCCCTTTGACAAGTGTCGTAGTCTCGTCGAGCCTACGGAACCATGTCGCGATGAGGTTACCTCCCAGAAAGACAGGAGCCCCGGAGACTCAGGAAAGAAGGAAACAGAGGATAAAAAATAATGCATATGGCTTTGGGGAATATGCCTTTAAAACAAAACTTTTCTTTTGAAAATGCTTCTTTTAAAACCGTTTTGAAAATAATTTTTCAAATCTTTTATCTAATCCGGTAACCTTCAACTCTGATACCAAGTGAAACACCCGACCTCCGTTAAGGTCACTCACAAAGGGAATGCCTTAACTTTGGTGGAGCATTTTAGGTAAAAGATACAGATAAATTACAAGACAGACAAATAAAGTAGCAGAAAATAAAGTCATTTTATAAATAATGTGAATCAGTCAAGTTTTTGCAACACATGTCTCAATCATACTTAAAAGCAATACATAGAACTTCTGTCTTGTAAAAAAAACTTCCAAATATGAAAGAAGCATAAAAACAACAATGATATTCCCCAATAAAGCATGAATCAGCCGTAGTAGTGGAAGAGAGAGTCCAAAGCAAAACATCGACTATCTTCGAGCTTGAAAAGAAAACTGAGCTGAGTGGTAACATTTCCTCCCTATGAACCTGGGGGGGGGGGGGAGGGGGGGAACGGAAAAAAAGAGGCGAAACAAAACTAGGTCAGACATAAGTCTGGTAAGTCCAATGACTTTCAGCATATAAACAGGCAAAAACATCATGACATGAATAAACTGAATACAAGAGAATACCATGATAACAGGGATAACAAGATAACATAGGATAAGCATAAGGTATGATAAGGCAAGATAAACTGAATGCGCTTCTACTCTTTCTCTGCTTCGCTACTACCATGTTATTCTGATTTCTATATCTCTGTACCACCTAACTAGTGTCCCAACTAGTAATCTGTATAAAATGATAATATGATAACGTGATCCCAATCCCCGCAATTGTGGTAGCCTTCAGGTGTACATCTATCGTGAGGATTCCACCTCAATCTGCCTAATTGCCATGAACATGTTAGATGTACCCTTACTACCCTATCGATCGGCTCTTTACTTACATTAATGTTCCATGTGTCTATGTCAATCGGCCCTCTCTTGTGTGTAGATACCCTGTGCTGGTCCCACCATAAGGTGTATCAATCCTTATGATAGGGACCCGACACGATTCAAGATGCACAGTGTATAACTACTGGTACTCCGTGCCTTCTTTTTCCAATTCCAGAGTACGTGCATGCCCGTAAACCGTCGGAACCTACACTGACATACCCACTGTCGCTGTTTTGACCGCTTATAATCAGCCCAGTAATCGTGCCCTACCCTGCCTAGTTTCAGGGTACCATGATACATCTATGTGGGTTACTGCTGAAATGGGTCCCCATTACTAGGGTTTCCTGCTAGTTAAGTTTGTGGGCCTATATATACAAATATTACCTACCTACATGAGATGTACTTAACCCTCCCACCGATTCTAACATGTTTTCTTAACGGTTAAGTTTGTGGGACTGTATGTACTAATATTACCCACCTACACGAGATGTACTTAACCCTCTCATCGATTCAAGCATGTTTATTTAATGGTTAAGTTTGTGGGCCTATATTTTCTAATATTGCCCACCAACCCGATATGTACTTAACCCTCCCGCACATTATGTCATATTGGTTAAGTGTTGTCCATTCATGTTAACTTAAACCACCCAGTCATCGTGTCATGTTGGTTAAGTGTTTCTTATTAACTTAACCCCGGTCGTTCATCAAGTTATATTGGTTAAGTGTTTTCTTGTTAACTTAACCCCACGTGTTCATCATGTTGTATTGGTTAAGTGTCATCAATCAATTCAAGTTAACTTAACCCACCTACTTGTCATGTTACTTTGGTTAAGTGTTGTCTTCTTGTGTCAACTTAACCCTACCACAAATCAAGTTATATTGGTTAAGTGTCAACTTTACCCTTTCCATTTATCATGCTATACCGGTTAAGTGTTTCCTATTAACTTAACCTTAGTCATTCATCATGCTATACTGGTTAAGTGTTTCCTATTAACTTAACCTTAGTCATTCATCTTGTTCATTAGCATTAATTGATTTATTAATGCACCAACCTCTCACATTAGATATGTGTTGTTGCGGTTACTAGATGTGCCGGGCGTTTCCGGGCAGTTTTACACCACAACTCAATCTAACCTTGGGTTTTTCTTGGGCATGATGCTCTAACCTCTTACATTAGATAGGTGTTGTTGTGGTTACTGGATGTGCCGGGCGGTTCCGGGCAGTTTTACACCACAACTCAATCTAACCTCGGGTTAGTCATATTCATATTTCCACTAATTTACATGTTTACAGATTATATGTAAATTATTCACAATTGTTGTCAATTTTAGATTATACCACATTTTCCATAAATGTCCAAGTCTAGATTATATGCTAATTATCCCAACCATTCATATTCCAATTCTCAAGTTATGCCCAACAAAGCTAATTGCAAGTTATGGCCCCCAAATTCAATTTTGAGTTTTTACTCAAATTAGGCTACACCTAATATTCCCAAGTTTGTACTAATAGTCATGCCTCAATACCCCAAGTTCGCAAATAAGACAAATTATGCACCAAATCATAAGTTACAAAATTATGTTCCACCATTACCAAATAGACTATTCACCATTACCCCCGCATTCCAATCGCATGCATAATAAGTTTCAGTTTAGATTCGAGCTTAATCTAGATTCATAAAATAAAGGGGATGAAAGAGGAACATGAACAAGAGTAGGCATAAAACAGGCATTAAAATGGTAGATCTGTCAAATATTTTGGACCTAAGAGGATTACAGATCTGTTAGAGTTGGGGTATAACAAAGATAGATCTGAAACAAACTGACAGAAATAAACTCATAGACATATAGATCTGATATAAATAACATCATGAACCTAAAAGGATTATATATCAGATGTCCAACAAAGACAGGCATGATTAAATAATAACTTCCTAGGCATGTAAATCATTGATTCAATAAAAAGATAGGAATTAATCTAAAAGATTTGTCTTATCATCAACCATGGACTTAGATCCATTTCATTATATGCAAAAATCACTATTAGGTGTTTAAATCTGAAAATAACTTGAACTTACATGTTTACAGTTCAATTTACGCCCCAAATCCCAAGTTATATGTCCAATATACTTTATGCCTTAAATCTCAAGTCATATGTCCAATATACTTTATGCCTCAAATCTCAAGTCATATGTCCAATGCTTTATGTCTCAAATCTCAAGTCATATGTCCAATACTTTATGCCTCAAATCTCAAGTCATATGTCCAATACTTTATGCCTCAAATCTCAAGTCATATGTCCAATACTTTATGCCTCAAATATCAAGTCATATGTTCGATACACTTTATGTTTTGAATACAACATGTGTTATGTCGTCAAATCAGTTACAACTCAATTATGCCCAATTATACACAATTTAATACTTTTCCCAAATTTTAGCGCTGGTCATGTCCAAATCATATTTTATGCCCAATTTTATTTCCAACGTACGTTCATCTCTTATGAGATCTCGCTCAGGCTCGCAGCAGCCTGGCTATAAAACAAAAAGGGAAGAAGGAAAGAAGAGACAAAGAACGGATATAATATTATCAACAAGATAGATCCAATGGATATAGAAATAGGCATAATCTCATATTCAGATTTATTACAATGCCAAAATCACAATTAACTTTTATTTCTGAAAGTAACGTGAACTTAAAAATTACATAACGGTCTTGAGTTCTGGGATCTGTATTCTGAAACTGAATAGCTCTCCCTTGAAGTAGACTATTTATTCTTCTAATTTAGATTTGATTTGATTATTAGAAAATATTTGTTGAAGTCGTCGAATTAGCCTTTGAATCCCTACTTGAATTCTAAGCATGATTTCTACGAAGAGCTTGAGCAACATAACCCCGTCTTTGATTTATTTTGATATGAATTAGTGTAGAGTATAAGCGTACTGAAGTTGTGTAGAGAAAACTGTAG
The DNA here is from genome assembly GCA_030737875.1 of Allium sativum. Lineage (NCBI taxonomy): Eukaryota > Viridiplantae > Streptophyta > Magnoliopsida > Asparagales > Amaryllidaceae > Allium > Allium sativum. The sequence continues at coordinate 128,926,517 of CM060921.1, read as the reverse complement.
CCTTAGGGGTGTTTATATGGCATAGGGATCGACAAATCTTGTTAGAACGGGCGTCCAAATGCAAAAAAATGAATCTGTCCTCGAATTTGGAAATAGTGCGGAGGTCGACCCCCTGGTCGACCTGTGTTACCCAGGTTGACCCCCCTGGTCGACCCCCCTGGTCGACCTGGGTCCTAGGCGGGAAATTTCCCACCCAGCCCGGGTGAGTGATTTGAATTCCGAGATGAATGCAATAACGTAACCCGTTTCCCTTAATTCTGAAAAGGTCGGTGTATGACTTAAGCAGGATCAGTAATATGGATATGCGGAATGTATGTGATAAACTAACTTGTATATTTACAATAGTTATGCAAATAAATATGAGATAGTGAAATATATCACAAATAAAAAGCAATAAAGTAAAGTAATAACACCATGGCTTTTTATACTGGTTCAGAGCACCGTCCTACGTCCAGTCCCAGACTTCCTTCTGGAATTTCACTAACAATCTCCTCACTTCACCCGGAGGAACATGTATACAACACCCGAGCAGCCGAACGGGATTTCACGCCTCTAATCACACGAGGACTTCAACACGTGCCTGATCACACATAGGACTTCAACTAATACAATGGTTTCGACTTCTACTTTGTGTTCTTGATTCAACACGGATAGTCAACAGTTTGAGTACAATCTTCCTATAATCTGATCCTCGATTATATACTTTGAATGCGTAGATTTAATGAAGTAGAATGCTTGTTGAATCAAATGATATTAAATTGATTCAAGGATTCAACAAGTATTTAAATTTGGAGAGCTTTTGTTTTGCAAAGAATATGAAAATGCAATTCAGAAATTAGAGAGAATATAAAATGATTTCGTTATTGTAAAACAAGTTTGAAGTTGTTTATATAAATAGTAGAAAGGTAGTAATTCTTCATGAAGAGTTTCTATAAAAAGTTATGTCCATTTTCTTTGATTATTGAATAGAAATCTCTTCACAAGTAGAAGCAACCTTTCAGAAAAGGCTTGCTGTTTGAAAACGGTTGACTGGTTGAATTTAATTAAAATTAAATGTCCAGAAAAATAGCCGTTATGTGCCAAAACACATTGACCGGTCGACTGGTGATTTTTGACCGGTCGGTTGAACTGAGAAATGTTTATTTCAAAACAAAAACATGAACATGAACGGTCGACTAGCGGTATTTTGGGCGGTCGACCGTTTTATTGCTGTGGACCGGAGGACCTCGGTTGTGACACCCCATCTCCGTTAATGTCACTCACAAAGGGAATGCCTTAATTTTGGTGGAGCGTTTATTGTGTATAGAACATAAAAGTAAACAAGACAGATAAATATATTGGTACTTGGAAAATAAAAACCACTTTTACTGCAGCAGAAAAATAGTTTGGTTACATCACTTCAAAAACCAATTACAAAACAAAATACACTTATTATCCATCTTGACAAATAAGCTCTGAGTACATAAAATAAAAGTCATAACCCCAACATAAAATAGCCATAAATAAGATAGGCTGAACTTTACTTCAACAATCCAAGCAACTTCCAAAAGAAAGAGATCTGTCCAAATCAAGCTCCACTGGTACTAGTCCCACCCTGAGCACCTGGGGGGGAAGGAAGAAAAGAGGTGGAAACAAAGGGGGTCAGACATAAAGTCTGGCGAGTGCAATAACTTTAACAATATAATCATTAAAGTAACTAGGATAAGGCATAAGCTGGGTAATAAGGAAATGACTGTGAACAATGGGCATGACAGAGCAACCAAAGGAAATAAGAGGAACAAAGATAACGTTAAAGGCGCACCTAATCACTATAAGATAATTACTACATTGCACCACATCAAACACCCTAAAAGTTGATCCCGCCTTCAGAACTTAATAATGATAATGGTAGTTTTGTGTACCCCTAGTTGCCTTCATAGGTGCCATCTGCCCCTATCTCCACTAGGTGTACCCACCACCCCCATTTAATCGGCTCCCTAACTCGTAGACACCCGTGCTGGCCCCACAGTTGGGTGTATCACTCCCCAAAGCGGCAACTCGATACCACCGAAAATGCACGGCTTATATCTACACGATGCAACAACGTCTTACCTACCAGCCCGGGCCTACACACGCACATGACCCCGTTGGACTTACGTTGCCACCTCTAACCCGTTTTGACCTCTTACAATCAAACCCGGTACGCGTGTCCCGTCCTCGACTTGGGTTGAGCCCAGAAAGATACTTAATGGGTTACTGGTTTGAAAAGGGCCCCCATGCGTGACATAAGCTTTCCACCTATGCTTGGTCCCCTCTAAGGTTTTCCCCACTTAACCCCATTCTTATTCATGTCTTCTTACCTGTTTCAATTTTGGTTAAGTGCATCTAGTCGTATTTCATATGCCACCCAAGGCACCCACTTAATTTCACATGCTACCCAAGACACCCACATAACCCCCCATGTCCCACCACATGTTTATTTGGTTAAGTGTTTCTTAATTCATTAAAACCGTAACCTTGTAAAGACCTCCCACATTAGACTGGCACTTGTGGCTGCTGGATTTGCCGAGCGGGTCCGGGCAGTCTTACACCACAAACGAGCCACTACAAGAAAATATACATATGGTTACATTCATTGGTTGCGTTTGTTATGTAAATGCGACAATTGTGGTATTTAATTTTGTATTTATGGATTTTGGTTACATTTATTTAACATTTTGACCAATTTAGTGGTTACGTTTAATATTTCCCTCCGCTTACGTTCCCGTTCCCTCGTCTATTTCATTTGTTCCGCCTAAACCTAAATTATTTCCCTCCTTGTCTTCCCTTAAATTACTTTCCCTTTCCCCCTTCATCACCCTAATATTCGTAACTTCTTCACCTATGAAGCCGGTTACCGACATTTAATTTTCGTCTCTTGCCGACTGTATGATGTAGCAGCCCCAATTTGTTGATGTTTAAATTGTGTTGCTGCGTTCGACCAACTTCCACTGTTCCCACCGAGACGGCGAAGACATCCCGGTTCAGGTACCTTACTTTCACCGTAATCCCACCCACTTACTATATCTATTCCTCTCTTTCCCTAGATGTATCAATTCTGATGCTTCCCGAATTGGTTTCTAGATGGCTGATTAGAGAACGCAATATGTAGCAGGGTTAGTGTTTTTGTTGGAAATAATTTCATTTGATTAGGTTTTTAAATCAACTATTGAATTTCCATTAACAACGTTTTGTATTCCTTCATTCAGTTGAAATATTGTGATGCTTGCATATTTCGATTTGATTTTATAATTAGATTAGGTTTCTGAAGGCTGATCTGATGATGCAATTGTCATTATATTTACTGAAAATAGGCTGTTGTCAATCAAGGTGTGAAAGCAGTACCATAAACTAATTATTTTTCTCTTGACTACAGTGATTCAGTTTATTCCTATGGCACTGACTTTGCTTCTTCTCTTGCTAGATCTCGGCAGTAATATCCTAATCTTCTTTTTTGTATATTTAAATCCTTTTGTTTTTATTTCGTTTTGTATTACTGTGACATGCTATGCTAACAGTCCTGTTTTTGCTAATAGTTTGTTGAAAAATGATCAAGATTTTCCTTTCGTTTCCACTACTTTGGTTGTTCGATATACAGGTTCAATTAAAATGTTGAAGGTTATAAATGATAAAATCGAAATAGATACGATTTTCGTGCTTCATTTCAATTTACGACTGTTTTTTGTTATTGTGGCTACAAATTGTGCTGTTAGGCTCATTGAATTAGTTTAATGCATAAGTGGTGTGTTTCATTTAGTTTACATAAGTTTGATCAAGTTGGTTACCATTTATTGAATCGTGCACATCAATTATTTTATTGTTGGTCTACCGATATAACCTGTAGTTTCTGCACATCGCTACACAGTTTTGGTTTCTTTCATTTTGTTTGAAGCAGTTATATAGTATAGCAGGTGCTACATTTGGATTCTGGTTGTATTATGTCTTCTCATATCATGTTCACACTTCATTAATAATTTTGAGGTGGCATGTTTATTACTCATGCTATTGGCTACTTGATTTTAATGTCTTTTAATAAATTGCTTTCCCATAATAACCTTTATTTTTAGAATTTTGATCGTTGCATACTTAATTTAAGTTTTGTAATAGAAATCAGCATTAACTTAAAAAAATGTGGCTTTAGAAATCAAAAATGGAGAGAGGCTGTAATTGGAGTTTGGAATTTGCGGTGGAGGATGTGGTCGCTTTTAGGTTGTGGAGTTCATAATTCTCGGATATCAAAGTGAGGCGATTGGGGCATTTTGGTGGCAGGTGGTTTGGACTTTGGTAGGAGGGTCGTTGGTTTGTGGAGCGATTGAGTATTTGATTGATCTTTGGTGCTGCTTGGTTTTGTTTTCTCGGTTAAGTGAGTGGTGCGGAGGGTTTGCGTGGTGAAATGCAATTGGCAGTGGCATGTTTGGGAGATGTAGTTGAGTGATTGTGGTTGGGTGTTACAAAGGAGAAGGAGGTGATGAAGTAGGTAGGTTTATTTGTATGTTGGAGAACTTGTGCTTTGGTTTTGTGGTTGTAGAGCAATGTAAAAAAGAAATGTGGAGTTTGTCATGGTGGTCGCGCAATGGGGAAGTTGTTGTTTGTATGGCAATGAAATGGGACTGAATTTATTTGGGTATTTGATAGATGAGTATTTTTGCGTGTGATGGTTGTTTAGTGAAAATGAGAATAAAGGATGATGGGGATTTGACTGGTGAAACTGGAGGAGGTCAGTGCTGCTTGAAGAGTTGCAGTAGTATGACAGGAAGAGGATAATGGTCTGACTGGTTTGTGTGGCTTTTACGGTTGTTGGTGATAAGAACTTGTTATTCAAATCTCAAGTATGGATGTGTATTTGAGGATCCATGTTTGGCTTGTGAAAATGGTGAAGAAGTTGGTATGTCAGACATGATGCAGTGATTTGTTAATGGAGAGTTGTGTTGATAGACAAGTGAATAGAGTTGTGTATGGAATTAGAGAGATTTGAAAACAAAACAATAGTGTAAAAACAGAAATGCGATTGAACTATGGATAGTTACCATGAAATTTGTAGAGTCATGATATTAATAAAATAAGAGTACAATTACTAGTGCTAAGTAATACTTTTCATGTTAAGCTCCTTTCAACTATGGATAGTGAAACTATGCATTTTTGTTTCTTGATCCAACAGCAATCACATATATTTTGTATTTTTCTTTAATCGATTATCTATATAACCACATGTATTTAACTAATATGTTTCTATACTGTTTGTTATCCTATAATTTATAAGACACTGACATTTCATTTGTTTGATTGACCAATATAACACATGGCTATGCAAATGCATGTTCATCTCAACCTATTTTGCTCATAATTACTCCAACTTGAAACTTGCAATCTTCTTACCATTGGACTTAATAGGTTGCATGCGTCTCCGATCTCGCTATATTCACATTTCCTCAGCTGAAATTAACTCGCTCCCTCTATATTTATGTAAAAAGCAGTTACAACAATGGAAAAAGAGAAAAAGGATAGATGTGCAGGCTGAAGCAACGATGAGGAGTTGATTAATGTAATTTGCAGAGGTGAATTAGAATTGTATTCAAATGGATGTTAGCGTTTTAGAAACCAGCCTTTTCACATTCTCTTTTATATCTACTATAACAGTTTGTTTTATTGTATGTTTTCAGGTACACAATTCCTCTTTCAAGAACTTTTATCTCTGGAATGTCAATAGTTGCTTGGAAAAGTTCTTTGCTACAAATTAACTCTTCCGAGCTTATCACTGGTACTGTGGAAGGTATGCATTTATATGGAGGATGGGAAGTTGTTTGATTTCATATGATATTTTGTTTTCTTGTATTATAAAATACAACGTCACTGTATGTGATAGAAGCATAAGAAGGAATGCTCCACTTGATTATTTCACTGCCTATCACTTGTGTTGTCGTCTTCATAGTAGTTTTTCCTATATGCATGGTGCGCAAAATCCAATAATTTCACATATTCGTCAATTGATGGCGTGAGGTCCACTTATGCCACAGTCTTTGATATTATATTAGTTGTGATGCTGAGGGTATGAACTGGATTCTTTGGGTTACTATGGTGGAACAGGTTTGTCAATTACTATTTTATGACATTTGTTTTTTCTCCTCCTATCCTTTTTACCAAGCTTATAAGGGCTCGTTTAGATAGCTTTACGAATAATATCTTTTCCTTATTAAAAAACAAAAATCAGTCAACTATAATGCCAAAAATTTAGAAGACTTCTGATGTTATTTTTTGACTTTATTAGGAAGCAGACATTTTAACTAAACTACTATATACTTTGACATAGTGAATTTTCTGCCTATTACCCTATATAAAATGTGAAGGCTTTTGTAGGTAAGTGAAAGTTTGCTTTTATTTACCAAACATACAGTCGGAATTTCTTTAAACTACATTCTAGGATTATTGTCAATGGATTTGAAAAGTAATTAAATAAACTTCAGTTTTTGGATAAAAGGTGTATAACTTTAGGTGACCCCATCATAAAATGAATTGTTATGTAGATGAAATCAAATCAAATAATTTACTGTATACCCTTGGTTAAAGCATGTTTGGCAACATACTACCACAAAATAAAATAAAAGGATGATGAATAGTCACTATGAATCACAAAACGACACTGGTTTATAAAGATAATTGCCAATGTATTAATATAAGGAGTTCCAATGAAAAAAATCAAAATGATAGAATTTTAGAAAAAATATCCAAATTGCTTAATTCACACAGGTTTGATCGAAAAGAAAAACACAAAATGGTGATTATCTAAAATGGGAAAAAGAAAATAAAAAAATAATGAAGTTGCACAAAAATGGCACATAAACATCCTTTCTTGCATATATTCTATGCTAATAGGGTAATAGCTAAATTATTTTTTGTTTTGTCATGAAAGGGATAATTTTTTTGGTATTTCACATAACAATTAATTATAAGAGTATTGAAAAAAAAAGTCTCTTTGCTAAATTTGGAGTCTAGTGAATGTGGATTAGGCAGAATTAAAATTGACTAGTAGTGCACGTTGAACTCAATAATACCTAATTTTCAGTTTAATATTTTTGTCAAATTCGATCGTACTACAATCTAATCTGATCGTATGGTCATTTCTAATGTCCCAACAAAAGGTCAATTGATTTTAATTGGGTTTCCTTGATAACCCTAAAGGTTAATAGGGTTGATTTTATTTGGGAATCGTCTATATAAACTTCATCATGAAATGTTAAGCTCGGGTAAAATGTGCATCTGCTCATTTGCAAAAAATTAAACAAAAATGTCTCAAAATGAAAGATGTAAACCAACCACAATCTCTATTAATGACTGCAAAATTTCACTCAAATAAATAACAAGTAAAATGGAATTTCAACAATGATGGTTTTCCTTTTGTTTTATGGTTAGTTAAGTGAGCTAAACCATGTGCTCCGTGACTCGTCCACCATAGTTATTGAAATAATGAAAAAATATTGAAGAAATTGATCTTAAGATCTAATTAACATTAGCCATTAGCTATTGCCGTGAATGTTAAATGTGAGACTGCAGCAAACATATCCATCCTTTATTTAACGATCGTGATCAAATAGGTGTGACAACAACTCACAAATTAAGGTCTACTTTTCTCTTTGCCATATGTGTGTATGACAGGGAATGAGTATATATAAATATTTGATTGCAAACTGGCATGAACGTTTGTGTGAATGACAGCAACTCACAAACCGGCATGAATATATAGATATTTATTTAGAAAATAGATACGCGAGTAAGTCTTTTAAACTTGATTGCAAAATTGGAAGGTTTATATTTGATTTTCTCCCATCCAATGATGCATTTTTCATTTATAACTTCAGTCCATTTGTACTTTCTTGGGATCAGCAAGTTACCTGATGCCTATCTTTACAAATCACCGAGTGAATCAGATGACGTCAATGTAACCATTAATCGAAGGAGTTGGTTGATTTAAGTATGCCCTGATTATAGATTGGCATGGGTACCAACCATGTAGTGATAAATTTTAGCTATATTCACATGCAGGTTGATATATGATTAGTGCAACAAAAATAAAGTTCTTTTAATAGAAATCCTCTTGGATATCTTGGCCGGGTCTCTTATACCTACAGCACAGTATGTCCAAATGCTTGGGTAACCTAAAAGTAATAGCAGTAGGAAAAATAAAAAGGATCAAAAAAATTCTAAGTCCATATCCACATCACTTGGTATAAGAGTGTTTGGTTCTTATATTTAAATTACAGAGAGAGTTCAAGATAAGAGTTCAATGCACGGGTTCTTATTTATAACTCGTAGGCATTTTTGTTGCATGATGCATGAGCTAGTAATCTCGAATCCATCTCCAACCCATTGAGAATGTAGGCATACAACTGAATTTTTAAATTGGAAGATGGATATGGAGAGAACGTATTTTCATTATGGCATCCTTGACTCCCTATACAAGCATGTTACATTGTGTTTAACTCTCGTAGTTTTCATGGAGATTGCAGCATGAATTTTCCGTAGTGTTTGACAGTAGATTTCACCACTTTACATCTCCGTCCTCGACATCTTTTTTGTTAATTAGTTGCGTATGGGTTTTAAGATGCTGACAATAGTAGACAATGTAAATGTAGTGTAATTACACAAGTCAATTTTATCCTTGTTTAGAACAGGTCTCCAACATCTAATCTCTAAGAACCTCTTAGAAAATTCATTATGACCACCCTCAATTCATCCAAAATAACATGTTTGAAGATTTTGCTTTAACAACCGAACATAATTTTTACACTGCTTAAAGATAATGCGACAAAAATTTGATAACATTGAGAAGTAGTGTAACAAATGTTATTTTCTATCACAATGTATCTTGATATTCAAATTGCATCTTTGATGCACAATGTCTCATATAACTTAACTGAACGATTGGAGTGAAGGCGTAGAGACATATAATTTATTCTACTAGATTAAGAGATGTGAAAATAAAGCATGCTAGTTAAAAATCTTCAAGTCAAATGAATCAACTGAAGAATAGGGTAAATGCTTTGGGGTTTGAGAAATTAGATATAAACTTCATAATGTTAAGTTTTGTGTTGATTCAGGGATGATCAGAAATATTTATACTGGATTCAGGGATGTATTCCATAGCATTGAGATTTATAGTTTGGTCCACAGTCCACAGACATGTTTGAGGTTGTCTGACTTGTTTTTTATTTGCAGTCCGTTCAAATTTATTTACTGGAAGCAAATACAGCCTAGTAAATGGTGATCATTGTGGCAAGACAGAACCAGTAGATGTTGGCTCTCAGCCCAAATATCTACACATTGCGCTTGAGTCTCTTGAGCTTGCTATAGTATCAAATGTGGGTTTAAGATTGCATCAAATTTAAAAGAGCAACCATTGAGAAAGACAGAGGTCCTATTACGGTCATATCTTATTCTCTAGATCTTACAATATTTGCTTCTATAGATGCTAGAAAAGAAGCTGCCATATAGGACCGTGCATCTCGAGAGACGAAGCTGAAAAACATGTTGTATCACACTACATACATAAACTGTCTTGCATGGTCTCCAGACAATCAAAAGTAGCCAATGGATCCCTGGGCACTAGTGTGATAATATATGAAGTGGACAATCCTACAGACCAAAGGATAACAGTGAAAGGTGCTCACCTGGGAGGAGTGTAGGGACTGGCCTTCGTTGATGACAATAGCATCGTTGGTGCAGGTGAAGATGCATGTGCTCAAATGTGTGAATTGATGGCCTGAATTCCCATTCCTAATCTTTACAATCTTCATATTTTGATTTTCTTGTTTTGCAGGTGAAGTTACATAGTATTAACATAATATGAAACTTTACAATCTTCATGTTTTGTAAGAAAGTTTGGTGCGGGCTTTGCATCAATACTATCCCAACATTTGCTGCTATGTACTGTGTTCTTTTTAGGCTTGTTGGTAAGTTAATAAATTTTGAGCATTTTATTTACAGTTTGATTTTCTTGTTCTGATCAATGTCCATGTAATTTGGCACAGATAAAGCATTAGTTCCTTCCTTATTTATGATTTCATGTTGACTTTGAGATGCATAAAAACTTCTATTCAGCTATTTATTTATAGAATCTGTCACTTTGTGCGTTATTTTGGACTACACAGTTGCTTTTGCATTTCTTGACTATAATGATGCATTAACAATATCAACTAAGTTTTTATTCCATTTTGTAGAATTAATATCCTCTAATGTTTCGTTAAAAGTAATAATTAACGAAGTTGTATAAATAATATTATTGATGATGAATTAGCTTAATTTGTAAAAAGTAACTGAGCTTATAATGATAATAATATAATTAAGTTAACTGAGTTTTAATAATAATAATAATAAATTATCTATTTTTCTTGAAAATTATACAAGTTTATAAAATTAACTTGGTAGCGGCTATTCGAATATAAATTTTAACACAAAGTTAGAGACACATACTTTGAACGATTGGATTTGTTTGTTTTTATGTGAAAGATGGATTCGAAGGGGGAATCTAGTAGTTGAAATTATTTATGTTTAAATTTGTGTCATAACTTTGTGAATCCAAACAGGCTTTCCCAATTAACTTAGCTTAAATTAACTATATTTTATTAATGATTATAATATAACCTACTTAAAAAAGTTTATATACAAGTGTAAGATTATTTAACAGTATGTTGTGCTTATACTTGTGCAGGCGTTGGACTCACGAAGAGAGCAAGGTCGAACATTTATGGTAATCCTATAAGTTGCTTAGTATGCTTGGATGACTTGATTGTTTTTGTGCTTGTTTTAATAACAATCAATTAATATTGTTCGAACGTTATATGATAATTCATGATAAATTTTTATTGTTGATTATCAGACTTATTTACTGGTAATTAGCTTTTCCGGAGTGACGACCATCAACAATAATGGATATGACTTCAGTTGTTATATGCATTATGATATTAGCTAGTATTTATTGAGTAAAACCTTTTGTGAATATTTGTAGCATGTGAATTTGCTCATTTTGTCAAACAAATATTATCTAAATGATTATGGATAATACTTATGTGACTAATGTGTTCTCAATTATTTGAATATAATGATTGTATGATTGTTAATTCGAATATGGTAACTATATGATTGTTGCTGGTTTTGATATGACTATTACATAACTAGATGCAGGAAATAATATGTCATTAACAGTATATAGTAGCATTTAAAATATGCTACAAAATTACTAATACCTTTTAGTAGCGTTTTCAAAACGATATGGAAATAAATGTTAAAATGCCACCTAAATCTATAGTTACATAAACGTAACGAAAATTTTTGGTAGCGGTTAGGAAACGCAGTTATACGAACCATTTGGTAGCGTTTATTAAAACGTAACCAAAAAAATTAGACTTTTAGTTGCGTGACCTGTAGTAGCGTTCTTTAAAACGCTACTAAAAGCTTTGGTAGCGTTTTTTAAACGCTACTAAATGCCTTTTCTGGTGTAGTGAGCCTAACCTTGTGTCTTTACAATTGTTACGCATTTAATTTGTGCCTTGACCGCTCACATTAGATTGGCATTTGTGGCTGTTGGATTTGCCGGGCGGGTCCGGGCAGTCTTACACCACAAACGAGTCTAACCTCGTGTCTCCGGCAGTTAATTATTACATATCTTTATTAAACCCCAAAGTGGAATAATATCCCTATTCAAATTTGTAAATAAATTCCAAATATACTTATGTCCATAATTGTCACCTAAATTATGTCCATTTATTTCAGGTATAACAAAATTTTACCAATTATTGCCTCAAATTAATTGTATGCCTTTTAAGGCCATTTCATGCCAATTCTCAATATGAATATATTCAATATTTCCCCCATCGTCCCCACGTTGTTCGTTCACTTATCATGACACACACACACACACACACACACACACACACACATATATATATATATATATATATATATTAGACTAGCAATTAGTCTATTCACATAAAAGGGAAGAACATCGCAAATTTGCATAACACACAAAATGGATCTAACTTACGAATAAGGATTACAACACATCTTGCATAAACTTTGTATTGTCATGAATCTAAACATAGTCCTAAAGGTGTGAACTTGCAGGTATGAACATAGTTTTCACCCAAACTAGCATAGGATATAGTCACAAACTTGCATAAAACTATGTATGTCATAGATCTAAATCTAAAGGTGTAAACATGCATATATGTGGATCCAACTCCTTCCTAAACTTGCATATAGTCATTTTACTTGGTTCGCATGTAAACTTGTGTACAATTCACATAGGAACTAACATATAATCTACACCCAAACTTGCATATGAAATGATGTCAAACATGAATCAAGTTGAACATAGGTGATTTGGCATATACAAAGGGATCCACAACAAAAACTATCATTATGAACAATTAGCATATATTCACAAAATATCACATTTTTCCAATGTTTCACATACATAGCCATATAACCCAAATTATAACTCAACCTAATTAACTTGTTAATTATCTTATTAAAGAAATCGAACTCACAACTCATAGAAGGTCTTGAATTCTGGGATCTGAGTTCTGAAATTGATTTAGCTCGCCTTTGAAGTAGACAAATTCGTTGTTGTTGTTATAGGCTTGAGTTGAATTGAGTTGATTATCTTCACTTTTCCTCTATTTGATGGCGGCTACTCTAGGTTGCGGGGTGATAGCATGACGGCCATGGTTCTAATTTTGATTAGGTTTTAGGGTTTGAGTCTACATGTGTTTATATAGAGATTAGGATTAATTTAGGCCATCCGATCAACCTAGAATCAAATCAAGACCATCCGGTCAAGATAGAGTGACACCTCAGCCCTAATGACTCAGCACTGAGTCACAAAATCGTCATCTTTCAGATCTTCCCCAGGGGGGGGGGAGGGTAGGTCGACACTAAGGTCGACCTGTATAGGGGAGGTCGACACTAAGGTCGACCAGGCCTTGGGCTGGAAATTTCCCGCCTTGCCCAGTTCTGAGTCTGAATTCGTTTTTGAATTTAAATTTGAATTTCTGGAAACTTTAGACAACCATAACTTCTTCATACGAAGTCCAATTTACGCAAACTCGGACTTTATCTCAACCAGAATTCCGAGACGAACACAATGACGTAACCCGTTTTCCTTGATTCTCACATTTAAAATTAATTATTCCTCAATTCGTTAGTTTAATGTTAATAGAAAACACGGGGTGTTACATCGGTCCACAGTTTAGATCACTCTGCACTCTTTCCCGGTCAGAGCCTGGACCTTTGGGCTTTTTCTGTGACTTTTCAATTCCTCAAATATACATATTTCACCAGCGAAGATATGATATAACTTTATAAATTGTTTTGTGCATTCGTGTTATACTTTGAGGATATATTTTAACATATTTCTAACATGACTCAATGTGTGTGTATATATATAAAACCTTATCTTTATGAAATGATGTTCATTGCAACTTTATATGTTGGCATCGATCAAAATCTTATTCTCAACATTCTCCCCCTTTTTGATTGATGATAACACCTTGGATTTTCTCTCTCTGAAGATAAAGCTCCCCCTGAATTTCTGCAACATTTGTTTGTTCATAAATAATCTTACCTTTTGATTTCTGCATTAACAAATGTTAGCACACATATACTATTACCATGTTAAGCACATAATTTTAAATGATAGTATATGTAACATGAATTATATGTATCATCATGAGAGAAAATATTTCTCCCCCTTTGTCAACGATTAATAAATAAATAAATACCATAATAAGCATTGTAATCGAGAGTAGTAGAGAATACAAATAATTATAGCACCTTTAGGAGATATTGAATCATGTGATTTTTTGATAAGCTGAGTTTTCAAAGATATTTAGAGATCCTGAATAACCTTCTCTTTGTTGTGGTGTACCTGCAAAAAATACGACATGTATAGTTTTGTTACCCACTTGCTTTGTTTGGGTTCATGGGTTAGATGGAAGGTAACCATACCCAAGAGGGTTTAATGGAACTTTTAAAGATAAAATTTTCATTATTAACTACTGAATCAAAATAATCATCGATATATTTTTCTCTGTTTTTCCAACTTACAGGAACCCAAATACTTAAGTAATCTCTAGTGATATTCCTTTTCGTACTTCTATATTTATTATAAATATCGCTAGTCATAGAAGTATTTGAATTTCTATAATAATTGGGTCTTGGATGAGCATTAGTACTAGCAGTGATATTCTTATTGTACATAAAAGCATATCTAGTACTATTTCTATGATTGGTTTTATTATATCCAATACCACTTTTGTCATGTAAAGGTCGAGATCTAGATAAAATCATGTTTAAATCATTTTGACCTTTATTAAATTTCGCGAACTTATTTGTACATTTATCAAATTTTATTGCAAAATCACGAGTGACAAAAGAAATTTTGTTATTTTGAAAATTATCAATTTCCTTATTTAATTCAGAGTTCTTCCTTTTTAAAGCATTCTCAGTTTTGAGACCAATAATTTGAGATCCTGAATTAATTAAAGGAGATTGTAATTTTCCAAAATTTTCTTTTGAATCAGAAATTTTATTTTGCAAAATATTATTATTCACCTTAAAAAACTCACATTCTTTAGATAATTCCATATTCTTTTCAGTTAGAGCTCCATTTTCTTTTTCAAGAGACGAAATTAAAGAGCTAGAATTATTTAAAGAATCTTCTAATGATTTATTTCTATTTTGCAAAAGATCGATTTCCTTTAAAAGAATATTGTTTTTATCTTCTAATTGCTCATTTTCTTTTTGAAGGAAATCTTTTTGAGAAACAAGCACTTCTAAGGTATTTTCAAAACATTTGGCTTGTTTTGCCAAACGATTGTTTTCTTCTTTTAATTTGGAATTTTCTTGCTCGTAATTTTTTGACATACCTAAAATGACTGTATTGAGTTTCAATAATTTTTCATGGTCTAACAAAAGATCTTTATATAATGAATCTGTACATACCGATTGTGATCTGACTTTAGCCATGAGACACTTGTTTCCTTGCTCTCCTGATTTTGCTTTGTTGCTCTTCCATTTTCTAATTCCCTGACTAGATTTCTTTATAGCCATGTGTTCTAGGACGTTATTACGATCTCTAGAACGCCAAGCTCTGATACCAATTGAAAATGTGTGCGTGTATGTGCCAAGTATAATACATACAAGGATCGTGTAATATGACGAACAATAGTCAAGTATACAGTAATAGATAATCACAGAACTGTATAATAATAAATACTGTAAAAAGGAAAAATCACACCAGATATTTTTATACTGGTTCGGAGCACCGTCCTACGTCCAGTCCCAGACTTCCTTCTGGATTTCCACTAATCAACAACCTCACTTCACCCGGAGGAACATGTATACAACACCCGAGCAGCCGAACGGGATTTCACAACTCTATCAACACGAGGACTTCACAACTTGCCTCTTACAACATGGAGAACTTCAACACTTGCCTGATCACACACAGGACTTCAACTAATATAATTTTTTTGACTTCTGCTTTTGTTCTGGACAATCCCTGTGCATGTGCCCCTTTTTATGGCAGTTGAAACATTCTACAACGAATGATGATGGTCTATTTGATCCATTTTTCTTTTTGTTATAACGACTTGCTTTTTGTCATTTCAAGAATTTTTTGAAACCTTTTGCAATGAATGCCAAGTCTTCAGAATCTGATTCTTCTTCGTTTTTTTCAACATGAAATGCTACATTTTTCTTTTCTTCTTTCTGTTCTTTTCTAGCCTGCAAATTAGCTTCATAGGACATTAGATTTCCTATCAATTCATCTGGCTTCATGATGGAAAGGTCATTAGCTTCTTCAATCGCTAATACTTTTCCTTCCCATTCACTAGTCAGAGAATGTAGGACTGTTGAAACAACATCAAAATCTGAATACTTTTGTCCTAAACAAATAAGTGCATGATGAATAGTTTGAAACCGTGAATACATATCATTAATTATCTCATTCGGCTTCATTTTGAAAATTTGAAACTGACTTTTCAGCATGGCTATCTTGGCTTGCTTAACCTTGTTAGTACCTTCATGGGTGGTTTTTAGTGTTTGCCAAATTTAATAAGCAGTGGTACAGATACTAACACGGTTATATTCATTTTGGTCTAATGCACAAAACAACATGTTTACTGCTTTTGCATTTACGGCTGCTTCCGTTTTCTCAGTCGCTGTCCATTCTGAATACTCAGTTGTTGGATTCACTATTTCTTTTTGAGTAGCATTCCAAGCATCATAGCTATTTGATTGCATAAAGAATTCCGCACGTGTTGCCCAATAACTATAGTTGAGGCCATTGAAGAATGGAGGTCTTTGTGTTGATTGACCTTCCGTGTAAGTGTTAGTGCTAGTGCTTGCGTTATTTGCCATATTACTAGAATATATCAAATAACTGTGTTACGGTAATAAGATGACCGTGCTCTGATACCAATTGAAAAGGTCGGTGTACGACTAAAGCAGGATCAGTAATATGGATATGCGGAATGTATATGATAAACTAACTTGTATATTTACAATAGTTATGCAAATAAATATGAGATAGTGAAATATATCACAAATAAAAAGCAGTAAAGTAAAGTAATAACACCAGGGCTTTTTATACTGGTTTGGAGCACCGTCCCACATCCAGTCCTAGACTTCCTTCTGGAATTTCATAGCAATCTCCTCACTTCACCTGGAGGAACATGTATACAACACCCGAGCAGCCGAACGGGATTTCACGCCTCTAACCACACAAGGACTTCAACACGTGCCTGATCACACAAAGGACTTCAACTATTACAATGGTTTTGACTTCTACTTTGTGTTCTTGATTCACCACGGATAGTCAACAGTTTGAGTACAATCTTCCTATAATCTGATCCTCGATTATGTACTTTGAATGCGTAGATTCAAGGAAGTAGAATGCTTGTTGAATCAAGTGATATTAAATTGATTCAAGGATTCAACAAGTATTTAAATTTGGAGAGCTTTTGTTTTGCAAAGAGTATGAAAATGCAATTCAGAAATTAGAGAGAATATAGAATGATTTCGTTATTGTAAAACAAGTTTGAAATTGTTTATATAATAGTAGAAAGGTAGTAATTCTTCATGAAGAGTTTCTATAAAAAGTTATGTCCATTTCCTTTGATTATTTAATAGAAATCTCTTCACAAATAGAAGCAACCTTTCAGAAAAAGCTTGCTGTTTGAAAACGGTCGACTGGTGAATTTCAACCGGTCGACTGGTTGAATTTAATTAAAATTAAATGTCCAGAAAAATAGCCGTTATGTGCAAAAATACATGACTGGTCGACTGGTGAGTTTTGACCGGTCGACTGGTTGAACTGAGAAATGTTTATTTCTAAACAAAAACATGAATGGTCGACTGGTAGTATTTTGGGTGGTCAACCATTTTATTGTTGTGGACCGGAGGACCTCGGTCCATAGTCTAGATCACTCTGCACTCTTTCCCGGTCGGAGCCTGGACCGTTTGGGCTTTTTCTGTGACCTTTCAATTCCTCAAATATACAGATTTCAGCAATGAAGATATGATATAACTTTATAAATTGTTTTGTGCATTCGTGTTATACTTTGAGGATAGATTTTAACATATTTCTAACACGACTCAATGTATATATATATATAAAACCTTATCTTTATGAATGATCTTCATTGCAACTTTATACGTTGGCATCGATCAAAATCTTGTTCTCAACAAATTCTTCTCTTAAAAATTAAGTATACTTTAATTTGTTAATTTAATATTCTCAGAAAATATGGGGTGTTACAAATACATTCCTTAATCTCTTAATCTTATTCCTTATATACAATATACGTTGTCCCCATGATCTTATCTTCATTTCAAAATTCAAATTCTCTCTCTTTATTTTGAATATATTTTGGACACATATATATAATACCATTTAATTAATTAATTATATATATATATTCTCTACGTGTACTGTCCAAATTCATTTGTTCATAATTTCTTCATACATTGACCGTTTTCGACATATTATACATGAAAACGATTCATAATTTCGCCATGAATCCCAATAAAAGAGTTTCGTAGCTAAATTCCTAAAGCTGCAAAATCTCATTTTCCAGCCTTACCGTTTAATTGTTTATTTTTATTTAACTTATTATTAATGTTTATGTATTTTATGGTGTGTTACAACTTCCCCTGCTGCCAACAACGATGCAACACATGTGGTCTTGATCATTGGACGTAGAATCATAATCGAACTCAACATCAAGGCTATCCAGATTTATTTTGACTCACAGCTCATCGTATGTCTGGTGCAGGGAGAGTACCAAGCCAAGGGGGCACGACTTGCTCCCTACCTCTCTCAAGTTCATGAACTGCTCACTAACTTCGACCACATATCATCACGTATATCCCCGATAACAAAACGAAAAGGCTGACTCGTTGACTAAACTAGCAAGCTCCATGGATGCGCAAATTACAGTGCTCGTACCAATCGATGTACTCAGTTCTCCAAGCATTGATCAGATGAAGACTGATTCAGTAATGTCAATGGAGACCAAACCCGAGCCTGAGTCTTGGATGAGACCAATTAAGAACTACTTGCTACATTGGACCCTCCCGGGAGCTACAAACAAAGAAGAGCACTCACCCACCAATTGTCTCGCTACATCATTTTGGATGGAGTACTCTACTAAAGGGCTTTCTCCGTTCCGTTACTTCAGTGTGTGGCACATAATGACGCCGACCGCGTGCTACTGGAAGTGCATGAAGGTTAGTGTGACGACCACACTAGGGGGGAAACTCTAGCAAGAAAAATTATCAGATATGGCTATTTCTGGCCCAAACTTAATCAAGACGTTGCGAACTATGCCTGCAAGTGTGACAAATGCCAGCGGTTCTCAAAGATCCCAAGAGCCCCGCCTACCGAGCTAACGCAGATGGTAAGCCCTTGGCCATTTTCCATGTGGGGAATATATATCATTGGGACTCTTCCAATGGCTAGAGGTGGGGCATACTATGTCATCGTCGCAGTTGATTACTTCACCAAATGGGCGAAGACTAAAGCTCTCGTTATATTCACCACCAAGAAAGTAATCAACTTCAGCATTCGCAGTATCATCACCAGCTATGGGGTCTCCAGGCCATCATCTCAGACAATGGAACACAGTTTAAGAGCGTGGAATTCAAGTCTTTCTGTCAACAACATAACATCGGAAAGAGATTCTCGACGGTGGCTTACCCTTAAGCCAATAGCAAGTCGAGGCTGTCAACAAAGTGATCAAATCTTATCAAGAAGCGTCTGGTAAGCCAGAGGCTTATAGGAAGATAAGCTCCCTCTAGCCCTATGGGCCTACTGGACCACCCATAAGTCAGTGACTGGCCACACTCCATTCATCCTTGCTTATGGATTCGAAGTCGTTATTCCCACTGAGCTAAAACTTCAATCTCATCGAGTTACCTGTTATGATCCAAAAACCAACCAAGACTTGCTTTTGGAATCACTTGACTTACTAGAAGAGAAAAGGAATGAAGTTGAGCTCAGAGCTGCTGGTTAATGCTAACGAGTAGCCCGATACTTCAACTCTAAAGTCTGCCATAAGAGCCTCAATGTCAGCGACCTCATCCTGAGACGGATCTTTCCCACACTGACTGTTTTCCGTCCTCACTGGGAGGGTCCGTACGTCATACAATGAAGGCTTGGAGATGGGACCTTCAGGTTAGCAACTATCGACAGAGCGGAACTCCCAAGAGCTTGGAACAGTGAACATATTCGTCGCTACTTCACATAACTTAGTGTACAGTTTTTTCGCTTTCCAACAATGTTTTGTTTTCCTTAAATTCAAGGCATTGTAACTGTTGTTACTGCCAAAGTTACTAGTAGATATGATGTTCAACATCTTTGTGTCCTCAATGTGCTTACTTTCTGCATTGTATATTTGATTAACAATCACAACTAGCTTGCACACATAAACACGCGAAAAATGGATCAACACTCCGAGCACGGGAGCTGATACCACCACTCAAGCCTCGAAACAACAATGAGGCTGAGTATAAATAACGTCGAATTAGCACCTTGGGCACGAGAGTCGGTACCGTCACTTGAGTCTCGAGCCAACGACGAGACCGAGTATAAATAACACCTCTCGAGTCCCGAACCCGCGACACGACCAAGTCTAAATAATACTACTCGAATCTCGAACCAAAGACAAGAGCGAGTATAAATTATTCCACTCCCAAGTCCCCGGACTTGGGGGCGGCCCACCTGCCTAGCTAGTGTGATATTAACCACTCCTACGGCTCCATCTGACCCATCGGGTCAGGATCTGTGAACCTCTCGAACCTCGAACCGATGATGAGACCGAGTATAAATCGTCTAGTCCCCAAGTCCCTGGACTGGGGGGCATCCCCTCAGCCAAGCTAGTGTGATACCGACCACACCTGCAATTCCATCTGACCCACTGGTTCCTAATCCAGGTACCATTTAGCGAATAAACGACGCCCTCGAACTCTAAAACCTAAGGAACAACGGGAAAGCAAAAAAGGACGAATCCAGGACGTCCATGTCGTCTCACGACTTAAGACTAGCAAACTCCAGGAAGTCCAAGAGAGAGTGCACCTGACCTGGATTCCACCCGACTCGGGGCTCTTGAATAAAGGATAACCCGAGGGTGGAACCAACGTACGGTCTTTGCACGACTAGGGTACCCCAAGGGAGGAGTCCCCAATAACATTTCTGTAAGTGTAATAACAAGTACACTTGTGCAAGTACAGGACGTTGGAAAATATGAGAAGAACATTCAAACACTTACATGAAATGCGATTTTAGATAAAGTTAACTAATACTTTCATTTCACATAACACAAGAAAACTACATATCTATTTTTTTCTAAGGACAGGGTGTACATGAAAACTACACTATGCCTCCAAAGACCAAAAGCAAGGGCCTCGTATATTATCGGCCTACATAACCAAAACATCGGTAATATCTATAACAATTACTAATACTACTCCTCTTTCTTCTTTCATTTCTTTTTCTATACGTATTCAACACTAGGTGGGTCTCCAGTGATAGGCATCTTCTTTCCAGAGCCGCTTCCGCTTTTCCCTCCTCTACACTACGGGAGAGTAAAAGACTCTTGAGAAACTGAGGTACGCTTTCCGCCATCATCCTCGCCACTTGTAATCTCCGTGATCTCCCCAAGGGAAATACATTGTACTGGTTTGGGAGCAACACCAGAAGCGAGGGCCAAAATGGCGTAACCCTCTCCTAGAGCTTTCTTGGCCTCTAGCTCCGCCTTCCTCTTAGCCTCTCTGGCAGCCTTCTGATCAGCTAGCTTCTTCGATTTGAGCTTAACTATATCATCCTCCTTAAACTATTCATAAGTCTCCGTAGTTCTCTATTTGACAACATCGTCGTCTTTCTTCTTCCAAGCTTCTTCTGCGTCTCTCTCCTTCCCAGCCTCGTCGGCGGCTCTCTTCTTCCTGGCCTCTTTGGCGACCCTTTCCTTTTCTGCTTTGGCCTCGGTCTTCTTCATTACCACAGCAGCTGCAGCTTTCTCCTCGGCATTCTGCCTAGCCTTTGCTCGTGCCACCTGCCCGGCAGCCTCATCTTGCCTCCTCTTCTCCTCCTGCTCTTCAGACTTTGCCACCATCTGAGCTTTTTGGGCTTCCACCATTGCCTGCATTGTCAGTACATTTGCCTCCACTGGGCCTATCACATGGATACTTTGACCGTCCACGACCTTTCCTTCCTCCAGCAGGTACTTATAGAGGTTGGACCCTGGTTCAACTTTCGATAACGTATCCACATGACCACTTTCCTCTTCAAATTTTATTCCTTATATCCCCAATCTAGACTTTTTTGTTTACGGAAGCAAGGGGAGAATCCCGGTGTCACGTCATCTCCAAGAGGGGATGCACGTTAAAAACACAACTATTTAGTCCACGAATTCAGTAATCACCTCATCTTCGAGTATTTGCGGCAAAGGAACTTTACCTGCAGACAGGAATGATGTGGGTATGATAGGAAGGGTGCTCGTTGTAGTGGTCAAAGTAGATTCTGTCACTCCTAATCCTGGATGTTCGGGGTCATACTCATCTGAGACCTGAACTGGGACAGTCGGACCGCTGGTTGTGGCGGATGCTGGAGCTGGAAGCCGGTGGAAGCTTCCCTTCGCAAATGTCTGAGTGATGACCACACTCTCAGTAGTTATAAACTTTCCCATTTCGGCAGCACGCTTCGCCAGCCTCTCTCTCTCTCTCTCTCAACATCCTCATGCAACAATCTCCTCCCTTCCTCTAGTTTCGTACACTCATCCTCAGTCAGAGGATCGATCATCGGCTGATTCTCATTCATAGATCCCACATCAACCTGACGTAGTCAAGCCTCATATGGCACCAACCTTTCCTACGTTTGAGCCATCATCCAAGGGTAATCTCTGACCCACGAGATTCCACGAAACCTTAAGGCCTTGACATACATACTTTGGACATGCTCCTCTAGGGATGCCTCCACCCTGACCTCTGCATCGTCGATCTCCTCTCTCAACCTATCCACTTACCACTGGTGCTCAGCCTTCAACCCATCCATCGAGCTCAATATATCCTTATAACCAGCCTCAGTCTCCTCCTACTCCTTCCTACCACCTTCAGCTGCCTCCTCATCTCGGCAACCTCCTCCTGAAGCGTCTGAGTTCCCTCGTTCTCAACCTTCAACCTCTGTTCTTCTTCCTCAGGGCCTCATTATTCACTTAAAGCTGGAATACCCTTTTGTTGTCCTTCTCTACAAAACACCAAAATGAGCAATCTGAAAATGTTGCTAAAAAATTTAGAAACACTTTTTAGGTGTTGCAGATTAGTATGTTGCAGATTTTTGAAACACCTATATTATGTTTCAGATTGACAAATTGAAACACTTAATAAGTGTTTTAGATTGACGATTTGAAACACTCAGCAGGAGTTTCAATTTGATAATCTGCAACGCTCGGTTAGTGTTTCAGGTTGATGATCTGCAACATTTATTGAGTGTTTCAAGCTCATAATCGGCAACACTCGGTGAGTGTTCCAAGTTGATAATCTGCAACACTTAATGAGTGATTCAAGTTGATAATCTACAACACTCGGTGAGTGTTTCAAATTCATAATCTACAACACTCAATGGTGTTTCAAGTTCATAATCTGCAACACTCGAAAATGCTTGATTCAAACTGATAATTTATGACACCACTGATGTGTTGCGGGTTCAAAATATGAAAGTTATTTTGAAATATACAATAAACGGTTACAGTAACATAAATAGATTCAATCATTCTTTAAATTAGAAACTAAAAAATATGAAAAGAAATTCCATAAGCAAGTTTACCATAAATAAATTAGTATATAACAAAGATAAACCATATTTTCAAAGGAACAAAAAAAAAATACAAATATAACGCAATAAGTTCAAGTTACACAATTATAAGGTTGAATATATAATAAATTAATAGATGAAGATAACCAAACTTGCTTGTAAGCACTTTCTACGCACCCATATTCATTATATTCTCTTTTGAAATCCATATTGTAACAACCCGGAAAATCAGAACCAATTTAAATTTTTTATTTTAAGAAATTTTATTAGAGAATGTGTCAAAATTTATAAATTCCATTATTAAATTAAATTATTGAATATAAAAAGGTTTTTAAATAAAATCATGATGTTATTTATGAATGATTTCAAATTTATTTCTAATAAACAATTATTTGTAATTAGATAAATGGTGATTTATAACAATTGAAATTAGTATCAAATTGTATGTATATTTGTAATAATTAACTTTAAACAATTGATAATAAAAGAAAATAGTAGTTGAATTGTTGTTTTGTCAAAAATTTAAATAAAGGAGTTTTATAATAATTAATAATAAATCAACACATAATTTCATTGCTTATTCACATTTAATGTAGGTTTATTTAGCATTCCTTTCTTTTTCTAACTTCATCAAATTCACTACCTCTTTTCTCATCACTATCTCTATTAATTTATTACTCTTCATTCTATTAACTTATTTCTCTTTATTCTATTTTCACATATGTATTCTTATTTCTTAAATTTACATTCCCTTATTTCTTTTTTTTCTTTTCCTTTTATTATTTCTCTCCAAAAACAAATCAACTCCATGTACGTATATTTCTCTTTATTTGTTCTTGCTTGAGCATTGAATAGGTTCCTTTAATTCTGAAACGTTAATATTATATGTTTTGAAAATTGAAAAGTTATAAACTTTCTAACAATTGACATTAAACAATAAATTATGCATTAATTACATTCCCATTTTCTCTTTCCTTATGTTTTTCTTTTTAAGTTTTGAATAGGAGATAAACGTTGATTAGATTAACACCTGCCTAGTCAGCTAATTTAATTCCTTTGTAACCTACTATACGTGAAGAGACACATTAGGGTAATGAAATAAATGTTTGTTTGTTAAAAATAATAATAATAAAATTTTTAATGTATATATAGAATGGATAAAATTTACATGCTACAGAGTAGTTATTGGTTAACTAAAAATATATTTTTTAAGTAATGTAAGTGATGAAATTAAGAAATGAGAAACAAATACACCACCTCAGCCAATTTATTTCTCTTGTAACATAAAACATATGTAGGGATACAAGTAAGGAATAAAGTAAAATATATAACCAAACAAAGAAAGTAAAAAAAAAAGTCGCCTTCTTCACAAAATAAATAAATAAAATTTGAAATTATATTCAATGGAAATTAGAGTCGTGTCATTCATTGCAAGAAAAAAATAAAGAAGGAAAAAAGAATAATGATAATGATAATAATAATGGCCGCATGCATTTCATTCATATCCTTTATTTCGTTTATGTTCTCTCTCTTCCTCTCATATGCATATATGCCATATTTTATCCCTTTTATAAATACAAGAAAAAAGATAAGGTAGACGATTATTATATTAAATATTATTTAATTTATATATACCCTAGTATATACGTTCAAAACCTAACCCTAATTCTCTTCATTACGTTGCCGCCGCTCTGAACTAAATCAATGGCAACCGTGCTCCCAAATTCCTCTCCCCTTTACTTTGAATCCAATCAGTAAATTTGAGATCTTCCAAAGAGAAAAACGAAGAACTCCTCACGATCTTTCTAATCAACGGTGAAGATTGGTTGCGCGATGTCCAGGCTACACGGGAAGAAGAAAACAACGGACTTATAAATGAAATTCAGTAAATAATGAAGTGATTTATATTACAATTAATTTGATTGTGTAATTATAATTTAGAAGCTTATATCTTCTTCTTACGAAATCAGAATCCAGCGATTTTTGAAGCGTGAGAATCGTATTCAAGAGAGCTACGCAACGGCACTGACCGGAACAAATTCAGAAGCAGTCAAGAATTTTGATTGAATTAAACGCAAAGTTTAATTCAGCTGAAAACAATCGTTAATTATCGATTTCGAAACCAATCAAGGTGAGAACTCTCTCACTAAATTCTTTTGTACAGTTATTTATTTTTATAACTGAATTTGTGCTGATTGTCAGTTAGCTCACCTCCTTCATCCACAGACCATGGACGATCTAAATTGATTGTTTTGAGTTGTGATTATGATATCAATAAAAATATATGCATGTGATAATTCTATTATTATAATTTTTACATAATTAAAATTAATTAATTATGATTGTGTTATTACCAATCTGCTGTTAAATTCTATGTGTTGTATTACGTGATTTGATCTGGGAATGATGTTGTTATGTTGATTTGATGATTGTTGAGTTAAAAAAAAAAATTACATTTTTGTTGAAATAAAATAATTGAAACAAAATTTACATTTTTGTTAAAATAAAATAGTTGAAACAAAATTTACATTTTTGTCAAAATAAAGTAGTTGAGACAAAATTTACATTTTTATCAAAATAAAATAGTTGAGACAAAATTTACATTTTTGCCAAAATAAAATAGTTGAGACAAAATTTAAATTTTTGCCAAAATAAAATAGTTGAGACAAAATTTACATTTTTGTCAAAATAAAATAGTTAAGACAAAATTGACATTTTTGTCAAAATTAAATAGTTGAAACAAAATGTACATTTTTGCTGAAATAAAATAATCAAAACAAAAATATCATTTTTGTCGAAATTAAATAGTCAACACAATAATAACATTTTTGTTAAATAGATTTGTGAAAAAATAATATCAATTTTGTTGAATTAGATAATTGTAATCAAATAAAGTCATCGTTTTTATTCATTTTGTTAAAATAGAATCGTTAACAATATGAAACTATCACTTTTATTCATTTTGTTAAAATAGAATTATTAACAATATGAAGTTATCACTTTTATTCATTTTGCCGAAATGGAATGGTAAACAAAATAAAAGACTCACCTTTAATCATTTTATTGAAATAGAATTATCAATAAAAATGAAAGAATCATTTTTAATCATTTTGTTGAAATAGAATTATCAACAAAAATGAAAGAACCATTTTTAATCATTTTGTTGAAATAGAATTGTCAACAAAAATGAAAGAATCATTTTTATTCATTTTGTTGAAGTTATACATTAGAATCATTTTTATTGGTTTTGTGGAAATAGAATGATCAAAAAATTAAAAAAATCACTTATTGTTAGAATTAGAATTTGTGTACAAATTAAAGTGACATTTTTATCGTTAAATTACACATTAGAATTTGTGTACAAATTAATGTGACATTTTTATCGCCAAATTACACATTAGAATTTGTGTACAAATTAAAGTGACATTTTTATCGTCAAATTACACATTAGAATTTGTGTACAAATTATAGTGACATTTTTATCGCCAAATTACACATCAGAATTTGTGTACAAATTTAAGTGACATTTTTATTGTCAAATTACACATTAGAATTTGTGTACAAATTAAAGTGACATTTTTATCGTCAAATTACACATTAGAATTCGTGTACAAATTAAAGTGACATTTTTATTATCAAATTATACATTAGAATTTGTATGCAAATAAAAATAAACATTTTTTTATTTGTCATGTTATACATTGAAACTATATACAAATAAAAATATTTCTTTTTGTTTGTTAAAGTTAAAAATAGAAATACAAATAATGATAATAAAAATTATTTTTTATTTGTCATTAGAAATAATGTCATGTGAATAAAATATATATTTGTTTGCCATTACAAACATGTAGAAATGAATGTAAATAAAATACATATTCATTAAACGAACCGCGCGTGGTAGTTCGCGTTTCGAAATCGTAACTTTAAACGATTATACCGAAAGATCCGACCGTCGGATTTTCCCAAAACTGGAAACGTTAGGACCGCTTTGGGAAGATCTTTCTAACAATATAAAGTTTGTTAAAATCCACTGGTCAGATTTCGAGAAAAGCGTAAATCAAATTTGGGTAAAAACAGCGCCAGGGCCGCCTATTAACCCAGGCGTCGTAAAATTAAATTAGGCTATTTTTATATAAATAAAAATAGTGATAAATCATTATAAAATAATATTAACGATATGGAATGATTTAAATTATAATTTTTCAAGAATTATTTGAAAAGGCCGAGTTCAATCTCATTTTAAATAATTATACGACGATTTAAAGCCGAAGACATTGAAGACAGTGGTTGAAGACCGACGATTTTCACATTGAATGGATGACTATTGATGCCCTGAACTGATTTGCTCCCAGGAAAGGGTTACAGTCGTAGTTTTTCGGACGTACTTGTTGATTGTCCGGATAAGCGAGCATCTCTCTTCCATATTGGACATACGGGACGAGGAATAATGTGTCCCCGGTTTCGTTCAGACCCAGAACAGACTTGTAAATGGATGTGTGTATGACATTGGATTTCATTTCATGTAAATTGATTTCTATTTAATATATATTTGTTTGGTGGTGGAGAATTTATTTCTTGCTTAACACACTTCTCTGAGACGCACGAGCTCAGAGGTTATATATTGATAGTTATTGATCACATGGCATGTGTAACACCCCACATCCGTTAGTGTCACTCACAAAGGGAATGCACTAAGTTCTGTGGAGCATTTTAAGGTAAAAGATGCAGATGAATTACAAGACAAACAAAAATTAAAACAGCGGAAAATAAAACTTTGCTTTATTAATAAAATGGTTTGTACAACGATTTCTTTACAATATCAGAGTATCATTTGTCGTACAAAATAAAGAAGCATAAAACAACATTTATATTCCCCAATGTAGCAAGAGCCAGCCATAGCATCTGAAAAGAGAATCCAAGCAAAACTTCGACAAATCTTCAAACTGGGAAAAGAGTGACAGTCCAACTTAACCTGAGCTATACTATTCCCTCCTTTACTACCTGAGGGGGGGGGGAACGGAAGAAAAGAAGACGAAAGAAAAACAGAGTCAGACATAAAGCCTGAGTAAGTTCAGTTACTTCTAGCATGTGAACATGGAAAAACAAAACGACATGAATTAACTGAATACAAGATAACACCATGATGATAGGGTCAGCAAGATTAGACAAGATTAACACAAGATATGCTAACATAAGATAAACTGGATATGCTCTAATACTTTCGCCGCTTCGCTATTTCCTTGTCATACTAGTTTCTATATCTCTGCACCACCTAACTAGTGTCCCAACTAGTAATGATAACGTGATCCCAATCCCGGTAATTTCGGTTGCCTTCAGGCATACATTTATTATCTATTACCTAGATTCTAATCTAGGGTTTTCTATTGAGTGCTTCCTAGATTCAACTAGGGTTTACGCGACTTGTCTAATGCTTTACAGATTCAGGGTTTATGCCACCTAGGTCCACTAGGGATTACGCTACCTGTCGAACGATGCCCCTAGTCTAGGACACACTACCTAGAGTGGTATATGTTCCTAGACTTTCCCCACGTATGTGTCGCGAATCGTTTATCGCTGTCTAGATGCACATGTCCTGAAATGTGCGACCCGAGTCCCGTGGCAGGGCTACTCTAGAAACACGGAACTCGGTCGGGAGCTTTTCAGATATCTGCCGGTGCAGATGCTAAGGTCTGTTTTTCTACCAGTGGTTATGGTCCCACGTGACCCCTCCCTCAACTAATGAAAGGCAATCCAAGAAAATTAAGCGCGAGAACTGTACTTTTGCCACCCTATGCCCTACTTTCCTATTGGCCAGCCTCACCCATAACTAGATAGCAAGGATATGGTCTGTTGGGAGTTCTCTGCCTTCCCGCATACGTACAACGATTGACTAAAGATGGTAGGTAGACGATGAGTTGCTATCACAGGGCTACTGGTCTCGCCGAATCATGCTGGTCCATCCTAGTCTTTAGGTTGCCTTGTATTGCAACCAAGGCATACCCTTGGTTCTTCTACCGCAGACCTTAACCTCTGTGAGCCCAGGAGGATCATCTGCCACCTTATAGAGGGATACCAAGAGTACCCTCACGTCCCCTCGAAGTCTCGGGCTTCGTAACCCAATTCGTTGGAGCCTACTTTTTAATTAGACGGACGTTCGCTCCTTCCCGTGTTATACTAAGAATTACTACTTAGTTTTGCTAACTAAGGTTTACCACTTAGTTTCCAGAATCGTTGTTTTCTTAACTAAGGTTTACTACTTAGCTCCTTTTAACTAAGGTTTACTACTTAGCTCTCTTTCTTGTCAATTTGGATTGGTTAAGTGTCATTAGTCAATTCAAGCTAACTTAACCCTCTTCATTTATCCTGTTAAACTGGTTAAGTGTTATCAGTAATTCATGTTGACTTAACCCTACCACAAACCAAGTTATATTGGTTAAGTATTTCTCATTACTTAACCCTATTCATTCAACCTGTATTGGTTAAGTGTTCCTTTTTAACTTAACCTTGCCCATCTGTTTTAACTAACATGTTATTAATGGTTAAGTAGTATCCCTTCATGTTTTAAACTTAACCCTATTCATTTATCACACTCTGATAGTTAAGTGTTCAAGTTTATTTAACCCTACGGTCTAGTCCAGCTAACATGTCAAATTGGCTAAGTGTATTAACTTTACTTAACCCCACCTTCTAGTCCAGTTAACATATTAATTTGGCTAAGTATTTTCTTAGTTACTTAACCCTTACAAATCTTGTCTTGTTACCATATTAAGTTCGGTTAAGTGTCCCTATGGACTTAACCCTCCCATTCTAGCTTAACTTTGTTAAGTTGGTTAAGTGTTCCTATGGACTTAACCCTCCCATTCTAGCTTAACTGTGCTAAGTGTCAGTATGAACCTAACCCCACCCATCGGTTTGGTTATCATGTTGAATTGGTTAAGTGTCTTAGTTAACTTAACCCTACCATTCTTGTTCTAGCTTTAACTAAATAAATTAAAGCCGCGGCCACTCACATTAGACATATATTGTTGCGATTACTGGATGTGCCGGTTGGTTCTGGGCAGGTTTACATCGCAACTCAATCTAACCTCGGGTTAGGCATATTCGTGTTTTCTAAGTTCAAAGGGTTTTGATTTATTTTCAAATCAGGTTTTGAAAGTAACCATCTCATCCGTCGGATCAGTTAGGGATAGTCAGGGAGAGCAGGAAACTTGTATTTTCAAAACCCAAGCCTAGACACTATCCTCTCTGTCACCCTAGAACTTTCTGGTGTGTTATTAAAAGAGATGTCGTTAATAAACCTTTAATTTGTCTAAATTTACATTTTCCTCATTTAGGACAAATTCTATAAGTAAATTATTCCTAATTTACTTATTTCATAATTACTCTTTTAATGTAAATTGTCAACATTTATTATTATGGCCCATTTTCCCTTCTATATCATATTTATGCTTTTTGGTATGTAAACTATACCAAATTAAGTGTCACTAACCATGATTTTGCTAAACATGACAATTACTCACAATTATGGCCAATTTCAAATTTATGCCAATATACTTATTATGCCAAATTAGCTAATCCAATTCTGATTTAACATCCTAATTACAGTTCATGTCAAACTAGACTTATTATTCTAGTTCACAGTTCATGTAAATGCTAGATTTACAAGTCAATACTAGATTCAAATTACACATCCTATAATTCATGTCAAATTTATCCAATTTGCATTTTTATAAACATGCCATAATACATGTTCCCAATTTATGCCAATTTCCAAGTTTATAACTACGTTTTAGTAAATTTCATATTTTGCCCAAATCGTATTCCCATCGTTCGTATAATCGTGATTCAATCTAGATTATAGATAAATCTAGATTCGTAGATAAAAAGGGAATGAACCAAAGATGCTATGAAAAGATAGACATAATAACTGGCATAAAATGATAATTTACTAATTACAGGCCTAACGAATTACACTGAAATAAGTTGATCTAAAACATCGAAGGCCTATAGATCTGAAAATGTTATGACATAAAAAGGGTTGAATAACGATGTAGGTTCAAGAACATGGGTAGACCTAACTTAATAGGTAAATTCCCAAGATCAAAATCCAAAGAAAATCAAGAATAGACAGAACTGATAATCAGGTTTAGACCCAATTTCACAGTCACAAAACTTAAGCAACACTTTCCTAGTCATGAATCATAGGTGTTTAGTCACAGTTGTCCTTGTTATGTCATAGGAAATAGTTTATGTTTCCTAATCAAAGGCGTAGGCTTGTGTTCATAGTCAAAGGAAATAATTCTCATAGTCATGAGTTATAGTCATAGGCAATGTTCATAGTCATAGGCAATGTTCATAGTCATAGGCAAGGCCTAATTGGTCATCGAATCACGATCAGTCCTTAATCAAGCCTAGAAACATGTATAAACACAGATCCAAGTGAAGAGATTAGGAATATTCCTTTAATTTCATGTCACGAATAGAAAAAAACGTTCAAATCTAAAAAATAACCGACTTACAGAGATTATATTAGATTCGTAGAAAAACAGTCGTTTGAATCTTCACTTGAATCCTAGCTTGTTTTGAATCTCCTCTTGAAAGTCTTGAGCAGCATTTCCTCGTCTTGATTTATTTTATATATTATTTTATTTATTTATACATTTTCTCAGAGGCAGCATAAGGATAGAATGAAATGGTGTAGAGAGAAGGAGGCCAGGAGGCTGTTTATATAGGATTAGGCGAACGAATCTAGGCAGAAAACGAGACCAGGTACATCAGAATGCACCCAGGCCCAAAAGTGAGTTTTTGCACCCAGGTCGACACCCATGTCGACTGGGCAGTCGACCTGGTCAGGGGGGTCGACTACCCAGTCGACTCCCCAATCGACCTGGGTCCTGGGCGGGAATTTTCCCGCCCAGCCCGCTTCTGGGTTTGAATTCGAATTTCGAATTCGAATTTCACGCTGTTTTCAATTCTGAAAATTCCTGAAAATTCGGAGGGTCATATCTCCCTCATACGGACTCTGATTCTCGCAAACTCGGACTCGTTTCCAAGCAGAATTTCGAGACGAACACAATGGCGCAACCCGTTTCCCTTGATTTTGATTTTAAAATATAATGCTGCCTTGATTTGTGAATCTTAGTGTTACAGAATTACGGGGTGTTACAGCATGGATTGTCAATGTGGCACGCCAAGATGAAAATGATCAAGGCTTTTGTTGAAAAGCAGAGCCCTGTGGTTGATGATCAAAGCATAGCTTATTTAGGCATAGCTTTGTGTATAGTGTTACTTTGCAAGCCTCACACCCTGGTATGAGTCAAAAACGGGATAAGGGAACGTAGGAAGTGCACAAGTTTCTTTCTAGCTAGAAGTGGCATCAGGGTTTTGCAAGCCCTGACATTTTATTTATGTGGTTGATGGATTATGAGGTACCTCGGATTTATTGGTCGATAGTGACCAAATTATAGGTTCAACAGGACCGGGAAACGTGTGTTCAGGAATTGCCAATCCACTAAGGTATATTTGTGGACTGGCCCTGAAGGATCCAAGGGTTCACTGCGGGGGATCCTGAGACATTTTCTAGAGTGTCTCGAATCGGTAAGGAGATCATCCCTAGCCTTGACTCATGATGGAAACCCAATTTCCAATATGACACTATGCGGTTTTGATTGTAAAACCAGTATGGCGACATAATATATGGTAGTTATGCCGTCTATGATTGATACATTATGATTGAAATGTTTTTGAAACATATGTACACTAATAATAATATCAAATCCATTTTATCGTATCAAACATTTTTGACCATTATAAGGTAAAACTCTATCCTTTGGTTTGCGTTGCATTATGTGATGGGACTTGAGTCTTATAATGATTTCATTTTTCTAAAAAGCATTGTGTTGTTTTTGAATAAAAGATTTACTTATTTTAAGCACTGGCAATCCAATGAAGTAAACCCGTAACGCGTTAGCGGCGTGGTCTTGTGATTAGCCATATTGTTAGATAAGTTAGGTAAAATTTCTCATATCAGTCCCATGACTGACTCGTAGTTTGTTTCACTTACAAACTCGTGTGCCCTTATTTTTCACATGGGCAATCGAGTAGCTTATTTTGCAGATATACTGGGCAGGATTCTGGATCGAAGTTTAAAGCTATGTCCAGAGCATTGATAGTCTTACGCTGCATTGTATTAAATTTGTTGTAAATTAATCTCCGCTGTTGTATTATTATAATTCGATGTACTCTGATATTCTGTACTCTGATGTTGCATTATTATAATATAATAAAAGTCTTCTGTTATTTGTTTTGATGTGTTGTATGCCCAGAGTTAACGTATGCAGGATTCGAATGGTCTTGGTCGATTTAGCGATCGATTGGGGCCGGGAGAAATCCGTGTTGTAACAGTTGGTATCAGAGCTTTGGTTAACTCAAATCTTTGGGGTACAACTCGTTAGAACTGAACAAAAGACTCACTAGAGGTAGGATTAGAAATATCCTATAAAAGAATACTCATTAGAGATAGGATCCATAGTATCCTAGAATGAGAAAACTCGTTAGAGATGAGGTTGGAAATGCCCTAGAATGAGTTGAGAGTGACACGTTTATAATTAATGTATTTGTAATTATATATATAATTCAATTTTAGAAAATATGATTTTGAATATATAAAAGTTATATATATTTGAAAAGATAATCAACTAATTGATTGATGATTGTGTTGTGTGATTATTAGTTCAACTAATAAAATTATTGAAACCAATAAAAGAATGAAAATTGAGTTGGTTAGTTAAACAACTTTCAGCTCCGTTCCTTTTCGAGGATGAAAAGATTTTAAGTGGGGAGATTGTAACAACCCGGAAAATCAAAACCAATTTAAATTTTTTATTTTAAGAAATATTGTTAGAAAATGCGTCAGAATTTAAAAATTCAATTATTAAATTAAATTATTGAATATAAAAAGGTTTTTAAATAAAATCATGATGTTATTTATGAATGATTTCAAATTTATTTCTAATAAACAATTATTTGTAATTAGATAAATGGTGATTTATAACAATTGAAATTAGTATCAAATTGTATGTATATTTGTAATAATTAACTTCAAACAATTGATAATAAAAGAAAATAGTAGTTGAATTATTGTTTTGTTAAAAACTTTAATATAGGAGTTGTATAATAATTAATAATAAATCAACACATAATTTCTTTACTTATTCACATTTCATGCAAGTTTATTTAGCTTTCCTTTCTTTTTCTAACTTCATCAAATTCACTACCTCTTTTCTCACCACTCTCCATTAATTACGCATTCATTTCTTTTCTTTATATATTAATTTATTACTCTTCATTCTATTAACTTATTTCTCTTCATTCTATTTTCACACATGTATTCTTATTTCTTAAATTTACATCCCCTTATTTTTATTTCCTTTTATTATTTCTCTCCAAAAACAAATCAACTCCATGCACGTATATTTCTGTTTATTTGTTCTTGCATGAGCATTGAATAGGATCTTTTAATTCTAAAACGTTAATATTATATGTTTTGAAAATTGAAAAGTTATAAACCTTCTAACAATTGACATTAAACAATAAATCATGCATTAATTACATTCCCGTTTTCTCTTTCCTTATGTTTTTCTTTTTAAGTTTTGAATAGGAGATAAAAGTTGATTAGATTAAACACCTGCCTAGTCGGCTAATTTAATTCCTTTGTAACCTACTATATGTGAAGAGACACATTAGTGTAATGAAATAAACGTTTGTTCGTTAAAGATAATAATAAAAAAATTTAATGTATATATAGAATGGATAAAATTTACATGCTATGGAGTAGTTATTGGTTAGTTAAAAATATAATTTTTAACTAATGTAAGTGATGAAAATAATAAATGAGAAATAAATACGCCACCTCAGCCAATTTATTTCCCTTGTAACATCAAACATATGTAGGGACACAAGTAAGGAATAAAGTAAAATATATAACCAAATAAAGAAAGTAAAAAAAAAGTCGCCTCCTTCATAAAATAAATTAATAAAATTTGAAATTATATTCAATGGAAATTAGAGGCGTGTCATTCATTGTAAGAAAAAAATAAAGAAGGAAAAAAGAATAACGATAATGATAATAATAATGGCCGCATGCGTTTCATTCATATCCTTTATTTCTTTTATGTTATCTCTCTTCCTCTCATATGCATATATGCCATATTTTATCCCTTTTATAAATACAAGGAAAAAAGATAAGATAGACGATTATTAAATTAAATATTACTTAATTTATATATACCCTAGTATATACGGTTAAAACCTAACCCTAATTCTCTTCATTACGTTGCTGCTCCTCTGAACTAAATCAATGGCAACCGTGCTCCCAAATTCCTCTCCCCTTTTCTTTGAATCCAATCAGTAAATTTGAGATCTTCCAAAGAGAAAAACGAAGA
Source organism: Allium sativum (assembly GCA_030737875.1). NCBI lineage: Eukaryota > Viridiplantae > Streptophyta > Magnoliopsida > Asparagales > Amaryllidaceae > Allium > Allium sativum. Next base: position 128,890,691 of record CM060921.1, on the reverse strand, counting down.
ACTCCTCACGATCTTTCTAATTAACGGTGAAGATTGGTTGCGTGATGTCCAGGCTACACAGGAAGAAGAAACAACGACCTTATGAATGTAACTAAGTAAATAATGAAGTGAATTATATTACATTTAATTTGATTGTGCAATTAAAATTTAGAAGCTTATATCTTCTTCTTACGAAATCAGAATCCAGCGATTTTCGAAACGTTGGAATCGTATTCAAGGGAGCTACGCAATGGCACTGACCAGAACAAATTCAGAAGCAGTCATGAATTTTGATTGAATATAAACGCAGAGTTTAATTCAGCTAAAAACAATCGTTAATTACCGATTTCGAAACCAATCAATGTGAGAAATCTCTCACTAAATTCTTTTGTACAGTTATTTATTTTTATAGCTGAATTTGTGTTGATTGTCTGTTAGCTCACCTCCCTCGTCCACAGACCATGGACGATCTAAATTGATTGTTTTGAGTTGTGATTACAATATCAATAAAAATATATACATGTGAGAATTCTATTATTATTATTATTATTATTTATACATAATTAAAATTAATTAATTATGATTGTGTTATTACCAATCCGCTGTTAAATTCTATGTGTTGTTATACGTGATATGATTTGGGAATGATGTTGTTATGTAGATCTATTGATTTAATGATTGTTGAGTTGAAACAAAAAAGTTACATTTCTGTTGAAATAAAATAGTTGAAACAAAAGTTACATTTTTGTTAAAATAAAATAGTTGAGACAAAATTTACATTTTTGTCAAAATAAAATAGTTGAGACAAAATTTACAATTTTTGTTAGTTGAGACAAAATTTACATTTTTGTCAAAATAAAATAGTTAAGACAAAATTTTCATTTTTGTCAAAATAAAATAGTTGAGACAAAATTGACATTTTTGTCAAAATTAAATAGTTGAAACAAAATGAACATTTTTGTTGAAATAAAATAATCAAAACAAAAATATCATTTTTGTTGAAATTAAATAGTCAAAACAAAAATAACATTTTTTTTAAATAGATTTGTGATAAAACAAAAATATCAATTTTGTTGAATTAGATAATTGTAATAAAATAAAGTCATCATTTTTATTCATTTTGTTAAAATAGAGTCGTTAACAATACGAAGCTATCACTTTTATTTATTTTGTTAAAATAAAATTATTAACAATATGAAGTTATCACTTTTATTCATTTTGTCGAAATGGAATGGTAAATAAAGTGAAAGAATCACCTTTAATCATTTTGTTGAAATAGAATTGTCAACAAAAATGAAAGAATCATTTTTAATCATTGTGTTGATATAGAATTATCAACAAAAATGAAAGAACCATTTTTAATCATTTTGTTGAAATAGAATTGTCAACAAAAATGAAAGAATCATTTTTATTCATTTTGTTGAAGTTATACATTAGAATCATTTTTATTGGTCTTGTTGAAATAGAATGATCGACAAAATAAAAATATCACTTATTGTTACAATTAAAATTTGTTTACAAATTAAAGTGACATTTTTATCGTCAAATTACACATTAGAATTTGTGTACAAATTAAAGTGACATTTTTATCGTCAAATTACACATTAGAATTTGTGTACAAATTAAAGTGACATTTTTATCATCAAATTACACATTAGAATTTGTGTACAAATTAATGTGACATTTTTATCGCCAAATTACACATTAGAATTTCTGTACAAATTAAAGTGACATTTTTATTGTCAAATTACACATTAGAATTTTTGTATAAATTAAAGTGACATTTTTATCGTCAAATAACACATTAGAATTTGTGTACAAATTAAAGTGGCATTTTTATCGTTAAATTACACATTAGAATTTATGTAAAAATTAAAGTGACATTTTTATCGTCAAATTACACATTAGAATTTGCGTACAAATTAAAGTGACATTTTTATTTTCAAATTATACATTAGAATTTGTGTACAAATTAAAGAAACATTTTTATTGTCAAATTATACTTTAGAATTTGTATGCAAATAAAAATAAACATTTTTTTATGTGTCTTGTTATACATTGAAACTATATACATATAAAAATATTTCTTTTTGTTTGTTAAAGTTAAAAATAGAAATACAAATAATGATAATAAAAATTATCTTTTTATCTGTCATTAGCAAAAATGTCATGTGAATAAAATATATATTTGTTTTCCATTAGGAACATGTAGAAATGAATGTAAATCAAATACATATTTATTTGACATTATAAACATGTAGATATGATATGCCAATAAAATATTCTTTTATTTGGCGTGTTAAAACACGTTAGAGGAATCGTCGAATGATTTATATTGATATATAATTATAAATACATATAAATATAAATTAAAATTAAATGAATCGCGCGCGGTAGTTCCCGTTTCGGAATCGTAACTTTAAACGATTATACCGAAAGATCCGGCATTCGGATTTTCCCAAAACTGGAACCGTTAGGACCGCTTTGGGAAGATCTTTCCAACAATATAAAGTTTGTTAAAATACAACGGTCAGATTTCGAGAAAAGTGTAAATCAAATTTGGGTAAAAACAGCGCTAGGGCCGCCTTTTGATCCGAGGCGTCGTTAAATTATATTGGGTTATTTTTATATAAATAAAAATAGCGATAAATCATTATAAAATAATATTAACGATATGGAATGATTTAACTTATAATTATTCGAGAATTATTTGAAAAGACGGAGTTCAATCTCATTTAAAATAATTATACGATGATTTAAAGTCGAAGACATTGAAGACGGTGGTTGAAGACTGGCGATCTTCACATCGAATGGATGACTACTGATGTCCTGGATTGATTTGCTCGCAGGAAAGGGTTAGTGGTAGTTGTCCGGACGTACTTGTTGATTGTCCGGATAAGCGAGCATCTCTCTTCCGTATTGGACATACGGGACGAGGAATAAGGTGTATCCGGTTTCGTTCAGACCTAGAACAGACTTGTAAATGGATGTGTGTCTGACATTGGATTTCATTCCATGTAAATTGATTTTTATTTAATATATATTTGTTTGGTGACGGAGAATTTATTTCTTTCTTAACACCCTTTTCTGAGACGCAAGAGCTCAGAAGTTATATATTGATAGTTATTGATCGCACTGCATGGATTGTCAATGTGGCACGCCAAGATGCAATGATCAAGGCTTTTGTTGAAAAGCAGAGCCTTGTGGCTGAGGATCAAAGCATAGCTTATTTAGGCATAGCTTTTTGTATAACGTTACTTTGCGAGCCTCATACCCGAGTATGAGTCAAAAACGGGATAAAGGAACGTAGGGAGTGCACACGTTTCTTTCTAGCTAGAAGTGGTATCAGGGTTTTGCAAGCCCTGACATTTTACTTATGTGGTTGATGGATTATGAGGTACCTCTGATTTATTGGTCGATAGTGACCAAATTATAGGTTCAGTAGGACCGGAAAATGTGTGTTCAGGAATTGCCAATCCACTAAGGTATATTTATGAACCGACCCTGCAGGATCCAATGGTTCACTGCGGGGGATCCTGAGACATTTGCTAGAGTGTCTCGAATCGGTAAGGAGATCATCCCTAACCTTGACTCATGATGGAAACCCAATTTCCAATATGACACCATGTGGTTTTGATTGTAAAACTAGTATAGCGATATAGTATATGGTAGCTATGTTGTCTATGATTGATACATTATGATTGAAATGTTTTTGAAACATATGTACACTAATAATAATATCAAATCCGTTTTATCGTATCAAGCATTTTTGACCATTATAAGGTAAAACTCTATCCTCCGGTTTGCCTTGCATTGTATGATGGGACTTGAGTCTTATATTGATTTCATTTTTCTAAAAAGCATTGCGTTGTTTTTGAATAAAAGATTTACTTATTTTATGCACTGGCAATCCAATGGAGTAAACCCGTTCCGCGTTAACGGCGTGGTCCTGTGATTAGCCATATTGTTAGATAAGTTAGGTAAGATTTCTCATACCAGTCCCATGACTGACTCGTAGTTTGTTTCACTTGCAAAGGCGGGTGCCCTTATTTTTCACACGGGCAGTCGAGTAGCTTATTTTGCAGATATATTGAGCAGGATTCTGAATCGAAGTTTAAAGCTGTGTCCAGAGCAGTGATAGTCTTCCGCTGCATTGTATTAAATTTGTTGTAAATTAATCTTCCGCTGTTGTATTATTATAATTCGATGTACTCTGATATTCTGTACTCTGATGTTGCATTATTATGATGTGATAAAAGTCTTCTGTTATTTTTTCTGATGCGTTGTATGCCCAGAGTTAACGTATGCGGAATTCCAATGGTCTTGGTCGATTTAGCGATCGATTACGTCCAGGAGAAATCCGTGTCGTTACACATATCTACACAAAAAATGATTTGAAAAATATCAGAATTTAATGCTGCTACCAGAATGTTTTTTTATATCTCAATAAAATTTCATCACTTATACATGGGTACATACACATTTCCTTAAATTCTTTTAAATTGTATTAACACTCTCCTTTGTGCTACTAAGAATCTGAATGTTCTATTGGGACCAATGACACAGATTATACTAAGGATGGAGAAATTTACATTCATTGGGTTTAGCATCAGTTTCGTGAACTATGGTAAAAAAAAAAAAAAAAAAAAAAAAAACGACGAGCAGATACAAGGAAACTATTTAAATTTACAAAACATGACCATCTGGATGATGAATTACATTAGTTAAATGGTCTTAGGGGAAAATAAAATTATATATGAAGAAACATCATGTTATTTGCAAGCAGACATAAGGGATGCAATGCTGATGTAGTTTAAACTGTAAAATTTCGCTACAATTTACCGATAAGGGTTGCAGTTTAATTTCAAATAGCTTTTAAACAGTAAATAAATAAAATAATAATCTGCTAAAAGCTTGGAGTGAAATTTTAGAAACTTTAAACAAAATTTTCAAATGTCTCAATCCGATTAAATATATTCTAAATTCGTGATAAAATCAAAAAATTAATCAAGTGCTTGTAGCTTATTATGCAAGAATTCATCTCTCACAATATCAAATTTCTCTACATTATCAGCAGATGTTGAAGCAAAAGTGTTCCTATGTAAATGAAATTGTCAAAAACAAAAGTTTTAAAGGTGTTGTTAGCAGGGAAAGAACATAAAAATAGCTAAATGATAAAAGCACTATTTTACTTTCTAAAGTGCAACATCAAGGCATAGAGTGATTAATTGTAACGAATGAGAGTTGTGATTGTTTTTCCTAGAGAACATGATAACATTTAGTTCTGTACTTCCACTTAACATGATAATTTCAAAATTTGAGCCAGAAACTTACAAGCATCAAGATGCCAAAATTTGATAGTTGTATCGTGAGAGCGGCCAGCAGTAATAATTTGCGGGTCCTGATAAGAAACATTGAGGCATAGTTATATAATACGTAATATACTGCGCAGTAGTTGGTCCAATAATCCACTTTAATCAGTAGGTCTATAAGAATAGACGCTTTGTATCAATTAATGATTATATGGTAATGTTGCATGCACATATAATGAGAATATGAAAACTTATGCACCTAATCCCATGGCCAGGTCCGCACTTCATCTTTACGTTCGAACTGCCATTTACAATCCAGATACAATCATCCCCTATAACTAGTTTAGATTAATACTGTTAGATAACATGCTTACTTGCATATTTTTGAGACATGCATGAAAACAGTTGTACATGTTCCTGTTTTGCATATTACAATAGCAACATTTGTGGACTCGCTTTTATGAATTCCATCATTTTATTTGTTGGGCGCTCTGAACCACTAGTTATTTTGATTGCATAAATATTTTCTGAGTTACTTTCCTGCAAAAAGTATCTAAGTTGGCAAAAGCAACATAGAAATGATTGTGTGTATGCCTGATTATCAGAAACATTTTCCACTTAACTGCATCAAAAGTACATAGTGTCAGAGTCAATAGTTAATATGATGATCCAAGCATGTCCATGTTGAGCTAGTGTATGAAAGAAAAAAACATATGTTGTTCAACCAATGTCAAAGAAACAAAGACAGTTATTCCTAGGTGCTAAAACTAAGTAATAAAATTCAACAAACTTGCAGCAAACGAGGTTGTTAGTGTTTTTTCATGATATTTTTAGGGAGATAGTCTTGCTCATTTGTTTATGAGCAGACAGCCTTTTGGATTACCAAAGAAACCCAATCATATATGCTTAAGAATTAGTTTGCACACAGTAAAAGCACAAAACTATTAAGCTTATTTTATAGTTGGAATCCAGCGTACTTTTACACTACATATTTTCATATTTAACGCAAGGAAATGACATTGAGTTTGCTAACAGAAACCCTAGCAAAAATTAAATGTTACTTCTTGGCTTATTATAAACAGTTACCAATTTTAGCACCATAATTGTAAGGAACTGATTTCACCTGTGAAAGTTCGGCAGATGATGGGGGGTAGATACCTTCTACTTGATCTAACTACATATAACAAACATTTAAATTATGCACCAAGATAATGATATGGATCACAGACAGAATTACATTAAGATATGTTGATGAAAGCATAATTAACATACATTTTTTTCATATACACATACCTCCACTGAAATACCTTCTTAACCAATATCATTCTGACCATAATCAAAGCTTAGTTCCCCAACATTATTTTCATTGTAGCTATTATCATCATAATCTTCTGTATAATCATCATCAAGCCTACTGAACTGATAATCTATATGTTGTTGCCCAGCCACAGCTCTAACATGTAGCTCAACCAACTCGAGGGACTGAACTCCCTTTCTAAAGAAATTTAGCTAATACGAAGCACCGACATAGAACATAAAATCATTGACTTCTTTGCACATAAAAATTAAGTTTACTGCTATATAAACAACCTGACTAGCATGATGCCTAGCAGACTGTGTTAAGAGACTATGGGATTGCCCTTGCTTCAATGATTTCAATCTGAAAAGAAATGAGTTTGCTTCCTCTTCAAAGTCCTCTTTGAAAGCTTGCGACTGATGTGTTGGAATAGCTTCACCTTTATTGTTTTTTGACTTCCCCATCTCTCTTTGAGATACTAACATGGAATTATATTGGTCCCTGGAATAATATTTTGATGTAAAGAAATAGATGCACCTATTTTTAAAGGAAAACAACTATTAGCCCCATACCGCTTTTCTTTACATTGACGTTCCATTTCCTGCATAGTTGAATAGATAAGTAAGAAACACAGCCTTTCACGATTCAAATTATTATGACTTCAAACCATAAAAACTAGAAATATTATTGATACAAGGTAGTTATATCATCAATCAACTCCTACACGCTAACCGTTTTCACTTAAATTTAATGGATAACAAGTAAAGTGCAATAAACGCTGAGAAGGTAAATAATAAGGGTCTCTGTGGAACTGCACAGGCTGAGTCTCTCCGCTACAAACTTATTGGAGCACCTCCGGTCTATAGATATTATTTCAACACTTACAATGTCATGCTTTCATGCGCAAAAACAAAAATTAATTGAGTTGGGTTCTAATTTGTGCTGACATTTAGCTGTACCTGACTGACGCGTTGGTTCCGTGAAATGGACGTTAACTTTTTTTTTCCTTTGCTTCTGTATGATTCATAGTGAAGTTCGTCTAATCAAACATTTAAAAATTTATAGAACTACAATTCTTTTATCAGATTCTGTTGTATGTCCTCATTTAATACACTGAGCCCTACTATTTTCAAACTCAAGAAAAAAAAAATCATTTTTTATCATTTTTTGTTTTGTTTTATTTTATGGACTATTGTTTGTTTAAAACACTATCATATATAATTCAAATTGGAACAAGTGTTTTCCTTAACTTTGCTTTTGAAAGATGGCATTATCGTAATTCATGATCAAAATATAAATTCTTTCATTTTGCATTCTTTTAGCATTATGTCTCTGTTGCATGTTCCCATTATAGAGAAATTTCAGTTTTATTCCCTTTCCATTCAAAAATGTGCTTGTGCCGGTTATAATTTCAAAAGAACAACTCAATATAAACCATGGACTACGGTAAAACCAAGTTAAGACCTCCAAGATTTATCAAAATACCAGTAATATAACATTAAAATTTCAATTCATAATATCCCATATTACATAAATTCTGATTCTCCATTACTGTGTTCATTTAGGCAGAAATCCCAATTATGAGTGTTGCCACTAACAAATAGTTTAATATCAATGCCACTTAGTTTATGTACAAGTAGAATGTCAAGCTTTCTAGTTGGGCAATGGCATCACACAAGCGACCAACTCAAGGAAATGAAAAGGGATTTGCTGACACGGACACTATAAGGAGGGAGCTAAATTCAAAAACAAAAGCTGAAGAAATGCCAAACAACAATTATTATAACAGGATTCATAAACATGAAGAGGTGGAAAATCGAGGGGCAAATACAGATGAGGGCATCATGTGTTTGGGAAATATCCTAACTTAGCTCAGTTATGTAATGGATACTGAACAGTAGTAAAGAACTCATTTGGCAAACAAAATATGAATCATTAGAAAATGTAAACATTTTATGATCATGGAAAGCAAGAACTAAACAAAAAATTTCTGAAGACTCGACAGAGTGGGAAGTAGGGATAGGCAAATGAATAAATGAAAGCAAACATGAGGGTTTCTCACCTAATTGTTCACATGCAATGTAATGCTTTTTATGTCTTTTGGGACTAACTGTTTATAAATGGAACAATACATATATATATATATATATATATATATATATATATATATATATATATATATATATATATAATTCCCCCCTTGGACAAACAACAAGACAAAGAGTGGATCAGATTTAATCCCGCAAAAACAAATTCACCGTCCTAATTTAAACACATCCCCTGATATTTTGATTGTCACCTCATCCGCATTTGTCTTATATTTAGTTTTCAGAAAATTTCTGAAGACTCGACAGAGTGGGAAGTAGGGATAGGCAAATGAATAAATGAAAGCAAACATGAGGGTTTCTCACCTAATTGTTCACATGCAATGTAATGCTTTTTATGTCTTTTGGGACTAACTGTTTATAAATGGAACAATACATATATATATATATATATATATACACACGTACATATATATATATATATATACACATACATATATATATACATACATACATATATATATATATACATACATACATATATATATATATACATACATACATATATATATATATATACATACATACATATATATATATATATATACATACATACATATATATATATATATACATACATATATATATATATATATATAAAATTCCCCTCTTGGACAAACAACAAGACAAAGAGTGGATCAGATTTAATCCCGCAAAAACAAATTCACCGTCCTAATTTAAACACATCCCCTGATATTTTGATTGTCACCTCATCCGCATTTGTCTTATATTTAGTTTTCACGCGTATTAGTAACTTTGCTCTTCCACTTTCACGTTCCCACGTTTTCCTCCACTCCGTTCTAAATTCTTTCTTCCACCAACCCTTTTTATATATTTGTATATAAACTCTTCTGTCTTCTCTTCTCACAAGTCGCAACTTCACCTTCTCTTCTCATTTAATCTCATCTCCACCCAATTCACGCATTCTAATCTTCCCGCTCAACATTTTTCCGCTTACCAATTCACTTATCGTACACGATGATTATGTCATCTGTACACGATGCGCGACAACAAACAACAAAAATATTTAATAATCTCATCATTCACGGAAATCTTTGGGTGGATGGAGATTATATTGTTTCCAAAATTGTATGTTTGCTACATGAATATGGGGTTAATGTCATTGTGTTTGACAATCATGTAAGTGTTTATCTTTTAGCTATATGCTTACATATTTTAATTTGAGATTATCAGTACATAACATCTACCCATATCTTGAAGGGTCGACATGTTTACCCAGACCGGCCTATGCAAATTCGAAGAAGCACATGGCCAAGACAGAGAACAAGTCTAGGAAGTGAAGTATAACCTCTGCTCATGTGTTCGTATACTCTTTAATTTAATTATCAATTCATATTACATTTTTCATATCACATTACAGATTTGGGATAGTGCAATACTGGCCTATAAAGAGGATACAATGAATAATCGATAAACCACTGAATGACCATTAAAAAGAATTACGGCAAGACAATCTACTGCTTATATTTTGAATACTAAAATAAGTACATTTTTCGTTTTAACCAACAGCTTATTTACCCTTTTTTGCAGCTTAACGTGCACTCAGCACATTGGAGTAAGGACGTGGTGATCGATAATTACACTTTTTTACGTGTACTTAAAAATATGTTTAAATGTTGATAATAAGTTTTAATATATATCATGTATCAAAGTCTGTCATATTTATTTTTGTTCTCTCTGCATTTGCTTTCTGTGAAAAAATATATTTCGTGTGATGTGGTTAGCTCAATTTAACATGCTGTGAATACCTCTTGAATCTTGCCTTATGTTACTTATGATTTTGATGTTGCTATATACCTTTTGGAGTCAGTTGAGCAAACATACGAAATCTTTACTGTAAGTCAGTCGTGTATATAGCAAAGAAGTTACATAACATAAACTGCTGTATGAATTATATTTTGTTTGCTGATACACATTCCTAGCATCTCATGCATGCAATAAATAGCTTAAATGAAAAGATAAAAACGTGCAAATCATAAGAGCCAATCACTAACAATATTCTAATGATACCCAATTTCAACTATGAAATTAGCATTAAACGAGTTGGGACCTAAAAGCTTCAAAATATATTTGAAATTATGTTGCTATATATAATTTAGCATTAAATGGCTCAATTTAACATGCTGTGAATACCTCTTGAATCTTGCCTTATGTTACGTATGATTTTGATGTTGCTATATATAATTTAGCATTAAATGACTCAATTTAACATGCTGTGAATACCTCTTAAATCGTGCCTTATGTTACTTATGATTTTGATGTTGCTATATATAATTTAGCATTAAATGGCTCAATTTAACATGCTGTGAATACCTCTTGAATCCTGCCTTATGTTACGTATGATTTTGATGTTGCTATATATAATTTAGCATTAAATGGCTCAATTTAACATGCTGTGAATACCTCTTGAATCGTGCCTTATGTTACGCATGATTTTGATGTTGCTATATATAATTTAGCTTTAAATGGCTCAATTTAACATGCTGTGAATACCTCTTGAGTCTTGCCTTATGTTACGTATGATTTTGATGTTGCTATATACGTTTTGGAGACATGCGAGCATACATAATCATATTTAATGTAAATGGGTCGTGTATATAACAAAGAAGTTACATAACATAAACTGCTGTATGAATTAAATTTTGTTTACTGATACACATTCCTAGCATCTCATGCATGCAATAAATAGCTTAAATGAAAAGATAAAAGTGTGTAAATCCATTTCATTCTATATAAGAGCCAATCACTATCAATATTCTAATGATACCCAATTTAAACTATGAAATTAGCACTAAATGTGTTGGGAGCTGAAAGCTTCAAAATATATTTGAAATTTTAAAAATTCTATATCAAAAGATTACCATATAAAAATGAAGTGAAATTGTTTATATTCCATTACAATGGAGTGAAATTGCATTTCAAAAGATTTGTAGATAATCGGAAAGGTTCTGTATATTTACATCTTCATAGGGTCTTTATCTAAAAGTTACTATACTATTGGTGATATAATTTAGCATTAAATGACTCAATTTAACATGTTGTGAATACCTCTTGAATCTTACCTTATGTTAGGTATGATTTTGATGTTGCTATATACGTGAAATTGTTTATATTTCAGTACAATGGAGTGAAATTGCATTTCAAAAGATTTGTGGATGATCGGAAAGGTTTTGTATATTTACATCTTCATCGGGTCTTTATCGAAAAGTTATTATATTATTTTGGTGATATAATTTAGCATTAAATGTTAAAAATACTGGCATTGCATGTTTGTAGCCTTTAAACCTGTCCAATTACGAAAATCAAATATAATATCAATTTTATAGAAAAATGCAGTTATGGACATTATTTTAATTACTCCTTCAATATATACTACGTTAGACTTATAAAATTTAACATACTCTTCCTTCCACATTCATAGCCTCTCTTTTTTACTCCTCAGTTTTGTTCTCTTCCTAACTGTAACACCCCACCTCCGCCAGGGTCACTCTAAGCAAGTACACTAGCTTTGGAGGGGTGTTGGTCAAGGTAAACATGCATGAAGATATCACAAGACAGAACATATAAGTAGAATAGAGTAAATAAAGCAGCGGATAAAACTACTATTTCAAAACCATAGTCAAGTTACATCAAAGTACTTAGTCATTATTTTCCAACTACTACAAGTCTAGAAACATAAACTGAAAACTGGAAATAACATAAAGTAAACTATCCCCAAAGTAGACGTGGGAAAGCCATAGCGAGCTCAAGTCCAAACCGTACATGAGCTATCCAGAAAGCAAGCTAAAGATCCAAGCTAGGTGCTAGTGTTCCCACCCTGAGAACCTGGGGGGGGGGGGGGGGGGACGGAAGAAAAGAGACGAAAGAAAACGGGTCAGTCAAAAAGACTGGTAAGTCCTACCTACTATTAGTATAAAAACTAATAAAGTTAACTGGACATGTAAAACAGAGATGAAACATAGGATGATAACTGGCATGGTGAAAAGTTAACAAGAGTGGCATCGCATATACAAGGTTAAGTTGCACCAAGTGTACTAGTATTCTAATCCATGTCAAGTATAAACAAGAAATGATCCCTTGGCCCAAAATTGGCCCAACATCATGAGATGACCTAAATCAAGGTCCAACTACACGGTCTAGTCGATCGGCTCCCTATAAGCCTAACTCATCAAGTGTTGGTGTCATACGGCTTAATCATGGAATGTAGTTAACTGTGCAAGGTCCACCCCAGGGTGTATCGAGTCCTAGGGTGTAAACCACAGACACAAAACAAGCATGCACAGTCTAAACCTACCGGTGCCCATGTTCAACTCTGGACTTAATGTGCACGACCATGGTCCGCCTGAACTTAACTGGTGCACCATACAGCCGTCTCTTTTGGTCTCTTACAATCAGCCCAGTAATCGTGCCCCACCCTAACCTAGTCCTAGGGTATCCATGATACTATAGGTTACTGCTGAAAAGGACCACGTAACTAGGATTTTCAAACGGGTTAAGTGTGGTTAACCCTATCCAAACCATGTATTGAGTTGGTCAAGTGTATCCAAGCAGTTCATGACTTAACCCTATCAATACATCGTGTTCAACTGGTCAAGTATATTCAAGTGGTCTATGACTTAACCCTACCAATCCATCGTGTTTAATTGGTTAAGTATTCAAGTAGTCCATGACTTAACCCTACCAATCCATCGTGTTTAATTGGTTAAGTATTCAAGTAGTCCATGACTTAACCCTACCAATCCATTGTGTTTAATTGGTTAAGTATTCAAGTAGTCCATGACTTAACCCTATCATGTGGCATTAATTAACTTAATGCACCCCAACCTCTCACATTAGACCTTGTTGTGGTTACTAGTTAAGCCGGACGGGTCCGGGTAGCTTTACACCACAACCTAGTCTAACCTCGGGTTTTAAGCGCGACATGACCAACTACTCACATTGGGTCCTACTGTTTGTAGCTACTAGTTAAGCCGGTCAGTTCCGGGTAGATTTATGCTACAAACTCAACCCAACCTCGAGTTGGCCACTTTCATGTTTTCTACATGTCATGTCCACGTTCATGTTTTCAAGCATAATCACATGTCATATTTTCAAGTCATGTTTCATGTCATTTGATTTTACCCATAACGTAACCCCATCGCACGTAAGTTCGCATCAACACAAATAGATCAAAAAAAGGGGAAACATAAGAATATGACAAGGTGGGCATAAGATGGCAAAGTCTATCATAAGTTAAACATGGTGATATTTGAGGCAAAAGGGGTTCAACATACTAGCATATTGCCTCAACATGTACGATAGCATAAAAGGTGACTTGGCCTCAAACATGACAATAACATAAAGGTGATTTGGCCTCAAACATGTCAATAGCATAAAGGGTAACAATCCTAACTTGTGCATAGCAAGTAGGTTCAACATTATCATATGCATGTTAGGGGACATGAGGGGTTAAGGTTTGTTAGCATGCATAAGCCATAATCCATTTCATAGCATTTTTCCCAAAAGTCAACATGAACGGTACTAGGTTCATGATAGATCCACAATCATAGATCAAGAGAGACATGAATAGATCTATGCATACAATGATAGGTTCAAGGCAAATATTGCACTTAGGTCCAATTCCAATCTACACATGTATGGCATTAAACTTAGCAAATAGGGTGATAAACTTGTGATTAGCATATAGGTCGCATCATGGCAAGTTAACATCAAGGTCATGAGGATTTCTATGTTGCATTTATGCACAATCACCACATAAAGCTCATAGCTTTCCACCCAAAAGTCAACATAAATGGTACTAGATTCATGATAGGTAAACATTAGGTCCACAAACATAGATCAAAAGGGTCATGAATGAATCTATGCATGAAATCCAAGGCAAGAATAACACAAAAGTCTCATTTCAACTTGCTACATGTCATATTAAGTTCATAGTTTAGATCTAAGAGTAGAGGAGGGCTTACAAAGCTTGGCTAAGAAGACTAGAACAAAATAAAACAAGATTGAGACGAAGCCACACTAGAAATCCCCAAATGAATATAAGCTCCAAGTTGTCTTGAGAAATAAGAAGCTCCTTTGATTTGTATGAAGGAAGATGGCTCTTTTACTAGCTTAGAACACTCAAACTTTCATGAAGAAGATGGAGGCCATGATTAGGAAGCATTTTGGCATAACTTCGTTGTAGGATTGATTTGTGTGGGTTTAGGCTAGGTCTTAGGGTCTTTTTATAGAAGTTTAGGTTAGTTTAGGCCATAGGATTAACCCTAGTTTAGATCCTAGCCATCAGAATTCGTCATAAGGCCAGAAACATGACTCAAAAGGACAAGCAGGTGCACCAGGCCAAACTGGCCCGACCACCCAGGTCGACAGGGGTGTCGACTGGGCAGTCGACACCAGCTGGGGTGTGTCGACTCCCAAGTCGACTCCCCAGTCGACTTGGGGGCTGGGCGGGAAACTTTCCCGCCCAGTCTGTTTGGCTCCAGATTTGAAATTTGAACTGTTTTTGAACTTGAAATTTTCTGAAAACTTTGACGGGCCATAACTGGGTCATACGGACTCCGATTCTCGAAAACTCGGACTCTATTTCGCGTATTTTTCCGAGACGAACGAAATGGCACAGCCCGTTTCCCTTGATTCAGATTTTAATATTTAATTCTGCCTTGATTAATGTTATAACATGTTATTCAAAATACGGGTTGTTACACTAACACATCATGACTAAGGTAATTCTCTTCTTCTAACTTAACTGCTACTTTTTTTTACATCTGCTTAGCTCATTTTACATTAAATTGTGCAGTCCAAGCTTTCTGTGCCAACCAAACAGTCTCCATTATCCATTTCAGTACAAAAACATAAACGTAAAAGCATACGTTTAATTATACCCCATAAATCAACCAGCTATGAAACCACCACAACTGTGACTAATGTCTCATCTCCTACTGCTCCTCAAGTTCAACCCAACGATTTTCAAAACGAAAATCAAGCTCACGATCTTCCGCCTACCACTCCACAACATACAGATAACGAAGACGAAGCTCATTGGAATGCAGTGGTTTGATACAATTTTTTTCCAACTATTCATACAACTATATTTATCATACGTATTCCTTTACTAACCAATTTCTTTTAAACTGCAGTTTATGGACTGTGACAGGATCCAGGCAGAGTATCTGGCGTCAGTTTTTTTTTTAATTTATGAAACTGAGGATATATTCTGCACTAATAAATTACGTTTGTTTCTCATTTGCATTTCCGGTATAAACACCTAACTGTTTTTCTCTTTGTACCCATTTCCCTTATGTAACTCTTATACATAAGTGCACTCATGCATAATTTTGTGTTCTGTTACACGTTTTTCCGTGTACTTGAGCAAATGTTTATGGAAAATGTGTTTTAGTCGTTTTCTTTGTGCACCCGCTCATGTTGTCGACTCATATTTACTTTATGTTTCTAACTTTCTATGCACACTTTTATTCCTCATGATGTACTTATCCAGTTTAATGTTTACTGTGTTTTTTTTTTTTTTTTTACTTTTTGTTGTTTCACTATTTGTCATTGCCGTTTATTTTTTGTACATTCTACCTTCTGTTCTATATAATAACTGTTTGTTTACTTTGCCATTGTATCTTGGGTCTTTTTTTAATTGACCACCTATAAAAACTTGATGATGAACATTTGTTTCATCCTATTGTTCTTGGCTGACATAACAAATATTTCACATACGCCTTCGTATATTGATTACCACGGGGTATGGAGAACTTGCTTCCTTTATGTTGACAGCCTGTTTATAGATCAATTATCTTTGATAGTATGATGTTTCTATGTTGCATACGTAACATGTTACCTGCTTTTAAATTAATTAGTTAAAATATTATTTGTATGGCCATTTATTCAGTAAATTTGGACATTAAAGGGAATGATTCATTGGTTATATGCATCTGAAGTTATGTGTACATAGCCAGCAACAGTAATGTAATTCTAGATCACACATCTTAACGTAATATTAACTTTAAAGCTACATATGAATAAAAACAAGTCTGAAATCAGAAATCAGAAATAAAGTCTAAACTATGCATGAAAAACGTAAGTTTCTATGTCAGTATCATTAACTGTTGCTACCGCTATCCATGATTATTTCATTACCATTTGTACCTTCAATTAAAATAACATGTGTTAAAATTAGAAATATATCCAACAACATTCATTACTAATATATATATCCTATTATTGACATATTAACAGTATCTTATACTGTATAAATATAAAAATTTATTGTCATTTTTAACAATGTCCTTCCTAAATAAATTATTATTTATCATACTTGCAGACGTGAAATATTATCATACCAGAAGCCAAATTATATTCTATGGTCCACGACATTTGTTTCATCCTATTGTTCTTGGCTGACATAACAAATATTTCACATATGCCTTCGTATATTGATTACCACGGGGGTATGGAGAACTTGCTTCCTTTATGTTGACAGCCTATTTATAGATCAATTATCTTTGATAGTATGATGTTTCTATGTTGCATACGTAACATGTTACCTGCTTTTAAATTAATTAGTTAAAATATTGTCTGTATGGCCATTTATTCAGTAAATTTGGACATTAAATGGAATGATTCACTGGTTATATGCATCTGAAGTTACGTGTACATAGCCAGCAACAACAATGTAATTCTAGATCACACATCTTAACGTAATATTAAGTTTAAAGCTACATATAAATAAAAACAAGTCTGAAATCAGAAATCGGAAAAGAAGTCTAAACTGTGCATGAAAAACGTAAGTTTCTATGTCAGTATCATTAACTGTTGTTACCGCTATCCATGATTATTTCATTACCATTTGTACCTTCAATTAAAATAACATGTGTTAAAATTAGAAATATATCCAACAACATTCATTACTAATATATATATATATATATATCCTATTATTGACATATTAACAGTATCTTATACTGTGTAAATATAAAAATCTATTGCCATTTTAATAGTGTCCTTCCTAAATAAATTATTATTTATCATACTTGCAGACGTGAAATATTATCATACCAGCAGCCAAATTTTATTCTGTGGTCCACGACATTTGTTTCACCCTATTGTTCTTGGCTGACATAACAAATATTTCACATACGCCTTCGTATATTGATTACCACGGGGTATGGAGAACTTGCTTCCTTTATGTTGACAGCCTGTTAATAGATCAATTATCTTTGATAGTATGATGTTTCTATATTGCATACGTAACATGTTACCTGCTTTTAAATTAATTAGTTAAAATATTGTCTGTATGGCCATTTATTCAGTAAATTTGGACATTAAAGGGAATGATTCATTGGTTACATGCATCTGAAATTACGTGTACACAGCCAGCAACAACAATGTAATTCTAGATCACACATCTTAACGTAATATTAACTTTAAAGCTACATATGAATAAAAACAAGTCTAAAATCAGAAATCAGAAAAGAAGTCTAAACTGTGCATGAAAAACGTAAGTTTCTATGTCAGTATCATTAACTATTGCTACCGCTATCCATGATGATTTCATTACCATTTGTACCTTCAATTAAAATAACATGTGTTAAAATTAGAAATATATCCAACAACATTCATTACTAATATATATCCTATTATTGACATATTAACAGTATCTTATACTGTGTAAATATAAAAATTTATTGTCATTTTAACAGTGTCCTTCCTAAATAAATTTTTATTTATCATACATGCAGACGTGAAATATTATCATACCAGCAGCCAAATTATATTCTGTGGTCCACGACATTTGTTTCATCCTATTGTTCTTGGTTGACATAACAAATACTTCACATATGCCTTCGTATATTTCAAATGCAGTTCTTTGAGCTGCCAAAGGTTGTTTAGTTCTCTCTTTCCTGACCGGGAAGTTGTGCAGTAGTCTCTTTCCTGACAGCATCCATGGGTGATTCAATTCTTCCTACCATGCCCGGTCACGTCCACGACAAAGGATAAGTCATATGTTCTTCATTTTGGCAAAGGTAACACTAATCTTCATCATAAGTTAATTTAGTTTCATTATACATTTACTAAGGAACGATCGAAAAACAATACGGAAAAGAAGAGCATGATCTTTAAAACTCTGCGAAGGTTCAAATCGTACAACCACAAAATAAACAAATCACATGATATGCCTACAATGCTAGAAGGGTGCTCAATGGTGCATGTTGGACCTGATAAGGAACGGGTGGTCATCCGAGCCGAGTTCTTAAACCTTACTTTGATTAAAGAATTGCTAGACTAGGCTGAATCCTAATTTGGATATTACCGTGTAAGCTAGACTACTTTGATCAAGTGCTCTTTGATATCTTAGACGTTGACGTAGGTTCGCCTTCTGGATTCCTGGCATTGGCATATATGCGGTTCGGAAGAGGGGAGGTTGGGAATAATAAGGCTATTGATGTTTCAAGGATTATGGTTCAATACAGGTTTTAAGGGTGCATGTAAATATAAGCTGATACAAGCATTTGTTTATGAAGAAGCAAGCTGGATGGTATCATGCATGCAATATTTTTTTGGCACAAATCGAGAATATGATGTGCAAATAATATGGAGGAAATTCATTGAAAAATATTGTACTAGATGAAAAAAGAAACACAAAAACTTTGCACATGCATGTTTTTTTGAGTATGAATACCGATATAAGTGTCTCTCTTTCGGGTTTGATTATGCATTAGTTTTTACTTATGTCCCATAAATTATTATTATTTTCCACTACTGTAGGATGGCATTATGATCGTGAACAGTTTGTAAGAATGCATATGATATCTTATAACATTGTAATTATTACCAAATAAAATTCCTTTAGGCAAAAGTTATATGACGAAGAAAATGTACATGCGTTAACTAAAATGGTAATATATAAGGAATTGAAGGTAAATGTAGGGACAAATTGGCTCTCCGGTGAAGTTTTTTGTCATATTAAGGCTTGTATTGTTATTTGTTTATAATTTGCTTTGGAAGTTATTCAGAAAAGATTATTGCACTAGACAAAAAATTGAAATGTTAAATTTTGCACAAATATGTTTTTGGAGTATGAATATCGATATTAGCATGCATCTTCCATGTAACTATGCATTAGTTTTTACTTATGTGCCATTTAACTCATTTTTTTTTTCATTTTGATCTTTTTTGCAATATGAGGTGGCATCATGATTATCAACCATTTCTATAAAAGCGTATATGGATATTTCATACCATAATTAAAATTACTACCAACCCTTTTTTTTGCCAACGTTGTCCGAGGAAGAAAATGCATGCACATTGATTAAAATGGGAACATGTAAGGGATTGCCAGTCAACGTAGAGATTAAGTGTCCTAAATTTCCATATTACTGTACATTTTCATTTTTTAAAATTATAAACTATTTATCTATTTTTTAGGTTTTTGTGTGTACTTAAGGAGTCTAGATCAAGTGTATTTGTCTTGCTATGCATAGTCATTAACATCACTCTTCGGTCCGCTCCAATTTTAAATACTGTGCTAACATAACTGTTATATCATTAAAACTTTGCATTATGTTTATTTGTGATCTTTCGATGAACAGAGTAATTTTCCCGTACTATTCATATAATTTGCTGATATGTGTTTCATTAATCAGTTCTTCCTTCGTACATTATTAAGTTATAGAAAATCTCATCTGTCTTATAACCAAGCACAAGTGCACTGTATGGTTTGTTAGTACTGATTTTGTTCATATGCATTGCTAATTATTTATTCTTTTGAAACTACAATTGTTGACATAGAACGTGTAAGTGTTGATAATGCATTGCTTTTTGTTTCACAACCGACTGTGTCATAATTTATAATTCATGATATGTAATAAATATTAGAATGCATAATCCATTGGGAAGAAATGAGGCAGCATTCGTTACCAAATACCCAACCAAAACTAATATCAGTCTTAAAGACCCGTGCAACGCACGGGCTATGTACTAGTATATATATATATATATATATATATATATATATATATATATATATATATGTATGTATGTATGTATGTATGTATGTATGTATGTATGTATGTATGTATGGAAACTAAAATGATGATAAGATTTGGATTCCTTCCCTTGACCATTCAATCTTGTATTATCACGAGATCATCAGTATTCTCAACAGTAAGAAGTTATGCTCCAAAATATCTAATCTCAGGAAGAAAAAATATATTAATGACTTAAAGAAAAAACGACTGCATTAATATTGAAATCACATATTACCTTACATACCATAAAAAAACTACCACGTCACTACGGAAATCTGAGATCACCATAGTGGCTATAGTCAATTACACACCCTCCTTCGACACATTATCCACACGAAGTCACCCCATAAACCACATCGACTACTTCCATTTTCTAAAAAAAATCACTACACCACTCTACCTCTTCTGCTTTCACAACCACCTTCGAACCACAACCAGAACACACAAATCACTTCAATCCATCACACAACTATTTCTTGTAGCTACTTCATCGCCTACCCGCATCACAACTCAAAACCATTACAACCTATACACTACTCCTCACCCACTGCCACTTACTTCACCTTCACATACTCTCCCACAATTGCTTCTCATTCAACAAACTTCCACACAAACTCATTAAACCCCCCTCTTCAAATCATCAAACTCCCAGAATTATTCCAAGTAGTAAGGAGCAGTAATATTGTGTATAAGTATGTATTCTAAATAGTGTGTGGTGAAATGCAGGAAGATGATAATGCTAGGCTAGTGGAGGAGACTGGATTATATTTAGAATAAATTAAAAGATCATAGTATAAATTAAAAGTAGTTTAATATAAATATAAACCAATCCTATTCACAGTTTGAAAATGCATCATCTTTGATTTAATAAAACAAATCTATGACTGAACTCTTGCTTAGGTTGGAACAACATCTCACTATACCTTTCATGAAAAATCGTAAATACAAAAAATAGTAATATCTAAATTCAATGAGCACGTTAATCAGAAACAATGAAAAATTCATTGGTCGAGCATTCAGTTTCTATACGATGATAAAAGTTTACTCACCTACAACATTGGTTTAAGAAAATCACAGATCCTGCAGAAAATCGCACATTTGACTACAACTGAAAGCAGGAAACACCAATTCCTATATACAGTCCAGAAAAGCCATCAGATTTCAAGGTTTTATTGTAAACGTCGACCGATCCCTTAAATTGTCTTTTGCCTCCTTTCTTTCCAGACTTGACATCAGTTGCAAGTCATGTCCTTTCATAATCTAAAGATAAGAAAAGTAGAAGATTAGACGCGTCTTCTACAAAAACGATAACATCTTGCCAAATAACCTCTTCAAATAGCCATCTTCATAAAAAAAATCTTGAAGTATCGCTTGTTAATGAAGCTATGAAACTGCAAACATGGTAGCAAATATATCAAATATAATAGATCTACAACTCATAAATTTATTACTCCGCTATTAACATTTAATATACAAAAAATATAAATCTGTGTTCGTTAGAAAATTGGTTTTGAACAGTTTAAAAATTAGGCTATTTCTATTGCCGCCCCAACAAATTCCCTTTATCCTCCAGATTAAAAAAGAAATTGTTCATGGACCAACTGACAAATATAAATGAAAGCTTTCACATTGGCACAAATATCATGACAACCAAAACATAAGCAACACAGATAGAAAACCAAACGACAAAGGACCTACAAATTACTATGCACTAATATCATATAAAATCACATCAAAATAATATCTCAGCTCTGACAGTTATTCTAAACCAGAGCACAATGTCACAAACTTGATAGAGTGAACCTAGATCCAAAATTATATGAGAATGAAGTGAATTATTGAACTTGCATTATTGATTATTTCACGCTTGTAAATCATCAATTGATATTTGTTGTTTTAGCATGTATATTGCATAGATTGCTTCCATTAATGCTTTCTAATTGTGTTAATTTGTTGAATGTAAAAAGTAAATACTGAGTCAATAAGTTGCTGGCTTTTGGCAATATAGATTGCATATTATTGGATGGCTAAAGAGAATTTATGAAGTTAAACCAATACCAGACAAACTATATATCTTTTAGCTAACATAGCAGGTATAGATGTGAAAGAGCAAGTGGAGTGAATGAAGTTAAAAGATAGCAGTGGTGAAAACTTAAAGCATTACAGCTTTGTGTTCCAGAACCGATACAGTAGTAGCTATGGTTATGAATAATTGAATTTGTAAAAACCATGGCAACAATAGTTATATGATTATGAACTAATATAAGGAACCAACAAAACAATGGAAAAAAAATGGTATTGGCAGTAAGAATAGAGACCAAGGAATCGACAACATGATAAAGCAATACTGGAACATAAAATTCCTTTTGATATATGGCTAAAGAACGGTATTCTTATATCAAGTTCGTTTTAGTTTTTTCTATGAAAAATTCTTATGTTATACAAATAAATTTCATTGACAGAAAATACTTACAATTAATGGTTATAGCATATTTGATACTTACCAATTTAAGTATACCTTTTTAGCTACCACACGGCTCATATATATTATAAAGAAAATTTCTAACAAAGTAGTTATCTAGAAACTAAATGTACACTAGAGTTGCACCGAAGTAATCAAATGCACAGGCATAAAAAGGCATAAATAGAGGCAGGTTGTAGCCACGTACCTCTTTTTCTAACTGACTGTCGTCGTCCACAGACTGGTGGTTGCAACTGTGCGAAAGCAAGCCAGTCTGATGTGAAGTGTGCAAGTCCTGGTCAGAGCAAGAAACACAAATAATAAAATACACAAAACTTCTTTTTAACCAGATTCAGATACCTTTATTAATAACAAAAAGAGAAATCAAACCACCCACATACAACTACCAATAAAAATGAGAACTAACGCACATATTGGAAACAACTCTTAGATGTGAAGTGCGCAAGTCCACGGGCTGGTAGTTGCAACAGGCTCTAATACTGTTACTAATACTCAGAAAAAACAATTATTCATATTTCTCTTCGCCTTTTAGACCTGAAGAGGTAATCATAGTAGAATTAAATTGAAATGAGAACTAACAACTCTGTGTTACACTAGCACCAAAAATTCATTTATAAGGAAACAATGAGTAATGGCCCGCAAATTCGTACTATCTGAGTTGAATACATACATCATACATCAAACCCAAATATCACAGAAATACAAATCATTTTTTTTAGAAGAAAAAGGTAGAAGAAGAACAGAAATAACAGCACAGAATCTTACATCGTAGCGGAATAAAATATAATATATCATAGCTTTTTAAATACAAAATTTCAACTGTATAACATACACTTATCAGAGTACAACACTTACAACACAACGGAATAAAAATACTATATATCTAACACTGAAGCCTCCTGCTCCAAGCTCCTTTAGGTAAATCTATAAAATCCTGAACTACTTGACTGCCCGCACAAATTTGGGCACCCAAGAGTTTAGGTAAAACAAAACAAAATAAACTCCGGGTCAGTCATGGGACTGGTATGAGTAAACAATTTAAAATAGTTTGAGAAAATAAACGATATCTCATAAGACCACGCCGTATAACACGGAATGGATTTTTCCCTTATGAGAATCCAAAACACTTGATTTAACTTTCAAAATCCTTTTGAAAGAAACGATAATCTTTATATCAAAACTCTTTTGATATTATAATAGTGTCTAAATCAGGTAAATAGAAATCTAGTGGAACGCTTTCATCTCACGCTCCACATATATAATATACAATCAAAACCGCAGGCACTTATTGGGTAATGAGTTTCCAACTATGACAAGGTATGGAACCAGCTTCCGATAGTGTATCTCTAGGAGAATACACTGGGTTCAACAAGAACATCTTGTAACCCGGCCACACATGACCGACCAATCATTTCGCTTGAGTGTATCGAATGTATATCACAACAGTTGGGATCAGCAACCGTTTTCCTGAGTGGGACAACATCAAAATAGAATAAAGAATGAAATGAATTTCTCTAGATAGGTGATAATACACCCTAATTGGGAGCTACCCACTTAGCCATGCTG
The DNA here is from genome assembly GCA_030737875.1 of Allium sativum. Lineage (NCBI taxonomy): Eukaryota > Viridiplantae > Streptophyta > Magnoliopsida > Asparagales > Amaryllidaceae > Allium > Allium sativum. The sequence goes on along the minus strand of CM060921.1, from coordinate 128,865,897 downwards.
CCTACCCGATTTTTGTTATTTCCCGGTTGTTGGGGCCTGAGGCTATAGTTACTTATCATTCATTGATAACACAATCACTTTGAATGCCACATGGTCAGATCCGTTAATCATTAATTGATTTGCATAAATGTAATTTGGATATTATGCTAAGAGAATAAATTCTCCGCCACCATATTACTACACCAAAATAGCAAATTTGGCACATCGGGATGTAGAGATTCGATACGACTTTAAGCCGTATCAAATTTGATACGACTCTTAACCGTATCAGATTTTCTTTGTTACACCTCAACCGATCCACACCTTCTCCAACAACTAAAATCTAACTGTAGATCGTGGATGCTTTGGATTACTTCATTTGGTATGCGTTTCACCCGTATCAAAACCACATTGTAATTTCTCTTCTCCCTGACATGCTTCCATTTTTCTTTGGCTGCACATTTCAGAATTAAATCATTCCTAATTATTTTCGTTTCCCTCAACCCTAGCTTTATTTCCCCCACCGCAACTCGATTTCTTTTCGTTGATTCTCTTTCTTGTTTAAAAAAGGTACTATTTTTCTTTTCTCGTTCGTTATTTATGCTTCTAATCTTCGATTATTTCGTCTATCGATTTTCGATTTTGTTTTTTTACTTAGGATTTATGCGTACGAAACCGAAGAAGGCGATTGGCAACCAGTTCCTCAAAGGCGAGAGATATTTTGATCGTGAGAATTTCGAGAATACTACATAGTGTAATTCAGGTAAATATATTTTTCATTCTAGTGAAACATTCTTGAATAATTTGCAACATAGTTTTTTTGGGGATTGATGTTCCTTTGAGTAACTTAGCAGACCATAGGATTTGATTTCCTGTCTGTTTAGACTATAACATACAGTTTAATGTGACATGAAGTTGAAGGTAACAGGTCTGGGAGAAGGCAGAGCAGGTGTAGATCTTATTATTGTTGTAAATGGGATTTGAAGCATGGCAGAGCAGGTATATCGAGAACTATTATATCTTGCTGAGATGTCAATGTGTTTGTGTAATGCTTGTACTATTATATCTTGCTAAGATAATAATCGAGAACTTTGGGTTTTAATAATATAACAGTTATTCTAGTATATTGTAATTTTTTTTAAATTAGATATGGTTTTAAGCCGTATCAATATACCAGTTTGATATGGTTTTAAGCCGTGTCATTCTACTAAATTGATACGGCTTAAAACCGTGTCGATCTATGAAGTTGACAGTGCCAACATATTAATTTGATACGGTTTTAAGCCTTATCAAATTATTAATTTGATATGGCTTAAAACCGTATCAAATTAATCAATTGATACGGCTTAAAACCGCATCAAATTGGTATTTTGATATGGTTTTAAGCCATATCAATTGATTAATTTGATACGGTTTTAAGCCGTATCAAAACAACAGAGACACCATTTTTTGATACGGCTTAAAACCATATCAAATCCATTTTGATACGACTATGAGCACTGCTAGATTGGCATTTTTGGTGTAGTGTATATATTTATATAGACCAACGTATGTGATCATTGGAATTACTCTGTCGGACATTCGTCCATATACGTTCGTTCTGGGATTGAACGAAACCGAAGGCACAATTTTCGTAAATGAAAAAAACCCTTGCACTTTACTCCGTCTTCGATTATCTTCATATAATGTGATTCGCAATGCTACTGCTAATACGGAGTGGTTCTCGAATAATAATCCAACCGGTCTCTCCATACTGACAGCGATATTGGCAAATACTTTGATAGTCGGTTATTTAACTATCGAAGAAAAACAAACATTCATTCATAACATCAAACAATCATCGTGCCCATTAATTAATATTTCATTAATTAAATCACTTCTTCATTTCTTTACCAATATTTGTTAAACATATATTTTTAATAATCATCTCGACCTCTTACGCTATTTGGAAAAAGATTTCCATATATTGCCTTCTTTTATTTTCAGTACTTAGAAAATATTTTCTATTTATATTTGGAATTCATTTCCAATTACTCCTTCCTTCCACGACCATTCATTTCTATCCTTAGGAAATGTTTATTATTATATTTCCAAAATTCCACTTATTTGGGTTAAAACGAATGTTGTGTAAAACATCGTTACAACAACCCAAATCAATGCATTTAACTAAATCTTATTCAAACATTGGTCTTCGAGACTGAATCTTGTTATGTATCGGTTAAAAATGAAATCAATCAAATTGGGGTACAATTACCTCTCAGACCTTGACTGTAAACATCCTTAACTTCAAAACAGACAAGACCACTTATCTCGAATAATCAACACCATAAAAACTACTTATTCATTTTTAAAACGTATATACTTTCCTCTTTCTTTTTTTACCAGATTTAATTATAGATTTCCTTTTTGTTTATAATATTCTATTTTAAGTTGGTTTCCTTATCGAATTAAATATATATTGATATATTAATTTTCTAGTTATCCAAATTTCTTAAAAAAAATCTAACTCCCTAAATTTCTGGAAAATTTTGCCATAACCTCCTTTGTACGGGTCACTCGGTACAACTACAAGACGCCTCTCTAGGTCTTTTCAATTCAAAAAGAAAATCAAAATGCCAAGTGGCTTGCCGATTCGGTGCATAAAAACCCACATGGAATTTAAACATGTACCTTTTTGTCGGGTACTTAAATTTTAATCTTTATTCTCTTCATTCCATACCTATTTAACATATATACATCCATTTCTAATTTACTCATACTCAATCTGGTCATTTTAACTCAGTTTGCTAATTTATACTTTAATTAGCCATTTTTCCCATTTCTTTCTTTTATTTGAACATATCACGTTTAATTATATTTTTAATTGACTTATAAACCGATCGAATTTCATTTTCAACTCAAGTTTCATATTCAATTTCGAATATGAATTTACAAACCCAATTTACTTATCCAAAGTCCAATTTCAATTAAAACTTCATCAACTAATTGTTCTTCAAATTAGTTAATTATATTCGGTAATTAACAAAATCTTATTTTTGTTTCAAAAATCATTTCCCTTACTCCACATGAGTTCAGATATATTTTATAATTCAAATCTGGATTTTCTAATTAAGATTCGGATTTTATTTTCTTAAAATCCTTGTATAAATTTAAATAAACCGTTATGGTTTTTAAACAATTATGGTGCTATTTTTCTTGAAATTTGATTTTGTCACATCTAAAAATCTATACGACGAAATCCAGAATTTTCTTTTCCATTAGAAAACCATAATCCAATCGGTCCCTGCGATTCTTGTTTCAAAGAATTCCGACTTAAATTGAGTTATGTATACTCAATTGACGTCTGAAACGCCAATTTAAGAACTACCGCGTTGTGGCGAGTTCGTTTTAAATAATAACGTTAAACTTCTTTTAATTTAAATCTTCAATCTCTTTCTAATATATATAGATCCAGTTTTCCAAATCTAACTTGAATATTCCGATTATCCTTAATCGTCGATTATTTCATAATTCAGTTATAATTTATTTACAACTTAATGTTATTTATTAAATTCTAATTCATTTGGAAATAAATTATTTTATAAAATTCGATATAATCGAATTCCAATTTTTAACTTGGATTTACTCAATTTCAGTTTATATTCCAAATTCCAACATATAATCAATCGTTCTTTATTTCAAGTTTTCAACACATTTTCCAATTTACTTTTAAATTTATACTCGAATTTAAAATTCCAAATTATCTCACGATAATTAATTCACCACATTTATAAACAATGTTTATAAATTTACTTGTTTTATATATTCAAACAAATTCTATTCAAATCTATTTAAAACCCGATTCTTATTTCTTACTTTGAAATATTTTATTTTTATAACTTATATATAAATATATAATATATTTTAATATTTAAATCTTAGTTTCTAATTAATAAGTTCCAATTTCCTTTTCGGATATAATCCATTTTATAAATTTGACATAATCTAGTTTAATTATCCAATTAAATTTACATTCCGAACATCAGAATATATTTTATCATTTTCTATTTAAAACGATTCCCAATTCTTATTTTAAATTCACATTTGAATTTGAACTCTCCAATGATAATTATCCATTTCATTTATAAACTTCATTTATAAATTCATTTCAATTCCCCGCATTGTCCAATGAAAATTATTCTAATTTATTTATAAACATCGTTTATAAATTCACTACTTGTTTTTATTATTCAAAACAAGTTAATATTTCTAGTCCTTTCGTAATTCGAATTCTATTTTTAGAAAATAGAATTCCCTTTTTAAATCTCAAAATATCCTTTTTGCAATATGTTTAAAAATCAACATTCAGGCCTAGTGATATTTAAACACCCAAAACACCTAATTATCAATCACAAGTTATTTAACACATCATATATGATACATGAAAACAAACAATAATAAATTTTGAGGAATCTGGTTGGATCCCTCCAACCTGTTTTCCTGCATCCACAAATGTTAGTCAACATAAATAATACCCATCCTGCTACGAGGCAGAATATCGTGGTATAAAAGGTCATCCACTATCATAGCGTGGGGCGCATAGGGTCATCCGCTAATGATACTGCGGGCATCCGCTAATGATACTGCGGGAAATATCCAGCCACCAATATATATATATAATAGTCACAGCCACCAAGCCTAAATAACTAATATATATTTAAAATAGCCACAATAACATTTCAATGCAACCAAACAACCAACATATAGAAATTATTTAAAACAAAAATTCATTTATAATAAAATTATTAACGAACTAGAGAGTGAGTTTACTCACCGTGATTTTTCCTTTGCCAAATATCCAATTTAATTCCAAATCATCTCTGTCACGAATCATCTCGAATTATTTTGATCCAATTTTGACTTCGTTTTAATTTTGAATTGAATTATTTTTCATATTATGATAATTTAATATATTCGATATTAAATCAAAACCGATTATTAAATCGATAACTTAATGTAAAAATTCATTTATATTATCAACTCGATATTTAAAACTGTATTAAATATTTAAAATAAATTGTCAAAAATTCGGGTCGTTACATTCTTCCCCCTTAAAAGAATTTCGTCCCCGAAATTACTAAGGTAGAAAAAATGGTACAAACCCATTAACTTCCCAAAAAATCCACTTATGTGTATCTCTAGAGGAGAATACACTGGGTTCAACAAGAACATCTTGTAACCCGACCACACATGACAGACCAATCATTTCGCTTGCATATATCGAATGTATATCACCAATGGTTGGGATCAGCAACCGTTTTCCCGAATGGGACAACATCGAAATAGAATAAAGAATGAAATGAATTTCTCTAGATAGGTGATAATACACCCTAATTGGGAGCTACTCACTTAGCCGTGCCGCCTGCCCGATTTTTGTCATTTCCCGGTTGTTGGGGCCTGAGGCTACGATTACTTATCATTCATTGATAGCACAATTGCTTTGAATGCCACATGGTCAGATCCGTTAATCACTAATTGATTTGCATAAATATAATCTGGATATTATGCTAAGAGAACAAATTCTCCGCCACCATATATATTTATACAGACAAACGTATGCGATCATTGGAAATACTCTGTCGGACATTCGTCCATATACGTTCGTTCTGGGATTGAACGAAATCGAAAGCACAATTTCCATAAATGGAAAAAACCCTTGCACTTTACTCCGTCTTCGATTATCTTCATATAATCTGATTCGCAACGCTACTGCAAATACGGAGTGGTTCTCGGATAATAGTCCAACAGGTCTCTCCATATTTACAATGATATTGGCAAATACTTCGATAGTCGGTTATTTAACTATCGAAGAAAAACAAACATTCATTCATAACATCAAACAAACACCGGGCCCATCAATTAATATTTCATTAATTAAATCACTTCTTCATTCCTTTACCAATATTTGTTAAACAAATATTTTTAATAATCATCTCGACCTCTTACGCTATTTGGAAAAACATTTCCATATATCGCCTTCTTTTATTTTCAGTACATAGAAAATATTTTCTATTTATATTTGGAATTCATTTCCAATTACTCCTTCCTTCCACGACCATTCATTTCTATCCTTAGGAAATGTTTATTATTATATTTCCAAAATTCCACTTATTTGGGTTAAAACGAATGTTGTGTAAAACATCGTTACAACAACCCAAATCAATGCACTTAACTAAATCTTATTCAAACATTGGTCTTCGAGACTGAATCTTGTTATGTATCGGTAAAAAATGAAATCAATCAAATTGGGGTACAATTACCTCTCAGACCTTGACTGTAAACATCCTTAACTTCAAAACAGACAAGACCACTTATCTCGAATAATCAAGACCATAAAAACTACTTATTCATTTTTAAAACGTATATACTTTCCTCTTTCTATTTTTACCAGATTTGATTATAGATTTCCTTTATGTTTATATTATTCTATTTTAAGTTGGTTTCCTTATCGAATTCAATATATATTGATATATTGATTTTCTAGTTATCCAATTTTCTTAAAAATATTCTAACTCCTTAAATTTTTGGAAAATTTCACCATAACCTCCTTTGTACTGGTCACTCGGTACAACTACAAAACGCCTCTCTGAGCCCTTTCCATTCAAAAAGAAAATCAAAAAGCCAAGTGGCTTGCCGATTCGGCGCATAAAAACCCATATGGAATTTAAATATGTACCTTTTTGTCGGGCACTTAAATTTTAATCTTCATTCTCTTTATTCCATACCTGTTTAACATATATACGTCCATTTCTAATATATTCCAACTCAATCTGGTCATTTTAACTCAATTTGCTAATTTATACTTTAATTAGCCATTTTGCCCATCTTATTCTTTTATTTGAACATATCACGTTTAATTATATTTTTAATTGACTTATAAACCGATCGAATTCCATTTTCAATTCTAGTTTCATATTAAATTTCGAATATGAATTTACAAACCCAATTTACTTATCCAAAGTCCAATTTCAATTCAAACTTCATCAACTGATTGTTCTTCAAATTAGTTAATTATATTCAATAATTAACAAAATCTGATTTTTGTTTCAAAAATCATTTCACTTACTCCACTTGAGTTCAGATATATTTTATAATTCAAATCTGGATTTTCTAATTAAGATTCGGATTTTATTTGCTTAAAATCCTTGTATAAATTTAAATAAACCGTTATGGTAAAACGATTATGGCGCTATTTTTCTGGAAATTTGATTTTGTCATATCTATAAATCCATACGACAAAATCCATAATTTTCTTTTCCATTAAAAATTATTATCTAATCGGTCCCTGCGATTCTTGTTTCAAAGATTTCCGACTTAAATTGAGTTCTATATACTCTATTGAAGTTCGAAACGCCAATTTACGAATTACCGCATTGTGGCGAGTTCGTTTAAATAATAACGTTAAACTTCTTTTAATTTAAATCTTCAATCTCGTTCTAATATATAATTTAATATATATAGATCTAGTTTTCCAAATCTAACTTGAATATTCCGATTATCCTTAATCGTCAATTATTTCATAACTCGGTTATAATTTATTTACAACTTAATGTTATTTATTAAATTCTAATTCATTTGGAAATAAATTATTTTATAAAATTGAATACAATCAAATTCCAATTTTTAACTTGGATTTACTTAATTTCAGTTTATATTCCAAATTCCAACATATAATTAATCATTCTTTATTTCAAGTTTTCAACACATTTTCCAATTTACTTTTAAATTCATACTCGAATTTAAAATTCCAAATTATCTCACGATAATTAATTCACCACATTTATAAACAGCGTTTATAAATTTATTTGTTTTATATATTCAAAAAAATTCTATTCAAATCTATTTAAAACCCGATTCTTATTTCTTACTTTGAAATATTTTATTTTTATAACTTATATATATATATATAATATATTTTAATATTTATATCTTAGTTTCTAATTAACAAATTCCAATTTCCTTTCTAGATATAATCCATTTTATAAATTCGACATAATCTAGTGTAATTATCCAATTAAATTTACATTCCGAACATCAGAATATATTTTATCGTTTTCTATTTAAAACGATTCCCAATTTTTATTTTGAATTCACATTTGAATTTAAACTCTCCAATGATAATTATCCATTTCATTTATAAAATTTGTTTATAAATTCATTTCAATTCCCCACATTATCCAATGAAAATTATTCTAATTTATTTATAAACATCGTTTATAAATTCACTACTTGTTTTTATTATTTAAAACAAGTTAATATTTCTAGTCCTTTTGAAATTCGAATTCTATTTTTAGAAAATAGATTTCCCTTTTTAAATCTCAAAATATCCTTTTCACGATATGTTTAAAAATCAACGTTCAGGCCCAGTGATATTTAGACACCAAATTATCAATTACAGGTTATCTAACACATCATATATGATAATATACATGAAAACAAACAATAATAAATTTTGAGGAATCCAGTTGGATACCTCCAACCTGTTTTCCTGCATCCACAAATGTTAGTCATTATAAATAATACCCATCCTGCTTCGAGGCAGGATATTGTGGTATAAAAGGTCATCCACTATCATAGCGTAGGGTGCATAGGGTCATCCGCTAATGATACTGTGAGCATCCGCTAATTATACGGCGGGAAATATCAAACCACCAATATATATAATAGTCACAACCACCAAGCCTAAATGACTAATATATATTTAAAATAGCCACAATAACATTTCAATCCGACCAAACAACCAACAAACAACATATAGAAATTATTTAAAATAAAATTTCATTTATAATAAAATTATAAACGAACTAGAGAGTGAGTTTACTCACCGAGATTTTTCCTTTGCAAAATATCCAATTTAATTCCAAATCGTCTCAGTCATGAATCATCTCAAATTATTTTGATCTAGTTTTGATTTAATTTTAATTTCGAATTGAATTATTTTTCATATTATGATAATTTAATATATTCGATATTAAATCATAACCGATTATTAAATCGATAATTTAATATAAAAATTCATTTATATTATCAACTCGATATTTAAAACCATATTAAATATTTAAAATAAATTGTCAAAAATCTGGGTTGTTACACAATGTAAAATCACTGGATTTTGAAATCGCTTTGTTATTTGAAGGAAATAAAAATCTATAGAAGACCGATTTTGCGCAACTATAACAACATAAAAATCTCTTTCTAGTTCTCAATCAGCTGCAAAACTAAAAACAACATAACAATATAAGATTGAGAATTATGCAACTATTAATCAACGGTTACCTTCGGATGAAAAGAAAGCGGCGAGTGCTTGGGAAAGGAAAGTGGCGAGTGCTTGGATGGGAGATCTGAGAAAATCACAGGAAGAAGGGTTTGGGAAAAGAAAAGCAACGCGGCCTAATTATTTTTTCTTTTTGGAACAACGGACCGAAAAGGGAATTATAATTGGGCTTGTGATTGGAACGGTGGTATCATGAAGAAGTTAGGAAGGACGTTAACTTCTTTTGCATGCAAAATTATATATTTAAAATTATTAAAAACATTGGAAACATTTTGGTAGATATGGAAATACTAAATAACTGTTTCAAGCGTAGATACTAAAAAAAGTGTTTCAAGTAAAAAATATCATATGTTTCATGTTTTTTTTTATTTGGTGTAGTGCTGGTTCAGCGTACACCCATACCAGCTCGACTTTATCCCTTTTGAGTGTCGTATTCTCAGTTGTTAGTGAGGCCACTGTATCCTTGAAGGTCGAAGTAGCATGCTCCACCTCCCTCTTCAGCTTCTCGTGTGCCTCCTTCAGATCCGCTTTGTCAACAACAATAAACAGTTAACATTCAAGTGGGGAACCATAAGCAAAGAGGCAATAGCAATAAGAGGCTAGGCCTCACCAATCTCTTTCTCTAAGTTTTGGACAATGGTCCGCTCAGCATCAATCGTCAACCCGCGACTCTAGATCTCCACATTCTTCTTTTTAGTCAGATTTGAAAGATTAGCATAATACCTCCCCCATTCTTCTACTTGGATATACAAGCTTTCACCTTCATCCAGTCCTCCTCCGTGTCTTCACGGGGAATCGGGTTAATGTCTAGTAGGAACATTATCTCAACAAAATAGTGGTTGGGAAACTTCTCCTTCAACAGAGCTTTCATCTCCTCGATAATAAGCTCCTGGGTCTTAGGCTCCACCACATCATGCCTCTTCTTCTTCGCCATTTCCTTCTTTCTCAAATAGCCAAGGGACAACTCATTCCCTTTAGTGAGTTGGGTAGGAGCCAAAGGCACGACTGAGGAGAAGCTGTTGATGAGGAATGTCTGGTACCCGCCACATTGAACTGGGAGTCTGTCCCAGATGTCCGAGTTAGAGGTGGAGGAGTCGGTGGTTGTCAAGATCGTTCTCTATAGCGATATTCACTGTTATGGTCATGTGAATGCAGAGGTTCACCGAATAAGATAGTCTCTCTCCTGAAGCTATCAAAAAAAGCACTTCTCGAGGGCCGGTAACTCCCTGATCCATAACCGCGGCCTCCGCCTCTACCTCTAGACATATCACATTTCAAAGAAATAGTTTAAAGTTTAGACTCAAGCACCCTACACATAAAAATAAATGATGTGCCATGTAGTGTATATGAATGTGTATCCTAAGTGTCCTCTCAACAGACCAGATAGTGGTCCGCCCGAAGGAGTGATCTCCCGCATAACTAAAGCTAGTTCTTCTGTACTTATGGCCCCAAGCCAAGGAGAAAATTCTAGCGTAGTTTATTAAGCTCGTCAAATTGACCCTCTTCCTCGAGCGAGATGGCGGTCTCAGATGGAGCTATTGGGGACTGCGACCTGGTCGAGGCTCCTATCCATGCCTCGTCTGTCGTAGGCAGGACAAGGGTGCTTGATGGGTCCTCATCCCTGGCTAACTGCCTCCTCATCGCCAGCCTCACCTCCACCAGTTCCCTCCTGAATCTTCGCTTCTTTGTGAGGCTTAGTCCCGGCAGGGGGCACTTTCCTTTTCCGGCTTGAAGAACCCGATTTTCCCCTGTCTCCACCTTCCTTCCACCTCCGGCAACTACCGGTCTAATTATCACCAGATTTTCAGGAAGCAATCCTACACGACGAAGCCAGTCCTGTTTTAGAACGCACTCGGTGGAACGTGACTCAGTCAAAGTCGCCAAAAAAGATTCAAGGCGTTGTTGATACTCAATGTTTGTAGCGCCTCAGGATTTCGTCATACAAATACAAAGTTAAACTTAAGTTGCCAAACCTGCGAGTTTCACAATAAAAGTAAAGCAGAATGCTTACTTCCTTCCAATTATCTCCTTGCAAATCCAGGAGGACAACGCACGAAGAACCAGTCATGTTTGTACACAGCCAGCTTAGGCCATTTTCTGTTAAAGAATTTGGTACTGGGCGAAGCTTCCACGAAATATTGAGACGGTGAGATTTATCTCTCCTCTTCAACTGAAACAAATACCGGATGACCTCTCCGGTGGGCTCCAGCTGCAGGTACTCTGTAACGACCCAGAAAATCTGAACCAATTAAATTTTTTTAAATTGGCTAAAATAATGGATTTTAAATATTTAAAATAAATATTTTAAATAATAGAGATGAAAAGTGAGTTGAATCGAAAATTGAAAACGAATATAATTAATTCTAATTATAAACAAGGCCTGAAATGGCACTGCAGTTTCAAAAATTGAATTCAAACTTTGTGGGACTGTACCGGGTGCAAAACAAAACGAATTTTAGTGAAACCAAAAATATTTAATCTGTTAGTGAATACCCTTATAACGAATCTGAAAAATCGAATTTTCATAACGGAAAGCAAAAGTTATGGCCAAATGAATTTTCAGAAAGGTCGCTATGGAATTTATATAACCCGTGAAAATGGCCATTTTGCATACGACCTCGGAATTCGACGAAACCAATTTTGTTGGATCCGGAATGTGAAGTTATTGCTAGGTTTCAAATTTCATAATTTTTGAAGCTAGTATGTGAGCGTGGCAAAGGAAAACGTGTTTTGGTCAATTAAAGTTAAATTGGATCGACCAGAAATGGGCCTTTTTGCAAACGATCTCAGAATTCGACGAAACTAGTTTTGTTGGGACCGTATCGTCAAAACATAGCTAGATATATTTTTCTATAATTTTTCGAATCAGTTTGTAGCCCTGGCAAAATGACATGTACGTTCAAATCGAATATTGAATGTTTTATATTTTAATTTAAAGGAAAACTGACTGAAACAGTCGAATGGGCCTACGAAACATATCCCATTGTGTTCGGAATGGGGGTAAAACGCTAGGGACGACAGTCGTTGGGTTTGGATTGGGGTTCGTGGGCGAAAGGGGTATTTTGGAGATTTTAAAAATTATAAAATAAAATAAAAAATATGATTGGTCAACCCTATTCTTTCTCTCTCCCCGTATAACAGCGAACGACGGCGGAAACTAGTTCAAAACTTCTCGATCAAATTCCGGTGATTCCTCTCACTAATCCCCCTTTCTCCTTTGGAAGTTTTTGTAGAGTTTTCTCCCCTCTTCCAATCCATACCCTTCACGCCTCGTCAGGTGGCGTCAGCATCAAGAACGGAGCTCGTGAAGTCGCGCCGTTCGCAGGTCGATTCCGCCTCCCCCAGACCTCCGAGTTCGATGCCGTCAGCACCTCAGGCGCGCCTCTCGAGGCTGGTCAACGCTGCGTGGTCCGATCGTGGTAATACTTCACGGTTTGGTCAAGAATTGAAGACCTAGTTTTGAACAGAAATAGAAAGGTACGGGTTTTATTTTCTGAAATGATTTTAACACCTTTAAACCATTGCAAACCTTGTAAAAATCATATCTTTTTCGTTTCTTGACGAAATTCAGTGAAACAAGAGACAATGGACTCGTGTGGACGTCTTCTACATTTTAGAAGAGACCGCATATTTTTCTGAGCCTTCTGCTATTTTTGGTGGAGTGGAACCCAACGTGAGATTTCTAATTTATAAACGATATGGAAAACGACGATGTATAAATTATATAGTCGATGTATGAGTTATATAAGCGTTGTACACCTCTTGTATAAGCGTTGTATAAGTTGTACGGTCGATGTATAAGTTATATATGCGTTGTAAAAATTATATATGTGTTGAAATAGAAGTGAATTGCTAGATATATATACATATACATATATATATACATATATATATATATACGCCCCTCGTTCACAAACCATGGACGATATTTATTGGTTGTGATTGGTGTGAAAATTGATTGATAGCAAATGGTTGATTGGGATTGTTTGTGGTTAATATTGATTGATTGTGGTTGAAAAATACCCATTTGTGGTTGAGAAATATTTGGTTGAAACCACATAGGATTAGTTTGTGGAAATGAAATAAATATATACATGACGCCTGCGTGCGAACTAGATGCATGATCCCCATTGTCAAAAACCGCGTGGTTTTAAGGTAGAGCGAGGGGCCGTACTAGGGACGGTCCCGGTTTTAACTACCCTGCCGTTATGCTACCGAAATTTTGAATAATATTCATGTGTTTGAATTATTTTCATTTGCTGAAACTATATTTATTCGTTGAATAGAAAACCTTGTGTTGAATCGATATTCATTCGTTGAATTGGAATTCATGTGTTGAATGGTATTCATATATTTTGAAATAAATTGTTTTATAATAAAAATCACATTTTTATCATCTATATGAATTATATAAAATAATCTCGTTTTGAAAGAAATTGTTTTATAATAAAAATCCTATTTTTATTACCTATATGAATTATATAAAATAATCTCGTTTTGAAAGAAATTGTTTTATAATAAAAATCCTATTTTTATTACCTATATGAACTATATAAAATAATAGTGTTTTGAAATGAATTGTTTTACAATAAAAATCACATTTTTATTATTTACATGAATTGTTAAATATAGTGAAGTGTTGAAATAGAAGACAGTGAGATAAAAATATCATTTTTATCAAATGTATGAAAGGAATGTAGCTTTGAAATCGAAGAATCGATATATATATATATATATATATATATAGAATTAAAATATATCGAATAACGACGCTGCAGTTCGTAATTTGAAACAGTGATTTCAAACGATTATACCGAGAGATCCGACCATCGGATTTTCCCGAACCGCAACCGTTGGGTTCGCTTTGGAAAAATCTTTCCAACGGCACCAACTTTGTAAAAATCCAACGGTTGGATTGTCTGGAATGTTTAATTCAAATCTGAAGAAAAACAGCGCCAGAATCGATTATATTTATATATATATATATATAATTATATTTAATCGAATAATGACGCTGCAGTTCGTATGGGATTTGTATGGGATAGCTGGAGCTGAAGATGGATTCTATTATTTATCTCTTTTTATGCTGTTCAGCTCCTATTGTACATATTTTGTTTGTTTCCGTTGTGGACATTTATGTATAGCTGAACTGTATTTGTACTAAGCAAGATCATGTATACTGTGTAACTCTGATGATTACGTTTATCCAGTGTATTCTATTGTTCATTATCAGGTGTATTTATTTATTCTGTTCTGCTATTATCTGTTTCTGTGTTATATTCCAAAGATAACCCTTGTCTCCGTCTGTATGGGATTTGGGGTCGTCACAACGTGGTATCAGAGCTTTGGTTAAGCTTAGTTCTGTAATATAACATATTAACGATCTCGTCAGAAATAGAACCAGTAGTGTTCTAGGACGGGCAACTCAATACAGATAGGATTAGTAATATCCTAGTATGAGTAGCAGAATGAAATAACACCTAGATAGACACATTTACATTCAAGTATATGTCTCTATATTTTGAAATATCTTTTCTGTTGACCTGACACTTTGTCTGCTAATTGCAGACGCTCTAGAAAATGAGTGCCAGGAACAGGAGAAGTAATACTGATCCGGATATAGAAGCTCTATTTATGAAATATAGAAATCTGGGTGGAAAACCCTTCACGGGTGAAGAATCAATTATGAAAACACAAGCGTGGATTCGTTCGGCTGAGAAAATCTTTGAAGGATTAAAGCTGAGGGATGACTAGAAAAGATTACTGGCCTCCTGGGCACTCAAAGACGAAGCTTTGTTCTGGTGGGATTCGGTTATCAAGGATAATCCCGAAGGTGATATCACCTGGGATAGATTCAAAGTGATTTTCCTGGAAAGATTTACTCCTTTAGAAGCAATTGAGCGACTATGTGATGAATTTTCTTATTTGATACAAGGAGATATGACCATTCCAGAATATCATAAGAAATTCAATGAACTTTCTCACTTTGCCCCTCATCTAATTCAAAATCCGAAGAGGAAGAATTTGAGATTTATCCACGGGCTTCAAAGAAAATACCAGAACAGTGTAATGAGGAATGTGAAGCTTCCTTTTTCAGACATGATTTATATGGCTTATCAGTACGAAGATCTCGACAAGAAAGGCATGTTACAGTACGAAGAGGAAGTCGGCTCTAGTAATAAAATTGAGTCTGAAACTGATCGCCCTGAAGCCAGTACAATGTCAGAGGTCAGTAAGAAGCCCAGAGCCATGAGGAAGAGGACTAGATCTGAGAAAGAACCGATAAAGACTGCCATATGCTCAAGCTGCAATAGGCAGGGACATTTGGCGAAAAATTGCAAGTCTTCGAACAAACGAAGAAAGGATGAATCTAAATCCAAGAACAAGTTTCATTCAGCCCGAGAATGTAATCTTTGTCATCGGTCTGGTCACGTAAAGCAAGACTGCTGGATGTTAAAAAAAAACCAATGTGGTTCAAGTAAATGAAGTGGCAGAAACTTCAGCACCCTCAGCAAGCCAGGAAAGGGCTGATGTCCTAGAAGGCACGCTAACTGTCAAAGATATTCCAGTTAAAGTACTGTTTGACACTGGCGCGTCGCGAAGCTTTGTTGCAAAGAATGCAGCTAAGAAACTAGATTTAAATTTGAAGAAGCTGAAGGAACCAATGACTGTCCAGAATCTGGTTGGGGGTTCCATTGATCCCAGTTGGGTTTGTAGAGTGCCGGTTTCCTTTTCTCATTATCGGTTCCCTACCATCGCGGCCGTCATGAATTTTATAGAGTTTGATCTTATCTTGGGGTTAGACTGGTTAACCAAATATGAAGCTGAGGTTAAATGCGCCGACAGAATCGTAAAGGCGAAGATTAAATCAGGTGATTATATAACCATTCCCTGTGAAGGTCAGAATGCTAATAGAAAAGACTTCTGGGCAGCGTTGAATGTTTCTCCAGCTCAAATAGAAAATATCCCTGAAGTCACAGAGAATATCCCTGACCTCATCAAAGATATTCCTGTCATCAAAAATTACGTGGATGTGTTTGAAGAAGTTGTTCGCTTACCTCCACAGAGAGAAATAGATTTCAAGATTGCTTTAATTCCGAATGCAAGGCCGGTAGTTCACGCTATTCGAAGAATGTCCTTGAAAGAGAAAGAGGAATTAGACAATCAAACACGACAGCTAGTATGGAAGGGTCTGATCAGGCCTAGTTTCTCTGATTGGGGAGCAGCAGTGGTGTTTGTCCCAAAATCTGACGGTACTCTACGGCTATGTGTGGATTATCGTGATTTGAACAAGCAGACGATAAAGAACAAATATCCATTACTGCGGATCGATGATTTATTGGATCGTCTGAATGGAGCACAAGTATTTTCACGAATGGACCTAGCTACAGGCTTCCATCAACTTCGAATTGCCGAAAAGTGTGTTCCAATGACAGCATTCAGAGGTCCCGACTTATTCTACGAGTGGTTAGTAATGCCGTTCGGCTTATGTAATGCTCCAGCTTACTTCGTCGATCTGATGAATAGAGTGTTCAGAGGAGTTTTGAATAAATTTGTTCTGGTTTTCATTGACGATATTCTAATCTTCTCTAAATCAAAGGCCGAACATGAAAAGCATTTGGAACAGGTTTTGGAGATCCTCAGAAGGAATGTATTGAAAGCCAAACTATCCAAATGTATATTCTGGCAGGATGAAGTGAAATTTCTGGGCCACGTCGTATCGAAAGAAGGAATTGCTGTGGATCCGAGCAAAATCACAGCTACTCAGAATTGGAAATAGCCCAGTACCCCCACTGAAGTCTGCAGTTTTCTCGGATTGGTTAGCTATTACCGGAAATTCGTTAAAAACTTTTCGAAGATATCTGGTCACTTAACGAAGCTTACAAAGAAGCATTCTAAATTCAAGTGGACTCCAGAATGTGAAGAGGCTTTTGAGGAGCTAAAGTTAAGATTAACGACCACTCCAGTGTTAACCATCATCGATGGCAACCAGGATTTAAAAGTCTGGACTGATGCTTCTAGGGAAGGCCTTGGCGCAGTGTTAATGCAAAGGGGTCAAGTGATTGCGTATGCTAGCCGTCAATTGAAGCCACATGAAAAGAACTACGTAACTCATGATCTTGAGTTATTGGCTATAGTATTCGCTTTGAAAATCTGGAGACACTATCTGCTGGGTGAGAGATTTGAACTGTTTACAGATCATCAATCGTTAAAGTATCTGTTCACCCAGAAAGACCTGAATCTGAGGCAGCAACGTTGGCTAGAGTTCCTTGCAGCATATGATTTTGAGATTCTATACACTCCAGGGAAAGCCAATGTCGTGGCCGATGCGTTAAGCCAAAAGAATGAAATGATCGCCAGTTTTATCATTGCGACTTCTTTGATTGACAATATATCGGCTCTCCAAAAAGACGACCAATTTATCAAAGGAATGAGTCAGCGAATTCGTGAAGGCAATGCTTCGGATTTCCAGCTCGACAGCGAAGGGATTCTGAGGTTAGAAGGACGAATTTGTGTTCCCGAAATTCCTGAACTCAGAAGAGATGTGCTTGATGAATGCCACAAGTCTAAGCTCAGTATCCATCCGGGTGTGAGTAAAATGTATAACTATATCAAGCGAACATTCTGGTGGAAGTCGTTAAAAAGAGACATCTCAATATATGTTAGTTGATGCCCTACTTGCCAGCTAGTCAAAAGCGACCAACAAAAACTTGCTGGATTATTGCAACCGCTAGACGTTCCTGGCTGGAAGTGGGAACATATTTCCATGGATTTCATTGATGGTTTGCCCAGAACCAGAAAAGGAAATGACAGTATTTGGGTGATCGTAGATCGCTTCACGAAGACCGCCCATTTCATACCTGTCAGATCAAACAGAACTGCTCAGAGTCTGGCGCAGATATACTTCAGGGAAATAGTTAGACTACATGGAGTGCCGCTCAGTATAGTCAGTGATAGAGATACAATATTTACTAGCAAATTCTAGGAGGCATTTCAAGTAGAACTGGGAACGAAGCTGAACCTAAGCCCGCTTATCATCCTCAGACAGACGGTCAGACTGAGAGGGTGAATCGTATTTTAGAAGATCTATTGCGGGCTTGTGTTCTAGATTTCGGTGGATCATGGGAAGACCATCTACATTTGGCTGAATTTTCATATAATAACAGCTACCAGGCGAGCCTGACAATGTCGCCATTCGAAGCATTATATGGTAGACCGTGCCGATCTCCTTCTTGTTGGGTCGAACCCGGTAATAGACTCGTGTTGGGGCCAAATATGATCCGAGAAGCTGCCGACAAAGTCGATTTTATTAAGAAGCGATTACTCGCCGCTCAAAGCTGACAAAAGAGCTCTGCCGATAGAAGAAGAAGAGATATGTCGTTTGCTGTTGGCGACTACGTATATTTGAAAGTATCGCCGATGAGAGGAGTAATCCGGTTCGGTAAAACTGGAAAGTTGGCGCCCAAATTCATTGGTCCGTTTCCTATTCTGGAACGGATCGAAACTCTCGCTTATAGGGTCAAATTGCCTGATTGGTTGCCTGGAGTTCATGATGTATTTCACATATCTCAACTTCGAAAGCACGTTCATGATCCAGACTTGATCGTGGAAGAAGCAGCTCAACAGGATATTGAAATTACCCCAGAATTAGCTGTGAGAAGAGAGCCGTTAAAGATTGTCGGAAAAGAAACCAAAGAGCTGAGGAACAAGAAGATTCGCTTAGTCAAGGTGAAATGGAGTGGAGATCCCCGAGATTGTACTTGGGAAACTGAGGAGAGCATTCAGAAAGCTTATCCTAGATGCCGAGTGGATATCTCTGTTTGACTCCGGTGCAAGGTACATTTACCATACTTTGCATTACTAATTAGTTCTCTACTCTGTTGTTATTTTCTTTCCATGGATGTGTACTTTTAATTCTATAGTCTGAATGATTTTTAAAGAATATAGAAATTGATTAGTATATTTTTGAAAAGTTAAAAATGATTTGATTGTTGTTTGTGTTGTGTGATAGTAAATTAGATTAATTAGATTATTGAAACGATAGTTAATTTAGTTAATAAGAGGTTGAATGGTAGAATTTATTCGATTATATCACACATTGAACTATTTAGAAAATAAATAGAAATATATATATGTGTATTATATATGTTTGAACAGGTAAATGGATAGCTGTTGAGTAAAGATTTTATTTGCGTGCCCGACAAATAGGTAAACCTTAATGAGTTGGATGCGAAATATTATTATATCAACTCCTGTGAATGCCATTGGATGCGGAGTGCTGGTTATTCTGTGTGTAAAAATAAATGTCGCCATAGGATAGTAACAATTAATTTTGAACTACATTGCATGGCATACTTCTGGAAGATAGGCATACTTCATCATATACCACATAAGCATTTGGAGCTTGTGTGACGAGGTGGAAGATTTACCATACAAGCGAGAGGCTTGTATAGCGATGACTATATTTTACAGGTTGAACTGATGACTGATATGGACTATTTAAATTGTAACGATTAAATTGCCAGATTAATAAAAACCCCACACGGGTCTGGAGTTGACCATAACCACGTCTCTCTAGTTATTAGATACGGCACATGGACTATTTATTTCCCACACGGGACGAGGTGACGAGGATTTATCCTCTGGAGCATTTAAAATAGACACTCCCTCAGGCTTTGACAGGGTGACGAGAATTTATTCTCTGGAGTTATTATCAATACACGCTCCCTTGTAAACACCAGAATATATCACTATAAATATGTGTATGCTTATTAGGATTTATTGGGTACCTAATACGGCCCAATAAATTTCCAAACCTCTCTCCGTACAAAGGAGGTTATGGCGAAATTTTTCGAAAATTCCGGGTGTTAGCCAAATTTTTGAAGAATTTGAAAATTCTCAGAAACTGAAAAGTTGGAGAATGGAAGCCAGATCGAACGTAGAGTTGATTAATCAAACCACTTTCGACTTTGTTCCTTTTCGGGGACGAAAAGTTTTAAGTGGGGGAGATTGTAACGACCCAGAAAATCTGAACCAATTTAAATTTTTTAAATTGGCTAAAATAATGGATTTTAAATATTTATAATAAATATTTTAAATAATAGAGATGAAAAGTGAGTTGAATCGACAATTGAAAACGAATATAATTAATTCTAATTATAAAAAAGGCCTGAAATGGCGTTGCAGTTTAAAAAATTGAATTCAAACTTTGTCGGACTGTACCGGGTGCAAAACAAAACGGATTTTAGTGAAACCAAAAATATTTAAATCTGTTAGTGAATACCTTTCTAACGAATCTGAAAAATCGAATTTTCATAACAGAAAGCAAAAGTTATGGCCAAATGAATTTTCAGAAAGGTCGCTATGGAATTTATATAGCCCGTGAAAATGGCCATTTTTCATACGACCTCGGAATTCGACGAAACCACTTTTGTTCGATCCGGGATGTGAAGTTATTGCTAGGTTTCAAATTTCATAATTTTTGAAGCTAGTATGTGAGCGTGGCAAAGGAAAACGTGTTTTGGTCAATTACAGTTAAATTGGATCGACCAGAAATGGGCCTTTTTGCAAACGGTCTCAGAATTCGACGAAACTAGTTTTGTTGGGACCGTATCGTCAAAACATAGCTAGATTTATTTTTCTAGAATTTTTCGAATCAGTTTGTGGCCCCGGCAAATTGAAATGTACGTTCAAATCGAATATTGAATGTTTTATATTTTAATTTAAAGGAAAACTGACTGAAACAGTCGAATGGGCCTACGAAACATATCCCATTGTGTTCGGAATGGGGGTAAAATGCTAGAGACGACAGTCGTTGGGTTTGGATTGGGGTTCGTGGGCGAAAGGGGTATTTTGGAGATTTTAAAAATTATAAAATAAAATAAAAAATATGATTGGTCAACCCTATTCTTTCTCTCTCCCCGTATAACAGCGAACGACGGCGGAAACTAGTTCAAAACTTCCCGATCAAATTCCGGTGATTCCTCTCACTAATCCCCCTTGCTCCTTTGGAAGTTTTTGTAGAGTTTTCTCCCCTCTTCCAATCCATACCCTTCACGCCTCGTCAGGTGGCGTCAGCATCAAGAACGGAGCTCGTGAAGTCGCGCCGTTCGCAGGTCGATTCCGCCTCCCCCAGACCTCCGAGTTCGATGCCGTCAGCACCTCAGGCGCGCCTCTCGAGGCTGGTCAACGCTGCGTGGTCCGATCGTGGTAATACTTCACGGTTTGGTCAAGAATTGAAGACCTAGTTTTGAACAGAAATAGAAAGGTACGGGTTTTATTTTCTGAAATGATTTTAACACCTTTAAACCATTGCAAACCTTGTAAAAATCATATCTTTTTCGTTTCTTGACGAAATTCAGTGAAACAAGAGACAGTGGACTCGTGTGGACGTCTTCTACATTTTAGAAGAGACCGCATATTTTTCTGAGCCTTCTGCTATTTTTGGTGGAGTGGAACCCAACGTGAGATTTCTAATTTATAAACGATATGGAAAACGACGATGTATAAATTATATAGTCGATGTATGAGTTATATAAGCGTTGTACACCTCTTGTATAAGTGTTGTATAAGTTGTACGGTCGATGTATAAGTTATATATGCGTTGTAAAAATTATATATGTGTTGAAATAGAAGTGAATTGCTATATATATACATATACACATACATATATATATATACGCCCCTCGTTCACAAACCATGGACGATATTTATTGGTTGTGATTGGTGTGAAAATTGATTGATAGCAAATGGTTGATTGGGATTGTTTGTGGTTAATATTTATTGATTGTGGTTGAAAAATACCCATTTGTGGTTGAGAAATATTTGGTTGAAACCACATAGGATTAGTTTGTGGAAATGAAATAAATATATACATGACGCCTGCGTGCGAACTAGATGCATGATCCCCATTGTTAAAAACCGCGTGGTTTTAAGGTAGAGCGAGGGGCCATACTAGGGACGGTCCCGGTTTTAACTACCCTGCCGTTATGCTGCCGAAATTTTGAATAATATTCATGTGTTTGAATTATTTTCATTTGCTGAAACTATATTTATTCGTTGAATAGAAAACCTTGTGTTGAATCGATATTCATTCGTTGAATTGGAATTCATGTGTTGAATGGTATTCATATATTTTGAAATAAATTGTTTTATAATAAAAATCACATTTTTATCATCTATATGAATTATATAAAATAATCTCGTTTTGAAAGAAATTGTTTTATAATAAAAATCCTATTTTTATTGCCTATATGAATTATATAAAATAATCTCGTTTTGAAAGAAATTGTTTTATAATAAAAATCCTATTTTTATTACCTATATGAACTATATAAAATAATAGTGTTTTGAAATGAATTGTTTTACAATAAAAATCACATTTTTATTATTTACATGAATTGTTAAATATAGTGAAGTGTTGAAATAGAAGACAGTGAGATAAAAATATCATTTTTATCAAATGTATGAAAGGAATGTAGCTTTGAAATCGAAGAATCGATATATATATATATATATATATATATATATATATATATAGAATTAAAATATATCGAATAACGACGCTGCAGTTCGTAATTTGAAACAGTGATTTCAAACGATTATACCGAGAGATCCGACCATCGGATTTTCCCGAACCGCAACCGTTGGGTTCGCTTTGGAAAAATCTTTCCAACGGCACCAACTTTGTAAAAATCCAACGGTTGGATTGTCTGGAATGTTTAATTCAAATCTGAAGAAAAATAGCGCCAGAATCGATTATATATATATATATATATATATATATAATTATATTTAATCGAATAATGACGCTGCAGTTCGTATTTTGAAATCGAAACTTCCAACGATTATACCGGGAGATCCGACCGTCGGATTTTCCCGAAACTGGAACCAGTGGATTCGTTTTGAAAAGATCTTTCTAAAGATGTAAATTTTGTGAAGATCCAACGGTTAGATTTTCGGATATGTGTAAATCAACTCTGAAGAAAAACAGCGCCACGGCCGCGTTATGGCCCGAAGCGTCGTTTTAAATAAATTGGCTATTTTAAAATAAATAAAAATAGAGATAAATCATTATAAAATATTATAAACGATATGAATGTGAAATTTAGAAATTAACTGAAGGTTGGCTAAGTCGAATGGTTTCCTGGGTGTTGATCTGATGTTGGTTTCGGCCTTCGGGGTTAATATTTGGGAAATCGTTCTCTTACTGATTGACGGTTAGTGACTAATGAATTGAGATGATGCGTATGTATGTTAGTGTTGCACTTGTTTATTATATACGCGAGTTGCTCAGAAAGACCGGGTTTATCCCATTCTGAATAACTGAATCGACGATAAGAAGTCGAAGATGAAGACGAGAGTTGAAGACCGATCTCCACCTCGTTTGGATGGTCACTGAGGTCCTGATTGGGAGGCATCCCGAAATATGGATAATTAGTGGTGCTTGTCCAGACGTATGTGGGAATCGATGAATATGCGAGGTATTTAGTGCCTCCGGATTCGTTCAGACCCAGAACGGACTTGCAAATGGACGGTGTGTCTAACATTGGATTTTATTCTATGTTGATTGATCTCTATCAAATATACATCTGTTTGGCGGCGGAGAGTTTATTCTTTTGCTTAACGCCCTTCTCTAAAACGCACGAGCTCAGAGGTTGTATATCGATGGACATCAGTCGCATGACATGAATTGCTAGTGTGGCATGCCTAAGTGGCAAATGATTAAGGCTTCTGTTGAAAAGCAAAGTCTTGTGGTGATGATCAAAGCCCCGCCTGTGTGGCATAGCTTTGTGCATAATGTGAATTCGCGAGCCTCACACCCCGGTATGAACCAGAAACGGGAGAAGGACCTCAGGGAGGGCATGCGTTTCTTTCTAGCTAGGGTGGTGTAAGTGACCTACCAGCCCTGACATTTATATACTTTTCACCTATGTGGTTGTTGCTGTTGCGAGACGCCTCGGATATACCGGTGACTATGTGAAGCCGAAGGAGCCATACGTTGGCTCGTCTACGCCCCATAGGGCGGGAAAACGCAGTGTTCAGGCATAATAATCCACATCGGTGGACCGGCCCTGACGATCCAAGGGGCAGTTGCGGTTGTTCCTGTGGGGCGGGCTAGAGCGTCTCAAATTCGGTGAGGACGATCCCTTGCCTCGGTTCATGACGGAAATCCAATTTCCAAATACGTGACTGTGCGGTTTTAATTGTATACCTATATTTGGCGACATAGTGGCATGGGACGCTCATGTCGTCTATGATTGATAGTTATGATTTGAAATTGTTTTTGAAACATATAAACCCTAGTAATAATATCAAATGCTTTTGTTTTATTCGTATCAAGCATATCTTGGCCATTATAAGGTAAAAACTCTATCCTCCGGTTTGCGTTGCATTGTGTGATGGGAACTGAGTCTTATAATGGCTTCATTTTTATAAAAAGCACTGCGATGTTTAAAAGAAAGATTTATTTTAAAGCACTGGCAATCCCATGGAGTAAACCCGTTCCACGAAAGTGGCGTGGTCCTATGATTAGCCAAATTATATATGTGTTGAGTAGATTTCTCATACCAGTCCCATGACTGACTCGTAGTTTGTTTCACTTTCAAACTCGGGTGCCCCTTTTTCTACACGGGCAGCCTTGTATTCAGGTTTAGCTGGCTTTCTCTGGATAGCTGGAGCTGAAGATGGATTCTATTATTTATCTCTTTTTATGTTGTTCAGCTCCTATTGTACATATTTTGTTTGTTTCCGCTGTGGACATTTATGTATAGCTGAACTGTATTTGTACTAAGTAAGATCATGTATACTGTGTAACTCTGATGATTACGTTTATCCAGTGTATTCTATTGTTCATTATCGGGTGTATTTATTTATTCTGTTCTGCTATTATCTGTTTCTGTGTTATATTCCAAAGATTACCCTTGTCTCCGTCTGTACGGGATTTGGGGTCGTCACATACTCCCTATAGAGAACATAGGTACCTAAAAGTGAAGCATACGCATTCAGATGAAGCTGCGACGGCGCAAGGAGAAAGTAGTGCAGCATATCCCGAATAAAGTTGTTGGCCGGAAGGAAGCACCCAGTAACTCATACCTTCCTGTTCCAGGAAGTGTACCCCTCCGGTGGTGCGTGAGCCCTACCGTCCTTTCCGGGCGCAAGAACATCACTTTTGAGAATACAGAACCATAATGCCATGCGCCTTACCACCGTTACATCCATATGAGATGGCACCGAATCCGGTGGATTTTCGAGTACAACCGCACCTGCCAACATATCCGGTGCCACCAATGTGTTTCCCTCAACAATATCTACGTGATCTACCTCCTCATGCTCGACCCGGGAGTTTTCTCTTTTCGGCTGTACCCCGTGATCAGATACTTCCAGCGAACTTATCACCTGAGAAGGAGTGGACCTTCCGGAAGTCTCAAGCTGACTGCTCTTCAATCTAGTATCGTTAGTTGATTCAGATGTGTGTGACGAGTGCAACGAAGCCTCGGCTTCCGAAATCTGCTCTGTCATGGACGTTATCTTCATTGCTAGCTATACCTTCAACATACTAGCATTAGATATCGTAGGTGTATTACCTGTACCTCTCATGCTGGTGCAAACTAACATGTGCATGCAATGTTATGTAGTGTCGTGCTAATACACTTTATAATTTAGAAACTTGGGACACGACGACGGTCACGAGCCCCTAAGACTATAATCTTCGTCGTCGACCAACTTCGTCAGACACACATCGAATCACGACAACCTCGCGATTAGAGTTGATGAAACATGTTCTATAGATCGATAGTTAAGTCATAGTTCGATCATATGCTCTAAAGCCTATGTGCAGGGCTGAGTTGTCAGTCAAGGGACAGTAAACATAGGCATTAGCTCAATCGTGCGATGTCGTAAGAACAACGCGAATCCTAGATAAGAGACTTGAAAACCCCAAGTCTCGGAAGAGGGGCGTCAGAAGCCACCAGAATGGGACTCGATGTCCTCGGGACTACAAAGAGTGTCGTACCCTGACATGGGAAAATCTCGTACGCCGCCAAGAGGTACGAAATTTCATACACACACAGAGGCATGAATTTCGTATCCCACTAAAGGATACGAAGTTTCGTACCAGCACGGGGATAAGAAATCTCGTATCCCTTAGGGATACGATTTTTTGAGCCCCCCAATAAAGGGTACGAAATCCTTCTATTTGGCCCCAATCCGTCATTTTGGCCCCCTTAACCGATGCTATTTTTTAAATCCCTCATCTTCTCCCTTTCCAAACTTGTCCTCCATAATTCGTCCTCTCCCAAACTCTAAGCTCAAACTCGCATGCCGAGTTTGAACCAAGCTCACCGGAGTCAACGTCAGCCTCAAACTCGAAGGACGGAAACACGCCTAGCTGGCTTCGATTTGGAGCTCACAGACATGGCCAACTTCGATCCCGCTCCGAATCCTCACTTGATATCTGAACTCAGAGACATGGTCATGCTCGAGTTCGGAGTTCTATTCATTGTCATTAACTGAACATCAATGTTGAGGCCAACCTATTATTCAATGGTTCGAAGTTCTTGAACATGGGGGTCTGAGTCTCTTAAGCTCACAAAATCATGCAAAGTAAAAAGAAGAGGAAGAGATGGGGGGCTTTCCAGAATTTATAGGGGAAAGGAAAAGCGAGTTAAGCCCAGTGATGCTTTATATCCCTTATGGGGTACGAACTCTCGTATCCCAGTGGGATACAAAATCTTGTAATCCACTGGACATGAAATTTCATACCCCCACGAGGGGTACGAAATCGCGTGTCCCCACGTGGTACATGAGTTGAATATATATATAAATATATATACATACGTACATACTCTCTCTCTCTCACACACACACACACACACACACATATATATATATATATATATGCGTGTACACTTCGTAACATAATTTCGTAAATGTGTACGTTTGCATGGGAATGTATGTGTATACTCAAAATACGCCTAATCGTGAGCAACACATGTGTAAAACACACGTTCATGCACGTTCTCATGCACTCTCACATGTGTTACCTTTCATTTTTTACTTCTCGTTGCGCCGCGCGAAATCACACATGTGATCATGCACGACGTCACATCGGCAGCACTCCTTTACGTTATAATGTAAATGAGAATCGACAAGTATCGTTTAAATTCATGAGTTTATAGGAATTCTACGATTCAACAAAATATTTCTACCAACTCAAAGCACATAATGTCAAGGCAAGACAAACTTTGGGAGGGCAAATGTTAACCGACCCTTTGGTCTGATTCCCAAAAGTACACAAGACACGCTTGACTCAACACATCGCATGACGTAAAAGTCCTAAGTGTCGCCAAAAAGCCAAGAGAACAAGCTTGGAAAAGGTCATGCGAGCGAGAGCCTCACAACTCCTCAGAACCATGCCTTAACCTTAATCTCGTACCCGTCAACACAAACACTTTGAGCCCCTGAAAACGTGTTTGTTTCGTGCCCCTCAGTCTTGACTCCCTCTCCTTCATTTCCCTCGACCCATCCGCCTCGTATCCAAAGCGCTCGAGCTCCAAAGAACAAGCCTCGGACTCTTCTATCCAATTTTGGCATACCCCACAGGCCATAGCCCGTAACCTTTTTTTAGGATACGATTTTCTCGTACCCCCATAGGTATACGTTCTGCTCGTATCCCTCAAGGGGTACAAACTCCTCGTTTCTCCTATGGGGACACAAACCACTCGTACCTCCTCTATGGGGTATGACCTACTCGTATCCCACTGGGTACGAATTTCATACCAAAGAGGGTACGAAATTCATATCATGTAAGGCGGATACGAGTTTTTCTAAAGCATTGCCAAGGGGGTTTGAGTTTCTGATATGCGCCTCCAAGTGATGCAAAAATGTGATATGTGGTCCCCTACTCCGACCTACTCTTACCTACTCCAACCTAACCACTCTATTATAAATACCCCCAAGCTCACACTTCAAAGGGGTTGGAATTTGGCTAATTTGGCACATATTGAGAGCTCCAATTGACCTCTTTAATGGCATCCTTGCTTTGATGAAGGACAAAAGTGACTTTTTCATAATATTCTTATATGATGATTATGACATCAAAATATGTAGAATCATTTGTAAAAGGATGTCATGAGATAGTCCTAAGCTTATAACTCTTTATTGTTAATAAAATATCAGTGACTCTACCAAAGTGGACGTAGGCCCCATCGGGACCGAACCACTATAAATGTATTGTGTCATTTACTACTTTCTACACTTATATCTCCATGCGAAACTATATTCTTAAGTAATTAAGAATCTTGGGTGTTTACGACATATTTTGCCGTCAACAGGAAGTCTTAGGAATATTGATAAAGAATCAACTTAAGGCTAAGTTCTCCAAGTGCCATTTTTAGAGAGAGAAAGTTAAGTTTCTTGAACATATAGTTTTGGGGAAGGTTTAGCTGAGGACCCCACTAAAGTTAAAGTTGTTCAAGGATGGAAGATTCCTCATAATGTATCGGAGGTTAATAGTTTCTTAGGATTATTAGGCTATTATAGGAAGTCCATTAAAGACTTTGTAGGAATCGCAGCCCTTATACCCCTTCGACTATGAAGAACCTTGAGTTTTCTTAGAGTGATAGATGTAGCAGTGCTTCTGAGAAATTGAAGGAGTCTCTTACTAGTGCACTAGTCCTTACCATCCCTAATGGGACTATAAGATGTTTACGGTCTTTTCGGATGCTCTTGGTACAGGATAAAGAGCAGTACCTATGCAAGAAAGAAGGGTAGTTGTCTACGCTAGAGGACAACTAAAGGACTATGAAAAGAGATACATAGTTCTCAATTTGGAGCTTGCAGCCATAGTATTTTCCCTTAAAATGTGAAGACATTATCTCTTGGGAGATAGGTTTGAGATTTATACGGATCATAATTATTTTAAGTATATTTTCCTTAATAGGTTTAAATCTCAAGCAGTAAGATGGATGGTGTAAAACCTCACATTTTTAATTAAATAATAAAACATAATTTTTAAAAAGTTTTAGAATTTGATTACGGAATTAGTGTCATTATATTCATGCAATTTTCTAATCAATTTAGACCTATCGTTTGCAGAAAACGGATTTAAAATGAAAAGTTATCTTTAAATGAAGTTTTAGAACAAACTTGTAAAGAAGATGTAAGAGAAACACTAATAAATACCAATGTTTTTAGTCTTGTAAACAAAAGGCTATGTATGTGAGTTGGTAGAGGCTAAGAGAAAAATATATAAAAATGTACAGATAAGGAAAATTATACATATAGGTGAATATATATACATACATGTATATGTGTGTATGTGTATGTAAATATATATACATATATGAATAGGAAATCTAAAAGTAACCTACAAACAATAAAAATGGGTAAGAAATAAATGTTGACACAACGCCATTTGAATTTGGAATCAAATGAGGATTGTGCATATATATATACGCATAAATTCAAATGCTGAAATTAAAAGTGTAATTTAAGAGCGGGAAGTAATATTGTATAATGAATGAAAAATAAGTAAGAAGATAGTTGCACTTAAAATTTGAATAAATACATATTAAAAGAAATAAATAAATGAATTGATGGCATTAATAATGACAATAATTGAGAAGCTATTAATGGACAAAGATTTGATGAGTTATACGCATATATATGGGCATAGTTTGAAATTCAAGTGTTATATATACATTATAAACGCAAGAAAATAATTTACTAGCGATATTGGCAACAGAAAATAAACGTTATCAGCAACATCAAACAAGAAATTGATATTTGAAAAAATTAACGTTAATGGCCCATATCTGAGCCAACTGACATTATATTTTCCATTTGTATGTTTCAAACTTTATTATATTTAATCTAATAGACCGGAACCTTTTATACACCTAAAAATAGACTAATAGAGCCTAGCCTCCAACTCACATTTTCTGAGACAATTCCAAGGCTCTTCCATTTTCTTTCTTCTCCAAATCTTTCAAAAATTAGAATATTCGCTTTTAGGAATTCTGGTTCAAAATTTGAAGACAAAGATTGTAGATCTACAATATAGGTGTTCAGATTTCTTGTCAACGTTAGGTAAATCCTGTGAATATGAGTTATTTAGGTTTCTTTCTTTTCTTCTTCTTTTATCATCGGATTTGTAAATCCGTGGTAATCTTAAATTAGATTCAATTAGAAAGACCAAGGAATAGCAGATCTGAATCAGATTCAAGGAGTGAAAAGCAATCGGTGAGTGGATTTAAAATTATACCTTTTGGTAATGATATATTTATCGTTTACTTCCCATAATTCTTAACATGATAAATAATTGGAATTTGGGGGTAATTACGATATAATCTATTTTTAAGCATGTTAAGAATATTGTTGTACAAATCTATTCCGTTAATCTTCTATTTTGATAAAGAATTATTATATACAGAAATTGTGGAAGTTACAGTAAACATGAATATGTTCTTAAGATTGTTATTTAATGACAAATTGGATGTGTTGTAAACAAAATTACTGTGAAATTGGGAATAATGAAAAACGAATTGACATGCCTAATTTATATGGAAATTTACAGTGATTGGAAATCGTAAATAAAATCAGGAATTAACATTTAACGTAGAAAATGAAAAGGGGTAATTTGTAGTGGATCGAGTTAGTTGGATTTAGGGGAAAATGGATACATTTCCATAACGACAAAATTGCTGAGAACGTACTTGCAAGAAAAGAAAGGAAAAAGGGTTTAGTGTGAAATATGGATTTTTACCGTATTGTACACTAATCAAATAAAGTATGTATGTATGTCCACATTGAAATAAAAGAATAGCTTGCAACTACGGATTTTAACTAATGTATGTTATGGAAATAGATCATTAAATCTTTTCGCTAACCAATCTAATGAGGTATATGAAATATTTTCCTAAAATGATTAAAATGTACATGATGGTAAGTAAAGGAAGATTACAACAGTAAAAGTTGGTTCATATTAAGGAACCTAAGAAGAATTGTGATGAATGGAGAATATAGCCTATTATAGTTAATTATACGAATGAGAAAGAAATATAATAGGTGGGTTTGTCTTAGAAACAAGAGAAATTATAACATAGGTTATAATTTAGAAACGAGAACTTATTAATAAACTTTAGTTGAGAGAACTAAGTTAATAAGTAAACAACAACAAGAAGTTGTGATAACAGTGTAAGGCAATCTTATGATTAAATAAGAAAGAATAAAGTAGGCTCATTATTGGTAGACTTATAATTGGAAGTATTAAGTCTAATACATGTAAATAATAAGTAGAAATCCGCTTTGGTGGCATAGTGTTGATTAAAGAAAGTAAGTAGCTAATTGTGTGCTAATAAGGCAAGTAACTTGAATAAAAGTAAATACGCAGATAATCAAGTTATTCAGCAACTGCGATGAGGTCAAGCAAGCACATGATTAAAAGATTAGACATAGGATCTAATAACCTTTTGGCATGATGCGCTTGGACCAGTCTGTACGTATGAAGGTGAAAAACCCAACGGGGTAGATCATTGTGGTGTCTGGATACACGAGAGGAGCATGTCCAACTGATAATTCTATGGGACTAAAGGGAAGCATGTGGCTTATGCGGGACGTGATTGGGTACTCCATGGTGGTCTTTTGTGCGGTACATGCTCAGGCCATACTCGTAGAGGTCTGGTCTCTACGGCACCATCCGGTGAACATACCATGGTTGTAACTAAGGTGTGACAACCTGAAGGTCGTGGCATATGCATTGGGTAATTCAACAGTTTGCCTCAGAGAGATTGGTCAAGAGAAAATTAAGAGTAGTAATCGTTAGATACCCATTATTGGCAGTCAGTATGATGCGGAAAGGCTGGAGGTAAACCTGCAGAACATCAATCTTTAACTATCGAGACGTTTTATCAAGCTCTGATATATTTATTATCTCTGTCTTTTATGCAGGATACCCGACAAACCAACTCGAGCTTCGATAGATTGGGAGTTTAAAAAAAATCGATCTATTGAAAGTTGGTTTGTTACATCTGGTGTTAGAGCTTAGGTTTTGGATTCCTAAGTATAGATAGTGAGTGAACGTCTTTGTATTTTTAAAATATAAATATATTATATATACACCTATATCCATAAAGAAACCCATTAAATAGGAAGAGCAGGATATGAAAAGAGTTGGGATACCACTGTGCAATTAAAGCCCTGCAATATCCCCACTATAGCCTACAGCGCTCTTCAACTGTTATGCTAATTCAATTTAGCGTTGATGAGTAGCAGATCCGCTTTTAGCCCCACTAGTTTCCGCTGCATCCGCTAAATCAAGGTTTTTTAGCGTCCGCTTTAGCAGTATTAATATATAGAGCTTGATTTGACTAGTACTCTCTTTAAAAAATCGGTAAATTTAGCATAATAAGAGAAATTTAAGGCATAAATGTCTAATATATGGTAACAATCAATTACACTCATCAAATTTAGCATGCATAACTATGGTGTTCCTTGATTTTATTCTATAAGATTAATTAATATTGGTCTCTTATACACACATAATGTGAGAAAGATGATTAGTTAATTTTAAAATATTTGGTTTTACATCTAATGAACCTTTTTGCAACCCCATTATTTCTCTGCTTTATCCCCGCTGCACCTTTTGCACCTCTGCTGCTATATAACCGCTAAGTGCTTTAACTGTACAGGATACTAGTTATGCACACTAAAGAAATAGTTACGGAAATTTAAGAATAACAGACCCTCAAATGGTTTAGGTGAAAAGTGTACACTGTGTTTTGTAATGGAAAAATATGGATCTCGTATGTTAGTATCCGAAACGTTAGTATTCCGTATTAGTGGGTTTGTCAGTATAGACTTATAAATTGGGAAAGAGTAAAAAGGAAAATGAATTATATATATTTGAGAGAAATGACTTTATGGGAATATTTAGGAAAGTCCATGTGAGTTAGAAACCCACTTTTACCTAGCCCTATTATTGACTTTTAAGAACTTGAAATTTTAAATGCTTTTGGGTGATAGTTTTTTGTGTTTTCCAAGTTTTGACCTTAAAAGTTTACAATTTTAAAACATGTACTAGTTCAATTGTGTAGAACCAGTTTTTGAAAAAAGAGAGGTATTTTTAACGTTTGAAAAAAATATGTAAGAAACATATTTGAAATGTACATATTGAGTTTTGGAGGAAATAAATAAAATAAAATAGGGTATATTTGGAAATGCTGATTTCTTATGGAATTTTTATCTAAAATGAATTCTCTCATAAAAAGTGTACATTATAGAGCATGTATAACTCAATTGTTTTTAAGCTATAAAGTATGAAAGAATTTAATAATAAAACATAGAAAAGATTGCATTTTGTCAAAAACTAGAATTTTCGGTAAGATTTTTTTTGATAATCTCTATTCTTTTAACACTAACTTTTTATAATTGTTTTGACATAAACTTTGGTAGGGTGGACAAAATAAGTTGTTAGATTTTTTAGAATAGAGTAAATATTTGCATCTAGTTGTAAGTAACTGAACTAGCATAGTAAAAATGGGTTGTCGTGAAGTTATTGAGAAATAGTTGCCCTTGTCTACTCCAGTTTTATGGTTTGAAAAAAAATGTGTTTTTATGAAATGTCAAATTTTTTTTTTGACAAAAATAAGTTTTAATGAAGAAAAATAAAGTTTAGAAGCATTTAATTTTTTAAAAAAAAGTAACAAATCCAAACCACGTTTTTAATCATGGAGTAGGTAAGGATTAATACCTAGGAAAGACAAGGAATATTTTTGGGGCTATAAAGTAGATAGCAAGAATTATTTTTGAATAAAAGTAAATTCTCATAGAAGGTGTAAGCACTATAGAGCCTTGGTTGTTGCTTGGAAAAGACTGTTAAACAACAATGACTAGTTGCAAGAAGTAGATGGTAGAGGGCAAGTGATTTGTTTAGATCTTGTGGTTTGGACTTTTCTTCGTCAACGAGACATGGTCTTAGGATTCTAAGCCCTTGGTAGTAGCTGTGTAGTGTGCTTGTTTTCCTATTTTAGTTTTAAA
Organism: Allium sativum; assembly: GCA_030737875.1. NCBI lineage: Eukaryota > Viridiplantae > Streptophyta > Magnoliopsida > Asparagales > Amaryllidaceae > Allium > Allium sativum. The sequence goes on along the minus strand of CM060921.1, from coordinate 128,831,567 downwards.
AGAATTAGAAGACTTATTTAAAATTAACTTTACATTGGTGGAAGTTAATTAAGCTGAGGAAAAATGTGATAATATAACTAAAAGAAAAGAACAAATCGAATAAAGCAACAAATATGCAATTGATAAAAATGAAACGAAATGGATTTTGCAAAGTAAATTGGGAAAAAAATATAATAAAGAAAATTTTCTTATGTAAATTGTGCTTGGATAGGAAGATAAAAATCTTTATATAATAGTTACATTAAATCCAAGTACATATAGAAAAATTACACAAAAGAGAAACGGAAGATGAGAAGACTTTCGTTTTCTACCTCTTTGTAACATAAGAAGTCGAATTTAGAAAATTAGAAATTTCTGTCATTCGCACATTTAAAGTTGGTTGGTAGGGTTTGGATGCAAAAATTGGATGAACTACGCTCTTGCCCTGTAAGAGTGTAGGAAAAATTAGATGAAAAAGTATTTTGATCTTAAAAATATTGCATTCATATAGAAATTGCTAGTGTATTTAGGATGCGTGCATCATGTTTTCAAAAAGTTTTCAAGAAAATTTGGATCAATATAGGAGTTACCGCTTAGGCATTTATTGAATTCATTTATCATGTTGTGTTACGCTTTACACAAGTGCACAAATGATTGCAAAGAATGTACACACGATGGTTGTAAATTATGCGAGGAATTACCTTATTTTACCCTTACCAAATTTCGGAAACGAAATTTTCTAAGGCTGGGAGAATGTAGCACCCCGCATTTTTAATTAAATAATAAAATATAAATTTTAAAAGATTTCAGAATTTGGTCATGGAATTAGCGTCATTGCGTCTATGGCAATTTTCTAATCAATTTAGACCTATGGTTTGCAGAAAATGGATTTATAAAGAAAATTTTATCTTTAAATAAAGTTTTAGAATAAACGTGAAAAATGATATATAAGAGGAACACTAATAAGAATAATAAATACCAATGTTTTTAGTCTTGTAAACAAAAAGCTAAGTAGGTGAGTTGGTAGAGACGTCTCTCCCATGTGGGTGGTGCAAGTTCGAGTCCAGTCAGACTCATATATATATATATATATGTGTGTGTGTGTGTGTGTGTGTGTGTGTGTGTAGGAAATCTAAAATTAACCAGCAAAAAATAAAAATGGGTAAGAAATAAATGTCGACACAACGCCATTTGAATTTTGAAAAGAAATGAAGATTGTGTGTGCATATATACAGGCATAAATTCAAAAGTTGAAATTAAAAGTGTAATTTAAGAGTGGGAAGTTATAAATGTAAAATGAATGAAAAATAAGCAAGAAGATAGCTGCATTTGAAATTTGAATATATATATATATATGCATATATATATATATATATATATATATATATATATATAGAAAGAAATCAATAAATCGTTAACATTAATAACAATAGTTGGGCAGCTATTAATGGACAAACATTTGAAGAGTTATGCTCATATACATAAGCATAAGTTTGAAATCCAAATGTTAGATATACATTTTAAACGGAAGAAAATAATTTACTAGTGATATCTGGAAACAGAAAATAAACGTGATCAGCTAAACAAGAAATTAATATTTGGTAAAATGAACGTTAATAGCCCATATCTGAGCCAATTGACGTTATATTTTCCACTTGTACATTTTAGATTTCATTATTTTAGTCTGATTGACCAGTATCTCTTGTACACCTATAAATAGACTAGTAGAGCCTAGCCTCCAACTCACATTTTCCGAGACAATGCCAAGGCTCTGCAATTCTCTTTCTTCTCTAGATCTTTCAGAAATTAGAATATTAGCTTTTGGGAATTCTGATTCAAGATTTGAAGATAAAGAATGTAGATTTACAAAATAGGTGTTCAGATTTCTTGTTAACGTAAGGTAAATCTTGTGAATTTGAATTATTTAGGTCTTTCTATTCTTCTTCTTTTAGCATCAGATTTGTAAATATGTGGTTATTTTAATATTATATTCAATTATAAAGAGCATCGTATAATGGATCTGAATATGATTCAAGGAGTGGAAAGCAGTCAGGTGAGTAGATTTAAGATTATACATTTTATTAATGGAATATTTATCGTTTACATTCTCTGCAATTCTTAACATGATAAATAATTGGAATTTGTGGTAATTGCAATATAATCTATTTTATGTACGTTAAGAATATTGTTGTTGTACAAATCTATTTCATTAATTTTCTATTTGGATTAAGAATTATTGTAATACTGAAGTTGTGGAATTCACAATAAAGATGAATATGCTCTTAAGGTTGTTATTTAATAACATATTGGATATGTTGTAAACAGAATTACAATGAAATTGGCAATAATGAAAAAAGAATTGATATGCCTAATTTTGTATGGAAAATTTACGGTGATTGGAAACGATAAATGAAAACAAGAATTAACATTTAACTCAAAAAATAAAAAGGGAAAATTTATAATGGACCGAGTTAATTGGATTTGGGGAAAAATGGATACATTTCCATGGCAACAAAATTATTGAGAACGTAGTTGTAAGAAAAGAAAGGAAAAAGAGTTTAGTGTGAAATAAGGATTCTTTTACCGTATTGCACACTAATCAAATAAAATATGTGTGTATGTTCACATTGAAAATAAAAGAAATAGCTTACAACTATGGATCTTAACCAATGTACGTTATGGAAATAGATCATTACGTCTTTCCGCTAACCAATCTAATGAGGTATGTGAAATATTTTCCTGAAATAATAAAAATGTACATGATGGTAAGTAAAGGAAAATCACAACAGTAAAAGTTGGTTCATATTAAGGAACCTAAGAAGAATTGTGATGAACGGGGAATATAACCTATTATAATTAACTATATGAATGAGAATGAAATATAATAGGCAGGTTTGTCTTAGGGACAAGAGAAATTATAACATAGGTTATAATTTAGAAAAGAGAACTTATTAATAAACCTTAATTAAGAGAACTAAGCTAATAAGTAAGCAACGACAACAAGTTGTGATAAAGTGTAAGGAAAGGTTATAATTAAATAAGAAAGAATAAAGTAGACTTATTATTGGTAGACTTATAATTGGAAGCATTAAGTCTAATACACGTAAATAATGAGAGGAAATCCGCTCCGACGGCATAGTGCTGATTAAAGAAAGTAAGTAGCTAATTGTGTGCTAATAAATCTAATAAATTAAATAAAAATAAATACACAAATAATCAAGTTAATTAGCAAATGCAATAAGGTCTGGCAAATGCATGTGTAATGACACGTAGGCGTGATGTGCTTGGACCAGTCCGTACGTATGAAGGTGAAGAACCCAACTGAGTAGATCATCGTGGTTCTGGAGACACGAGAGGAGCACGTCCAACCGATTATTCTACAGGACTGGAGGGAAGCATGTGGATTCTGCGTAACGTGGTAGGGTACACCATGGTGTTCCTCTGTGCGGTACGTGCTCAAGTCGTAGCCCCAGGGGTTTGGTCTGTACGGTACCATCTGGTGAGTATATCTTGACTGCAACTGAGGTGTGGCAGTTAAAAGGCTGTGGAAGATGGCATTAGGTAATTTGGCGGTTTGGTTCGAGAGAGGTTGGTCAGGACCAAATTAAGGATAGTAACCGTCGAATACCTGTCATCAGTAGTTAGTGTGATGTAGAAAGACTAGAGGTAAACATACAGACCTTCAATCTTTCACTACCAAGACATTGATTGCGGGACACGCCAAACTGGATGTTAGATTGGTCAATATAGGCACTCACTTAGCTCTTGAAGAAGTCTTTCATTAGTCGAGGGAGGGGACATGTTGGGGCTAAAGCTACCGTGAAAAGATAAACCATATGTGAATATCTGTAACAACCTGTATTTTTGGCCAACTGAAAATTCAATTTTTAATTGATATTAATGGATTTTAAATAGTTAAAATGATTTATTTTGATAAATAACAATTTAGAATTTATTTAAAATGCAGTATGAACGTATAAATTTAAAATTTAATAAAACGAACTAGTAATGTCATGGTAGTTTAAGATATTTACTATTGAACTTCTAATGAATATACAAAATTCGATATAAGTCGGATTTCAGTAAAACAAGAAACATTAGAATATTTTGAATTATATTTTCTAAAGAATGTGAAAAATTAAGTTTTCATGTTATGGATAGTACGTTATTTCCAAATTAAAATTTAAAATAGTCGCTATGAAATCTTTTATAAAATATAATAATATATTTATTTAAATAAATGGATTTTCATGTAAATTGAACATCGTTTGACTAGAAAATTGTAATATCGAGTTATAAACTCAAGTATGTTTATTTTACAGCTATATGATATTATATTTGGATATATATGACAATATTAACTTGTTATTATTATTTATTTACTTAAACTGTTTTTGAAATTATTAATATTTTATCGATATTACATAAACCCTTAAGAATGGATATTTTGCAAACGACCCCCAATTTCAACGGAACCAATTTGATGGATCCAAAATAATAAATTATTTCTAGATTTCAAATTTCGTCATTTATGGAACCAGTAGGTGACCATGCGGGATTTTAATATGAAAAACAACCAATATTTTGACTTTAAAAATATGTTGTTAGAGCAAACAAGCTCGGAATTCAACGAAATAAGTTTCGTTGGGTCTGTAATATCAAGATGTAGTTGCATGTCAATTTTCATTGGAAACGGGATTTGTATGCGGTCATACAAATTTTTAAACGGTGAATATAAGCAACATTGGAGTATAATTGAATATAAAATAAATAAATAAATAAATAATTTGCCTCCACTACAAATTGTCTCAAACTTTCCTAAACCTAACCGTAAACCTATAAATCGTGAAATATATATTTTTGGGATCCTCAAGAGCTTCTCTTCACATCTACATGGGTTTCAACAAGTTCAAACTAGTTTTTATCGCACCCATATTTTACAGTGTGCTCGTTTTGAGTTAGGGTTCGCAATTTCACAAAATTCAAGCAATAATACACGATTTAGTTCTTATTTTTGGAATGAGAAGATGGAATAGAGTTTGTACGCAAAGTTTGAAGCGATTTGGTGCCGAAAAAGGTCGAGACCTGTACACCGTGCGTGAGAGAAGTGTTGCCGAACACATTTCCTATGGAGATGCCAAGTGTAACATGGTTGGGGTGGAGGAGGAAGAGGAGAGGAAGAGAAGATTTGTGGTATTTTTAGATTGATTTTTAATGGAGTGTTGGAGGAGGTGGGTGAGCATGAAGTGTGCGGCAGTGGAGAGGGTAGTAGCAGGCCACGACGTGAGGAAGAAGGATTAGAGTGGAGTGATCAAGGGTTATGAGATAATTAAGAATTTAATTAATTAATTATGAATGACATTGTATATGTCACAAGAAATTAATATTTGGCAAAATGAACGTTAATGGCTCATATCTAAGCCAATTGATGTTATATTATCCACTTGTACATTTAGGATTTCATTATTTTAGTCTGAAAGACCAGAATCTCTTGTACACCTATAAATAGACTAGAAATCCTAGCCTCCAACTCACATTTTCTGAGACAATGCCAAGGCTCTGCCATTTTCCTTCTTCTCCAAATCTTTCAGAAATTAGAATATTAGCTTTTGGGAATTCTGATTCAAAATTTGAAGACAGAGAATGTAGATCTACAAAATAGGTGTTCATATTTCTTGTCAACGTGAGGTAATTAAATTTTAAGAATCGGAATTATTTAGGTCTTTCTTTTCTTCTTCTTTTAGCATCAGATTTTTAAATATGTCGTTATTTTAATATTAGACTCAATTAGAAAGACCATGGAATAGTTGATCTGAATATGATTCAAGGAGTGGAAAGAAGTCAGATGAGTGGATTTAAAATTATACCTTTTGGTAATGGTATATTTATCGTTTACATTCCTCGCAATTCTTAACATGATAAATAATTGGAATTTGTGGTAACTGCAATATAATCTATTTTTACGTATGTTAAGAATATGTTGTTGTACAAATCTATTTCATTAATCTTTTGTTTGGATTAATAATTATTGTAATACTAAAATTGTGGAATTCACAATAAACATGATATGCTCTTATGGTTGTTATTTAATAACAAATTGGATATGCTGTAAACATAATTACAGTGAAATTGGCAATAATGAAAGAAGAATTGATATGCCTAATTTTGTATGGAAAATTTACAGTGATTGAAAACGATAAATGAAAACAAGAATTAACATCTAACTCAGAAAATAAAAAGGGAAAATTTATAGTGGACTGAGTTATTTGGATTTGGGAAAAATGGATACATTTCCATGGCAACAAAATTATTGAGAATGTAGTTGTAAGAGAAGAAAGGAAAAAGAGTTTAGTGTGAAATTGGGATTGTTTTACCCAATTGCACACTAATCAAATAAAATACGTATGTATGTCCTCAATGAAAATAAAAGAAATAGCTTGCAACTACCGATCTTAACCGATGTATGTTATGAAAATAGATCATTACATCTTTCCGCTAACCAATATAATGAGGTATGTTAAATATTTTCCTGAAATAATAAAAATGTACATGATGGTAAGTAAAGGAAAACCTCAACATTAAAAGTTGGTTCATATTAACGAATCTAAGATGAATTGGGATGAACGGGGAATATAACCTATTATATTAACTATATGAATGAGAATGAAATATAATAGGTAGGTTTGTCTTAGGGATAAGAGAAATTATAACATAGGTTATAATTTAGAAAAGAGAACTTATTAATAAACCTTAGTTAAGAGAACTAAGTTAATAAGTAAGCAATAATAACAAGTTGTGATAAAGTGTAAGGCAAGGTTATGATTAAACAAGAAAGAGTAAAGTAGGCTTATTATTGGTAGACTTATAATTGGAAGTATTAAGTTTAATACACGTAAATAATAACAGGAAATCCGCTCTGACGGCATAGTGCTGATTAAAGAAAGTAAGTAGCTAATTGTGTGCTAATAAATCAAATAACTTAAATAAAAATAAGTACGCAGATAATCAAGTTAATTATCAAGTGCGAGGAGGTCAAGCTAGCGCATGATTAAAAGATTAGATATGTGATGTAATGACACGTAGGCGTAATGTGCTTGGACCAGTTCATATGTATGAAGGTGAAGAACCCAACTGAGTAGATAATTGTGGTGTTTGGAGACACGAGAGGAGCACGTCCAACCAATTATTCTATAGGACTGGAGGGAAGCATGTGGCTTCTACGTAACGTGGTAGGGTACTCCATGGTGTTCCTCTGTGCAGTACCTGCTCAATTCGTACCCACAGGGGTTTGGTCTTTACAGTACCATCTGGTGAGTATACCATGACTGCAACTGAGGTGTGGCAGTTAGAAGGCTGTGGAAGATGGCATTGGATGATTCGGCGGTTCTCTTCGGAAGAAGTTGGTCATGACCAAATTAATAATAGTAATCGTCAGATGCCTGTCATCAGCAGTTAGTGTGATGTAGAAATACAGACCTTCATTCTTTCATTACCAAGATGTTGATTGTGGGACACGCCAAATTGGACGTTAGATTGGTCAATAGAGGCACTCACTTAGCTCTTGAAGAAGTCTTTCATTAGTCGAGGGAGGGGCCAGGGTAGGGCCATAGCTACCATGAAAACATAAACCATATGTGAATATCTGTAACAACCTGTATTTTTGGCCGATTGAAAATTCAATTTTTAATTGATATTAATGGATTTTAAATATTTAAAATGATTTATTTTGATAAATAACGACTTAGAATTTATTTAAAAATGAAGTATGAACGTATAAATTAAAAATTTAATAAAACGAGCTAGTAACGTCATGGTAGTTTAAAATATTTAGTATTGAAGTTCAAATGAATATACAAAATTCGATATAAGTCGGATTTCAGTAAAACAAGCAACGTTAGAATATTTTGAATTATATTTTCTAACGAATGTGAAAAATTAAGTTTCCATATTATGGATAGTAGGTTATGTCCAAATTAAAATTTAAAATAGTCGCTATGAAATCTTTTATAAAATATAACAATTTATTTATTTAAATAAATGGATTTTCATGTAAATTGAACACCGTTTGACTAGAAAATTGTAATATCAAGTTATAAACTCAAGTACGTTTATTTTACAGCAATATGATATTTTATTTGGATATATATGATAATATTAATTTGTTATTATTATTTATTTATTTAAAATGTTTTTGAAATTATTAATATTTTATTGATATTACATAAACCTTAAAAAAGCAGACATTTTGCAAATGACCTCCATTTTCAACAAAACCAGCTTGATGGATCCAAAATAATAAATTATTCCTTGATTTCAAATTTCGTGAATTTTGAACCAGTAGGTGACCGTGAGCGCTTCTAATGTGAAAACCAGTCAATATTTTGACTTTTAAAATATGTTGTCAGAGCAAACAGACTCGGAATTCGACGAAATAAGTTTCGTTGGATCCGTAATATCAAAACGTAGTTGCATGTCAATTTTCATTGGAAAGGGGATTCGTATGCGGTCATATGGATTTTTAAACGGTGAATATAAGCAACATTGGAGTATAATTGAATATAAAATAAATAAATAATTTGCCTCCACTATAAATTGTCTCAAACTTTCCTAAACCTAACCCTAAACTCTATTTTCACGCCTTCATCCTCCTCCATTAAAACGTGAGTTTTCCCCTCTTTGTAAAAACATAGAAATCAAAACAAAAACCTATTAATCATGAAACATATATTTTTGGGTTCCTCAAGAGCTTCTCTTCACATACACATGGGTTTCAACAAGTTCAAACTAGTTTTTGTCGCATCCATATTTTACAGTGTGCTCATTTTGAGTTAGGGTTCGCAATTTCGCGAAATTCAAGCATCAATACACGATTTAGTTCTTATTTTGGAATGAGAAGATGGAATAGAGTTTGTACGCAAAGTTTGAAGTGATTTGGTGTCGAAAAATGTCGAGACCTATACACCATGCATGAGAGAAGTGCTGTCGAACGCATTTCCTATGGAGATGCCGAGTGCAACTTGGTTGGGATTGAGGAGAAAGAGGAAAGGAAGAGAAGATTTGTGGTATTTTTAGATTGATTTTTAATGGAGTGTTGGAGGAGGTGGGTGAGCATGAAGGGTGCGGTAGTGGAGAGTGTAGTAGCAGATCAGGACGTGAGGAAGAAGGATTAGAGTGGAGTGATCAAGGTAATGAGATAATTAAGGATTTAATTAATTTATTAATTGTTAATGACATTGTATATGTACATAACAAATTAATATTTGGCAATATGAACATTATTGGCCCATATCTGAGCCAATTGACATTATATTTTCCACTTGTACGTTTTGGATTTAGTTATTTTAGTCTGATAGACCAGAATCTCTTGTACACCTATAAATAGACTAGTAGAGCCTAGCCTCCAACTCACATTTTCTGAGACAATTCCAGGGCTCTGCCATTTTCTTTCTTCTCCAAGTCTTTCAAAAATTAGAATATTAGCTTTTGGGAATTCTGATTCAAGATATGAAGACAAAGAATGTAGATCTACAAAATAGGTGTTCAGATTTCTTATCAACATGAGGTAAATCTTATGAATTTGAATTATTTAGGTATTTCTTTTCTTCTTCTTTTAGCATCAGATTTGTAAATATATAGTTATTTTATTATAAGATTCAATTAGAAAGACCACGGAATAGCTTATCTGAATATGATTCAAGGAGTGGAAAGTAGTCAGGTGAGTGTATTTAAAATTATACCTTTTGGTAATGGTATATTTATCATTTACATTCCCCGCAATTCTTAACATAGTAAATAATTAAAATTTGTGGTAATTGCAATATAATCTATTTTTAAGTATGTTAAGAATATGTTGTTGTACAAATCTGTTTCATTAATCTTCTGTTTGGATTAAGAATTATTGTAATATTGAAATTGTGGAATTCACAATAAACATGAATATCCTCTTAAGGTTGTTATTTAATAACAAATTGGATATGTTGTAAACAGAATTATAGTGAAATTGGCAATAATGAAAAAAGAATTGATATGCCTAATTTTGTATGGAAAATTTACAGTGATTGGAAACGATAAATGAAAACAAGAATTAACATCTAACTCAGAAAATAAAAAGGGAAATTTTATAGTGCACCGAGTTAGTTGGATTTGAGGAAAAATGGATACATTTCCATGGCAACAAAATTGTTGAGAACGTAGTTGTAAGAAAAGAAAGGAAAAAGAATTTAGTGTGAAATAGGGATTCTTTTACCCTATTGCACACTAATCAAATAAAATATGTATGTATCCACATTGAAAATAAAAGAAATAGCTTGCAACTACGGATCTTAACCGATGTACGTTATGGAAATAGATCATTACATCGTTCCGCTAACCAATCTAATGAGGTATGTGAAATATTTTCTTGAAATAATTAAAATGTACATGATAGTAAGTAAAGGGAAATCACAACAGTAAAAGTTGGTTCATATTAAGGAACCTAAGAAGAATTGTGATGAACGGGGAATGTAACATATTATAATTAACTATATGAATGAGAATGAAATATAACAGGTAGGTTTATATTAGGGACAAGAGAAATTATTACATAGGTTATAATTTAGAAAAGAGAACTTATTAAAAAACCTTAATTAAGAGAACTAAGTTAATAAGTAAGCAACAACACCAAGTTTTGATAAAGTGTAAGGCTGGTTATGATTAAGTAAGAAAGAATAAAGTAGGGTTATTATTGGTAGAATTATAATTGGAAGTATTAAGTCTAATACACGTAAATAATAAGAGGAAATCCGCTCCGACGGCATAGTGCTAATTACAGAAAGCAAGTAGCTAACTGCGTGCTAATAAATTAAATAACTTGCATAAAAATAAATACGCAAATAATCAAGTTAATTATCAAATGCGATGAGGTCAATCAAGCGCGTGATTAAAAGATTAGACATGGGATGTAATGACACGTAAGTGTGATGTGCTTGGACCAGTCCGTATGTATGAAGGTGAAGAACCCAGCTGGGTAGATCATCGTGGTGTTTGGAGACATGAGCGGAGCACGTCCAACTGATTATTCTACAGGACTGGAGGGAAGAATGTGGCTTCTACGGAACATGGTAGGGTACTCCATGGTGTTCTTCTGTGCAGTACGTGCTCAGGCCGTACGCGCTGGGGTTAGGTCTGTACGGTACCATCTGTTGAGTATACCTTGACTGCAACTGAGGTATGGCAGTCAGAAGGCTGTGGAAGATGACATTGGGTGATTCGGAGGTTTGCTTTGGGAGAGGTGGGTCAGGACCAAATTAAGGATAGTAATCGTCAGATACCTATCATCAGCATGATGTAGAAAGACTATAGGTAAACGTACAAACCCTCAATCTTTCACTGCCAAGACGTTGATTGCGGGACACGCCAAATTGGACATTAGAATGGTCAATAGAGGCACTCACTTAGCTCCTGAAGAAGTCTTTCGTTAGTTGAGGGAGGGGCCAGGGTGGTGCCATAGCTACCGTGAAAAGATAAACCATATGTGAATATCTGTAACAACTTGTATTTTTGGCCAATTCAAAATTCGATTTTTAATTGATATTAACGGATTTTAAATATTTAAAATGATTTATTTTGATAAATTACAACTTAAAATTTGTTTAAAAATGAAGTATGAATGTATAAATTTAAAATTTTATTAAAACGAACTGGTAACGTCATGTTTGTTTAAAATTTCTAATATTGAACTTCAAATAAATATACAGAATTCGATATAAGTTGGATTTCAGTAAAACAAGAAACGTTAGAATATTTTGAATTGTATTTTCTAATGAATGTGAAAAATTAAGTTTTCATGTTATGGATAGTAAGTTATGTCCAAATTAAAATTTAAAATAGTCGTTATGAAATCATTTATATAATATAACAATTTATTTATTTAAATAAATGGATTTTCATGTAAATTGAACACCTTTTGACTAGAAAATTGTAATATCGAGCTATAAACTCAAGTATGTTCATTTTACAACTATATGATATTTCATTTGGATATATATGAAAGTATTAATTTATTATTATTATTTATTTAAACTTTTTTTGAAACTATTAATATTTTATCGATATTACATATACCCTTAAAAACGGATATTTTGCAAATGACCTCCATTTTCAACGAAACCAGTTTGATGGATCCAGAAGAATAAATTATTTCAAGATTTCAAATTTCGTGATTTTTGGAGCAAATAGGTTACCGTGCGGGATTTTAATGTGAAAAACAGTTAATATTTTGAGTTTAAAAATACGTTGTTAGAGCAAACAGACTCGGAATTCGATGAAAAACTTTCATTGGGTCCGTAATGTCAAGATGTAGTTGCATGTCAATTTTCATTGGAAACGGGATTCGTATGTGGTCATACGAATTCCTAAACGGTGAATATAAGCAACGTTGGAGTATAATTGAATATAAAATAAGTAAATAAATAATTTGATTCCATTATAAATTGTCTCAAACTTTCCTAGATTTAACCATAAACTCTATTTTCACGCCTCCATCCTCCTCCATTAAAACGAGAGTTTTCCCCTCTTTGTAAAAATATAGAAATTAAAACAAAAGCTATAAATCACGAAATATATATTTTTGGGATCCTCAAGAGCTTCTCTTCACATCCATGTTGACGACAAAAAATGTCATAAGCACCAAAGATTCCTATTACTAGGAATAGTTAATTCTGTCGCAAGACTAGGTAAGAGAAAGCGGTAAATGACACGAGAACTTATAGTAGTTAGGCCGCGGATTAGGCCTACGTCCACCTTGGAAGGATGTTGAACTTTTATTAATCACTCAAAAATTACAAGGTAGAGCCATGCTCATTACATTCAATTTTGTAATTACCATATGCTAGGTATTTGGGAAAAAGAGTATTTAATTCTCCTTCTTCCTCAAATAGGAAATGTCATTAATGAGGCTCCTGAGCCTCTAGGAAGGTCTCAAGTGAAGAAAATCCAACCACTTTGAAGTGTGAGGCTATGGGCTATTTATAGGAGTGAGGGTAGGTAGGATTAGGTAAGAGTAGGTAGAAATAGGGGACCACTAGCAGAATTTCGAACCCACCACCTGCGCGCCTCGAAATTTCAAACCCGGGCAGGGGTCCGAAATTTCGAACCCAAGCATGGGTGCGAGATTTTTCACCCGCTGGGCTTGGAATTTTGAACCTAGGCACGGGTGCGAAATTTCGCACCCGGCTAGGTGCCAATTTCGCGTCATGCTTGGTGCGAGGTTCTTCCAAGGGGCGCGAAGATCCCAGGACCGGGTGGTTGAGGCTCGCAGCTCCTTCTGGGCCCGAGGCCTTGGTTCGTGGATGTCTTCTGGATGTCGTGAGGCTACAAGCGATGTAGTCCCTTCTTTATCCTGTTTCCTTTACTCCTGAGCGTCCCTTTTCGGCCTCAGCTTCACGAGGTATGTCGAGTTGAGCGTGTCTGATGCTCTCCTGGGAACCGGACCAAAAAGTCGGTTAACATTTGCCCACCAAAGTACATCTTGTCGTTGACATGATGTGCTTTGTGTAGGTTGAGGTAGTGGCGAAGCTGTTAAATTTTCCTGTAATTCAAAAGGCAGATAGATGTTAGCCATGGGGCTCGTTCTCCCTGGTGGTGTAGATGAGCCATCGTATGGAGGATTCGCCGCGCTCAAATCGTTAGATGCCCATAGTGCGTAGCCTCCATGGATGCAAAGGAGTCGGCATGCACCTGCGCAGAGTACGTACACGAGAGAGTTTGTCAAGGCGGTTCCGATTCTGGAGGTGTGACCATCGTCACCATCATCATTTTTTTTTGGTATTAGAAATTTTCGAGCCCAAGTTGATCGAAATTTCGAGCCCAAGGGAGTCGAAATTTCGAGCCCAGGAGGATAGAAATTTCGAACCCAGGGTCTCGGAAATTCGATCCCCTGGGGTTCGAAATTTCGAGCCCAGGGGTATCGAAATTTCGAGCCCAGGGATATCGAAATTTCGATCCCAGAGGTTCGGAAATTCGACCCCCTGGGGGTTTGAAATTTTGAACCCATGAGGTTCGAAATTTCGAATCCCGTAGGTTCGAAAATTTTGAACCCATGCTGGAATGCGAAGAGACACGTTTTTTTTAAAATAGGCCCCCTTCACTTTTTGCCTTCTAATTTTTCTTTCTACTGCCGCCATTGCTGAAAGATTCGAACCCAATAATTTTGAGATCGTTAATTTCGAACCGAGCTAGGTGAGGCCTTGAATCGAGGAGTTGAGAAGGGGAGGAGGTCGAAGGGCCACAGGGGAGACCTCGAGACCTGTGGGTTCGATTTTTCGAACCCAGCCAGGTTCGACGCCTCGAACCCCCCATGGGTTCGAATTTTCGAACCTTAGCGGGTTTGAATTTTTGAACCCACCAGGTTCGAAGTCTCGAACCCTCACGGGTTCGACTTTTTGAACTTGGGGGTTTGAAGCATGGAACCTTTCTGGGTTCGAATTCCCGAGCCCCCTGTCTGGGTTCGAAATTTCGAACCCGGAGGGGCTCGAGTTTTCGAACCTAGGTTGTTTTAGAATTTCGAACCCTTCTAGGTTCGAAATTTCGAACCTGGAGCTCGAAATTTCGAGCCCGACATGGTTTGGGACATGACCTTTTACATGCTAGGTTTACAATTTGCCATGCCAATGGACTTTGACTTCCTAATATTCACCTCTGGATTTGCGTGCTTAGCATCGATGCATATATGGTTAACCACGCGAGCGGTGTTTAGGATTGTTCACATAGGGTAGAGCATACAACCGGACTGGGACTTGGACTGTTACGAATCGTTCTGAACTTTCTTTATGTAGCTTATCCTTCATAGCATTACACGCACGTATTAGTTGACACGATGGGTACAGGTCACTATACTGCCCGTTCTAACACTGATGCGTTAAAGTATAGCTATAGATGCAGAGCAGATCAAGGACCGGAAAAACTATGGAATCCGAGGCTACCCAGCCCGCCTTACACACATCCGACCCTACCCCTAAAGGTAGCTCGTCTGGCAGGGAGCTTGAGACCACCGAAGGATCGACTCCTTCTCATTCGATCAGCTCTCCCGAAACGTCTGAGCACAAGGATCAACTTGGCGGCAATATTCCCCGGTGGTGACTGAAGAGGCCGAGAATGTAGATATCATGGGCGAGGACGCGCCCGCTCCTCCGGTGGCTCTGAACATGTTGCCTAATGCAGTGATTTTGGAGAATCCTACCGACTCAGTGCAGTCGTGTAAGGATGCTACAGCGGTCAGGAAAATGGCGGCATGATTTAACATACCAGTGGATGATGCCCATGCCCCTGGGAGAGATGACAGAGCTCATGTGCCTCCCGAGGGTCTCACTGCCTAGAACTGACAAGCTTGCCTAGCTGGGTGCGTGCTCCCGGCTAACAACTTAATTCGGGATATGTTGTTCTATTTCTATCTCACGCCATCACAGCTACACCCTAATGCTTAAGCTTCTCTCCTGGGCACTTACGTTCTCTTCAGCGAGTTTTTGAACAGTGAGCCCACTGGGGAAGATATTCTATACTTCTTCCACTTAAGAAAAAAGAGCGCGGCCACTCCCTCTCAATGGTCTCTGGAAGCGACAGCTGCTATAAAATTCTTTGTCGGGACGTGGCCCAGGCTCTCTGTGTTTAAGCGCGAGTGGTTCTTCATTAGCTACCCTCCCGGATTTGCCAGAAGGTGGATTGGGGAAAGTAAGTGTTTCTCTAACTCCTCTCCTTACCGTAATTTTAGGTTTCCTTCCTTTATTCATGGTTTTAAATGGGATACGACATGAAATCCAAAGTCGCCCACAGAGGATGAATATCGGTAACACCTTAATACTTTGCGGGCTATACCAGAGAATCTCCACAATACCAGTACCGTGACAAGTTAGGATCGTCTCTGCCGCGCTGGGTTGCTACCGGACAACCGGGCTATGATTAGGCCCGCGGTTGCTATTAGTGTGGCCAAAGGAGGGAGTTGCGGCAAGCTCTACCTTTATTGGGCGGAAGAGGGAAATGACCCTATTGGGAGGAGAATTGCAAAGGACTAGTCCGCCTCAAGGAGATGTGCACGGAGGCGAGTTACATGGTCAAGAGGAGGTTTCCAGAGATGAGGGGTTGCCGAGCACTCCCGTCCCGCCTCCGAAAAGGGAGGGGGAAGGAGTGTTGGATAGACCGCAGTCTCCTGTGACTCACTCAGGGGCCACTACCTCGCTTGAGCCTGAGCCCGCGGGCCAATTTGATGGCTTAAAGGGACTTGCTTTAGTAGTGACTCCATGGCCGAATACGATGAGCCTGGAAGAACTTTCCTGTGTTGCTGAGGGGTTAACTCCCTCGATCGGACCAGAATCTGGTCTGTTGAGAGAACACTTAAGGCATACATCCATAACATTGCATAGAATAGATGTTTGCCTATGTGAATTGCTTGACTAACTTCGGCTTGTTCCATTGGCAGGTGTCATGGCAGGAGGATGTGGCGGACGAAGTTATGGGCGCGGGGATCACAAACCTCCCCAGAGTTCTTCTTTCGAGAGATTCCAAAGACTCACTAGCTTATACGGTGCTCTACCTCTGTTAGAACCAAGCAGTGGTCATCGAGACTGGGATCGATCTAGGCGATCTCCGACAACTCCTCCTCCTCCTATTCACGTATCCGTGGGAAATACTCGGCTTAACATAGGTGGCTCTCAGTCTTTGCCTTCGATAGCTCCCCCGTCGGCTGCTCCTCCAGCTCCCGTTCATCTTGCTAGGGAAAAGGAAGCACCTCTTGGCTAGCCGAGGCCAGAGAGAGACCGAGATAGAGGTGTCAGACTTGACAGAACCCCGGTTTCAAGGGCTATCCATAAAGGAGCGAAGTGCGTTTCTGAAACATCATTTTCCCCGGCACTACTTTGACGAGTTGAAGTTTGTCCTCGACCTTTGTCCGGCGTCCGACAGACAGTTAGGGGAGGTGTGGATGCAAGTGAAAGCTTCATACCATCGAACCAACGAGTTCAACAAGTATTACTTCTGGCTTTCGGAGCTAATCAGAAAGAAGAACCTGCAACTAGCTGCCGATAAGACCACCGTCGAAGCTTTGAATAAGAAGATAGGTATGCCTATTCCCCGCATCGTAAGTTCTCTTTTATGCATTGTCAAACCCTTTAACGTTAGCTCTGTCGTTGCAGCTGAGATGACGCAGGCTTATGATACACTGAAGAGGGAGTCGAGGCATATACCATATCGAATTATAAAGCCACCGTGGTTGATCTAACTACCGAGACCATGGCTCTAAAAAAGGACAAAGCCGATCTAAAGCGAGCGTGTGATGTTTTGAAAAAATACAATGCGAGGGTCATCGAACTCCAGAATACCAACGCCGCTTTGAGGGAGGAAAATGAGAGGTTGCGGGCTGAGAATGCCGAAGTCACTGAGTTGAAGAGGCAGCTCGAGGTGATGAGAAAGGAGAAGGAGGATGCTATAGCTACCAATAAGGATGTGCTTAGCAAATCTGAGGGTATAAAGGCTGAATATTTAAGGGAGATAGAGCTACTGAAGGGATAGCTGAATGACACGGAGTTTCGCGTTGGGTCTTCCATCGAGGAGAGTATCCATAACATGTATGTTAAGGCTTTGAGATTCTGAGGGATTTCGTGGGTCGAAGAGTATCCCCGCGAGCTTGCTAGAACTTGGGAGAGGTTAATCTCTTATGAGGCCTTCTTGCATCAAGTGGACGTAAGCACTTTAGATGAGCGCCAGCTTGCAAATGTTCTGCCGGACAGTGGTGAATGTGAGAAGCTGGAGGAAGGAAGGAGGCTGTTGTGAGAGGATATTGAGAATGAAAGGTTGGCGAGGCTCGCTAAGGAGAAGGTGAAGTTCGTGCCGACCGATAGCGTGGTGGTGACAGAAACATTTGCAGGGGGAGCTCCTATCAGCCCCTGGACCCCGGGTCTGCTATGGTGAGTGGTCCTAAGGCTTCGGCCCAAACAACTACCGAGAACAATCCCGACTTCCCGGCACTGGAGGATACCGGTCTCACCTTACCTATCACCGCAAGCACCCTTCCTATCATTCCTACGCCACCCTTGACCATAGGTAAACTTCTTTTACCCTACATCCCTAAGAATGAAGTAATTACCGAATTTATGGACTAAAAAGGTTGTGTCTGTGCTATGAAGTTCCTCCTGAGTCTACGTCGGCAGCGGACCCCGCCCCTATGATCCCCCAAGTGACTGAAACTCGGCCGGACCTCATAAGGACACAGGCTGGAGAGGGCGGCGACCAACTTGACACCTTTTCTGACATAAGAGTAACTTCTAGCATGGTGGACATTCTCAATAAGGAAGGAGAGGTGGCCGACGGACAGAGTGCCCTGGCCAGAGGTCCAGTGGATGCCAATGAGTCTACTATGAGGGGTGCGGAGACCCTCGAGAAAACCAAGGCTGCTGACATCATATCGCACAAGTCTCGGAAGCTTGCCGAGCGACAGGCCGCTAGAGAGGCCAAAAAGAAGGCTGAGCGGGAAGGAAAAGAGATCCCAAAGAGGAGCAAGATCGTGGTTGGTCCTACTGCTGGGAGTGCCCATGTGCCTACGTCGCTTGCTGTTACCATTGACATCACGGAGATCTCCAGCGGTGATGGTGCTGGGGGCCATCGCCTTTTTGTCGCTCATGAATCAGTCACTCTTCCGAAGGGTCGGTCAAGCAGGAGTGGGTCGAGTAGGAAGAGGTCTTGTGCTAGTGCGAGGGAAGAACCGTCAAGCGCCGAATCTGCAAAAAAGAACAAACACATGCACAAGAGGAAGAAACATGATTAGCGTTAGCAACCTTAGTAGAAGTTATTGTTATTTTGGTAGTGTAGGCCGATAGTTTACGTGGGTACGGCCCTCGCTTTTGGTTTTTCAAGACACAGTGTGGTTCTCATGTACACCCTGTCATTAGAAAGTAAAAGTGTTAGATACGTAGTTTGTTTAGTGTATGTGTGTGTGAAGGAAATATGAATTAGTAAAGATCGTTGTTTATGTCAAGTGTTCGGATGTTCTTTTTATGTTTTCCAGCGTCCTGTACTTGCATAAACTTACTTATCGTTACACTTGTCACAAAAGCGATTAGGAGCCGTCTCTGGGTAAATTATTCCAAAGAGGTGAGGTAGAGCGCTGGATTCAGTAAGTTCCCCTCAGCTCAGGGAACCCATAGTTTGCGAAACCAGGATGTGCGCCTGCTGTTTTGGGTGGCCCGGGGTTAAACCCAAGTATAGCGAAGGCATAGGGCGTCGCGCTGTGCGGTCCGCCAGGTGGGCGGCTCTCCCGTCGTTCATCAGGTTGGGCTCTCCCGTCGTTCATCAGGTTGAGGCGAGCCGCCAGACGTCGTTTATTCACCGACATAGTTTTCAGCCCCGATCATCAGCTCATAAGGTCCGATCGTGGCCACGGGCTTCCCCCAAGCCTTGAGAGCCAAGGGGAAGAAATGATTTAAGGTTGGTCTTGGTGTTGTGCCAATATTCGACCAGCACCCGCAACTGGCAAAGAGAGATTTGCATCAATCTTAGTCGGTCGCTGAGTGGTGCCAAGCCGCCTGGACTAGGGCACGGAACGATTTATCCTCGGCCTCGGCACTGGGCCGAGGTTCGAGTTAGAGGTTGTTTAGACTCGGTCGCGCCGCAGGCCGGCGATTCGAGTAGCGTTGCCGGCTCTTGTGCTCGAGGTGTCGGGCATAGCCAAGTGTCTCAGACTCGATGTTGCCTAGAAATTGAAATGGCCGTACCGGCTCCCGTGCTCGAGGTGTCGAGCATAGCCAAGTGTCTCAGACTTGATGTTGCCTAGAAATTGAAATGGCCATGCTGGCTCCCGTGCTCGGGGTGCTGACGCGGTGGTCGTAGGCGTGAATTGAGATGGTTGTTGGAAACGCGTTACGTGAGAAATAAAAAGGAGATAGGAAATTGAACATCATTTCTACTAATAACTTTGGCAGTAATAGCCTTTACAATGCCTTGAATTTTTGAAAGAACAGAACATTGTTTGAAAAACACAAACAACTGTAGACTGAGTTATGTAAAGTAGCGGCGGAGTTGTTCGTTGTTCCATGCCCTTGGGAGTTCAGCTCCGTCGATGGTGGCAAGTCTGAAAGTTCCATCACTGAGCTTTCGATGTATGGAGTACGGGCCTTCCCAGCGAGGTGTGAGTCCTGTTGGTAGGGGAAAACCCCTCTTTAGAACGAGGTCGCCGATGTTGAGGTCCTTGTGGCAGACCCTGGAATTGAAGTATCGGGCTATTCGCTGTCATTGGGCAGCGGCTCTAATATGGGCCTTGTTCCTTTCTTCTTCCAGCAAGTCTAGTGATCCCAAAAGTAAATCTTGGTTTGTCTTTGGGTCGAAGTACGTGACTCGATGGGACTGAAGCTTTAGCTCAATGGGAATGACGGCTTTAGATTCGTATGCAAGAGCGAAAGGAGTATGACCGGTTGTTGTCTTGTGGTTGGTGCGGTAAGCCCATAGAGCTAGAGGAAGTTCGTCTGCCCACATGCCCCCGGCCTTTTCCAAACGCTTCTTAACGATGGACTTGATGACCTTGTTAACTGCCTCAACTTCCCCATTGGCTTGGGGATGAGCCACCTCTGAGAATCTTTTATTGATGTCGTGGCACTGGCAGAAGGCTTTAAACTCGACGCTCTCGAATTGAGTGCCGTTGTTGAAGATGATAGCTTGAGGCACTCCATAGTGGGTAATGATGTTGCGGACAACAAAGTTGATCATCTTCTTCGTGGTAACGGTAGCGAGAGCTTCAGCTTCTGCCCACTTGGTGAAGCAGTCCACTGCGATGATGGTGTATTGTGCCTTGCCTCTGGCCATTGGAAGAGTTTCGATGATGTCGATTCCCCATATGGCAAACGGCCATGGGCTGAACATTTGCGACAATTCGGTAGGCGGGGCTCTTGGAATCTTGGAGAAGCGTTGGCACTTATTGCACTTGCGAGCGTAGTCCGCAGCGTCTTAATCAAGCGTGGGCCAGTAATAACCATGTCTGAGAATCTTTCTGGCCAAGGTCTGCCCCCCCCCCAGTGTGATCGCCACATTCACCTTCATGAACACTACTTAGCACTTGGAGGGCGTCGCCGTGAGCTACGCACCAGAGAAGGGGAACGGAAAAACCTCTGCGGCAGAGTACGCCGTCCATAAGAAGGTAACGGGCTAACTGGCGAGTGAGCATGTGTCTTTCCATATAGTGCTTTGGTAGGATGCCGTGCTGCAGGTATTTCTGATCGGTGTCATCCAGGGCTCGGGCTCGGGTTCTGTGCTCTTTATCGTCTAGTCTTGCCCTTGCTTGGTGCTTGAAGAGTTGAGGACTTCAATCGGGGAGAACCCGTTAAGTTGCGGATCTTCGGAGCTTGCCATTCTGGCGAGGGAATCTGCTTTTTCATTTTTGTCGCATGGGATATGGGTGGTGGTGAAATGCTCGAGGTAGATGAGTAGCCCCTGAACCCGGGCTAGGTACTGGGCAAGCCGTCCCTCTTTCGCTTGATACACTCCCAGTACTTATCGGACGATAAGCTGTGAATCGGAGAAGATGTGGACTGTCTCTAGCTTGAGTTCGATCGTGATTCTAAACCCGGCGATTAAGGCCTCGTACTTCGCGTCGTTGTTAGTAGCAGGTAAATTTAGCTTCAACACGTAATACATCAGGCGTTCTTCAAGGGTGATAAGTACGACTACGGCCCCAGAGCATTTTCTGTTAGATTAGTCGTCTACGAATAATTTCCACTGGGCGTCGGGAGTCCCAGCGTTCTCAGTGGGATCCACCGCAGGGGCTGTGAACTCCACGATGAAATCTGCGAGAGCTTGGCCGAGGATGGCTCGTCGGGGGATGAAGGTTACCTCGAACTGGCTTAACTCTATGCTCCACTTTAATAATCGCCCTGACGTCTCGGGTCGCTATAGGACCGGACGCAGTGGCTTGTCAGTGAACATTTTTATGGGATGCGACTGGAAGTACGGTCGGAGCTTTCTAGAGGAAATCAATAAACAGAATGCCAGCTTTTCTGGCTTCGGGTAATTCTTCTATGCCCCCGTCAATCACTTGCTGATATAGTAGATGGGCCGTTGAATACGATCTTTGAGGCATATTAGTGCCGAGCTGATTGCCTGCGTAGAAACATCCATATAAATATATAAGTCCTCATGGTTTATAGGCTTAGAAAGGATAGGTGGTCGCTCTAAGTGATCCAAAAGTTCCTTGAATGCGTAGACGCATTCGGGGATCCACTCGAAGTTGCGTTTCCCTTTTTGGAGTAAATCGAAGAAGGGGATGCATTTTTGGTGGCCTTAGAGATGAACCGACTTAAAGCGGCGACCTTCCCGTTTAGACTTTGGACATCCCCGATGTTCTTGGGGACTCGGATGTCCGAACAACTTGGATTTTTTCTAGATTGGCTTTGATGCCCCGAGAATTGACAATGAAACCTAAGAATTTTCCCAAATCGACCCCGAAGGAGCATTTCAGGGGGTCGAGTTTCATGTCGTACTGGCGGAGGACATCGAACATTTCGGAGAGGTCGCGGACGTGATCGCTTGATATTTTAAATTTAACCAGCATATCGTCTACATATACCTCCGTGGACTTTCCAATCTGATTTTTAAAGAGTTGATTAATCATTCGTTGATAAGTGGCACCGGCATTTTTGAGGCCGAAGGGCATAAAAAGGTAGCAGTAGAGCCCGAGGTCGGTTATGAAAGAGGTATGATCTTGGTCGCGGAGGCTCATCGGGATCTGGTTGTAGCCTAAGTAGGCGTCCATGAAAGATAGCAGCAGGTATCTGGCGGTAGAGTCGACTAACCGATCGTTCTTCGGGAGCGGAAAGCTGTCCTTGGGACATGCTTGTTCAGGTCGGAGAAGTCGATGCATGTTCGCCATTTACCGTTGGCTTTTTTAACCAGAACCGAATTGGAAACCCATTTGGGATAGTCAGCTCCGCGGATGAAGTTATTGTTGAGCATATGGTCTACCTCTTCTTCAAGCTCTTTGGACCTCTTGGTCCCCATGAAGCGGCGTTTTTGTTTGACTGGAGGCATTATGGGATCTAAGCAAAGCGAATGGCAAGCAATTGCGGGGTCGATGCCCTTCATGTCGGAGTGAGTCCATGCAAACACATCTAAATTGGCTTTCAGGAAGCATATGAGATCTTCTTTAATTGTTGGGTGGAGTTGTAACCCTACCTTCAACACCCTTGTTCGGGCGTCGAGGTTGACGGGAACGTCCATTGTGGATTCGACTGAAGTAGCCCTCTCGTACTCGGGCTCTTTATCCTTCTGTGGGTCGAGGTCATCGAAAAGACGGGAGTGGCACCTAAGAAGGGCCAGACACCGCTAATTGCTATGTTGAGACGTTCTTGGTGCAAGAAGGCGTGGGCACGACTTTGCCCTTGTCCTTATTGCACGCGTTCTTCCATTCTATTGCGTAACATTCCCTGGCGCTTACTCGGTCGCCCTTAATGGTTCTGATCCCATTTTCCATCGGGAATTTCATTAGGAGAGACCATGGCACCATGTAAACTCGGAATTCGGTGAGGAAGGGGCGCCCTAGGAAAGCGTTGTAGGGGGGTCGATGTCTATGACCATGAAAGTGAGAATTCGGACTCGGCTTCGGTCCCCCTCACCCAGTTCTACAGGTAGGTCGATCATCCCTACGGGGGAACTAGAGGCCCCATTGAAGCCGTGAGTTGCGGCGTGACATGGCTTCAAGTCATTTGTTTCCAATTTCACCTGGTCGTAGGCGGCCTTAAAGATGATGTTGATCGAGCTCCCTGAGTCGATTAAAACCTTCCGAACGAAAGCGGCATCGATTTGGGCAGCGATGACTAATGGATCGGTGGTCGGGATTTCCACCCCTGTTGATTCTCTTTCAAGGAAGACAATGTCGTCCCGCATGGTCTATTGTAGCTTGGATGGGATAGACCCAGGGAGAGCGGAGCAGGCTTCGTAAGTAGCATACTTTGTGGAACTCACATACTCCTCCATTTTTCGGAAACTACCATGCGTAGGGTAAGGTCCGCCACATATGGTATTGATCACGATTCCTTGTCTCGGGTTTGATGGTCCTGGAGCTCCCTTGGTAGTTGCTTGTAGAGGTGGTGCTGGAGGTTGCTAGTTTGCTTCGGGGGGAAAGGGCTCTTGGACATATTGCTTGAGCCATTTCTCACAAATAAGTTTCTCGATTGCATCCCTAAGTTGGCGGCACTCGTTGGTGTCGTGCCCGTAAACGTCATGGTATCGACAGTACCTCCCGGTGTTCTTCTCACGGTCAGTTGATTCTCTAACGCGCGGCTTCTTGTATGGCAAGGTGTTACAGGTTTCCAAGTACATTGTCTCTATGTCTTCGTTCAATGGGGTTTAGGTCTCGAAAGCTTGGCGAGGCCGGGCTTTCTCAATTCCACTGGGGCTTGTCCATTGTTCCGTCCATCCGGCCTGCCATTGTTTGGTTTTTGCCTTTGGGGACCTACCCCCTGTTTTGGTCGAAGGGCTCCCCGCCTCGCCTACCTCTAAAGTGGTTATTGGCGGTATGCGCTTGGGGATCATTGGGACGAATTGTTGCGGAAAGCCGGTTCCGCTTGCTTCTTCTTGGAACAAGTATTGATATGTCTTCTCATAGAAGGCGTCGAGGCACTTTGGCTGCTTATGATCGATCCAGGCCCCGAACTCTGAAATAGGGAGGACACTCTTTGCTAGCTAAAAGAGTATGGTGCGAGGATCTGGATCTTCAACCTCGGCGAGAGCTATGTTAAACCAGGAAAGGTAGCTTTTAAGTGATTCAGCGGGGCCCTGGTATAGGTTGGATAAAGTGAGGGCATTCTTCGGAGTTGGGATATGCACCCTGAATTGCTCGACTAGCTCTGTTTCTAATTGTCCGAAGTTGTCAATGGAATCAAGTGGGAGGCGAGAGAACCAAAGTAAAGCAGTACCGGATAGGAAGACCGGGAATCATTTGCACTTGGCTGGGTCATTACCCTGACTTGAGTCCATTTGCCATTCATATTGATTCAAGAAGGCACAAGGATCCATGGTACCATCATAGAGTGGCATTTGTGGCATGCTAAAGCGCCTTGGCCACTCGGCTTCATTTACTCTTCTTGTCAATGGGTTACGCCTAATGTGAGCTTCCCATGCGCCGTGTGCGCCCCCTCGCATTTCCCTCATGACCCTTCGTATCATGTTGGAGAGATAGGTGGGTTGTGGATCCTCCATCGGGATCCATGGGTTTTGACGTGGTTCTGGAGTCCTGTTGCGAGGTCGTCTTCTGTGATGGATGTCCGGATCGTCTTCCTCCATGTCCTCGACAACTATGATTGGGTCTATGTGTGGCCGTTGAGGTGGAGTTGGGTGATGCGGATCCTGTTCTAAAGGAGCGCGGGCCGTTGGAATAGCGGGCCCTTCACCCTGATTAGCGACCATTGGGTTGTGTCAAGGAAGAGGTTGGTCTGTAGGATCGGGTCCGTCATTGATAATCAAGCGAGAGAGGTCTCAGTACTGTGCCCCCTCAACGTATGTGACTGTAGTTCGGTCGCCGTTGCCATTCCCGTTGGCATGACTGTTGCCGTTATCGAGGGCATTGGTACGAGCGGCGACATTGTTGATGAGGGTGAACCTCCTCCTTTGGTGAGGGCCCCTTGACTCGGAAGAGGAAGTTTCCAATGCAATTGGTCGGGGTCGAGCATTGTTCCGAGTTAATTGAAGTCGGGCGACGACACGTTGACTTTCTTGAAGTTGCCGCATAAGGTCGATGTTATCCCTTAATACTTGGTTGAGCTCGACCGCGGTGTTCTCATATCTTTCATTAAGCACGCGGATTTGAGCTTGGGTAATGGGTGCTTTGGGGTCCACAACAGGAGGGACGGTTTCGTTAGTGGCCGGGACATCTACCGATTGATGTTGTTGGGAGGTACCGACCTCGGCTGCAGCTGAAGAGCCGACCATTGCATTCTTTGACTTCTTTACCATCGTAAGCGGACTCGACAGCAGGTTGAGCAAGGAACCTTAATCTCGTCGAAGTCGAGATGATAATGTGGAAGAAAGGCGTAAATCTTGAATTCAGGCCCTCTCAATGAAAGCACCAAATGTTGACGGCAAAAACGGTCGTAAACACCAAAGATTCCTATTACTAGGAATAGTTAATTTGGTCGCAATACTAGGTAAGAGAAAGCGGTAAATGACACAAGAATTTATAGTGGTTCGGCCACGGATTAGGCCTACGTCCACTTTGGAAGGATGTTGAACTTTTATTAATCACTCAAGAATTACAAGGTAGAGCCATGCTCATTACATTCACTTTTATAATTACCATATGCTAGGTATTTCGGAAAAGAATATTTAATTCTCTGTCTTCCTCAAATACGAGCTGCCATAATTGAGGCTCATGAAGCTCTAGGAAGGTCTCAAGTGAAGAAAATCCAACCACTTTGAAGTGTGAGGCCATGGGCTATTTATAGGAGCGGGGGTAGGTAGGATTAGGTAGGAGTAGGTAGAAATAGGGGACCATTAGCAGAATTTTGAACCCACCACCTGTGCGCCTCGAAATTTCGAACCCGGACAGGGGTTCGAAATTTCGCACCTGCTGGGTTCGAAATTTCGAACTCAAGCATGGGTGCGAGATTCCACACCCGCTGGGTTTGGAATTTCGAACCCAGGCATGGGTGCGAAATTTCGCACCCACTGGGTTCGAAATTTCGCACCCGCTGGGTTCAAAATTTCGAACCCAGGCACGATTGCGAAATTTCGCACTTGGCTAGGTGCGAAGTTCTTCCGAGGGGCGCGATGATCCCGGGACCGGATGGCTGAGGCTTAGAGCTCCTTCGGGGCCCGAGGCCTTGGTTCGCAGATGTCTTCTGGATGTCGTGAGTTTACAAGCGATGTAGTCCATTCTTGATCCTGTTTCCTTCACTCCTGAGCGTCCATTTTCGACCTCAGCTTCACGAGGTACGTCGAGTCGAGCGTGTCTGATGCTCTCCTGGGAACCGGACCAAAAAGCCGGTTAACAATCCACATGTGTTTCAACAAGTTCAAACTAGTTTTTGTTGCACCCATATTTTACAGTGTGCTCATTTTGAGTTAGGGTTCGCAATTTCGCGAAATTCAAGCAACAATACACGATTTAGTTCTTATTTTTGGAATGAGAAGATGGAATAAAGTTTGTACGCAAAGTTTGAAGCGATTTGGTGCCGAAAAATGTCGAGACCTACACACCGTGCGTGTGAGAAGTACTACCGAATGCATTTCCTATGGAGATGCCGAGTGTAACATGGTTGTGTGGAGGAGGAAGAGGAAAGGAAGAGAATATTTATGGTACTTTTTGATTGATTTTTAATGGAGTGTTAGAGGAGGTGGGTGAGCACGTAGGGTGCGGTAATGGAGAGGGTAGTAGTAGGTCATGACATGAGGAAGATTAGAGTGGAGTGATCAAGGTAATGAGATAATTAAGGATTTTATTAATTATTAATGACATTGTATATGTACACAAGAAATTAACATTTGGAAAAATGAACATTAACAGCCCATATCTGAGCCAATTGACGTTATATTTTCCACCTGTAGGTTTCAGATTTCGTTATTTTAGTCTGATAGACCAGAATCTCTTGTACACCTATAAATAGACTAGTAGAGCCTAGCCTCCAACTCACATTTTCTGAGACAATGCCAAGGCTCTTCCCTTTTCTTTTTCCCTAAAGCTTTCAATTAGAATATTAGCTTTTGGGAATTCTGATTCAAGATTTGAAGACAAAGAATGTAGATCTACAAAATAGGTGTTCATATTCCTTGTCAACGTGAGGTAAATCTTGTGAATCTGAATTATTTAGGTGATCCTTTTCTTCTTCTTTTAGCATCAGATTTGTAAATATGTCGTTATTTTAATATTAGATTCAATTAGAAAGATCATGGAATATCAGATCTAAATATGATTCGAGGAGTGGAAAGCAGACAGGTGAGTAGATTTAAAATTATACCTTTTGGTAATGGTATATTTATCGTTTACATTCCCCGCTATTCTTAACATGATAAATAATTGGAATTTGTGGTAATTGCAAAATAATCTATTTTTAAGTACGTAAAGAATACTGTTGTTGTACAAATCTATTTCATTAATCTTCTATTTGGATTAAGAATTATTGTAATACTGAAATTTTGGATTCCACAATAAACATCAACATGCTCTTAAGATTGTTATTTAATAACAAATTGGATATGTTGTAAACAGAACTATAGTGAAATTGGATATAATGAAAAAAGAATTGATTTTCCTAATTTTATATTGAAAATTTACAGTGATTGGAAATGATAAATAAAAACAAGAATTAACATCTAACTCATAAAATAAAAAGGGAAAATTTATAATCGACCGAGTTAGTTGGGTTTGGGGAAAAATGGATACATTTCCATGGCAACAAAATTATAGAGAACGTAGTTGTAAGAAAAGAAAGGAAAAAGAGTTTAGTGTGAAATAGGGATTCTTTTACCATATTGCACGCTAATCAAATAAAATATGTATGTATGTCCACATTGAAAATAAAAGAAATAGCTTGCAACTGCGGATCTTAACCGATGTACGTTATGGAAATAGATCATTAAGTCTTTCTGCTAACAATCTAATGAGGTATGTAAAATATTTTCCTGAAATAATAAAAATGTACATGATGGTAAGTAAAGAAAAATCACAACAGTAAAAGTTGGTTCATATTAAAGAACCTAAGAAGAATTGTGATGAACGAGGAATATAACCTATTATAATTAACTATATGAATGAGAATGAAATATAATAGGTATGTTTGTCTTAGGGACAAGAGAAATTATAACATAGGTTATAATGTAGTAAAGAGAACTTATTAATAAAACTTAGTTAAGAGAGCTAAGTTAATAAGTAAGCAACAACAACAACTTGTGATAAAGTGTAAGGAAAGATTATGATTAAGTAAGAAAGAAGAAAGTAGGCTTATTGTTGATAGACTTATAATTGGAAGTATCAAGTCCAATACACATAAATAATAAGAGGAAATCCACTCCGAAGGCATAGTGGTGATTAAAGAAAGTAAGTAGCTAATGCGATGAGGTCAAGCAAGCGCGTGATTAAAAGATTAGACATGGAATGTAATGACACGTCGATGTGCTTGGACCAGTCCGTATGTATGAAGGTGAAGAACCCAACTGAGTAGATAGTTGTGGTGTTTGGAGACACGAGAGGAGCACGTCCAACCGATTATTATAAAGGACTGGAGGGAAGCATATGGCTTCTACGTAACATGGTAGGGTACTCCATGGTGTTCCTCTGTGTGGTGCGTGCTTTGGTCGTACCTACAGGGGTTTGGTCTGTACGATACCATCTGGTGAGTATACCTTGACTGCAACTGAGGTGTGGCAGTTAGAAGGTTGTGGAAGATGTCATTGGATGAATCGGCGGTTCGCTTTGGAAGAGGTTGATCGCAACCAAATTAAGGATAGTAATCGTCGGATACCTGTCATCAACAGTTAGTGTGATGTAGAAAGACTAGAGGTAAATATATAGACCTTCAATCTTTCACTATCAAGACGTTAATTACGGGACATGCCAAATTGGATGTTAGATTGGTCGACAAAGGCACTCACTTTGCTCTTAAAGAAGTCTTTCATTAGTTGAGGGAGTGGCCAGGGTGGGGCCATAGTTATTGTGAAAAGATAAACCATATGTGAATATCTGAAACAACCTTTGTAACACCCCGTATTTTAAAACACACTGTTCATAATAAATTAAGGAATACTTAAATAAGTATTTGGAATTGAGTGAAATGGACTATACCATTGCATTCGTCTCAGAATTTTGGTCAAAATAAACACCTGGTTTGCATGAAACGGACATCGTATGAAGAATTATTCGGGTTAGATATTTGTATACAAATAAGAGAAATATATATATATACAAATTAATCTAGAAATTCAATTTAATTCGAAAATCAAACAAGGAGGGAGGACGCGGGAAATCGGCACGGTGGGGGTCGACCTCGTGCCCTCACGGTGTCGACCCATGGGTCGACCCCACTACAAGGGTGTCGACCCCAGGGTCGACGCTCCTGGGCGCACCCGGACGCTTTTCTAGATTTGTTCGTGGGCTAATGGCTGTATAAAGGACCCTGTACCCATTTTTTTATTCATCTAAATCAATGGCGACAACGAGATGCTGCTCCAACTCAGATTAAATTAGCCTTTTCTTTAAGAACGACAATTCATACGTATTCAAAGATCGATGATTCAACATCAACACGCTTTTTCAGTTTTCTTAGATCCATTCTTTGTGAGTTTATGTTGCTTTTATATATAAACACCAAAAATGTAATCTTGATATATATATATATATATATATATATATGAATTTGGATCTAAAACTATGCATAATCAGTTCTGTTATCACATGTTCATCAAATCTGTTCTTATACGCCTATCCTATCATTATGCCCAATTCTGTCACTGTATGCTTATTCGGTTGCTATGCCTATTTCTGCCATCATATGTCTATCTTGTTATTATGCTTATTTCTGTTATCTTCCCTTCTTATTTTCTCTTTTTATTTTATAGTCAGGCTACCTTCGAGCCTAGGCGTACCGCTGAAATATGCGAACGCGTGAAATTGGGAATGAGGGGAAACGTTAAAATTAGGGAATAACTTGTGTTGGGAATTTTGGGGCATAACTTGAATTGAAAACATGAGTATGGATTTGGGGCATAAACCAAACTGTGATTAAAGATCTTAATTTGGGGGCATATGGTACATGATGAATATGACTTGGGAAGGGGCATGAAAACCTATAATGAAATAGGAAAAATTGTAAAAGAATGAATATGCCAAGATTTATAGTAATTAGAAACTGTAACCGTGCTTAGACACGAGGTTAGATTACACTTGTGTTAGAAGCCTGCCCAGAACCGCCCGGCATATCCAGCTTCCACTAGTGGTAAATCTAATGTGAAGGGTCTAAGTGCATAAACACGTGACGGTATTAAGACACGAGGTTAAGTCCGGCTTGTGGAAGAAGTCTGGCTGGACCCAACCGGCATATCCAGCATCCACAAGTGGTAGACTTTATGTGGGAGGTCTAGCGCATTATAACCATAAATGAATGTATGATAATGAGCTTGTAATACTTAACCTGTTTGAATCCATAAGGATTGCATGAACCTGTTAACTTGAGTAGGGGTTAAGTAGATTTGCTTGAATCAGTAGAAGGGTTAAGTTTATCTTGTTAAATATATGGGGACGGGTTATACATATGAACCCGACAAACTTAACCAGTTGGGGTTATGAGATCCTGTTAAACTTGTGGGCATGACCTATTAAAATCCTAATAGCAGGGATGCAAGCATAGTGGGAAGCTTGTATCATCTTATGTGTGGGACCCGTATCAGTCAGTAACCTATAATGATATCAAACGGAGGACCCCGAACTAGGTCAGGGCTAGGGCATGCTTACTGAGCTAGTTATTAGAGGTTACCTAAGAGAAAGGTGTCAGAGGGCGTGTTCCATCGGGTTAATATGCGTGCATGCGTCCTCCTGGTCGGGAAGAAAAGACTTGTGATATCAGTAGATATAGCTATGCATCTTGGAACTAACAGGGTTGCCACTTTAGGAAGTGATACATCCTACTGTGGGGCTAACATGGGTATCTACAGGTTAGGGAGCCGATCGATTGGGGTAGTAATTAGGGTACATCTAGTCTCGCTTGTTTAGGAGCCCGTTATTATCCTTGGGTGTAACACACGTCAGTTCTATTGGGCTACCTGTTATTGTATGGGGTAAAACCTCTCACTAGAAGTACACCTAAGTCTACCATCTTGTAATTATAGGGATCATCTTGTTCTAGTTATACTAGTATTGGTGTAGAGAAAGAAAAGTGTTAGGGAAGAGCTAGTTATTTTATTCTGTTTACCTTGTCATACCCGCCTTATATGATGCATCTCTCTTATCCAGTTTATATGCCTGTCATGTTGCTTTTACTTATTTATATGCTAAAAGTAACTGGACAAGCTAGACTTATGTCTGACCTATTTTGTTTCTTCTTCTTTCTCTTCCGTTCCCCCCTGGTTTTCAGGGTGAGAATACTCAGGCTTGATCAAGATTCTTCTTTAATTCTGCTTGGAGCTTCTTTGATGTACTGCTTGATTTCGTATCTTCTCTACTATGGCTATGTTTTGGGGATTATCCTCTTTTTATGTTTATTGTACTCTGATGGTTTTAATACAAGACAGAAGTTTTAAATTGATGTACTGGGCTTTATGAATTTCAGACTTATGATGCAACTATGTTTTGAACCACAATTTTTTCTGCTTAATAAAGTTTTAAATTCCGCTATTATTTTATATCTGTCTTGTAATGTTTTTGTTCCTGTTTACCTATAACGCTTCACGAAACTCAATGCATTCTGATATAGGAGTGACATTAACGGACGTGGGGTGTCATATTTGGTATCAGAGCTTAAGGTTACCAGATTAGATAAAAGATTTTGAAAATTATTTTCAAAAAGGTATTAAAAGAAAGCATTTTCAAAAGAAAAGTTTGTTTTGATAAACAGATTCCCCAAAGCCATAGGAAATATCATTCGATTCTCTGTTTGTTTTCCTTTTCTTTTCAGTATGTCTAGGGAACCTAATATTCCAGAGGGCATTCAGATACCGGCTTGGTTTCATAGGTATCTAGAGGCTACGGCACCCGCCAAAGGCCAAGCAGATGCCCCTCCCTAAGCTACAGCCGTTATTCTCCTCCTCCCCCTCCATGGGCATGTAATTTCTCCAAGATATGTAAGGATTTCTGTGCTATGGGCGGAATGCCATTTCGAGGGACAGATACTTTTGTAGAAGCAAGGAATTGGCTCAAGGAGACAGAGGATTTGTTTGGGATTTTTGAGGTTGATGATCGTAGGAAGATTTAGTTGGTCGTTTGGCAGTTGAAAGATGAGGCCTCATTCTGGTGGGAAGTAACGCAAGCAGGGTGTCCGGTGGAGACTTGGGATGATTTCCGTCAGAGAGTCTAAATGAAGATTCTTTCTCAAGCCGAGCAAAGAACGCAAATGGAAAGGTTTTTGGCGCTTAAGCAAGGAAGCATGTCTATGAAAGGGTATGTTAATAAATTCAATCAATTGGCGAGGTTCGGGTTGGAGCTAGTGAATACTCCACATAAGAAGGCTTTGATGTTCGCTAGAGGATTGAATGAACCCCTTCATGGGTTGGCTATGTCTCATATTCCGATGGGGGCAACTTTTGAGAAGCTCGTTGATATGGCATTAATGCACGAAGAAGATAAAGGTAAAAAGAAAGAGGCAAAGGTTGAGGAAACACAAAATAAAAAAGTGTGGCATAAGAAAGGACAACAACAACAAAAGAAGGGCGGAAAGAACGACAAGGATAAAGACAAGAGGAAAAGTCATAATTGTGGACGTGAGGGTCGTTTGGTCAAAGACTGCAAAAGGAGGAAAAATGCTTGTTTCAATTGTGGAGAGGTCACACACTTTTCTAAAGAGTGCCTGAAGAAGCAAGGACAAGGTCAAAAGGCAGGATCTTCAGGAGGGCAAGTGCATGCTTTCGTGACCAGTGAGAGGTAGGAAAGTTTCCGTTGAAGGTTTGATTTCTCTTTCCAATCATCCTGTTAGAACTCTTTTTGATTCGGTCGCTTCGCATTCTTTTATATCTAATTTTGTGGTTGAGTCTCTGCACCTTAGTACTAGTATGGTTTTGAATCCCATTGCTATCCCAAACCCCATTGGGGGTATGGCTCATCTATCTATGATTTGTCGGGGTTTGAGAATATATGTGTTGGGCGTTGAGTTTGAATGCGACGCATATGTGTTTGGTTTCATGGGCTACGGTTTGATTCTAGGGATAAATTGGCTATCCATGAATGGTGCCATTCTGGATTGTGAAAGGAGGGTCGTTAAACTTTTGACTTGCCATGAGAGGACCTTCGAGATTTTTTGTGATCAAAAAGGGTCTATCATTCTTAGTTTCCTAGAGTCACTTGACGCACCTATCGATAATCTGCGATCTGTACTAGTAGTCTGTGAGTATCCTGATGTTTTTAATGAGGTCGGGGCTTACCTCCGAGTCGAGATTGATTTTCGTATATACTTGATGGACAATGCAAAGCCAGTTGCATTTCCTATGCGCCATATGGCTCCAAGGGAAAGGAGGGAGCTCAACAAGCAAGTAGGGAAGCTACTTGAGAAAGGATTTATTAGGCGAAGCATACCTGAATAGGGTGCACCATAGTATTCGCCACTAATGCGGATGGTTCGCCTCACTTATGTGTGCATTACTGGGAGTTGAATAAGCTCACTAAGAAAAATGGGAACCTACTTCCGAGGACAGATGATCTGTTTGACCAGCTTGTTGGTGCATCTGTTTTCTCCCAGTTAGACTTGGCCACGGGGTTTCATTAGTTGAGGATGACCAAGGATAGTGTAGACAAGACTGCTTTTAGAACTCCAGATGGTTTCTTTGAGTGGCTCATCGTGCCTCTTAGGTTGACGAATGCACCCGCCTATTTTGTTGATCTGATGTGTAGAGTATTTCAGGAGTTTCTAAATAGGTTTGTTGTGGTCTTTGTTGATGATATCTTGGTCATCTCGAAGAACGAGGAAGAGCATGCCCTACATTTGAGGGAGGTTATAAAGACTCTTTGTGCACATCAGCTTAAGGCGAAATTCTCCAAATGCCATTTTTGAAGAAAGTAAGTGAGATTTTTAGGGCATGTGGTCTCTAAAGATGGGATAGTTGTGGATCCCGCGAAGGTAGTTGCAGTTCAAGATTGGCAGACCCTAAAGAATGCAACGGAGGTAAGGAGTTTTCTTGGTTAGCGGGCGATTATAGGAAGTTCATTAAGGACTTCATAAAGATATCATCCCCGCTCACCTGGCTGACGAAGAAGAGTATGACATTTTATTGGGATATAGACTGTGAAGATGCTTTTCAGCAATTGAAGAGGGCTTTGACAACAGCCCCAGTCTTGACTTTGCCAGATGGTAACAAGGTATTCACAATATACACTGATGCATGTGGTACAGGGCTTGGTGTGGTTCTGATGCAAGATGGAAAGGTAGTATGTTATGGAAGCAGACAACTAAGGATTCATGAGAAAAACTACCTTACCCATGACTTGGATTTGGCTGCCATAGTATTTGCGCTTAAGACTTGGCGCCATTATCTACTTGGAGAGAAGTTTGAGTTGTACACCAATCATAAATCTCTCAAGTACTTGTTCTCGCAAAAGGATATCAATTTGAGGCAACAAAGACGGATGGAGTTCCTAGTATTCTATGGCTTTGAGATTTCTTATATCCCTGGCAAGGGAAATGTGGTGGCAGATGCATTGAGTAGCTAGAGGATGACGTTTAGTCCTTTGTTTGTGGAGAGGAAAAGCTTGGAGTTCATATCGACTTTTGATTTTAGACCCCCCACCGAGTTTACACCTGGTTTATTGGCATCGCTAGAGGTGCGACCTACTCTTTTGGATCAGATAGGAACTTCACAGTGAGAGGATCCACAGATTTCAAACATCTTGGATAGGCTCAGTAGTGGGAAGACTTCTAGTCACCTCAGTGGATATTCCACAAACGATAGAGGGTGGCTGCGACGATATGGAAGGCTTTGTGTTCCCAGAGTTGGGAGTCCGTTGAAGACAGTCTTTGAGGAATCCCACCATTCCAAGATGACTATACATCCAGGAGGTGATAAGATGTATAGAGATATGAAGAGGGTTTTCTTTTGGGTTGGGATGAAGAAAGATGTAGCAGAGTTCGTTTCTCGATGGTTGATTTGCCAGCAAGTAAAAGCTGAACAAAAGAAGCCCGGTGGTTTACTTCATCCTCTGGAGCTCCCACAGTGGAAGTGGGACAACATCTCTATGGATTTCATTGATGGTTTGCCTAGATCAAGAAATGGCAATACCAACATTTGGGTTATAGTTGACAGGCTTACTAAGAGCGCTCATTTCATTTCAGTTAAGAGTAGGAGAACGACATCATGGTTGGCATTGGTTTATCTTGGTGGGGTAGTTCATCTACATGGAGTACCTTCCAGCATAGTGAGTGATCGAGATCCTATATTCACTAGTGAGTTGTAAAAGTGTTTGCATGAGGCACTTGGTACGCAGTTATGTTTGAGCACCGCATATCATCCTCGGACCGATGGACAGATAGAGAGGGTGAACAGAGTTCTAGAGGATCTTTTGAGGCTGTATATCCTTGACTTCGGAGGGACTTGGGAGTAGCATCTTCCATTGGTAGAGTTCGCCTACAACAACATTTATTAGGCTAGTATTGGCATGGCACCCTTCGAGGCATTATACGGACGACCTTGTAGTTCGTCGACTTATTGGTGGGAGTCTACAGACAAACTTCTACTTGGACCTGAGATAATTAGAGAAACTTCAGAAAAGGTTGATCTCATCCGCAGACGCATGAAGACAGCTCAGGAATGGCAAAAATCCTACGCAAATAGAAGAAGGACCAATATTGAGTTTAAGGTGGGAGACATGGTTTTCATTAAAGTATCACCTTTGATGAATGTGGTTCGTTTTGGATTGGTAGGGAAATTGGCACCAAGGCTTGTAGGACCATTTCCCATCGTGGAAAGGATAGGTCAAATGGCCTATAGGGTGAGACTACCAGAGAGACTGGCCAGTGTTCATGATGCTTTACACGTTTCTCATTTGCGAAAATACTTACACGTTACTGCAGAAGTGGTAGAGCCGAGCTTACTTAAGGAGGTAGAGGTAGAAAGGGAAGCAACGATTAGACGAGTACCTACCCGCATACATGGATCGGAGGTTAAGAAACTGCGCAGCAAGGTGGTTAAGTTAGTAAAGTGCAATGGGGATAGGACCGCGTGAATGCAACTTAGGAGACTAAAGGCAAGGTTCGCGCTTCATGTCCTTTCCTTTTTGAGAGTACGTTCTTAACTTCATTTTCCCAACTTTTGTTAATACTTGTATATATTGTATGAGTATATCATATCGATCGAATATTTGACCTTTAGGTAGAAAACCAATGGATGTAAACATGTGTTTGAGACATGTTATAATTGGTAGATGCAAGTGGAAGTAAGTGCTTGCTAGTGGTTGCTCATGGATGCATATACACAAGTTAGGCACTAAATCGGCTCAATCACTTACATATTGCACATGGATGTGTGTTCATTTTAAATTTTTATGGATGAAAATGGGTTGCATTTGAATAGATGATTATGCACACATATAGAGCATACTTGTTACATTAGGACTATTTGCATACATTCTGGATTTATGGCACTTACATACATTGCATTAAGGAGGTCAACTGAATCAGTAGACCGCCTGACCTTTCGCATTAGTATAGGGACATATACACACACTTTCGCATATGTTCATAAGCAATAGAAATCTTTTAAGGACAATGGATGTCAGTGATTGGTGGATGAGTAGATGGATGTTAGGATATACATTCTTCTTAACTTAGAGATTTCAGGGACGAAATCCTTTAAGTAGGGGGGAATGTAACACCCCAGATTTTTAAAACACACTGTTAACGACAAATTAAAGAATACATAAAGAGATATTTGGAATTAAGTGAATCGGACTACGCCATTGCGTTCGTCTCAGAATTCTGGTCAAAATAGATACCTGGTTTGCGTAAAACGGACATCGTATGAAGACGTTATTAAGGTTAGAAGGTTGTATACACATAAGAGAAATATATATATACATACAAATTAATCCAGAAATTCAGTTTAATTAGAAAATCAAACGAGGCGAGAGGATGCGGGAAATCGTACCATTGGGGGTCGACCCTGTGCTCTCAAGGTGTCGACCCATGGGTCGACCCCTCAACAGGGGTGTCGACCCCTGTATCGACCCCAGGGTCGACCCCCCTGGGCGCATCTGGACGCTTTTCTAGCTTTGTTCGTCGGCTTATGGCTATATAAAGGACCCTATTCCCATTGTTTTATTCATCTAAATCAATGGAGACAAACGAGATGCTGCTCCAAC
This sequence comes from Allium sativum, assembly GCA_030737875.1. Taxonomy (NCBI): domain Eukaryota; kingdom Viridiplantae; phylum Streptophyta; class Magnoliopsida; order Asparagales; family Amaryllidaceae; genus Allium; species Allium sativum. The sequence goes on along the minus strand of CM060921.1, from coordinate 128,793,598 downwards.
TCATATTAAATTAGCCTTTTCTTTAGCAACGACGATTCATACTTATTCAAAGATCGCTAATTCAACATCAACACGCTTTTCTCAGTTTTCTTAGATCCATTCTCCGTGAGTTTATGTTGCTTATAGATATAAACACCTAAAATGTAATCTTGACATATATATGAATTTGGATCTAAAACTATGCCTAATCGGTTCTATTATCACATGTTCATCAGATCTGTTCTTATATGCCTATCTTGTCATTATGCCCAATTCTGTCACTATATGCTTATTCAGTTGCTATGCTTATTTCTGCCATCATATGTCTATCTTGTTATTATGCTTATTTCTGTTCTCTTCCCTTCTTCTTTTTCCTTTTAATTTATAGCCAGGCTACCTTCGAGCCTAGGCATACCGCTGAAATATGCGAACGCGTGAAATTGGAACGAGGGGAAACGTTAAATTTGGGTCATAACTTGTATTGGAAAGTTTGGGGCATAACTTGAATTGAAAACATGAATATGGATTTGGGGCAAAAACCAAACTGTGATTAAAGATCTTAATTTGGGGCATATGGTACATGATGAATATAGGAAAAGGGCATGAAAACTATAATGAAATAGGAAAATTTGTTAAAGAATTAATGCCAAGATTTACAGTAATTAGAAACTGTAACTGTGCTTAGACACGAGGTTAGATTACACTTGTGGTAGAAGCCTTCCCGGAACCTCCCGACATATCTAGAATCCACAAGTGGTAAATCTAATGTGAGGGGTCTAAGTGCACAAACACGTGATGGTGCTAAGACACGAAGTTAAGTCCGACTTGTGGAAGAAGTCTGCCCGGACCCAACCGGCATATCCAGCATCCACAAGTGGTAGACTTTATGTAGGAGGTCTAGCGCATTATAACCATAAATGAATGTATGATTATGAACTTGTAATACTTAACCTGTTTGAATCCATAAGGATTGCATGAACCTGTTAACTTGAGTAGGGGTTAAGTAGATTTGCTTGAATCAGTGGGAGGGTTAAGTTAACTTGTTAAATATGTGGGGACGGGTTATAAATATGAACCCAACAAACTTATGCAATCTTGTTAAACTAGTGGGCATAACCTATTGAAATCCTAAAGGCGGGGATGTAAGCATAGGGGGAAGCTTGTATCATCTTGTGTGTGGGACCCGTATCAGTCAGTAACCTATAATGATATCAAACGGAGGACCCCGAACTAGGTCGGGGTCAGGGCTGGTTATTAGAGGTTACTTGGGAGAAAGGTGTCTGACGGCGCGTTCCATCGGGCTCATGTGCGTGCATGGGTCCGCCTGCTCGGGAGGTAAAGACTTGTGGCATCAGTAGATATAGTTGTGCATCTTGGAAATAACGGGGTTTCCACTTTAGGAAGTGATACATCCCACTATGGGACCATCACAGGTATCTGCAGGTTAGGGAGCCGATCGATTGGGGTAGTAACTGGGGTACATCTAGTCTTGCCTATTTAGGAGCCCGTTATTATCGTTGGGTGTAACACTTGTCAGTTCTGTTAAGTTACTTATTATTGTATGGGGTAAAACCTCTCACTAAAAGTACACCTAAGTCTATCATCTTGTAATTGTGGGGTTCATCTTGTTCTGGTTATACTAGTATTGGTGCAGAGAAAGAAAAGTATTAGGGAAGCGCTATTTATTCTATTCTGTTTATCCTATTTGCCTTGTCATACCTGCCTTATATGTTGTATCTCCCTTATCCAGTTTATATGCTTGTTATGATGCTTTTACTTATTTATATGATAAAAGTAACTGGACTCGCCAGACTTATGTCTGACCTATTTTGTTTCCTCTTCTTTCTCTTCCTTCCCCCCACCCCCCAGGTTCCCAGGGTAGGAATACTCAGACTTGATCAGGATTCTTCTTGGAGCTTCTTAGATGTATTGCTTGATTTCGTCTCAACTCTACTATGGCTATGTTTTGGGGATTATGCTCTTTTTAAGTTTATTGTACTCTGATGATTTTAGTACAAGACAGAAGTTTTAAATTGATGTATTGGGTTTTATGCATTTCAGACTTATGATGTAACTATGTTTTGAAGCACGATGTTTTTTTCTTAATAAAGTTTTAAATTCCGCAGTTATTTCATATCTGTCTTGCAGTGTTTCTGTTCCTGTTTACCTATAACGCTTCACGAAACTTAATGCATTATAATAAAGAGTGACATTAACGGACATGGGGTGTCACAAACTGTATTTTTGGCCAATTTAAAATCGATTTTTCACTACAGGGAAACATACATATGGTTACATTTATTGGTTGCGTTTGATATGTAAATGTAACCAATGTGTTTTTTTATTCTGTACCTAGAGGTTTTTGTTACGTTTAACAACTTCCCTCCATTATGTTTCGCTTCCCTCCTCAATTTCCAATTTTTCTCTGCTTAAACCTAAATTATGTTCCTCCTTTCTCGTCTTCCTCGTTTCATCATTTATCCTCCTCCTTCCTTTCATACGTTTGAGCCTCTTCTCATTCGATCCACATACTTTCGTACTTCCCTTAGAACCGGGGTTTTCGTCTTCTCTTTCATACAGATATTGGTTTCATCGTTTCTCCGAATGAGGAATTAATTATTATTTTCGTTTTCCAACAAAACAAGTCTTCCTACATTGAATTGAATCTGTTTGTCTGGATACCACGTTCTTTCACTCCGTCTCAAAGTTGCTGCCTGACTCCTTTCCTCTCCCCTTTTCCGCCTGCAGCTAGCCTCTGTTACAGGTAATTTTTTCTTAGTTGAGTGGTCAGAAATCGATTAGCGTAATTCTTTGTTTGTGTTTTAGTGTGTCTCCAGATAGTTAAAAAGAATATTTTATTTGTGTCTGATTTAATTAATTAAATATATCTCACGAATTGCCTCGTCGATCTATTCCATGTGAGTTGCGAACGGCACATAAAGCCTTCTATACCTTCTATTATGTCCCCTCGGGATTTCGTTTTGATTACTAAGGTTTCATCGTTGTTATATTAGGAATCGTCGGCATCATGTTTTCAGGTTTTAGGCTGCTTCAGCAATTAAAGATGCAGTAATTAGGGAATGGGGTGTGCTTACCCAAAACAACAAAAGAAGGTTGATACTGATGAGTTTTTTTTCTGAATTTGATATTGGTAATTTACCAGAAGGTTGGATTTTTCAAATACTAAGAAGGCTGCTATAATATCAGAGATGCGGTCTTCTGGATCTCTCTCATTTTCTTTAATTTATTTCATATGCATACATAGTTGCCCATTTATTTTACCTACTATTTACCATTATGTGATTTCATAGGACCCTTCATCATTGTCGAATTTTAATGTGTGACCTCACGATCTATGCTGGTACTGAATCATTATTAAGTGACGGCCTGAATATACTTGTATAATTGAATAATTTCGGGTGGTTGCAAGCCATGCATGCTTAGTTTAAATTTAACTTGTAAAAAATATATTGTGCAGAGTTGCATTATCCATCCATTAATCCATGAACACACATGTTGCTGCTGTTGATTTGTTGTAGTTTGTCAGTGTAGTTGGATTATTGCCTATTCAGATCCAGCCGTAGTGTAGATCAACCAGAATATAAAGAAAACTCAGTTTTTGAACCTAAAATGTAAAAAAAAAGGTATAAAAGTCAGTACAGTAAAAGAGCAATATGATTCCACCTTCATCTATATGAGCACTTAATTGTTTGAATAGATCTGGTTTCGAACACGATGGGTAGTTACTAACTTTAGTTCCATAGATTTTTCCGTTAGATCCATGAAATGCTTTTTTCATGTACCTTATCTCCAGTCCTAAGTTTTCACACAACAGATCTAGTTGTTTTCTGCTAAATTTCTCTTTCTCTAGTGCAAATTAATTCCTTCATAGCTTTCCTGTAATTGGATAGAATTCCACTTGTTTAGAAGTCATATAACTATCTTTGATTTTATTTTTCTTGATTTTCGAATACCATGTTTGGAGAACAAGAAATTTTGATTCACCTGTACTCATGAATGAGATGAGAAATTTCATATATGTTTGAGTCAGGAACATGGCGAATATGAAAGGTACCCAGTCCATATTGCTTATATCGAGGTCTTCCTTTTTTAGAGCCTACATCTCGAATTCTTTGAATATTTTCTCCATGCATTTATTGAAGTGTTCTTTTGTTAGTCTTTCCACAATTGTCATGAACTCATGTGACATTCCATGATTCAAAAGCTATAATCATTAACTGAGATTCAGTAACTATATGTATTATGAATTATATCCAACGGTGTTCTAAGTATAACTATGTATTATGTTTTAAGTGGTATATGGAGGCAGCTTATGAATTTATTTACCAACATGATATTAGTGATTTTGGGCAAATGATATGTGGAAGAAATTACTGAGGACATTAAAGCTTGTTTTATATGAATTGCACTTGTTTCTAAGTGAGTTTATAGTAAATTGTGTAGGCATGTCTAGAAAGCCATGCTCAATTACATGATAATTTTAGGACGTACAAAGATTTCCTGCGTTGTTGTTTATTACTTATTATGAAATGAATTTTTATCTTCAATATTATAGATGTTAGAATCATTATTGACTCTTATAAGGCTTCTTTCCTGGGTGGTCATTCAAGGGCCAAATAGTTGCTACTGGATTTCCTGAAGTTTTGCATCGCCCATAAAGATAAGTCTAAGCTATATGGTCATGTTCAAATTTTTCCTGCAATATTGGGATAGTACGATCCATTTGAACATAATTTTTTATCGATTAGGAAAAAGATCTAATTTTGTAACTTAAAATGAACATTTCGAGTTATATATGTATATATAATCTTTTACTGTGGTGATACTTAAATGCAGCTTTAATATTAATCAAATAGACTAATTTAACAACCTGCATGGTGGAGTACAACTGTACAAGTATACAATTTTGTTTGGAACGATTAATATCATCTATCCTCTTTGTTTGGAAGTGTTAGCTGCTAGATAGTCCATATGTATGCAACTATGTATGGTGCTAGTTACTTGTGAAGCTTGCTTACTTTAGTTCTAATCTTTCACTATATTTAAGTATAAAATTTTAAGTATTTTGTGAGAATTTAGTTTGGCTGATCATCACCGGGATATGGGATGCAAAGCAGCAATGTTTGATCAGTACTCAGTTCAGGCTAATGTTTACAACTTTAGTGTCCTCATGCTCGAACTTTTGATTTGACAAAGGTCCTTTGATAAGGAAATAACACATATTGTAACGACCTAGAATCTTCGACATTTAAATATATACATTTATCGTTAAAATAAATATTTATAATGGGTTCAATATAGAATTTGAAATTTTATTTATTTTTGAACATAGTTGATTATATTTGGAATTCAATGTATAAATTGGATGTTAAATTTTGTTTTGAGCATATAAAGAGGATTCCTTTGTAGGTTGAAATTCTATATGGATGTTTGTTAAAAAGGGAACATATTAATATTTGCCAGATAATTTGAAATTTATTAGAATATTTCTATTTTAGATTGAGTTAAGTTGATGTTGAAAAATGTATATATATTTTTGGGTTTTGACATAAGATTTGGAATTTATCTATTTTGAATGTAGTTGAGTTTACTCCTAAATTAATACTTTTGTAATTTATAAACATTTTAAACTTATTCATACATGTAGCCTTGCATTCTTTTAACTTTAATATGAATGTTTGTAGAAATTTAAAATTTGAGTTAAACGATCTACAATTTCGTTTGAATTATAGCTCTTATGTATTTATAACATTCTGCTTTTGATTTAATTATTTGTGTTTAAATAATTATGGTATTTTAACTTTCTTTAGTTTATATTCTTATTTATACTAAACACATTTCATTTTACTTGTTTTTTTACTAGAAGTGTTTACTTTATTCAAATTAATTTTACTGCTTTACCTTAACTATGTTTTTTGAATTATTTATATTGGATCATTTTTAGCTTTTATATAGTATATTCTTTGTTTGCGTAGACTCTTTTGTATAAAATTCTATTTTGACTAAATAGTTTGTATTTAACAGTTATAGTATTTTAACTCTTATCTATTTATTTCAACTGAGCTTTGGTAAGCAATTGTATTCGTCCCAAATTAATTTGATCGTTTTATTTAAACTATTTTATTTATCGATCTTTATAACGGAAATAGTTGGATATACGGTTGATGAGTAAACAAGGAAAAATAATTGTGAAATAAATTTCGCAAATTTTATGGTAACATTTAAAATTTAATTTACAGTAAATAGGAGTCATTGGACTTATAACGTGTTTTAAATAAGTAAACAACGTTGTTTGTGTTCGGCTGTACACCGTTCACTTGTAACATTCGTTCAAACCATTTACCCCATTCAGCCCAACGTTTAGACAAAGCCAAATCGGATAAAATCTTTGCTTAAGATTGGCAGCAATACCTAGAAATTTTATGCTAAAATCTGTTATCATCTGTCCTTGCTTCTCTGTGAATGGATTATACACTTAAATTTTTGCTGGGTACTGGTTCCCTGGTTTCCTATTGTAAATATGTAACCCTTTCTACCCTCATTCAAACCAAAACAATGCCTCCCACCTTATATTACCGTCCATTTTCTTTGTTCTCCAGCAAATCATTTCTCCCCAAAACAAAAGTCAATAGCTTTCCTCCAAAATTCAATTTAGCCCAAAATCGAAAATCGTTCACTGTCCAAATGACCACCGTGCCTCACCAGGCGGCGTCGCCACCTCCGACCTTTTCGCCTGAACCACTTGACTGCCATCTCTCCGCCTCCGTCCTCCTTAATGACTTAAACTGCACCCATCTACGGCTTTCGCTCTAAATCTGCAAGTCACCAAACCCGAACACCTCCGCTTCCTCGGCCACATCAATCGTCAGATCCGTCGTTCCATAGAACCATGCTGCCACTTGGGTCCGACATGTGGTGCCATGACTCAAAGCTACCCCTCGACGGTGCTGAATTCGATCCTTTTCCCTTGCCAACGCAGTCAAGAAAACTCCGTGTCTCCAGTAAAACCGTTGTTCCTAGTTTTCCATCACCAACGGTTGTCCCGGCGTCCTCTGTTTGCTCCATCGTCGCCCACTGTCTTCTGCTCGCTGTCGCGACCAAATGTAAGTTTTCATACAGATTAAACTATTTTCAAGTGGCCGATTTCGATTTTCATTAAGTATAATTGTTGTTGGTCATGCTATGTTGGTTTCCCTTTTTCATGCGTGTCTCACCAACATAACAGCACTGTTGTTGACACTTCTGTATAGGGTTGCTTCCTTTTAGGTTAGCCTCTTAGTTGTTTAAGTTACCACATTGATTGTCAGGGCTGAACTCTTGCTATTGTGCTATTTTAAACGTTTATTTTGTAAACCAGTAAAACTATATTGTTTGTTCATTTGAACTATTTATATCCCAATTCTGTTAATTCAGAAATTTAACAGTGCAATTCTAGTTATATGTGAGACAGTGCTTGGCTAGGTTCATTGATGTTAAACTGTGTGGCAAAATATACATACGTATACTATCCATGCATGTACTCTTGGTCCTACTTTGCCCTTTCAATACTCGTTTACAACAGGATCGTTCCCCATATAATTGGAATTGGCTTCCCTTTTTGCCATATGCATTATATTGGACATTTGGTTTCACATTACTGTTGCATGCATTAGTTTATAAGCCAAGTACCTCATATTATATTACTGTAGGAAACCATACATCCCTGACTTTAGTCCACGCCGGAATCGCTTTACTTCCCTGTTCTTTTGTCAATTGTGTTATTATTTAAGTATGGAGTTTATTTTGGTATAAGAAAGCGAACCGGATTATACTGGTGTAACAAAATTCTTTTCAAAAAAATAAAATAAAATAAAGTGATGAAACAGTTGTCTTTGAACCCATACGCTATTCACGGTATATGTATTAAAAGTTGGATTGGGCTTAAGCAACCATACATGTCTATTTTATTGCATGTTATAGCCCCATTTGTATTCTGCTCTTGACATGTAAACATTAGGATACTTTATAAGTATTGTACATTCCTTTTTTGCTGTCCAGTTTGGCCATTTGTGCTTCATTAAATTGCATATATATACACAGTAGTGATTTCGTAAGTACCACTTATTGAACCCTTGACAACAAAATGTTGCATATCACCTTTTACATTTAACGTTGAACCCAAAGAGAGTGACTATTCTTGCGGTACATAAATGACGCTCTTTATCCTTGAGAACAATTGAATAAAATATATATATAAATAGGCATGCGTGCTGTTTTATATTACTTCCTATTAAAAACCTGGGGATTAGTCTTGTGTGATGTCATGGTTAATCCTTAAGCCTGCCATTGCCACAGTAGATGACTTTGGACCCTTATGCGTGTATACAGCTTCCTACTTTCTTATTATTGTTAGCCTTTTTGTATGTCAATTCGCTCTTAAAGGTGACTGTTTCATTTTCTGTATGAATGTACTTTAGTTTGCCTTGCGTGAATATGACCCCGCAATCACATTTATTCTCACATGAAACTGAATGAACATTTAATTTGTCGTGCGACATGACACTCCATCGTTGCCGTTTTTGTCCATGTTATCATTTTAAACCCATTTTCGGTAGTTCATGGGTATCTTGCTCAAACCACTTAAATAAATCATTGGGATTAAACCAATTATATTTATGTGATTTTATCGAAGTGTGCTAACTTGAAATAAGTTTAATCCTGACTCGGATGTTTTTTTTATTTTGCGTGGGATGCTCGGGTCAGGCCCCAAGTGTTCCAGGTTTAAAGATATCATCTTGCCAATTGGAGAGGACATGGAGACGTGAAGATGCTCGTGCATGCTAAGCCCGAAAATAAAGTGAAAAATATTATTCGTCTAAAATTTATGTACAAAATTATTTATCTTCCGCTGTAAATTTTGTATAACTCTGATATTTATATAGAAATTTTATTCCGCTGCAAATTATTGTACTTTGTGATTCTGTGTTAATTCTGTTTAAACCGTGTAAGCCAATAACAATTTTTCGTTTTGAACGTTCCGAGTTAGTTTAATTACCGACTTTGGACAGGCAAAATGCTAGGTCGTTACAGTTGGTATCAAAGCTTTGGTTCATACAATGCTTGGCTTATTCTGTTTAAAAACTCATTAAAGATAAGGTAGAAATACCTTAGAATGGGCAGAATTGATATATAATCAGCGGATTTTAAAATGAAATAACATTTTTGGAAGTAATTTCGAAAAATAAAATATTTTGAAGGGAATTACTTTCGAAATTAAGAACTTGCTTTGTGAAATGATTACTTAAAGGCTCTTTGTAATAAAGATTTCGGAATGCATCGATGAGTCGTTCGAATCATCGGAAAATAAAATGAAATGGGTTTTTCAAGTGCTTTGCCAAATTAAAATTAAAGGGCTTTGTGAAGAAAAATGAAAAAAAAAGAGAACATTCAAAACTAAAATGGCAATGTCAAGAAAATTGAAATGAAAAGTTTCGAAGTTTATATGTAAATGATTTATGGTTAAAGAATTGTTGATTGAAAGAGAAAAAGCAAGATAAGCACTAAGTGTGGATTTTCGGGAAGTAATTTAAAACTTGGTTTGAGTTTGATAAAGCGAAATTTGAACGATACCCGACTTGAGAAAATGACGGCCGATGAAACGTGAGTTGAAATGGTACTGAAATGGACTTGCATCGAAATTAGCATTAATTACTTTAATATATTCTATCATTATTTAAACTATTTTGTTAAACTTAATTTACAATTAAACTTGTTTTACAAACCTATACTATTTACACTTAGTTGTTCGCTTTATTCGTTATTTTGTTATAACTATTTTTATCTTGTATGTTTTGCCACCATTTATTTATTTAAAAATTAACCGTTCATTGTTTATCTGTGTCCAGCTATTTTCTATTCGTACTGAGCTTTTTACTTTTTGAAATTATTTATATTTAAATAAATTTACTTGAACTTATTATTCTACTAAAACTATTTGTATTTAACTTTTATATAGTATATTGTTTATTTTGCTTAAACTCTTTTGTATTTATGCCTAACATCCTATTCTGGCTAAAGTTATAGCATTATAATTTTTGTATAACTTAATTTAACTATTTTTCTATACAAAAACTATTGTTTATTAATGTAACGACCCGGATTTTGAGCGACTTTGGTTATCGACATAAGCACGATGTCAATAACCAAAACGTCGAAAAATCCTGGTAATTAGTGAAAGAAATTAGAGGGTGAGAAAAGATAAGATAGAAACTTAGAATAGAAGAAGAAGAAGAACACAACATCAGAGTAACACGAATCTCACAGCGGAACGAATAACATATAACAGATAACATATCTTGGACATAAAAGATTTATATGTATATAATAACATTATCAGAGTACATCACTTACAACACAGCGGAAATAACTATAGCTATATGATCCTGAAGCCTCCTGCTCCAGCTCTTCCAGTATATCTGTAAATCCCGACTACTTGACTGCCCATAAAAATTTAGGCACCCAAGAGTTTAGGGGAAACAACAAAATAAACTCCGGGTCAGTCATGGGACTGGTATGAGTAAAACAGTTTAAAAACAGTTGAACAAGTAAATGATATCTCATAAGACCACGCCGCATAACGGAACGGGTTTTTCCCTTATGAGAATCCAAGATAACTTTATATCAAAAACCTTTTGATATTATAATAATGTCTATCAACCACAGTATATATAACCATTTAGCAGAAACGCTTTCATCTCACGTTCTACATATATAGTATACAATCAAAACCGCAAGCACGTATTGGGTAATGGGTTTCCAACTAATGACAAGGTATGGATCCACCTTTCGCTCGTGTACCTCTAGAGAGGAATACACTGGGTTCAACAAGAACATCTTGCAACCCGGCCACACATGACCGACCACTCATTTCGCTTGAGTGTATCGAATGTATATCACCAACAGTTGGGATCAACAACCGTTTCCCGAATGGGACAGCATCAACAATAGATTTTTAGAAGTAAATGAAACTTTAGATCAGGTGATTATACACCCTACTTCGGTGTGACCGACTTAGCCATGCTGCCTGCCCGATTTCTGTCATTTACCAGATGATGAGGCTAGAAGCTACGCTTTCATCATCACATCAGATTTACCTTGAATGCCACATCATCAAATCCATCCAAACACCGATTGACGTCCTCAACAATACATTATGTGTTAGCTAAAAGAAGTTTCCTTCTTCGCTTCCACTCTTGGTACAGTTGGAGAAATCAATATACGTGATCGTTTGGACATACTCTGTCAGACATCCGTCCATAAAGTCATCCAGGAACAGGATGAACCGAAGGCACTATTCTGTAAACAGGATAGCCCTTGCATAACTCCGTCTTCAATTTCCTTTGGCATATATGATTCGCAACGCTTATGCCAATACAGAGTGGTTCTTTGGATAATAATCCAACCGGTCTCTCCATATTAACAACGTTAAAATGGTCAAAACTTCGATAGTCTGTGATTTAACTATCGAATAAAAACAGATGTGCAAACAATGATATTATTTCCAAATGAAAATTATATCGATCAAACATCATTCAACATTTATCTCTTCATTTTCATAAATTTACTTATCTCCTGTTTCCCTATATTCAATATTTCTTATTTTCTACATTTGGAAAATATACGTTATTAACAATGGAAAACATTCCCATTTCTCGTTTTCTTTATTAGAAAACATTTCTGGTTTCTTCTTTGGAAAACATTTCCAAAGCTTCTTTATTGGACTTAGACAGATGTTTAAACAAACCATCGCGATGCCAACCCAAACCATTTCCTTTACTGCCGAACCTTAACTATTCCTTAGTTAAAACGAAGCCAATCAAGTTGGGGTAGAACTACCTCTCAGACCTTAACTGAACAACATTTCTAACTTTGAAAAAGGCAAAGTTCACTTTATATTCCTTTTACTAACTTCCTTACTTAACCCTCGTTCGAATAAATCTCTATTCGATTTATTCTATTTGATTTACTCTTTTTGATATACTCTATTCACTTAACCCTTATCAATTAACTCTATTCGACTACCACTATTGGATTAACTTTATTGGATTAACCCTTATCAATTAACTCTATTCGACTACCACTATTGGATTAACTCTATTTGACTAAACTTCTTTCGAATAAACTATATTCGATAACTCCTTTTCTTTCTTCGAATAAACTATATTCGATTAACTTATTTGCTTCTACTCTAATCGATTAAACTAACATCAGTTAATTCCTTTTTACTTTATCTCTAATCGATTAACTAACATCGATTAGCTCCTTTTACTTTAACACTTAATCGATTAACTAACATCGATTAGCTCCTTTTTACTTTATCTCTAATCGATTAACTAACATCGATTAGCTCCTTTTTACTTTAACACTAATCGATCAAACTGACATCGATTAGCTCCTTTTTACTTTATTCTCTAATCGATTAACTAACATCGATTAACTCCTTTTTAACTTTATTCTCTAATCGATTAACTAACATCGATTAACTCCTTTTTAACTTTGTTTTCCGTTACAACTATTTCCTTTTTATAACGTTTACTTACCGTTACAAATATATCCTATTTATAACTTCTATTTACCGTTACAAATATTTCCTATTTATAACTTCTATTTACCGTTACAAAAATTTCCTATTTGTAACTTCTATTTATTTTCTAAATAAATATTCCTTTTCTATTTCTATTTATTTTCTAAATAAATATCCCTTTTATAAAACCGTGTTCGTTTTATAAATAATTCCTTTTATAAAATCCTGTGATTTTATAAAATTCCTTTATTTCAATATACATTGAAATACTTCTTTTTACATCCCAGGGTCTTTTATGATATTTACAATATCGAATAACAATGATCAACATCATTCCAACACACATAATCCATAACAGATTATATAACATATCATATATCACAATATATGAAAACAGTAAAATAAATGTTGAGGAATCCAGTCGGATTTCTCCAACCTGTTTCCCTGCATCACAGATGTTAAACAATATAGATAACATCACTTTCAGTTCTATATGATATATTCTGTTAAACAGAATCAATATAGAAAATTCAACTAACTGACTAGAAGTTCAATCAAACAGTCAATCAGCCAATATCTAACAGTTCTAAAAATACAACATGAAATTATAAACTGTTCAGAGTTAGTGAGATTTACTCACATTGGACAATCATCGTTAATAACGATAACCATCGCTTGATTTAGACGTATAATTTATTTTGCTATGAATTGTAACGGGCTTCGATTCACTTCCAGTCAGTTCCATTGGGTAGTGTTCGTCCATATGATCCTAACGTGACAAACGGCTCGTGATTCTGACAATATATGGTAATGTTATACATTTTACAATATTATGTATAAATTTTGGTCATAAATCATTAAACTAATTGTAAATAAATTAACTAATCTAATACCTATCAACGTCATCACTGCTTAAACACCCCCCCCCCTCATCTTCATCTTCTCCCAGTAACGTTCAAACCCGCAAAACCAAAGTGCCATTTCTCAAACATTTCTTCACTGATCACTTTCCTTACTACATCATAAATCAACTAAAAATCCCATTCTACACTTTGTCAAAAATAGCATCACCCTATACAAATTTTAAAATGCTCGATGCCTTCTTCCACTCCCACGCTACAGGAACCCGATTATCTCCCTGTCCATTTCGCCCCCTTTCTTTAATCCAAAACTCATTTTCTAATCAAAAATAAATCACATAACAATTACCATCAATTTTCTTTCCAGAATCTCTACAAACTGATGCCATTTTTACTAAACTCGCACTATGCCTTTGTATCGCGACTTCATGACTTCACGGACGGTATCCTGGCAAACATCGACATCCGAAACCCACTGGAAATCGCACACATGCGTTGGCGAACCCCACTAACTCAAGGACAACTTCCGCTTTACCCAAAATAATGAATAGCCGATTTCCTTAGCCCTCGATTGATTTCCGGTAATCGACAGTACTGTCGAACCATAAATTGATGCGCACTTGAAAACTGAGGTACTGAAATGAAGCCCTAACTCTAATGAACTCGAAAATATGGTTATTGAGAATTATGTAAATTTATTTGATTTTCACTCGATTTTTTTTTTTTTGAAGAAGGATTTCATTCGTTACTTTTTGTTTGTGGCGGCATGATTTTTGTTTCCTATTGACCAGGAAAGAATTAGGTTAGAGAGTTAGGGTATTTTATAGGTTTTTGTTTGGATTAAATGTGTGGATTTTAAAGGCCACGCCTTCTTCTTTTGAGGCCACAAAGAATGAAAAGTTGAGAAGAATCCATACGTGACTTATTTTTGATCTTTCACAAGATGTATGGTATTAACCGTACTCCCTTTTGATAACGTTCGTCTAACTTTAGTTAACACACCCGTATTGACCGTTTGTATTGCCATACACATTGAAGCGAGAACCCATTGTAACAAATTTCGTTTATGTACAAGTTGCTATCGACAGAAACAAGAACACCGTTGTGATAAGAAACGTGCCATGATCCCAAAACTATAATAACGTCGGTAGATTAACTTATATTGTGAAATCCCGAAATGTTGATTACAAGGTGCAAAATACTCCCAATAAAAAGTCGCATATTTAATTAATTAAAAATTACAGTAAAATTCTAAAAATTAAATTATCACTACGTCTCAAAAGAACCTTGTCTAAATTCAAACTCGATATCTAATTATTTTGAAATAACCGTTGTGACCGATAAACGATTCTATAGCGACTATTCTGAAATTTGATTTGGACATATCTCAAAATCTACCCGACGAAATCCTGATTTTCCTCTTCCACTAGAAAGATATACTCCACCAGCTCCACACGTTTCTTGTTTCACAGAAATCCGGCTTAAAACGAATCATGTACATTCAGTTGAAGTTCGAATCGCCAAATAGCGAACTGCAGCGCCATTTCGAGCTCGTTTATAATTATATTATAAACTATACATTCAACTGTCGACGATTGAATATATTCGTTATTCAAATTCAATTTCAAACTGAATTAAATATCACAGATGATCCGGTTCACACTATATCGTCATTTCAGCCAATTCTGATTATTTCAGAATTAAATATATTATTTAATTTATTATTTTAATTAAATATTTACCATTATTAAATTTCACGACCATTAAATCCTCTATATCACCATTGATATAATTAAATAAACTAATCATAGCACCTCGGCCAGTGCGGGTCATTACAATCTTCCCCACTTAAAATAATTTCGTCCTCGAAATTGCTAAAAGGTAGAGGACGACCCTATCGACTGGTTAGAACATATTTGTTCACTTCTTAACTTCAGTTTCAACTGAACCAATTCAATTTCAATTAAATTATTAATTAATTCTTATCAACGAAAATTTTCAAAAATCCTGAAAATTTTCTAATGCCTTAACTCTTCGAAAAATTCGCCAGCACCTCCTTTGTACTGGTCAATCGGTCAAACTCCAACTCGCCTCTCTGGGCTATCTCCATCCCACAAGAAAATCTAACAGCCAAGCGGCTTGCCAATTCGGCTCATAAATCTTATATCCAATAGAAATATAAACTTGTACCTTTTGTCGGTATATCATTCTATTACTTCCATATGCTATCAACTCAGCATATACAAGGGTTATCCCAATCAAATTCCAATCTGCTTTTCCACGACACAACCATTCGCTTATATCCGAACCAAATATCATTTCAACTCGAGTTTCTTCTCGATTCCCAACTCTTAACTTGATTATCAACTTACATTTCAAATTTGAATCTCACAATCCAATTTGTCTTGATATCATTCTAATTCAATCTCAGTTACCACTTTACTGGCTTTACTTTAATTCAAATTTTGCTTTCACAAATTTTTGTTAAATTTGTTTTTAATTCACACAGTCTTTTCCTGGGAGTTTTTAAACAGTTTACTCTTTTCAACAATCAAATTTCCTTTTTGAAATTCAACTGAGCCCAAAATCAATATTCCATTAGTTAAATCACTTCTCTATTCCTTTGTCAATATTTGTTAACCAAATATTTCCAATAACCATATTGGCCTTTTATGTTATTTGGAAAACATTTCCTAATATCGCCTTCCTTCATTTTCTAAACTTTAGAAAATATATGCTATTTAAAATCGGAAAATATTCCAATTATTTATCTCTTTTCCAATCTCGTTTATTTCTATACTTAGGAAATATTATTCTATTTCCAAGTTCACACTTATTTGGGTTAAAACAGATGTTGTGTAAAACATCGTTACGACAACCCAAATACTATATTCAACTAGCTCTTACACAACATTGATCTTCGAGCCTGAAATCTTACTATTTATTTGTTAATAATGAAATCAATCAAGTTGGGGTATAACTACCTCTCAGACCTTGACTGAATAACATTTATAACGTCAAAACAGATATGACTACTTACTCGAATAATCAATACCATACAAATACTTATTCACTTTTAAACACGTCTACACTTTCTCTTTCTATTCTTACTAGATTTTATTCTTAGTCTTCCTTTTTATTTTACTATTCTATTTCTAAGTTCGTTTTCTTATCGACTTCTATATATATTGATATATAGATTTCTAGTTGTCAGATTTTCTTAAAAATATTCTAACTCCTTAGATTCCCGGAAAAATTCGCCATAACCTCCTTTGTACCAGGAGCATCGGGATATTCAAATAGCCTCCCATGGCCCTCTCCAATCCAAAAGAAAAAGAAAAAGCCAAGCGGCTAGCCGATACGTCGCATAAAATCTCATATGTGAATTAAATACATACCTTTTCGTCGAGCATTCTATTTATAACTCTTGCATTATCCTTATCCATACCTATCTCATGTATATTTATACATTTCTAATTCATTTCAACTTAATCCAATCATTTTAACTTAGTTCGTTAAGTGATTTTCAAATTACTGGTTTGCCCATTTCACCTTCATATTTGAATATACATGTTCAAATATAGGTTTAACTTGTTTATCAACTAACTGAATTCCATTTCAATTTTATTTGAATTTCCTATATTCAAATTCCATTTCAATTCTCTTATTCAAATTCTATATTTGAATTTCATTTCAATTCACTTATTCAAATTCCATATATGAATTTCATTATTCAAATCTATATTTGAATTTCATTTCAAATCTCTTATTCACATTCTATATTTGAATTTCGTTTCAATTTTCTTATTCAAATTTCATATTTTAATTTCTATATCCAAATCTATTTGAATTCTCTTTATTTCATTTCAATTCCCTTTGAATTTTCTTATTTACATTCTATGTTTGAACTTCCTTTATTCAAATTCCTTTTCAAACTTTCTTTATTCATTCTTTAAATAAGTCTCGATTTCAGTTCCTTTTGAAATCGATATTACTACCTTTGGAAAATAGGTTTTTCCTTTCAACTTCACACTTGTATTTTTATTTCTGAATTATCCAATGATAATTCTTTTTACTTCATTTATAAACTTCGTTTATAAAGGAACTTCTCGTTTTATTTCTTTTAAACAAGTTAATATTTCAAATCTATTTAAAAATTCCAATTGTATATTTTAAATCCCATTTTGAAATCCTACACAACTTGTCTTTCCCAAAACAATTTCAAACAATATCTCTGGTAGTAATTCGTCACTTACAACTCGAAAATGAATACTGATGATGCAGCTGTCATCATCAGAATCTAATTTCCAGCGATCGAAGTGAGTTCAATACTATAAAACCATTTTTAACCTTTTCCACTTTGAAATTCATTTCAAAATATAATTCACACTGCTTGTAAAACAATTTAAAATCTCCCAGGATCTTAAAATTTCCTTACTATTAATCCAAATCCATTTACAAACACTTACCCAATTTTCCAGAAATTTTAATTCATATTCTGTTTTAAATTTCAGAATTAACTTATCTGATTATTTCACTTATATGAATTCTGATCGGTTATTTACATAACCATTCCACTTTATAATCTTACTCGATTATAATATCAACCAATATATCCAATATATATCAAAATATAATTTGGGTAAAATTATCTTTATTCACCCTCTTTTCAAAACATACAATGATGGTTCATCGTATTCAAGTGTTTACAAAATCCCTACCGATACAGTGGATCAAACTGATCGACCAGAATCCATAAACAACTCAACCAATGAATCTCCACAATATAAAACAATTTTTATATCAATAACAAATACGTTCACTCGTACATATACACTCAAACTCAATCTAGGGTATTGTTAACCCTACCTCTACCGAGTCACGCCACAGAGCCAAGTAATTCTTAACTTAAGCTCTGATACCAACTGTAACGACCCGGATTTTGAGCGACTTTGGTTATCGACATAAGTACGATGTCGATAACCAAAACGTCGAAAAATCCTGGTAATTAGTGAAAGAAATTAGAGCGTGAGAAAAGATAAGATAGAAACTTAGAATAGAAGAAGAAGAAGAAGAAGAAGAACACAACATCAGAGTAACACGAATCTCACAGCGGAACGAATAACATATAACAGATAACATATCTTGGACATAAAAGATTTATATGTATACAATAACATTATCAGAGTACATCACTTACAACACAGCGGAAATAACTATAGCTATATGATCCTGAAGCCTCCTGCTCCAGCTCTTCCAGTATATCTGTAAATCCCGACTACTTGACTGCCCATACAAATTTAGGCACCCAAGAGTTTAGGGGAAACAACAAAATAAACTCCGGGTCAGTCATGGGACTGGTATGAGTAAAACAGTTTAAAAACAGTTGAACAAGTAAATGATATCTCATAAGACCACGCCGCATAACGGAACGGGTTTTTCCCTTATGAGAATCCAAGATAACTTTATATCAAAAACCTTTTGATATTATAATAATGTCTATCAACCACAGTATATATAACCATTTAGCAGAAACGCTTTCATCTCACGTTCTACATATATAGTATACAATCAAAACCGCAAGCACGTATTGGGTAATGGGTTTCCAACTAATGACAAGGTATGGATCCACCTTTCGCTCGTGTACCTCTAGAGAGGAATGCACTGGGTTCAACAAGAACATCTTGCAACCCGGCCACACATGACCGACCACTCATTTCGCTTGAGTGTATCGAATGTATATCACCAACAGTTGGGATCAGCAACCGTTTCCCGAATGGGACAGCATCAACAATAGATTTTTAGAAGTAAATAAAACTCTAGATCAGGTGATTATACACCCTACTTCGGTGCGACCGACTTAGCCATGCTGCCTGCCCGATTTCTGTCATTTACCGGATGATGAGGCTAGAAGCTACGCTTTCATCATCACATCAGATTTACCTTGAATGCCACATCATCAAATCCATCCAAACACCGATTGACGTCCTCAACAATACATTATGTGTTAGCTAAAAGAAGTTTCCTTCTTCGCTTCCACTCTTGGTACAGTTGGAGAAATCAATATACGTGATCGTTTGGACATACTCTGTCAGACATCCGTCCATAAAGTCATCCAGGAACAGGATGAACCGAAGGCACTATTCTGTAAACAGGATAGCCCTTGCATAACTCCGTCTTCAATTTCCTTTGGCATATATGATTCGCAACGCTTATGCCAATACAGAGTGGTTCTTTGGATAATAATCCAACCGGTCTCTCCATATTAACAACGTTAAAATGGTTAAAACTTCGATAGTCTGTGATTTAACTATCGAATAAAAACAGATGTGCAAACAATGATATTATTTCCAAATGGAAATTATATCGATCAAACATCATTCAACATTTATCTCTTCATTTTCATAAATTTACTTATCTCCTGTTTCCCTATATTCAATATTTCTTATTTTCTAGATTTGGAAAATATACGTTATTAACAATGGAAAACATTCCCATTTCTCGTTTTCTTTATTAGAAAACATTTCTGGTTTCTTCTTTGGAAAACATTTCCAAAGCTTCTTTATTGGACTTAGATAGATGTTTAAACAAACCATCGCGATGCCAACCCAAACCATTTCCTTTACTGCCGAACCTTAACTATTCCTTAGTTAAAACGAAGCCAATCAAGTTGGGGTAGAACTACATCTCAGACCTTAACTGAACAACATTTCTAACTTTGAAAAAGGCAAAGTTCACTTTATATTCCTTTTACTAACTTCCTTACTTAACCCTCGTTCGAATAAATCTCTATTCGATTTATTCTATTTGATTTACTCTTTTTGATTTACTCTATTCACTTAACCCTTATCAATTAACTCTATTCGACTACCACTATTGGATTAACTCTATTGGATTAACCCTTATCAATTAACTCTATTCGACTACCACTATTGGATTAACTCTATTTGAATAAACTTCTTTCGAATAAACTATATTCGATAACTCCTTTTCTTTCTTCGAATAAACTATATTCGATTAACTCATTTGCTTCTACTCTAATCGATTAAACTAACATCGATTAATTCCTTTTTACTTTATCTCTAATCGATTAACTAACATCGATTAGCTCCTTTTACTTTAACACTTAATCGATTAACTAACATCGATTAGCTCCTTTTTACTTTATCTCTAATCGATTAACTAACATCGATTAGCTCCTTTTTACTTTAACACTAATCGATCAAACTGACATCGATTAGCTCCTTTTTACTTTATTCTCTAATCGATTAACTAACATCGATTAACTCCTTTTTAACTTTATTCTCTAATCGATTAACTAACATTGATTAACTCCTTTTTAACTTTGTTTTCCGTTACAACTATTTCCTTTTTATAACGTTTACTTACCGTTACAAATATATCCTATTTATAACTTCTATTTACCGTTACAAATATTTCATATTTATAACTTCTATTTACCGTTACAAAAATTTCCTATTTATAACTTCTATTTATTTTCTAAATAAATATTCCTTTTCTATTTCTATTTATTTTCTAAATAAATATCCCTTTTATAAAACCGTGTTCGTTTTATAAATAATTCCTTTTATAAAATCCTGTGATTTTATAAAATTCCTTTATTTCAATATACATTGAAATACTTCTTTTTACATCCCAGGGTCTTTTATGATATTTACAATATCGAATAACAATGATCAACATCATTCCAACACACATAATCCATAACAGATTATATAACACATCATATATCACAATATATGAAAACAGTAAAATAAATGTTGAGGAATCCAGTCGGATTCCTCCAACCTGTTTCCCTGCATCACAGATGTTAAACAATATAGATAACATCACTTTCAGTTCTATATGATATATTCTGTTAAACAGAATCAATATAGAAAATTCAACTAACTGACTAGAAGTTCAATCAAACAGTCAATCAGCCAATATCTAACAGTTCTAAAAATACAACATGAAATTATAAACTGTTCAGAGTTAGTGAGATTTACTCACATTGGACAATCATCGTTAATAACGATAACCATCGCTTGATTTAGACGGATAATTTATTTTTCTATGAATTGTAACGGGCTTCGATTCACTTCCAGTCAGTTCCATTGGGTAGTGTTCGTCCATATGATCCTAACGTGACAGACGGCTCGTGATTCTGACAATATATGGTAATGTTATACATTTTACAATATTATGTATAAATTTTGGTCATAAATCATTAAACTAATTGTAAATAAATTAACTAATCTAATACCTATCAACGTCATCACTGCTTAAACACCCCTCCCCCCCTCATCTTCATCTTCTCCCAGTAACGTTCAAACCCGCAAAACCAAAGTGCCATTTCTCAAACATTTCTTCACTGATCACTTTCCTTACTACATCATAAATCAACTAAAAATCCCATTCTACACTTTGTCAAAAATAGCATCACCCTATACAAATTTTAAAATGCTCGATGCCTTCTTCCACTCCCACGCTACAGGAACCCGATTATCTCCCTGTCCATTTCGCCCCCTTTCTTTAATCCAAAACTCATTTTCTAATCAAAAATAAATCACATAACAATTACCATCAATTTTCTTTCCAGAATCTCTACAAACTGATGCCATTTTTACTAAACTCGCACTATGCCTTTGTATCGCGACTTCATGACTTCACGGACGATATCCTGGCAAACATCGACATCCGAAACCCACTGGAAATCGCACACATGCGTTGGCGAACCCCACTAACTCAAGGACAACTTCCGCTTTACCCAAAATAATGAATAGCCGATTTCCTTAGCCCTCGATTGATTTCCGATAATCGACAGTACTGTCGAACCATAAATTGATGCGCACTTGAAAACTGAGGTACTGAAATGAAGCCCTAACTCTAATGAACTCAAAAATATGGTTATTGAGAATTATGTAAATTTATTTGATTTTCATTCGATTTTTTTTTTTTGAAGAAGGATTTCATTCGTTACTTTTTGTTTGTGGCGGCATGATTTTTGTTTCCTATTGACCAGGAAAGAATTAGGTTAGAGAGTTAGGGTATTTTATAGGTTTTTGTTTGGATTAAATGTGTGGATTTTAAAGGCCACACCTTCTTCTTTTGAGGCCACAAAGAATGAAAAGTTGAGAAGAATCCATACGTGACTTATTTTTGATCTTTCACAAGATGTATGGTATTAACCGTACTCCCTTTTGATAACGTTCGTCTAACTTTAGTTAACACACCCGTATTGACCGTATGTATTGCCTTACACATTGAAGCGAGAACCCATTGTAACAAATTTCGTTTATGTACAAGTTGCTATCGACAGAAACAAGGACACCGTTGTGATAAGCAACGTGCCAAGATCCCAAAACTATAATAACGTCGGTAGATTAACTTATATTGTGAAATCCCGAAATGTTGATTACAAGGTGCAAAATACTCCCAATAAAAAGTCACATATTTAATTAATTAAAAATTACAGTAAAATTCTAAAAATTAAATTATCACTATGTCTCAAAAGAACCTTGTCTAAATTCAAACCCGATATCTAATTATTTTGAAATAACCGTTATGACCGATAAACGATTCTATAGCGACTATTCTGAAATTTGATTTGGACATATATCAAAATCTACCCGACAAAATCCTGATTTTCCTCTTCCACTAGAAAGATATACTCCACCAGCTCCACACGTTTCTTGTTTCACAGAAATCCGGCTTAAAACAAATCCTGTACATTCAGTTGAAGTTCGAATCGCCAAATAGCGAACTGCAGCGCCATTTCGAGCTCGTTTATAATTATATTATAAACTATACATTCAACTGTCGACGATTGAATATATTCGTTATTCAAATTCAATTTCAAACTGAATTAAATATCACAGATGATCCGGTTCACACTATATCGTCATTTCAGCCAATTCTGATTATTTCAGAATTAAATATATTATTTAATTTATTATTTTAATTAAATATTTACCATTATTAAATTTCACGACCATTAAATCCTCTATATCACCATTGATATAATTAAATAAACTAATCATAGCACCTCGGCCAGTGCGGGTCATTACAATTAAAGACCATTTTATGTTTTAATTCAGCTTGTGACGACCCCAAAACCCCG
Source organism: Allium sativum (assembly GCA_030737875.1). Taxonomy (NCBI): domain Eukaryota; kingdom Viridiplantae; phylum Streptophyta; class Magnoliopsida; order Asparagales; family Amaryllidaceae; genus Allium; species Allium sativum. The sequence continues at coordinate 128,770,053 of CM060921.1, read as the reverse complement.
TACGACGGTGTTAAGGGTAATCTTCGGAATATAACACATAAACAGATAATAGCAGAACAGAATTAGATAAATACACCAGATAATGCACAAATAATACACTGAATAAACGTAATCATCAGAGTTACACAGTATACCGGATCATACTTAGTACAAAAATAGTTCAGCTATACATAAATGTCTACAACGGAAAACAAACATAATATGTACAATAGGAGTTGAACAACATAAAAAGAGATAAATGATAGAATCCATCTTCTGCTCCAGCTATCTAGAGAGAGCCTGCTAAGACCTGAACACAAGGTTGCCCGTGTAGAAAAAGGGGCACCCGAGTTTGCAAGTGAAACAAACTACGAGTCAGTCATGGGACTGATATTAGAAATCTACTTAACACATTTTATATTATGGCTACTCACAGGACCACGCCATTTTCGCGGAACGGTTTTACTCCATTGGATTTCCAGTGCTTTACAAAAAGTAAATCTTTTAAACATCGCAATGCTTTTTATAAAAATGAAGTCGATATAAGACTCAAGTCCCATCACACAATGCAACGCAAACCGGAGGATAGAGTTTTACCTTATATCGACCAAGATATGCTTAATACGTGTAAAGTAAAATCACTTAAAATGTAAATTTTGTCATTTAATTCTTAATCAGACTCCAACTGCAAATTAGTAAGAGAATGATCCCCTAAGCATTAACCCCGAAGGTCGAAACCAACATCAGACCAATACTCAGGAAACCACCCATCTTAGCTCGTTTCCAGTTAGTTTCTAATTTTATACACAATCATAAATATCAATCATAGACGACATTAATGCCCCATACCACTATGTCGCCATATATAGGTATACAATCAAAACCGCACAGTGTCATATTTGGAAATTGGATTTCCGTCATGAACCAAGGCCAAAGATAGTCCTTACCGAATTCGAGACGCTCTAGCCCGTGTCTCAGGACCCAGACTCAGGTGGGCCCTTGGATCGTCAGGTTCGGTCCACCGATGTGGATTAAAATGCCTAAACTCTGCGTTTCCCCGCCCTATGGGGCGTCAATGAGCCAACGAATGGCTCCATCGGCTTCACATAGTCACCGATATATCCGAAGCGCCTCGCAACAGCAACAACCACACAGGTGAAAATAATATAAATGTCAGCCAGTTTAAGCACTGACACCACCTCTAGCTAGAAGGAAACGAATGCCCTCCCTGAGGTCCTCTCCCGTTTCTGGTTCATACCGGGGTGTGAGGCTCGCGAATTAACATTATACACAAAGCTATGCCACACGGGCCGTGCTTCGATCATCAACCACAAGACTTTGCTTTTCAACAGAAGCCTTGATCATTTGCCACTTAGGCGTGCCACACAAGCAGCTCACTCCATGTGACTGATTTCTTTCGACATATAATCTCTGAGCTCGTACGTCTCAGAGAAGGGCGTTAAGCAAGAGAATAAATTCTCTGCCGCCAAACAGATATATATATTTAATAGGGATCAATCAGCACAGAACAAAATCCAATGTCAGACACACAGTCCATTTACAAGTTCGTTATGGGTCTGAACAAAACCGGAGGCACTATATACCTCGCATATCCATCGATCTCCACATACGTCTAGACGATCACCACCCATAATTCATATTTCGGGATGCCTCCCAATCAGGACATCAGTTATCATCCAACCGAGGTGAAGATCTCCGGTCTTCAACCACCGTCTTCATCATCGATTTCTCATCGTCGATTCAGTTATTCAGAATAGGATAAATCCGGTCTTTCTGAGCAACTCGCGTATATAATAAACAAGTGCTACACAAACACAACATATGCCTTATTCCAATTCATTAGTCACTAACCGTAAATTAGTAAGAGAACGATTTCCCAAATATTAACCCCGAAGGCCGAAACCAACATCAGATCAAAACCCAGGAAACCATTCGACTTAGCTAACCTTCAGTTAGTTTATAAATTTCATATTCAACCATCAAATATTCAATAAACCGGGTAAATTCGGTTTATTTCCATACCATATCATTTATAATATTTTATAACAATTTATCGCTATTTTTATTTATTTAAAAATAGCCAATTTATTCAAACGACGCTTCAGGCCATAACGCGGTTGTGGCGCTGTTTTTCTTCAGATTTTATTTACACATATCTGAAAATCTAACTGTTGGATCTTCACAAATTTTATATCATTAGAAAGATCTTTTCAAAACGAATCCAACGGTTTCAGTTTTGGGAAAATCCGACGGTCGGATCTCCCGGTACACTCGTTTGAAGTTTCGATTTCAAAATACGAACTGCAGCGTCGTTATTCGATTTAATTTAATTATATTTACATATGTATATAAATATAATCGATTCTGGCGCTGTTTTTCTTCATATTTGAATTAAACATTCCAGACAATCCAACCGTTGGATCTTTACAAAGTTGATGTCGTTGGAAAGATATTTCCAAAGCGAACCCAACGGTTTCGGTTTCGGGAAAATCCGATGGTCAGATTTCCCGCACTAATCGTTTGAAATCACAGTTTCAAAACATGAACTGCAGCTTCGTTATTCGATTTATTTTAATTACATTTATATATATATATATAATATATTCTTCGATTTCAAAACCATATTCTTTTCATACATTTGATAAAAATGATATTTTTATCCAACCGACATTTATTTCAACTGTTCACTATTTTTAACAATTCATGTATATAATAAAAACGTGATTTTTATTGTAAAACCATTGATTTCAAAACACGACTATTTTATATAGTTCATATAGATGATAAAAATATGATTTTTATTATAAAACAATTTATTTTAAACACGAATACCATTCAACACATGAATTTCTATTCAACGATTGAATTTCTGTTCAACACATGAATGTTTTCTATAGTTCGTATATGTAAAATAAAAATGTGAATTTTTATTGTTAAAACAATTTATTTAAAACACGAATACCATTGAACACATGAATTTCTATTCAACGAATGAATTTCTATTCAACACATGAATGTTTTCTATAGTTCGTATATATAAAATAAAAATGTGATTTTTATTGTTAAAACAATTTATTTAAAATATGAATACCATTCAACACATGAATTTCTATTCAACGAATGAATTTCTATTCAACACATGAATATTTTATATAGTTCGTATATATAAAATAAAAATGTGATTTTTATTGTTAAAACAAATTATTTAAACATGAATGTCGTTCAACACATGAATTCATATTCAACACTTGAATATAGTTTCAACACATGAAAATAATTCTAACACATGAATATTATTGAAAATTTCGGCAGCATAACGACAGGGTAGTTAAAACCGGGACCGTCCCTAGTACGGATCCTCGCTCTACCTTAAAGCCTCGCAGCTTTTGACAATGGGGATTTCATGCATCTAGTTCGCACGCAGGCGGCATGTTTATTTTCTTTTCCACAAAACTAATCCTTTGTGGTTTCAACCAAATAATTCTCAGCCACAAACGGGTATTTTTCAACAACAATCAATCAATTTCAACCACAAACAATTCTAATCAACCATTCGCTATCAACCAATTTTCACACCAATCACAACCAATAAATATCGTCCATGGTTTGTGGACGAGGGGCGTATATATATATATATATACATATATATATATATATATATATATATATATGAGTATATTTCACTTCTATTTCAACACATATATAATTTTTACAACGCATATATAACTTATACATCGAACATACAACTTATACAACGCTTATACATGAGGTGTACAACGCTTATATAACTCATACTTCGAATATATAATTTATACATCGTCATTTCCATATCGTTTATAATTCAGAAATCTCACATTGGGTTCCACTCCACCATAAATAGCAGAAGGCTCAGAAAAATATTCGGTCTCTTCTAGAATGTAGAAGACGTCCTCACGAGTCCACTGTCTCTTGTTTCACTGAATTTCGTCAACAAACGAGAAAGATATGATTTTTACAGTGAAATCAAAAACCGTAACGCTTTAAAGTGCTATAGAATAGTTTAATTTAAAATCAGCCGTACCTTTCAAAATCTGTTCAAAACTAGGTTTTGATTTTTCATGAAATCCGTTGCTCTATACGACGATCGGCCACTGCCACGTGGAACAGCTTGGAGAGGCGCACGTGCGCCAGATAGGGGGTCCAGTTCGATGGCTCCAGGCGGGCTCGGCGGCGGTGGAAAGGGCTCGACTTTGGCGGTCTGGTTCTCGCGATTCACTTGACGAGAGGGGGTGCAACGACCATGGATTTGAAGCTTGAGGGGAGCTCTTCAAAAACCCCAACTGGGTCGAAGGCTATCGATGCGTGTAGGAGGAGAAAACGCGGAGTGAAGGGAAGAACCCCTTTCCGTCGTGCGCGATTTGTAAATCGGGGAGAGAGAACGATGAAATGGCGAGATATGATTGGCCCAGGGAATTTTTTTATATTTATATATTTTTAAAAATTCAAAAATACCCACTATCTCATACGAACTCCAATCCAAACCCAATGACTGTCGTCCCTAGCTAAATACCCCTATTCCGAACACAATGGGATATGTTTCGTAGGCCCATTCGACTGTTTAAGTCGGTTTTCCTTCAAATTAAAATATAAAACATTCAATATTTATTTTGAACGTACATTTCAATTTGCCGGGGCCACATACTGATTCTAAAAATTCCCAAAACATAAATCTAGCTATGTTTTGACGATACGGTCCCAACAAAACTAGTTTCGTCGAATTCTGAGACCGTTTGAAAAATGGCCCTTTTCTGGTCGATCCAATTTAATAGAGATCGACCAAACACATTTTCCTTTACCACGTTCACATACTAACTTCAAAAATTATGAAATTTGAAACCTAGCAATAATTTGACATCCCGGATCCAACAAAAGTGGTTTTGTCGACTTCTAAGGTCGTTTGCAAAATGGCCATTTTCACGGGCTATATAAACTCTATAGCGACCTTTCTGAAAATTCATTTAGCCATAAATTTTGCTTCCCGCTATGAAACTTCGATTTTTCAGATTCGTTAGAAAGATATTCACTAACAGATTTAAATATTTTGGTTTCACTAAAATCCGTTTAATTTTGCACCCGGTACAGTCAGTCAAAGTTTGAATTCAATTTTTGAAACTACCGCGCCATTTCAGGCCTTGTTTATAATTAAAATTAATTATATTTATTTTCAAGCGTCGATTCAAACACCATTTTCGTCGTTATTATTTAAAATATTTATTTTAAATATTTTAAATCCACTAAAATAGACAAATTAAAATTTTTAAATTGGCTTAGATTTTCCAGGTCGTTACAATGTTAGTATCTTCTTCTTTTTTGTCCTAAGTTTTCAAATTTTTCTAATCTATTTATGTTTATTGAAACCCATTTCCAAACGATAAAATATTTGATAGAATAAACTGTTTTACTTTAAACTATGTTGTGCTTAACTATTTATCTAGCTTATAATATTTTGAAGCTTTTATCCTATCTTTTACGCAATTTTTTTTTGTACCACTATTTTATTCGAACTATTTAGAAGTGAATGCGTGAAACGACCCAAACTTCCCCGTAAGGGAAAGCGCGGATTGAGAACACGACAAATCAGAACGCAACCAGAAGAATATTTCATTACTTATTACAACAATTACATCAGAGTACAAGAATATAACAGAGTACGAATAAATAATATACATTTGATAAATATCAGAGATTTAAATTACAAAGCAGCGGAAAAATAATACATAACACAACTGAAAGAAATACATGGATAAAGAGATTTCCGAGTATAGCTCCAGCTGTAAACCATGATCCTGTAGAAATAAATCTACAAAAACCCAACTATTAGCAGCCCGTGCAGAAAATAGGGGCACCCAGAGTTTAGGTTAAAACAATAAACTCCAAGTAAGTCATGTGACTAGTGTGAGAATTAAAACAGTTATTTAAAACTTTACTTTAAAATAAAGTAAATCAAGCGACCACGCTGTATAACGCGGAACGAGTTTTCTCCCAAGAATACTAGTGCATATAACAAACAGCGCAATGCTTTTTGGAAAAATGAAGCTATTATAAGACTCAGGTCCCATCACACAATGCAACACAAGCCGGAGGATAGAGTTTTCCCTTATAATAGCCAAACATGCTAGGTACGTTTAAACCAAATCATTTTGATACTATTATAAGTGTATAGTGTATAAAACAACTTCAACTATAAATGTATCAATCAAAGACGACATAGTACCCCATCCTACTATGTCGCCATACTATTTCTGCGATCAAAACCGAAATGTCACGTATTAGAAATTGGATTTCCGTCATAAGTTGAGGCAAGGGATGTACTCCTCATCAGCTTTGGGACACTCTAGCAAATGCCTCAGGGTTCCCCGCAGTGAACCCTTGGATCCTCCAAGGCCGGTCTTCCCTTATGTTTGAGGATTAGTTATTCCTGAACACATGTTTCCTGGTCCTATAGGACCTATCCATCGGCTCCGTAGTAACCGATATACCCGAGGCGCCTCGCTATCCCTAATCCAAATAGGTAAAATATAATAAATGTTTGGGCTCCATACCATGATACCACCCATAGCTAGAAGGAAACATCATGCACTCCTTGGGTTCCTTATCCCGTTTTGACTCATACCGATGTGTGAGGATCACAAATTAACCCTATACACAAAGCTATGCTATTTAAATCAGTGCTTTGATCATCAACCACAAGACTTTGCATTTCAACAAAAGCCTTGATCATTTGCATCTCAGCATGTTACACTGACAATTCACGCCATGCGACTGATGTCTATCGATATATAACCTCTAAGCTCGTACGTCTCAGAGAATGGTGTTAAGCAAGAGAATAAATTCTCCACCACCAAACAAAGATATATTTAATAGAGATCAATCAACACAGAACGAAATCCAATGTCAGACACACATCCATTTACAAGTTCGTTCTGGGTCTGAACAAAACCGGAGGCACCTTATTCCTTATCCATATATCCAATACAGGAGAGAGGCCCACGCATATCCCGTCGATCTCCAAGTACGTCTGGACGATCACACTTATTACCTTGTCTTGGGTGTACAACCCAATCAAGACATCAGTAATCATCCAAACAATATGAAGAACTCTGGTCTTTAACCACCATCTTCATCGTCAACTTATCATCGAATCAATTATTCAGAATGGGTATAAACCCAGCCTTTCCGAATAATTCACGTATCTTATAATCAAGTGCTATAAAAACACAACATACGTCTCATTCGAATTCTGAATATTCTTTTATTTAAATATTCATATCCTTTAGGAAAGGTTCCCATTCATTTTATCAAAGATAAATCCTTTAAATTTATTATTTAATCTTCTTTTGGATATCAATTCAAACCAAATTAAGGTTTATCCAAACTAGTCGGGATTAGCGCACCTTACAGAAGTAATCATTTGTTTTATTTCCCAATCCAAGCTAATCATCCCATGGAGCAAAACTGGCAATACTCCACATCTAACACCATGCTGTTATCGGTAAATTTAATTACCATTTCACATTCAAATCTAATTAAATATTTAACTATCGCCTGGAGTAAAACTGGTGATACTCCATTCTCGATCATTTCACAAATTTGATAATTTAAATTATCATTTTCACATTCCAATCTAATTAAAGATTCATTAAAACTCCACTTTGTTTTTATCTTCCCAAAAATCATTATTTAATGATAATTTAACTTTGGAAACACAAACATGTCGCATCGACAATCTACACTATACCACTGGTTTTTGCCGATATATAACCTCTAAGCTCGTATGTCTTAGAGAAAGGTGTTAAGCAAGAGAATAAATTCTCTGCCACCAAACAGATATATATTTAGCAGAGATCAACAATACAGCTCGAAATACAATGTTAGACATGTAATCCTGTCTTTAACTAGGTTAAAGAACCAATGTCATTTAAAACACAGTTCACAATAAACCCAAAATCACATTTCATTAATTATGGAATCTTCATGGAAAACAGATCAATATATAATCGATATCAATTTCCGTACCCGACTAATAATATAAATGGAATAACGACAAAGCCTTTCAAATTCCATATATATTAACAGTCTTCCCCACAAAAGCTCACTTCGATTATTACCAAATCGAAATCCATTCCATTCCAATTTATTTTATTAAATTGGAAAACTTTACTTTGGAAAATTTCCATTAAATCTTAATAAAAAGATTTATAAATTCCAAATCACATTTCCCAGTTAATCGGGTTAAAGAACGAATATCACTAAAAACAAAGTTCACAATAAACCCAATTCATATTCCATTTTACTCCAACTACTAAATATAATTGGAGTTCTAATAATGTTATTCAAAAGATTTATTATTTTCACACGGAGTTTAAGAATAGTGTTATTGAAGACACCATTCACGACAAATGCAAAATCCAATTCTTTTATTCAATTCCAATTAAATATTAATTAATTGGAAAACTTCACTGAATTTTAATTAAAAGATTTATTCGTTTCTCAACTGGGTTTAAGAACAAAGTTATTTAAGACACCGTCCACGACAAACCCAAATCCCAATTTAACATTAAATACAAGGATCTGAATAGAAATTATATCGGCTTATATTCAATATCAAATTCTGAAACTAACGGATGTCATATTGGGAATAATTATATTTGTATCTTCCATATTCCCATAACAATATCCGTATAAACACGGAATCCAATATTGAAATATTCCGAAGATTATTTCCATTTCAGTCCATTCCAATTCATATATTGGAAATTACTGGTTAGATTAAAACCACTCACAAATCCAATTTATTTTATTTAAAAATTATTGGATTTCAAATCTAGTTAATAACTAGTTCATTTTGATAAAAATGTATTTTTATCTTTACAAACGTGGAATTTTTCATCCCAATTCTTTCAAAATCATTTATTATGATTTTACACAAATTATTAATATTTTTAATAATTTTATTAAGACCCTTTCAGTCGATTTCCATAAACGGTCATCGAACTACACTTACAACGACCTTTTACAAATTTGATTTGGGCATAATTCCAAATCCAACCGTTAGATTTCAAATCTCTTATATTGTTGGAAATATCTTTTCGATACGAACCCAACGGTTCCAGTTTTAGGAGAATCTGATGGTCGGATCTCCCGTAATGTCCATTTGAAGTCAATGGTCGAAATTCGCAAACGGCCGCGGCATGGCGCATTCTATTCTGGCCATTAAATATATATATTATATATATTTCATCGATTTCCATTTAAATCATATTTTATAAATCATTTTAAATTCGTATTGAAAATGATTTGAACTTCGTTTTCAATTTTAAATAAAAATTGAATACTCCTTATCATTATAATATTTAAATGATAATATTTTCAAAATATCTGATTTTTGAAAATATTTCCTTTTTGATATTCATTATAAAAATGAATAAAATCAATATAAATTCATTCGCATCAAAATGGTGCAAATCTAATCAACAAGGCTTCATATATTTCAATATTTTCATGTCCATCCCAAATCGGACATTAAAATCATATTTCAAACCTTTACATAATATTATTTTAAAATATTCGTTATTTTAAAATATTCGTTCTTTCTGAATTGGAATCAGACCCAATCAATTACCATATAATTTATTTATACAGATTTCATACAACACATGTACACAACAATAATGACAAACCATCATCCAGAGTGCATTACACAACTGCATAAGCATTAAATATAAATAATTAACGCTTACAACAGTCTGTCAACCCATCGATTGACATACAACTAAACAATTGGGATTAATGTATGTCAAATATCATCCCAATACCCGTGTAGGGTTTCAACCAACAAATACCGAATATTATTTGTGTAGTTGGGCGATGTGTAAGATTTATCGTCCCAATCCATGTCAGATAAATAGGTATACATAAACAAATCGTCCGATTTGTAAATGAATATTTATTTTCATTTCAGGAGAATTTTATGTCATTCACATATACGTTAAAAATTGTATTTTTAACGATAAAATATTTATTTCAACACTTGAATATTTTTAATAGTCCATACATTCAATATAAATGATATTTTTCTTGTTTAAATATTTTATTCAACACATGAATATTTTATACAGTTCATATACACATTAAAAATTATATTTTTAATGAATAAATATTTATTTCAGAAAATTTCGGCATTATAACGGTGCGATATCAAAACCGGAGCAATGTCTAGCATTACCCCTCTCTTGATACTGGCTCGCATCATACACAATAATCACAACCAATCAATAAAACCCCAATTCAATCATTTCTCAACACATTCCAATTTACAACCATAATTCAATCCATACAACCAAAAAAATCATAGTTTGTACAATAAAATAGTGTCTGTGGCTACTAAGCCCCGTCTGCAACCTAGTATATATTTAACTGTAAAATAAATTGAGTGAGGAGTTCTCACTTTGGGATCCACTCCGTCGTGCTTTTCTAAAGTTCAGATTTGTTGTTCTAATCGCAGAATTTGCAAATGAGCTCCAATCTTCACACCGTCTTTTTATCTAGCCTTAGCGCGCCATTCTGGACAACTTTCGCCTAGTGGCCTTTCTTTCGAAATTGGTGCATTTCGCCAGAAATCGTGAAAAGACATATTTTGGACAGCAGACTTTGGACGCGTTTTCTGAACAACTCCGCAATCCAAAATCTAACTTCTATATACTCAAATCGAAGAGAAAATCGTGCTCTTCGATTTTGATAATGTGGAGTTTTGGGCAGAAGCACGCGGTTTGGGAGATACGGGCAAAAATAGGTCACGGTGTTTTATGCAAATCCTGAAATCTATAAAAATGGGCTTTTTATTGGAAAGGGGGGCCATAGTGGTCGTGGATGGTCTAAAGGGGGCGGCGGACGTCGCTGGGGGTCGGGCGGAGGCGCACACGGTCGGTGGTGGCGCTGGAGTGACCGGAGTTGGTGGTTGGGTGTTGATTTGGGGTTTAGGCTTTAGAAATGGAGAAAGAGAAGGAGGAGGCGACGGGGGAGAAAGGGAAGGTTGTGCGCGGCGGTGGGGGGAGCCAGTAGCGCGGTGGCGGCTCTTGGAGGGGCAGCGACGGAGGAGCTTTTTTTATTTTCTTTCAATTTGAACGACGGGAGAGAAAGGTGGGGTAAGGGGGCTTTCTTATAATATATATATTTATTTATTTTATAATCCAAAAAAATACTTTTTCGTTCGGACTCCAAATCGAACCCACCGACTGTCGTCCCTAGTTAATTACCCTCATTCCGAACACAATGAGATATATTTCGTAACTCGATTCGACTGTTTCGATCAGTTTTCATCAAAATTAAAATACAAATTAGTATAACGTTCAAAATTGATTTCAAAGTACATTTTAATTTACCGGGGCCACATATTGACTCCAAAAATCATAGAAAAATAAATCTAGCTATGTTTTGACGATACGGTCCTAACAAAACTAATTTCGTCATATTTGGAGGCCATTTGAAAAATGGTCATTTTCCAGTCGATTAAATTCAAATTAAAACTACCAAACATGTTTAATTTTACTACGCTCACATATTAATTTCAAAAATTATGAAATTTGTAATCTAGCAATAATTTAACATTCCGGATCCAACAAAAGTGGTTTCGACGAAAATGGAGGTCGTTTGCAAAATGGCTATATTTAAGTGCTATATATATATATATATATATATATATATAAATTCCATAGCGACTATTCTGAATTTTAAACTAGACATAACTTTAAATTCTCGTTATGAAATCTGGATTTTTCACATTCGTTAGAAAGATATAATTAAACATATTCTAATGTTTCTTGCTTCACTGAAATCCGATTTATTTTGAATTCTATAAATTCATTTGAAATTTGAAATCGAATTTTCAAAACTACCACGCCATTTCAAGCTCGTTTTATAATTAAAATAAATTCATACGCTTTAACTTTGATTCAAATAAATTTTTAGTCGTTTTTATTTCAAATAAACTATTCTAAATATTCAAATCCATTAAAATAGCTAAAATAAAAAAATTAAATTGGTTCTGAAAATCCGGGTTGTTACAATGTGATTCGATCCGAGCCATTGTGGTCCACGTAAATTAAATAGGAAGATTCGATCGAGGAGTGATACGTGCGGCGTAAATTGAAATCAAATTTGATGTTGATAACAAGATTTATTTGAGAAATTGAATTTGGATTTTTGAAATGATATTGCTAAATTGAGTCGATTTAAATAGTAAAGAAAAAGGGAAATTTGAGATTGAAATCAAGTTCAAGATAAATGAGAGATAAGCGCATGTAAGAAAGCTTATTTGTTAAGTAATCATATATAAAATATGTTGAGAATATCACCCCATTTCTTTTCTGATTGGACAATAGTAGTTAATCAAATTTTAACGAATGCCTAAGTGGGGGGAAAACTGTTTTCCCTTATCGAAACCATACAAGTGAATCAAATGAAATGAAGTGGAATAGAATAAGTTTGAATGACAATATTAATAGGACAAAATTCATATGTATTCAAGTGAAACAGATCAAACGAATTGATTTAATTAAATGCTGGCCAATAAGAATGAAAGAATCAAACGAAATTACTTGGCAAGTAGTCCCTTATGATACAAAGAAAGAGAAAATTTAATAAGAATTACTCAAGGAAAAAATTCGAGTATCCCATGATTGAACTGCAGACACTTGTATCCTTGTGTGCATTTGACCTTCCTATCGTGGCCTCGATTAAACTCATCCTTTGGATTTGAATCATTTGATCTTGGGTAATGTCAATCATACCTTTGCACCTTATGAATTTGGCCAAATATTCTGCTTCGAACCGTTTTACCTTGTGATATTCATTTGATAGTGAACTATTGTACATCCCCACTTGAGTACATGAATTTTTGTCTTGATCCATGTATACCACTTCGTGCCGTGTGAAACTGTGTTTGAAGTAGAACTAGATAACTTTAATTTGTCTAAGATATTATGTAACGGAACCTCAATGAATCAGCTTTTCATAGTAATTGAAAGTGTTTGAAATATAGAGTCCAACTTACGCAAGAAATATTGGATTTTAAAATGTTAATTTTGAGGATTTGGTTCCGGAAATTGTGAAATCAATGTTTTGCAATGTTTTACCAATACTAGTTTGAATATACGTATAATCAGAGTGTGTAGCGAAAGCATAATGCTAATTGTGAATAGAAAGTGTTTCAAGAGATTTGCCAACTAATTGAATAGTGTAACCCTTTCAACAAGATTTAATAATTGAAATTTGAGAGAATAAAATAAAGTCCTATATTTTGAGAAAGGATTTTAATGAAGTTGAAAGAACAGGGTTATTTGACTATCTGAATTATAAATAATTTCTAAGATATTTATTAAAACCCTCGAAAATTTTATAATATAAGAATATGATTTTTTTTGGAAATGTTCGAAACTGTTTGAAATGAAATTCGATATAAAGAAAGATTGATATAAGTAGTATGGATTATAAACGATTTTCCTAAGCTCTGAATTTAAAAAGCTTACTTGATTAAAAAGAACGATAAGAAAATCGTATTGATCAAATTTGATTTCCAAATGTTGAAGGAAAATTTTATGGAAAAATGAATCTCTTAGAAGATATCAACTTATGTATAATTGTCGAAAGTGCTATTTTGAAATAGATTGGAATTTATGAATCTTGATAAGATTTTAATGACTCTTAAAGGTCTTTGAATTAGACTTAAAATATTTGAATAAGATCATTGATTCCGAAATATAAAGCATAAGTTGTATGTTTGGAAGTTGAAATTGTATTTTCAATTGTTCGGAATTGTTTTCCAAATTATTTTGGATATGATGAATAGTTTATAAATTGATTTATGAACTAAGAAAATTTCAACGACTTGAATCCTGATATTTGAAATGTTTGAAAGACAACAATACTATGATTGAAAGTATTTGCAAATTATTATTGCAAAATAATTTGTGACTTCGGGATATGAAATGATTTGATATGTTCCATGGATTTGAGTAACCCATGACTAAAAGAAGGGTGTGTGTGATTTAGGGTAAGCAACCTAGGCATATACAGTGTCCAAGTCTAGACGAAAAGCCGTGAGATATATATGCTCCGCGATTTTGTACTTGGAGGTCCGTGTCTGGACGAAAGCTGTGAGTTACACTTCGATTGAGGTCCCTCGATGATGGTATTTAGGGCTGAGCAACCTAGGAATATACGGTGTTCGAGTCTAGATGAAAACCGTGAGATATATGTGCTTCGCGATTTTGTACTTGGAGGTCCGAGCCTGGACAAAAACTGTGAGATACACTTCGATTGAGAACCCTCGACGATGGTCTGCTTTAGGTGTCCGGAGCGACCTTAATTATCTATATTATTGTGTACGATAGGCTGTCCCTGGGCCTTGTCATGGGAAACTTGAAGAAATGAAACAGAATTTTTGACTAGAAGTTGAAATAAGTATATTTAGTACTTGTATATTTTAGTCATGCGCCTGATCAACGCATGCCTAAAGTTTGCAAGGACGACGATGGACTTGTTAGGCTTCGAGTTATCATATATGTTTGAAGTTTTGAAAGCGATTTTTATTTTTAAATCCCGAAGTAAAGTATGATTCTATATGAAAGAAATATATAGTACTTCAATGGTTTGATATAAAAAGGGATTCTATGTTCGGAGAAAATCATTTCAAGGCTTTCAAATGTTTTGAAATTTATAAATATAGAAATTTATATAGTATTTTCATTTAACTTATCTAATTTATTCTTTTACCTAACTTGTCATCTCCCTAACTATTATATTTTGCATTTGTACCTATGATTTACCCATTTCAAACTCTTTTATCTATATGATTTTACTATTTATTTGTATTACCTATATTCTACCAGTTTATTTTAACCATTTGTTTGTAACTTTTAAGGTTATCTTATATTAAACTCTTTGAAATATCTTAAACCTACTTTTGTTTCAAAATAACTTTACCGTTCTAAACTACTTTTACCTAAGTTGTTATATACTTTAACCTAACTTTCTTTTACATTATATAGCAAATTTCCTTATTAAATTGTAATACAATGATTTTGGTTTCGTTTAGATAATAATTTTGATATAAAAAGTTTTACCAAAATAGTTGTATGATAAATTTGGTATTTAATCCATTAAGAAACTTCTTGATAAGTTCACAAGCTGTTAGAAATTATAATTATTCTGATTTGATAACTTCTAGTCATATTTGGTTCTAATAAGCTTAAGTAAAATTTGTTTTACTTAAGTATAATTTTTACAACACTCCTTTTCGAGGACGAAAAGTTTTAAGTGGGGGAGGCTGTAATGACCCAGAATTTTCGACATTTAAATATATAAATTTATCGTTAAAATAAATATTTATAGTAGGGTTCAATATAGAATTTGAAATTTTATTTATTTTTGAACATAGTTAATTATATTTGGAATTCAATGTATAAATTGGATGTCAAATTTTGTTTTGAGTATATAAAGAGGATTCCTTTGTAGATTGAAATTCTATATGGATGTTTGTTAAAAAGGGAACGCATTAATATTTGTCGGACAATTTGAAATTTATTAGAATATTTCTATTTTTGATTGAGTTAAGTTGATGTTGAAAATGTATATATATTTTTGGGTTTTGACATAAGATTTGGATTTTATCTATTTTGAATGTAGTTGCGTTTACTCCTAAATTTATCTTTTTGCAATTTATAAATGTTTTAAACTTATTCGTACATGTAGCCTTGCATTCTTTTAACTTTAATATGATTGTTTGTAGAAATTTAAAATTTGAATTAAATGATCTACAGTTTCATTTGTATTATAGCTCTGTGTATTTATAACATTCTACTTTTGATTTAATTATTTATGTTTAAATAATTACGGTATTTTAACTTTCTTTAGTTTATATTCTTATTTATACTAAACACATTTCATTTTACTTGTTTTTTTTACTACAAGCATTTATTTTATTCAAATTAATTTTGCTGCTTTACCTTAACTATGTTTTCTAAATTATTTATATTGGATCATTTTTATTGAACTTATTATTGTGGTTAGCTTTTATATGGTATATTCTTTGTTTGCGTAGACTCTTTTGTATGAAATTCTATTTTGACTAAATTGTTTGTATTTAACAGTTATAGTATTTTAACTCTTATCTATTTATTTCAATGAGCTTTGGTAAGAAATTGTATTCGTCCTAAATTAATTTGATCGTTTTATTTAAACTATTGTATTTATCGATCTTTATAACGGAAATAGTTGGATATACGGTTGATGAGTAAACAAGGAAAAATAATTGTGAAATAAATTTTGCATACTTTGTGGTAACATTTAAAATTTAATTTATAGTAAATAGGAGTCATTGGACTTATAATGTATTTTAAATAAGTAAACAACGTTGTTCGTGTTCGGCTGTACACCGTTCACTTGTAGCATTCGTCCAAACCACTTACCCCATTCAGCCCAACATTTAGATCAAGCCAAATCTGATAAAATCTTTGCTTAAGATTGGCAGCAATACCTAGAAATTTTGTGCTGAAATCTGTTGCCATCTGTCCTTGCTTCTCTATGAACGGATTATACGCTGAGATTTTTGCTGCTTACTCGTTCCCTGGTTTCCAATTATAAATACGTAACCCTTTCTACTGTCATTCACAACCAAAACAATGCCTCCCTCCTTATATTACCGTCCATTTTCTTTGTTCTCGAGCAAATCATTTCTCCCCAAAACAAAAGTTAATAGCTTTCCTCCAAAATTCAATTTAGCATAAAATCGAAAATCGTTCACGGTCCAAATGGCCACCGCGCCTCATCACCTAGGTGGCGTTGCCACCTCTGACCTCTTCGCCTGAACCCCTTGATTGCCATCTCTCCGCCTCCGTCCTCCTTGATGACTGAAACTATGCCCATCTACGGCTTTCGCTCTAAATCTGAAAGTCACCAAACCCGAACACCTCAGCTTCCTCGGCCACATCAATCATCAGATCTGCCGTTCCATTGGACCACGCTGCCACTTGAGTCTGGCCTGTGGTGCCATGACTCAAAGTTACCCCTCGACGGTGCTGAAATCAATTCCCTGCCCTTGCCAACCAAGTCAAGCAAACTCCGCATCTCCTGTAAAGTCGTTGTTCCCAGTTTTCCATCACCAGCGGTTGTGTCGGCGTCCTCTGTCTGCTCCATCGTCACCCGTTGTCTTCTGGTCGCTGTGGCGACCAAATTTAAGTTTTCTTACAGATTAAATTGTTTTCAAGTGGTCGATATGGATTTTCACTGAGTATAATTGTTGCTTGGCTATGCTATGTTGGTTTCCCTTTTTCATGTGTGCCTCACCAATATAACAGCACTGCTGTTGACACTTCTGTATAGGGTTGCTTCCTTTTGGGTTAGCCTCTTAGTTGTTTAAGTTGCCACTTTGATTGTCAGGGCTGAACTCTTGCTATTGTGCTAGTTTAAACGTTTATTTTGGAACCCAATAAAACTATATTGTCTGTTCATTTGAACTATTTATATCCCAATTCTGTTAATTCAGAAATCTAACGGTGCAGTTCTAGTTATATGTGAGACAGTGCTAGGCTAGGTTCATTGATGTTAAACTGTGTGGCAAAATATACATACGTAGATTGTCCATGCATGTACTCTTGGTCCTACTTTGCCCTTTCAATACTCGTTTACACCAGGGTCATTCCTCATATAATTGGAATTGGCTTCGCTTTTTGCCATATGCATTATATTGGACATTTGGTTTCACATTACTGTTGCATGCATTGGTTTTAAGCCAAGTACCTCAAATTATATTACTGTAGTAAACCATACATCGCTGACTTTAGTCCACGTTGGAATCACTTTACTTCCCTGTTCTTTTGTCAATTGTGTTATTATTTAAGTATGTGTTTAGATTTGTATAAGAAAGCGAACCAGATTATACTGGATTAACAAAATTCTTTTCAAACAAATAAAATAAAATAAAGTGATCAAACAGTTGTCTTCGAACCCATATGTTATTCACGGTATATGTATTAAAGCTTGGATTGGGCTTAAGCAACCATACATGTCTATTTTATTGCTTGCTATAGCCCTTTTTCTGTTCTGCTGTCGACATGTAAACATTATAATACCTTATAAGTGTTGTACATTCCCTTTTTGTTGTCCATTTTGGCCATTTGTGCTTCATTAAATTGCATATATATATATATATATATATATATATATATATATATATATATATATATATATATATATACACAGTAGTGATTTTGTAAGTACCACTTATTGAACCCTTGACAAAAAAGTGTTGCATGTCACATTTAACATTGAACCCAAGGAGAGTGGCTATTCTTGCTGTACATATATGACACTCTTTATCCTTGAGAACAATTGAATATATATATATATATATATATATATATATATATATATATATATATATATATATATATATATATATAGACATGCGTGCTGTTTTATTTTACTTCCTGTTAAAAACCTAGGGATTAGTCTTGTGTGATGTCATGGTTAGACCTTACGTCTGCCATTGCCATAGTAGATGACTTTGGACCCTTATGCGTGTATACAACTTCCTACTTTCTTATTATTATTAGCCCTTTTGTATGTCAATTCACTCTTAAAGGCAACTGTAGCATTTTCTATACGAATATACTTTAGTTTGCCTTGCGTGAATATGACCCCGCAATCACATTTATTCTCGCACAAAACTGAATGAACGTTTAATTTGCCGTGTGACATGACACTCTTTCGTTGCCTTTTTTTGTCCATGTTATCATTTTAAACCCATTTTCGGCAATTCATGGGTATCATGCTCAAACCACTTAAATAAATCATTGGGATTGAACTAATTATATTTATGTGATTTTATCGAAGAGTGCTAACTTGAAATCAGTTTAATCTTGACTCGGGTGTTTTGTGTATTTTGCATGGGACGCTCGGGTCGGGCCCTAAGTGTTCCAGGTTTAAAGATATCAGCTTGCTAATTGGAGAGGATGTGGAGACATGAAGACGCTCGCGCATGCTAAGCTTGACAATAAAGTGAAAAAAATTATTTGTCTAAAATTTATGTACAAAATTATTTATCTTCCATTGTAAATTTTGTACAACAATGATATTTATATAGAAATTTTATTCCGCTGCAAATTACTATACTCTGTTATTATGCATTAATCATGTTTAAACCATGTAAGCCAATAATAATCTGCCGTTTTGAACATTCCCAGTTGGTTTAATTACCGACTTTGGATGGGCAAAATGTCAGGTCATTACACATATTTTGCTAGTTCTATGGCTTAAAGAAGTAAAAATTTCTTTGAAATGAATGCAGTAAACAGAAATGATTATAACTTGGTTTTGTTATATAGTTCTAATAAACACAAAGTAGGTACAAACGAAAAAAAAATTAGGAAGTGAAATAAATGTGAAATTATTACAACTACGATGTAGATACAAATATAATTTCAAATTTTCTAATGTGCAAATAAACTGATCATAATTGTACTTTCACAATGCAAAATTATGGTTTGAGCAATCATTGGTAAGATAGGCAACCTCACAGCAACACAATATCGATGTATTGGACAAGATGGTGGATCCAACCTTGAATAGTCATTATGCAGCTAAGTTTTTGTCTACCTTGCTGATGCATTTCCTTTAGTGTTCAGGTACATATAATCTCTATTTTTTTAATATTATCATTATATGATTATAATTCAAAGTAGTTAGAAGGTATGAAATTATCTACAAGACCTGATAAGTCTGAGTGAAAATTCGAGTCAGCTATATAAGAAGTATTACATGTGTTGGTCTTTCCTTTTATTAAAGTAATATATACGATTTTTTTACGAATGCTCAATATCCCATATTTTTATTTTTTCTCTCACATGTATGACTGTTGTCAAGTACTATTTAATGTTGTTTTTCTAACATTGGGACAAGGTGCATTACTTATTTTTGTAACACCCCGTAATTTTATAATATTAAAATTGGGAAAGTAAAGAATACTTAATTTTTATAAGAAGAATAAAGGGAAATGGGTTGCACCATTGCGTTCGTCTCGGAATTCTACTTGAGATAGAGGCCGAGATTGCGTAAAATGGATACAGTATAAAGAAGTTATGGAGCTTAAAAGATTTCAGTTTAAACCAGAATTAAAATAATAATTAAAATCAAATTCGAAATTCAAATCAGCAAGAAGCGGTATGGGCGGGAATTATCCCGCTCTAGGATGTCGACCCCCCCGTAGGGGTCGACCCCATCGGCCAGATCTGGGCAATGACGGATTTTGGAGAACAAGAGATTATGTGGCGTTCTCTAATTGGCTGGGTGATGTATTTTTCTGGTTTGGATCGTTTAAATGGATCCTAACCTAATATAAAGCCCCTAATTCACATAATACACCTATATAAACACACCTAGACCTAACCCTAATTTCATTACACTAATTCATACGCCTCCATGCTGCCACAACCTAAACTAGTCTTTCTTCTACACTAAAACAAATCGGAATAGAGTATTCATATTGGAAGATAAGAATCAAATTCTACAACAACAGTTTAGCTAATCAAATTTAGAATACAAAATTTAGATCTATTTTCTCTTCTACCACTGTGAGTCCATGTTACTTTCACTTATAATTAATTAAAAGTAATTGTGACAAGTTTGTGAATTTGACTATATGAACATGCCTGTAAGATGAATCATATCATGTTTGGTGGATTCTTATCTTTTAGATTCATACCTAAAGTTCATGTTCCGTATGCCTTATTAGATCTATCTTATTGTTCTATGCTAGTTTATGTTCCATATGCTAATTAGATCTATTTTTTTGCTCTATGCTAGTTCATATGCCTAATTAGATCTATTTTGTTGTTTTATGCCAATTCATACTTCTTATGCTTATTTTTATGCCAGTTTTGATGTCATGGTTCTCTTCCCCTCTTCTCTTCTTTTCCTTTTTATGAGATTAGGCAAACTGCAGACCTAACATATTATTATACGTACGAATGACGTGGTAACGTTGTGGGAAAATTTTGGGGAATTTATTGAATAATATGCAGTTGGGCATAAAAAGACTTGAAATCATGTAGTTGATTTGGGGCATGAATTGGTATAGTTTGGTTACATGAGATTATGGACATAAATTTGGATTGAAATGATGAACATATTTTAGATTGGAAATTATGGGTATATTTTATAATCCAAGATTTGAAATTGGGAACATGAATTGAGAAAGTGATAATGAACGCCTAAGACACGAGGTTAGATTCAAATTGTGGTATAAGACTGCCCGGAACCACCCGACACATCCAGCAACCGCAATTTGGTTATCTAATGTGAGAGGTCAAAGGCACAAATTAGATGCGTAATAGTTCAAAGACACGAGGTTAGATTCGGATTGCGGTATAAGACTTCCCGGAACCGCCCGACATATCCAGCAACCACAAGACGGCAATCTAATGTGGGAGGTCTTGCAAGATTACGGTTATAATGATTTAATAAACACTTAACCAAGATAAGACATGTAGTAAGACAAGGGGGTTAAGTGGGTGACATGTGAAATATAATTTGAAGCACTTAACCATGGTGAAACATGTAAGAAGACATGGGAATAAGAAGGGGTTAAGTGGGAATTCCTAGTGGGGACCAAGCTTAGGAGGGAAGCTTGTGTCATGTTTGTGGACCCTTTTCAACTAGTAACCCATTCCGTATCTATGTGATCTCAAACTAGGTCGGGGACGGAACACACTTACTGGGTTTGATTGTAAGAGGTCAATAAAGAGTTAGCGGTGGCAACGCAAGTCCAACGGAGTCATGTGCATGTATGGGTCTGGGCTAGTAGGTAAGATGTTGTTGCATCATGTAGATATAAGTCGTGCCTTTTAATAGTATCGGGTTGCCACTTTAGGGAGTGATACACCCTACCGTGGGACCAGCACGGGTATCTACGAGTTAGGGAGCCGACCGAATGGGGAGGGTAGTGGGTACAACTAGTGGAGATAGGAGCAGGCGACACCTATGACAGCAGCTAGGAGTACACGAAACTACCATTATTATTATGATTAGTAAGAGGGATCAACTTTCAGTATGGGACTAGTAATGGTGCGGTGTAATTAGCATTGATGCGGTGTAGGAATGATCTTATAGTGAATAGAAGCGCAATCAACGTTATATCCTGTTCATCTTGTTCACCTTGTCATACTTGCTTATGTTACAGTCATTTCTTATATCCAGTTTATGTCCTTATCCTGTTATTTTACTAATTATATAGTTAGAGTCACTGGACTCGCCAGACTTTATGTCTGACCTGTTTTGTTTCGCCTCTTTTCTTTCCTCCCCCTCCCCCTCCAGGTGCTCAGGGTGGGACTAGTGGAGCTTGACTTGGATTTCTTTCTTCTTGAAGTACTTGGAAGTGTTGAGAGTAATGCTCAGCTTTATCTCTTTTTCATTATGGCTATTTGGAGTGGGATTATGATTTTACTTTTATGTATTCTGATAATAAGTTCGTTCAAGATGGATATTTATGTACTTGACTCTAGTATGTGGTTTTGATGTTGTAACCAAACATCTTTTGCTTTTCCGCTGCAATGAATAAATTTGAATCTTCTTAAGTACCATTTTATATATCTGTCTTGTGATATTCTGTTTATACTCTTATAATACTCCATGAAAGTTAATGCACTCCCTTAGTGAGTGACATTAATGGACGAGGGGTGTTACACATGGTATCAGAGCTGAAGGTTGCCAGAACAGATAAAAGATTTTGAAAAATTGTTTTCAAAAGCATTTTTAGAAAGAAGTAATTTCAAAAATATGTTTTAAAGAAGGTGTTTTCAAGAGAAAGGTTTATTATGAAAAACATAATCCCAAAAGCCATATATCTATCTCTCGATTCTCTGTTTTGAATCTCTTTTTTCTTTCGTTTCAGCATGTCTGGGGATCTTAATCTTCCAGAGGACGTACAAATACCGGGATGGTTCCAAAGGTATCTGGAGGCTAGGACTACTGCCGTAGGACCAGCAGATGTTCCTCTTCCCCCAGTTGCAACCGCTTCTCCTCCTCCCCCTCCTCGTGTAGACGCTTTTTCGAAGATATGCAAAGACTTCCGTGCGATGGGCAGAAAACCGTTTCATGGGACTGATATGTTTGTCGAGGCTAGAAATTGGCTCAAGGAAGTGGAGGACTTGTTTGGTATCTTTGGGATAGACGATGGAAGGAAGGTTCAGCTAGCTACTTGGTTGATGAAGGACGAAGCTTCCTTTTGGTGGGAAGTAACTGATGGAGGACGTCCAGTGGAGACGTGGGTGGATTTTAGACGAAGGTTCGAGCTGAAATTTCTTTCATAAGCAGAGGAGAGTTTATACATGGAGAGGTTATTGGCTTTGAAACAAGGGAGTTTGTCTGTGAAGGAGTACGTTAACAAATTTAACCAGTTAGCAAGATTTGGTATGGAATTAGTTAATACACCATATAAGAAGGCCTTGAGATTTGCTAAGGGTCTGAGTGAACCATTGCACGGGTTAGCTATGTCTCACCTTCCTATAGGGGCTACTTTCGAGAAACTTGTTGACATGGCGTTGATGCATGAAGAGAAGAAAGGTGTTAATGCTACTACGGCACAGGATAAGGAAGGGGATCCCAAGAAAGCACAGCAACAACAAAAGAAAGGCGGTTAGGATAACAAGGGCCAAGGGAAGAAAAAGTGCGTTAATTGTGGAACAATGGGCCACTTAAGCAAAGACTGTAGGAAGAAGAAGAAGACAAGTTGCTTCCAGTATGGTGAGGCAGGATATATGATTAAAGACTACCCAAGGAGGTAAGGACAAGGATAGAGGACAGGATCTACTTCTGGAGGGCAGGTTCACGCTCTCATGGCACCTCCATAAGAGAGAGGTAGAAACATATCTGTTGAAAGTTTGATTTTCCTTTTTGATCATCCTGTTCGAACTTTGTTTGATTCTGGCGCTTCACATTCGTTTATATCTGCTTCGTTAGTTGAAACACTACACCTAAATACTAGTCTAGTTATGGATCCCGTTGTAGTCTCAAATCCTATTGGGGGTACGGCTCATCTTTCTATGTTATGTCGGGATTTGAGAATATTTGTGTATGGCGTTGAGTTCAAATGCAACGCTTATGTGCTTGGCTTCACCGGCCATGGGTTGATTCTGGGAATGGATTTGCTAACCAGGTATGGTGCCATTCTCTATTTTGAAAAGAGGGTAGTTAGATTGTTGACTAGTTTGGGTAATTCTCTCGATATCTCATGTGACTCTAAGGGTTATGTTATTCTTAGCTACCTAGAATCTCTTGACACATCTATTGATGATTTGCAATCTGTTCGAGTAGTCCGTGAGTATGCAGATGTCTTTGAGGAGGTTAGGGGCTTACCTCCAAAATGCGGGATAGATTTCCGTATATACTTGGTGGACAATGCAAAGCCAGTTGCATTGCTTGTGCGCCACATGGCTCCAAGAAAAAGGAGGGAGCTTAGTAAACAAGTGAAAGAGTTTCTTGAGAAAGGGTTTATAAGAAGAAGTATCTCGGAGTGGGGAGCTCCCGTTGTTTTTGCTACGAAAGCTGATGGTTCACTTAGACTGTGTGTGGACTATAGGGAGCTAAATAAACTCACGAAGAAAAATAGACACCCATTGCCGAGGATAGATGATTTGTTTTATCAGTTGGTTGGTGCTTCGGTTTTCTCGCAGTTGGACTTAGCTATAGGATTTCATCAATTGAGAGTAGCTGAGGATAGTATAGATAAGACTGCTTTTAGGACTCCCAATGGTTTCTTCGAGTGGCTCGTCATGCCTTTTGGTTTGACGAATGCACCCGCATATTTCGTAGACTTGATGAGTAGGGTGTTTAGGGAGTTTCTAAACAAGTTTGTGGTGGTCTTTATGGATGATATTTTGATATTTTCTAGAAGCGAGGAAGACCATGCCCTACATCTTAGGGAAGAATTAGAGACCCTTCGGGCACATCAACTCAAAGCTAAGTTCTCCAAACGTCATTTTTGGAGGAAGGAAATGAGGTTATTAGGACACGTGGCCTCTAAGGAAGGGATAGCTGTGGATCCCGCGAAGGTGGTAGCAATCCAAGGTTGGAAGGTTCCTAAGAATGCAACAGAAGTAAGAAGTTTTCTTGGTTTGGCGGGCTATTACAGAAAATTCATTAAGGACTTTGCTAAGATATCAACCGCACTTACACGGTTGACGAAAAAGAATTTGACCTTTTCTTGGGATGTTTACCGTGACGATGCTTTCCAACGTTTGAAGAGGGCATTGACGACAGCTCCAGTTTTAGTTTTTCCTGATGGGAGTAAACCGTTCACAGTGTATACCGATGCTTGCAGGACAGGGCTTGGCGCAGTTTTGATGCAAGAGGGAAGGGTGATATGCTATGGTGGAAGGCAGTTAAAGGCCCATGAGAAGAATTACCCTACCCACAATTTAGAGTTAGCTGCCATAGTTTTTGCGCTTAAGTCTTGGCGTCACTATTTGCTTGGTGAGAGGTTTGAGTTGTATACAAACCATAAGTCACTAAAATACCTGTTCTCTCAAAAAGATCTAAACTTTAAGGCAACAAAGGTGGATGGAGTTCTTAGCATCCTACGATTTTGAGATTGCATATACCCCTGGCAAGGGTAACGTTGTAGCAGACGCCTTGAGTAGAAAGAAGTTGACTTTGAGTCCTTTGTTTGTCGAGCGGCATAGCTTAGAGTATATCTCTACCTTTGACTTTAGACCCTCTATTGATTATGTACCCGGTTTGTTGGCATCATTAGAGGTGCGACCTACGCTTTTGGGACAGATAGGTGTGGCACAGCGAGATGACCCACAGTTGATGGAGATAGTAGACAAGCTCATAAGAGATGAGTCTTCGAGCCATCTTAGTAGGTATACTATCAATGACAAAGGTCGGTTACGTAGGGATGGGAGACTTTGCGTACCTCGAGACGACAGTTTGAGAAATACAATCCTTGAAGAGGCACATCGTTCTAAGCTGACCATACATCCCGATGGAGACAAGATGTATAGGGATATGAAGCGAGTTTTCTTTTGGGCCGGAATGAAGAAGGATGTGGCTGAGTTCATTTCTAGACGCTTAGTGTGCCAACAAGTCAAGGCTGAGCAAAAGAAGCCTGGTGGTTTGCTTCACCCTTTAGAGGTTCCACAATGGAAGTGCGAAAGTGTTTCCATGTATTTCGTTGATGGGTTGCCGAGGTCAAGGAAGGATAATATGGGGATTTATGTAGTAGTGGATAGACTTACCAAGAGCGCCCATTTCATTCCTGTTAAGAGTAAAAGAACAACGGCACGGTTAGCATATGTTTATCTCCGAGAGATAGTTTGTCTACACCGCATACCTTCTAGTATTGTGAGCGATCGAGATCTTATTTTCACTACTGAGTTTTGGAAGAGATTGCAAGAGGTGGTAGGAACGCAATTGTGTTTAAGTACCGCTTATCACTCTTAGACGAACGGCCAGACAGAAAGAGTGAGTCGGATTCTAGAAGATCTTTTGAGGTTATGCATCTTGGACTTTGGAGGAACATCTTCCATTAGTAGAGTAAGCCTACAACAACAGCTATCAGACTAGTATTGGCATGGCACCTTTTGAAGCTCTATATGGATGACCTTGCCGATCACCTACTTGTTGGTGGGAATCTACAGATAAGATTTTGCTTGGGCCGAGATGATTAGGGAAACTTCAGAAAAGATAAACTTGATTTGAAGACGCATGAAGACGGCACAGGACCGTCAAAAGTCATATGCTGATAGGAGAAGGATCGATCTTGAGATCAGTGTTGGAGACACAGTCTTTATCAAAGTATCACCATTGAGGAATGTAGTTCTTTTTGGGTCTGTAGGTAAATTGGCACAAAGGTTCGTAGGGCCATTCCCCATTACAGAAAGAATTGGACAGATGGCCTACAGAGTGAAGTTGCCTGAGAAGCTTAGTGGTGTGCATGACATGTTTCATGTGTCGCGTTTGAGGAAGTGTTCACATGATACTGCGGAAGTAGTAGAGCCGAGCATGCTTAGAGAAGTGGAAGTAGAGTGAGATGCCACGACTAGATGAGCTCCTATATGCATACTTGGATCTGAGGTCAAGAAGTTACGCAACTGAGAGGTCAAGTTGGTTAAAGTCCAATGGGGAGATGATCAAGGAGACGCGACTTGGGAAATAGAAGATAAGATATGTGCATCGTACCCTTTTCTTTTTGAGGGTATGTTCTTAACTTCTCCTTTTTCTACCACTTTGTTTATACTTGTTCTAACGTTTAGTGTATCCTCTCGATTATATCTTTGATCTTTAGGTAGAAAATCATATGGTTGTAAACATATGTTTGAGACATGTTATGTTTGGTGGATGCAAGTGGATGTAAGAGTTTGCTAGTGGATACGTTTACACACACATTAGGCACTAGATCGGCTCAATCACCTTCATATTGCATATGAATGAGTGTGCATATTTAAGTTAATAGATGTATATTGAATGTGTTATCATATGGATATTGCATTTGAATGAATAGTTGTGCACTCATATAAAAATGATATGTATTATTAGGATTCTTTTGCATACATAATGGAGGCATGGCACTATCATGTTTCGCATTAAGGAGGTCAACTGAATCAGTAGACTGAAAAAGTCGAGTGTGTACGACTTGTGCAGGATCTATAATATGGCTATGCGGAATGTATGTGATAACTTAATATATTCAATAGTTACGCAGGTAAAAATTCGCAAACAAGAAATATATCACTAACAAATATAAATGTTGTAAATAAAGTAAAGTAGAGTAACGACACCAGGATTTTTATACTGGTTCGGACCTCCCGTCCTACGTCCAGTCCCGAAGCTCCTCTTCGGCTTTTCACTAAACAACACCCTCGCTTCACCCGGAGGAACAGGTTCACAACACTACTTGATTTGCGGGCTACAAGTTTACCCACTTGATTTCACGGGCTACAAGCTTACCCACTTGATTTCACGGGCTACAAGCTTACCCACAAGACGATTACAAGAGTTTGACCTTGAATGTGTTCTTTCTTCAACACTGATTAGTCAATGATTGAGTACAACCTTCCTATAATCTTATCCTCAAATATATATTAATGTTTGCAAAGATTTGGAAGTGTATTATCGAGTTGAATCACAAGTGTGTTAAACATGCTTGGAGATTCAAACGATAATTGAATGCTTTTGAGTGCTTTTAGAATGCTAAGAATAATACAATATAGATCAGAGAATGGAGAGAAAATTCGGTGATTTGATTGATTGAAAACTGATGTATTTATAGTAATTGAGAAGTTGCAATTGTTGGTGAAAAATTGCAATCAAAAGAAATGATTTTAAATGAAGAGAAATGGATGCAACTTTTCAAGAAAGAAGATGACTCTTCATGAAATTCAAAAATAGGTCGACAGGAAAAATTAATAGGTTGACAGGTTTTTGACCGTTATTTCAAAAAGCTGTTGACCTGTTAATTTTAACAGGTTGACCTGTTATATTTAAAAATAGGTTGACCTGTTATTTTTAACAAATTGACCTGTTTTTGTCAATATACAGTAAAAACGAGTTTTCATGCATAATTTTGAAATCAATGAGAAGTATGATTATTTAAGGATAGATTTTAACATAAAATATTCTAAATAACCAACTTCTAACCTATGAAACCATTGAATCTTCTTTTTGTCGATCATGAAGCTTCTTCTCGTCATTAATCAAAACGATCATTAAAAGTCCTTGACTCAACATTCTCCCCCTTTTTGATTGATGACAACATAGCTTTTAAAATATGATCTCCATTGCTATCTCCCCCTGTATATATGCTCTAACTCCCCCTGAGTATATGATCTCCCTGGACAAAAAATAACTAAATCTCTGCAAAAAGAAGGTTAGTAATCATTCTCTCCCCCTTTGTCATCGACAAAAAGGGTATATGAAACACCTTTAAAGATCCAACAACATTGAACAACATACGTAGAGTGTTATACAAATTAAGGATCATAACAAAACAAAACGACCTAAGTAGCAACCTTACCTAATTAAACATAGCACCAATCACATACAAGTACTAATAGAGTGTTTTAACATAAAATAGGATATAAAAGGATAGATCGAATCACTGAGGTGGCACATCTGAATCAGTCTCGTCTACTTCTTCTTCGTCTGATTCCTCCTCTTCATCTTGTTCCTCTTCCTCATCATTTCCTTCCTCAATGTATGAAGTACCACGTCCACGACCAACATGGGCACTCGCTCCAGAACTAGTACTTTCCTCTGAAGTAGACCATGTAAAAGTAGGAGGCATTGGACGTTTTCCCGGATTCTGAACATGTGTGGCTGAAGATGAAGGTCCGCAAGAAATTGCATCCCAAAGAATGCCAAAGAAAGACTTAAGCTTGTTAAAACGTTTATCCATTTTGGTGTCTAACCGATCGAGCTTGGTATCGGTTCGCTTGAGTCTTGCTTCTAACAGAAATTGATTTCTTGCTATTTGTTCAAGAGAATCCTTTGTTGTAGAATTTGGTGAAGGAATCTTAACATCTTCCGATCTTGGAGTAGGAGCTTGTGATGAAGATGCTTCAGGAGGACCTCTATGTTTATATTGCTCAAATGGAATAATGGTCAAGCATGGATCCGGAAGTTTCATTCTCTTCTTTGATATTTTATCAATACACTTAGGTGTTGAAATTTTGGATTTCGGAGATTTTATTTCGCAATTCATGAGGAGACGCATTATATATTCATTGTAAAATAAATGTTTGCGAGAACGTTCATTTACCAACGATATCTCATCAAATATCATATCAATCCAGTTGATATTGATATCGCCATATATAGCATATAACGCCTTAAAATTTTCTTTGTAGATGGCATCAAAATTACCGGTTCGTGGCAAGAGAGAATGAGTAATACAATGATGGAGAATTCTAGCCGTAGGTATCAAATTTATTCCTTTAGCACTTGACTTGTGATCTTCAATGAATAAATGGCTAATTTTGTCTCTAATATGAATGGGACAGAAATCAAAAGAAAATTTTGTACCATTATCTGAAGATTTAAGAACTTCTTCCATTCGGGACTTGGAGATGAATACTTGTTGATCACATACAACTGACCATAAGCAATTTGATGAATTTGCTGGCTTGTACTTTTCCAAATTGAGATTAGCATAGAATAATTTTATCATAATGTGATTAATCTCAACATTATTGTCCTCAAAACTAAGAAGAGATGCAATTTTTGCTTTGGTTGCAATTTCTTTAACATCATAGAGGAGAAAATCAAAGTATTTGATAAACATCCCTTCATGAATGGTATAATCTTTCATCTTATTCCATCTTGTTATAGCAATCGGATCCTTAAGCCAATGTTTGATTTGAGCATCTATGGGTTGTTGTTGAGAAGTAGAAGAGGAAGTTTTTGATTTCTTTGATTTTGGTGCCATTGAAGAGAAGGTAATGGAGTTTGAGGAGTTAGGATTTGAAAAAAACAAAGTTGATTTGAGTAATAAAGAGGTTAAAAACGAAATAGTGTGTTGATATTGGTGGTTGAACCGACTATTGGATGTTTAAAAACATTATAACCCGAAAACGGTCGACGTAAAATAGTATACCGGTCGACCTAATTAGTTTCTGGTTTGAAATCGAAGAAAAGATGCTAAAGTCGGTCGACATAAAATTGTAACCGGTCGACCGGATTCTATGGTGTTGAATTCAAAAACTGTAAAAGCCCGGTCGACCTAAGCAAAAATTTCGGTCGACACTTTTTTTCATATTTTGCTGAAACTTTTTCGGTCGACATAAAATTTGTGACCGGTCGACCGTGAAAACTCTCTGGAAATTTTTGTGTCTTAAAAACCGATCGACCTAAAATTATTACCGGTCGACCTGTTCGTGTTTCAAGAGACCGGTCAACATCTTTTTTTTCAACCGGTCGACCTAGATAGTTCTCTGGAAATAAAAAGTGTACAAACCGGTCAACTGAAAATTTTCTACCGGTCGACCGTTTTTTTGATGGAAATGAATTTTCAGCCTTTTGTTGATCGAATTCAAAGCCAAACAAAGTATTATTATAAAAATATATAATAAATATATGAAGTAAGAAATAAAAACATTATTGAAAATATTATAAAGCATCTCCTTTGATCCGATATAAAGAACTCATTTTCTTGGTTCCCACGGAGAGTATTTCCCACTAGCGCCTTCATTTTTGTTGAAATTTTTATCCCACGAGTTCGGTGTTCTTGTTGATGATGATGGCATTTGCGTGGGTTCATGAACATTATTCTTGTTTGAACCACAGAAAAGTGAAGCTAGCTGTTCGAGATACGTTAAGCGAGAAGAAGTTAACCTCTGCTCGTAGTACATCTCCCTTTGGAGATCGACTTGGTGTTTTTGATAGTGGTGTATCTCGTCAATTTTTTCTTTGGTTCATGGGGAACAGAAAAGAGCCTTCTTGCATCGTTTTGATGTTGGAGTATTTCCAGGTGTACGAGAATTCTGATGAAAACCAGGAGGGTGTTCCGGTGTCTTAGGGGAGTAGTGTTCTTCGGACTCGGAACTTGTTATGGTGATGTGCGATTTTCGTGCACATTCATCACAGATATGAGCCATGATAATACGTTGTTTAATGGAGATTAGAAAGATAAGTTGTCTAAGAGCACTCAAAAAAAATATAAACATATATATGGAAGGAATTTTCTTTTTGGAGAAAGAAAAGAGATGGTTCGTATTTGTTTAACCATAGAAAAATTCTCTTCTAAATATAGTAAAAAGACATTGGTTTCTGAAAATAATTTACGAACTCTTGATATATGTTAAAAAGATTTTTTACTCTTCGAGTTCTTTTCTTGAAACCAACCCTAGCTCTCTACGTAAGTTGACAAAACTTGATTCCAGTAGAGGCTTTGTAAATATATCAGCTAGTTGATTTTCCGTATTTACGTATTCGAGATTTATATTACCCTTTTCAATGTTATCTCTCAGAAAATGATGTCGAATATCGATGTGTTTAGTCCGAGAGTGGTTAACTGGGTTTTTGGATAAATTTATTGCACTCGTGTTATCACAATGTATAATAGAATTCGATAAGTTTATACCGAAGTCTTTAAGTGTTTGTTGTATATATATAACTTGTGTACATGCTAGTGCCGCTGATATATATTCCGCTTCACACGTCGAAAGTGAAACACAATTTTGTTTCTTACTAAACCAAGAGACAAGTGATTTTCCAATAAAATGGCACGTACCACTTGTGCTCTTTCTATCCGTTCGTGATCCTCCGAAATTAGCATCACTATATGATACTAATTCAAATGTACATTCTTTTGGATAGAAAAGACCGAAATCTTTGGTTTTATTAAGATAGCGAATTATACGTTTCACTGCTCGTAAGTGTGATTCTTTAGGATCGGCTTGAAAACGTGCACACAAACAAACACTCATCATAATGTCAGGACGACTAGCTGTTAAATATAATAGAGAACCTATCATACTACGATATAACTTCTGGTCAACATTCTTTCCAAATTCATCTTTTTCAAGATGTGTGGTCGTACTCATAGGAGTTGGTTTACCAGAGGTATTTTCTAGTCCGAAGCGTTTAACTAGATTTCCGCAATATTTTTCTTGATTGATAAACATACCATTTGAAAGCTGTTTGATTTGAAGATCAAGGAAATATGATAGTTCTCCCATATGTGACATTTCAAATTCTTTGGTCATAATATTTGCAAATTCTTTGCAAAGTTCATCGTTTGTTGAACCAAAGATAATGTCGTCTACATATATTTGGATAACTAATATATCTTTTCGAGAATGTTTAATGAATAAAGTCTGATCAACTTTTCCAATTTGAAATCCAGAATCTATGAGATAGCTTCTTAATCGTTCATACCAAGCACGAGGTGCTTGTTTTAATCCATATAAAGCTTTCTTAAGTTTATATACATGATCTGGATATTTCTCATGTACGAACAAAGGAGGTTGTTCGACATATACATTCTCTTTGATAAACCCATTTAAAAAAGCACTTTTGACATCCATTTGATAAAGTTTGAAATCATGATGACACGCAAAGGATAGTAATATTCGAATAGCTTCTAATCGAGCTACGGGAGCAAAGGTTTCTTCATAATCGATACCTTCTTCCTGATTATATCCTTGTGCTACCAATCTTGCTTTATTTCTAGTGATGTTCCCTTGTTCATCGGCCTTATTTTTATATACCCATTTAGTTCCTATAACTGATTGATCAGTCGGCCTTGGAACAAGTTCCCATACATCATTGCGCTCGAACTGGTTTAGTTCTTCTTGCATGGCAATGATCCAGTATTCATCAGTAGCAGCTTCCTTAGGATTTTTAGGTTCGATATTTGAGATAAATGCAACATGACCCATTTGATTAAGTTGACTCCTTGTTCTAATTTGTGATGTTACTTCTCCAATAACATTTTGAACTGGATGATCTCTTAGAATTCTCGAAGGAGATCTAAATCTTGGTGGAGAAGGTATAATAACAGGTTGAGGAATATTCTCAATAATTTCTGAGTCAGAATCATTATTTGTGATGGTAGGGTTATCAGTGACTATAGTTTCTTCGTCATCCGATATATTATGAGACGGTTTATAGAATTCGTCAAAAGATACATGAAGTGATTCTTCAATAGTTTTAGTTCTCTTATTGAATACACGATAAGCCTTGCTTTGATCCGAATAACCAATAAAGATTCCTTCATCAGCTTTTGAATCAAATTTACCAAGATGATCTTTCGTGTTTAAAATAAAACGTTTTGAACCAAAAACTTTGAAGTATGAAATATTTGGCTTTCTTTCATTAAATAATTCATAAGGTGTATTTTTAGTAAGAGGTCGAATGGATACACGATTCAAAACATAACACGCAGTTGCTACAGCTTCTGCCCAAAAATGTTTTGGTAAAGTACTTCCATTTAATAATGTCCTTGCACATTCTTGTAATGTCCGATTTTTACGTTCTACAACTCCATTTTGTTGTGGAGTTCGAGGAAATGAAAAATTATGATTAATACCTTTCTTTGTACAAAAATGTTCAAATTCATTATTTTCGAATTCTCCGCCATGATCACTTCTTATATTTTTAACCTTAAGTCCTTTTGACTTTTGAATTTTCTTGACGAAGGATTTGAAATGAGTAAACGTGTCACTTTTATTTTTCAAGAAAATCACCCATGTATAACGAGAATAGTCATCAACAATTACAAACACATATCGACTATGATTTATGGATTGTATTTGAGTAGGTCCAAATAAATCCATATGCAATAACTCAAGTGGTTGTAATGTTGATATTACCTTTTTAGATTTAAATGATGATTTTGTCAAATTTCCTACTTGGCATGCGTCACAAAGATTGTCAATTTTAAAGCTAAGTTTGGGTAAACCTTTAACTAGTTCGTTCTTGGCTAGCTTGTCAATAGTTCTGAAGTTTATATGACAGAAACGTTTGTGCCATAGCCATGGATCATTATTATTTGCTACATTTTGATCTTTATCTAAAATACTACATTTATTATCCGAAAAAGAAATGATAAAACCTTTGTCGCACAATTGACTGATACTTAATAAATTATGTTTCAAATTCTTAACTAACATGACATTTGTAATAAGAGGTAAGTTAGATGTACCAAAATTTCTCACATCGCCTTTGCCGATGATATAGCCTTTTGAATTATCTCCAAAAGTGACTGAACCACCATCCGAATACGTGATATTTGTTAATAAGCTCTTGTATCCAGTCATATGCTTTGAGCAACCACTGTCCAGTATCCACTTTCCTCTTTTCTTAAGTGGGACCTACAAAAAATAAATTTAAGTCCATGGTACCCACTTTTTATAGGGTCCTAAGAGTTAGGTCTTAGGAGTCCAAACCCATATGGGTCCGGTATCCTCTTTATATAAATAATTTGGATTATGATGCACAATATCAAAAAGTTTTGAATGTACTTGTTTCTAATAAAACTATTATTTGTCTTAGGAACCCATACTTTTATAGATTTGACATTCTTCTTTTGAGATTTCACAATCGGTTTTGGTTTGGAATATAATAAACTAAGATTTTTCTTAGCTTCAGTTTCTTGTACTACCTTATTTTTCCTTTTTCTTTTACCAAGATGTTTCTTGATAACTTGTTTCTTATATCCCAACCCTTTCTTATTTGTAGCTGATTGTGAACTCTCAATAATTTTTGTCAAATTTTCTCGACCTTTGTTAAAGTTAGAAACATTTTTAGTAATATCGTCTAACTTTGTTTGTAAACTAGCTTTTTCAAGATCTAGAGATTTAACTTTTGCTTTAAGCTCATGATTCTCAGTAGTAAGAGTATCATTCTTCTCTTTTTGAACTTTAATTTCTTGAGTCAAAAGAGATAGTTGAGAGTCAATATTAGATGATGATTCTTGAGCCTTTTCAAGTTCTTCTTCTAATATTTTCTTTTCATCTTTTAACATATCTCGTTCAAATTCTACTCTACTTAAATCAGCTTGAGCTTGTTTGCATTGTCGTTTCATATCTTTAAATTTATATATCAACTCAGCATTTATATCAAGAACTTCTTCAAAAGAAGGAATTTGTACCTTGTCTTCTTTAGCCATAAAGCATATATTTGCTTGTTCATTATCTGAGTCGCTTTCACTTTCTGATGAAGATGAATCTGAATCATCCCAAGTTACTGAGAATGCCCGTTTCTTTGACTTGTCCTTTTTGTGTTTGAACTTGTCATTTTCTGTCTTCTTCTTTTGTTTTGGGAAATCATTTTGCATATGTCCCTTCTTATGACAGTTAAAGCATTCTACATTTGATGATGATGGTCTGTTTGATCCGAACTTCTTTCTGTTGTATCGACTAGCTTTTCGTTGCTTTAAGAATTTTTTGAATCCTTTTGCAATGAATGCTAGATCCTCATCTTCGGATTCTGAGATGTCTTCATCAGCATGAAAAGCTACATTTTTCTTCTCTTTTTTTTTGTTCTTTTCAAGCCTGCAAGTTAGCTTCATAGGACATAAGATTTCCTATCAATTCATCTGGCTTCATGGTGGAAAGATCATTAGCTTCTTCTATGGCTAAAACTTTTCCTTCCCATTCATTAGTCAGTGAATGTAGGACTGTTGAAACTACATCAAAGTCAGAATATTTTTGCCCTAACCCGATAAGAGCATGATGAATAGTTTGAAACCTTGAATACATCTCATTGATTGTTTCATTTGGCTTCATTTTAAAATTTTGAAATTGACTTTTTAACAAAGCTATTTTTGCTTGTTTAACCTTGTTAGTACCTTCATGAGTAGTCTTTAGTGTTTGCCAAATTTGATAAGCAGTGGTACAGATACTAACCCGGTTATACTCATTTTGGTCTAATGCACAAAACAACATACTTATTGCTTTTGCATTTACAGCTGCTGTTGTTTTATCAGCAGGAGTCCATTCTGCATACTCAGTTGTTGGATTAACTATTTCTTTCTGAGTAGCATTCGAAGCGTCATAACTTGTTGATTGCATATAAAAGCCATACGTGTTGCCCAATAGCTATAGTCTAGGCCATTAAAGAAAGGAGGTCTTTGTGTCGATTGACCTTCAGTGTAAGTGGTGTTACTCGTACTTGCGTTATTTGCCATATTACTAGAATATATCAAATAATTGTGTTATGGTTATATGACGAACTTGCTCTGATACCAATTGAAAAAGTCAAGTGTGTACGACTTGTGCAGGATCTATAATATGGCTATGCAGAATGTATGTGATAACTTAATCTATTCAATAGTTACGCAAGTAAAAATTCGCAAACAAGAAATATATCACTAACAAATATAAATGCTGTAAATAAAGTAAAGTAGAGTAACGACACCAGGATTTTTATACTGGTTCGGACCTCCCGTCCTACGTCCAGTCCCGAAGCTCCTCTTCGGCTTTTCACTAAACAACACCCTCCTTCACCCGGAGGAACAGGTTCACAACACTACTTGATTTGCCGGCTACAAGTTACCTACTTGATTTCACGGGCTACAAGCTTACCCACTTAATTTCACGGGCTACAAGCTTACCCACAAGACGATTACAAGAGTTTGACCTTGAATGTGTTCTTTCTTCAACACTGATTAGTCAATGATTGAGTACAACCTTCCTATAATCTTATCCTCAAATATATATTGATGTTTGCAAAGATTTGGAAGTGTATTATCGAGTTGAATCACAAGTGTGTTAAATATGCTTGGAGATTCAAACGAT
The DNA here is from genome assembly GCA_030737875.1 of Allium sativum. NCBI lineage: Eukaryota > Viridiplantae > Streptophyta > Magnoliopsida > Asparagales > Amaryllidaceae > Allium > Allium sativum. The sequence continues at coordinate 128,732,722 of CM060921.1, read as the reverse complement.
AATTGAATGCTTTTGAGTGCTTTTAGAATGCTAAGAATAATACAATATAGATCAGAGAATGGAGAGAAAATTCGGTGATTTGATTGATTGAAAACAGATGTATTTACAGTAATTGAGAAGTTGCAATTGTTGGTGAAAAGTTGCAATCAAAAGAAATGATTTTAAATGAAGAGAAATGGATGCAACTTTTCAAGAAAAAAGATGACTCTTCATGAAATTCAAAAATAGGTCGACAGGAAAAATTAATAGGTTGACAGGTTTTTGACCGTTATTTCAAAAAGCTGTTGACCTGTTAATTTTAACAGGTTGACCTATTATATTTAAAAATAGGTTGACCTGTTATTTTTAACAGGTTGACCTGTTTTTGTCAATATACAGTAAAAACGAGTTTTCATGCATAATTTTGAAATCAATGAGAAGTATGATTATTTGAGGATAGATTTTAACATAAAATATTCTAAATAACCAACTTCTAACCTATGAAACCATTGAATCTTCTTTTTGTCGATCATGAAGCTTCTTCTTGTCATTAATCAAAACGATCATTAAAAGTCCTTGACTCAACATAGACCGCCTGATCTTTGCATTAGATAAGGAACATACACACACACTTTTGCATATGTTCATATAGCATTAGAAATCTTTTAAGGACAATGGATGCTTGTGGATGATGGAAGAGTAGATGGATGATTGGATGGTAGGATACATTCTTCTTAACTTAGAGATTTCGGGGACGAAATCCTTTAAGGAGGGGAGAATGTAACACCCCATAATTTTATAATATTAAAATTGACAAATTAAAGAATACTTAATTTTTATAAGAAGAATTAAGGGAAACGGGTTGCACCATTGCGTTCGTCTCGGAATTCTGCTTGAGATAGAGTCCGAGTTTGCGTAAAACGGATACAGTATGAATAAGTTATGGAGCTTAGAAGATTTCAGTTTAAACCATAATTAAAATAATAATTAAAATCAAATTCGAAATTCCAATCAGCAAGAAGCGGGATGGGCGGGAATTATCCCGCTCTAGGGTGTCGACCCCCGCTAGGGGAGTCGACATAGGTGTTGACCCCCCTATAGGGGTGTCGGCATAGGTGTCAACCCCCCCTGTAGGGGTCGATCCCATCGGCCATATTTGGGCAATGATAAATTTTGGAGAATTAGGGCTTATGTGGCATTCTTTGATTGGCTGGGTGATGTGTTTTTCTGATTTGGATGGTTTAGATGGATCCTAATCTAATCCAAAGGCCCTAATTCACCTAATACACCTATATAAACACACCTAGACCTAATTTCATTACACTAATTCATACGCCTCCATGCTACCATAACCTAAACTAGTCTTTCTTCTACACTAAAGAAAATCGGAATAGAGTATTCATATTGGAAGATAAGAATCAAATTCTACAACAACGGTTTAGCTAATCAAATTCAGAATACAGAATTCAGATCTATTTTATCTTCTATCACTTTGAGTCCACATCACTTTCACTTATAATTAATTAAAAGTAATTATGATAAGTTTGTGAATTGTACTATATGAACATGCCTGTAAGATGAATCATATCATGTTTGGTGAATTCTTATCTTTTAGATTCAAACCTAAAGTTCATGTTCCATATGCGTCATTGGATCTATCTTATTGTTCTATGCCAGTTTATGTTCAATATGCTAATTAGATCTATTTTGTTGCTCTATGCCAGTTCATATGCCTAATTAGATCTATTTTATTGTTCTATGCCAGTTCATACTTCTTATGCTTATTTTTATACCAGTTTTGATGTCATGGTTCTCTTCCCCTCTTCTCTTCTTTTCCATTTTATGAGATTAGGATAACTGCGAGCCTAACATATTATTATACGTACGAATGACGTGGGAACGTTGTGCGAAAAATTTGGGGAAATTATTGAATAATATGCAGTTGGGCATAAAAAGACTTGAAATCATGTAATTGATTTAGGGCATGAATTGGTACAATTTGTTTACATGACATTATGGACATAAATTTGGATTAAAATGATGAACATATTTTATATTGGAAATTATGGGTATATATTATAATCCAAGATTTGAAATTAGGGACATGAATTGAGAAAGTGATAATGAATGCCTAAGACACGAGGTTAGATTCGAATTGCGGTATAAGACTGCCCAGAACCGTCCGGCACATCCAGCAACCGCAATTTGTAATCTAATGTGAGAGGTTAAAGGCACAAATTGATGCATAATAGTGCAAAGACACGAGGTTTGATTCGGATTGCGGTATAAGAATGCTCGGAACCGCTTGGCATATCCAGCAAACACAAGAAGGCAATCTAATGTGGGAGGTCTTGCAAGATTACAGTTATAATGAATTAATAAACACTTAACCAAGATAAGTGTAACAACCCGTATTTCGATAACATGATTAAAGACGAGAATCAAGGCAGAATTTAATTTTAAATTCTGAATCAAGTGAAACGGGCGATGCCATTGCGTTCGTCTCGGAAAAATACGCGAAATAGAGTCCGAGTTTTCGAAAATCGGAGTCCGTATGACCAAGATATGGCCTCGCGAAGTTTCACGAAAAATTCCCAAATTTAAGTATAGTTAATTAAGTGAAATGGGTTGCGCAGAGAAATATATATATATTGATATATATATATATATATATATATATATATAAAATTGAAAATTAAATAAATAAATATGCAAAAATGTTCAAAACAGCGAATTGGGATAGGGGAATAACCGAACCGGCCGATTTTTGAGGTCGACCCGAGCTCGCTGGGTCGACTAGGGGTTAATCCAGGGTGTTTGGCTGTCAACCCGTAGGCCGATTCGCTCAAATGCAGATTTTGCATTTGGATGGTTCTCATGGTTCATCTTTAATCTAAAGGCCCTAGATGGTTCCTACACTTGACTTCTTCCCCAAGACATGCTTTGATGGCTTGGATTGAATCTAGGTTTAATCCTATGGCCTAAAACACTTGCCTAATCTATAAATAAGACCCTAACCTATCCTAAATCCTCATTATTCATTCATGCAACTAAACTATGGCAAAATTCCTACTCTCATGGCCTCCACTCAACTATCCTAGCCTCCACTTCATTTCTATGAGAGGTTTCATGATCATGAGAGTATTAGAGAGTCCCTATGTTAGTATGAGAGCTTCTAAAGTTGATTTCAAGGCTAAAGCTTTGATCTTTGTTCATAAAGATGGGGTTTTTATTGATTTGGAGTGTTCATCTTTGGGTTTTTGGGTGATGGCATGCATAGGCTTCATCACAAGCTTTAGTTTAATCGATTTAGGCCTTCATAGCTATGTAAGCCCTTCCCTACTCTTAGATATTAACTATGAAGTTAAATGTTCATGTTGAAAGTTTGGGTTTGATTAATTGGAATGATGCATGCTATCATGTTATGCAAGTTTATGAAGTCATTATCTTGATCTTATGAGCTAAAAGCCACAACCTTTATGTTGAAATGTTGCATTATGCAACATGAGAATCTTCATAATCATTATGTCAACTTGCATATGAAGTCATAATCCTTATATGATGATATATGCGAGTTTCTAGCCATCATTCCATGTCTTTTGTCACCATGATTCGCTTATGTACCAAGTTTGGGTTGATGCGTGTTTTTGAGGCTTAAGAATGTAACATGCAAGCTAATGAACACATTTGTGCCTCATTTGCCACCATGATTAACTTGTGGCTTAATACCCATTTTTGTCATTCCTTTGCCAAGTCTCTTCTTTCAATCCATCACGTTGTTGCGAACGTATATGCTAGTTTAAAAAGCGTTGGGGTCACATTATGGGGAAACATAATGACATGAATATGACTTGGGTAAATGGGTATAAACATGACAACATGTAACGTTAAATATGACATGTGTTTATACTTGAAAACATGACTTGAAATATAACATGGAAGTTGACATGTAAGTATGCATAAAAACATAAGCTTGGGAATTTACCTATTAAGTTAGGTCTACCCATTGGGAATTTACCTATTAAGTTAGGTCTACCCAATTGCTTGAAAACTTGACTATGAACATGACACTAGACTAAACATGAAAGTGGCCAACTCGAGGTTGGGTTGAGTTTGCAACGTAAAACTACCCGGAACCGACCGGCCTAACTAGTAGTTGCAAACAATAGGACCCAATGTGAGAAGTTGGTCATGTTGTGCTTGAACCCGAGGTTAGACCAAGTTGTGGTGTAAAGCTACCCGGAACCGACTGGCTTAACTAGTAACCACAACAAAGTCTAATGTGAGAGGTTGGGTGCATTAAGTAATTAATGCCACATGATAGGGTTAAGTTAATTTGATTAATGACTCTTAACCAAATATGACATGGGTAAATGGGTTAAGTAAATTGGTTAGGCTAATGATACTTAACAAAACATGACAAGGTTGGGTAGGTTAAGTGATTTGATTTGCCTAATGACGCTTAACCATTTTTATACGACTAGTGGACGGGGATTAAGTTAACCAACACTTAATCAATCCAACATGATAATTTGGCAAGGTTAAGTAAGTTTTCTTAATGACACTTAACCATACAAGATGATTAGGGGATGGGGTTAAGTAATTTGCACCTAACTAATCCGACACGGTAATTAGATGGGGTTAAGTAATCCACACTTAACTAATCTAAACACGGTAATTCGATGGGGTTAAGTTAAACACTTAACCAATTTAAACTCGGTAATTCAATGAGGTTAAGTAACCAATACTTAACCAACTTAACGTGATAATTTAATGGGGTTAAGCAACTTATACTTAACCAATTATACATGATGATTTGATGGGGTTAAGTAACTTACACTTAACCAATCTAATACGCGGACCTGATAAGGTTAAGTCACAAGACCTTTTTAGAATATACTTAACCATTGTAGTACGATTAGAGGATGGGGTTAAGCCAACCTATACTTAACCAATCCGACTCGATAATTTGATGGGATTAAGATAATCTATGCTTAATCGATCTAGCAAGATAATCCGATAGGATTAAGGTAAGCTAGTACTTGACCAATTTGACTTGATAGGGTTAAGTCATGAGCCTCTGGGTACACTTAACCAACTTGTGGGACTAAGTCTTGAACTTAAATACTTAGCCAATCTTTGACGTGATTCGTGGGCGGGTTAAGTCATGGACTTGAATGATAACACTTAACCCAATAGACAAACCCTAGCTAGAAGAACTAGGTAGAAACCCGTGGTTAATCAAGGATAACGGGAAAGGAAGCTAAGTGGTAAACCTTAGTTAAGGGTAACTAAGTAATAATTCTTAGCTAAGGACATAGGACTAATTCTCAAAACGACGAGTAACCTGATACGGTAGGTCATCGCTTAGTATACGAGGGGGAGCAAGTTATCTGACTTGGATAAAAGCTCCAGCGCACTGGGTGCCGAAGTGGAAGCTTCGGGGGACGTGAGGATATTCTTGGGATCCCTCTGTGGGCTGCCAGGTAATTATACTAGGCCCATGAGAGGTTAAGGTCTGCGTTAGAAGGACCAAGAGTATGCCTTGGTTGCTATGCGAGCAACCTAAAGACTGGGATGGATTAGCGTGGAGTCGACGATTCTTGTTTTTGCCCTGGATAGCACATCGTCGACTACCTACCATCTTTAGTCAATCGTGTACGTGCGGAAAGGCAGGGAACCCCCAACAGACCATGTGCTTGCTATCGAGTCATGGGTGAGGTTGGCCCGTAGGAAAGTGGGCTATAGTGGGGCCGGGGAGTGGTTCTTATACATGATTTTTCTTGGATTGCCTTTCAGTAGTTGAGGGAGGGGTCACGTGGGACCATAGCCACGGGTACAAAAACAGACCTTGATATCTGCATCGGCAGACGATTTAAAGCTCCCGACCGAGTTCCGTATTTCTTGATTTGCCCTGGCACGGAACTCGGATGGCACATTGGGGAACATGTGCATCTAGACATGGAAAACGATTCACGATACATACGTGGGATCAAGGGCGCGGTTGACGGGTGGCGTAATCCCTAGTGGTCCTAGGTGGCCAAAACCCAAACCGAGACACGGAAACGTTCATTAAGTAGCATAATCCCTAGCGGTCCTAGGTGGCATAAATCCTAAGTGGACGCGCGATAGTTCATGGTAAGGAAACACAACTAGATCAAGGGTTGCAGTCCAAAACAACTTCAAGGATAAACCGTTTACATGGGAAAGCCCGTACAGCCTACGGCAAAGGACTGAACTTATACATGGAAAGAAACATATGAGTTGAGTAACCTATATATGCGGCATATTAGGTTGACATGGACCATTGCACGACTTTTGAGTAAGGGTCATTCACGGATAACACGTAATACAGTTGGGGTACTAGTACGGTAGGTGCAGAGCAGATGTACAGGATAGATACCATGGGACGTTATACGTGATAGATATCTTGGGGATATTATACTTGATAGAAACCTGACGATGTGATACCTTGTTTTATCTTGACATCGTAATTTATCATGACACCTTAGTTTACCTGAGTTCAGTAGTTCATCCTGTTATTTTGATTTAGCTTATCCATCTTGTTATCATGCTTATGTTCATCTCAGTTTCTCATGTCAGTTAACTTTACTAGTTTTTATACTAATAGTAGATAGGGCTTACTCAGTCTTTTTGACTGACCCGTTTTGTTTCGCCTCTTTTCTTCTGTTTCCCCCCCAGGTTACAGGGAGGAAATACTGTTGTTTAGTTCGGACTTCTTCTGCTTGAAGGTCATCATGGATGGCTTGGACTTTTCTTGGCTAATGGTTACTTTACTGTTTTTACTTGGGGAATAATTTATGAAAATGTCTTTATGCTTCTTTACTATTGCAAGACAGGTTTTGATGTACTCTGATGTAAAAGGCTTTAGACCTTATTTATTCATGTTATGAAAGTTTGATTTTACTTCCGCTATTTTTATATGTTCTGTCTTGTGATATTTCTGTGCATGTTTACCAATAATGCCCCTCTAAAGCTAGTGCATTCCTTTGCGAGTGACCCTAGTGGAGGCGGGGTGTTACAATAAGGCATGTAGTAAGACATGGGGATTAAGTGGGTGACATGGTTGACATGCGAAATATAATTTGAATCACTTAACCATGGTGTAACATGTAAGAAGACATGGGAATAAGAAGGGGTTAAGTGGGAATTCCTAGTGGGGACCAAGTTTACGAGGGAAGCTTGTGTTAAGTGTGTGGACCCTTTTCAACCAGTAACCCATTCTGCATCTATGTGAGCTCGAGCTAGGTCGAGGACGGGACACGCTTACTAGGTTTGATTGTAAGAGGTCAATAAAGAGTTAGCGGTGGCAACGTAAGTCCAACGGAGTCATGTGCGTGCGTGAGTCCAGGCTGGTAGGTAAGACGTTGTTGCATCGTGTATATATAAGCCGTTCCTTTTAATAGTATCGGGTTGCCACTTTAGGAAGTGATACACCCTACTGTGGGACCAGCACGGGTATTTACGAGTTAGGGAGTCGATCGAATGGGGAGGGTAGTGGGTACAACTAGTGGAGATAGGAGCAGGCGGCACCTATGACAGCAGCTAGGAGTACACGAAACTACCATTATTATTATTATGATTAGTAAGAGGGACCAACTTTCAGTATGGGACTAGTAATGGTGCGGTGTAATTAGCATTGGTGTGGTGTAGGAACTATCTTTTAGTGATTAGAAGCGCAATCAATGTTATATCCTGTTCATCTTGTTCACCTTGTCATACTTGCTTATGTTACAGTCATTTCTTATATCTAGTTTATGTTATTATCCTGTTACTTTACTAATTATATAGTTAAAGTCACTGGACTCGCCAGACTTTGTGTCTGACCTATTTTGTTTCGCCTCTTTTCTTTCCTCCCCCCCCCCCAACAGGTGCTCAGGGTGGGACTAGTGGAGCTTGACTTGGATTTCTTTCTTCTTGAAGTACTTGGAAGTGTTGAGAGTAATGCTTAGCTTTATCTCTTTTCCATTATGGCTACTTGGAGTGGGATTATGATTTTACTTTTATGTACTCTGATAATAAGTTCGTTCAAGATGGATATTTATGTACTTGACTCTAGTATGTGGTTTTGATGTTGTAACCAAACATGTTTTGCTTTTCCGCTGCAATGAATAAATTTTGAATCTTCTTAGGTTCCATTTTATATATCTATCTTGTGATATTCTGTTCTATACTCTTATAATACTCCATGAAAGTTAATGCATTCCCTTAGTGAGTGACATTAATGGACGTAGGGTGTTACAATTTTCTTCTACACAGGCTGAGATCGAGAAAGTTAAAAAGATTCAAAAGGGGGTTAAGATTGAATGTCTTCATATTTTCTTTGTAGTAACTTCTGAATTGTGATTACAGTAATTGAAGGAATGAAGATCGAGCTCGAGAAATGGAGAAGAAAAAATGTTAATGCATTGGAAGAATTCATGACTGCAAAATGTAGCAAATCAGAAGAGGAAGAAAAGGCTTTAAAATTTGAAAACAATTGAGAATTGCATATTGAGCTAATATGAGTGCATAATATAGATTGGCTGCAGACTTAAGATCTGGGAAAGTAGATTCATTAGAAGATTAACAAGTGTATTTGAAGGAGCAGTTGAGCCCAAGAGGATGAAAAAGTGTACCCCCTTACTTCTCTTAAAATTTCTTGCATGATGAACAGAGTTCAAATGCATGTCAAGTAATAATAGAAGAATAATGTGTTATACATACACACACTCGTACACACACATACATAAACATATACATATACGTAGACACACACACACATCAGATTAAGAACCGCACATTGAGCTAATATGAGTGCATAGATACAGACTAACGGCAGAATTAAGATGTGGAAAAAAGTAGATTCATTAGAAGATTAACAAGTGTTTGTTGTAAACAGACAAGAAGTTTGTCTTGTAAATACAAGATGCTATTATGTAGGAAGATAGTTGCTCGGAAGTTCTTACTAGCTAATGGTTCCCCTGTTTCTCAGCCTGTAGATATGTAATAATCAGCTGGTATCTAAAATTTTGTTATGATTTCCGTATGTCTTTTTTTTCTATCAATTCTCTTTTACTTTTGTCTGGAAAAAAAATGAAGTTGATTCTGGCTTAACTTAGAAAGAATAACAATTAGTAGTCTGGCCTAGTCAATTTCTCTATACACGCATGTAGAGATGTGTGCAATTTTCAATAGATTTTATTATCTTGTTGTAAGTAGGAAAGAAGCAACTTATATATGACATGCTTCTCTATTTTTATTTAGAATTTTACCTTTTTTGTGTTTATGCAACTTCTTGGAGGCTGAATTCAAGTAGATACACTTCAGTGTTTTATATTGATATGATACATTTTGACACACTTAATTTCAAAAGCATATGAATTTATGCGTATCAAAGATATTTAGGGCACGCGTCCCCAAGTATGTTCAAAACTATTCGCATAAACCTTGATTTTTCTACTAAACAAAGACGAACCTTCTTATGCATAGTTATCCCAAATGCCTCTTTCATATCCATATCTCCTATCTTCATTCCTGCAGGCAGCTTCCACTCAAAACAATGTAAAAGGCTAGCCATCACGATTTCATATATTGATACCCCAAAAGAAATTCCATGGCATCTCCTTCTTCCAAATCTAAATGGTAAATGTTCAAAGTTCTGTCCTTTATAATCCACTTCACTATTCAAAAACCTTTTTGGCCAAAACTTCTCTGGATGTTCCCATCTTTTGAGATCCACTTCTATTGACTTTGCATTGAAATGGACTTTGGATTAGGAAGGAATGGTGTATCCTGCTACTATCAAAGTTATCGGTTTGATCAAGCCTTGATCGAACTCTTCATGTTAAAAGTAACTCAAGTGCTTAAATTCTTCTACCAATTATAAGCTATTATTCAACATCTCCATAATTTCTTCTTTTTTACATTTGGTTGCACAGTTTTTGGTTGTCTTATTGACTATAGTTTAAAGATTTCTTTATCAGGCCAATAGAGTTGATTAATTCTGTTCAGTTTTGGAGCAAGTACACGGAAAAGCACTTTTCCAGAGTCTGATTCTTTTTTTTGCAGACATCACATTTAAAATTTCCGGAATATAGAAAATTCTTTGCAATTTGCACTTAATCTTGTGTGAAAATATTTCCTATGCAGTAGCAACACCAAAACAAACATACTTTGCCTACATAGGAGTGTAGATACATGGAAGATGCCTTTGAGACTACCATAGCTTGGTCGGCGGCGTATGTCATTGGGGAATCAAGTTTTAGTAAGTATAATTTTTCAGTTTAACAATAATATTATACGAACCCTGCCTATAAGAGAACACAAGCGGGTCGAGAGGGTTGTACCATTTCGTGAGAGAACACAAGTGGGCGATTTATTTAGTGCCACTATCAAAGGACGCCGCACCCCACCGGTGTATTGATTTAAAATTACATATTACCACAGTTCTTCAATTCATCCGACCTCTTTTAGCATATGACCTATTTTTTATTAGAAATTTTATAGCTCTATTACCACTGTTAGGAATTTTAGAAGAAGAAGTTTAAGATATTAATATGAGGAGGAAATAACTTTTGTTTTATTCAAACTTAATTGCTTGCATACATCAACCTGATTACATTGCTTTTATAATGCAGTACACTTCTCTATAGTATTCTAGGAAAACATTATCTATAATTCTCTAAAATATGAATTCTAGATTTTCCTTTAATTTATTCCATTCATTAATACAATTACTAATTTATCAATACAATTAACTGTTTCCTTAAAAACCAAGATTATTTCCAACATTCCCCCGTAAGATTGGTTTTTTAACTCCAAGAATGTCTCGCAATCTTTTAAAATCATCATGCTTCAATGCTTTTGTGAAGATATCTACAACTTGGTCCTTTGAATTGATGAACTTCGCTTATATCTCCTTTTCTACAACTTTTTCTCGAAAAAAATGGTATCAGGTGTCAATATGTGAACTTTGATTATAAAAACAAGATTCTTGGCAAGTTCTATGGCTGACTTGTTATCCATAAATATCTCCATTTCATTATGATGTGACATGTGCAACTCCTTTAATAATTCTCGAAGCCAAATTGCATGACGTACACAATTTGATGCAACAACATACTCCGCTTCACAAGTTGACAATGTAACAATTGGTTGCTTTTTTGAGCTCCATGTAAATGTTGTGTCTCCCATGAAAAAAGCAAATCCAGTTGTACTTTTACCGTCATCAACATCTCCAGCCCAATCACTATCACTGTAACCAATCAACTTGAAATTATTAGAATGTGAATACAACAACCCAAAATTAGCAGTACCTTTAATATATCGAAGAATTCTTTTTGCCGTCTTCAAATGCGATATTGTAGGAGCTTCCATGTAACAACTAATAAGTCCCACACCATAGAGTATACCTGGCCTTGTGCATGGTAAGTATCTCAAACAACCAACCATGCTCTTGAATAGGGTAGGATCCACCATCTCTTCTTGCATACATTTTGAGAGTTTTGTACCACATTCCACTGGTGTGTTTACAAACTTGCATCCATCCATATTGAATTTCTTCAATATTTCATTTGCGTATGATTCCTGAGAAATAAATATACCATGTTCACTTTGAATCACTTGGATTCCAAGATAGTATGACATGAGTCCAACGTCCGTCATCTCAAATTCTAAACTCATGTTCTTCTTAAAGTCATCAAAATCTTTTGGATTATTTCCATTAAAGAACAAGTCATCCACATACAAACATACAGTTAAAATATCTCCATTTTCATTTTTCTTTATGTAAAGAGCATGCTCATGGAGGCATTTTATAAAATTATTTTCTAAAAAATAATTATCAATTCTTTTATTCCATGCTCTTGGCGCTTTCTTCGAACCGTACATCGCCTTCTTCAATCTTAGAACTTTGTATTCTTATCCTTTAACTTTATAACCAGGTGGTTGCTCCAAATGAATTTCCTCCTCTAGTTTACCATTTAGGAAAGCAGATTTCACATCCATTTGATGTATTTTCCATTTGTTTTGAGCAGCTAAGGCTATTAATAACCTTATCGTCTCCAAGGGGATAATAGGAGCAAACACTTCATCATAATCTATACCTGCTCTTTGCTTATATCCTTTAACCACCAACCTTGCTTTGAATCTTTCAACTTCTCCTTTAGCATTCTTCTTCACTTTGTACACCCATTTTGCACCAATAGCTTTATGTCCTCTTGGTAAAGTAGCCAACTCCCATGTATTGTTTTTTACAATAGCTTTGATTTCTTCATCCATAGCTTTCCTCCATCTTTTGTCTTGTTTTGCTTCTTCATAACCTGTTGGTTCACAATTTCCAAAAAGACAAAATAATGTAGTATCAACAAAAATTGGTGTTACCTCATATAATTCTTGCAAGGATTGCATGCGTGGTGGTCTTTCATTTGAGCTTTCTTCAAATGAATATTCTTGATTGATGGTTGAAGGCGATAACGGTGTTGGACTAATTGGTTCTTCTTCCACATCATCATTGCACTCCTCTTCATAAAGCGGAAAGAATTTGTAATCATCTTCCTCAATTCCAAACACTTTCTTCATCAAACTCCATATCACGACTAACAACCACCTTTTCATTAATAGGATTATACAACTTATATCCTTTTGATCGTGAATCATAGCCAATGAAAATGTATTTTTCACTTTTACACTACAAGAAAACATACATGTGGTTACATTTATTGGTTGCGTTTGATGTGTAAATGTAACCAATGTGGTTTTTAATTTTCCTTTTTTGGTTTAGGTTACATTTATTTAACAGTTGGCTAAAATAGTGGCCACGTTCAATGCTTCCCTCGCCCCGCATTTCGTTTCCCTCTTCTTTTTCATATTTTCCGTGATAACTTTTCTTCCTAATCCTAAAATTGCTTTCCCTCTCGTCTTCCTCTAAAATACTTTCCACCCTTATCGTCTTTTCCGTTCCAATATTTGAGTTCCCTCTTCTCCTTCAATCCACATACACGTGTTTAGTCTTCTTTTTCTACCAATAAATCTCCCCATTCCCTCATTCTCCTTAGATTGACAGATCCGCATATCAAGCAAAAATTTTGTACGAAGCTTTGATTTAAGGCAACATTACACTTTATTTTATATGAATGTGAATTTCCGGTTTTCAAATTCAAAATTTTCGATATAGTTGTTTTATAATTTTGGAATTCACATGTACTTGGGGTTTTTATTCATGGTTGTTGCTGCTAGCATGCACTATGCTAGTCGGTATGTGTATGATGTTGGGGTTAGGTCTGATGTTGTTAAGGTTGATGTTAGCGTTTAACTAATTACTTGGGTGGCTCCTGATGTTGTGTTTTCTTTATTTATTTTTAAGGTGGATGAATTTGGATTGTTGTTGTGTGAAATATGTTGAAAAATGAGCGCATTGATGAAATACCTTATCCAGTACATTAAACCCACTAAGTTTGTTGTTATTTTTGTGGTGCTTTATGCATTGGTGAGATGTTATATGATTTGTTTGTTTGTGGCCTAAGCAGACTTATGAGCATTGGTCTAATATAGTAGCTAAATATTCGTTTGTTTGAAAATAATTAGATAATTGGATTGAACCCAAGTTGTCTTAAAATTTGGATTTGATGATTCAAAATTTAAAACTTCCAACCACTATGGCAGTATACGCTTACATCATAAAACAATTGGATAACTAATTCGAGCATTTTTATTTATGGTTTCTAACAACCCAAAATTTCTAAACTAATTTAATTTTTTTATTTTAGCTACTTTAATGGATTTTGAATATTTAAAATGAATTATTTTAAATAATAACGACTAAAATTTATTTAAATTGAAGTTAGAATGAACAAATTTATTTTAATTATAAAAGGAGTTTGAAATGACACGGTAGTTTGAAAATTCGATTTTAATTTCAATTGAATGTATATAATTCAAAATAAATTGGATTTCAGTAAAACCAGAAATATTTGAATCTGTTTAATGATATCTTTCTAATGAATGTGGAAAACCGAGATTACATAATATAAATTAAAAGTTATGCCCAGTATAAAATTCAAAATAGTCGCTAAGGAATTTATATATATTTTAATATAATATATAGCCCTTAAAAATAGCCATTTTGCAAACAACCTCCGTTTTCGACGAAACCACTTTTGTTGGATCTGGAATGTCAAACTATTATTAGGCTTCAAATTTCATAATTTTTGGAATTGATATGTGAGCGCAGTAAATTTAAATGTGTTTTGAAATTTAAGTTTGAATTTAATCAACTGGAAAAATGGCCATTTTCCAAAGGCCTCCAAATTCGACGAAACTTGTTTTGTTAGGACTGTATCGTCAAAACATAGCTAGATTTATTTTTCTGTAAATTTTGGAGTTAGTATGTGGCCCCGATAAATTAAAATCTGCGTTTAAATTCAATATATATTGATTTATATTTTAATTTATATAAAAACTAACTGAAATAGTTGAACTGGCTTACAAAACATATCCCATTGTGTCCGGGATGGGGGTATTTAGCTATGGGCGACAGTCGTTGGGTTCGATTTGGAGTTCGTAATGATTTGGAGTTTTAAAGCGAATTTAATAATATTAAAATAAATAAAAGGGTATAAAAAGGGCCAAGATCGAAACCCTATTCTCCATCTATAACGCGCCACCAGAAACGAAACATATGGCGGAAATTGTTCCAAATCAAATCCCTAAATTTATGGCAATCTACTTCGAATTAGACTAGGGTTCTCAAGCAAACATGGAAGGGAATCTCAAGGGCTTTGTTTTCATACAGGTGTGATCATCTTTAGGTGGGTATGGAGCTCGAATTTCTTGCTTGAAGTGGGACTGTTTGGCTGCGTTTCCATGGCAGTGGGGGGCGCCGAGTTCCTCGAAACCGGTGACGGTGGGGAGCGCCTGCGGAGGCGCGCGTCGTGGGAGGAGTGGATCGAGGCACAATTGACGGTGGTGGGAACGACAACGGGATTTAGAAATGGAGCTGATGGGTTATACGGTTTATAGTAACGAGGAAGAAGGGCTGAGGTTAATTAAGTAATTTTAATATTAATTAATGTAATTACTATCGTATCTTTTTCATACGGGGTCCAAATCGAACGATTTCAATTGCGTTAGACTTGTGTCGAAAAATGCAACAACATGGAACTGACTAGAAGCAATTTGGAGCAATTTAGAATTTGAGGCAGTTTTAAATCAAAACAGAACAAAAATTCAGAAATAAAGAATGACGGAGTGGAACCTAAAGTGAGAACTCCTTCTCACTATATTATATTTTATCATGTTATTGTATTCATGAATAAATAAATATAAATATAAATATAATTGCCAGTGTAGATTTTTATCAGTTTTAATCATTATAAATTGTATACGGTGACTGTTAGCTCACCTCCCTCGTCCAAAAACCATGGACGATTTAATGTATTATATTGTGTTTTGACTGTATTATGTGTTGATTGTGATGTTTAAAATATTAAAAATAATTTAATATTATTTTGTGGTAGTTGAAATTAAATTATAAATATTTATTTATAATTTAAACAGTGAAAACAGGCTAATTAGAAAAATAATTCAAATCGAATTAGAACTGGTTAAATTTATTAACCAGTGATTATTTAGAATCGACTGTTGTTGATTGGAAACCCCACACGGGTCTAGGGATGATAATTTATTCACATTTATCCTGAATTTAATTATACGTCAATCGATTGATCGACAAACTGTGATAAGCGTTATTTAATTATTTAATGCTTACAGAGTTGTAAATTGCACTCTGGATGCGAATTGACTGTTTGATGATTATTTATTATTATTGTTGAACACATGTGATGTATGAAATCCATATAACTGAAATTATATGGTAATCGATTGAGTCGCGTTCCGATTCAGAAATAAGGAATATTTTAAAATAACTAATATTTTAAAATAAGGAATAATTTAAAATAATATTCAGTAAATAATCAAAATACGATTTTGATGTCCGATTTTAGATGAACACGAATATATAAAAATATATGAAGCCGGTTTAAGTGTAGAAAGCCATTTTAACCCATTCATTTTATAATGAATATCGAAAAGAATTGATTTCAAAATCTGTTACTTTGATAATATTATCATTTTAATATTATAATGATATGGAATATTCAATTTTGATTTAAAATTGAAAATGAAGTTGAAATCATTTTAAAATAAATTTATAAACGATTTATTAAATAGGTTTTAAATAGAAATCGACGATATATATATTATATATATTTAATGGCCTGAATAGAACGTGCCGCACAACGACCATTCGGGAATTTCGACCATTGACTTCAAATTGATGTAATAGGAGATCCAACCGTCGGATTCTCCTAAAACCGGAACCGTTGAGTTCATATCAAAAAGAGCTTTCCAATGAATATAAGAGATTTAAATTTGAACGGTTGGATTTCAAAGTATGTCCAAATCAATTTCAGAAAAGGTCGCTATGAATGTAGTTCGGTGGCCGTTATTGGAAACAGTCTGATTGTAAGGGTCTTAATAAAATTATTAAAAATATAGAAAAATTATGAAAAATCATAATAATGTTTTGGAAAGATTTTGGATGAAAAATTCCATGTTTGGAAAGATAAAAATATATTTTTATCGAAATGAACTAGTTATTAACTAGAATAATAATCCAATGTTTTTAAATAAATAAATTGGATTTGAAATGGTTTTGATATAACCAGAATTTTCCAACGTATGAATTGGAATGGAAATAATCTTCGGAATATTCTAATATTGAATTCCATGATTATACGGATATTGTTGAGGAATTTGGAAGATATAAATTTCGTTAATCCCAATACGATATTTGTTGGTTCCAAAATTTGATATTGAATATAAGCCGATAAAATTTCTATTCAGAGCCTTGTATTTAATATCAAATTGGATTTTGGGTTTATCGTGAATGGTGCCTTAAATAACACTATTCTTAAACCTAGTTGAGAAAAGAACATATCTTTTAATTAAGATTTAGAGAAGTTTACCAATTAATTAATATTTAATTGGAATTGAATTGAAATTGGATTTTTGGGTTTATCGTGTACGGTGTTTTAAATAACATTTGTTCTTTAACCCAATTAACAGTAGAGATATGATTTGGAATTTATAAATCCTTTAAATAAGGATAATGGAAAATTTTCAAACTAAAGTTTTCCAATTCAAAATATTAAGTTGGAATTGAATGGAATTCGATTTGGTAATAATCGAGATGAGCTTCTGCGAATGAAGACCGTTACTGTTTATGGAATTTAAAAGGCCTTGTCGTTACTCCATTTATAGTATTGATCTGATATGGAAATTTATATCGATTATCTACTGTTATGATTTCCGTGAAGATAAATGGAAGAATATTTGGCTTTATTGTGAACTGTGTCTTAAATGACATTCGTTTTTTAACCCAGTTAAAGAAGGAATTTATTTCCTAGATTTGAATAATCATTAAATAATGATTTTTGGGGATTAAAACCAAGTTGGAGTTTTAATGAATCTTTAATTAGATTGAAAAGTTAATGTGGTAATTAAATTTGCTAAATTTGAGAAATGATCGAGAATGGAGTACCGCCAGTTTTGCTCTATGCGATAGTTAAGTCTTTAATTAGATTTGAACGTGAAATGGTAATTAAATTTACCGATAACACCGTGGGTGTTAGATATGGGATACTATTAGTTTTGCTCCATGGGATAAATAGGTTGGGATTGGGTTAAGATAAATAAATGATTATTTCGGTAAGACTCACTTATCCCGACTAGTTGATAAACCTTAATTTGGTTTAGAATTGATAAAGGAAAAAAATCAAATCTTTTGAATTGATATCAAACGTAAGATTAAAGAATAAGTATAAATGAACTTATCTTTGATAAAATTAATGGGAACCTTTCCCTAAAAAAGTGAATATTTGAATAAAAGAATATTCTGAATTGGAATGAGGCGTATGATGTGTTTTTATAGCACTTGATTATTGATTATAAAAGGTATATCCTATTCTGAATAACTGACACGGCGACTAAAAGTCGACGATGAAGACGGTTGTTGAAGACTGGAGTTCTTCACATTGTTTGGATGATTGCTGATGTCTTGATTGGGCTGTACACGCAAGACGAGGTAATAAGTGGTGATCGTCCAGACATACTTAGAGATCGACCGGATATGCCAGGACCTCTCTCCTGTATTGGACATATAGGATGAGGAATAAGGTTCCTTCGGTTTCGTTCAGACCCAAAACGGACTTGTAAATGGATGGTATGTCTGACAATGTATTCCTTTATATTGTATTCGTTGATCTCTACTAAATATATATCTGTTTGGTGGCGGAGAATTTATTTTCTTGCTTAACACCCTTCTCTAAGACGTACGAGCTTAGAGGTTATATATTAGTGGAAATCGGTGGTATGGTATGGATTGTCAGTGTGGCATACTGAGATGCAAATGATCAAGCTTTTGTTGAAAGTCAGAGTCTTGTGCTTGATGATCAAAGCACAACTTTAATTAGCATAGCTTTGTGTATAGCGTTAATTCGCGAGCCTCACACCTCGGTATGAGTTAAAAACGGGATAAGGGACCCAAGGAGTGCACGACGTTTCCTTTTAGCTCGGAGTGGTGTCATGGAATGGAGCCCAGACATTTTTACTTATGTGGATGATGGAATGAGGTGCCTCGGATATTGAGTCCCTAGTGGCTCAGAGATAGGTCGGATAGGACCGAGAAACGTATGTTCAGGAATAATTAATCCACTAACGTAAGTTTGGACCGGCCTTGGAGGATCCAGGGGTTTCCCGGAGTGTGTAATCCTGGGTCATCTTGTTAGAGCTGATCCGAATCGGTAAGGAGTACCTCCCTTGCCTTGACTCATGATGGAAATCGAATTTCCAATACGACACTTTTTGGTCTTAGTTGTAAACCTATATGGCGACATAGTGGGATGGGGCGCCCATGCCGTCTATGATTGATACATTTATTTTTAAAGTTTTTTTTGACACTATACACTTATAGTAATATCAAAATGATTTGTTTTAAACGTACCAAGCATGTTTGGCTGTTATAAGGTAAACTCTATCCACCAGCTTGTGTTGCATTGTGTGATGGAACTGAGTCTTATAATAGCTTCATTTTTCAAAAAGCATTGCGTTGTTTTAAACCATTTTGTTTCATAGTATTTGTGTGGAGTAAACCCGTTCCGTGTTATACGACGTGGTCCCGTAATTTACCTTATTTTAAAATCAAGCTAATAACTGTTTTAGTTCTCACACTAGTCCTGTTTAGACCAAATTATGGCTTTAACACCCAAATTGTCTTGAATTGCAGAGAATAATAACTAGAAATGAATAAAATGCAACAAACACACCAAATTTATAGTGGTTCGGCGTTAAAGAGCATACGTCCACTTTATATGTCTTTGATTATACGTTCGAATGCAAGTACAATCAATAATTTCCTCTCAATCTCACTTTTACAATGGTAACTCACTCAATGATTTTGAGATATTACAGATTAGAAATGATGGAGAAATAGTAATGGTGGAAACAATATTTGCCAAAAGATCTAGAAAAATGCCAAGTGCTGGGTTATTTATAGGTGATTTTTACAGGCGGTTCGTGGGGACACATGGCATGAATCCCTAGGATCTCGGAGCCATTCATGAGTGGGTAGAGAAATAGTCAATATGGCAGTTATGGACACATGTTGCCAGATCCTTCAATCTCGGTTCGTGATGGCCAGGTCGTGGCCATGTTCCCAAAGACACAGGGTCGGTTCGCGACCCTATAATGCGAGTGGATCGTGACATCCATCACGAGCAGGTCGTGGTGACCATCACGAGTCGGTGGAGGTATGCGGATCGCGAGCCGATGGAGAGCGTAGGCCACGAGACGGATCTGTCTCTGTATGAGCACCCTCATTCACCAAATATCAGTTTTTGTATTCTTGGTGGCTTGGTTTAAAAGCTAGCCAACATTTTGCCACCTCGAAGTATGTTTTATGGAAGATGGAACATGCTTCGAAATTACCAAACTACCATCTCTAGAAACAGTATGAGCCAATAGTCGTATTTGTTCGTACCGTCGCGTTGTTTCACAGAGTCATGCCTCTTCATGAATCCACATTTTCCTATTTTCTCTGAGCAGGTATAAATATAGGATTGGGTTTCCATTTATTGTTCTGTTTATCGGTTGACTTCAATCTTTTGAACCTCGAAGTACGTCATGAGCTATCCTCTAGGTAAATTTCAAAATTTCCATATTTTCGTTAGTTTTACAGAAATCCATTGCCCCATGATCCATATTACGAGGCCCGCATCATGAGCCGACCGTGTATCAGGCCCTCACGCGAGCAATGGTGGGCTCGTTTGAGCATTCACGGTCCATTGGACCAGGTCGACCCCAATGAGACAAAAAAGGGGAAGTGCAAGATCCTTCATATAGGCTATATAAACCGCTCCTCTTTTCCTTTTTACCCTTCCTCTTCTATTTTTACTTTTACTGCCGCCGCCCTGTTTCCCCAACTCCGCACCTTTCCAAAAACTGCATAACTCCGAAATTTGATCCAAAGAGGTAACAACACTAAGGTGGTTTTCAATTTTGATTGTTATTCTTATCACTTTGAATTTCGTGCCGCCTCGAGTGTTAACTCCCCACTCGTTTTTCTTGATTTCGATGGGTTTGCCGCTGATTTTTGGGTCGTCGCTAGTACTGGTGATGATGGTGGTGGAGTTCAGAGAGTTGGGGATTGAGAGGAGGGAAGGGTTGAGAAGTTGCAGGTTGAAGGAGAAATTCAAGGATGGCCTCATCGTGGAGAGTCCCCTCGTGTTAATGGAAGCTAGAGAATTAGGGAGGAAAGTGCCTCGACGTGGTAGCTGGTCGGTTGGGGATTCGTTCATGATGATAGTCTCGTGAATAGAAGAATAAATTGGTAGAAAGAAAAATCAACTTCATCGATTCGGGTCGTGGGATGTAGTGGAGAAACGGATCGTGGAAGGGTGTTAGATATTGGATCAGATTGTGAATAGGGGCAGGGGAACTGGTTTGTGAAAAGGAGATAGTTAGGTGGGTCACGTTAGGAGGCATGGTATTGGGTCAGATTGTGATTAAGAACAGGGGATCGAGTCGTGGAAAAGGGGAGTGAGGCGCTCAAACATGAGTTGATGAGTTTTACAGCTTTAGCCTCGAGACATACCCTATTCACGAACCGATCTTTCCTACAAGAGTCACACAAGGCGAGCCAGTGCCATGCCTACGAGGGTACTCCATCACGAACAACACCTTAATCACGAGTTAAACCCTTGTTCACGAGCCGATTCCACTATCACGATCCACGTAACAAAGTCTAACAAATCAAAATAACCTACAAACCAACCTACATTTTGACCGAAATTCAATGCCACTCTAACATATCAATGAACAGTTAGGATAGAGCCTGTAAGATGATCCTTCCGAACCGGATGACTACTCAATTAAGCAACATACAACAACTGATTTTACGTTTGTCTGCTTAATTTCATGATTTTTCTCTTTAGCAATGTACACACTTATACACACTAGCACTTGCACACACGGGGTTTATGGGTATTTATTCTCTAATTGCTTATGTTTGTTCGTCAACACAGCCATGTCTGATAGACACTCAACAAGAATATCAGAGAAAAGTGTAGATCCAGAGTCATCAAATTATTATAATCTCGATGTACTCTCGTCGGATCCAGATTGGATCAATTCTAACTCCGAATATGAAACAAATCTTCATACAGAATCAGCATCTTCAGAAAGCACATCACTTGAGGAAGAGGAAGATGATCGAGCTCCTGATGAAATCAAGGGTGTTAAAGAGGTAGAAAAAGAGAAACTGAGTGATTCTGCAACCTCCAAATTGGATGACTTAAAGTTAAATAAGATCTGCTTGAGGCACGGAATTCCCTGGGATGATGTGAAAACTCCGGAGGAAGGGGACAGACCCGATTCTGCTCCAGAAGGATACATGGCTATTAGTAGGATCATGTGCTTGATAGGTGCCATTCCTCCATTTCCTCCAATTGTCATTGATCTTCTGAGACGGCTACGCATTGCTCCTATGCAACTCCATCCCAATGCTTATGCTGCCCTGTACACTCTGTATATTGCATACGCGGAGATTTTAGAGGCCGAGCTTCCATTCAAGGATCTAAACTTCTATTATTATTTCAAGCATCGCTCCACAGGGACCCGGAACTTCATTTTCTTTGAGTCGAACCCATCCAAGAAAGTATTATCGGACAGACACAGTAACTTGGGAGATGCTAAGTCTGATTGGTTTTATATAAAACATCAAGTTGGAAGTGCGAGGAGGTGGCTACAATCAAGTAGGTTCTGGGTCTTTTAGTATACGTTGTGATTGCATGATTAAAATACTAATGTTTTCTTCTTCTGTACAGCTCATAATTTCCAAAAGACAGAGGGTTCGGTGTACGAGGATCGATTATTCCGCCTTTTAAAAAGCAAGTCAGAGTCCTGTAGAATTAAGAAGTGTATAAGCGACGAGAATCTTCACAAACACCATCTTCTACATCAGAGATTTGGGCTCAGTCCGAGTGGGAAGCCCCACAAGTACGTGCCCCCTACTCAAACAGTTGGGGAATCTAGAAGCATGCCCCCGACCGAGGGAGAAATGACCATGGAAGCTACAAAGACGACCGATTTTCATAAGAGTCCTTCGCCAATGATCGACCAGGATGATGAGGATTTGAATGTATACAAAGGAGGTGAAATTCGAGCTGATGAATCAAAGGATGCCTCAGTTTCCCAGGGACAGTCTCCTCCGAAGACTCCACGGCCAGTAGAGCCTACCACTCATGATACATTAACAGAGGAGCAGATATTCGGGGATTTAGAAAAGATCCCTTTGCCAGATAACATCTACACCTCCGAAGATTTTGGAGCAGAACTGTTTTTCCCTGTCTCTAAGGAAGAAATCACTCCCACCAAAAATAAGGATACTGCGCAGACGAGCCTAGCTCAGGGCCCTGGTCTGTTAAGGGGGATTACACAGGATACACAAATCACATGCACCACTTATCACAGCACCCTTATACTATTTGTATTCATAGCTCTTACATTTGCTGGTTAGTTTCGGCAGGAAAATGCCTCGTCGCTACTCCTATTCTCATCGTGACCTTCGCGAGAACACTCTTAGGCTAATTCCCATAGCTGAACATGATCGCAGTGATAGTCGGGGAAGAGATTGTCAAAGGCATCATGATTCTTATCAGCCTCATTCTACGCGCTCTCGGTCTCCTTCGAGGTAAGACCGTGGGAAGCATCACAGTCGTCAGGTGCCACATATGGGAGGTAAACAACTTTCCAAAGCTCCGACTCCCCCTGAATGGCATACCTCCCCAGGGCAAATCTTCCAAGAAGCATCATGAACCCAAAGACAAGCATAAGGATTCGAGCAAAGATTCGGAAAAAGAGAAAGCAGCTCTTGTCCCTTTTGGTCAGCATCACTTGGACACTACCACCGTACAAGATGTGGCCCTGACTCCTGATCATAAGGAAAAACTAAAGCATTTGCTAAAATAGTTCCCCGATATCTACTTTGAAAGGATGATTTGTGTTCCAGATCTTAAACCGGTTCATGAGGACTGGGATACAGAAGTTGTGGGCCAAGTCGGTCATGTGGCTAAACAATATAGGGCAATGAAGAAGCATGCCAAGAATCTCTCAGAAGTTATTCATCGTCTGGAAATAGATGTAGCGAGAGCTAGGGTGAAGATTGATCTCGACACCAAGGCAAGGAGCAAGGCTGAGAAGGAACTTGAAGATGCACTGGCTCAGCTCGCTTTAGCTCAGCAGGATGCTGAAGATTTATAAAACAGAGTTGGACAACGCTAAGAAACGTTTCCATCTTGAGCTCGATTCGAACAGCCAAGAGCGGGTGGCTTTAAAAAAGGAGATAGAAGATCTCAAGACGGCTAACACTAAGCTTAAAGCATCACAGGACAGCTTTGTTGTAGAAAAGACTGCTTGGGAAAAAGAAAAGGCGAGCTTAAATGACAAATTTGCCCATGATGAGGGACGGGTAGCTCTTGCCGACAATAATGCCAATGATCCCCTCATGTCAACCTCCACTGCTACCGCTAAGCTTGCTGCAGCCGAACAGGAGATAGAAGGGTACGATGAACTGTTGATGGACTTTTTCGCTCAAGTCATTCGAACCCAAGACATTCCTTGGATTAAGAATTATCCCACCACCTTGGTTAACGTATGGGATATGATCGTCGAGGGCAAAAAGCAACGCTTAAAGGTTGAGGAAGTCGACGAGAGCTAGCTTATGCAAACCATCCTCAGGGGTGGAGAGCCCAAGGTCTTAGCGGAAGGCAGACATCAAATTCAAGAGGAGGTGGAAAAGGAGAAGGTTAAGCTCAAGGGCAAGTACAAAGCTGATGAAGGCTCCATCTCAACTGCGGAGCCCAAGACCTCTGAGGTTGGGAAATATAACCCAGATGATCCATTGATCTCCGAAGTCCCAGTCCCTCTAGTTGTTAGGGTTTCTACTACAGCTTCGGGCGAAGTGTCAGCAGAAGGTATCTCAATATTCTCTCCACAATCTGTCAAAGCTATTGTAACTTTTCGTCGCATTGTGGAGTAAACAATCGAGAAGACCACATTGTCTCCCAAACTAATAACAGTTGCTTCTCATGATACAGGTGTCAAGTCTACTGAGGAGGTTGCAGAAAAGCAGGCAGAGACCGAGAAGACCAATGTGCCTTCTAGTACCAAAGTTCCTGAAGTTCCAAAGCAAACTGAAGTCGAGGCAACAGATAAGGCCATTGTGGTATCAAGCACAGATGTTCCAAAAGACGCTGAAATCATTGAAGCCTTATAGGATACCGACGGTGGCCATGGGGATGAAGAAGAGGAAGTTGCCATCACAGGAGAGACCAAGGATGATGACAGCATGACTCTGGCCGACACGAAGGCTAAAAAGGATGAACAGCTGAAATTAGAAATAGAGGAGCAAGAGCCTCTAAATGTGCCACCCATCTCTGCAGTTGATCCCAAATCTGCATTAATTATAAAGTTGTCCACTAAGTCGATAACTATACAGCTTGCATCCCAATCCTCTGACCTTCCACATGATAGGATAAGAAGAAAAGGAAGAAGCAAGATAAATCTGATGCCGATAAGAAGGAGCCAAAGAAACAGAAGAAGGAGAAGAAACCGAGGTCATCCCCAAAACCCAAATAGCAATCTTTGGTTTATGTTTTTAGATCTTCCACTGGCCTTATGATGTAGTTGTGAGAATGGCCCTCACTTATCACTTTTGGTCTAGCTTTGCTTTGTAAATCTGCATTAGTAAATGAAATTCTGTTTCTTTTGTATTGTTGTGTACCTGCAAGTTTATCATACTTAGTCTTACATAAGTATGTGGATCATATCTATGTCAGAATTATATGCAATAAAAATTCAAAATTCCTGCACTATGCATATATGTGTATGAGTATGCTCCCAATCAATCATCAATATGATGTCTGGCCAGGGCTTATTGAGGATTGATTAGAGTCATATATATTGCCCCTATGTCCGGGAATGAGGAGGTCGGGCTCAGCTTTCATTCTTGTTCCCGATTCTGCAGCGGGATAGGAGCCCTTTCGCGGCATTTAATCAAAACGCCTTTATACTCTCCTTTCGTATGCCCATAATAGAGTTCGAACTCAGTTTTTATTTTTTCCCCCCAATCCTTCAGTGGGGTAGGAGTCCATTTGCAACGCTCAGTCATTGGCACCTTTATACTCTCCCATCGGATGTCAAGGGTAGAGTGCGGTCGAGACGGTCCTTTAAATCATGGTGCACCTTCACGCCTCATAGACAATTCTTGTCCTTCATACTCTTTCTTAAGTCATGAGAATTAGAGTGTTGATGGTTGTGTCATTTACTTTATTGCACCCTTGACGTTCTGCATACTCTTGAACTTCTAATTTGATAGAAGGCACTTTGAATTACGTGCTTTTAGATTGCTGCGAAGTTTTATAGCAAACTTCGTAATTATGACAACTCATGTAAGTAAAGAATGAAAGAGTAAATAAGAAATGATGCGGTAAAAGTAAATGACACACGGTATTTTATAGTGGTTTGGTCAAATCATGACCTACATCCACTTTATAATCTTTTGCACATATAACCGGACTATTCTAGGCAAGTCGTGCCTTTTTACATGGTCCTAAAAACAAAAGAGTAAACATGACAATTTCATGTCAAGTAATGCTACAAATGCTGGGCATTCCACACTCTGGGGATTTCACTTCCATCCACAGTCGCCAGCTTGAAGGATCCGTTATCAAGCTTTTGTAGGATGGAATATGGCCCTTCCCATTTCGGACCTAAATGTACTGAGGGTGGAAAGACATGCTTCAGAACCAAGTCTCCGAGTTCAAAGGTTCGGGCTCGAACCTTTTATTGTATTATCGGGCAACCTGCTGTTTGTGTCTCAAGGCATGCAGGCCTGCTTCATCCCTATTTTCTTCAACCATATCTATGGATTCAAGGAGCAACTTATTATTAGTCACGGGTCGTAATAAGTTGTTCTGTGGGATGGTACTTCTAGCTCAACCGGGATGACCGCTTCTGCTCCGAAAGCGAGGGAAAAGGGTGTGTGGCCCGTTGTCGACTTGTAAGTTGTCTGGTAGGCCCATAATGCCAAGGGCAGCTCATCGACCCACATGGCTTTGGCCCGCTTCAATCTATTCTTCAGAACGGACTTAATTACTTTGTTTGTCGCTTCTACCTATCCATTCGATTGTGGGTGTGCCACAGAGGTGTACCTTTTCTCAATATGATATCTCTGGAAAAAGCCTCGAAACTCAGTGCTATCAAATTGGGTTCCATTATCTATTATGACGATTTTCGGAATCCCAAATCAACATATAATATTTCTGACGACGAAATTTATCACTCGCTTGGTTGTGATCGTGGTTAACGGTTCTGCTTCGACCCACTTAGTAAAGTAATCCACGACCACAATGGCGAATTTTGCTTCACCCTTCGCTATGGGGGGGCTTCCAATAATGACAATTCCCCAAACAGCGAAGGGCCAAGGACTCATCATCATCTTCAACCGGCTAGGAGGCGCCCTGGGAATCTTTGAGAACTTCTGGCATGCGTCGCAACATCGTGCATACTTAGTCGCATCTTTGTTCATGGTAGGCCAGAAATAGCCATATCGCAGTATCTTATTCGCCAGCTTTGGTCCTCCAATGTGGTCGCCGCATTCATCTTTGTGTATTTCTTTCAGTACCCATTTGATGTCGTCATGGGCTGTACACCGAAGGAAAGGCATTGAGGATCCTTGTCTATATAAGACTTCGCCTTGCATGACATATCGGGAGGACTTTGGAATAATAGCATGCCTCTCTCTTTTCTTGGTCGGAAGCGTCCCATTCATCAGGAAGTTCTTTAGGGGTGTCATCCATTATTCTTTCTGGCTCAATTTCCAATACAGGATCAATTTCCATCTGATCGATGCTTGGAGACTGCAGTACCCCTATCGACCATCTCTGTGTCCTCAGGGTAATCAGAACTAGCCATCTTGGCCAACTTATCTGCCTTCTGATTCTCTGATCGAGGGATATGAGTTATGCTGTAATGTTCAAATTCATCCAGCAATTTCCTTACTT
Organism: Allium sativum; assembly: GCA_030737875.1. Lineage (NCBI taxonomy): Eukaryota > Viridiplantae > Streptophyta > Magnoliopsida > Asparagales > Amaryllidaceae > Allium > Allium sativum. The sequence goes on along the minus strand of CM060921.1, from coordinate 128,705,063 downwards.
TCTTCAAATATAATACAAGCCTCGGCCCTTTGGCCTGGAACTCTTCGTTGACCTGGTTCATAACTATTTTGGAATTGCAAAAGATATCCAGCTTTGCTATCCCCAACTCCTTTGCAAGCCTAAGCCCAACAATCAAGGCTTCGTACTCTGAGTCATTGTTCATGGCATGAAACTCTAGTCTCAGGACATAGTATATCGACCATTCTTCTGGAGTTTCAAGTACCACTCCAGCGCCAAATCGTTTGTCATTCTTGGCTCTGTCAGCATATAATTTCTAGGTGTTGGGGTCAACTAGTTGTTTTGAGATGTCAACTTCTTCACTTGCTACATCATCCTCTGGGATAGTAAATTCTGCTATAAAATCTGCTAACACTTGCCCCCTTATCGATCTTCGAGGCTGAAAGTTCAGATCAAACTTACTCAACTCGACATTCCATTTGAGTAGCCTTTCTGACGCCTATGGTCTCTGTAAAACTTGTCGGAGTGGATGGTCAGTGTACACAGTGATGGGATGAGCTTGGAAATAGTGATGAAGCTTTCTAGATGCGATCAGCAGACTATACGTAAGCTTTTCTATCTTTGGGTAGTTCCGCTCTACTGCCACTGGTTTCTTACTTACGTAATACACAAGTCTCTGGACTTTATCTTCTTCTCTTACCAAGGCTAAACTTATTGCGTGGGAAGACACTGCCAAGTACACGAATAAATCCTCGTGATCTACTGGCTTGGACAGTATCGGGTTTTTTTTAAATGACTCAGCAAGTTTTGAAAAGCTTCCACACAATCTGGAGTCCATTCGAAATTACGCTTTCCTCGCTTTATCAGGTTGAAGAATGGAATGCACTTATCTATAGCTTTAGAAATGAATCTACTTAATGCGGCTACTTTTCCAATGAGGCTTTGCATATCTTTAATCTGCTTAGGTGTTTGAATATTCCTGATTGTCGTGATTTGACCTGGATTGATTTCAATTCCACGTGAGCTAACAATAAAGCCCAGGAATTTTCCGGAGGAAACTCCAAATGAACACTTCTGAGGGTTAAGTTTCATCCCATATCGTCGAAGAATATCGAACATTTCTGCTAAGTTAGCGGTATGGTCGGATGACTGTCTGGATTTCACGAGCATATCGTCGACATACACCTCCATCGTTTTTCCGATCTGGTTGTAGAACATTCGATTCACTAATCGTTGATAAGTTGCCCCGGCGTTCCTCAGACCGAAGGGCATCACCACATAACAATATAGTCCCAAATCGGTGATGAAGCTAGTATGATCCTGATCAGGAACATGCATGGGGATCCGGTTAAATCCGTAATATGCATCCATGAAGGATAAGAGTTCATGACCTGCTATTGAATCCATCAATTGATCAATTCTAGGAAGTAGAAAACTGTCTTTCGGGCATGCCTTGTTCAAATCTGAGAAATCAGTGCATGTGTGCCATTTTCCGTTGGCCTTCTTTACCAAAACTGGATTTGAAATCCATTCCGGGTAAGTTGAATCTATAATGAATCCATTGCTTCTTAACTTCTCAACTTCTTCTTTTAAGGAAGTTTACCTCTTCGGGACAAGCATTTGCCTTTTCTGCTTAATAGGTGGATGCTTCAGGTTGATGCTCAATGAGTGGTGCATAATTGATAGGGATATCCCACACATGTCAGCATGGGTCTAGGGAAACACATCCAGGTTGGCCTTTAGGAAGTCGGTCAATTCTTTTGCATGAAGAAGGTCTAACTGGGATCCGATCTTCAAGACCTTTGCTGGGTCATTATCATCGATCGGAATATCTTCATTCGTTTCATTAGGAGTCGCCATTCTACCCTTGGGTTCTTCATCCTCTTTGGGATATATATCCTTGGGCAGTTTTCTAGGCGGCTCTTTTAGGGCCACCTTTAATTGCTATGTTGAATTCTCCTTTGAGGGTGGAGGAGTACCCTTTGGTTCTATGTTTAATCCTTTGAGCAACAATTCAATTCTGCTATATAGCAGGCTCGTCCAGCGAATTGGTCACCTCTGACTACCCCCTCTCCTGCATCCGTTGGTAATTTCAACAACAGACACCAGAGCGCAATGCAAACCCTAAATTCTGCTAAGGTCGGTCGGGCCAAAAAGGCATTATAAGGTGATTCGATATCCAATACCACAAATGGAAGAATTCTCACTCTTCGGCGATCTCCTTCTCCTAGAGTTACTAATAATTCCAATTATCCGATCGAAGACGTTGAGGCTCCATTGAAGCCACGTATCCATCCATCACAGGGCTTCAAATCTTTTGCTTCAAGCTTCATCTGATCAAATGCTTTCTTAAACAGAATATTTACTGAACTTCCATTATCCACCAAAACCTTGTGGATCAAAGCAGGACTAATAGTTGTCGTAATTACTAAAGGGTCTTCGGTGGGGGAATGAACTCCAATACTATCTCTATCACGAAAGATGACATCGTTAGATATTGTTTTGTGTTGTTTATTGGGGCTGCAATTTCAGGATTACTGCATTCCCTTACTTTGAGGTGTTTGGCTGCGTTCACATACCGATCCATTGCCCTAAAGTTGTGCCCAACAAGATAAGGTCCTCCTACTATAGTGTTGATGACAACGTTTTTTCCTTTCTGCTGAGCAGTAGGCCTAGCGGCAGGTTGGTTTTGATTCGGGGCCTGCCCAGCTTGCCCCCTGTCTCTCGAAGCAACCTTGTATTCGTCCAACTTTCCTTCACGAAGTAGTTTTTTGACGACATCTCTCAAATGACGACATTCATTGGTGGAGTGACCATGGGTCTGATGGAAAAGGCAAAACTTTCCTGTCTCACATTCTTTCTCCATCGAATCTCTCGGTGGAGGCCTCTTATACTGACGAACGTTGTAAATGTCCAGGAAAATATTCTCTAATGTATCATTTAACAGTGTGAAGTTTTCAAAAGTCTTGAACCGAGGTCTCTTCTGAGAATCATTCCCCTGATTCTTCTTCTGACTGTTATTCCCAGATTGGCGCCCATTACCCTGATTCTTATTTCCAACGTTAACCTCTACCTTTTCTAAATTAGTTTTGGGAAAAAGTCGCTATGGATGAAGTTCGGTGGCCGATATGAAAACCGATGTTGTTGGAGAATGGAATGTTGATGGTGAATTGATGAAAGCAACCTTGTTTCAAGTATTACTGATCATAAAATATATACTAACACTTTTATCCAGAATATATGTATGTATGTTTGTATATGCGGGATTTATATGCAGGTTATAGATATTGAAGACTGTACAGTTAAGAGATTCAAGATTTCAAAGGAGAATTAAGACTCATGAGTATCAAGAGTTCAAGATTCCAAGACTATCATGGTAATAAAGTCTAGTTATTATGTAAAACATTGAATAGCACTCAAACTCTGTTTTCAAATTATCTCTTTTCAAAATAGATTTTAAACTATTTTCAAATTATTTTCATATTGATTTCAAACTCCTTTCAACATGATTTTTAATCATGCAAGGATTTCAAACTTATGATTTCAAGTATATATTTCCTAATTTATAAGTTTCAAATTTTATAGTTTATATATATATATATATTTATAAATTCCTATATATATATATGTGTGTTTATAGTTATATTATATAGGTTTTATATTACTTATATATATAGTTTTTAATCATATGTTTAAATAATTTTTTATTATGTTTTTTACTTGAAAAACAATATTTTAACAACTAATGTCGACACATAACAGTAATATTTTTTAAATTTAAATAATTGTGTCTTTTCATTTTTAAAACATTTCAGAGTGGTTATACCCTTTAGAACACTATAAAAAGGCCTCAAAATCGAATTTTTTAATAACTTATCATCATCTTCTTCCTCCTTAGCATACCTCCATTATTATTATCAAAATTCCATGTTTATACACTTATACCCCGCTAATTTTAAGAAAAATTATATCATTCTTCTTCTATTTTCATTCTCTATTAAATACTTTATCTTTGGAAGTGCTACTCAAGAGTTCTAGGGTAATTGTAATTAGAAAGAGTGTGGAAAGGTGTGGGTGTGTTCCTTGTAGCCCTGAAATCAAGGAAAAATGGGGGTGTGTTCCTTGTAGCCCGTGAAATCAAGGATAGGAGGGGTGTTAACCCTGTAGCCCGTGAAATCAAGGGTTTTGTAATTGGATAGTGATATTAATAAAATTCTGCACAATCCAGTATTTTGTGGGACTGGACGTAGGAGAAATCCGAACCAGTATAAAATCCGGTGTGTTCATTCCTTTTCTGCATTTTACTTTTGTTTATATTTGCATCTGTGATCATTTCTGTTATAGTATTCATTTTGTGCTTCATGTAGAAGTTCGAGTATTCGATAATTGGTTAAGATTTCTATAAATTTTTAAAACACTATTCACCCCCTCTATGTTTGTTTTGTCGTAAGATCCTTGATCCTCGACATTAACAATTGGTATCGGAGCATAGGTTTTCAAAAATTTCATCATCTGATTTTTTGGAAATATTAAATGGCAAACAACACTGGAATTGCTAATAGTAATAGTTCTATATAGAGGGGTCATTCCACCGTTAGACCACCACTATTTAATGGCAGTAATTATTTTTACTGGGCACGTAGAGTGAAAATATATTTACAATCTATAGGATTAGACACTTGGAATATCACACAAACTGAATATGTTGAACCCACTACTAATTATGCACAATGGACTAATAAACAGAAGACCTCCACACAAAAACTTGCATGTTACTCATAAGGGAACAAATAAAGTTAAACAAACAAAGATATCTATATTAACTAATAAATTTGAGTTATTTAAAATGAATCAAAATGAATCTGTCTCCGATATATACTGCAGGTTCCAAGAAAGCGTGCATTCGTTAATGGCTTTGGCAAAAACTTATTCTGAAGAGTCAGAAAAATCCTTATTTCTTTACACTACGCCATAAATGACCTACTGTAACGAAAATCCATGATGTTGCTAGCTAAAATGTTTCCACAACTATGTTAATTTTTGTCTATTGCAACGCATGCTTCAATGTGTTAGCATATATATCAATCAAGTGTTGCAGTAGCCGCGTGAATAAAATTATCAATCCATATTAACATGATCCAACGGTCCACGTTACCGATCCACCTCAATCTGATTTTCCTTCACGCCTCAGTTTCTTTGCCCTAAATTTTCATTTTTCCCCTAGAACATAATTCATGCTATTTTCACTTAAGAAAAAATACAGTCGGCTTCCACTTTAATGGTCGATCGAAAACTAGGTTTTTCCCTCTTCAACCAATCGCGACTTCAGCTTCTTTATATGATCCTCTGGTTGCTTCGAATTACAACTGCTTCTCTCATTGAGATGAAATCGGTCTCTGAAATTAGTACGTGATTTTGCCCTTTTTACTTTTCATTATTGTTTTGTTGTTCGATTTCAATCCCACCTTTGTTTGTGATGAATTCATGTGAATTTATAGGGTTTCGAATCCCTAAATAATCTCTTACCTTTTTATTTGATGAAATTGGATTTTCACTGTAGAATTGTTATTGGTTTCGAATGAATTGAAATGAAGTTCAACGTGTTTTTTGTGTTATTTTCAATTGCTTAACAGTTTAGGGTATGCCAGAAAATTGATATTTCAAATGCGTGAAGGTTAAATCATAGAATAAGAAAGAGTTGGAATTGTTGATTAGTGGGCTTTCTGAAATTGACTATGAGTTTAAAGTACTTGTAAAACACTATAATCTATCACTTAATTATGTTTCAGTGTGATGTTTTGGATCACTTATATAACAAAATAGAATGAATTAGAATGATCTAGTCGTTTAAGTTTTTAATTATCAAGTTACATGTATTTATTAAAAATATTGGGTTGTTTTGTATCATTATTGAATCTTAACTTTATGTTATCACATTGCACATGATGATTTGAAAGAAAATACAGATTATTCTAGTTATACCAGCGCGTCTCCTGTAATTCAATGGCTTTGGGAGGTAGTTAATGGCATCAACAAAGTAGACAAAGCTCGATTACTCAATTTGTTACAGGAACCTCTACGGTATCTTCTCCATCAATTTTTTTTACCTCCATGTTCATGTGAATGGAGTAAACAAAAAGTTGTTGTTCTCATTTGGAACTAGTTGTAACTATTATTTCTCACATAGTTAAAAAGCTGTTTGTAGTTGTTGTTTAAGGCTTTGGGTGATGATGGACTTGCTTGTGAATTTATTGAGCTGCTGAGCACTTGTATATGCTACACTTATTTGTGTGATGCCACTGTCCATGTTTTTTCACCATGTCACCTTAATTCTGCACTTGACATGGTTGTATTTCTTGCTCTGTCTTGGCTATTGAGCTGCCTGGTCTTGAACCCTTGCTGCACAATTCTTGTGTATACTTGTATATAATATATATATATATATACACATATGTACATACGTGTATTTAATAATTGATAGGTGTTTTGATATGTAATGAGTGTGATGATATATGTATATTCACAACCATCTTTTACTGTGTATGTGCGTTTCTATAATTGACAGGTGTGATGATGGAAATTCAAAACACAAAAAAGTCGTTTCAAAGTAGGCTTGGTCCTCCGAAATCGGATGAATCGGGCGGTGCCCACTTGTTTGACCTAACTAGTTAGGTCAATCGCCACTGGGACTATGGGGCCCCGAACCCCCACCGGCGCTGCATCCGGACCCGCTTCTTAGCTCGCCTTCGGCTCGGCACTCGGCTTGCCTTCAGCTCGACATATATTTGTCAATGTCTATGTCTAGAAAAATTGAAACTGCATATGTAATGAGTGAACTGAGTGATGCAGTGAGGAATATCTGTATATGTAAATACCTAGTGTTATAGTAAATCATTGAGTTGTAAATAGTTGAAGTCAAAAATTTGTACTATTTCAGTTGTTGAAATAAAATATTTTATTTAATAAAAATTGTTTGAATTCGAATTCTTTGCATTAGTATTCTACTAAATAAATATTTAATCTTGTTTGAGATGAAAAGTATTGCCATTGAATGTAAAAGTGTTATCATTGGATGGTAAAAGTGTTACTATTGATAATGTGGGGCCCACTTTTAAGTAAAATTAGCATCTATGGCAACACCATGAAAATGTCGCCATTGGGTCGCAAAGGTGTTGCCTTTGACTCTATGGCAAGCGGCAAAATGCAACACCGAGAAAGTGTAGCCATAGATCATTTTTTGCCTATAGCAACATTTTTTGGCACTTCCTACATCACTTCTCTGATGCTGCAGTATGCAACATATGGCAAAGTGTTAACTCTAGATTGGGATCAGAAAACACTGGCAATTAAAGAGGCCAATGATATTAGTGAAATGAAGATTGAGGAGTTAGTTGGGAATTTGAGGTCATGCATTCGAAGTACAGTTACAAGAAAAAAAGGAGAATAACTCGTCAAAAAAGAAATCTATAGGGTTCAAAGCGACAGCTGATGGTTCTGATTCAAGCAGCGAGGATGATGAAGAAATTTCCTTAACGATAAGTAATTTCAGAAATTTTTGAGATATAAAAGGAGAAATAATTTTAGGAAAAAATAATCAAGGAAGCTCGGGAAAAAATACTAAGGACGATAGATGCTATAACTGTAACGAACTAGGCCATCTGAAAAGTTTTTGTCCATATCATGAAAGATCGAATCAACAAAAAAACAACAATTTGACCAAAAAGAGGAAATGAGTATATGCAGCAACTTTAGATGATTCGAATTCATCATCCGGTGATGAAGTGCCAGAAACCGGAAATTCGAATATGTGCTTCACAGCAATTCAGGAATCATAAAGTATCAAAGGAATGGATCTAAAAACCAAGTACGCCTTAATTAATAATTTTTGATTGAAACGATTGAATAGATGCTTGTTTGCTTGCCTTGTTTGAAAAATTGAATTCTAAAATTCAACTTCGAATTCTAAAATTAAAATTTGAAATTTGAAATTCAAAATAATAAAATAAAAATTAATAATAATAAAAATTAATTTTAAAAGGTTTTTAAAATTAATATCATCTCAGGAAATAACTAAGTGGAGAATATAAAATATTAAAATAATATAACAAAGTCAAAAAGCAACTTGAATTTTGAAAATGCACATATATGTCGACACATGTAAATGTGCATGTCAACATATGCACCAGTCTTTGCATTTCAAATTTTGAATTTCAAATGTTTAAACTTTCAAACTTCCCGCTTCCTTTTCACCAACTCCCAAGGTCTAAAAAGGTGTCCTTTTCAGAAAGGATGTGTCCTTTTGAGCTATATTTAATAATCTATTCAAAACTACTCTTTCTACCTCTTATTCAAAATTCAAAACTATCTTCTTCATCCTATACTCTTCAAAACTATTCTCTAATGGCTTCCTCAAGTACTCCAAAGACCATGAGACTAACCAAGACTCCCAAAAGCCATCTCTATAACAAGCCGGAGGTTATCCAAGCGTACATCGACTATGTTACGAATGGAAAAGTCAATACGGGAACATTTGCTGTTTTTGAAGATTTTGCATCTTATGATCTTCGTACTCTTTTCAATCAAAATAAAGTTTTAAGTTTGGTTGATTCTCAGGATAACGATGAAGTATGTTACTCGAATCTTTCCAGAATGTTTTATGCAAATTTATATTGCAGATTTTATGGTGGGAATGAAAATCAAGTTTGGAGTACCGTCAAAAACACTTAAATTATTTTGGATTGTGATGTTTTGAGAACTATTTTGAATTGTAAAAAAACGAGTGCAGGTTTTTCGGATTTTGAAATTGATGAACATGATTTTGATTCATCATATTTTTGAAAGCGACGAACATATGAAATACAAAAATCATTTTTTCTGCCCAAAAGCAAGAATTGTTAACCTTCTTCTTCAACAAACTCTTACTCCTCGTTACAGAAATTTTAACAACCCTGTTATCAAGGTCCAAAAACCTCTTTTTGCCATCTTTGGCACTTATGATATAAATTAGGCCGAAGTGATTTTAAGAGATTTCAAACCCAAAGAAATGCCATCAAAAGAAAACACTCTCTACCATGGAATTTACCTTACCCGAATCTTTAAATATTTTGGAGTAGATTTCAAAGGAGAAGGATTTGTTTCTAGAAAGGTTTTTAATTAGGGAACTATACCCCTTATCCAAATTCCACCCCTTTTTCAAACCTTATATGCCGAAAAGCAAGCTAGAATGGAACAAGGAGGAAATCAAATGGATATCGACGAAAATGAATCCTCCATGGAAAGCATAGAATTTTCTACTTCAACTAGAGCCATATCCAAAGAAGCAATTCTTCAAAATCAAGTTAAACTAGGCAAAAACCAAAAGAAAATCAAGAAGACTCTCAATCAAATGTCATCCAAAATGAACAAGTTTCTGGGAAAAGTTGGAAGAAAAATTGGATTATCATCTTCCTCATCTTCATCCACTGAGTTATAAGTGTATTAGCTTATGTTATGTTATCATATCAGCTTGTATTTCCTTTTCGTATTTCATATTTCATATCTCATATTTTGCAATATGTATCATTTGAATGTATTCTCTTATTAGTAGTAATGAATGTTCTTGTTTTCTGTCAAGTCAATCTTTAAACATCTGTAAAAACACATTAGAATTAAACAAATTAATATAATATTATAAGAAATAATTCAAAATAGTGTAAAAATCGAAATATCCAAATATTATATGGCTATGTCGACATACAAGTTTATGTATGTCCACATATAATTTCCAGAAAATTTGAATTCGTTCAAATTTGAATTTTTGATAACTACCTTTTGTCTATTCATTTTTAACGAATTCCAGACCCTATATATATCATTTTCTTCAAAAAAAAACTCATTTTTACTTATCTATTTCTTCTCAAACCATTCCCTCTATATAAAATCAAATTAACGACTACTCCTATTCATAATCTAAGTGAAAATCTTACAGAGACTCACAACTCTTTTAAGAATATCTTATCTATCATTCTCCGTTATCAACGTCATCTGGAATTAAGCCAAATACAAATGATTAAACAACAAGATAAACATTTTGATGTTATCCGTTGGATGATCTCTTCTCTTTCCAAAGATGAAGATAACTACATCATTGGAGCGCCTCTCACCAAAGACAACGAAGACTGGGAAGTCATAAAAGCAGATCCAATCTTCGGTAGAGATGGATGGGTGGAAGTTTCGAGAAATATATGAATGAATAACTTGTTGATTTGATTTGTGTGGTATGCTTTGTGTGGTATGCTTTTGAATTTGAAGTTGAAAATTGGTAAATAATTGAGTTTCCTCGTAAATATTGTTTGGACTGATTGTTTGGTTTACTTAGTAGAATTACAATAGTATAGCCATAAGTTTACTAGGATTATTCTAAGTTTAGATAGATATACTTTTTGTTGATGACAAAGGGGAGAAATTATAAAATAGGTAGTATAGTTTAAGGGGGAGTTAAAGGGAATTCATGGTAAAAGGGGGTGTAATCAAAGAATTAATATCAGGTATGAATATTTTATAAACCAAGGTGTCATCATCAAAAAAGGGGAGATTGTTGGAGAATGGAATGTTGAAGAAGTTTTGATGACAACAACCTTGTTTCAATCATTATCATTATTGATTATAAAGGAGAACAAGACTCATGACTCATGAGTAATAGATATTGAAGACTGTATAGTTAAGAGATTCAAGATTTCAAAGGAGAACAAGACTCATGAGTAATAAGATATCAAGAGTTCTAGAGTCCAAGACTATCAGGGTAATAGAGTCTAGATATTATGTAAAACTCCGAATAGCACTCAAACTCTGTTATCAAATTATCTCTTTTCAAAATTGATTTTATATTATTTTCAAATTGATTTCAAACTTCTTTCAAAATGATTTTTTAATCATCTAAGCATTTTAAATTTATGATTTCAAATATATATTTCCTGATTTATAAGTTTCTTATTTTTTATAGTTTATATATATCACTTTATAAATTCATATATGTATATATATGTGTGTGTGTGTGTGCTTATAATATTATATAGTTTTTATATTACTTATATATATAGTTTTTAATCATATGTTTAAATAATATTTTATTATGTTTTTATGCTTGAAAAACAATATTTTAACAACTAGTTTTATTTCAAGAATTTCCAGAATACATATGTTAGTTTAAATACTTTGAAAAATGATTTAAAATTCAAAAATACAAGGTGTATGTCTACATACAGAAACATGTATGTTGACATATAATGGTAATATTTTTTAAATTTACAAAATTGTGTCTTTTCATTTTAAAATATTTCAGAAACGGTTACACCCTTTGGAACACTATAAAAAGGTCCCAAAATCGAATTTTTTAATAACTTATCGTCATCTTCTTCCTCTCCTAACATACCACCATTATTATTCTCAAAATTCCAAGTTTATACACTTATACTCAGCCGATTTTAAGAAAAAATATATCATTCTTCTTCTATTTTCATTCTCTACCAAATACTTCATGTTTGGAAGTGCTACTCAAGAGTTCTAGGGCAATTGTTATCAAAAAGAGTGTGGAAAGGTTGTGTGTGTTCCTTGTAGCCCTGAAATCAAGGAAAGACGGGGGGTTGTTCCTTATAGCCCAAGAAATCAAGGAAAGGAGGGGTGTTAACCTTGTTTCCCGTGAAATCAAGGAAAGGAGGGGTGTTAACCTTGTTGCCTGTGAAATCAAGGGTGTTGTAAATGGATAGTGATATTAATAAAACTCTGCACAATCTAACGTTGTGCGGGACTGGACTTCGGAGCAACCCGAACGAGTATAAAATCCGGTGTGTTATTTCCTTTTCTGCATTTTGCTTTTGTTTATATTTGCATCTATGATCATTTTGTTATAGTATTCATTATGCGATTCATATAATAGTTCAAGTAATCGATAATTGGTTAAGATTTCTATAAATTCTTTAAAATATTATTCACCCCCTCTTGTGTTTATTTTGTCGTAAGATCCTTGATCCTCGACCTTAACAATTGTAAGGGCCTTATTAATACTATTAAAAATATGGATAAATTATGTAAAATCATAACTACTGATCTGAAAGGATTTTTGGATGGAATATTCCAAGTTTTGTAAAGATAAAAGATATTTTTATCCAAATGAACTAGTTAACAACTAGAGTAAAGAACCAAAACGAATATGCGATGATTCCTAAGAGTACAGTCTGGTAGCAACCGTGAGATCTAACTGTAAATTATTCCGTTAGGCGAGGGGTTGGAAGAACCAAAAGGAACATCGGGTGTTCGACTGAGATCAAACAATGTTTTCTAAAAAGATTAGTAATCCAGTGGTTTTAATTAACGTATTGGATTGTGAATGGTTTTTATATAACCTGAAGTTTTCCAACATATGAACGAAAAGGATTTGAATGGAAATTATATTCGGATATTTCGAGATTGGATTTCATAATCACATAGATATGGTTGAGGAACTTGAAAGATATAGAAATTGTTATTCCAATACAATATCCGTTGGTTTCAGAATTTGATATTGAATATAAGTCGATGCAATTTCTATTCAAAGCCTTATATTTAATATCAAATTGGATTTTGAGTTTGTTGTGAATAGTGTCTTTAATAGCACTGTTCTTAAACTCAATTGAAAATGGAATTTTAGATATAAATCTTGTAATTAAGTTTAATGAAGCTTCCAGTTTAGTTACATTAAATTGGAATTAAATGGAAGTTGATTTTTGGGTTTATTGTGAATGATGTTTTAAATGACATTTGTTCTTGAACCAAGTTAAAGACATCATTAATTCCCTAAATAGTTGAATAATCATTAAGCATTGATTTCAAAGATTAAAACTAGGTTGAAGTTTTAATGAATATTTAATTAGATAGAAAGGTGAATGTGGTAGTTAAATTTACTGAATTCGAGAAGTGTTCGAGATGGAATACCACCAGTTTTACTTAACGCTATAGTTAAATCTTTAATTAAATTTGAAGCGTTAAACTGTAATTAACTTTGCCGATAACACGATGGGTGTTAGATATGGAGTACTATCGGTTTTACTCCATGGGATGAATAGGTTGGGATTAAGATAATAAAATGGATGATTACTTTGGTATGGCTCATTAATCCCGACAAGACATGTAAACCATATTTTGGTTTAAAATTGTGAAAAGATATTATAAAATCTTTTGCAATGCTTTTAAAGAATGGATTTAAACAAGAGGTTTAAATGAAAATAAATCTTTTATAAGATTATGGGGTTAATTCGCATGTAATGAAATATTAGAATAAGATAATATTATGGATTAGAATGAGATCGTTGGTATGTTTACATATCACATGATTATTGGATGCGTGAGTCATTCGAAAAGACCGGGTTTAACGAATTCTGAATAATTGTTATGACGATTAAAAGTCGAAGATATGAAGATGGAGGTTGAAGACCAGAGATCTTCCATCGTTTGGATTATTACTGATGTCTCAATTGGGGTGTACACCCAAGACGAGGTAATAAGTGGTGATCGTCTAGACGTACTTGGAGATCAACCGGATATGAGTGGGCCTCTCTCCTGTATTGGACATATGGGACGAGGAATAAGGTGCCCCCAGTTTCTTTCAGATCCAGAATGGACTTGCAAATGGATTGTGTGTCTGACATTGTATTTTATGTTGTATCAATTGATCTCTACTAAATATATATATATATATCTGTTTGGTGACGGAAAATTTATTCTCTTAGCTTATCACCCGTCTCCGAGACGTACGAGTTTAGAGGTTATATATTGGTGGACATCAGTTGTATGGTATGAACTAACAATGTGACATGTTGAGATGCATGGATCAAAGCTTTTGTTGAAAAGACAAGCTTTGTGGATGATGGTTAAAGCATAGCTTATATAGCAGCTTTGTGTATAGCGTTAATTCCCGAGCTTCACAGCTGGTATTAGTCAAAAATGGGATGAGGGACCATAGAGAGAACATGCGTTTCTTTCTAGCTAGAAGTGATGTCATGGTTTTAGAGCCCAGACATTTTTACTTATGTGGATGTTGGAAAGCGAGGTGCCTCGGATATGGCCGCACAAGGCCAAAGTGGTCGACGTAATGACCGCGGTCGACGAACAGATCAAGAGGTCCAATAGTACCGGGAAACGTAGTGTTTAGGCATAAATAATCAGTGATGGCTGACAGGCCCTGCCGATCCAAAGGGATCATAGTGAGTGGTCCTGGACATCTAGCTAGGGATGATTTGAATTCGGTGAGGAGAGATCCCTTGCCTTGACTCATAGATGAAATCCAATTTCCAATATGACCCTTGCGATTTCGATTGTAAATCTATATGGCGACATAATAAGATGGGGGTGTTATACCATCTAGGATTGATACATTTATTTTTAAAGTTGTTTTCTGCGCTATGCACTCGAAATAATATCAACAGTATTTGTTTTAAAGCATATCAAGCATGTTTGGCTATTATAAGGTAAAACTTTATCCTCCAGCTTGCGTTGCATTGTGTGATGGGATCTTAGTCTTACAATAGCTTCATTTTTTCAAAAAACATTGCATTGTTTTTGTTTTTAAACTGGCATTCACGTGGAGAAAACCTGTTTCGTGTCATACAGTGTGGTCCCGTGATTTACCAACCTTTAAAATAAAGTTAGTAACTGTTGTTAGTTCTCACACCAGTCCCATGACCGACCTGGAGTTTATTGTTTTCACCTAAACTCTGGATGCCCATAATTTCCACACGGGCAGTTAGTAGTTTTGGTTTTGTAGATTTTCTATTCACAGGATCCTAGTTTACAGTTGGAGCTATACTCTGGAATGCTCTGTATCCGTGTATTTCCTTTAGCTGTGTTAGTTGATGTATATCCGTTGTGCATTGTATTAATGTATTTAAAATTCCGCTGTATTGTAATTTATTATTCTTTGATATTTTCCATTGTATATTATTATCTCTACTCTAATATTCTTGTACTCTGATGTAAATTATTGTAATAGCAATAAAATATTCCTTTTCTTCTCTATTCTGATGCATCGTGTTCTCATGACAATCCATGGATTTCTGTCTTTTCGGATCGGACCTGTGTGGTTTACGGTCAATTCGAAGGGCGACGATTTTCAAGTTGTCACAATATCTGTATTGTAGGCCTAATGAGGCGGTCCTTTACAGATATTAAAAGCTCCCGACCGAGTTTCATGCATTAGATGCAACCCTATTACGATACTCGGGTTACAATAGGCGGTACGTTTGTGTGAGGGTCTAGATACACACACTGGATGGTGTAGACATTAGGGCATTACTTCGTGTTGACACGTAATCCGATCGAGGAGTTCGAATATGATGATCTGTATGCTTACGTCGCATAACGATGGTAGTTATGTGCGATTATGTGGCGTAATGATATAGATTTCCGTACGTAGTTTGGCGTATAATGGAGATCACATAGGCTTCCATGCCGTGATGGCGGAGAATGTACGAGGAGGGTACTATGGGGAGTACCATGAGATGTTGAGTATAGTTACATATATATTATATTAGGTTAATGTACTAGGGAGTAGATGTGTACGACGTGAGTGCAAAGCTTGACTGCTATTAACTCATATAACCTAATAATTAAGAAAATGTAACTGAACGGTGTATGTAGGGTTATTTCAGAATGTATAATTTGTCCATTCACCCGAACTTTGTGTTCTGACCCTATCCTCATAAGATACACCTGGATTAGATTTCTAGTAGAGATTTGGTAGCCTTTGGAAACTTGTAAGGCAATCTTATTATTTCGGTAAGACTATATTTGTTTATTATATTTTATCCATTCCGATGTGGGATGTTTTATCGAGCTCTGATATATTTATTAACTATATCTTTTCTACAGGATACCAGACAAACCAACTCGAGCGTCGATAGATTGGGATTTAAAAGAAAATCGGCCTGTCAAAATTCAGATTTTTACAGATGGAGTATATAGCTTCGTTTGATTTCAATATTCAGTACACTTTGGGAAAAAGTAATGTTGTCCCATGTAATGTCCCGTATCTTCTGACCATTTATTGGAATTATTTTATTTATTTAAATAGGGATTTTTATATGTTTTTGATATCGTATAACCCAAATTTCCCTCGATCTACTTTGAGATTATACGTTACACAAATTGTACGTTGGCATTTTAATCAAAATAAATTAAACTTAAATTAACATTTAAAACATTATATATGTTTTCTAATTGCATAACAAATTAGTCTAATTCATTATCCTTTTAAAAATTTACTGGTCCTTTGAACAAACTAGATCAGGCACGAGAACCTCGAGGACACCATAGTACAATTACATTTACATCTTACATAAGTAACGTTATACTATAAAAATAAGGCACATTTGAAAACAAGGAAATAGCAATAAAAATGAACTGCTCCAATAGCAAAATATGAAGCTTGTTGATAAGAGAAGCTAATCGTTTAAAAAAGAGTATAATATATTTACATTGTCATGGTCCTTCTATTGATTAGAGATGATCATTATCTAAGGCAATTGATCTAAATGCTAAGTCAAACAATGAACAGCTAATGAAAAACATGATATATACATAAATTTACATCAGCAAGGTTTACATATTCGAACATGACAATATTTTCATACATAAGGAAATCTACAACAAAAATCCCCTCACAATGCCATGTCTTCCATCACCGTGAAATCAACCTGAAAAGAAGAAAAGAGAAAGCTATGAGTAGCTAGAATATAGGTATAAATATAATTAAAGATTTAAAGATTTCCAAAACAGGAGAATACCACATGAAACAGTAAGATACAACAGCTATAGAAGCTAAATAGGAAGACAGTACACAGATCATTCAAAGGAAACCAAATATATGTATATATATATATATATTATAGACATGTGTTTTCAAATCCTGAAATGAAATAAACAAGTCAATAGCCAATTGACCATACAAAAATACCATTCAAGGATTGTATATACAGTGTGAACAGACAGGACCATATGAATAAACCGTGCATAGCTGTGTCTAGCCTATCCTGGGAACAGTTAAGACACTGCATTGCCAAGATAAAAATAATGATAAAAGAAAACAGAGGTATATTTTTTTTTTACATTAAATCTTTAGTGGCAATGAACTATCCTACTGTACAATATCCCAATATGAGATCGAATGTGATAGTTGTACTCAGACAGTACAATACAAGCAAGACAATACATGGAAATCCTATTGTAAGGCATCACATATTCACTGTTAAACATCACACAAACCAAGTTCCATCACAAAGATCATAGCAGGACCGAAAATCACCTAGAACCTAAGCACTGTAAAGTCTAACTAGGATGTAACAATTCGTAAATCACTGTAATCATTCGCTAGTATAAATACACAAGCAGAGTGATGAAGTTGCCACAACAAACCAGATCGATACAATGAGGTAAAACCGAATTCAAAATTCAAAAAGAAAATTAAAAACAGAAATTAAATTTGGAGAAAATCACTTAGCTGCTTCGTGAGGTTCGGTCTTGTTCTTCGAGAGTGCCGAGGGAGGTCGGCGGTGACTGTTGGGGTCGGACCTTGGTAGCAGTGACGAAAGGAGAAAGAAGAGATGGAAGAGGGTTTCGGGTTTCTCCATTTTTCTTTGTGGCGGCGGAGCATTTGAGGAATGGCTGAGGGTTTGTGAAGCAAAGGGGTCCGATGGTTTTGATAAAGGAAAGAGGGGCGGGCTTGTTCGAGATGGGCTGAACGTTTAGGGTAAGGCCCAAATTTATTTTTAATTTAAAGTTTTCTTAGTTTTAAAGTTTTATAAAATTCAAATAATAATTCCAAGGGAGTACGTAATCAGAATTCGACGAAACGAAAAACACTGGAACCGTGAAGACGAGTACTACGCGATGGATGAGGACTGAGCAGGGCAAGCAGCAGCTGGATTTCTCGGTTAAATTAAACGCTGAAACGAGCCAATTTATCGACGAAATCAAATCAAGGTGAGTTAAACTCACTCAGTAATTCCCGCTTATATTTTATAAGTTGGGTTTTTATTTTTGTGTGCTATGGTTGCTAATGTTTTGACTGGTTGGTGATATATATTCACATATCGTTTGAACTGATGAAATTAAACGTCGTTAAATTTCAGTGAAACCCAAATCGTTATTTTTAACGATTGGTTCCAATTGAGGTAGGTTACCTTATTGGTCACGTTTATTTTATAAACGTGTTTTAAATAAATGAATTGTTTTGATTGATTGTGGAGATTGATATTGAATTGTCATTATAGACTGTTATGAGACCATTATTGAATTGTTTTGATTTGATGATTGAATATTGACCTGAAATTCACCATTTGTTTGGTTTAAACCAATGGGTATTATTGGTTGAGTGATTGGCAGTGCATGGCCTATGAATTAACCGGTTTATAAATATCGATCTACCGTCAAGTAAATCGACGAGATAAGGTTATGAATTATTTTTTTATAACTGAAAATAGATTTTTAAATCTATTATTTGAATTAAAGTTTGTAAAAAGGAAATAAATATTTATTATTTATTTATTGAGTTTATAATTGGTTTCAAATGAATTTATAAAGGAAATTCCTGATATGTATTAGAGTTATAAGTGAATAAGCAAAGATTAACTTAATATGATAGATTCGAATAATCGTTTTGAGAGATAAAGAAAAAGATTTATTTAAATTAATTAATTTAAATAAAGGGTTATTTGGAACTGGTTAATGAGATAATCATATTTCGGGTTGGCAAAATCAATTATTTGACTAAGTTAATTTTTAGACCAATTGTTTGAATTGATCCAATGAGATGGGATAACGAATAATGGTTTAGTTTTAATAAGAAAAAAAAGAAATTTATTATTTATTATCCAATACATAAGTTAATTAATTATACAATAGTTAATGGTGAAGTGAATCATTAATTTAAATTAAGAGATTACTACTTAAATAGAGCATGATTATGGGAGATAATCGGAGTTGAAATGAAATATGGTTTCGTTGTGAAGGAAATTCATGAACGGGTTTATATAAAACCCAAGTTTTTGTAAGAAAATGAAAGAGGAAAATTTAAGCAAATGTGACAGTATGTTTGCTTAATGGTTAAATTTAGTAAAAGAAGGAAATCAATGATGAAAGGGTTATATTAAAACATGATTTATAAACAAAGTTTATAAAAAGGAAGTGAGGGGCAAAAGCTTCAATTAATATTACTTAGTAGGGGAATTAAGTAAAATGGGAGAAATAAGATGAGTCGTTTACCTGATATGGATAATGAGAGATAAATAGTGAATAAGTTCGAAACGATGTTAGAATAAAGATTTGAATATGATTTGAGAATATTTTCTTAAATATAAAAGTGGAATAGTTTGGAATAATAACCTTATGTCAAATATGTTATATTTGAAATGTTGAAATATTTAAGAATTTGAGATTAACCATCGTTAATCGTTTTAATTAAAGAGGCCATGTGGTGTTGTACTGAACTGGTAAACTCATGTTATTCACACAATTATTTATTTGATAGTTAAATCACCGACTATCAAACCTGACCCATACGATCGTTGGTACGGAAAGACCGGGATCGAATTTATATTCGAAAACCATTCCAACCAGCGGATACATGAAAGAAGATTATTGAAGATGGAGCAATGGAGGACCATTGATCTTCATAAGCGGAAGAACTACTGATTGGATTTCTCTGGTTTAGCGGCCGGAGATATTTCAACAGTGATTCTGTCGTGATTGGAATCCACGGATTGCAAGGACTTCTCGCTACTGATCTATAGGGTGATTCCTAGGATGCAGTAGGAGGGTGCCTTCGGTTCATCCTGTTCCTGGATGATTTGTATGGACGGATGTCTGACAGAGTATTTCCAATGGAATTACATGCGTTGATTTCTCCAAACGTACCATAGTTGATGGCGGAGAAATGGTTATTCTCTAGCCAAATAAACTAGAGTATTTTTGTGGATGTCAATCAGTGTGAAATCTGGCGGATCTGACGATGTGGCATTCAAAGTGAATGGTGCCAGGTGCTGTAAAGGGAATTCTGACCTCAAGCCTCATCAACCGGGAGATGATAAAAAAATCGGGCAGGCGGCATGGCTATGTGGGTCGCTCCCATTAGGATGTATAATCACCTATCTAGAGAAATTCCATTTGTTTCTTTAATCTATATTCGATGCTGTCCCTTTTCGGGAGGCGGTTGCTGATCCCAACCGTCGGTGATATATATTCGATACACTCAAGCGAAATGAGTGTTCGGTCATGTGTGGCCCGGGTTGCAAGACGTTCTTGTTGAACTCAGTGTATTCGTCTCTAGAGATACACGATCGGCAGATGGTCCCATACCTTGTCATAATTGGAAATCCAATCTCCAATAAGCGCCTGTGGTTTTGATTGTATAATATATATATGGAGCGTGAGATGCAAGCGTTCCACTAGATTGTTATTTACTTGTATTTAAACATTACTATAATATCAGAAAAGATATTGGTTTCAAAACTGTTTTGGGTTATCGTAAGGTAAAAACCGTCCGTGTTTATGTGTGGATTTGGTCTTACGATTATCCTTTTCTTTTGAAAGGATTTTGAACTTTAAAATCATGATTGGATGATTTACCCTTAATACTGTGCGAGTTTATCTCACTCTGGTTCACCAGACTGATCCGGTGTTTTATAAATGCTCAGGTTAGCCCGGGTTTGCAGGCTCAGGTTATTGAACACTATGAAAGGCGTGCTGGAGAAGTCCAGACATATTCAGTATTATTCCGCTGTGTTGTATATAAGGGCAGATCGTTATAACTGTCCAGTGATGTTAATGTACTCTGATATTGTAAGTGTTTTTCAAAAGCTCTCAGTAAAGATTTATTTCTATATTATATTTTGTTCCGCTGCGATGTGAGACTTTGTGTCATATTGATTCTTCTTCTATTCTAATATTTCATTCTTTCTCATCTCACCCTCTAACTTCTTTCCATAAACGTCCCAGCGTTATCGGTACTTTGGAGGATCGGCATGAGATATGGTAGGGTATTTATGTCGATTTCGGGGTCGAAAAACCTGGGTCGTTACATCCCACATGCTTTGAGTAGGAGACACGCTACCCTTAATGCTATTACTAAGTGGAAAAAATTGGAATTTCTTTCCAGTTTTAACCTTTAAGTACTATTTGAGTCATCTCAAGGATTCTTGCAGTTTTGGAAGTAAGACCAACCTTGATGGATAGAATTAAGTTTGAGCAAGGTCTTGATGAGGAGTTGTGAGAGTTGAGGGAAAGGATTGCTAGAGGAGAGCATTTTTCCCATTTCGATAGATATTCTGTAGATAGTGATGAAAGTTTAAGAAGGAACAAGCAACTTTATGTCCTTAGGACTAGTAATCTAAGGGAAACGGTCTTCAAAGAATGCCATCATTCGGGGATGATCATACATGTCGATGGGGATAAGATATTTAAGGATATGAGGAGGACGTTCTTTTGGGAAGGCATGAAGAAAAATATTGTTTAGTTTGTGGTGAGGTGCTTGACTTGTCAGAGAGTTAAAATGGAGCAAGGTAGACCAAGTGGATCGATCGATAAAGGGTGCACACTTCATTCCAGTGAAGAAGAATAGAATCGTAGCTTTGTTGACCCAACTTTATACCAAAGAAATAATGCGGCTACATGGAATCCCTATGAGCATAATGAATGACCGAGACCCTCTATTCACGAGCAAGTTTTGGAGGATCCTTCATACAACTTTAGGGACGATGTTAAATCTGTATCAATGCAACAAAAATAGCAGTAATCATAATAATATTAACTATACTGCTGCAACTACATCTAGACAACAGAATTATGAGAGGAAGAAATATGAGAACTTAGTAAGCGTTATTCAATTTTTAGGAATCATGCTTTTTAAGAATATGGTTAAAATGTTTTTTCAAGGTTGTAGGGTTGAACCGTGCGTCCATGTACACATAAGTTATTTCATTTTGAGGACCGTAACACTGCAGAATTCAAAGGCAACCGCGATCAGACCAAGGTTGAGTTTGATTTCCAAAAATGAATATTATGCACATATCCCCAAATTTAAACCTATTTCAATGCGCATTCCTCTGTGACTATGAATTGCATTTGGGTCCTAATATTTATTTTACTGTAGCGAGTCTGTGTCGTATTTTTGTTCCATTGCTTAAAAAAAATTCATGGAATTGTAAATTTAAAACTAGGCAACTAAAAGAAAACAAAAAATAAATGTAGAAATATCTGCAATTATTGAGAAATATTACAGATATACACGAAAATATTTATTTAATAATTGCAGACATCTACAAATATTCATTCAATAAGCTAATATTTGCAAATATAAAAAGCTACAAAAATATTTACAATTATTTGATAAATTTGCAAAATTACCGGCACTTTTCCATTGAAAATAGTATGTTTTTATTTGCGTTGCATTAATTTTTTCTCTGTAATGAATATGATGTAGAATACAATTTAAAATGAATTTTGAAATATTCATTAAAAGTTGCATAAATCTATGTAATTATTAACTGTAGTTACGTGTACGTTAGTAATATATTGAATGATTGCATATATTTTTGCAAGTTTCTACAATTTACTCTTTCTTTTTCCATCCAATTTTTTTAATTTTTCTGACATACATACAAAAAAGTACAAATGAAAATAAAATTTGACATTTGAAAGTTTAATAGGTCATTTTTTGATGATTTCAAAAGAAAAATTGACCTAATTTCCATTTTTTAAAACATTTATGACCTTATTCAACCTACCCTTTTAGAGCATTATACTAAGGATGCGTTTGTTTTTTAACTGGAAGAGTATAATTGAAATGGATTGAGGAAGGGGTATAATTGATGAAAATATATGTGTTTTTATTTTATGGGGAAGATGCACACGAAAAGGTCAAAGGGGTATAAAGTGGTGCAAATAACGAAAGCTACAAATCCGAGCTTTCATTTGGAAGAGGCAAATTGGTGCTCGGGTTGGACGCCTCCGACGCCAGACCCGAACTTAGGGTGCGTTCCCAGTCTTTGAGCGTGCCAGAATCAGTTTTTGTGGCGTCCGACGCGTCGGACGCCAACAAGTTTCTCCCCGTTCAAATGGAACGATCTCCGAAAGCTGGAAATCATCCCGTTGGCGTCAGACGCGTCCGACGCAGGGATAATTAATTACTCATATCCTATTTAGTCATGAAAGAATACTTAGCTTAGTTTGTAAGTGTACATGGCTTGTTGGAGATAGACCCAAGATCAAGTCCCACCTTCAACCAAATTTTTAGTGTTTTGTTGTACACTGCATTATTAATGCTTAATGCCCAATATAGACTATTTGTTAATGCTTAATATCATTTTTCATATTTTTTTAAATGGGTAAAAACACATTCGTTAAGTAGATTTAACGGTCCAATTAAAAATCAGTACATAAATTAATATAAAACAAACAAATTAACAACTAATTACCCTGTTCAAATACCCCGTTCGTAGCTAAAAACACATTCCCCGTTCGCTACAGTACCACGCTCAAATTCATTCGACCCGTTCCCGGTGGTTAAGATCGCACCCTTAACATGCTTACGCAAATCAAACGCTACCCAACCTGAAGCACGAGCAGCACGAGCTTAACTCTGACTAATCACTAATCGGTTACCTTTTGCTCAAGCCTTCTGCTGCTGGTTGCCGTGTTTCAATGGGGTCCGATTTCAAAACTATCCCAGTTATCGGTATTTTTTATTTACATTTTCTCTCTCGTTCTCTCCTACTTTGTGTAAAATTTGCAGCTTGCTCTTATGTTTTCTGTTTGCAAACAATTCAGATGTTAGAATATTCGTTTCTTCGTAAGAACTGCTTGGTTTGCTGTATTAAAGATTTTAAAAGGGGCCAACTTTTGACTGATCCGGTATGCAGTAGTCAGGAAACCCTGTTACAATTTTAGACCTTGCACTTTCTTCCTCAATTTTGTAGTGGGAGTAGCGCACACATTATAAATCATGGTCATAATTAGCGTGTTAACAGTATATGAATCATGGTCATAGTTATCTGCTGATAGACTCTAAGTAATAAAAAGATCCATATATTTTGGACTACCGTTTGAATGTTAGTTGATGCTCCACTATTTAGATTTTCGATTGTATGCTACGGAGTATGGATTGAAGTAAAAAGGTGAAGAAAATGATGGGGTGGGAGCACTACGATGATGGTGTGAGGCGTTGCGATGTCAGCAGTGAGATGAAGCGGCGATATTTTTGGAGAGAGAACACTGCAAGAGAACGAAAATGTCAAAGGCAGGGTTTATAATTTTCCAACAGAGGAAGGAAGAGATAAATTGGGTAGTATGAAATATGAATTATGAAATAAATATGAGTAAGATGTAGCAATCAATTAAACTAAAGGGCGAAATGAAGAGTGTGTAAATTGTAGTATCTGTTGGGGTGTACATAGCACCACTCTTTATTTTTCTTCTCTTCTCCATCACCTCTTTATATATTGTTTTATTTATCTTGCCAAAATCTAAGTCTGTCGATGGATACCCAAAAAAAAAAAGGAAAAAAAAAAAAAAAAATCCAGAATTCGTTCGTATCTGTACCAAAAAGGGGTAAATATTTGATAGCTAGGCAAATGGATATAAATGCGGATGCGAAGACATTCACGTTCAAAAAGTTGTCCGTTTGGTTTTTGTTAAGAATATAACTTATATTATGTGTATTTTAATAAAATAAAAGTACATATTTATTATCTTGTTAAGTTAATAATTTATATTATAAGCATCTAATGCATAGGCTTAAAATTATTTATTCTCGCTATATTTGTTTATTTTTCATACTTCTAAATAATGATATTAAAAAAAAAATTATGTTAAGATCAAACTTTTGTACTTAATGTTTCTTGGTTTATCGATTGTTAGTGGATACGATAAATATTTGATATTCGTCCATATCCCTAATTATAGAAATTTGATATCCAAAAATTAATAGGAATGCAGACTTAGATATGATACTATCTGCATTCGAAAGCATCTGTTGACAAGTTTGTCAAAAAATATTTCCTATATTTTCCATTTTGTAAATATTAAAATTTTAATTCAATAATTGTGGCTTTAATTTTTAGAGATATCATCAAAAGGTTGCAATTTGATAAATGTGAATTCATTTCAGTCCCCATCTTAATCGTCACCAATACAAAATTATAGTTCGGTTATTATAAATTAGGAATTTTAGTTTGATAAAAATTAGGGTTCATTGTAGATAAAATGGATGGAGAGGGGGTGGAAGAAAAAGCAAGTGGGGCAATCAGGAGTAGCAACAAGTTGAGTAGGCGATGTTGAATAAAAGGAGGACGTGATTTAAAGAGAGAGAGAGAGAGAGAGAGAGAGAGAGAGAGAGAGAGAGAGAGAGAGAGGGAGGGAGGGAGGGAGGGAGGGTAAACTTG
The DNA here is from genome assembly GCA_030737875.1 of Allium sativum. NCBI lineage: Eukaryota > Viridiplantae > Streptophyta > Magnoliopsida > Asparagales > Amaryllidaceae > Allium > Allium sativum. Next base: position 128,679,663 of record CM060921.1, on the reverse strand, counting down.
AAATAAGGGAATATGCGTGTTTTGGGGATGACAAATACATTTGTTTATCTCAAATTAAACATGTAATTATTAAATTAAGAGAAAATCAATTTAGACATAATTTGGCGACACAATAAATATCTCCTATTGGATTGCCTACTGAATTCCATCTCCTATGTGTGGATAAAAAGTTTCAATGGTCTAGATCTTTTATGTCACAATTTTTGATTTATCTCCAAATAGCCGTCCCCGTTGATCATTTAATCATTATGCATTTTATTCTTTTCTTAAACATACATCTAATTATTATTTGCTTATGCATTATGTTGTTTTTATCAATCATCCATGTCCAAATGGGCCCTTTGATCATTTTGATTTTCTTTTCAAGAAATAGTTTGTCATTTCTCATGCGTATTATTTCAGTAGAGATAAATTGTTACATTCACATTCTTCGCTCATAGAAGTGAATTTATGACTATCAATAGGAAGATCCTACAACCTTATGTGACTTCGGTCTTATTTACTCAACTAAACATATCATACATATACTGTTAAAGAAACCATCATAGAATGCCCATCGACGAAGCCACAGATTTTATTTTTGGTTGGCATTATTTTTCTCATAATAAGATTCAAACAAATTGCATATATAGACAGTTTTGCAAACTTACATACAAATAACAATACATTTAAAATTACTTCAAAGTTTCTCTTTTTATAGCATTTTCTCTTCCAAGATACATTATCATATGAAATCATTACGTGTCCTATTTCGAAGTAGTTTCCTGATTAACCACATAACTTTTGTTTGAGTACTCGAGTAATCAAGATACTAAGCGTACAATCAAATTTTTTTTTATTACTTGAGCATTAGACGCTTCGCGATTAGTAGTAGGCTAACATAAACAGAGAAATTTTCAACAAAGTGAACTTTTTGGATGCAACTAAGGAACGCTTAATGTATTTACCAAAAAAAGGCTCCTACTCAAATTGCAGTATAATAAAATTGGTATCACTTGATGTTTCCGAAGTGTGAGTAGAACTAAACAAAGCTTGAGTACTATATCTTAAATTATCATTTGTGAATCTGTGATTATGATTGTGAGAGCGTCTTGAACTGTATATGGTTAGAATTTGAATTTTTTAAAACCAAATTTATTCCCTGTATTATTCAGTTTTTGTTTTTTTTGGGATGATGAGGCTGCTCACCTTACTCATAATCTACTGTTGTCACAAAGGTTACCTGTTGTATGATATCTACCTATAGAAGCCTTGCATGATTACTTTATATTGTTCGTTTGGCCATTCTCAACACCTAAGAACTGTTGGAGAATGCATAGATGATAGAAATGCATGCGATGCTAATTCACACTTGCTCATATCATAACCCAAAAAACTAGTCTACAGATTTTGCATAATTGTTGCAGTTGGTATATAGTAACGCCTATTAGGTGGGATCTACATAACATTTATATTTCAATTAATAAGTGACATATTACACTATTCCAATTGATACGGAGGGGGCATCACAAATTTGTAGTGATATTTAATGAATTAGTTTGTTGTGCTTTAGCTAAAAGGTGATCCTTTTATTGAATTTTGTTGCTGCAACATGATATTACACTATTTACTTACTGAATAAATGCAATTTGGTGGCATCAACAAAATTAAGATGTAACGAGACAAGCTTACTAATTGATATCAAATGATATACCAACTCTATGAGCCAAGGTTAATAATTGATATAAAATGATATAATTACTCTACATACATCAAGTTAAGTGAGAATCTATCTGATTACGAAATATGCACCCTGCAACAGCTTTTCTATTAACATGGATATGAACCTTCCATATGATGTTTCACTACTGGGATGAGATGCAAACCAATTGTCTGAATAATCAGGATTGAATTTGCTCCCTTCTTATAATACTACATAAACGATTTAAATAGACAAAAGTTGATTTTTCTTTTCCAATTTTTTTCATTCTATGAACTTGAAAAACTCAAAAAAGTGATGTTTCATAGTTATCTACATATCTTTTTTTGTTAGAAATCACAGCCAACCATAAGATGTGCATATTAATTGTTTTCTTTTTACGATTCATAACCCCTCCATCCAGGGCACAAAGGTTGAGTGGAGTATGAGGTCGACAAGTTGTACAGTCTTAGCTAGGGATGTCGTGGTAACAATTACCATTGTCAATATGGAGAAATCATCAGAGCAAAACTAATAGTCATCACCATTACCAATTTTGTTATGGTATATTTCGTTAAGCAAGGTTGAATAGAAATTTTGTTATATATATGCACTCTGTCAGATGTATTATATCGAAATCAATACCAAACACACTAGCATGTATTTTGTTTTATTGTTTCGTATTTTATTGCTATGAAATTTTGGATTGATTAAAATATATCAAAATTTCTCTTTTTTCCGTTTTTTAATTTTATCTGAAGAACCTTAGAATTGGAATTGTGTATCAAAATAAGCATATTAAATGTGTCAATATGATTGAATCAGTCTTTGTTGAGAGATTGAACCAAAATTTAAATCAGAACACAAAAAAGAGTTTCAATTTGGAACGTAGATTGTAAGATGACAACAATGGTCCTGACATTTACCCTAAAATTTATAGTTGGTGTTGGTAAATTTACCATTACTATCGTTTGTGCTTGTGTACTGATCTGTGTATTATTGGTTCACCAATACTGTTGTAGTATTAATTATAAAACTGCCGTTGCTGTAACAATCATAGTTTTACCCCCGTTTTTAAGAGATTGTTTCTGCTACCATTAAATCTAAGCATTCACAAACATTCAGCAACTCCTCCGAGATAAGGCTTACAATGGAGTTACATATATAAAACAAACAATGCCACGCATAATTTGTATATTAGATGAAAATCTGGATTTGGGTTGATTTTTTTTTCCTTACCAAATGACGTGTCTTTAACTCTTCATTTGTGAACAATAAGAGTTTACGAAACAATAAATTATATTTGATAGTGCATTTTCAGATTAGGTATCTTTTCGAAGTAAGCGACATTTATTCATAAAAAAGTATACCTTCCAAGGACTCTCTCGCACAGTCATCAAGCAATGAACTGAATGGGAGTCAACTTTCGCACCTGACAGTGTTTCTTCTCTTGTTGATCGAGCAGTTGGCGAGTAATTGAACTTGTACACTTTTACTCTCCTATAGGAATAACTTTAAGGTGCGAATGCCACCAATTTATTAATGTTAACGTTAGTGATTCAATTTAATATTTTCCCAAACTATGCATCAATATGAATTATAATTTATATTTTGTCTAGTCTTTGTGGTGAAGTAAACCGATGTATTGTTACTGGACAAGCTTCCAAGTTAGGGAACTGGCCTTTTTTATAAAGATCATGATAGTTAATGATGTCCCCCTTCCCTAGAGGAGGACTAATATTATGATCTCCAATATCTTGTGACTTACATTAAATCATTATGGTATACCTTTTCTGTTTAAAAAAAAAAAAAAAAAAAAAAAAAAAAAAAACTTTCTTTCATAATTAGTAGTAGATGGGGACGTATAATGTTTCCATTTCCCTCTTCGTCTTTACGAGCTTATAGATTCGAACCTCCGATCTATGATTTTAATTTTGTTTCTTCTTTTGTTATTTCTTCTGTTTCTCCTTAAATTAAAAATGTAATTTCGGTGTTTCATTATATCATACAAGTAAACATATTTTCTCCTGACTAAGTTTCTAAATATAGTCTCACTAATTTGTATTTTAACTAGCAAATATTTTACGGGCATAATCTTCCTTTTAGATTCATTTTATACTTATTTTCATTTTTCGTTGCTTTATTTTTCTTGCCCCAAAACACATTGGCTTTCCTACAATACGCAGTATTATGCCATTTTACGTGCATATTCTTGAATGCTAAATGGTAAAATTATTAGATAGCCTATTGAAAATGTGATTCTGATGCACGACCTTGGTTGGTAATTTTCATTTATATGCATAGTTTGGAACAAAAACAAAGCTCCAAACTTAAAGATGGGTGGTTGTACCTTTTCTAAAGATTTTTTTTTTTTTTTTTTGGTCAAAGGCCTACTTCCACTGCATATGGACGGTTGACACCTACCGATAAACAAAATGGCGGAAAAAAAAAAAAGTTTAAGACCTACTTCCACTGAATATGGATGGTTGACACCTATTGATAATCAAAATGCAGTGCAAGGACCTATTTTTGTGTGCTGTGTACATTTTTATAGTTTTGCCATGACATGCTTTTTTCTTTAATAGTATGAAAACATTTTTTATTCGATTTCTTTCACTAGATTTGCACGTATAAGATCTGCAATATCTTTTATCAACATTACTTTTACATTTCGACAATAGTAATTTATATTTGCATATGTGATTATCAATAACGTTAAAAATTTATGCAAATAATTTTCATAATTACATACTGCTTATATGTTTGAAAAATGAAAATGATCCGATTTTCAAAAATATGGCAATCATGTTTATTTTGCAGGGAAAGCAGGTGACTTCTACATTTAATAGGTCATCCTGCAACACACAGTTTTATCAAAAATCTAGGAATATTATCATTTAAAACCCGTTTTGAATTGAATCTCACCCATTCCTATTCTATTTACATTCCACTTCGAACTCGGTTAAAACCGCAGTTGAGACAAGTCCTTCAATCCATAATTATGTATTCACTATAGTTGTTTGGATCAATAATTCCAATTCAAGTATTTTCTAAGCTGAATAAAAATAGACCACAAGAGAAAATTGAGATACAGGTTTAAAATGTAGAAGTTCAAACATTTTAATCAATTTCAATTGAAGTATCTTCTAAGCAAAATAAAAATGGACCACGAGAGAAAACTGAGATTTATGTTTAAATGTAGAAGTTCAAATTTTTTAATCAATTCCAATGTGTTTAATGTAGACATTTTGAAACAACGATTTAAGATTTATATCTTGTTTGATACGAAGTTTGAACTTTACTATTTACGATTTGAATCCCTTCAAAATCTTTTGTGTGTGTGTATCCATTGTAAAAATTCTTCAAGGCGTCCGTCTGGGCGATATGCTAGCCAGACTATCTGGATTTTTGCCTAATCCATCTAGATTAGATTTACCGTATTATTTAGGTTTGATGTCTCTTCAAATCAGCAAAATATTTGCTTTCAACAATTTTGTCTCCATGATTGCTTCCAAATCCAATCAAATACACCATATCCTATTATGATCAGTTAATACTAAACAAAATACCAAATTTTTATCCAAAATGTATGAATTTATCAATAATGCCTAACTCCGATTAATCCCTGCTAAAAGGATTAATATTTGGGTTTTGCTACTACGACAAATCTTTTTAGTCAGAGTGCCATAATAGTATAATTTGGGGAGATTGGAGGAATTCAGGAGGTAATCTAATAATTTAATATGTGGTCCCTCCTAAAATCTTGTCTTTGGTGTACTATAATTTGACAAAAACTTTTTTGTTAATATTTAGGACATGTTTACGCCTAGCGTTCACCAAGCAATTTTTACAATCTTGGTGTGTATGTGTGTAATGGTAGTATATATGCATTTTTCGGAAAAACGTTGTTTTTATTTGGCATGAAATATGTTTGAATTTAGCATCTGATAATTGATTTTGTGAACTATGTGTATCATGGATTTCATATTTCTTATGCCAAAAAAAAAAAATTCAAAAAAAAAAAAAATCAAAAAAAAAAAAAAAAAAAAAAAAAAAACAATAACAGAACTTATGCTTTAACCTTTCTGCATTTTCATGTTTTCAATTTTTTCTCGTATAATATATTTTATGTACGTGTATAATGATTTTTCTTAGTTATATCACAATTTACTGCAGATAAACCGCTCTTCTTCATAGTGTCATTTCTGAAATATGAAGGTTGAACTTCTTACAAAGATGTCAAAAACTTGTTTATTTGTGATTTTAATTGAAAATGGTCAATGTTTGTGATTTTGGACTGTTTTTAAATTGTTTCCAGTATGTTATTTCATAGTTTACGCACATGTCTTAAAAAGTATAGATTTTCTTTATTCTTTTTATACAGCTTATTATTTTGTTAACATTTAACGGTTCTCATTTATACTGCAGGTTTTATAGATATTTGCACTTTTACACATTCTGTATATTCTTTTGCGAATAATGCATAACAATACAATTTTCATTTTAAAAGATGCAATAAAATTGCCATGTATTCTTCATAATTATGTGCACAGTAACCAATTATATTTCTTTCTACACTTAATTCATCTAAAAGTAATGATTTGCTGATTAAATTAGGAGGATTTGGTTCCCTTTGTGTTTGAAGAATAGGGACTTGTGGTGTATTTAAAAGAAGGATGTGATTTCAAATGTCATTTATGATTTTATGGTATCACATTATAACAAGATTGGTTAGTAAAATTCATTAGTTTTGTCTTATTTTTACGTTTTATTTGTTCTAAACAAGAACTTATATGTCGTACAAATTGTTGGCTGATCAATTTTTTTTGTTGCTTCTGTAACTTTTTATGGACTTTTTTACTTTGGTCATTATCTAAAGGTTACATATTTACCTTCTCTTACTTATAATATGCCACCATGTCCTTACGTACTCATCCCTTTTTACCCAGATATTAGTGCACTAATTGAGAAAGCGGATGATCCAAATATGGTTAAGGATGAAAGTGTGCTTAAAGTTGTTAAGCAATTAGATGGGGCTTGTAAAGAGGCTGGATTCTTCTATGTGGTATGTGGTATTGATGCTGTTCTTTTCTATTTAATAAAAAAGCTTTGTTTTTCTGTTAGATTAAGAGGAAGACATAAAGCGCCCTGATTAGTTCTTTAAGAAAAAATAAAAATAGAAATTCCAACCGCGTAAATCGACATCTATCAGTTAGCAGAGCGAACACATTGTCTATTAAACTGTTCCCAGTTCATTTTTTGAATATGTTTCTAACTTCTTCCATCCACCAAGTCTGTAAACCATATCTATGTATAGGAATGCTTTAATCTCTCTCTACATCCATATACATATACACACATACATGTGTATGTGTACAAATTTAGATAAAGAAAAAAGCGATGTCAATCAAAGTAAATGAAGACGTTTAAAATAAATGAATGGCAGTATGAAGCTATGCAATTAAAGCCCTGCTAATGCCCTGCAAATTCCCGGCAATTAAAGTAAATGAAGCTATGAAATTAAAGTAGATCTGCTTTAAGCCCTGCTATTTTCCGCCATACCTGCTAAATCGGGGCTTTTTAGGGCGTAAACGGTCCAATTTCTAACGTCCATTTTGACCATTGTTGGGCATGGTAAACCACGCCCATGCGTCCGATGCGTCGGACGCGAACACAACGGTAACGTTGTTAATTTTGGCTGCGAATGGTACCTACATATCTTCTGTGGTGGACGTTGGTTTCCTCCTTATCCATCATTATCTTATGTAGGGTTTAGAATGAAATAATTGTGATGGAAATAGATGTCCAGGCTTGGTTAAGCTATCCTCTTTTATCATATCGGAGGAATGGACACGTACAATCATGCCACCTTGGATTTCTATTTCAATCATTAGATGCATACTGCTTCAATCTATCTGAGGTCCCTTTTGTAATTTGTAAGTCCACGACTCCACATATGATATTCCCTGCTGCTTGAAAAATCTTTTACACGGAGTTGAAAATTTAGGCGGTATACCACTGTATTGTTCTTGCTTGTCACGTAATTTTATTATGTGGTCTGCAGATTTTCTGTTAGTCAGGTGGAAATTTTGGTTGTATCACCGATTCTCATTACATCTTTTTTAACATTTTAAATTTGCTAAAGAAATTTGTCGATTTCAACAAAAGCATGCATGTGTAAGTACACAGATACATACATACATTTTATATATATATATATATATATATATATATATATATATATATGTGTGTGTGTGTGTGTGTGTGTGTGTGTGTGTATATAGCCCGTGCCGATGGCACGGATTCCATTTTTATTTGGTATGACTTACAACATGATGCATTGGATATATAAAAATGGATTACTTTTAAATATATTCACCATTTTATCCAAGATAAACTGAGTCATCATTCCATAATCAAAAAAATACTCCAGCTCTAGACAAATGAAAAATATTTATTGTCCTGTAGAGGCCAAAACCGCCACATTGCAAAAATTGGGGTCCATCAAATAAAAGGGCAAGAAATAACATGATTGATTTTTCCATACTGTGTCAATCATGCATTATCATTTTAAGAGAATAAATCATAGTAGTGTCCCTATCTAGTTAACAATGCATGTCAGCGTGAAGATGTTACCAGTAACATATTAATAAGGGTAAGTTTGGCTCAAGTCCAGTTTAGGTTTCAAAATACACAAAAACTCCTTGTCTTAAAACTTTATAAATTAGGTCCCTATTTTTTGAAAATCATCAAAAAATCATAAAAAAAATCATGAAAATTCAAAATACAATTCAATACATAATAATCATCGTTTTCATGCATTAAAACCACAAAAAATGAATCAAAAAAAAAAAAAAAAAAAAACACAGCGTGCTCTAGTATATTGCAGCAAACAATGCAATTGTTGCTGATATTTCAGCAACTTTTGCAAATATTTGCATCAACTGCAAAAACATTGCTGAATTGTCAGCAATATATTGTAATAATTGCAGATTTTGCAATCACCTTCAAATAGTTTAGTTTTTCATCAAGTTTTAAATATTTGCTGATATATCATTAATTATATATTATTGCTGAGTATTCATCAACTCAACAATTATATACAATAATTGCCGGTATATCAGCAATAATTCACATTTCAGCAATTTTTAACATTGTTGCTGTCAGCAATTATTCACTATAATTGTTGATTTTTAAGTTTTTTTCCTAGATTACTCACCTGAATATTTGCAATTTTTTGAAACTTTTTTTTATACAGCAGCGCCAAAAATTTATGAAAAAACACGTAACTTCAAAAACATGGACCTGCTTTGTAATAAACTTTAGGGAGGGATGCCGCTTACATCAAACTTGAAAATAAGGATCCACGCCTAATTTCCACTATTAATAAATAGTAATGCATTAATAATGCATTATCATTTTAAGAGGAAACATGCTAGGCATATCTTTTGTTGACACTTGCTTAATTACATTACATCTTGGCAACTCCATCCAATCCAACACCGTTTTTACCAGTCTATATAATGTAAACAGAGACACCCGTAAGAGTACATTATCAAACATTGATGTACAAAGAAATCTAGGAAGCAAGGATACGGGTGCGGCGGTGCGTGTGCGTAGTACGGAGATATGTAGAATCGACAAATATGAAAATATAAGGATTCGGGTGCGGGGGGATACGACATGTGTAAAAATATTACATATATGATAAATCTATTACGAAAATTAAGAGTTTCATTAAAATTAAACCAAATAGTCAAATACACTACTTTATCATCCTTAAAGTTCAAAGACAAAAAATTAAACATTCATTTCACACTTGTTCTTCATCATCTTGAATAATCATGGCTTCCATCTCCGGCTCATCAAGTGAAAGATTCGCTATTTCAAGCTCCTCGACACCATCAAGTGGATCAAATTGATCGCCTCCAACATCCCACAATTTTGTTTCTTCTTTCAAGTAAGTATTGCTCACTCTTCCTAGAAAGGAGTCGAAGATTGTTGGGTGCGGGGTACTCCAATTTCTCTCGCAACAAGAAGAACACGGCTGTTCCAAAAGTCCTAAAATTTACCTTTCATGCCACCGACGCACCCCAAATCTGCACCCTTCCCGCACCCCCCAACACAAATACGAGAACACGCCACATGGCGCACCCCGTACCCCTTGCCGCACCGCCGCACCCGATACGCAGTACGTCACCCAGAAGCCGCACCCTTGCTTTCTAGAAATAAATACATAAGAAGTAAAATAGAGAGCCGTTGTTTAATCCTTGTTTCAAACATTTTATATGCATACAAAAATGAAAAGTCAAAACACCAAACGAATCATAGGCGAAAATATTTTTCTAGTGGGGCTTCCAAATCCAATGTATGAAAACAAATAAAACTGTGCATGCAGACTCTTAAGTACTCAAACTTTTAAGTTATATGTGAACATTAGTAGCCAATTATAGTTAAGATACATAGTTCTAAACAGAGTCAGCAACAATAAAAATAAGATACATGGAAAGTAGAATACGTTTGCATAAGTAAAGGACTAGAAATCCAATATATTATCAGATGGTGAAATGAAAGAGAAGGAAATACCTTCAACCCATTCTATGATTCAAGCACAATCGATACCTGTAACAAACTAAATTAAACTAAATATTAAAATAGTCAAACAATTAATAAAGTGATTCATATTTGAAATCAGTAGATCATAAACCGCACGGTCAAAATTCGTTGCCCAAACAGTTTGAAGCTGTTTAAAATGACGACGAAGAAAAAACCTGTAGAATTTAAAATCGCCATCAATTTCTTGAAAAGTAACTAAAGTACTACAAACAGCAAGTATAAGACAAATAAATATGGAGAAAACATGCATCAAGATGATTCATAACAGAATTTTTTTAAAATAAAATAGAAGGACGCATGCCACAGTTTGGAGGCACTCACTAAAGTAAACAATCAATACAATACAATACATAATAGCAAATCTGAGACTAATATAGATGTTAACATTGCAAATATTAAAAGAGTAAATGATTTATATCCTAAAGTAAGTATTAATAAAGGTTTGTTGGTTTAATTGGCTATGTACCAACTTGTCTTCCATATATTTGTTTTTATATTAGTTGTAGTCAGTTATAAGCATTGTTTTAAAAAACCCGCCTCGATACTCGTCTCAAGGAAATAAGAGATAAAACGCCTTGAGGTTTATTCCAAAAGGCATTTTACCTTTAAAGCTTACGCCTCAACAACTTGAGGCATACAAAGCGCACACCTCGCACGCCTCAAATAGCTGAGGCATATGACTTTGATACCTTTTTATCTTTAGTTGCAAATATTCACACAGGTAAAAGTCATAAAACTTTTATTATTTAATGGAAATGAAAAAAGACAAAATTTAAGAAAATAAAAATTAGCATTTTTTACTTTTCAATTTCAATATCGACATGATCAAGTAAGATTGTTTATGAAATAATGATCATGAGCAATTTAATGAATTTTCTCATTGTTATTTAAAGAATCTTTTTCAATAAACTTTGTTAAATCTCGAAATAAATTTTGCAGATCGATTTGAATTGATAGAACGTATCAAAATTGGAGTTTGATGCGATCTTCAAATAATTTTAAGAAATCAAAATTTGAATCATAAGTTTCAATTATTTATTTTTAATCTATAATAAAAATATATACTTGGTAAAAATTGGATTTTAAATTATTTATTTTTTATTTTTTGCATTGGTTAATTTAAAGTGTTAGATTATTTTAATTTGTTTTGCGTTTTATTTTTACTCGAAAAGCTTACGCCTCAACGTTTCGAGGCTTACGCCTCGCCTCGTAGACCTGAAAACTTTTCATGTACGCCTTTTGCGTTTTAAAACTTAAATGGTTATAAGATAGGACATAGTCAAAAATCAAGAGCCACATAATATTTGTTGTTTGTCCAGCCACATAACGATTACTTTGGCACATCTTGTTGTCTAAGTGTCCAATATACCAGAGAGGTTATTGTAATCAATATCAAATTTAGATGGCGAAGTTGCGATCATTCTACAAAATAAGCAAATTAAAGAAGGGAACTAACAACAAAGTCACTAACCAAATCATGACAAACTTCTTCAGACCCGCACCTTCATCACCAAACCCAAGAGCCGGTTGCAATAGTCCACTACCATATACTAACACCACCATAACTCTTCCCTTCCATCCACGCGAATCTATATCATCACCAGATTATAATCCGCAACAAACTTCACAGATTACAACTAACATTTGGAAACTCGAGCATAACCATCTGTTGTACCCTCTTACACACATCACCTCAACCACACCGCAGACCAGAACAAACCACGCTAACCTTGAAATATAATTTGTATCCAATTACCAAAATCTATGCTCCTGTCTCCTCCTTCCCACTGTAACCTCCCTCAAGCTTCACCGTCCGAACTCCCTAGGCCCTCAAGCAACAGAGCTAGCAACCGCCAAACCTGCTACAACCGAAACCCAAATCATCCTTTTGCTAGGCAAGGCAAACACCATCACCACCAAATCCTCACACCAGACTCGACCAATCCTTGCACTGAATCGATACCCCCCTCCAAACTGAAGTCTGTTGACTACACAGTTATGCAACCAGAATCAAAGGAAAATAATAAGAAATAGAAAAGAAGGAAATACGCTTAATTGGAGACATACAAAAGGGAGGGACAATAATTTATTTTTGCGGAGAGGAGAAGGGTTTTCTCGATTTTATTATAAGAAAAACATGGGTTAAATTAAACGGCCTACAGTGCGTATGATGGAATTGAACACCGGCATCAGCCTCTGGGTATAGTTCACAGAATGATCATAGACATGAAAATAGAGAAAATGTGAATTAGTGAGAAAAATGGTCTGGTGATTTGAAGTGGGGGAAGAAAATGGAGTTGAGGGGAAAATTTGTGGGGCTGTGTGGTTGGCATTTGCCTGAGCAATTCTTGCAAAAAAGCAGAATGCATTTTTCAATGCTTTTTCAATCGTGGTGGAGAAGGAAATTAGGAATCACTAATTCGTTTTTAGCGGAGTAGAAGTGGACTCACGATTTAACAGGATTTAAACGGTACCAAATAATTATTGATGTGGATCAATTAGATCCGCCTGATGTCCTTCCTAGAATAAAATCATCACCTTTCTTTGTCTTTATGTTTGTCTACCTAGGGATTTTATTATATAGATATATTATGTATATACATTATATATACATATTATATATATACACACATTGTATATACACATTATATATATATATATATGTGTGTGTGTGTGTGTTATGTACATATACACCAAGCGTGCATGTGCACACATGGATATATATATATATATATATATATATATATATATATATATATATATAGAGAGAGAGAGAGAGAGAGAGAGAGAGAGAGAGAGAGAGTATGTGGATATATACGTGTGCATATGTATTTCTATTTGTAAGATTCTAAGATTCTTCACACTTCATTTAAGTCTTTTTTCGTATTACATCTATGAATTTTGGATTGTGAAAGTTTTTAGTGGGCATGATATCTTGATTTTGTAGATCATCTTAGTAAAATATGTAGCCACATCAAAACTTTTTCCTCTTCAAAATCCAACAAATACGAGTCATCGGAAATATTAATCATAACCATTAATTTGAAATGCAACTTTGGAGGGGCTTGAAATTTCGAAATGTTTGAAGTAATTTGTAGAGATGATCAATAACACTAAAAAGACGTACATTCACATATACAAAAATTTAGGTCAATTCATATCTTTGTATTTAAAAATAGACTCTGAATAAGTTGGTATCAAGTCATGCGATATAGTGACTCATCTTGAATTCCTGTTCAATAACTCATATAACTGCTATGTAGTAGATGTTATATTATTAACATATGTATATTTTGAATCAGACCGGTCATTGTATTCCTGATTCCCTAATCAAAGAAGTAAGAGAAATGACCAAAATGTTCTTTGATCTTTCCTACGAGGAAAAGCTTAAAATTAAGATGATGCCAAGTACTGGATACAGGTATAATCTTTAACTTTCTACACATGTATTTGATTTTGTGCAATTTTTAATTGCATTAGTAACTTCCAACACTTGAGTAACCTTACACTTACTGACCAGAGGATATCAAAGGATTGGTGAGAACATAACCGAGGGAACTCCGGATATTCATGAAGCAATTGATGTGAGAAATTTTATTTCTGCTTCTATTTTTAATGTTTGGATCAAATCTAAGACTCTAAAAGCAATTTTCTTCTTGAACGATATTTGATTTATTAAATTCTATAACATCTGACTAGTTTGCTAATGAGAATTTGTAATTTCAGTGTTACATGGAGATAGAACCAGGAAAATATGGATCACTTGGCCAAGCTTTAGAAGGATTAAACTTATGGTATGGCTTATTTATGGTAGCGTTTTTTCTGTATTTATGGATAAAACTCTTGAGTTGATTTAACACAATCTACAGGCCTGGTAATCCCATAAATTTCAAATCCCTGATGGAACATTATATCTACCTTCTCAAAGGTCTTTTATTTATTTTTATATCATGCTGATCAATAGCACTGAAATTCTTTTATGCTATAATTTTTTTTAAAAATCCTTTTTTGGGTGTTCTGTTTATAGATTTATCAAGAAAGATAATGCGAGGAATCGCTTTAGCATTAGGCGGTCCCCCAGATGCATTTGAAGGAGAAATTGCAGGAGACCCCTTTTGGGTAACACGTATAATTGGTTACCCTGGTTTGTCTGAAAATATAAACCAAGAAAAATCATGCAATGATGTTGGATGGTAATAGTCATCCTCATAATGCCATTGCTGGTAGTCATCACTGATTTATAACCAAATTAGCATCTTACTTTCGTTTCTTTTTGTCATATTTCATGCTTATTCTTCTCTGACTAATTTCAGCGGTGCTCACACAGATTATGGTATGTTTTCGGAAATACATTGAAAGCTTATAATGATTAAATGTTGTTTGAATTTAATTTACCCTTATGATGCTATAAATACAGGTTTATTGACATTGGTTAATCAAGATGATGATATTCATGCTTTACAGGTTTCTCTTTTCTTAGAAACTGAAAGTATTTTCCCTCCCCTTTCTGCATGAACCCAACTTTGTTTAAACATGAATGAAGTTAATAATATTATTATTTACTTATTATCAATAATGGGAACAGACTTTTCACATAAGGGCCCATACTACTGCTATTTGAATATTGTAGCATGTTTTTTTCGTATTTAGATGCTCTAACTGGAGCATAAAAAGTTTCCCTACCAGTTTATGAATCCATCAGTTTTAGTGGTTTGCTAGCACTTAGTAGCATCCTTTTTTTTTTTTTTTCCTTCTAATTTTCGTGTGTTGATTTGTTGACCCACTTTATCACCAAAAGTCCAAAACTATGCTGAGTGGGAGCTGATCCTGCCCATCTCTCTCCAAATAAAAATAGCGTGATTTCATTTAAATGGTGTAATGCAGGTGAAGAATCAATCAGGTGACTGGATATTCGCCGTGCCAATACCTGGAACCTTTGTTTGTAACATCGGCGACATGCTCAAGGTTATATTCATGTCCATATATTTCATTATGATATGTGTACACAAATAGCATTCATTTGACTCTTGTTGCAAGTCTTAGATATTGTCTAATGGAATATACGACCCGACGTTACATAGAGTCATCAATAACTCCCCGAAATATCGTGTTTCTGTTGCTTTCTTTTACGAGGTATGAACTCATTATTTGTATACATTCTTCATAACCTAACCTTTTTGTCCCCTAACTAAAATTGTTAAATATGTCCAGACAAATTTTAATACTCATGTAAAGCCGTTGGATTTTTGCATAAAGAAGACAGGAGGAGTTGCAAAATTTAAAGGAGCTGTATATGGGGAGCATTTGGTTAGTAAGGTGACAACCAACTTTGTTATGTAATTATTTGAGAGCTAGTAAAATAATAATCTAAAGATAATTAAAGGAAGTTTCATATGGTTCTGTACAAGTATTTCTGTGTTTGACTCTGAATCTGACTTTGAGCTTGCTTTTTGTATGAAGAGTTTAGACATTCTTCACTCTGTTTTTAATGATTTAAGAAACAGACCAACAATGCGTGATTTTAATGGAAATTTTTTCTTAAATCAAACTGTTCGGATGTTTATCGGGTTCAACTCTTCTGTCATCAGAAGTCATATGTCGTGTCTCGTACTGTCAAACATTGATTTTAACTTTAATTAATTAAATGGTGGAGATTTAACTAGGATGTGAGGCACTTGCGTCTTGAAGATAGAATTGACTTGATGTTACAGGTTAATACTAGTGCTCGTGTGTAACCCATAATATTTATTATTTTAATGTTAAAATGAGAGTTATGTTATGAAATATATGATAAGTTTTGATGTAGAATACATAAACTATTAATTAAAATTATAATTATTATTTGTGTGTAATTTATGTTCTATAGCTTACACAACCAATATGTATGTGTGTATTTGAGAAATTTTTTACTCGCTTTATATATATATATATATATATATATATATATATATATATATATATATATATATATATATATATATATATATATGTTGAAATTGATGTCTATAAGTAATTTATTCAATGAATTAGCAAATATTATTTAATAAAATTTATTTAAATAAGTTAAATGTAAAATTATGATATTAATTTAATTGTATAGCATAGCACGAAGAATTGGAAAGAAATTTGTATATTAGCTTCCTGCTATGGTAAAGTTTCTAGATACCTTATTTATGAATATTGATAGAAATGGGAATTAGTCGGGTAGAATGTGATGAAAACGTTGTCTTATCAAGTATGAGAATGTTGCCACTGTTTATATGTATAACATTTGTTAAGTGAGTTATTTTAATTTTTTTTTTTTCCTATTCCAATGGATTGATTTTTCATTTTAGCAATAAGAGTGTTATACATACTGAAGTCTGCAGCTCCTAAAGATTTAGCAGATAATCGTATGGAAACCTATAGCTCGTAAAGGTTCAACAAAAAATTTAATAATTAATAGTTACTGGAATTTATTTTAGTTAGTTTGTAATAAATTGTTAAATTAATCAATTAGTTTAAACATACGAACTTAAATCCAAAATAATAAGTTCGAATAAAAGTGGCATTTGTTGTTAATATTATAAAGGGTAGGCGTTTGAGTGTAAACCAATAATTTTTTAATGAGCATTGTGTATAATTGCAGAAGTTGCAGTTCACATAATTAAAAAATATGTTAGGAGTGAATTAAATGAGTATGTGAATGTGGTATGGTTGATGTGAATTAATAAAATAATCAATAAATTTAAAAACAAATATGATACACACATTGAATTGTTATTGTTCCTGATATACTTTATAGATAAAACAATAAATAATCGTTAAATGAGGTTTTTTTTTTTTTTTTTTTTTTGAATATTTAGATTAGGGTATTTACTTGATTTACATGTAAGGACGTAAGTGCAAAATATTGCAGAAAATTGAGTAAAATAATTTATCTCTTGAAATCATAAAAGTTGAGCATCTGAATGTAATATGGTTGGATTGAATTAATAGAATAACGAATAAATATACAAATCATGAATTATATAAAAAATATTGAGATACCATCAAAAATTTCAAATGGAGAAAATCGTAAAAAATGAAAATTCCTCTACTATATTATTATTATACGAGTGTGACCCAATGCATTGCACACGATATGATATAGAAAAATAATTTTATGAATGTTTTCAAAGAATAAAACCTATCGCGTAATATATGGTGAATTTATTGAGATAACTGAGTTATGTACTGGACTTATTTTTCTAACAACGTATTCTTATTATGAAAGTAATGTGTTTTCTAACAACATAAGAATGTTATAACCTTGCAACCATCTACTCATCCAATAAGCACAGACATCCATCATCCTTAGGAATTTCTAATGCTTGTATGAACATATGCATAAGTGTGTGTATATGTATGTCCCTATTCTAATGCGAAAAATCAGGCGGTCCACTTATTCAATTGACCTTCTTAATGCAAATCATGTCGGTGTCATGTATCCAATATGTATGCAAAAGAGTCATATTATTTCACATAAGTTCTATATGTGTGCACAATCATTCACCAATATGCAACATCCATATGATGGTTTATCCATTTCCATCCAATTCTAAAACTAAAGCGCGCACACATACATATGCAACATGTAAGTGATTGAGCCGATCTAGTGCCTAGTGTGTGTATATGCATCCATGAGCAATCATTAGAAAACACTTACATGCACTTGCTACCATCAATCATAACATGTCTCAGATACATGTTTCCAACCATTGGTTTCCTACCTAAGGATTGAAGGTTTGAAAGACAATATTCTCAAGTGATAAAAGAAACACGGAAAAAGAAGCTAAAAGCATACTTTGAAAAATGAAAGGGTAAGAAGCACGAATCTTCTATTAGGGTTCCCACGTTGCGTCTTCGCTATCTTCTCCCCCCGAACTTCAATGAGCCTTATCTCTTTATTTTGTAGCTTCTTAGTCTTCGTCTCAAGAACACGAGTGGGAACTCTCCTCACAATTGCTTCTTTCTCGACCTCTACATCCTCATGTGTGCTAGGCTCTACTACCTCTGCCGTGTCATGAAGACATTTCCTCAAATGAGAAACGTGAAAAACCATTTTCTAGCTATTTGGCTTTAATCTTAGCTTATACAAGACAAAAATTGAAGATCTAGTTACGATTGGAAATGCACTTTTTTTTTTATCTTCATCCATAGATCTGCATCGTGTACGCTCGCTAGTCTGTCTGGTAGTCTGATCCTATACGCCATCCAACTTATCCTCTCCACTATGGGGAATGAACCTACGAACCTCGGTGCCAACTTCCCAGCTGAGCCAAAGCGAACTACATTCCTCAGAGGTGAGACTTTAATGAATACCATGTCTCCCACTTTGTACTCTAGGTCAGTCCTCCTCCTATCAGCATAAGATTTTCGCCGATTTTGAGCTGCCTTCATACGTCGGCGAATAAGATTGATCTTCCCCGAAGTTTCTCTGATCATATCGGGTCCAAGCAAAAGTCTATCCATAGACTCCCACCAACAAGTCGGTGATCGACATGATCGCCATATAGTGCCTCAAAAGGTGTCATGCCTATACTTGACTGATAGTTGTTCTTGTAGGAAAACTCAACTAATGGGAGATGCTCCTCCCAAGGTCCCCCAAAATCTTGAATACATTGTCTCAAAAGATCCTCAAGAACCTTATTCACCTCTCAGTCTTTCCATCGGTCTGAGGATGGTATGCCGTGCTCAACGGTGACTTTGTGCATGGCAACTGTGTACCTAGTGCTTCTTGCAAGCTCTTCCAAAACTCGTTAGTGAAAATCGGGTCACAGTCACTCACTATGCTCGAAGGAACACCATGTAGTCGGGCTATCTCTCGAAGATATACTGATGCAAGCCACGCCGTTGTCTGCTTATTCTTGATAGGAATAAAATGAGCGCTCTTAGTAAGTTGGTCTACTACTACCCAAATACCGGTATTGCCCTTCCTCGATCTAGGCAACCCATCTATGAAGTCCATAGAGACGCTCTCCCACTTCCAATGTGGGATATCCAAAGGCTGAAGTAACCCGCCATGCTTCTTTTGCTCAGCCTTTACTCGCAGATAAGTCATACATCGAGCTACAAAGTAGGCCACATCCTTCTTCATCCCATCCCAAAAGAAATCCCGCTTCATATCTTGATAAATTTTATCGCCGCTCGAATGAATAGTCATCCGAGAATGATGAGACTCCTTAAGCACTGTCCTCAACGTATCCCTGTCTCGAGGAACACAGAGTCTTTCATTTCGTCTCAGCCAACATTTATCATCCACTGAGTACGTACTTAGATGGCTAGAGGTCTCTCCTCTATCAAGTTTGTCAAAGATCTCAACAAAATGTGGGTCAACTCTCTGCGCAGATCCAATGCGCTCCATAAGAGTAGCTGTATAACCAAAGATGCTAACAGGCCATGCACAAGATACGTAGAAGGCCTAAAATCAAAAGTCGATAGAAACTCTAGGCTCCGCCTCTCTGCGAATAGAGGACTCAAAATCATCCTCTGTCTACTCAAAGCATCTTCCACCACATTACCCTTGCCAGAGGTACAAGCAATCTCAAAGTCATACGATGCCAGGAAATCCATCCATCGCTACTGCCTAAGGTTAAGATACTTTTGTGAAAACAAATATTTGAGTGATTTATGATCTGTATATAGCTCAAATCTCCCTCCAAGAAGATAGTGTCGCCAAGCCTTCAACGCGAACACTATTGCAGCCAGCTCTAGATCATGGGTAGGGTAGTTCTTCTCATGTACTTTCAAATGTCTTCTACCACGGCATACTACCCTTCTCTCTTGTATCAAAACCGCACCAAGACACGTGCCACACGCGTCGGTATAAACTATGAATACTTTCCTTCTATCCAACAAAGTCAAAATTGTGTCGTTGTTAGAGCTCTCTTCAATCCCTGGAAGGCATCTTCACAGTCTACGCTCCAAGAAAAAGCCAGGTTCTTCTTTGTCAGTCTGGTGAGTCGGGTCGATATCCTCGCAAAGTCTTTGATAAACTTTCTATAGTAGCCTGCCAACCCAAGAAAACTTCTCACCTCCGTTGCATTCTTTGGAGCCTTCCAATTTTGAATCGCAACGACCTTAGCGGGATCCGCCGTTGTCCCATCCTTAGAGAATACACTCCAAAGGAGCCTTATTTCCATTCTCCAAAAATGACACTTAGAGAATTTAGCCTTAAGCTCATGTGACCTAAGAGTCCGCAAAATCTCTCCTAAGTGTAGGGCGTGCTCCTCCTCATTCCTTGAGAAAATCAAGATGTCATCCACGAAGACCACCACAAATTTATTCAGAAACTCCCTAAACACCCTACTCAACAAGTCTATGAAGTACGCGGGTGCATTAGTCAACCCAAAGGGAATGACTAGCCACTCATAAAACCCATATGGAGTTCTAAAAGCAGTTTTATCTATACAGTCATCTTCCACTCTCAACTGATGAAACCTTGTTGCTGAATTCTTCTGCGAGAAAGCTGTAGCGCTTACAACCTGGTCAAACAGATCGTCAATCCTCGGGAGTGGGTGCCTATTTTTCTTAGTGAGTTTATTCAACTCGCTATAATCCACACATAGACAAAGTGAGCCATCTTCCTTCATTGCAAAGACGAGTGGTGCCCCATATTTTGAAATACTTCGTCTAATAAACCCCTTCTCAAGTAGCTCCTCCACTTCCTTGCTGAGCTCCCTCCTTTCCCTAGGAGCCATGTGGCGCACAGGCAATGCGAATGGTTTCACATTATACACCAAGTAGATCTAGAAATCAATTTCTCGCCTCGGAGGCAATCCTTTAACCTCCTCAAATATATCCGGAAAATCTCTGACTATGGCCACTAATCGCATGTCATCAACAGAAGTATCAACTGAATCTAGGAAACTGAGCATGACCGACCCCATTGGGTGACAAAAAATCTCGAGTGTCATCTCCCAGAATGTTAAGAGTCTTACAACTCTTCTCTCGCATTCTAGGATGGCATCATACATGGCTAGCCAATCCATCCCTAGATTCAAACCATAGCCCATAAAGCCCAAAACATACGCGTCGCACTCAAAACCGACGCCTAACACAGAAATTCTCAAACCCTGACATATCAGAAAGATGAGTCATACCTCGTATGGGATTAGAGACCACTACAGGATTAGAGAGTATAATAGTATGTAGGTATAGAGTATCTACTATAGAATCAGATATAAACGAGTGAGAAGCACCAGAATAAAAAAGAGTCCTAACATGATAGTCAAAAAGGGAAATCAAACCTTCGACTGTGACTTTCCTACCTCTATCTGGTCCATTGGCCTCAAGACCACTCACTTGTCCTCCACCAGAAGATCATGTAGCTTGCCCTTTCTTGTTAGGGCATTGTCTCGTAAAGTGTCCCACCTGACCATAAGTAAAGCATGCTCCCTTTGTCTTTCTACATTCTCTCGCGAAATGACCCAAGCCTCCACATCCATGACACTTGACCGCTTTCTTGATCTGAGTCTTGACGGGCTTTCCTCCTTTCTTTTGTTGCTTTCCTTTCTTGGGCCACCATTTTGTATTTTCCTCTTTAGCCTGTGCCTCTTTAGTCTTGTCCTCTTTCTTTTCATTCTTGTACTCCCCATTCATTAGAGCCATGTCAACAAGTCTCTCAAAAGTTGCCCCCATCAGTATATGAGATAGTGCCAATCCTTGGAGAGGTTTATTCAACCCTCTCGCAAACCTAAGAGCTTTCTTATAGGAAGTATTCACCAATTCCAAACCAAATATTGCCAACTGGTTAAACTTGTTAACATATTCCTTAACAGACATTTCCCCTTGCTTCAAAGCCAAGAATTTACCTATCTGCATATCTCTATAGCCCTCGACAAAAACTTCATCTCAAATCTGTGTCTGAAGTCATCCCATGTAACTACTGGTCGCTCCGCCTGTGTCACTTCTCACTAGTAGAAAGCTTCAACCTTAAGCTTCCATGTCGCCAACTGTACCTTCCTCTTATCATCTAGCTCAAAAATACCGAACACACTCTTAGTATCTCGTAGCCAATTCTGTGCCACAACGAAACTCTCAGAATCGTGAAACTGCTTGCCACCCATTGCATAAAATCTTTGCAAAGCTTAGTAAAGTCGACTATGCGAGGAGGTTGAGCTACTTCAGGTGCAGCTGGGGGTGGAGCATATTCGGCAGGTATCATAGCTTCTAGATACCTACCGAGCAAAGCAGGAATCTGTATTCCCTCAGGAAGACCAGGTGCCCTAGACATGCTGAATAGAGAAGAAACAAGGATTCAAAAAGAGATAGATAGGACATCGAATATGGCTTTGAGGGGATGTGCTTTCCAAAAATAGGTTTTTCTTCGAAAACGTTTTGCTATTGAAAATAATTTTTAAAACATTTTCTCTTATCTTGTAACCTTCAGCTCTAATACCAAATGTGACACCCTGCGTCCGTTAATGTCACTCACAAAGGGAATGTATTAAGTTTCGTGAAGCGCATAAGGTTAACACGAGCAGAATTACACAAGACATGTGTAAAACAAAACAGCGGAATAAAACTTTCATTTCTCTAATCATAAGCATAGTTCCAAAAGCAGACTACATCATAAACTGGTTACATCAAAACCAAAAACCTCATGGAATACTAACTATCTGATAATACTTAGTAACAAAATACAGTAGTAAAAAGTTATAACCCTCTGTAATAGCCATGCAAGCGTAGATAAAATATCAAAGTGGTACATCTTAGCAAATCAAGATCCAAAGCTGAACATAAAGTCCTATCACTACGGTATGCTCTCTCCACCTCGAGGACCTGGGGGGAAGGAAGAAAAAGAGGTGAAACAAAAAAGGTCAGACAAAAAGTTTGGTGAGTGCAGTGACTTTTAACATATGATAAAGCAAAGAGTAACATGACAGGTAAATAAGACGGGATGAGAGAATATGTCATCAACAGGTGTAAACAAGTTAACATGAAACCAAGTTTTGCTTCTCAAGCTCAAGATTAAAACTGACTAACTACTCTCTGCACCATACTAGTATAATTGTACAACAAGATTATGTGTTCAACCTAATTACCACAAGATTAACTGCAAGATTAGGCGTACCCTACAATAAGATTCATACCAACAAGATGGGGGTTACTTTAGTTACAACCCAAGCGGTTGGCTCCCTATCACCCGAATATCTTGTGTCAGCCCCATCAGTAGTGTGTACCACTCCCTAACCCAGCAACTTATAGAACACAACAATGTCCATAGGTGTTTTGACGTCTTAGGTCCCGTAGCTGGATCCATGCATGCTCATGATTCCATCGGAAACGCAACCCTAACACCTCCCAAAACCATTTGAACCTCTTACTATCCATTTCAATAAAGCATGCCCTGGCCCCTACCTAGTGTGAGGCCCTCTAACAAAAACCAACAGGGATACTGACTGTTATAGGTTCCACGCAACAAGACTGACACAAGCCAATTCCCCCTAGGCTTATGTCCCAAGTAAACTAGGTTTTCAAGAGTCTCAAAACTAGATACTATAACAAGATGTGAGACCTCTTAGCTTATTGATAGTTAGGTTTAACTTAGCAGGTTTAAGTTCATTAATAAGCATTGTTGTCATATTACGTGTACAACCCCGTTCCCCAAGCACCTGCCCACGTGTCTACCCACTTACAAGTTATTCAAGTTCATATTACATATGGTACTTACAAGTCAGAACATGTTTTACTTAATCTTCCAGATTAAGCCTATCAGGTTTAACATGTTCATATACCACCAAGTTATAGTCATAGGTTCTCAACGAGTGATATGGCCCATATTTTCCCCTTTTTCGTTAACATGTCAAGTTATCCCAAATTTATACGCAATCTCTAATCAGGCATGGCCTAGGTTCTCATTGGCCTAGGCTCGGCGTAAAAATAGAGAAGGGAAAAGAGAAGGAGAAATAGAAAACTGAATAAACATAGGCATATAATCAAGACTGTAATCAACTAAACAACATGATAAGGGTGACATGTAATACTTGCATATATCAGTTTAAAAAACAAGCATAGGTTCAATTTACATGTCTGGTGCATAGATATGAACACATAGGCATCAAGTCAAGTGTATAGATATGAACATATAGGCATAGTCTCAGATTCAGTTTTATTCACATGTCAGGTGTACTAGTTAAGTTTCATATCTAAAAGTAACTTGACTCATGGAGACTGGATCGATGTACAAGAAATATCTCTGATGTATGTAATGCTGACGTTGTAGAAAAGAGTCTGATTTAATCCAAGCTGAGGCAGCATTTCATTATCTCCACTATTTTATTTTAGAATAGAGTTTAGAGGAAGAATAATAAAGATAATTTGGTGTAGGAAAACAATAGAAATGTTGGCCTATATATAGACTAACCTCCCAACGAACCAAGCCAACAAACAAGACCACATACAAAGAAATGAACCACGCCAGATCGGAGGATGGGTCGACCCACCTACCCCTTGGTTCGACCCACATGCCCATAGGTCGACCCGACCCGAGTATGGGTCGTCCCATTCCCACCTACTTTTCTCGCTTCTGATATTTTGACATATTTTTGAATTATTTTTAATTCTGGTTTATTATATATATATATGGCTTATATCTATACAATCTTCCAAGGTCTATAACTTCCTCATATGTTATCTGTTTTACGCAAACTTCATGTCTATCTTGACTAGAATTCCGAGGTGAATGCAGTGGTATAATTGGTTTTACTTAATTATTAATACTTAATCAAGTTATTCCCATTACAGTGTAGTTAAGGTGTATACTAATTACGGGGTGTTACATTCTCCCTCATTTGAAGAATTTCGTCCCTAAAATCTCCAAGTCAAGAATAATGTTATAACCTTACAATCATCTACTCATCCAACAAGAACAGGCATCCTTTGTCCTTAAAAAAGTTTAATTCTTGTATGAGCATATGCATAAGCGTGTGTATGTCCCTACTATAATGCGAAAAATCAGGTAGTCCACTGATTCAGTTGACCTCGTTAATGCAAATCATGTCGGTGCCATGTATCCAATATGTATGCAAAAGTGTCCTATTATTTCACATAAGTTCTATATGAGCGCACAATCATTCACCAATATGCAACGTCCATATGATGATTTATCCATTTCCATCCATTTCTAGAACTAAAGTGCGCACACATTCATATGCAACATTTAAGTGATTGAGCCGATATAGTACATAGTGTGTTGTGTATATGCATCCACGAGCAAACACTTACATCCACTTGCAACCATCAATCATAACATGTCTCAAACACATGTTTCCAACCAATGGTTTTCTATCGAAGGGTTGAAGGTTAGAAAGACAATACTCTTAAGTGATAAAAGAAACGCGAAAAAAGAAGCTAAAAACGTACTCTCAAAAAGGAAATGGTACGAAGTGCGAATCTTCTATTCGGGTTTCCATGTTGCATCTTCACTATCTTCTCCCCACTGAACTTTAACGAGCCTTATCTCTTTATTCCGTAGCTTCTTAGTCTCTGCCTCAAGAACACGAGTGGGAACTCTCCTCACAGTTGCTTCTTTCTCGACCTCTACATTCTCAAGTGTGCTAGGCTCAACTACCTCTGTCGTGTCATGATGACATTTCCTCAAATGGAAAACGTGAAAAACATCGTGTATGCCCGCTAATCGGTCTGGTAGTCTGATCCTATAGGTCATCTAACCTATCCTCTCCACTATGGTTAATGGACCTACGAACCTCGGTGCCAACCTCCCCGCTGAGCCAAAGCAAACTACATACCTCAGGGGTGAGACTTTAATGAATACCATATCTCCCACTTCGAACTCTAGATCAGTGCTCCTCCTATCAACATAAGACTTTTGCCGATCTTGAGCTGCCTTCATACGTCGGTGAATAAGATCAATCTTCCCCGAAGTCTCTCTGATCATAACGGGTCCAAGCAAAAGTCTATCTGTAGACTCCCACAAGCAAGTCAGTGATCTGCATGGTTGTCCATATATTGCCTCAAATGGTGTCATGCCTATACTTAGGGCTGGCAATTAGAACCAAGAACCGAAAACCCGAACCCAGCCGAACCCGATGAGTCTCGGGTCGGATCTAGGTGATGAAAAATACCATCAAGACCCGATCAAACCCAACCCGCATAGACCCGAGCCGAAAGACCCGACCAAAAATCATTGAAATATATGTATTTTTAGTGTTATTAAATCAGACCCGAACCGACCCGAGCTTCAACCCGACCTGAACCGACGCTCCTAGAACCGAAACCCGCCGGGTCGGGTTCGGGTCCATCAGGTCGGGTCTAATCGCCACCCTTACCTATACTTGACTGATAGATGTTGTAGGCAAACTCAACTAATGGGAGATGCTCCTCCCAAGATCCTCCAAAATCTAGAATACAGTGTCCCAAAAGATCCTCAAGAACCGTATTCACCCTCTCAGTCTGCCCATCGGTCTGAGGGTGGTTTGTTGTGCTCAACCGTAACTTTGTACCTAGTGCTTCTTGTAATCTCTTCCAAAACTTTCTAGTGAAGATTGGGTCACAGTCACTCACTATGCTCAAAGAAACACCATGTAGTTGGACTATTTCTCGAAGACATACTGATTCCGCTTATTCTTGATAGGAATGAAATGAGCACTCTTAGTAAGTCGGTCTACTACTACCCAAATACTGGTATTTCCCTTCCTCAATCCAGGAAACCAATCTATAAATTCCATAAAGACGCTCTCCCACTTCCGCTGTAGGATATCCAAAGGCTGAAGTTACCCGCCAGGCTTCTTTTGCTTAGCCTTTACTCGTTGACAAGTCATACATCGAGCTACAAACACGGCCACATCCTTCTTCATCCTAGCCCAAAAGAAAAACCACTTCATATCTTGATACATTTTATCACCACCCGGATGAGTAGTCATCCGAGAATAATGAGACTCCTAAAGCACTGTCCTCAACATATCCCTGTCTTGGGGAACACAGAGTCTTCCATCCCGTCTTAGCCAACCTTTACCATCCACTGAGTACCTACTTAGGTGGATAAAGGCTCTCCTCTACCAAATCTATCCATGATCTCAACTAACTGTTGGTCAACTCTCTACGCAGATCCAATGCGCTCCATAAGAATAGGTGTATAACCAAAGATGCTAACAGGCCAGGCACAAGATCCGTAGAAGGCCTAAAATCAAAAGTCGATAGAAACTCTAGGCTCCTGCTCTCTACGAATAGAGGACTCAAAGTCATCCTCTGTCTACTCAAAGCATCTGCCACCACATTACTCTTGACAGGGGTATAAGCTATCTCGATGTCATATGATGCTAGGAACTCCATCCGCAACTGCTGCCTAAGGTTAAGATTCTTTTTTGAAAACAAATATTTGAGCAATTTATGATCCGTATATAGCTCAAACGTCTCTCCAAGAAGATAGTGTCGCCAAGCCTTCAACGTGAATACTATTGCAGTTAGCTCTAGGTCATGGGTAGGGAAGTTCTTCTCATGTACTTTCAACAGTCTACTACCATAGCATACTACCCTTCTCTCTTGTATCAAAACCGCACCAAGACTAGTGCCACACGCGTCGGTAAAAACTGTGAATATTTTGCTTCTATCCGACAAAGACAAATCTAGGGCTGTTGTCAGAGCCCTCTTCAATCTCTGAAAGGCATCTTCACAGTCTACGCTCCAAGAAAAATCCAAGTTCTTCTTTGTCAGTCTGGTGAGTGGGGCCGATATCCTCAAAAATCCTTGATAAACTTTCTATAGTATTCCTCCAACCCAAAAAAACTTCTCAACCCCGTTGCATTCTTTGGAGCCTTCCAATCTTGAACCGCAACGACCTTAGCAGGATCCACCATTGTCCCATCCTTAGAGACTACATGCCTAAGGAACCTTACTTCCTTTCTCCAGAAATGACACTTAGAGAATTTAGCCTTAAGCTGATGTGACCTAAGAGTCCACAAAACCTCTCCTAAGTGTAGGGCATTCTCCTCCTCATTCCTTGAGAAGATCAAGATGTCATCCACGAAGACCACCACGAATTTATTCAGAAACTCCCTAAACACCCTACTCAACAAGTCTATGAAGTACGCGGGTGCATTAGTCAACCCAAAGGGCACGACTAGCCACTCATAAAACCCATATG
This sequence comes from Allium sativum, assembly GCA_030737875.1. NCBI lineage: Eukaryota > Viridiplantae > Streptophyta > Magnoliopsida > Asparagales > Amaryllidaceae > Allium > Allium sativum. The sequence continues at coordinate 128,651,242 of CM060921.1, read as the reverse complement.
GAGTTCTGAAAGCAGTTTTATCTATATTGTCATCTGCCACTCTCAACTGATGAAACCCCATGGCTAAATCCATCTGCGAGAAAACTGTAGCGCCTACCAACTGGTCAAGCATATCGTCAATCCTCGGGATTGGGTGCCTATTTTTCTCAGTGGGTTTATTCAACTCCCTATAATCCACATATAGACGAAGTGAGTCATCTTCCTTCGTTGTAAAGACAACTTGAGCCCCCTATTCCGAAATATTTCATCTAATAAACCCCTTCTCAAGTAGTTCCCCCACTTTCTTGATGAGTTCCCCCCTTTCCCTAGGAGCTATGTGGCGCACAGGCAATGCAACTGGTTTCACATTATCCACCAAGTAGATCCGGAAATAAATCTCTCGCCTCGGAGGAAATCCTCTAACCTCGTCAAATATATCCGGAAAATCTCTGACTAAGGCCACTAATCAAATGTCATCAACAAAAGTATCAAGTGAATCTAGGAAACTGAGCATGACCGACCCCATTGGGTGACAAAAAATCTCGAGTGTCATCTCCCGGAATGTTAAGAGTCTTACAACTCTTCTCTCGCATACTAGGATGGCACCATACATGGCTAGCCAATCCATCCCTAGAATCAAACCATAGCCCATAAAGACCAAAACACACGTGTCACACTCAAAACCGATGCCTAACACAGAAATTCTCAAACCCCGACATATCATAGAAAGATGAGCCATACCTCGTATGGGGTTAGAGACCACTAAATGATCAGAGACTATACTAGATATAGGTACAATGTATCTACTACAGAATATGATATGAACGAGTACGAAGCACCAGAATCAAAAAGAGTCCTAGCAGGATAGTCAAAAAGGGAAATCAAACCTTCGACTGTGACTTTCCTACCTCCATCCGGTCCACTAGCCTCGAGAGCATTCACCTGTCCTCTACCAGAAGATCTTGTCCCTTGTGCCCTTTCTTGTTGGGACACTGTCACATAAAGTGTCCCACCTGACCACAAGTAAAGCATGCTCCCTTTATCTTTCTACATTCTCTCGCGAAATGACCCAAGCATCCCCATCCATAACACTTGACCTCTTTCTTGATCTGAGCCTTGTTAGTCTTTCCTCCTTTCTTTTATTGCTTTCCTTTCTTGGGCCACCATTTTGTATTTCCCTTTTTAGCATGTGTCTCTTCAGTCATGTCCTCTTTCTTTCCAATCTTGTCTTCCTCATTCGTCAGAGCCATGTCAACAAGTCTCTTAAAAGTCACCCCCATTAGTATATGAGATAATGCCAATTCTTGGAGAGGTTGATTCAACCGTCTCGCAAACCTAAGAGCTTTCTTATGAGGAGTATTCACCAATTCCAAACCAAATCTTGCCAACTGATTAAATTTGTTAACATATTCCTTAACATACATTTCCCCTTGCTTCAAAGACAAGAATTTCTCTATCTACATACCCTCTTCCACCCTCAACAGAAACTTCATTTAAAATCTGTGTCTGAATTCATCCCATGTAACTACTGGTCGCTCCGCCTTTATCACTTCCCACCAGTAGGAAGCTTCATCCTTAAGCGTATGTGCCACCAACTGTACCTTCCTCCTATCATCTATCTCAAAAAACCAAACACACTCTCAGTATCTCGTAGCCAATTCAGTGCATCAACGAAACTCTTAGAACCGTGAAACTGCTTGTCGCCCATTGCACAGAAATCTTTGCAAAGCTTAGTAAATTCGACTATGCGAGGAGGTTGATCTACTTCGGGTGCAGCTGGGAGTGGAGCATTTTCGGCAGGTACCGTAGCTTCTAGATACCTATGGAACCATGCAGGAATCTGTATGCCCTCAGGAAGATCGGGTGCCCTAGACATGCTGTAAAGAGAAGAAACAAGGATTCAAAAAGAGATATGCTTTCCGAAAATAGGTTTTTCTTTGAAAACGTTTTTCTTTTGAAAACAATTTTTAAAACTTTTCTCTGATCTTGTAACCTTAAGCTCTGATACCAAATGTGACACCCTACATCCGTTAATGTCACTTGCAAAGGAAATGCATTAAGTTTCGTGAAGCGCATAAGGTTAACATGAACATAATTACACAAGACATGTATAAAACAAAACAACGGAATAAAACTTTCATTTATCAAATCATAAGCATAGTTCCAAAAGCAGACCAAATCATAAAACTGGTTACATCAAAACCAAAAAACTCATGGAATACTAGCTGTCTCATATTACTGAATGACAAAATATAGTGGTAAAAAGTCATATCCCTCGGTAATAGCCATGCAAGCATAGATAAAAGATCAAAGCGGTACATCTCAGCAAATCAAGATCCAAAGATGAACAAAAAGTCCTATCACTGCGGTATGCTATCTTTACCTTGAGGACCTGAGGGGAAAGGAAGAGAAAGATGCGAAACAAAAAGGGTAATACATAAAGTCTGGCAAGTCTATTGGTTTTTAACATATAATAAAGCAAAGAGTAACATTACAGGTAAATAAGAGTGGATGAGAGAATATGCCATCAATAGGTTTAAACTAAGTAACATAAAATCAAGTTTTGCTTCTCAAGCTCGAGATTAAAACTGACTAACTAATCTGTGCACCATGCTAGTATAAATGTACAACAAGATTAGGTGTTCAACCTAATTACCACAAGATCTACAATAAGATTAACTGCAAGATTAGGCATACCCTACAACAAGATTCATACCAACAAGATTAGGGTTACCCTAATTACTACCAAAGCGATGGCTCCCTATCACCCGAATATCCCATGTCAGCCTCGGCAGTAGGGTGTATCACTCTCTAACCTAGCACTTCCCAAAACCCTTTGAACCTCTTACCATTCGCTTCAGTAAAGTATGCTCTGGTCCCTACCTAGTGCGAAGCCTTCTAACAAATGCCAACAGGGATACTGACTAATACGGTTCTACATAACAAGCCTGACACAAGCTAATTCCCCCTAGGCTTGTGTCCCCCAAGTATACTAGGCTTTCAAGAGTCTCAAAACCGGAAATTACAGCAAGGCATGAGACCTCTTAACTTATTAATAGTCAGGTTCAATTTAGTAGGTTTAAGTTCATTAATAAGCATGGTTGTCATATTACGTGTATAACCCCTTCTCCAAGCACCTGCCAAGATGTTTACCCACATACAAGTTATTCAAGTTCATATTACATTTGGTACATACAAGTCATAACATGTTCTACTTAATCTTCCAAATTAAACTTATTAGGTTTAACATGTTCATATTCCCCAAGTTACAGCCATAGGATCTCAACAAGTTATATTCCCCATATTTTTTCCTTTTTCGTTAACATGTCAAGTTATCCCAAATTTATACACACTCTCTAATCGGGCATGGACTAGGCTCTCGTTGGCTTAGGCTCGGCGTAAAAATAGAAAAGGAAAAGAGAAGGAGAAATAGAAAACTGAATAAACATAGGCATATAATCAAGACTGTAATCAACTAAATAACATGATCGATGTGACATGTAATACTTGTATAGATCGGTTTAACAAACAGGCATAGGTTCAATTTACATGTCTGGTGCATAGATATGAACATATAGGCATCATGCCAAGTGTATAGATTTGAACATATAGACATAGTCTCAGATTCAGTTTTATTCACATGTTAGGCGTACTAGTTAAGTTTCATATCTAAAAGTAACTTAACTCACAGAGACTGGATCAGTGTACAAGAAATATCTCTGATGTATGTGTATGCTGACATTGTAGAAGATAGTTTGATATAATCCAAGCTGAAGCAGCATTTCAATATCTCCACTATTTTATTTTAAAATAGAGTTTAGAGGAAGAAGAATGAAGATAATTTGGTGTAGGAAAACAATTGAATTGCTGGCCTATATATGGACTAACCTCCCAATGAACCAAGCCAACAAACAAGGCCATGTACAGAGAAATGAACCAAGCCTGATCGGGGGATGGGTCGACCTACCTACTCTTCGGGTCGACCTATGGGTTGACCCACATGCCCATGGGTCGACCTATCGGTCGACCCGACCCGGGCATGGGTCGTCCCTTTCCCACCTACTTTTCTCGCTTCTAATATTTTGATGTATTTTTGAATTGTTTTGAATTCCGGTTTATTATATATGTGTGTATGTGTGTGTATATATATTTGGATTATATGTATACAAACTTCTAAGGTCTACACATTCCTCATATGTTATCCGTTTTACGCAAACTTCGGGTCTATCTTGACCAGAATTCCTAGATGAACGTAATGGTACAACTAGTTTTACATAATTCTTAATACTTAATTAATTTATTCCCATTGCAGTGTAGTTAAGGTGTATACAAATTACGAGGTGTTACAGAATTGGTCCCTATTCATTTTTCTATTACGCCACTTATTTTCCCTAATCATCCCCACGCTGCCGGAACATACCTAAACTACAACCCATTATTTTCCCCAATTAGGCCTGCACTGTCGTAATGGACTCCTATTATAATCTTATTATTTTGTTAGCCCTCTTATTTTCCCCAACCAGCTCCACATTGCCGGAACGGACCTAAACTGCGAGCCACTTATTTTCCCCAATCAGTCGCATGTTGTCGGAACGGACTCCACTGCCTTAGCTTATTAATTTTATCTTTAATTTAACTTAACACAGTTTGAGTTTATTAATCTGCTCAATATAACCTCATCTTATATTCCTAAATTGTTTTTAACATTCCTAATTAATTTTACCCTTTTATACAACCCAAACCCACGTTACTTAACGTCCAACTAAGTTAACCTATTCCAGTTTATATGTTTGCATGTTCTCTAATTATATATTAAATTTCATCCTCAATTTACAGTCCAATAATAATTATAATATTTGATTAATTTTAACATGCCCAACTATCCCTTTTTATTTAATTTCAATCTTGTTCCAAGTTTGACACAAAATAACAGTAAAGGTCTAACTCTCTTTAGGTCTAGGATCAACGCTAAAATAAAAAGGGAAATGGTCTAGGATACTCGCAAGGCATAGGCTAAAAAAGGCATAGCCCGAACTATAAGTAAACCATAACAGAGAAGTGGATAGGAGAAGGAAAATTACTTATAAATAGTAAAAAACTGGAAAGAAATAAGCACAGATAGTAAATAGATTATAGTAACTTCACAGAAAAACTGAACGCATATATACTGTAAATAACAGTAAAATTTAAACTTGCAAATTAAAACTATTTAACTGTTTAAATTTTCCTACGTAATTCACTAATCTATAAATCACATAAAAACTCACAGATATGATGAAGAGAGCTTCTCCCATGGCCATTCTTATTCCAGCAGAATCTCCGCCTCCAGAAGTAGTTACAAAAGTAAATATTAAAATTATAGAACTTCTTTATCTCTATAAAAATTTAATTACTTTGCCCTTCCTAATTAAAAGGATATGCCTAGGGAAGAAGAAGACAAAAAGAATGGATGTGAAGAAAGGAGAGAGGCTCTACTGGTTTATTTGTAAGGTTCACTTGGCGTCCTCAGCCATCCAAATTTAGAATTGAATCTGGGCCAGCCACATCACTGGACTAATCAGAAAACATCGGCCTTAGGTTTGAAAATAACATTGGAAAAATATTAATCGTTCACTACGATATATGCGTGCCAAGGCACGCTAATAATACACACTGGGTCGATACTTTCGCCCCTTGTGTCGACCTAGGGTCGACACAAGTGGGGTTGGGTTGACACAGGGACGACCCAGCCTTGGTGCGTGTCGTCCTAGCATTATATTTTATATTATTTTTTGATTTTCCTTCATAACTTATTCATTTTAACTTCATTTTCAGCAAACCAAGTGTCTAAATTTATCAAAAATTACAACGGACCTAATGGTGCTAGTCCCGCTTTCCAATTTTGAAGCTTATTCTGATTAATCTTTATTTTATTACCCCTTTATATTAAACTGTTGTTTATTAAAATTTCGGGTGTCACCGGTGAGAAAGTGGATACACCTCATATCATCTACTGTAAGGCTTCTATCGGCATAGTGCTTACGATCGTTGGTGGAAGGAAGCCTCCATGTTTCAACCTCGGATGGTCGAGGTCATATCCATAACCATGGGAGCTGGCACGGATGGGCCTCCAGTAGGACCAAAAGGAACAACTTGTTGCTGTCGGGAAGTACCACCTTTAAATTTGTGAGCAACCACCATGCTCTCTGTAACAATTGCCTTCCCTTTCTCAGAACAAGTCGTTCCACCTCCTCTGCCTCGGCATCTTCTTCGGGCATAGCTCTCCCTTCTACTAATGACTAACGCTCCTCCTATCTCAAATAATGGGCCATCAACGCCTCCTCGTCCACTGTTTTGACCTTTTGGATAATAGCTTCATCCTCTACTAAGCTTTCCCAGGCTAGGGCAAACATCTAGGCGTAGTCTTCGACCCACGAGTTTGCACGGAATCGATGAGTTTTCACATAAAATCCCCAAATCACTGGCTCTAGCTCCCACTTTACCTCCGCTTGAGCCTCCCTAACCTGGACTTTGAGCCCTTCTAGTTGGTCCTCGATTTCAGCCTTGATTCCCTCTGACTGGCCCAGCACATCCCTATTTGATGCTTCTACTGCCTCTTTCTTCTTCTTGGCCAGCTCGAGCTCAGCGTGATTTTTTTTAAGTAACTGTCTGGGTTGTTCATTCTCTTTTATCAATCGTTATGCCCCTTCATTCTCCTTCTGCAGCTGCTCGTTTTCTTGTTTTAGCGCTTTATTACTCTATCGAAGCTAATGCACCTCTTCGTTTTCCTTTTGCACCCAGGCATTCTCCTTAGAAACCGCTTTATTGTCCTTCTTAGTGCGGCCGCCCGTACCACGGTTGAGACCAACATATCCTTATGGTCTTCTCGAACCCTGAACATAAATGCCTTCACTCCTTCCAACTCCCTTTTTATCTCACCTATTTCGGCACTAGAGAGTTAGAACATAAATATGATACTCGAACTAGTGGAAATAGACATTAATTAGTTGCTTATCTCACCTATTTCAATATCCCGAGCCTGGAATCTCCCCTGATCAGTCTGACCCTCAAGTTTCAAACCTTGGATCTCAGCATTCATTTGGAAAACCAGCTCAGAGAGCCTATGTACATACTGATACATGTTCTGCTACTGGACAAAGAAGTTGTACACTCGGGTCCATGTATATTCATCAATCTTGGTCGTGAACTTGTGCATCTTGGGAATGCAGATCATTTCATTTAAATAAAAGCCCGGGAAAGCCTTTAGCAAGTATTCCTTTCTCTCTTCTATGATTAAGTCCCTGGATATCTGACATCTGAGGTAAGTTCAGTCTACGCTTTCTTGATTCCCTCTTACTTGTCTTTTCCTTACCTGTTGTCTTGACTAACGGTGCTGGAGATGGAATATAAGGAGGAATCAGGACTACCGATTTGTAACACCCCACGTCCATTAATGTAACTCACAAAGGGAATGCATTAACTTCTATGGAGCGTTTTAAGTAAGTATAGAACAGAAACTTAACAACAAGACAGATATAAATAGTACTCAAAGATTTAAAACTTTATTTCATTGCAGCGGAAAACACATATGTTTGCTTACATCATCAAATTCCAGAGTCAAAGTACATAATATCCATCTTGACTACCAAAAGTACATAAACTGAAAGACATAACCCCCAATACAAAATAGCCATAAATAAAAGAGAAGCTGAACTTTACTTCAGCGATCCAAGTAATCTTCTAAAAGCAGAGAAACAGCAGTCCAAGATCAAGCTCCACTAGTGCTAGTCCCTACCTGAGCACCTGGGGGGGAAAGGAAGAAAAGAGGAGGAAACAAAGGGGATCAGACATAAAGTCTGGCGAGTGCGATAATTTTAACAATATAATTAACAAAGTAACTAGGCTAAGGCATAAGTTGGAAAATAAGGAAATGACCATGAACCATTGAATATGGCAGAGTAAATAAGGAAACAAGATGAACAACGATATCGTTAAAGCGCACATAGCCCACTGTAAGATAATTACTAAACTACACCAACACTATAGGATAATTGCTATACTGCACCACCACTAGTATACTGCACCACCACTAATCACCCTAAGGTTGATCCCGCCTATAGAACTTAATAATGATATTGGTAGTTTCGTGCACACCTAGCTGCCTTCATAGGTGCCGCCTGCCCCTATCTCCACTAGGTGTACCCACTACCCCCAAGCGATCGGCTCCCTAACTCATAGATACCCGTGCTGGCCCCATAGTGGGATGTATCACTCCCCAAAGTGGCAACCTGATACAACCAAAAATGCACGGCTTATACCTACACGATGCAACAACGTCTTACCTACCAGCCCGGGCCCATACACGCATATGAACCCGTTGGACTTGCGTTGCCACCGCTAACCCGTTTTGGCCTCTTACAGTCAAGCCCAGTATACGTGTCCCGTCCTCGACTTGTGTCGAGCCCACAAAGATACGCATGGGTTACTGGTTGAAATGGGCCCCCATCACTTGACACAAGCTATCCACCTAAGCTTGGTCCCCTCTAGTACATCCCAGTTAACCCACTTCTTATTCATGTTTCAATTGCATGTTTCAATTTTGGTTAAGTGTTTCTAATCGTATTTCCAAATGCCACCCAAGGCACCCACTAGATTCCACATGCCACCCAAGGCACCCACTTAACCCCCTCATGTCCCACTACATGTTTATCTGGTTAAGTGTTTCTTAATTCATTAAGACCGTAACCTCATAAAGACCTCTCACATTAGACTGGAACTTGTGGCAGCTGGATTTGCCGGGCGGGTCCGGGCAGTCTTACACCACAAAAGAGCCTAACCTCGTGTCTTTACAATTGTTACGTATTTAATTTATGCCTAAGATCTGTCACATTAGACTGGCATTTGTGGCAGCTGGATTTGCCGGGCGGGTCCGGGCAGTCTTACACCACAAAAGAGCCTAACCTCGTGTCTAGACGATTAATTTCTCCTAATTAATCATTCCCCATTTTGAATTACTTTCCCTATTCAAATTATCAATCAATTCCAAATTTAACGATGTCCATAATTGACTCAATTATGTCCATCCATTTATGGTATGTAAAATCATACCAATTTTCACCCCAATTATATTTTATGCCTTTTAAGGCATTTATGCCAATTAAATCTTTTTAATATTATCCCCTTTACCCCACGTTGTACGTTTGTTCGTTTAACGTAAAATATACGTTAGACTCGAATAGTCTAACTTATGGAATAAAGAGAAAACATCACAATATACACATAATTAAAACATAGACCTAAACATAGGGATGAACTTGCATATGTGAATGATGTTCTACATCTAAAACTTGAATAGGCCAAAGTTACAACTTGCATAAACAACATATGTCATGGATCCAAATCTAAAGTTGTGAACTTGCATAAATCATGTATATCATAGATCTACATCTAAAGGTGTAAACTTGCATAGGAAATAACCCTAAACTTGCATAACATGATTCATACCCCAAATTCATATATTTATAGAAACTTGCATATGTGATTTATGCATCATAACAATGGTGTAAACTTGCATCTAACATGTAAAATATCATGTAGAATTTAGCATATAACTCACCCATGTAATAGCCTAACTTTTAATCAAATTTTCACATAAACTAGATTTCGTAACCATGTAAGGTCACATATAATTTTACCCAACTTGTATATGATTCATGTTTAAATAAAAATTTAAACTTGCATGCATATGATTTATCATATGAATCAACATCACCAAACTAGCATATGAAACATGATGATTTGAATATATATAAAATTACAACATAGATGATAGCAACATAACTTTACATCATAAATGATAGCATCACAACATAACGTCATAGAGATCTCAACACAATTCTACAACATAATTACACCATGTGATCAATAATTCACATCACATCCATACAATCCACATCATAACTTAATCCAATTAAATTACTAATTATTTTATTAAAACTATCGAACTCACAACTCAAAGGTGGTCTTGAGTTCTGAATTCTGATTTCTGAAGTTGAATTAGCTTTCCTTTGAAGAAGATTCATTGTTAGGGTTAAATAAAACTGATTTGATTTACTGTTCTTCCTCTCTAATTGGTGGCGACTACTCTAGGGTTCAAGACGACAGCATGACGGCCATAGTTTTAGTTCTAATTTTGATTTTGGGTTTGAGTCTATTGGTCTTTTTATAGAGTTTTGAATTAATTTAATCCATCGGATGATCTTAGGGTTAATCAAAACCATTCAATCGGGATAGGGTGACACCTCAGCCCTAATGACTCAGCAAGGAGTCAGAAAGGACTCAGCAACATGGGTCAGACTGAACCAGAAAGCTGTGCAGGCCTGCTGCCTCGGCCTGGGCGCACTTGGCAGGTGCACCAGTGCAAATTTGTACTGGCGCACTTCCCAAGTGCGCCAGTGCAATTTTTTTCTTCTTTTTTCCACCAATCTTCGTTCGTCCATAACTCCTTCATCCGGTACCCGTTTCCCACAAACTTAGACTCTTTTTCAACCAGAATTCCGAGACGAACACAATACCCATTCCCTATATTCTCACGTCTGAGATTATTTATTCCTTATTTTAGTTAATTCGATTATTCAAAAATCCGGGGTGTTACATTCTCCCCTCCTTAAAGGATTTCTCCCCCGAAATCTCCAAGTTAAGGAGAATGCATATCCTACCATCCAAACAACCATCTACTCAACCATCAAATACGGGCATTCATTGTCCTTATAAAATTTCTAATGTTGTATGAACATATGCAAGAAGTGTGTGTATATGTCCCTTATCTAATGCAAAATCAGGCGGTCTACTGATTCAGTTGACCTCCTTAATGCAAACCATGATAGTGCCATGCGTCCATTATGTATGCGAAAGAACCTTATCGATACATATTATTTCTACATGTGTGCACAACCATTCACCAAAATGCAACATCCACATGATGGTACAACCATTATACATCCATTACTTAAATATGTACACACATTTATATGCAATATGCAATATGCAATATGAAGTGACTGAGCCGATCTAGTGCCTAAAGTGTGTGTATATGCATCCACGAGCAAACACTTGCATCCACATGCATCCATCGTACATAACATGTCTCAAACACATGTTTCAGCCATAGGACTATCCTATCTAAAGGTCAAAGATACTAGCGAGAGGACATACTAAAGATAAGATAAGTACAAGGTAAGCGATAAAGGAGAAATTAAAAGACATACCCTAAAAAATAAAAGGGTATAATGAACGCATCTTCGCTTCCGTCTCCCAAGTAGCGTTTCTCTCATCATCTCGCCATTGCACTTTGACTAGTTTGACCTCTCGATTCCTCAACTTCTTTATCTCCGACCCAAGAATGCACGTAGGAGCTCGTCGAATCGTCGCATCACGTTGTATCTCCACCTCTCTAGGCAAGCTCGGCTCTACCACCTCCGCGATCTTGTGCAAGCACTTCCTCAAATGTGATACATGGAATACATCGTGTACGCCACTAAGTCTCTCGAGCAACTCCACTCTATACGCCATCTGCCCAATCCTCTCCTTAATAGGAAATGGCCATACGAACCTTGGTGCTAACTTCCCAACGGACCCAAAGCGAACGACGTTCCATAATGGAGACACCTTGACAAAGACCATGTCCCCAATATCAAACTCAGGATCTGTCCTCCTCTTGTCAGCATAAAATTTCTGCCTATCTTGCGCAGTCTTCATCCTCATCGGGTCCAAGCAAGATCTTATTTGTAGACTCCCACCAACATGTAGGCCAACGACACGGCCGTCCATAAAGAGCCTCGAACGGTGCCATGCCAATGCTAGACTGAAAGCTGTTATTATATGCGAACTCCACCAACGGAAGATGTTCCTCCCATGTACCTCCGAAATCTAAGACACAACTTCAATAAGTACTATAGAATACGATTCACCCTCTCGGTCTGGTCGTCCGTCTGAGGATGATATGCAGTGCTCAAACATAACTGAGTCCCTACCGCCTCTTGCAAGCTCTTCCAAAACTCGCTAGTGAAGATAGGATCGCAGTCGCTCACTATGCTTGAAGGAACACCGTGCAAACGAACTATTTCTCGAATGTATACGGAGGCTAACCATGGAGCAGTCCTCTTACTCTTCACGGGAATGAAATGGGCGCTCTTAGTAAGTCTGTCTGCCACGACCAAAATCCCCGTATTACCCTTCCTCGATCTTGGTAATCCGTCAACAAAGTCCATCGAAACACTTTCCCACTTCCATTGTAGGACCTCCAATGGGTGAAGCAATCCACCGGGCTTCTTTTGCTCTACTTTTACTTGTTGGCACACCAAGCATCTAGCAACAAACTCTGCCACGTCCTTCTTCATACCAGCCCAAAAGTAAACTCGTCTCATGTCCATATACATCTTGTCCCCGCCGGGATAGATGGTCATCTTCGAACGATGTGCATCATCAAGGATGGTCTTCCTCAAGTTCTCGTCCTGTGGTACACAAAGTCTACCGTCCATACGTAACCAACCCTTATCATCTAGGGTATACCTACGGAGATGGCTCGATGACTCCCCTCTTTTGATCTTTTCTACTAACTCAACCAACTGTGGGTCGTCCCACTGTGCCTCGCCAATCCGTCCCAAAACCGTAGGTCTGACCTCTAAGGATGCTAGCAAACCGGGTACTAAGTCATCGGAAGGTTTAAAGTCAAACGTAGAGATGAACTCTAAGCTTCGCCGCTCAACAAACAATGGACTCAAGGACAACCTTTTTCTACTTAAGGCGTCTGCCACCACGTTTCCCTTTCCAGGGGTATATGCTATCTCGAAGTCGTAGGATGCTAAGAATTTCATCCACCTTTGCTGCCTTAAGTTCAAGTCCTTCTGAGAGAACTAGTATTTTAACGACTTGTGGTCAGTGAATAATTCAAATTTCTCGCCAAGAAGATAATGACGCCAAGACTTAAGCACGAAGACAATAGCGGCCAACTCTAGGTCATGTGTAGATGTACTCTCAATTGCCTTCCACTACAGGCTGTTACCCTTCCCTCTTGCATTAAGACTGCGCCCAGTCCTGTCCCACAAGCATCGATATAAACGGTAAATGGCTTACTCCCATCTGGCAACACTAAGACTGGGCCTGTGGTCAAAGCTCTCTTTAAACGTTGGAACGCATCATCACAATCTACGTCCCACATGAAAACTAAGTTCTTCTTCATCAAGCGTGTTAATGGGGCTGATATTTTTGCAAAGTCTTTGATGAACTTCCTATAGTAGCCAGCCAACCCTAAGAAACTCCTCACCTCGATAGCATTTTTAGGAACCTTCCAATCTTGGATGGCCACTATCTTCGCGGGATCCACAGCTATCCCTTCTTTGGAAACCACGTGCCCTAAGAATCGCACTTCCTTCCTCCAAAAGTGACATTTAGAAAATTTAGCTTTAAGGCTATGCGCTCGAAGAGTCTCCAACACTTCCCTAAGATGTAGGGCATGCTCTTCCTCGCTTTTAGAAAAGATCAAGATGTCGTCCACAAAGACTACCACGAATTTATTAAGGTACTCCCTAAACACCCTTCTCATCAAGTCAACAAAGTATGCGAGGGCGTTTGTAAAATCGAAGGGCATCACAAGCCACTCGAAGAAACCATCTGGAGTCCTAAAGGCAGTCTTGTCTATGTTATCCTCAGCCACTCTCAACTGATGGAAACCAGTAGCTAAGTCCAACTTCGAAAACACTGAGGCGCCAACTAACTGATCGAAGAGATCTTCAATCCTCGGCAGTGGGTGTCTATTCTTCTTGGTAAGCTTATTAAGTTCTCTGTAGTCCACACAAAGTCTAAGGGACCCATCTGCCTTCGTGGCAAATACTACTGGAGCACCCCACTCCGATATACTATGTCTGATGAACCCCTTCTCAAGCAATTCCTTCACTTGCTTACTGAGTTATCTTCTCTCTCTTGGAGCCATGTGGCACACTGGTAATGCAACTGGCTTTGCATTATCTACTAGATATATCCGAAAGTCTATCTCACGTTTTGGGGGTAAACCCCTTACCTCATCGAAGACATCAGCATATTCACGGGCTATGGGAACAGAATGTAAATCATCATCGGATGCGTCAAGGGATTCTAGGTAGCTAAGCATTACTGGACCTCTAGGGTCACAAGAAATATCAAGGGTCTTTCCAAAACGAGTCAACAATCGAACTACCCTTCTTTCACAATCTAGGATGGACCCATATCTAGTTAGCCAATCCATACCTAGAATTAAATCGTAGCCCATGAAGCCAAGAACAAAAGCGTTGCACTCAAACTCAACGCCCAAGATAAACACTCTCAAATCCCGACAAATCATAGAAAGATGAGTCGAACCACCGATAGGATTTGAGACTACTAAGGGATCAGTAACTAGACTAGTATCAAGGTGCAGTGTTTCAACTAATGATGTAGAAATAAACGAATGTGATGCGCCAGAATCGAATAAAGTACGGACATGATGATCAAACATAAAAACTAAACTTTCAACGGAAATTGCTCTACCTCGTTCTTGCAGCGGTGGGACCATGAGAGTCTGAACTTGTCCCCTTGCCTTCCCTGGTGCCATAAGAGCCTGCACTTGTCCTCCCGAGGTAGACCCTGCCCTCTGCCCTTTCTTTGGGCAGTCCTTAATAAGATGTCCCACCTCGCCACAGTGGAAACAACCAGTCTTCTTTTTCTTCCTACAATCTTTTCTTAGATGGCCGGGTGTCCCATAGTTAAAGCATCTTTTCTTTCCCTTAGCATTGTTGCCTTTGCCACCTTTCTTGTTCTGTTGTTGTTGTTGCAGCTTCTTTTGATCCTCTTTCTTCTCGGGTGCCTTATTAGCATTGGCGCCCTTCTCCTCTTCATGCATGAGCGCCATGTCAACTAGTCTCTCGAAGGTAGCCCCCATGGGAATGTGGGTCATAGCTAACCCATGAAGCGGCTTGTTTAAACCCTTAACAAATCTTAGAGCCTTCTTTTCTGGAGTATACACCAAGTCCAAGCCAAATCTTTCCAATTGGTTGAATTTGTTGACGTACGCTTTCACCGATAAATTCCCTTGCTTCAGCGCCAAAAACCTTTCCATGTATAGATTCTCTTCAGCCCGCGAGAGAAACTTCGCCTCAAACCTCTGCCTAAAATCTAGCCATGTATCGACTGGACGTCCCCCTTTAGTGACCTCCCACCAAAACGAGGTCTCATCTTTCATTAGCCAGGCAGCTAGCTGGACTTTTCTTTCATCATCCATTTCAAAGATTCTAAACAATTCTTCCACCTCCTTTAGCCAGTTACAAGCTTCAACAATGTCTCCGTCCCGTGAAAAGGTTTTCCACCCATTGCTCTAAAGTCCTTACATATCTTAGCAAAAGTATCGACGCGAGGAGGAGGGGGCGGAGGAGGAGCATTTGCTGGACCTGCGGTGGTAGCCCTAGCCTCGAGATATTGACGAAACCAACTGGGTACATGAACACCCTCTGGTATCTCAGATGCTTCAGACATGCTGAAACGAAAAAGGAAATATTCAATATAAAAGAACTGAGGGAAAGATATATGGCTCTTGGGGTTATGCTTTCTAGAGTATACTTTTCTCTTGAAAATACTTTCCTTAAAACATACTTTTGAAAGAACTTCTTTATAAAAATGCTTTTGAAAAACAGTTTTTCAGAGTTCATATTTGTTCTGGTAACCTTCAGCTCTGATACCACGTGTAACACCCCACGTCCATTAATGTCACTCGCAAAGGGAATGCATTAACTTCTATGGAGCGTTTTAAGTAAGTATAGAACAGAAACTTAACAACAAGAAAGATATAAATAGTACTCAAAGATTTAAAACTTTATTTCATTGCAGCAGAAAACACATATGTTTGCTTACATCGTCAAAAACCAGAGTCAAAGTACATAATATCCATCTTGACTACCAAAAGAACATAAACTGAAAGACATAATCCCCAATACAAAATAGCCATGAATAAAAGAGAAGCTGAACTTTACTTCAGCGATCCAAGTATTCTTCTAAAAGCAGAGAAACAGCAGTCCAAGATCAAGCTCCACTGGTGCTAGTCCCTACCTGAGCACCTGGGGGGAAAAGGAAGAAAAAAGGAGGAAACAAAGGGGATCAGACATAAAGTTTGGAGAGTGCGATAAATTTAACAATATAATTAACAAAGTAACCAGGCTAAGGCATAAGTTGGAAAATAAGGAAACGACCATGAACCATTGAATATGGCAGAGTAAATAAGGAAACAAGATGGACAACGATATCGTTAAAGTGCACCTAGCCCACTGTAAGATAATTACTAAACTGCACCAACACTATAGGACAATTTCTATACTGCACCACCACTAGTCATCCTAAGGTTGATCCCGCCTATAGAACTTAATAATGATATTGGTAGTTTCGTGCACCCCTAGCTGTCTTCATAGACGCCGCCTGCCCCTATCTCCACTAGGTGTACCCACTACCCCCAAGCGATCGGCTCCCCAACTCGTAGATACCCGTGCTGGCCCCATAGTGGGGTGTATCACTTCCCAAAGTGGCAACCCGATACAATCAACAATGCACGGCTTATACCTACACGATGCAACGTCTTACCTACCATCCCGGGCCCACACACGCATATGAACCCGTTGGACTTGCGTTGCCACCGCTAACCCGTTTTGGCCTCTTACAGTCAAGCCCAGTATGCGTGTCCCGTCCTCGACTTGGGTCGAGCCCACAAAGATACATATGGGTTACTGGTTGAAATGGGCCCCCATCACTTGACACAAGCTATTCACCTAAGCTTGGTCCCGTCTAGTACATCCCACTTAACCCACTTCTTATTCATGTTTCAATTTTGGTTAAGTGTTTCTAATCGTATTTCCAAATGCCACCCAAGGCACCGACTAGATTCCACATGCCACCCAAGGCACCCACTTAACCCCCTCATGTCCCACTACATGTTTATCTGGTTAAGTGTTTCTTAATTCATTAAGACCGGAACCTCATAAAGACCTCTCACATTAGACTGGCATTTGTGGCAACTGGATTTGCCGGGCGGGTCCGGGCAGTCTTACACCACAAAAGAGCCTAACCTCGTGTCTTTACAATTGTTACGTATTTAATTTATGCCTAAGACCTCTCACATTAGACTGGCATTTGTGGCAGCTGGATTTGCCGGGCGGGTCTGGGCAGTCTTACATCACAAAAGAGCCTAACCTCGTGTCTTAGACGGTTAATTTCCCCTAATTAATCATTCCCCAATTTGAATTACTTTCCCTATTCAAATTATCAATCAATTCCAAATTTAACGATGTCGATAATTGACTCAATTATGTCCATCCATTTATGGTATGTAAAATCATACCAATTTTCACCACAATTATATTTTATGCCTTTTAAGGCATTTATGCCAATTAAATCTTTTTAATATTATTCCCTTTACCCCACGTTGTACGTTTGTTCGTTTAACGTAAAATATATGTTAGACTCGAATATTCTAACTTATGGAATAAAGAGAAAACATCACAATATATACATAAATAAAACATAGACCTAAACATAGGATGAACTTGCATATGTGAATGATGTTCTACATCTAAAACTTGCATAGGCCAAAGTTACAACTTGCATAAACAACATATGTCATGGATCCAAACCTAAAGGTGTGAACTTGCATAAATCATGTATGTCATAGATCTACATCTAAAGGTGTAAACTTGAATAGGCAATAACCCTAGACTTGCATAACATGATTCATACCCCAAACTCATATATTTATAGAAACTTGCATATGTGATTTACGCATCATAACAATGGTGTAAACTTG
This sequence comes from Allium sativum, assembly GCA_030737875.1. Lineage (NCBI taxonomy): Eukaryota > Viridiplantae > Streptophyta > Magnoliopsida > Asparagales > Amaryllidaceae > Allium > Allium sativum. Next base: position 128,633,430 of record CM060921.1, on the reverse strand, counting down.
CATCTAACATATAAAATATCATGTATAATTTAGCATATAACTCACCCATGTCATAGTCTAACTTTTAATCAAATTTTCACATAAACTAGATTTCATAACCATGTAAGGTCACATATAATATTACCCAACTTGTATATGATTCATGTTTAAATAAAAATCTAAACTTGCATGCATATGATTTATCATATGAATCAACATCACCAAACTAGCATATGAAACATGATGATTTGATTATATATAAGATTACAACATAGATGATAGCAACATAACTTTACATCATAAATGATAGCATCAAAACATAACGTCATAGAGATTTCAACACAATTCTACAACATAATTACAACATGTGATCAATAATTCACATCACATCCATATAATCCGCATCATAACTTAATCCAATTAAATTACTAATTATTTTATTAAAACTATCGAACTCACAACTCAAAGGCGGTCTTGAGTTCTGAATTCTGATTTCTGAAGTTGAATTAGCTTTCCTTTGAAGAAGATTCGTTGTTAGGGTTGAATAGAACTGATTTTATTTACTGTTCTTCCTCTCTAATTGGTGGTGGCTACTCTAGGGTTCAAGACGACAACATGACGGCCATAGTTTTAGTTTTGATTCTGATTTAGGATTTGAGTCTATGGGTCCTTTTATAGAGTTTTGAATTAATTTAAGTCGTCGGATGATCTTAGGGTTAATCAAAACCATTCAATCGGGATAGGGTGACACCTCAGCTCTAATGACTCAGCAAGGAGTCAGAAAGGACTCAGCAACATGGGTCAGACTGAACCAGAAAGCTATGCAGGCCTGCTGCCTCGGCCTGGGCGCACTTGGCAGGTGCGCCAGTGCAAATTTGTACTGGTGCACTTCCCAAGTGCGCCAGTGCAATATTTTTTCTACTTCTTTTTACCACCAATCTTCGTTCGTCCATAACTCCTTCATCCGGTACCCGTTTCCCGCAAACTCGGACTATATTTCAACCAGAATTCTGAGACGAACACAATGGCGCAACCCCATTCCCTTAATTCTCACGTCTGAGATTAATTATTCTTTATTTTAGTTAATTCGATTATTCAAAAATCCGGGATGTTACACGATTGTTTTGTACTTATTGTTTTTGTCCTCTTCTCAACATCACCTGGCCATGTGCTGGGTGGTGGAGTCACCGAGCACTGGGGATAATCTCGATGTAGACGATTGCTGTCGTGATCATAGGGTTATGGGGGTTTTGAGTGCAGTTTGTAACTTTTAATAAAACCGCTCACAACTCCTTCAATCGTCGGGAACGTCCAGACCCGTGGTCTTTGTCACCTTCTCGGGCCATTACTCCTGCACAAAACAAAGCTTGGATTAGAAATGAACAACCCACGTGCATGAATAAGTGTTGTGTCATGCAATGATTATGAGTGTGCATCCTCGGTCTTCCCTTCATGGACCAAATGTTATCTAACTTGAAGGGGTAATTTCCTCAACGCTCAGTAATAGACTTTCAGTATTTGTGTTGCTAAACCCAAAGGTAGATGTCTCTATGAGACTGTGTCCAAACCCTAAAATCGATGCTCAACCTCCATCGGTATAGTAGTCTCAGTGGTCGTAACTAGAAAAATCAGTTCAAATGTCTCCTCCAACCTAGCCTCATTTGTTGGATAGGGAACATGAGAGGGCTCCAAACCATCTCCTCTAGTATGCACCTACTCATTACCGCCTCCATGTAAACCACCTTTCTCCCAAGCTCATATAACCTCTTCTTCGATGGGGGACTATCGGGATAAACGACAGGGGGCAACCCCACTTGTGGACTCGGAGTAGCATCTTCTCCCTCAGCTTTCGCTTCCTCCTCGTCTTCTTCATTGCCATCCGTACGACCTGTTGAACAACCCTTGAGAAGTAGACCTAGTAGGTGAAGGAGGTGGTCTGACAGTAGAGTCTGGGCGTTACAGAAGCCATTCAGAACGTTTCTTAACGCCAAGACTCGCTCGAGATAAACGTCGTCCCTCAGAATCCAGGGGATACCTACCACATAAAGTTTCAAGTTCGTTCAGAGCTTACGACTCAATTAACTTGAAATACAACATAAATTTTAAAAGACATACGGTCTACAACCCATCCCCTCGCAAATCCTTGAGGGCTTCAAACATAGAACCCATCATGCTTAAAGTAACTTAGCTTGTTTCACACCCCTAGCATGATGTGATTATTGGCTTGCGCCTCTAAGTAGACGAGGAAAACGAGATGCTTCTTATCTTCATGGAGTAGAGGTATCAAATGTCCTCCCCAGTCCACTCCACACCCAACCACTTAATGAATAAGATATAAGTGCCACGCAAAAAGGTATTTGGGTAAAGCTGCATCGGCTCCAGGAAAAAGAAGTGCAGAATATACTGGACATATGGACATAACGAGGGTACTTACCTGACATATCACATATGCCTATTCCAAGTAGTGTAGCCCTCTGAGGGTGTGTGCGCCCTATCATCCCTTATGGGAACAAGGACATCATACAAGGATATTTTGTACTTTGCGCAAATCCATCTCCGCACGTCTTGATCGATTCGCGAGACAACTGAATCCAATGTATTATCAAGAATATTAGCGTCCTTCATCAAATCTAGTTACGTAAGAACGCCTTCCAGCTCACCACTAACATCCTCTTCCTCTTGCGGGCCTACTCTTCTGGGTTCTTCCACTTCTTGAATCGTCAGCCCATCTACATGCTCGCCAAAATGTTGTGATCCTTCTGATTGATCATCCTAATCATGCATGTCATGTGGGCTCATTTGCTGGGAAGGTGTGACACCTCACGTCCCTTAATGTCACCTATATGAGGATGCATTAAGTTCTGTTAAACACAATAATAATATAGAGACTAATTTCACAAGACAGAAATTAAAATGCAGCAGAAAAACTTTTATTATTATTAAAAGCAAAATCACATCATTACATTTTTCAAGTACCAAAAACCATAGTCATAACTATTTGTCTCGTGAAAACATAAACCATCAGAGTACAAAACCAAAAAATCATATCCCTCCTCATACGCCATAAAATTAGCAGAGCATAAATCAAAACAATACATTGAATGAGAAGAAATCCAAGTCCAAGCTAAAAGAAAAAAAAATCATGGTCACTGCTGTAATCCACCACCTTGAAACCCCGTGGCTAAGTCCAACTGAGAAAATACTGAAGCGCCAACCAACTGATCGAAAAGATCATCAATCCTCGGCAATGGGTGTCTATTCTTCTTTGTGAGCTTATTAAGTTCTCTATAGTCTACACAAAGTCTGAGGGACCCATCCGCCTTCGTAGCAAAAACTACTGGAGCACCCCACTCCGATATACTCCGTCTTATGAACCCCTTCTCAAGCAACTCCCCTACTTGCTTATGGAGTTCCCTCCTCTCACGAGGAGCCATGTGGCGCACTAGTAAAGATACAGGTTTAGCATTATCCACCAGATATATTCGGAAGTCAATCTCCCGCTTCGGAGGTAAGCCTTTCACCTCCTCAAACACATCCGAGTATTCCCGGACCACTCTAACAGATTGCAAACTCTCGACCGAAGCGTCAAGCGATTCAAGATAACTTAGCATAACAGAATCCATGGGATTACAAGAGATCTCGAGAGTGTTACCCAAGCGGGTTATGAGCCTAACAACTCTCCTTTCGCAATCAAGAACGACACCATTACTGGATAACCAGTCCATGTCCAAAATCAACCCATAGCCCGTGAAGCCCAAAACAAAAGCATCACATCTAAACTCAATGCTAAGTATAGAAATCTTCAAACCCAAACATATCATGGACAAATAAGTGGAGCCCCCAATTGGGTTTGAAACAACCAAGGGATCATCTACCAGACTGGTGTCTAAGTGCAGTGACTCAACTAATGATGATGAGATAAACGAATGCGATGCGGCTGAATCAAACAATGTACGGTCAGGATGATCAAATAGAAAAACCAGACTTTCAACGGAAATAGTTCTACCTCTTTCCTGAATCGGTGGAACCGCGAGAGCCTGTACTTGCCCCCTAGCCTGACCTGGTGCCATAAGAGCTTGCACCTGTCCTCCTGAGGTAGATCCCGTCCTTTGCCCCTTCTTAGGACAGTCTTTCACTAGATGCCCTGCTTCGCCACAGTGGAAGCAGCCAGTCTTCTTCTTCTTGCGACAATCCTTGCTTAGGTGGCCAGGTGTCCCACAATTGAAGCACTTCTTCTTCCCCTTGCCACCGTTGCCTTTCCCACCTTTGTTTTGCTGTTGTTGTTGAGGTCTCTTTTGATCTCCCTTCTTCTCGGGTGCCTTATTAGCATTGGGACCCTTCTCTTCTTCATGCATGAGTGCCATGTCAACTAGCTTCTCAAAGGTGGCCCCCATAGGGATATAAGTCATAGCCAACCCATGCATCGGTTCATTCAAGCCTTTCACGAACCTCAAAGCCTTCTTCTCCGGTGTATTCACCATGTCTAGGCCAAACCTTGCCAATTGATTAAACTTGTTGACATATTCCTTCACTGAGAGATTTCCTTGCTTTAGAGTCAAGAATCTTTCCATATACAAGTTTTCCTCCACCCTTGAGAGAAACTTTGCCACAAATCTTTGCCTAAAATCCGCCCAAGAGTCAACGGGGCGTTCCCCATTAGTGACCTCCCACCAGAATGAGGCCTCTCCCTTCATTAACCAAGCAGCTAACTTGACTTTCTTTCCTTCTTCCATCTCAAAGATATCTATCAACTCTTCCACCTCCTTAAGCCAATCTCTAGCCTCCACAAAAGTTTCAGATCCTTGAAAAGGTTTCCCTCCTATAGCTTTGAATTCCTTGCAAGTCTTAGCAAAAGTATCCGTGCGAGGAGGAGGGGGAGGAGGAAGATCGGGTGCTACGGTTGGTGGAGGAACATTTGCTGGACCCGCAGTGGTGGCCCTGGCCTCCATCAATCTCCTATACCATACTGGTATCGTCACACCCTCCGGAAAGTTAAGATCCTCAGCCATGCTGAAACGAAAAAGGAAAGATTCAAAACGGAGAATTCGAAGGATAAAGATATGGCTATTGGGGATTATGCTTATCTTTCAAAAACTTTTCTCTTTAAAGACATGTTTTTGAAAATATCTCTTCCAAAAATGTTTTTAGAAAATTAGTTTTCTAAAAATTTTATCTGTTCCGGTAACCTTTGCTCTGATACCACGTGTAACACCCCACGCCCGCTATGGTCACTCTCTAAGGGAATGCCATAACATCGGTGGAGTATTTTGAGTGAATATAGAACAGAGTAATTACAGCAAGACAGATATAAGTAATACTTGAAAATTTAAAACATCATTTCAACTTGCAGCGGAAAATAGAACATGTCTGGTTACATCACAAAACCATAATAGGAGTCAAGTACAAATATCCATCATGATAAATAAAAATACATAATCCCAATACATGAACTGATAGCCATAAAAGAAAAGGGTAAACTGAGCTCTACATCTAGGGTCCAAGCTCCAAGAGAGAAATAAAAGCAGCCTGATCAAAGCCCACTCGTGCTGGGCCCACTCTGAGAACCTGAGGGTTGGGAAAAAGATAAAAACAACGGGGTCAGACATAAGTCTGAGCGAGTCCTATAACTTTAACAATGTAATCATTAAAGTAATAAGGATATGATATAACTTGGTACGGTGTGACTGGGGATAAATGACTACACTCAGTAGCCAATCAGACTTAGAGTGAACTAAGATAACGATAAAGACGCATTTACCCTCCCAAGGATAATTACTACACTGCACCACACCAGTCATTCCTACTTAAAGGTTGATCCCTCCCAAGGACTTAGAAAATTTACCCGGTAGTTTCGTATACCCCTAGCTGACTACATAGGTGCCGTCTGCCCCTATCTCCACTAGGTGTACCCACTACTCCCAAGCGATCGGCTCCCTACCGTAGATACCCGTGATGGCCCCACAGTGGGGTGTATCACTCCCCAAAGTGGCAACCCGATACAACCAACGGTGCACGGCTTATACCTACACGATGCAACAACGTCTTACCTACCAGCCCGGGTCCACACACGCATATGAAACCCGTTGGACTTGCGTTGCCACCGCTAACCCGTTTTGGCCTCTTATAGTCAAGCCCAGTACGCGTGTCCCGTCCTCGACATGGGTCGAGCCCAATAAGATACATATGGGTTACTGGTTGAAATGGGACCCCACAAGCTACCCACCTAAGCTTGTCCCCTTTTTTTGTCTAGTGCATCCCACTTAACCCTTTAATCATGTTTAATTACATGTTTCCACTTGGTTAAGTATTCTAATCGTATTTTCTATTGCCACACAAGGCAACCACTAAATTTCCACATGCCACCCAAGGCACCCACTTAACCCCTCATGTCCCACTACATGCTAATATGGTTAAGTGTTTCTTAATTAATTAAGACCGTGATCTCCCATAAAGACCTCCCACATTAGACTGGCTGTTATGACCGCCTGGTTAAGCCGGTAGGGTCCGGGCAGTCTTACGTCATAACAGAGTCTAACCTCGTGTCTTTACTTTAATCACGTATTTAATTTATGGCTAAGACCTCTCACATTGGGCCGACATTTGTAGCAACTGGTTAAGCCGGTAGGGTCCGGGCAGTCTTACACTACAAATGAGTCCAACCTCGTGTCTTAGTCGATTAATTACACCTAATTAATCACCCCCATATTAATTATCCCTAATTAATATCAAGTTTTTCATATCATGGGTAGACCTAACTCAATAGGTAAATTCCCATGGGGTAGACCTAACTCAATAGGTAAATTCCCACTTATGTTAATTTATTTTTATGGTATGCTTAATCATACCCAATCATACTTTTATTAACATATTTATTAACCCCATCGTTCCCCACGTAAATCGTTGTCATTTCATGGCATAATAAAGGGAAGATCCATCACAAATATCATGGGTTTAACCAAATCTTAGCATATAACTTTGTCATGGGTTAAGAGGATGTCAACTTGCATATATGAGCATATATTAACCCAATTACATTTAACCCAAACTTGCATATTATCATACAAATGACTTGCATAACATGTTGCATATGAACTTGCATATTATCATACATATGACTTGCATAACATTTTGTATATGAACTTGCATATTATCATACACATATCTTGCATAACATGTTGAACTTGCATATAAGCATTCTCATAACTTGCATAACATGTTAAACATGCATTTAAGCATACACATAACTTGCATAAGCATTCACATACTTGCATAAGCATGCATAACTTGCATATCATGTTAAACTTGCATTTAAGCATATACATAACTTGCATATGAACTTGCATAACAACCTACACATAACTTACATAACATCATACACATAACTTGCATATGAACTTGCATATGAACTTGCATAAAACTTGCATATGAACTTGCATAAAACTTGCATATGAACTTGCATAAAACTTGCATATAAACTTGCATAAAACTTGCATATGATCTTACATAACACATCATATCATAAAAAGAGGCAAGTTTACATATGAACTTATAACATATGACAACCACAACTTGCATAATCCACATTTACATCCATAGCCTCCTAATATCCTATCCTAATTAGTTTAGCAATTACTTGCTAAAGGCATAGGAACTCACCAAAACCAAGATTAGCAAACTTATGAAGTAGAACTAGTTGCTAAATAAGAAGAAGATGATGATTAGAGGTTGATTAGCTTGCAACTTCCTTCATAAACTAGTGGAGGCTCCTCTTAAGTTTGATTTTGGCGGCATGAGGTCATCATTTCTATTTTTAGTATGAATTAGGGTAGTATTAGGGTGTATTTATAGATTAGGTGAGTGTTTTAGGCCCTTAGATTAACCCTAAATTAGATTAGGGCCCTTAGATTTCGGCACCTTCCAGAAACCAGCCCTAAGACCAAGCCCAAACCCCAAACTGGTGCACCCAACCACAGAACTCTCTAGAAACTGTGCAGGTTTCTTGGCTCGGCACGGGCGCACTTCCCAAGTGCGCCAGTGTATGTTTGTACTGGCGCACTTCATAAGTGCGCCAGTGCATTTTTGTACTGGCGCACTTCACAAGTGCGCCAGTGCATTTCTGGCCTGTTTCTGGTTTTTCCGCCTAACTTCGTTCGTCCATATCTCTTTCATACGGTACCCGTTTTACGCAAACTCGGACTCTATTTCGCGTATTTTTTCCGAGACGAACGCAATGACGCAGCTCGTTTCCCCTAATTCCCACATCTGGGATTAGTTATTCTTTAATTTGTGAACTTTAACATTAACCGAAATTCGGGGTGTTACAGATTGCAATAATACGGTTACTTAATTTACGTCTGATTCTTATATTTTTCATAACATGTTCTACTTAATATTAAATTAAGCCCAACCTATTAACATGTTTGCATATTCTTCCCTTTTTGTAATTACCCTAAATTTACAGTCAAAGGTTCTCAAGTCATAATATGCCTTATTCTCCTTTTTATTGTCATAACAAGTTATTCCAATTTATCCCGACTACACGTAATTCAAACGGAAATGGCCTAGGCTCTCATGGCCCTAGGCTCAACATAAAATAAAAAGGAAAAGGAGAAAATAGATCCAAACTCAAACTGAATAAATAGGTAGAAAAGACTGTAAATAAATAAAAGACATAAAAAGGGATAAGGAAGAAAGATGTATATTTGAACATATAATAACTATAAACTGAATATATAATTGACAGTAAAACAATAACATATACACATATAAACACTGTTACTTTTCAGATCCAAATCATTTACTGTCAAAATACTATTAAAACAACAGATCTAAAAATAACTAGAACTCATAGTGATTTGATTTAGATCTAGAAAATGTCTCTTTAAAATAGTTGTTGTAGAAAAACTAGAATTATATCTTCAATCTATGTTTTGGCAGCACCTCGGCATCTTCTTAATTTTATTTAGAATTAGCTTGGAGATGGAAGAAGATGAAGATATTTTTGTGTGTAAGAAAATGGTTAGGCTGTTAGCCTATTTATGGATTAATTATGATAAATCTAAACCATAGGATACTAGGTTATTAAATCAAACCGTACACCTTAAGCTGAGTCAGCATATGTATGTAGTGTACAAAACAATCCAGGTTCAGGTGCAGGAATCTTCCCTGCATGCCGGTGGGTCAACCAACCTACTACCTGGGTCGACACTAGTGTCGACCCACCTTCGGCCTGGGTTGACCCTTGTGTCAACCCAGTTAAAGGCTGGGTCGCCCACTTAACGTCGCTTTTCTAAGTTGATTTTTTATTTAATTTTAAATGTAGTTTAAACTTCTCAAGCTCATAACTTCTTCATACTCAGTCCGATTTACGAAAACCAAAAATCTATCTGAACGAGAATTTCATAACGAACGCAAAGGTAAAGTACGTTTTACTTAGTTTTGAATACTTTATTAATTAATATTCATTTTATTATCTTCATTATATAATTATGGTGTAGTAAATTATGGGGTGTTACATTCTCCCCTCCTTAAAAGATTTCTTCCCTGAAATCTTTAAGTTAAGAAGAATGTTATTATTTAACAACTACCTACACCCATCTACTCATCCATCAACCACTGGCATCCGTTGTCCTTAAAATTTCTAATGCTTTGTATGAACATATGCAAAATAGTTGTATGTGTATGTTCCCTATACTAATGCAAAAATCAGGCCGTCAACTGATTCAGTTGACCGCCTTAATGCAATATATGTCTATGCCATGTATCTAATATGTATACAAAAGAGTTCTAATAGTATATATAAATTCTATATGTGTGCACAATCATTCACAAAAATGCAACATCCATGTGATGATTCAACCATTTTTATCTATTTGAAAATTAAAATGAGCACATATCCATGTGCAGTATTTAAGTGTTTGAGCCGATCTAGTGCCTAATATGTGTATATATGCGTCCATAGCCAACCACTAGCATATACTTGCATCCATTTACATCCGTCAAACATAGCATCTCTCAAACACATGTTTCAACCATAGGTTTCTACCTAAGGATCGAGATTCAAATGATAGGAAAAACAAAATCAAATTCAAAATCTTAGAAAGGAATTAAGGACGTACTCTCAAAGAGAAAAGAGGAAGAAGCATGAATCTTGTCTTCGGGTTCCCATGTCGCATCGTTTCGATCTTCTCCCCATTGCACCTTCACTAACTTGATCTCCTTGTTGTGTAGTCTCTAAACTTCCGATCCAAGAATGTCAGTAGAAATTTTCCTAACTAATGCCTCCTTCTCAACTTCAACATCCTCAAGCGTACTTGGCTCAACTACCTCTAGTGAATCATGTAGACATTTCCTCAAATGGGAAACATGGAACACGTCATGAACTCCAACTAGCCTCTATGGTAGTCCAACTCTGTAGGCCATCTGGCATATCCTTTTAACTATGGGGAATGGTCCTACAAACCTTGGCGCTAACTTCCCTACGGAGCCAAAGCGAACAATGTTTGTTAGAGGCAATACCTCGATAAAGACCATATCTCCTACCTCAAATTCCAAGTCAGACCTCCTTTTATCGGCATATGACTTCTGTTTGTCCTAAGCCGCTTACATTCGTTTACGAATAAGGTTTATCTTCTCAAATGTCTCTCTAATCATCTCAAGACCAAGTAAAAGTCTATCCGTAAACTCCCACCAACATGTCAGCGGTCTACAAGGTCATCCATAAAGTGCCTCGAAGGGCACCACCCCAATGCTTGAATGATAACTATTATCGTAGGCAAACTCAACCAATGGGAGATGCTCCTCCCAAGTCCCTCCGAAGTCTAGGATATACAGTCTCAGTAAATCCTTAAGAATCCTATTGACCCTCTCAGTATGTCCATCAGTCTGAGGCTGGTAAGTTGTGCTTAGTCATAGCTGTGTACTTGTACCTCTTGAAAGCTCTTCCAAAATCACTTGTAAAGATAGAGTCACAGTCACTAACTATACTGGAAGGTATCCCATGAAGTCCGACGATCTCTCTAAGGTATACTGATGCTAGCCAAGATGTTGTCCTCTTCCTCTTGATGGGGATAAAATGAGAGATCTAAGTTAATTTGTCTACTATCACCCATATACTCGTGTTTCCCTTCCTCGATCTTTGCAGTCCATTGATAAAGTCCACAAAGATGCTCTCCCATTTCCACTGTGGGATATCTAGGGGTTGAAGCAATCTGCCAGGCTTCCTTCCTTTATTCATCCTTTACTCGCAGGCAAGTCAAACATCAGGCCATAAACTTTGCAACATACTTATTCATACTAGTCCAATGGAAAACTCTTTACATATCCCGGTACATGTTGTCACTGCCCAGATGGATAGTCATCCGAGAGTGATGAGCCTTCTAAAGAACTGTGCTCAACAAGTCTCCAGCTCTAGGAATACAAAACCTTCCATCTCGATGTAGCCATCCCTTCTCATCCAAAGAATATCTAGCTAGGTGACAAGAGGTCTCTCCTTCACTAAGTCTATCCAAGATGTCCACTAGCTGTTGGTCCTCTCGTTGTATGGATCTAGTGCGCTCCACAAGAGTAGGCTACACCGCCAATGATGCCAATAAACCAGGCGTAAGATCGGTAGATGGCCTAAAATCAAAGGTCGCGATAAGATTCAAGCTCCACCGCTCTACGAATAGAGTATGTAAGGTCGTCCTCTGCCTACTCAATGCGTCTGCCACCACGTTCCCCTTGCTTGGGGTATAAGCTATCTCAAAATCGTAGGACGCAAGGAACTCAATCCAACGTTTATGCTTTGAGTTGAGATCCTTCTACAAGAACAAATATTTGAGCGACTTGTGATCCGTGTATAGCTCAAATCTCTCTCCAAGTAGATAATATTGCCAGGATTTAAGTGCGAACACTATTGCTGCAAATTCCAAGTCATGGGTAGGTTAGTTCTTCTCATGAACTCTCAATTGCCTACTACCATAGCAGACTACCCGACCTTCTTGCATCAACACGACACCTAACCCTTTGCCGCAAGCGTTTGTGTAAACTGTAAATGCCTTGCTACCATCGGGAAGAATCATAACAAGGGCTGATGTCAGAGCCCTCTTTAACCTCTGGAAAGTATCCTCACAATCAATGCTCCAAGCAAAAGCCAAATTCTTCTTTATCAAATGGGGGAGCGGAACTGATATTCTTGCAAAGTCCCTAATGAATTTTCTATTATAATCCACTAATCCCTAGAAAATCCTTACCTCTGTCGCATTCTTAGGGTATTTCCATTCTTGCATCGCGACGACTTTAGCGGGGTCCACCTCTATTCCATCCTTGGAGACAACATGCCCTAGGAACCTTACTTCCTTTACCAAGAAAAGACACTTAGAAAATTTAGCCTTAAGCTGATGCGATCTGAGAGTGCGTAGAACCTCTCCTAAGTGTATGACATGTTCTTCCTTGCTTCTTGCGAACACCAGAATGTCATCCATAAAGACTACTACAAACTTGTTCAGATACTCCCTAAATACCCTACTCATCAAGTCCACAAGGTACACAGGTTTATTGGTCAGCCGAAAGGCATGACCGACAGCTCAAAGAAATCATACTGAGTCCTGAACCAGTCTTATCGATATTATCATCTGGTACACTCAGCTGATGAAATCTCATGGCTATATCCAACTTTGGGAAAACCGAGGCACCTATTAGTTGTTCAAACAAGTCATCAATCCGCGGAAGTGGGTGCCTATTCTTCTGGGTGAGCTTATTCAACTCCCTAAGATCCATGCATAAACGAAGAGAGCCATCTTCCTTGGTCACAAAGACGACTGGAGCTCCCCACTCGGATATGCTTCGTCTAATTAATCCTTTCCCGAATAGCTCACCTACTTCCTTGTTGAGCTCCCTACTATCTCTGTAAACACCATGTGGTGCACCGGTAAGCGATTGGCTTCTCATTCTCCGCCAAGTAAGTTCGGAAGTCTATCTCTTGCCTCAGAGGTAATCCTCTAACCTCATCGAACACGTCCAGATAATCTCTGACTATGGGTACTGGTCAAAAATCATCTATAGAAGCATCAAGGGAATCTGGGAAACTAAGCATATCTGACCCCCATGGGTCACAAGTTATATCGAAAGTTCACACATGATACGTTAGAAGCCTAACAACTCTCTCTCATAATCTAAAATGGAACCATACATGGCTACCCAATCCTTTCCTAGAATTAACCCATAACCCATAAAGCCAAGAACATATGCGTGCATTCAAACTCGACGTCCATAACAGAAATTCTCAAAACCCTACATATCATAGACAAATGAGTTGTACCTCCTATGGTTTTTGAGACCATAACAAGATAAAAAAAACAATATCTACCACAGAATTGGATATGAATGAATAAGAAGTAGCATAATCAAAGAAAGACCTAATAGGAGAGTCAAAAAGATAAATCAAACCTACAACGATGACTTTCCCGCCTCGATTCGGTCCACCAGCCAGAGCTTCCTTTAGCGAATGAACTTGTTTCCAGATGATTGTGCCTTCTAACCTTGCTTGTTGGGGGCATTACCTAATGAAATATCCAACTTGACCACAACTCAAACAAGCATTCTTCGTTTTCTTACAGCCCCTCACAAAGTGCCCCAAATTTCCACAGCCATGGCACTTGACCTCTGTTTTGATCTATGCCTTGTCAATTTTTCCTCCCTTCTTTGTCGCCCCCTTCTTGGGCCACCATTTCCTTTTCTCATCCTTGGGGTTTTCCTCCTTAGTCTTAACTTCTTTCTTCCCCTCCTTACGGTCCTCATGCATCAAAGCCATGTCAACTAGCCTCGCAAAAGTCGCTTCCATCAGGATTTGTGTCAATGCTACTCCTTGGAGAGGTTGATTCAACCCTCTCGTGAATCTTAGAGCCTTCTTATGTGGAGTATTAACCAAATCCAAATCGAATCTTGCTAGCTGATTGAAACTAGTGACATATTCCTTTACTGACATACTTCCTTATTTTAAACTCAAAAACCTCCTTCTGCATTCCTTCGTCTGCCTGTGATAAGAACTTCATCTCAAATCTATGTCTAAACTCATCCCAAGTGGCTACCGCCTTCCCCGCTTGAGTCACCTCCCTCCAGTATAAAGCTTCCTCTTTCAATTGCCCAGAGGGCAACTGAATCTTTCTCTAATCATTGAGCTCCAACAAACCGAACATATTATCCATCTCTCTAAGCCAATTGCGTGCCTCCATGAAACTCTTAGTACCACAAAATGGCTTGTCTCCGATCGCGTAGAAATCCTTAGAAAGCTAAGAGAAGTTACTGCGGTTGCAGCTGGGGGTGGGGGCATTGCCTTGCACTTCAACAAGGGTCATAGCCTCTACATATCTACGGAACCATGTCGGAATGGGAATTCCCTTAGGAAAATTACGAACCCCAGGCATGCTGAAAAAGAGAAGGAACAAGGGTTCAAAAAGAGATTGAAGGAATATTGTAAATGACTTGAGGGGATAAATTTTTCAAAAATAGGTTTTACTCGAAAATACATTGGTTTGAAAACACTTTTTCAATTATTTTTTATTTGATCTTTTGACCTTATGCTCTAATACTAAACGTGACATCCAACATCCCTTAATGTCACCCATATGAGGGTGCATTAAGTTCTATAAAGCACAATAAAAATACAAAGACTAATTTCACAAGACAGAATATAAAATGCAGTAGAAAACTTTCATTATTATTATTAAAAGCAACATCATATCATTACATTTTAAAATACCAAAAACCATAGTCATAACTATATGTCTCATGATAACATAAACCATTAGAGTACAAAACCATAAAATCATGTCCCTCCTCATAAGTCATAATAATAATAGAGCAGAAATCAAAACAATACATCGAATCAGAAGAAATCCATGTCCAAGTTGAAAGAAAGAATCATAGTCACTGCTGCAATCCACCACTCTGAGAACCTGAGGGGGGGAGAAGAAAAGAGAGAAGGAAAAAACAAAATAGGACAGATATAAAGTCTAGGGAGTTCCATTGATTTTCAGCATAAGAATAGGATAAGAAGTACCAAGACAGATAAATAGTACTGATATGAAGATACAGTAAAATATAGATGTATGAAGTAAACGAGATAACTAGGCAAGGTAAAGATTAGATACACTTCTCATTCATATCCTACGAACAAGTATCTGCACCAACCATCAGAATATCATGATTAGGTGTTAACCTAATTACTACCCTGTGATGGGCTCCCTACAGACACGAATAACATGTTCCAGCCGCGACAATTGGGGATATCAGTCCCTAACCCATCAAGTTTTATGGCACAACCCTATTTGCTGGTGTTACAATGTCTTAGCTTCTCCCGTTGGACCCATGCACGCTTATGACTTCACTGGAACGTGCTCGTACCCACCTCCAAGACTTTTGAACCTCTTACAATCCAGATAAGTAAATCGTTCCCTGGCCCCTACCTAGTACGAGGCCCCTCTGTGATACGAACATGAATATTGACTAATACGGGTCCCAAACAATAGCAAGATGGACACAAGCCACCCCTAGGCTTGGTCCCGAAGTAACTAGTATTTTAAGAGTCCCAAATCGGATATAAACAACAAGATGTGGAACCTCTTAGCTTATTAATTAACAGGTTTAACTTAACATGTTTAAGTTCATTAACAAGCATGGTTATAAATGGCATTGCCTATAAATGTTATTCTATGTACAAACCTTCCCCAAAACAGACAAGCACCTACTTAGATGTATATAGATTACAGTAACACGTTTTACTTAATTTACACCCGATTCTCATATTTTCCATAACATGTTCTACTTAATATTAAATTAAGCCCAACATATTAACATGTTTGCATATTCTTCCCTTTTTGTAATTACCCTATATTTACAAATAAAGATTCTCAAGTCATAATATGCTTAATTCTCTTTTTATTGTCATTACAAGTTATTCCAATTTATCCTAATTATACGTACGCAATTCAAATGGAAATGGCTTAGGCTCTCGATGGACCGGGCACAACGTAAAATAAAAAGGAAATGAATAAAATAGATCCAAACTCAAACTGAATAAATAGGCAAAGAAAAGACTGTAAATAAACAAAATACAGAAAGTGGGATAAGGAAGATGTATATATGAACATATAATAACTGTAAACTAAATAGATAATTGACAGTAAAACAATAACATATACACATATAAACACTGTTACTTTTCAAATCCAAATCATTTACTTTCAAAATACTATTTAAATATCAGATCAAAAAATAACTAGAACGCATAATGATTTTCTTAGATCCAGAAAATGCCTCTTTAAAATAGTTGTTGTAGAAAAACTAGAATTATACCTTCATTCTACGTTTTGGCAGCACCTAGGCTTCTTCTTAATTTTATTCGGAATTAGCTTCAAGGAGGAAGAAGATGAAGAAATGTTCGTGTGTAAGAAAATGGTGAAGCTGCTAGCCATTTATAGATTAGTCAGAATAAATCTAAGCCATAGGATATTAGGTTATTAAATCAAACCGTATACCTCAAGCTGAGTCAACATATGTATGCTGTGTATAAAATGGTCCAGGTTCAAGGCATGAATTTTCCCTGCATGCAGTTGGGTCGACCCACCTACTACCTGGGTTTACACTAGGCTCGACCCACCTTAGATCAAGGTCGACCCCTGTGTCAACCCAGTTAAGGGCTGGGTCGCCCACTTACCGTTGCTTTTTTGAGTTAGTTTACTCAATTAATTTTAAATATAGTTTAAACTTCTTAAGCTCATAACTTCTTCATACTTAGTCTGATTTACGAAAACCAAAGTCTATCTAAACCAAAATTTCGTAACGAACGCAATGTGAAATCCATTTTACTCAGTTTTGAATATTTTATTAATTAATATTCATTTTACTATCTTCATTATATAATTATTGTGTATTAAATTATGGGGAATTACAGAAGGGGTGGATGCTTCGGAAGTCTCAAGCTCTCTGCCTATCAAGCTGGAATCGTAGGAGGACTCAGGAGAATTCAAAGGCGTTTTTGTAGCTTAGGCTGCCAAGTCGTGGAATCACCTAGAGACTTTTTGTGCCAATGCAAACTGTATTTTCAAGATAATTGCATTAGTTGCCACACTAAAACCTATATCCCTATGTGTTGGTTTAAACTAACATGGAATGTGCAATGTCATGCATGTTGATGCAATTAGAGTAAAACACTTCAAGATGCGGCGACGATTCTTAGTTTTGTAAAATTAAACCATCAACGTCACCAAACGAGGTCCTAGAATTCGTGTTGAGTAGTGATTGCGTCATGACTGGTTTGAAAATCAAGTTAAAAAGTTAGTGGTTCAGTCATGTGTCCATAGTCTGATTTTATGCTCTAATCCTATGTGCATGTCCGAATTATTAGTCCCAAACAGATTTGTTACTCATGCGCTAACATTAATACGTTTGAATTCAAACCTGATTTATCGTGCGACGTCACGAAATGACTCAAATTCAATGACTTAAGTTTTCATAGTGAGAAATTTCCTAAGTGTTTTGAGATATGAATTTCATTTTGTATCCCTCGAATGTTAGAAAATTCCGACCCCACATGCTTCTCATCCCAACGACTCAAGAGTTTCAAGAAATCGCAAAAAAGACCAAGTATTACGGGATACGACTCCTCGTTTCATCTCCCTAACAACTTGTCATTTTCGGCTTCGTTTCCTATAACTCCAGCTTCCACCGATCCCATTGCTTCCCTCTTGTCTCCTCTTTTAGGCTCTCAATCTTCGTCTTCCTTGGCCATCCACCCACTCTAGGAAGATGACGAGTTTTCGGGATAAGAAAACAGATTTTGCATCCCCGAGAACCCACGATTTTTGGGGATACAAAATCCATTTTTGTATTCCCGAACACTTATCTCCTTCCTCCATCTCCTCTCTACCATTTTCGTATTCCGAATCTCCTTCACCTGAAACTTCAGATTCTACATTCTCCATAGCCATAGCCGAAGCCGTCTTCTTCTCCTTCACTCATCTCAACATCAAATCGAACGCACCCATCAAACTCAAGCCAAAATCGAGTTTAATGCAAAATCATGAAATCAAACCCACCTGATATTCGAGATGTTACGCTCAGGGGGTTCGAGGGTTCGATTTCGTCAGAGGGGACACTATTGATGGTCAATGGTGGAGGTGTAGAGGGGTTTGAAGTTCAAGGAATCACAAAATACTTTTACGTCTAATGAATACGAAATATGTCAAGAGAAGAAGAGAAGGATCGTATTTGACTATTTATATATGGGAGTTGGGATGAATTCTAGAAAGTATAGAATTATTCGATGTGCCACAGGATCAGTATCGATCCAAAAGAAGAAGAAAAGGGAGTAAAGGGGAAATCAAAAACCATTTCGAGATCAGTGAAGAGCTACTAAACTCAAACTACAGCTATGATCGTGCATTTCAAGTTTTCGAAATCTCGATCGTCGAAACCAACTTGGATCGTTTAACAATCGTGTAATCATGAACTTAAATGATCCTAGAGTACACGCTAAACAATCGAGTTTTAATTCGGCAACGTTTCTAAAAATAACTTACACGATTGCATGCCTGGATCATATCATTCCAAATCAGTTTTACTATGAGTTTCGATTGTATAACTCAAAATCATGTGCAAACGTGTGAGTGCTTAAGAGACACTGCGCCAGCAATGACTTGTTTACGTTCCAACGTAAATAAGAGTTGGCGACTAACATTTAATTTCTTAAATCAATAGGAATTAGATATTCACTCAAGCAACCAAACAGGTTCCAGTCTGAGTAACGAAGTTCAGGGTGACTAGAATTCTTAACAATGCTGAAACCGCATGCTTATAACAACAAGCTTCGACAAAGCATCAAAGATGCATAGAAACGATGTATTCCTTGGAATGCACTACTCAACGAAAAAGCTCGCGACCAATCGCTCGACTTGGTATGGAGATCTTTTCAGTAGCCAGATAGAACTGTTTGGCTGTTTCAACTTAAATCATGTCATTTTAACACAAGACATACTTTGGGTGGCAAATGTTATCTGACCTCTTGGCCCGACTACTAGAAGCAGTCCAGGCACATGCGACTCGGTCCCGTCACATGGTGAAATGACTCAAAGTATAGTTTAAATAACCTAAAATCAAGCCCAAATAGAGTCATACAAGTATGGTAGTCTCGGTTCGTCAACTACAAACTTTTTAGCACCAAGCATTCACATTGAGAAGTAGAAACAATAAGCTTTAAGGAGAATAGAAAATGTCTAAGTCCTCTGGAACTGGTACCGAAAAACGAAAAGTGTAGGCACATACCCACCTACCTCTCTTCCCACCCGCTCACTTCACCTATAAATACCTTACTTCAGAACCGAGAAGAGGGTTGGATTTTTTCTCTCTTGACACTTTGGGAAGAATATATTGTATGTTGGACTCTCAAACTTACTCCATCACTATGGAAAGAAGAATTCTACCTCCTTCTTGAACACTTGGACTTTTTGGGCTACCTTGGCATTTCCGAAAGAAGGAAAGAGGCTTAACTTGGACCCTTCCAAAATTTCTTTCCACCATTGCCACTGTAGTTGATTGGAACCATTTTTCCTACCATTGTAGTTTTGAGATTGAAGTGAATAAAAGAGAAACACCTTCAAAGTGGACATAGGTTATCAGAACCAAACCACTATACACATCGTGTTATTTACTTTCCAACATTAATTTCCATACTGGACATTTAGTTTCATTGCCTTAGAACTCGTTAGGTGCAGTTGCCAACTTTTGGACATCAATATAAAAGTTATTGTTAATTGGATTTATTAAATTCGAATTTTAGATTACTAATTAACTTAGATATACGGACTTGAATGTAAAATTATATGATAAAATATAAGATAATTATGTATTTATTGTTGAGATGGTTATTTGTTGACACTTAAATGTAAAATGATAATCAATTAATTATTATGACTATAAAATGTAGATATCTAAAATTAAATTTTTTGAAGAAAAATAACGAGAGGAGTGGAAATATCTAGAACTGACAAGAGAGAAGAAAATTGTTATACTTACTGATATTTTACAAATATGCAGTTCAAATCATGCTACACAAATTTCTAATTTGTGACCTCACGCATCAAAGTTTAAGCACCCATCACTGGGGCAATGTCATTGGTTGTGCCAGAGATTATGTATCATGTACTTGTTTTGTGACTATGTATCTGACAATAGCTTCATAAACAACTATTATTTATCTCTTACGATGCGAGTTATTTTTTTTCAAGATGTATGTGATTTTGTGATCTGATTTGTATTTACCCCTATTTAATTAATTATCTACAGTTTTGAATGATTGAAGTCTGACATGTGTTATTTTATTGTTGATTTGAATGGCCCAGAATAGTGGGTCATTACCGAATTTGCATTTATTTTCTTTCAAATCTGTAATTTGGGTGATGATAACCTGATTTAGGTTATTGCTCCTTTTTGTCAGATTTTGGACTTTCTTTAGTTTAATTTTCGAGAATAACATTTGTTGATTTTCATAGTTTGCTTGCTTTTCCAAATTTCATTGTAAAATACGACATTTGATTTAACACGGAATAAATACAAATAAAAAGGAATAGATATGGAGAGCACATGTTATTCTTTTCATTTAGCATTGTCTATTCAAAACAAAAGGAAAATGATCCAATATCCTTGTAATTTCAAAGGAGTTAATCCCTCATTTTATTATCATTTGTTTTACACTAATGTGTGTGAACAACGTGGAAAATGTGACATCCCGCATCCATTAATGTCACTCTTTATCATAATGCATTAAGTTTCGTGAAGCATTATAGGTGAACAGAAGCAGAACATTACAAGACAGATATAAAATAACAGCGGAATTTAAAACTTTATTGAATAGAAAACATCGTGGTCCAAAACATGGTTACTTCATAAGTCTGAAATACTGAAAATTTAAAACTTCTGCCTTGTACAAAAATCATCATCAGAGTACAATGATACATAAAAGAGCATAATCCCAAAAAATATAGCCACATTAGAGAAGATATGAAATCAAGCAGTACATCTAAGCAGCTCCAAGCAGAAGGAAAGAAGAATCCTGATCAAGATTGAGTATTCCCACACTGAGAACCTGGGGAGGGGAGGAACGGAAGAGAAAGAAAAGGGAAAAAATAGGTCAGACATAAAGTCTGGTGAGTCCAATTACTTTTAGCATATAAATAAGTAAAGTATCATGATAGGCATATAAGCTGAAAAGTAAGATAACATTGTCATAATGCAGGTATAGCAAGGTAAACAAGATAAACAGAGCAGAACATGTATTATGCTTCCCTAATACATTTCTCGGCACCATTACTAGTATAACAAGAACAAGATGATCCCCAACAGGTACAAGATGGTAGACTTAGGCATACTTCTAGTGAGAGGTTTTACCCTTATACAATAACAGGTTGCCCAACTGAACTTATTGGTGTTACCCCGAAGGATAATAATGGGCTCCTAAACAACCGAGACTAGATGTACTGTGATAACCCCAAACTTCCACAGAATGAAGGTAAGGAAAATCATTTGGAATACAACATAAATACAACAATACAAATCACAGATACAACATAGCATAGGAAAACTATAGAATAACAACATCATAGCAGCGGAATATGAATGTCATCAAACACAGAATCCCACAGTCATAGAGATCTAAATTATAACATCAGGTTTCAGCAAAAAGGAAATAGTTTCAACTTCAAGATGGAACGACTGGAAATAAAATAAGTTTGGATGTCTCAGAGTCTAAAGATAAAATGCAAACAAAAGATAAATGATAGGTAGTCTTCGTGGTCCAACATAAGCACCTCCAAATAAGCAACACCAATATAGATAAGCAGCTCCAAGATAGCAACTCCAAAGAAATCTAAACCTGTTACTTGGCTGTCCATATGGAAAAGAGGGCACCCGAGATTGCAAAGGTGAAAAACAAACTACTAGTCAGTCATGGGACTGGTGTGAGAATTCTTAACTAATTTAACTAATAGTAATAAGGCAAATCCAAAGACCACACCGCTAACGCGGAACGGGTTTATTCCAATGGATTATCGTGCATAATTTAAGGCGACTGAACAAACAAATAAGTAATTCATAAAACAACGCAGTGCTTTTAGAAAAATGGAATCATTATAAGACTCAAGTCCCATCACACAATGCAACGCAAAGCAGAGGATAGAGTTTTACCTTATGATGATTAAACATGCTTGGTACGATAAAAATGAATTTGATATTATTATTAGTGTAAATAAAAACATTTCAAAATAAATGTATCGATCCTAGGCAGCATAGTACCCCATACTATTATGTCGCCATACAAGTAATACAATCAAGTCCATAGGGTCGTATTGGGAATGGAGTTTCCATCATGAGTCAAGGCTAGGGAGGAGCTCCTTATCGATTCGAGACACTCTAGCTAATGTCTCAGGATTCCCCGTAGCGAACCCTTGGAAAGCTACAGGGCCGGTCCATACATACGACTTTGTGGATTAGTAATTCCTGAACACACGTTCCCCGATCCTACAGGACCTATCATCCGAGGCGCCTCATTCCATCATCCACATAAATAAAATGTCGGGCCGTGTAAAAACCCAAACACCACTTCTAGCTAGAAAGAAACGTGCTCCTCTCCCTTCTCCCGTTTTAGACTCAACCGGGATGTGAGGCTCGTGAAGCTACGTAATACACAAAGCTATGCTTCTTCAAGCTGTGCTTTGATCGTCACCAGAAGGTTCTGCTTTTCAACAAGAAACCTTGATCATTGCATCTTGGTATGCCACACTGTCACTCCATATTACACTATCAATCCTTTGCCAAAATATACAAAAGGGTGTTAAGCAAGAGAATGAATTCTCCGCCACCAATCATTCATACATTCGGCAGAAAATTAATAAATAGAATATAAAGGAGTACAATGTCGGACACACATTCCATTTATAAGCCCGTTCTGGGTCTGAAGGAAACTGGAGATACCCTCGTCCCGTATGTCCAGTCCGGAAAGGAGGTACCAGCTTATCCGTGCAATCAACATGTTCGTTTGGACAATTACCATGACCCTTGAATTAGAGCAAGTCAATTCATGGCTTCGATCGCTGTCCACTCGATGGGAAGATTGACGGTCTTCAATCGCCGTCTTCCAAACTTCGATTCTTAACGTCGTTTGATTATTTGGAATGAGATTAAACTTAGACTTTCCAAATAATTCTCGTATATATATAATGAAAATCCTTCCTTATCGTTAATATTATTTTATAGCGATTAATCCATTTTTAATTAATTAAAATAATTAAATTTTTATTTAACGACGCCTCGGGTCAATGGGCGACCCTGGCGCTGTTTTCAACCAATTTTGATTTTCACATTTCCCAAAATCTAATCGTTGGATCTTAACGTAGTTTATATTGTTGGAAAGATCTTCCCAAGACGGTTCTAATGGTTTTAGTTTTGGGAAAATCTGACGGTCAGATCTTTTGGTATAGTCGTTTAAAGGTACGATTTCAAAACGCGAACTATCGCACTCGATTCGTTTAATTTTAATTATATTTATATAAATATATAAACGATTAACTTTTTATTTACATAAAAATGTAAATCCTATTATAATGTCCAAATTCATTCTTTTATTCTTTCATTCCTTTATTTACATGAACAATATAAATTATAATTCAATGATGAATTCTTCCTTTTATTTCTTTTATTTACATTAAGATGTAAATATAATTCAACATTCAATTTCATTCTTTTATTCTTTTATTCCTTTATTTACATGAACAATGTAAATTATAATTCAATGATGAATTCTTCCTTTTATTTCTTTTATTTACATTAAGATGTAAATATAATTCAACATTGAATTTCATTCTTTTATTAAAAATGTAAATTCTATTCCAATGTCGAATTCTACTCTTTTAATCTTTTAATTACACTGTAAAATCTCCTTTTTAATTACATTAAAATGTAATTAACATTATAATGTAAAATTCCTATCTTTCAATTACATTGTAAAATCCCCTTTTTAATTACATTGTAAAATGTGATTTTAATTCCATTGTAAAATTTCTCTTATTAATTACATTAAAAATGTAATTAACATAATGGTGAAAAATTCCATCTTTATAAATTACATTAAAAATGTGATTTTAATTACACCGTAAAATTTCTCTTATTAATTACATTAAAAATGTAATTAACATAATGGTGAAAAATTCCATCTTTATAAATTACATTAAAAATGTGATTTTAATTACACCGTAAAATTTCTCTTATTAATTACATTAAAAATGTAATTAACATAATGGTGAAAAATTCCATCTTTATAAATTACATTAAAAATGTGATTTTAATTACACCGTCAAATTCTACTTTTTAATTACATTGAAATTGTAGTTAATATTACATGTCAAATTTTGTTTTTCAATTTACAATGTAAAAATCCTATTCTTTAATTACATATAGAAATGTAATTTTATTTTCAATGCAAATTCTCATTCTTAATTTACATATAAAAATATAATTTTATTTTACATGTAAATTCTATTTCTTTAATTACATATAAAAATGCAATTCTATTTATGCCGTATTAATTTCATGTCTTTTAATTACATATAAAAATGTAATTTTCTATGCGGTATAAATTTCATGTCTTTCAATTACATATAAAAATGAAATTTTTTATGCGGTATTAATTTCATTTCTTTTAATTACATATAAAAATGAATTTTTCTATGCGGTATAAATTTCATGTCTTTTAATTACATATAAAAATGTAATTTTCTATGCGGTATAAATTTCATGTCTTTTAATTACATATAAAAATATAATTTTCTATTCGGTATAAATTTCATGTCTTTTAATTACATATAAAAATGTAATTTTCTATGCGGTATAAATTTCATGTCTTTTAATTACATATAAAAATGTAATTTTCTATGCAGTATAAATTTCATTTCTTTTAATTACATATAAAAATGTAATTTTCTATGTGGTATAAATTTTATTTCTTTTAATTACATATAAAAATGTAATTTTCTATGTGGTATAAATTTCATTTCTTTTAATTACATATAAAAATGTAATTCTCTATGCGGTTTAAATTTCATGTCTTTTAATTACATACAAAAATGCAATTTTCTATGCGTTATAAATTTCATGTCTTTTAATTACATGTAAAAATGAAATTTTCTATGCGGTATAAATTTCATTTCTTTTAATTACATATGAAAATGTAATTTTCTATGCAGTATAAATTTCGTGTCTTTTAATTACATATAAAAATGTAATTTTCTATGTAGTATAAATTTCATTTATAATGCAAAATTCTAATCTTTTTATTTACAATGCAAAAATCTAATCTTTTTATTTACAATGCAAAAATCTAATCTTTTTATTTACAATGCAAAAATCTAATCTTTTTATTTACAATGCAAAAATCTAATCTTTTTATTTACAATGCAAAAATCTAATCTTTTTATTTACAATGCAAAAATCTAATCTTTTTATTTACAATGCAAAAATCCAATCTTTTTATTTACAATGCAAAAATCTAATCTTTTTATTTACATTAAGAGAAAATGTAATTTATATTGCGTTGCAAAATCGTACTTTTATTTATCACCTACAAATGTAATTTTTACTGTGGTGAAAAATTCATGTCCTAATTACATTAAATATAAATGTAATTTCTTTCATATCGTCATAGTTCAATCCTACAAACATCATATCAATATTATATTTGAACTAAAAAGGTCTAGTCAAATCAAATAACAACAAGGTGGTATTGAATTGAAATTTTCTAGTTCAATTCAAAGACATGAACAAGGTGATATTTTTATATATACATGATTCATAGAATATCAACAAAACATGATTCGACAAAATTTAAACAAAATGATTATTCAAATTTTCATCACATGCAGATCTGAAATTTTTAACTAGCGGATCTGGAATTGTACACACAGATAAACCAAACAATCATTCAGAATATTATCACATCTCAGATCTACTTCATTCACCATTCAATTATTTAAATAACAAAGAAAAATTAATAATTAAATTAATTTAATTATTTAAAATAGAATCTCACCTTGATTGGATAAGAATTTGTCCTAATCGCTTTTTTTAAAAGTCGTATTTGAAGTCACGGTTCTCTCGGATCTGAAAATTTTCAATTTGGAGTTCGCATGAACAAATTATCAATTACTTTTTACAACTGCAATTGCAACAGATAAAAGCGTGGCAAAATCTGAAATGCTCATACCTTTATAATTTCAATTTGTTCAAATCTTTAAATCCAATTTGCAGAAGATATACTCAACGATTTTCCGAACTGATTGCGCGACGTCGGAGGGCTAGGATGGGGAAGCTTGCGCCTGGAAGGGGGATCGCGGCGGCGTTTGGTGGGCCCGAGGAGGTGCGAACGGCGGCGGGTTTGTGGCGCTGGTGCGGTGGCTACAGGCTTCGGGGGGTCCGATTTTGGTGTAGAATCGAAGAGCACGAAAATCTCTTCGAAAAGTTGTACCACGGCGAAGAATTTCGTTGAGAAACAAAGGAGAAATCGAAGGAAGAAGATTTGATGGGTAATGGGTTTCGGCGGCTGAAACAATCGGGAGAAGGGGATGAATAGTGGAATACGGTGTACGCGTATTTATAGTGGTATTTCCCCTTTTTATTTAATTTAATTAATTTCAGAAATTAGGTTTTTTTTCGTCCGATCTCCAAACAGAGGCCAACGACTGTCGAACAATATGTTTTGATGCATTTTGAACGCGACGGCGCTAGTGCCGAAGTCTAATTCTGAAGTTTACAACATGTTTCTTTTATTTTTTTAAATAAATCCTTAATATTAAATTCAAACGTACTTTTTAATTTTACCGGGGCCACATACGAACTTAGAAAAATCCAGAAAAATTATTTCTGGCTTTGATTTGATGATATGGTCCCAACAAAACAAATTTCGTCGAATTCCGAGACCGTTTGAAAAATTGTCATTTTTAATATTAAAATATATATAGGAATTCTACAGCGACTATTTTGAAATTTCAAGTGGCCATAACTTTTAATTTCCGCTATGGCATTTCGATTTTTTGTATTCGTTGGAAAGATATTTTTAAATAGATTCTAATATTTTTGGTTTCACCAAAATCCGATTTATTCTGCATCCTGTACAGTCAGTTAAAGTTCAGATTTGACTTTTCAAACTACCGTGCTGTTTCTAATTCCTTTTAATAATTAAATTAAACATATTTGTATTAACTTCGATTAAAATAAATTTTTAGTCGTTATTATTTAAAATAATTTATTTCAAATATTTAAAATCCCTTAAAATTTCTAAAATAAAAAATTTAAATTGACCCAAATTCCGGGTTGTTACAATCTCCCCCGCTTAAAAACTTTTCGTCCTCGAAAAGGAAAAAGGAAAAATAGAAGAGTAGGAACCAACACAGAGAATGTAAAATGTTTTTAATTTTTAATTTCTTAATTGTGTTGCTGGAAACAAAGCTCCTTGATGCGTCCGTGTCAAACAAGGCAGTCACAGGAATGTTTTTTTAATAGAAATAGTACCACCTAAAACATCAGGCTTACCTGCTCCTTCAGAAGAAGTAGGTGTCGAAGAAGATGGCGCACTTGTCCCCTCGTACACATGTGCAATCTGAGCTCCTCTCAACAGTGGACAATTAGGCTTGATATGACCCTTCTTGTGGCAGTTATAGCATTCTTTAGTGTCATCACTTCTGGCCTTCTTTGGATTTCTGCAGTCCTTGCTGTAGTGTCCAAACTTCTGGCAGTTGTAGCATTGCACCTTTGTCTTATCATGGGTTTTAGCAGCTCCAGAACCGCTTCCTTCATTCTTCTTTTCGGCTTGCTTCCTCTTATTATTGTTGTTGGTGTAACAACCCGTATTTTCAACAACCCGTATTTCTAATAATCTGTTATAACATAAATTGAGGCAGAATTAAATTATAAAATGGGAATCAAGGGAAACGGGCTATACCATTGCGTTCGTCTCGGAAAAATACGCGAAATAGAATCGAGTTTTCGATAATCGGAGTCCGTATGACCCAGTTAAGGCCCATTGAAGTTTTCAGAAAAATTCTTAAGTGTAAACAGATTTAAATTTCGAATTAAAATACAAGGGTTAGGGCAAACTGGGCAGGCGGGAAAAATTCCCGCCCAGGACCCCATGTCGACAGGCCTGTCGACAGGGGTCTTGGCATGTCGACTGCCCTGTCGACAGCCCTGTCGACAGGGGGTGCCCGGCTGTTTAGCCTGGTGCACCATTTCTGATTGGGGTTGGGTCTTGTGGCCTGTTTCTAGAGAGTTCCGAGATCTGATGGCCCTGATTCAACCTAGGGTTAATCCTATGGTCTAAATCACTAACCTAATCTATAAATAAGACCCTAACCTACCCTAAATCACTCATTATTCAATCTAGCAACTAAACTATGCCAAAATCCATCCTCTCATGGCCTCCACTCTCTTCATACAACTCCTAAGCAAATCCCTAAGAGATTTCCATGCATACAAGTATATTTAGGCTTATATGATCCTCCTTAGCTTGCATTAAAGGCTTGTTTCTCTATTGGCATCATAAAGGAGGAGTCTTGATCAAGTTTGCTTGCATTTGGGGGTTTTAATTAGTTGCATAAGGGGTTTCTTACATTTGCTATACTCATTTGAGTCCGCATAAGCATGGTAAGCCCTCTTACCTTCATTTTAGAAACTCTAAAGTTAATGTGTGATGAAAGTTGGGGTTTATGCAAGTTTATTGAGTTATGCATGTTTATGCAAGTTTGCTAAGCCATGATTTGTATGTTTATTGAGTTATGCATGTTTATGCAAGTTTGCTAAGCCATGATTTGTATGTTTATTGAGTTATGCATGTTTATGCAAGTTTGCTAAGCCATGATTTGTATGTTTATTGAGTTATGCATGTTTATGCAAGTTTGCTAAGCCATGATTTGCAAGTTTATTGAGTTATGCATGTTCATGCAAGTGTACTAAGCCATGATTTGCAAGTTAATTGAGTTATGCATGTATACTAAGCCATGATTTGCAAGTTCAACAAGTTATGCATGTTTATGCAAGTTTACTAAGCCATGATTTGCAAGTTTAACAAGTTATGCATATTTATGCAAGCTTAAAATGACAAGTTGTGCATGTTTGACAAGTTGTGCATGTTTGACAAGTTATGCATGTTTATGCAAGTTCACTATGCCATGTTATGCATGTTTAATAAGTTATGCATGCTTATGCAAGTTTAAAATGATAAGTTATGCATGTTTGACAAGTTATGCATGTTTATGCAAGTTCCCTATGCCATGTTAGGCAATTTTAACATGTTATGCATGTTTATGGCAATATGCAAGTTCACTATGCTAAGTTACGCAAGTTTAACATGTTATGCACGTTTATGGTAATATGCAAGTTCACGATGCTAAGTTGTGCAAGTCTAACATGTTATGTGTGTTTGTTGTGATATGCAAGTCCATCATGTATGTTGTGCCAAGTTCCCTCTTCCTATCCTTTATGCGTTATTACGAATATGTAAGCGATAGAATGACGTTGGGGGGTTTGGGTAAACTTAAAATACATGAAAATATAAGATTGGGAATTTACCTATTAAGTTAGGTCTACCCCTTGGGAATTTACCTATTAAGTTAGGTCTACCCAAGTAATTGTTGACTTGTAATTATGTTTTGAAATAAAGTGGACATGACACTTAGAAAACATAAGTGTGGCCAACTCGAGGTTGGGTTGAGTTTGTAGCGTAATTCTACCCGGAACCGACCGGCTTAACTAGTGGCTACAAACAATAGGACCCAATGTGAGAAGTTGGTCATGGGGTGCCAAGACCCGAGGTTAGACCAAGTTGTGGTGTAAAGCTACCCGGACCCGCCCGGCCTAACTAGTAACCACAACAAGGTCTAATGTGAGAGGTTAAGGTGCATTAAATTAATTAATGCCTCATGAT
This sequence comes from Allium sativum, assembly GCA_030737875.1. Lineage (NCBI taxonomy): Eukaryota > Viridiplantae > Streptophyta > Magnoliopsida > Asparagales > Amaryllidaceae > Allium > Allium sativum. Next base: position 128,603,450 of record CM060921.1, on the reverse strand, counting down.
TAGGGTTAAGTCAGGGTCCACTAATACTTAACCAATTTGGGGATTCGGGGGATTGAAATGGGGTTAAGTGGTGAACCGTTGGTTGCACTTAACTAGTTTAATCCATGATTAGTGAAGGGTTAAATCACACTTAACCCTCTTGGGAAACCCTAGCAACGTGGTCTGTTCTAACAGTAATCCCAGTTTGGTATCATTCACAACCCTAGGAGCTAGGCTAGGGCGGGGCACGATTACTGGACTGATGTAAGCGACCAAAGCGACGGCTGAGTGGTACAGCGGTGCGGGTCCGGCGGGCTACGGACGTGCACGTAGTCCGATGTTGGACAAACTCGAGGCACGGGTACCAGTAGGCTTAGACTGTGCATTATTGCTTAAGTGTCTGGGGTTGACACCCGAGGGCTTGATACACCCAAAGGTGGACCCAGCACAGTCTAACTACATCCATGTGGGCCGTATGGACACCAACACTTGACGTGTTAGGTTTATAGGGAGCCGATCGACTAGACCGTTGGGCTGGACCTGGTATTAAGGTCACCTCATGTTATTGGGCCAAAGCTTGGGCCAAGGGATCAATATCTGTTATGTTGGGCTGCTAGTACACCGTGGTGCAAAACTTAACCATGTTTATGCGATGACACCTCTATCTATCTTATAGTTAATTTATCAGGCCAGTATGATGTTATCTATGATCATCTCAGTTTCCATCATGATGTTAACTTTATTAGTTTATAGACAGATCGTAGCAGGGCTTACTCAGTCTTTTTGACTGACCCGTTTTCTTTCGCCTCTTTTCTTCCGTTTCCCCCCCCCCCCAGGTTCTCAGGGAGGGAATACAGGAGCCTAGCTTGGATCTTAGTTGCTTTCTTGGATAGCTCATGTATGCTTTGGACTTGGGCTCGCTATGGTTTCTTCCACTTTGGGGATAGCTACTTTTATGTTTTCTTTTTCAGTATCAGATGATGTTATTTTATGTACTAGACTTGTTTACTTGGGAAATTGACATTATAATGTAGCAGACTTGTTTTTGAAATAGTTTAAAAGTCTTCCGCTGTTTTATTTACTTACTCTGTTTATTTACATATATATATATATATATATATATATATATATATATATCATGTCCTGTCTTGCTATATCATTATGCATGTTTACCAATAATGCCCCTCCAAAGCTAGTGCATTCCTTTGCGAGTGACCCTGGCGGAGGTGGGGTGTTACATTTGGTATCAGAGCATATGGTTTACGAGAAGGGATAAAAAGGTTTTTAAAACTTTTGAAAAACTACTTTCAAAACCAAGTATAAAGTATTTTCCAAAGAAAAGTCTAGTTGTTTTTAAAGGCTATTCCCCAAAAGCCATTAGCACTATCCTTTGACCCCTCGTTTGAACTCTTTTCTTTTCGTTTCCAGCATGTCTGATAACCTCATCTTGCCCGAAGGAGTAACAGTACCCGATTGGTTTCGTCGGTACTTGGAAGTCACGGCACCGGTCCCGGGTGTCTCTAATGATGTCTTTCCAGTCGAGGCCGCTGTTCCTCCTCCTCCTCCCGTAGCTGATGTTCCCCTTCCCCCTCAGCCTCCACAAGCGGATTTTGCGGAAACTTGCAAGAACTTTAAGAGGATGGGTGGCAAAAATTTTAATGGAACAGAGACTTTTGTAGAAGCAGGGAATTGGTTGAAAGAGACCGAAGATCTTTTAGCCACCTTTGATATAGGTGACTGCAGGAAGGTTTTATTGGTAGTATGGTTGCTAAAGGAAGAAGCTGCACGTTGGTGGGTAGTCACCACCGCTACTAGGCCAATTAAGACTTGGGATGATTTTAGGGGAAGGTTTGGACTGAGGTTCTTATCCCTGAAGCAAGGGGACATGACTATTAGGGAATACGTAGATAAGTTTAATCAACTGGCTCGTGTCAATATAGACTTGGTTAATACAGCTCAGAAGAAGGCCCTACACTTTGCTCTAAACGAGCCATTACATAGTTTGGCCATGTCTCATATACCCTTGGGGGCGACTTTCGAGAGTTTGGTGAATTTGGCCCTACTTCAAGAAGAAGATAACCATGACAAGAAAGAGGTCAAGGCGAATAAGTCTAAAGGCAAGAGAGTAAATTCCGGGAAACGGGGCAAGAATAACAACAACCGCAAGGACAAGCCAAGAGGGAATAGGAAATGCAACTTCTGTGGTAAAGTTGGACATATATCCAGGGAATGTAGGAAGAAGAAGAGAAAGCGGGGCGAATGCTTTCAGTGTGGTGAGTTTGGACATCTCAGCAAGAACTGCCCGAGGAAACAAGGGCAAGGTCAGACTCAGTATGCAGGATTATCTGGAGGGCGAGTTCATCCCCTCAACACCGTTCTTCCAGCTCATGATAGAGGTAGTGTTTTTGTTGAAAGTCTTGTTTACATTTTCTGACTTTCCCTGTTCGTACTTTGTTTGATTCTGGCACATCGCATAGTTTTATTTCATCTGGTCTAGTTGAAAGTTTGCACCTAAGTACTAGCCTAGTTGATGATCCCGTATGTGTTTCAAATCCAATTGGGGGTTCTGCCCGTTTGTCTGTGGTCTGAGTGGATTTGAAAATTTCTATCTTGAGTATAGAATTCTCGTGGGATGTATATATTCTCGGTTTCGGGGAAATATGGGTTGGTTTTGGGCATGGAATGGTTGTCCTGTTTTGGAGCCATTCTGGGTTTTTGTATAGGGGGTGGTGAGGCTAATGACTCGCCTCAGCAGTACCCTTAGAAATTTCTAGCAACCCTAGGGGTCCCGTCATGTTATGTTATCTTGAATCCCTCAACTCGTCTATCGATAGTTTGAAATCGGTGAGGGTGGTCCGAGAATATCCTGATATCTTGGGGAAGGTAAAGGGGTTATCCCTAGACGTGGGATAGATTTCCGCATTATCTGGTTGGTAATACCAAGCCAGTTTCGTGGCCGGTTAGGCACATGACCTCACGAGATGAGAGTTAAGAAAGCAAGTCAAGGAGTTGCTTGAGAAGAACTTCCCGAGACGAAGCATTTTCGAGTAGGGTGCTCCAGAAGTATTCGCTACTGATGTGGACGGTTTGCTTCGCTTATGTGTTGATTTTCGTGAGAAAAATAGATAACCGTTACCAAGGATCAATGATTTGTTTGATCAGCTTGTAGGAGCATCTGTTTTCTTTTGATCTAGCTACCGGATTCCATCATCTTAGGATGGCTGAGGATGGAATTGACAAGACTGCGTTTAGGACTCTAGATGGATTTTGGAATGGCTAATCGTGCTATTTGGTTTGACTAATGCACCCGCATATTACGTGAACTTGGTGGGTAGGGTGTTTAGGGAGTCCTTGAACAAGTTTGTCATGGTCGTCATAGACGATATCTTGATCTCCTCAAAAGAACGAGAAAGAGCATGCTATACATCTCAAGGAGGAGATGGATACGTTTAGAGCCACCAGTTGAAGGTCAAGTTCTCCAAATGTCACTTTGGAGGAAAGAAATTGGATTTCTTGGGCACATAGTTCCTAAGAAAGGCTTAGTGGTGGGTTCCGCTAAAGTGGGTGCGGTTTAAGACCGGAAAACTCTGAGGAGGGCAATTGAAGTAAGAAGCTTCCTCCGTTTGGCTAGTTAGTTAGCATTACCTGAGCTTAGACTTACTCTTCTGGATCAAGAAGGGAGTTTCACGGGAAGAAGACCCGCAGTTGGTCAAGAACATGGACCAGTCGACTCGAGGCGAGATGTTAGGTCACCTCGCTAGATATATTATAACGAATGACTAAGGCGCGACAAGAGATTATGTGTTCCTCGAGTGAAAGACTTGGTAAAGAAGGTTCTTGAAGATGCGCATCACTCGAGGAGGTGGCCGAGTTGGTTTCAGGATACATGTTGTGCCACCAGGTTGAGGCCAAGTCATAGAAGCCCAGTGGGCCATTACCTCCATTGGAAGTTTCGCAAGGGAAGTGTGAAAACATCTCGATAGATTATGTGGATAGACTACCTAGATCAAAGAAAGGGAATACGGGTATGAGGGTCCTAATAGGAAGACTCACGAAGAGTGCTCATTTCAGTCCGGTGAAGAGCGAGAGGACTGCATCATGGTTAGCAACGGTTTACCCTCAAGAAGTTGGCCAGTTTTAAAATAGCTTACAGGAAGCCATGGGTAGGCAACTGAATCTAGGTATGGCCTATCACTCATAGGCGGATGGTTCATTTCGATTAAGCATGAGTTATAGAAAATCACGTTTATAAGGGCAATTGGCAACGTGGATTGGTATTATTCTGCTGCGTGGAATACTTTATAGGTAGGTAGACGAGATCCAGGATTCACTAGTGAATTTTGGAGAGCTTGCATGAAATCATGAGGTTATAGTATGTTTAAGCCAAGTATACAGAAGGAAGAATAAGTGGAAAAGAAAGACGAGAGGCGATAATGAAATGAGTTCCAACTCGAATTTGGGAAATAGGAGTTAGGAAGCCAAGGAATCATGAAGTGAAAGATAGTCAAAGCACAGTGGAGTTAAGCTCAAGGAAACGTGACTAAGAAAAGTGAAGACTAGATACGCGCATCATATCTCTTTTTAAGAGTGCATCCTTGATCCTTGTTTTCCTGTGGAGCTTGCTTGCAAGTTATCTTTTGTATATATCCTCTCGGTCCCATTCTCGACCTTATTTCTGTTGTAAACTCCATAAGGGGGTTAAGACTCATCGGTTAGTACTATATGTCAAAGTTTGAATGGATTTCTTGTAATCCAAAAAGGAGTTTATCTAGTTTATCTAGTTTATCTAGTTTATCTAGTTTATCTAGTTCATCGTGTCTATCTTGTCATGAGAACCTTAGGTAGAGACCCTTTGGATGAAACATGTATTTGAAGCATGTTATGCTTGATGGTTGCAAGTGGTTGCAAGTGTTTGCAAGTGGTTGCTCGTGGATGCATTATACACGATTAGGCACTAGATCGGGTCGCACACTCCTCATATTGCATATGCATGAGTGTTTATGCTTATTCATGGATGGAAATTGCGTGTTATCACATGGATGTTGCATATGGATGAATGTTATGTGCGCTCATATAGATACCATAAATCATGTTAGGAATTTGCATACATATGGATTCATTTCACTGACATACATATGCATTAAGGAGGTTTACTGTATCAGTAACCGCCTGATTTACATACATACGCATTAAGGAGGTTTATTGTATCAGTAACCGCCTGATTTTTGCATTAGGTAAGTACATATACACACACTTTTGCATATGTTCATACCACATTTAGAATCCTTTAAGGACAATGATTGCTTGTGGATGATGTTTTGAGTAGATGGATGTTGGATGGTAGGATATGTTCTTCCTAACTTGAAGATTTCGGGGACGAAATCCTTTAAGGAGGGGAGAATGTAACAACCCGTATTTTCAACAACCCGTATTTCTAATAATCTGTTATAACATAAATTGAGGCAGAATTAAATTATAAAATGGGAATCAAGGGAAACGGGCTATGCCATTGCGTTCGTCTCGGAAAAATACGCGAAATATAATCCGAGTTTTCGATAATCGGAGTCCGTATGACCCAGTTAAGGCCCATTGAAGTTTTCAGAAAAATTCTTAAGTGTAAACAGATTTAAATTTCGAATTAAAATACAAGGGTTAGGGCAAACTGGGCAGGCGGGAAAAATTCCCGCCCAGGACCCCATGTCGACAGGCCTGTCGACAGGGGTCTTGGCATGTCGACTGCCCTGTCGACAGCCCTGTCGACAGGGGGTGCCCGGCTGTTTAGCCTGGTGCACCATTTCTGATTGGGGTTGGGTCTTGTGGCCTGTTTCTAGAGAGTTCCGAGATCTGATGGCCCTGATTCAACCTAGGGTTAATCCTATGGTCTAAATCACTAACCTAATCTATAAATAAGACCCTAACCTACCCTAAATCACTCATTATTCAATCTAGCAACTAAACTATGCCAAAATCCATCCTCTCATGGCCTCCACTCTCTTCATACAACTCCTAAGCAAATCCCTAAGAGATTTCCATGCATACAAGTATATTTAGGCTTGTATGATCCTCCTTAGCTTGCATTAAAGGCTTGTTTCTCTATTGGCATCATAAAGGAGGAGTCTTGATCAAGTTTGCTTGCATTTGGGGTTTTTAATTAGTTGCATAAGGGGTTTCTTACATTTGATATACTCATTTGAGTCCGCATAAGCATGGTAAGTCCTCTTACCTTCATTTTAGAAACTCTAAAGTTAATGTGTGATGAAAGTTGGGGTTTATGCAAGTTTATTGAGTTATGCATGTTTATGCAAGTTTGCTAAGCCATGATTTGTATGTTTATTGAGTTATGCATGTTTATGCAAGTTTGCTAAGCCATGATTTGTATGTTTATTGAGTTATGCATGTTTATGCAAGTTTGCTAAGCCATGATTTGTATGTTTATTGAGTTATGCATGTTTATGCAAGTTTGCTAAGCCATGATTTGCAAGTTTATTGAGTTATGCATGTTCATGCAAGTGTACTAAGCCATGATTTGCAAGTTAATTGAGTTATGCATGTATACTAAGCCATGATTTGCAAGTTCAACAAGTTATGCATGTTTATGCAAGTTTACTAAGCCATGATTTGCAAGTTTAACAAGTTATGCATATTTATGCAAGCTTAAAATGACAAGTTGTGCATGTTTGACAAGTTGTGCATGTTTGACAAGTTATGCATGTTTATGCAAGTTCACTATGCCATGTTATGCATGTTTAATAAGTTATGCATGCTTATGCAAGTTTAAAATGATAAGTTATGCATGTTTGACAAGTTATGCATGTTTATGCAAGTTCCCTATGCCATGTTAGGCAAGTTTAACATGTTATGCATGTTTATGGCAATATGCAAGTTCACTATGCTAAGTTACGCAAGTTTAACATGTTATGCACGTTTATGGTAATATGCAAGTTCACGATGCTAAGTTGTGCAAGTCTAACATGTTATGTGTGTTTGTTGTGATATGCAAGTCCATCATGTATGTTGTGCCAAGTTCCCTCTTCCTATCCTTTATGCGTTATTACGAATATGTAAGCGATAGAATGACGTTGGGGGGTTTGGGTAAACTTAAAATACATGAAAATATAAGATTGGGAATTTACCTATTAAGTTAGGTCTACCCCTTGGGAATTTACCTATTAAGTTAGGTCTACCCAAGTAATTGTTGACTTGTAATTATGTTTTGAAATAAAGTGGACATGACACTTAGAAAACATAAGTGTGGCCAACTCGAGGTTGGGTTGAGTTTGTAGCGTAATTCTACCCGGAACCGACCGGCTTAACTAGTGGCTACAAACAATAGGACCCAATGTGAGAAGTTGGTCATGGGGTGCCAAGACCCGAGGTTAGACCAAGTTGTGGTGTAAAGCTACCCGGACCCGCCCGGCCTAACTAGTAACCACAACAAGGTCTAATGTGAGAGGTTAAGGTGCATTAAATTAATTAATGCCTCATGATTAGGGTTAAGTCAGGGTCCACTATACTTAACCAATTTGGGGATTCGGGGGATTGAAATGGGGTTAAGTGGTGAACCGTTGGTTGCACTTAACTAGTTTAATCCATGATTAGTGAAGGGTTAAATCACACTTAACCCTCTTGGGAAACCCTAGCAACGTGGTCTGTTCTAACAGTAATCCCAGTTTGGTATCATTCACAACCCTAGGAGCTAGGCTAGGGCGGGGCACGATTACTGGACTGATGTAAGCGACCAAAGCGACGGCTGAGTGGTACAGCGGTGCGGGTCCGGCGGGCTACGGACGTGCACGTAGTCCGATGTTGGACAAACTCGAGGCACGGGTACCAGTAGGCTTAGACTGTGCATTATTGCTTAAGTGTCTGGGGTTGACACCCGAGGGCTTGATACACCCAAAGGTGGACCCAGCACAGTCTAACTACATCCATGTGGGCCGTATGGACACCAACACTTGACGTGTTAGGTTTATAGGGAGCCGATCGACTAGACCGTTGGGCTGGACCTGGTATTAAGGTCACCTCATGTTATTGGGCCAAAGCTTGGGCCAAGGGATCAATATCTGTTATGTTGGGCTGCTAGTACACCGTGGTGCAAAACTTAACCATGTTTATGCGATGACACCTCTATCTATCTTATAGTTAATTTATCAGGCCAGTATGATGTTATCTATGATCATCTCAGTTTCCATCATGATGTTAACTTTATTAGTTTATAGACTGATCGTAGCAGGGCTTACTCAGTCTTTTTGACTGACCCGTTTTCTTTCGCCTCTTTTCTTCCGTTCCCCCCCCCCCCAGGTTCTCAGGGAGGGAATACAGGAGCCTAGCTTGGAACTTAGTTGCTTTCTTGGATAGCTCATGTATGCTTTGGACTTGGGCTCGCTATGGTTTCTTCCACTTTGGGGATAGCTACTTTTATGTTTTCTTTTTCAGTATCAGATGATGTTATTTTATGTACTAGACTTGTTTACTTGGGAAATTGACATTATGATGTAGCAGACTTGTTTTTGAAATAGTTTAAAAGTCTTCCGCTGTTTTATTTACTTACTCTGTTTATTTACATATATATATATATATATATCATGTCCTGTCTTGCTATATCATTATGCATGTTTACCAATAATGCCCCTCCAAAGCTAGTGCATTCCTTTGCGAGTGACCCTGGCGGAGGTGGGGTGTTACAGTTGGCTAAGCTCCTTTCTCTATCTTGTTGTGAAACCCTTTTGTCGTTCTCCTCATAGCGACAAGCAAACTCAATTAACTTATTGAAAGAAAGGTCAATGTGAGCAGTAACCCTGCCAGTGTACTTCCTTTCAAGTCCATTAATAAACCTCTTGTTCTTTTGAAAATCATCCTGAATCAACTCTGGGGCATAGCGAGAGAGGTCTTCAAAACTTCTTACATACTCTGAGATAGTTTTGTCGCCTTGTTTCAATTTAGCGAACTCGTCATGCAGCCTTTCCACTTCTTGCCTTGGAACGTATTTTTCATTGAACAGCTCTTTAAACTTGGTCCAAGTCACATTTTCTTCATCTCCTCCTATATTGACCAATTCCCACCAATTCTGTGCTTCGCCTTGGAGCAGCCATGAAGCCGTAAATCTCTTCCTTTGATCTTCTAGCCCTAGCCCTCTAAATATCTTCTCACAATTCTTAAGCCATGCCTGAGCCTGTGTCACGGTCTCCGTATCAGTGAATGGAAATCCACCTAAATTCTTGAACTTCTTCGCTACCCTATCCAAGTCAAAGGGCTGCGGTGGTGGTGGTGGTGGCTGTTGAACTGTGGCCTCCTCCGTTTCAGCAACATTTTGCCTTCTTGCTCTAGCTCTAGCGGCTCTAGCGGCAGCAATACTCATTTTTAGTTAGTTCTGTACGATCGAGGAAAGAGTCAGAACAACTATAATGGTGATTTTAAGAAATCATAAAGATAAAAGGATGAATAAAAAGATGGTGATAAAGTAACAGACTATTATGTATTCTCATGAAATGTTCGCCATAGAATATTGTGATTCTACGTAAACGAATTATTATAAATATGTTATATTCCAAAGCTATGTTTAACTAAAGCTCTGATACCAACTGTGATGACCCCAAACTTCCACGGAATGAAAGTAAGGAATAATCATTTGGAATACAACAATACAGATCACAGATACAACATAGCATAGGAAAACTATAGAATAACAACATCATAGCAGCGGAATATGAATGTCATCAAACACAGTTTCCCACAGTCACAGAGATCTAAATTATTACATCAGGTTTCAGCAAAAAGGAAATAGTTTCAACTTCAAGATGGAACAACTGGAAATAAAATAAGTTTGGATGTTTCAGAGTCTAAAGATAAAATGCAAACAAAAGATAAATGATAGGTAGTCTTTGTGGTCCAACATAAGCACCTCCAAATAAGCAACACCAATATAGATAAGAATCTCCAAGATAGCAACTCCAAAGAAAGCTAAACCTGTTACTTGGCTGGCCATGTGGAAAAGAGGGCAACCGATTGCAAAGGTGAAAAACAAACTACGAGTCAGTCATGGGACCGGTGTGAGAATTCTTAATTAATATAACTAATAGTAATAAGGCAAATCCAAAGACCACGCCACTAACGCGGAACGGGTTTATTCCAATGGAGTGTCGTGCATAATTTAAGGCGACTGAACAAATAAATAAGTAATTCGTAAAACAACACAATGCTTTTGGAAAAGTGGAATCATCATAAGACTCAAGTCCCATCACATAATGCAACGCAAACCAAAGGATAGAGTTTTACCTTATGATGATTAATCATGCTTGGTACGATAAAAACGAATTTGATATTATTATTAGTGTATATAAAAACATTTCAAAATAAATGTATCGATCCTAGGCAGCATAGTACCCCATACTACTATGTCGCCATACTAGTAATACAATCAAGTCTGTAGGGTCGTATTGGGAATTGGGTCTCCATCATGAGTCAAGGCTAGGGAGGAGCTCCTTACTGATTCGAGACACTCTAGCTAATGTCTCAGGATTCCCCGCAGTGAACCCATGGAAAGCTGAAGGGTCGGTCCACACATACGACTTTGTGGATTAGTTATTCCTGAACACACGTTCCCCGATCCTATAGGACCTATCATCCAAGGCACCTCATTCCATCATCCACATAAATAAAATGCCAGGCCGTGTAAAAACCCAAACTCCACTTCTAGCTAGAAAGAAACGTGCTGCTCTCCCTACGTTCCCTTCTCCCATTTTAGACTCAACCGGGTTGTGAGGCTCGTGAAGCTACGTAATACACAAAGCTATGCTTCTTCAAGCTGTGCTTTGATCGTCACCAGAAGGTTTTGCTTTTCAACAAGAAACCTTGATCATTGCATCTTGGTATGCCACACAGTCACTCCATATTACACTATCAATCCTTTGCCAAAATATACAAAAGTGTATTAAGCAAGAGAATGAATTCTCCACCACCAATCATTCATACATTCGGCAGAAAATTAATAAATAGAATATAAAGGAGTACAATGTCGGATACACATTCCATTTATAAGCCCGTTCTGGGTCTGAACGAAACTGGAGATACCCTCATCCCGTATGTCCAGTCCGAAAAGGAGGTACCCGCATATCTGTGCAATCAACATGTTCGTTTGGACAATTACCATGACTCTTTAATTGGGAGCAAGTCAATTCAGGGCCTCGATCGTTGTCCACTCGATGGGAAGATTGATGGTCTTCAATCGCCGTCTTCCAAACTTCGATTCTTAACGTCGTTTGATTACTTGGAATGAAATTAAACTCGTAATTTCCAAATAATTCTCGTATATATATAATGAAAATCCTTCCTTATCGTTAATATTATTTTATAACGATTAATCCCTATTTTTAATTAATTAGAATAATTAAATTTTTATTTAACGACGCCTCGGGTCAATGGGCGACCCTGGCGCTGTTTTCAACCAATTTTGATTTTCACATTTCCCAAAATCTAACTGTTGGATCTTAACGTAGTTTATATTGTTGGAAAGACCTTCCCAAGACGGTCCTAATGGTTTCAGTTTTGGGAAAATCCGACGGTCGGATCTTTTGGTATAGTCGTTTAAAGGTACTATTTCAAAACGCGAACTACCGCGCTCGATTCGTTTAATTTTAATTATAAATATATAAATATATATAAACGTTTAACTTTTTATTTACATAAAAATGTAAATTCTATTACAATGTCCAATTTCATTCTTTTATTCTTTCATTCCTTTATTTACATGAGCAATATAAATTATAATTCAATGATGAATTCTTCCTTTTATTTCTTTTATTTACATTAAGATATAAATATAATTCAACATTGAATTTCATTCTTTTATTCCTTTATTTACATGAACAATGTAAATTATAATTCAATAGTGAATTCTTCCTTTTATTTCTTTTATTTACATTAAGATGTAAATATAATTCAACATTGAATTTCATTCTTTTATTCTTTTATTAAAAATGTAAATTCTATTCTAATGTTGAATTCTACTCTTTTAATCTTTTAATTACACTGTAAAATCTCCTTTTTAATTACAATAAAATGTAATTAACATTATAATGTAAAATTCTTATCTTTTCAATTACATTGTAAAATCCCTTTATTAATTACATTGTAAAATGTGATTTTAATTCCATTGTAAGATTTCTCTTATTAATTACATTAAAAAAGTAATTAACATAATGGTGAAAAATTCCATCTTTATAAATTACAATAAAAATGTGATTTTAATTACACCGTAAAATTTCTCTTATTAATTACATTAAAAATGTAATTAATATAATGGTGAAAAATTCCATCTTTATAAATTACATTAAAAATGTGATTTTAACTACACCGTAAAATTTCTCTTATTAATTACATTAAAAATGTAATTAACATAATGGTGAAAATTTCCATCTTTATAAACTATAGTAAAAATGTGATTTTAATTACACCATCAAATTCTACTTTTTAATTACATTGAAATTGTAATTAATATTACATGTCAAATCTTGTTTTTCAATTTACGATGTAAAATCCTATTCTTTAATTACATATAGAAATGTAATTTTATTTTCAATGCAAATTCTCATTCTGAATTTACATACAAAAATGTAATTTTATTTTACATGTAAATTCTATTTCTTTAATTACATATAAAAATGTAATTCTGTTTATGCGGTATAAATTTCATGTCTTTTAATTACATATAAAAATGTAATTTTCTATGCGGTATAAATTTCATGTCTTTTAATTACATATAAAAATGAAATTTTCTATGCGGTATAAATTTCATTTCTTTTAATTACATATAAAAATGTAATTGTCTATGCGGTATAAATTTCATTTCTTTTAATTACATATAAAAATGTAATTTCCTATGAGGTATAAATTTCATGTCTTTTAATTACATATAAAAATGTAATTTTCTATGCGGTATAAATTTCATGTCTTTTAATTACATATAAAAATGTAATTTTCTATGCGGTATAAATTTCATGTCTTTTAATTACATATAAAAATGTAATTTTCTATGTGGTATAAATTTCATGTCTTTTAATTACATATAAAAATGTAATTTTCTATGCGGCATAAATTTCATTTCTTTTAATTGCATATAAAAATGTAATTTTCTATGCTGTATAAATTTCATGCCTTTTAATTACATATAAAAATATAATTTTCTATGCGGTATAAATTTTATGTCTTTTAATTACAAATAAAAATGAAATTTTCTATGCGGTATAAATTTCATTTCTTTTAATTACGTATGAAAATGTATTTTTCTATGTAGTATAAATTTCATGTCTTTTAATTACATATAAAAATGTAATTTTCTATGCAGTATAAATTTCATTTATAATGCAAAAATCTAATCTTTTTATTTACAATGCAAAAATCTAATCTTTTTTATTTACATTGCAAAAATCTATTCTTTCTATTTACAATGCAAAAATCTAATCTTTTTATTTACAATGCAAAAATCTAATCTTTTTATTTACAATGTAAAAATCTAATCTTTTTATTTACAATGCAAAATCAAATCTTTTTATTTACAATGAAAAATCTAATCTTTTTAAAAATCTAATCTTTTTATTTACATTAAGAGAAAATGCAATTTATATTGCATCGCAAAATCATACTTTTATTTATCACCTATAAATGTAATTTTTATTACGGTGAAAAATTCATGTCCTAATTACATTAAATATAAATGTAATTTCTTTCATATCATCGTAGTTCAATCCTACAAACACCATATCAATAATATATTTGAACTAAAATGGTCTAATCAATTCAAATAACAACAAAGTGGTATTGAATTGAAATTTTCTAGTTTAATTCAAAGAAATGAACAAGGTGATATTTTTATATATACATGATTCATATAATATCAACAAAACATGATGCGACAAAATTTAAACAAAATGATTATTCAAATTTTCATCACATACAGATCTGAAATTTTTAACTAGCAGATCTGGAATTATACACACAGATAAACCAAACAATCATTCAGAATATTATCACATCTCAGATCTACTTCATTCACCATTCAATTATTTAAATAACAAAGGAAAATAATAATTAAATTAATTTAATTATTTAAAATAGAATCTCACCTTCATTGGATAAGAATTTGACCCATCGTTTTTTTAAAGTCGTATTTGAAGTCATAGTTCTCTCGGATCTGAAAATTTTCAGTTTGGAGTTCATATGAACAAATTATCAATTACTTTTTACAACTAAAATTGCAACAGATAAAAGCATGGCAAAATCTGAAATGTGCATACCTTTATAATTTCAATTTGTTCAAATCTTTAAATCCAATTTGCAGAAGATATACTCAACGATTTTCAAAACGGATTGCGCGACGTCGGAGGGCCAGGAGGGGAAGCTTGCGCCTGGAAGGGGGGTTGCGGCGGCGTGTGGTGGGTCCGGGGAGGTGCGAACGACGCCGGGTTTGTGGCACTGGTGCGGCGGCTATAGGCTTTAGGGGGTTCGATTTTGGTGTAGAATCGAAGAGCACGAAAATCTCTTCGAAAAGTTGTACTACGGCGAAGAATTTCGTTGAGAAACGAAAGAGATATCGAAGGAAGAAGATTTGATGGGTAATGGGTTTCGGCGGCTGAAACAATCGGGAGAAGGAGATGAATAGTGGAATACGGTGTACGTGTATTTATAGTGGTATTTCCCCTTTTTATTTAATTTAATTAATTTCAGAAATTAGGGTTTTTTCGTCCAATCTCCAAACATTGCCCAACGACTGTCGAGCAATATGTTTTGACGCCTTCTGAACACGATGGCGCTAGTGCCGAAGTCTAATTCTAAAGTTTACAACATGTTTCTTTTATTTTTAAAATAAATCCTTAATATTAAATTCGAACGTACTTTTTAATTTTACCGGGGCCACATACGAACTCAAAGAAATCTAGAAAAATTATTTATGGCTTTGTTTTGATGATACGGTCCCAACGAAACAAATTTCGTCGAATTCCGAGACCATTTGAAAAATGGCCATTTTTAATATTAAAATATATATAGGAATTCAACAGCGACTATTTTGAAATTTCAACTGGCCGTTACTTTTAATTTCCGTTATGAAATTTTGATTTTTCGGATTCGTTGGAAAGATATTTTTAAATAGATTCTAATGTTTTTGGTTTCACCAAAATCCGATTTATTCTGCATCATGTCCAGTCAGTCAAAGTTCAGATTTGACTTTTCAAACTACTGTGCTATTTCTAATTCCTTTTGATAATTAAATTAAACATATTCGTATTAACTTCGATTAAAATAAATTTTTAGTCGTTGTTATTTAAAATAATTTATTTCAAATATTCAAAATCCCTTAAAATTTCTAAAATAAAAATTTTAAATTGGTCACAAATTCCGGGTTGTTACATGTACCCTAATTAATACCCCAATCGATTGGTTCCCTAACTTCGTAGATACCCTGTGTTGGCCCCACAGTAGGTGTATCACTTCATAAAGTGACAACCCGTTAATAACAAGATGTGCACAACCATATCTACTGATGTCACAGCGTCTTATTTTCCCGAGCATGCGGACTCATGCATGCACATGACCCCGATGGAACGCGCCGTCAGACACCTTTTCCCAAGTGACCTCTTATAATCAGCTCAGTAAGCGTGCCCCGACTCCGACCTAGTACGGAGTACTCGTTTGATACCTATATGGGTTACTGACTGAAACAGATCCCACACACCAGATGATACAAGCTTCCCTCTAGGATTGCATCCCCACTACTAGGATTTCAACAGGTTATGCCTACCAGTTTAACAAGATTGCATAACCCTACAGGTTAAGTTTGTGGTGTATATATATATATATATATACACACACACACACACACACACACATATATATATATATATATATATGTATGTATGTATGTATGTTACCCACCGCACCAAGATTTACTTAACCCTCCCACTGATTCAAGCAAGCTTACTTAACCCCTACTCAAGTTAACATGTTCACATAATTCCTATGTATTCAAACAGGTTAAGTATTACAAGTTCATCACCATTCATTCATTTATGGTTATAATGCACTAGACGTCCCACATTAAGCCTACCACTTGTGGATGCTGGATATACCGGTCGGGTCCGGGCAAGCTTCTTCCACAAGTCGGGCTTAACCTCATGTCTTAGCACCGTCACATGTTTATGCACTTAGAACCCTCACATTAAATTTACCACTTGTAGACGCTGGATATGTCGGGCGGTTTCGGGCAGGCTTCTGCCACAAGTGCAATTTAAACTCGTGTCTAAGCATGGTTATAGTTTCTAATTACTATAAATCTAGGCGTTTTCATCATTAACCAATTATCATGTTTTATTATGCCTAAAATCCCCGTCCGATCTACGATACAAGTTATGCCCCAGATTTAGATCAAAATATAGGTTATGCCCCCAAATCCCAAGTTTTGGCTCAAGGTACAAATTATGCCCAAAATTCCCAAGTTTTGGCTCAAGGTACAGATTATGCCCAATATTCCCGGTTATGTTTTACAACAAGAATTATGCCCTAAATTAATCATTCCCAATCGTTCCCAATTTCACGCGTTCGCGTATTTCAGCAATAGGCCTAGGCTTGAAGGTAGCCTGGCTATAAAAACAAAAGGAGAAGAAGGGAGAGAAGAGAACAAGAATAGGCATAGTTAATAAAAATGGCATAAGATGACGTAATTAGGCAAACTAGCATATCAGGCATAAGGTGACATAATTAGGCAAACTATCATAATAGGTATAAGGTGACATGATTAGGCAAACTAGCAGAATAGGGATATCATGAATAGACATATGAGATCTAAACAGTAAATTAGATACATAAGTAATGGTAGATCTGATATGATTCAAATAGTCACAGGCCTAGATCCAATTCATAGACACATCAAGATAACTTTAAGTGTTTGCATTTAAAAATAACATAGACTCACTATGATTGGATCTTAAAGAACATATAATTAATCGCAGATGTTGAATCACGGATCCTGAATACGTATAACCTGTTTGTTGAAGAAGAAGTAGGCTAGATCAAACTATGTTGGAGCAGCACCTCGTAGTCGCCATTGAATTAGATGAATAAAATATTCGGATTAAGGTCCTATTTATACCCTAGGATCACCGAATCTGGTCAGAAAACAAGTCCACATACGCAGAACTGAATCTGCCTCGGATCTGGGGGATGTCGACATGGGTATCGACACCCCTGTGTGGTTGTCGACACCCCTTAGCTGGGGTCGACCCCCAACGGGTCTGATTCCCATGTTGGTTCCCGCCTTCGAATTTCGAACTAATTTGAATTCTGGATTTATTTTATTTATATATAAGTGGCTTATAAGTTTATAAACTTCAAACCTTAATAACTTCTTCATACGATATCCGTTTTACACAAACTTAGAGTCTATCTTAAGTAGAATTCCGAGATGAACATAATAGCGCAATCCGTTTTACTTAATTCCTAATGTTTAATTAAGTATTCTTAAGTTTGTCATTTTAATGTTCTTTAAAATTACGGGGTGTTACATTCTCCCCTACTTAAAGGATTTTGTCCCCGAAATCTCCAAGTTAAGAAGAATGTATATCCTAACACCCATCATCCATCTATTCATCAACCAATCACAGGAATCCATTGTCCTTGAAAGATTTCTAGTGCTTATATGAACGTATGCAAAAGTATGTGTATATATCCCTATACTAATGCAAAGGATCAAGCAGTCTACTGGTTCAGTTGACCTCCTTAATGTAATGTATGTTAGTGCCATGAATCACAGGCATTCATTCATCTAAATGCAACATCCATTTGATGATACACCCACTTTCATCCACTAAAAGAAAAAATGTATACGCATTCATATGCAGTATAAGAGTGATTGAGCTGTTTTAGTGCCTAATGTGTGCATATACATCCACAAGCAACCACTAGCATCCACTTGCATCCATCAAACATAACATGTCTCAAACACATGTTTACATCCATGGGATTCCTATCTAAAGGTCGAAGATTCGATCGATAGGATATACTTAAATGATAGAAACAGACATGAACAAAAGCTTTGGAAAGGAAGTTAAGAACATACCCTTGAAAAGAAAATGGTACGAAGCGCGAATCTTATCTTCAGTCTCCCAAGTTGCATCCTCTTGGTTATCTCCCCATTGAACTTTCATCAACTTGACCTCTCGGTTGCGTAGCTTCTTAACTTTTTATCCAAGAATATGGGTATGAACTCGTCTAACTGTCGCCTCTCGTTCCACCTCTACTTCCTCAAGCATAATCGGCTCAACTACTTCTGCGGTATCATGCAAACACTTTCTTAATGAGAAACGTGGAAAACATAACGAATGCCATACAATCTCTCTAGTAGCTTTAATCTATAGGCCATTTGGCCAATGATACGACTCCAAACCCCGTACTGACGGCGGCAAGGGTAATCCGTGGAATATAACACAAAAACAGATAATAGCAGAACAGAATTAAATAAATACACCAGATAATGAACAATAGAATATACTGGATAAACGAAATCATCAGAGTTACATAGTATACAGGATCATACTTAGTACAAATACAGTTCAGCTATACATAAATGTCTACATCGGAAAACAAACATAATATGTACAATAGGAGCTGAACAGCATAAAAAGAGATAAATAATAGAATCCATCTTCAGCTCCAGCTATCCAGAAAGAACCAGCTAAACCTGAATACAAGGCTGCCCATGTAGAAAAAGGGGCACCCGAGTTTGAAAGTGAAACAAACTACGAGTCAGTCATGGGACTGGTATGAGAAATCTACTCAACACATTTATAATATGGCTAATCATAGGACCACGCCACTTTCGTGGAACGGGTTTACTCCATTGGATTGCCAGTGCTTTAAAACAAATCATTCTTTTAAACATCGCAATGCTTTTTATAAAAATGAAGCCATTATAAGACTCAGTTCCCATCACACAATGCAACGCAAACCGAAGGATAGAGTTTTTACCTTATAACGGCCAAAATATGCTTGATACGAATAAAATAAAAGCATTTGATATTATTGCTAGCGTTTATATGTTTGAAAACAATTTCAATCATAACTATCAATCATAGACGGCATTAATGCCCCATACCACTATGTCGCCATATATAGGTATACAATCAAAACCGCACAGTCACGTATTTGGAAATTGGATTTCCGTCATGAACCAAGGAAAAAGATAGTCCTTACCGACTTCGAGACAATCTAGCCCATGTCTCAGGCAAGTACTCAGTCAAGCCTTTGGAGCGACAGGGCTGGTCCACCGATGTGGATTAAAACTCCTGAACACTACGTTTCCCCGCCCTATGGGGCGTAAATGAGCCAACAATGACTCCATCGGTCCCGGATCGACCGATATATCCGAGGTGCCTCGCAATCCATCATCCACATAAGTAAAATGTCAGGCCGTGTAAAAACACCGACACAAGTCCTAGCTAGAAGGAAACGCATGCCCTCCCTGAGACCCTTTTCCCGTTTCTGGTTCATACCGGGGAGTGAGGCTCGCGAATTCACGTTATACACAAAGCTACGCCACACAGGCGGTGCTTTGATCATCACCACAAGACTTTGCTTTTCAACAGAAGCCCTGATCATTTGTCACTTAGGCATGCCGCACTAGCAATTCATGCCATGCGACTGATGTCCATCGATATACAACCTTTGAGTTCATGCGTTTCAGAGAAGGGCGTTAAGCAAAAGAATAAATCCTCCACCACCAAACATATGTATATTTAATAGAGATCAATCAACACAGAATAAAATCCAATGTCAGACACACAGTCCATTTACAAGTCCGTTCTGGGTCTGAACGAAACCGGAGGCATTATATACCTCGCAAACCCATCGACCACCACGTTCGTCTGGACGATCACCACTCATTATCCATATTTCGGTATGCCTCCCAATCAGGACCTCGGTTACCATCCAAACGAGGTGAAGATCTCCGGTCTTCGACCACCGTCTTCATCTTTGATTACTTATCGTCGATTCAATTATTCAGAATGGGATAAACCCGGTCTTTCTGAGCAACTCGCGTATATAATAAACAAGTGCAACACTAACATACACACGCATCATTTCAATTCATTAGTCACTAACCGTCAATCAGTAAGAGAACGATTTCCCAAATATTAACCCCGAAGGCCGAAACCAACATCAGATCAATACCCAAGAAACCATTCGACTTAGCCAACCTTCAGTTAATTTCTAAATCACATCCATATCGTTTATAATATTTTATAACGATTTATCGCTATTTTTATTTATTTTAAAATAGTCAATTTATTCAAAACGACACTTCGGGCCATAACGCGGCCGTGGCGCTGTTTTTCTTCAGATTTGATTTACACATATATGAAAATCTAACCATTGGATCTTCACAAAATTTACATCATTAGAAAGATCTTCTCAAAACGAATCCAACGGTTCCAGTTTCGGGAAATTCCGACGGTCGGATCTCCCGGTATAATCGTTTGAAGTTTCGATTTCAAAATACGAACTACAGCGTTGTTATTCGATTAAATATATTTATATATATATATAAATATAATAGTTTCTGGCGCTGTTTTTCTTCATATTTGAATTAAACATTCCAGACAATCCAACCGTTGGATTTTTACAAAGTTGGTGCCGTTGGAAAGATATTTCCAAAGCGAACCCAACGGTTGCGATTTCAGGAAAATCCGATGGTCGGATCTCCCGTACTAATCGGTTGAAATCACGGTTTCAAAATACGAACTGCAGCGTCGTTATTCGATATATTTCAATTCTATTTAAATATATATATCGATTCTTCGATTTCAAAACTATATTCTTTTCATACATTTGATAAAAATGATATTTTTGTCTAACTGTCTTCTATTTCAACACTTCGCTATATTTAACAATTCATGTATATAATAAAAATGTGATTTTTATTGTAAAACCATTCATTTCAAAACACTGTTATTTTGTATAGTTCATATAGGTAATAAAAGTATGGTTTTTATTATAAACCAATTTATTTCAAAACGAGATTATTTTATATAGTTCATATCGATGATAAAAATGTGATTTTTATTATAAAACAATTTATTTCAAAATATGAATACCATTCAACACATGAATTTCAATTCAACGAATGAATATCGATTCAACACATGAAGGTTTTCTATAGTTTATATATATCGATAAAAAGGTGATTTTTATATTTAAAACACGAATACCATTCAACACATGAATTTCAATTCAACGAATGAATATCGATTCAACACATGAAGGTTTTCTATAGTTTATATATAGATAAAAAGGTGATTTTTATATTTAAAACACGAACACCATTCAACACATGAATTTCAATTCAACGAATGAATATCGACTCAACACATGAAGGTTTTCTATAGTTCATATATATAGATAAAAAGGTGATTTTTATATTTAAAACACGAATACCATTCAACACATGAATTTCAATGCAACGAATGAATATCGATTCAACACATGAAGGTTTTCATAGTTTATATATCGATAAAAGGGTGATTTTTATATTTAAAACACGAATACCATTCAACACATGAATTTCAACCAACGAATGAATATCAATTCAACACATGAAGGTTTTCTATTCAACGAATAAATATAGTTTCAACAAATGAAAATAATTCAAAAACATGAATATTATTCAAAATTTCGGCAGCATAACGGCAGGGTAGTTAAAACCGGGACCGTCCCTAGTACGGTTCCTCGCTCTACCTTAAAACCTCGCGTTTTTTGACAATGGGGATCGTGTATCTAGTTCGCACGCAGGCGGCATGTATATTTTTATTTCATTTCCACAAACTAATCCTATGTGGTTTCAACCAAATATTTCTCAACCACAAACGGGTATTTTTCAACCACAATCAATCCACAAATAATTCCAATCAACCATTCGCTATCAATCAATTTTCACACCAATCACAACCAATAAATATCGTCCATGGTTTGTGGACGAGGGGCGTGTATATATATATATATATATATATATATATATATATATAGCAATTCACTTCTATTTCAACACATATATAAATTTTACAACGCATATATAACTTATACATCGAACGTACAACTTATACAACGCTTATACATGAGGTGTACAACGCTTATATAACCCATACATCGACTATATAATTTATACATCGTCGTTTTCCAATATTGTTTATAAATTAGAAATCTCACATTGGGTTCCACTCCAACAAAAATAGCAGAAGGCTCAGAAAAATATGCAGTCTCTTCTAGAATGTAGAAGACGTCCACACGAGTCCACTGTCTCTTGTTTCACTGAATTTCGTCTAGAAACGAAAAGGATATGATTTTTACAAGGTTTGCAACGGTTTAAAGGTGTTAAAATCATTTCAGAAAATAAAACCCGTACCTTTCTATTTCTGTTCAAAACTAGGTTTTGAAAATTCGTGAAATCCGTAGCACTTCGTACCGATCAGGTTGTATGACGTCGAAGAGGGTGGAAAGGGCTTCGCGGCGCCGGGGGTTTCGTTGAACTCGATCAGGCGAGGAGGGGGTATCGGCGGCGGGAAGTTCGGATCTTCCTGGGCTCGATTCTCGAGGCACAACGCACGGTGGATAAGGCTGCACACAACCCATATCCAACCCGACCCAACCCACCAACCCGACCCAACCCACATAAACCCAACCCAACCCATCCTAGTTCGGGTCGGATATGGGTTACAATTTGTAACCCATACTATATGCGGGTCGGGTTTGACATTTTGTTCAACCCAACCTCATTTTAACCCAACCCAAACCTATTTAAAAAAAAAACTAATTTAATATCCATCCAATTAAAATTAGAATAGTATAATCCTAGAATAATGTTTATGTATTCTATAATAAATGTACAAAAAAATATTTCATGTCAATCCAAACTAGATAGAATTTAATAAATATATTTTAAAGAGCATTTTAATGTATTTTAAAATGAAACACTTGCTCAACTATGTAGTAAATTAATTTCATACGATGTGTTTTACAATGAAATTTTAATTATATGTCTTGTAATGAATCGGTTATTTTAAATGCATTATGCTAGCTAAAATCTGATATATTATGCTGAATATTTTGATATAATTTTTAGAAAAAATCCCTCATATTCTCATTTTTTATTGTATTCAAGTGACCCAACCCAACCTTACTTAACCCGACCCAACCCATACTTCAACCCAACCCATATCCAACCTCATATAGGGTCGGGTACGGGTTGAGCTACCTTAAACCCATACCTATGCGGGTCGGATAAAGTATTTGGTCTAACCTGACCCAACCCATACTTTGTGCAGCCCTAACGGTGGAGGTCGAGGGTGGTATGGATTTGAAGGCCTTGAGGAGTACTACAAAAACCTTAACTGGAGTGGGGGCTAAAGGTGAACGGATTCGCCGGAAAATGGAAGGGAAGGGAGGAATGTCGGCCGTCGTCGATCGCGAGGCTTCAGGTTTTTTTTTTTGATTTTATTTTTATTTTTAAATTATGAAGAAATAATTCTATTGGCCGATGGTTTTAAAAAGGGGATTTTCTGCCACGACCACCAATCTAAACCCAACGACTGTCGTCCCTAGCGTTTTACCCCCATTCCAAACACAATGGGATATGTTTCGTAGGCCCATTCGACTGTTTCAGTCAGTTTTCCTTCAAATTAAAATATAAAACATTCAATGTTCAATTTGAACGTACATTTCAATTTGCCAAGGCCACAAACTGATTCGAAAAATTCCAGAAAAATAAATCTAACTATGTTTTGATGATACGGTCCCAACAAAACCAGTTTCGTCGAATTCTGAGACCGTTTGCAAAAAGGCCCATTTCTGGTCGATCCAATTTAACTTTAATTGACCAAAACACATTTTCCTTTACCACGCTCACATACTAGCTTCAAAAACTATGAAATTTGAAACCTAGCAATAACTTCACATCCCGGATCCAATAAAAGTGGTTTCGTCGAATTCCGAGGTCGTATGCAAAATGGCCAATTTCAAGGGCTATATAAATTCCATAGCGACCTTTCTGAAAATTCATTTGGCCATAACTTTTGCTTTTCGCTATGAAATTCGATTTTTCAGATTCGTTAGAAAGGTATTCACTAACAGATTTAAATATTTTTGGTTTCGCTCGAATCCGTTTTGTTTTGCACCCGGTACAGTCTGACAAAGTTTGAATTCAATTTTTGAAACTGCAGCGCCATTTCAGGCCTTGTTTATAACTAGAATTAATTATATTCGTTTTCAAACGTCGATTCAAACTCACTTTTCATCGCTATTATTTAAAATATTTATTTTAAATATTAAAATCCATTATTTTAGCCAATTTAAAATTTTTAAATTGGTTCAGGTTTTGTGGGTCGTTACAGCCAATCCTTTCTATTATAGAAAATGGCCCAACAAATCTTGGTGCCAAATTCCTTATAGATCCAAAGCGAACCACATCCCTTGAAGGTGATACCTTGATGAAAACCATGTCTCCGACCTCAAACTCAATGTCAGTCCTTCTCTCATATGCATAGGACTTTTGCTTATCCTGAGTTGCCTTCATGCGCATGCAAATAAGATCAATCTTTTCTGGAGTTTCTGTAATCATATCAGGTTTAAGTAAAAGCCTTTCTGTAGATTCCCACCAACAAGTCGGTGATCTACATGGTCGTCTGTACAATGCTTCGAAGGGTGCCATGCCAATACTAGCCTAGTAACTGTTGTTGTAGGTGAACTCTACCAAAGGAAGATGCTCCTCCCAAGTCCCTCCGAAGTCTAGGATACACAGTCTTAAAAGATCCTTAAGAACACTATTCACCCTTTCCGTCTGTCCATTGATCTGGGGGTGATAAGCAGTGCTCAAACACAATTGTGTACCTAATGCTTCTTGCAAGCCCCTCCAAAATTCACTGGAGAATATGGGGTCACGATCCCTCACAATAATGGAAGGTACTCCACGTAGACGGACTATCTCACGAAGATAAACTGCTGCCAACTATGTTGTCGTTCTCTTGCTCTTAACAGGAATGAAATGAGCGCTCTTAGTAAGCCTGTCCAATATATCCCAAAACTAGTGTTGCCTTTTCTTGATCTAGGCAAACCATCAATGAAGTCCATAGAGACGCTCTCTTACTTCCACTGTGGGACTTCCAAAGGATAAAGTAAACCACCGGGCTTCCTTTGCTTAACCTTATTTTGTTGACAAATCAAACATCGGGAAACAAATTCCACTACATCTCTCTTTATCCCAGCCCAAAAGAAAAACCTCTTCATATCATTATACATATTATCACCTTCTGAATGAATAGTCATCTTAGAATAATGAGCTTCCTCAAAGGATGTCTTCAACAAACTCCCAACTCGAGGAACACAAAGCCTTCCATCTTATCGCAACCACCCTCTATTGTCCATGGAATATCTACTGAGGTGACTAGAAGTCTCCCCTCTACTGAGCCTATCCAAGATGTCTGAAATATGTGGATCCTCACGTTGAGAAGTTCCTATCTGATCCAAAAGAGTAGGTCGTGCCTCTAGTGATGCCAACAAACCGGGTGTAAACTCGGTGGAGGGTCTAAAATCAGAAGTCGATATAAAATCCAAGCTTTTCCTCTCCACAAACAGAGGACTTAAGGCCATCCTCTGCCTACTCAATGTATATGCCACCACATTACCCTTTCCAGGGTTATAAGCAATCTCAAAGTCATAAGACGCTAGGAACTCAATCCATCTTTGTTGCCTTAAATTAAGATCCATCTGCGAGAATAAGTACTTGAGAGAATTATGATCGGTATACAACTCAAACTACTCTCCAAGTAGATAATGGCGCCAATTCTTAAGCGCGAATACTATGGAAACTAACTCTAAGTCATGGGTACGGTAGTTCTTCTCATGAACTCTTAGTTGTCTACCTCCATAACATATTACCCTTCCCTCTTGCATCAGAACCGCACCAAGTCATGTATCACATGCATCAGTGTATAATGTGAACACTTTGTTCCCATCAGGCAAGGTCAAGACTGTGGCTGTTGTCAGAGCCCTCTTCAATAGCTGAAAAACATCGTCACATGCTATATTCCAAGAAAATGCCAGATTCTTTTTCGTCGGTCTGGTGAGTGGGGTTGATGTCTTTGCGAAGTCCTTAAGAACTTCCTATAATAGCCTGCTAATCCAAGAAAACTTCTCACCTCCGTTGCATTCTTTGGGATTTACCAATCTTGAACTGCAACAACCTTCATGGGATCTAATGCTATCCCATCTTTGGAGACCACATGCCCTAGAAATCTCAATTCTTTTCTCCAAAAATGACATTAGGAGAATACTGCCTTAAGTTGGTGCGCACAGAGAGTTTTCAAAACCTCCCTTAAATGTCGGGCATGCTCTTCCTCGCTCTTCGAGAAAATCAAGATGTCATCAACAAAGACCACAATGAACTTATTTAGAAACTCCCAAAACACCCTACTCATCAAATCAACAAAATACTCGGGTGCATTCGTGAACCCAAAAGGCATAACGAGCCACTCGAAGAAACCATCTGGAGTTCTAAAAGTGGTCTTGTCTATACTGTCCTCGGCCACCTACAACTGATGAAACCCCGTGGCCAAGTCTAACTGAAAGAAAATAGATGCACCAACAAGCTGGTCAAACACATCACATCTACCCTCAGAAGTGGGTGTCTATTCTTCTTGGTGAGTTTATTCGATTCTCTATAGTCCACACATAAGCGAAGCGAACGATCCGCCTTAGTTGCGAATACTACTGGAGCACCCAATTCAGATATGCTTCGCCTAATAAAACCTTTCTCATGTAGCTCCCCTACTTGCTTGCTGAGCTCCCTTCTTTCTCTTGGAGTCATATGGCGCACTGGCAATGCAACTGGCTTTGCATTGTCCACCAAGTATATACAAAAATCAATCTCGCGCCTCGGAAATAAGCCCCGGATCTCCTCAAAAACATTAGGATACTCACAGACTATTGGTACATATCGTAAATAATCGATAGATGCATCAAGCGACCCTAGGAAACTGAGCATGACATACCCCTTATGGTCACAAGAAATCTCGAGGGTCCTCCCATGGCAAGTCAAAAGTATAATGACCCTCCTCTCACAATCTAGAATGGCACCATACATGGCTAGCCAATCGATCCCTAGAATCAAACCATAGCCCGTGAAACCAAGCACATATGCGTCACACTCAAACTCGATACCCAACACGGATATTCTCAAACTCCGACAAATCATAGAAAAATGAGCCATACCACCAATAAGGTTTGAGAGAACTACGGGATCCAAAACCATACTAGTACTTAGGTGCAAAGACTCAACCACAAAAACAGATATAAATGAATGCGAAGCGCCCGAATCAAAAAGAGTTCTAATAGGATGATTGGAAAGAGAAATCAAACCTTCAACGGAAACTTTCCTACCTCTATCTGGCACACCAGCCACGAAAGCATCCACTTTCCCTCGAGAAGATCCTGGCCTTTGGCCTTGTCCTTGCTTCTTCAGACACTCCTTAGAAAAGTGTCCGGCCTCTTCGCAATTGAAATAAGCATTCTTCTTTCTTTTGCAGTCCTTGATCAAGTGACCCTCGTGTCCGCAATTATGACACTTCCTCTTATCTCGAGTTTTCCATTCTTTCCGCCCTTCTTTTGTTGTTCTTTCTTGGGCCACACTTTCTTATTTTGTGTTTCCTCAACCTTAGCTTCTTTCTTTTCACCTTTATCTTCTTTCATGCATCAATGTCATATCAACAAGTTTCTCGAAAGTTGCCCCCATCGGAATATGGGACATAGCCAACCTATGGAGGGGTTCATTCAATCCTCTAGCAAACCTCAATGCTTTCTTGTGCGGGGCATTCACTAGCTCCAAACCAAACCTCGCGAATTGGTTAAACTTATTAACATACTCTTTCACAGACATGACTCCTTGCTTACGTGCCAAAAACCTTTCCATTTGCATACTTTGCTAGACTTCATTTCAAATCTCTGTCGGAAAATCATCCAAGGCCTCAAATGGATGTCATGCTTGTGTCACTTCCCACAAGAACGAAGCCTCATCTTTCAGCTGCCAAACGACCAATTGAATCTTCCTACGATCGTCAACTTCAAAAATTCTAAACAAATCCTCCGTCTCTTTAAGCCAATTCCTTGCTTCTATAAAAGTCTCAATTCCTCGAAATGACTTCCGCCATAGCATAGAAATTTTTGCATATTTTTGAGAAATTATCAGCACGCGGAGGAGAAGGAGGAGGAACAACGGGTGTAGCTGAGGGAGCAACGTCTGTTTAACCTCCGGCAGGCGTCATGGCCTCAAGATACCTGCGGAACCAACCCGGTATCGTAACGTCCTCAGGAATATTAGGTTCCCCATACATGTTGAAAAGAACAGGAAAAAGGGATTCACATAGAGAATCGAAAGATATTACATATGGCTTTGGGGAATATGTTTTTCAAACAGACTTTTCGTTTGAAAATGCTTTCTTTTAAAACCTTTCTGAAAATAATTTTCAAAATATTTTATTCGTTCTACTAACCTTTGTTTCTGATACCAAATGTGACACCCCACGTCCGTTAATGTCACTCTTTATTAGAATGCATTAAGTTTCGTGAAGCATTACAAGTAAATAGAAATAGAAACATTACAAGACAAATATAAAATAACATCGGAATTTAAAACTTTATTGAATAGAAAACATCGTAGTCCAAAACATGGTTACATCATAAGTCTGAAATACTGAAAACATAAAACTTCTACCTTGTACAAAAAACATCATCAGAGTATACATAAAAGAACATAATCCCTAAAATATAGCCATAGTAGAGGATATGAAATCAAGCAGTACATCTAAGTAGCTCCAAGTAGAAGGAAAGAAGAATCCTGGTCAATCTTGAGTATTCCTACCCTGAGAACCTGGGGGAGGGGGGACGAAAGAGAAAGAAGACGAAACAAAATAGGTCAGACATAAAGTCTAGCGAGTCCAGTTACTTTTAGCATATAAACAAGTAAAAGCATCATGACGAGCATATAAGCTGGAGAGTGAAATAGCAGTGTCATAAGGCATGTATAACAAGGTAAATAGGATAAACATAACATAACATGTATTGCGCTTCCCTAATACTTTTCTCTGCACCATTACTAGTATAACAAAAACAAGATGATCCCCAACAAGTACAAGATGGTAGACTTAGGTGTACTTCTAGTGAGAGGTTTTACCCCCATAGTGTTACCCCTAAGGATAATAACGAGCTCCTGAACAATTAAGACTAGATGTACCCTATGTTGGACCTACAGTATGATGTATCACTTCCTAAAGTGGCAACCCGTTAATAACAAGATGTGCACAACCATATCTACTGATGTCACATCGTCTTATTTTCCCGAGCAGGCAGACTCATGCACGCACATGACCCCGACGGAATGCGCTGTCAGACACTTTTCCCAAGTGACCTCTTATAATCAGCTCAGTAAGCGTGCCCCGACTCCGACCAAGTTCAGAGTACTCATTTGATACCTATATGGGTTACTGACTGAAACAGATCCCACGCACCAGATGTTACAAGCTTTCCCCTAGACTTGCATCCCCACTACTAGGATTTCAACAAGTTATGCCTACCAGTTTAACAAGATTGCATAACCATACAGGTTAAGTTTGTGGGTGTATATATATATATATATATATATATATATGTATGTATGTATGTATGTATTACCCACCGCCCTAAGATTTACTTCACCCTCCCACTAATTCAAGCAAGTTTACTTAACCCCTATTCAAGTTGACATGTTCATGTAATCCATATGGATTCAAACATGTTAAGTATTACAAGTTCATCACCATTCATTCATTTACGATTATAATGTGCTAGACCTCCCACATTAAGTTTATCATTTGTGGATGCTGGTTGGGTCTGGGCAGGCTTCTTCTACAAGTCGGACTTAACCTCGTGTCTTAGCACAGTCATGTGTTTATGCACTTAGACCCCTCACATTAGATTTACCACTTGTGGACGCTGGATATGCCGGGCAGTTCCGGGTAGGCTTCTACCACAAGTGCAATCTAACCTCGTGTCTAAGCGCGGTTATAGTTTCTAATTATTTTAAATCTAGGCATTTTCATTATTAACCAATTATCATGTTTTATTATGCCCAAAATCCCTGTCCAATCTACGATACAAGTTATGCCCCGGATTTAGATCAAGATATAGGTTATGCCCCCAAATCCCAAGTTTTGGCTCAAGGTACAAATTATGCCCAAAATTATCAATCATGTTTTACAACAATAATTATGCCCCAAATTGATCATTCCCAATCGTTCCCAATTTTGCGCATTCGCATATTTCAGTGATAGGCCTAGGCTCGAAGGTAGCGTGGCTATAAAAACAAAAAGGGAAGAAGGGAGAGAAGAGAACAAGATAGTAAATAAAAATGGCATAAGATGACATAATTAGGCAAACTAGCATAACAGGCATAAGGTGACATGATGAGGCAAACTACCATAATAGGCATAAGGTGACATGATTAGGCAAACTACAGAATATGGATATCATGAGTAGACATATGAGATCTAAACAGTAAATTAGATACACAAGTAACTGTAGATCTGATATGATTCAAATAGCCACAGGCTTAGATCCAATTCATAGACATGTCAAGATAACTTTTAAGTATTTACATCTAAAAATAACATAGACCCACTATGATTGGATCTTAAAGAATAGAGAATTAATCGAAGATGTTGAACCACGGATCCTTGAATACGTATAACTTGTTTGTTGAAGTAGGCTAGATCAAACTATGTTGGGGCAGCACCTCATTGTCGCCATTGAATTAGATGAATAAAACAATGGGATTCAGGTCCTATTTATAGCCTAGGGTCAACGAATATGGTTAGAAAATAAGTCCACATACACAAAATTGAATTTGCCTCGGATCTGGGGGGGGTGTCGACATGGGTGTCAACGCCCCTGTGTGAGTGTCGACCCATGGGTTTGTTGTTGTATACACAATTATATGATTTTTGTTTCATGATAACAACCAAATATATTTCTATTTTAAATGTGTTTGTTATTGTACTGTTATATCACATTACAGACAGGAATATAATATTTAAGTGAAATACTACTGTACAGAGGTTCAAATATTAACACAGTATTTTATTTAAATATAATATTTTATTTCAATATTCAAACAGTACAACTTTTTAACTCCACTATTTAATCACTTCACATATTTGTACTTGTATATAAACAGAATAAAATAAACAAGCTTGTTTGACAACAATAAAATGATATTTTATTTCAATCAACCTTGTTTATTACAAATAAAAGTACAATTCTCATTTTTTTTCATTTGCTCCTCACTACAGAAACAATTAGACACTCATTTTCAGTTTCAATTCATTTACATACTCAACACTTTCTTGTTGTCTTCAGTCTTTAGTCTTCAGTCTTCACAGTACTTCACTATCAGTCCAGTCATCACCTGTTTACCTGTCACATGAAACACACACACACACAGTACACTGCAATAGAAATTAAAAAAAAAACTGAATACATGCAGATTTGAATTTTATTTTTTGAAATTTTATTTGCCTCAGTTTTCTGGTGTGTTCCTCATCATTTTTCATGACCTGATCTGATTCATCTGTGTCTAGGCAGACAGTTTGTATATGTACAGGGACAGGATTTTTTTTTTTTTTGATCGACTGCATATACACACACGTATAGATATACACGTGTGCACTGCCTCGCCGATCAATGTGCAACTGAGGAGTAGCCACGTGGACCATCTCGACTCAGTACACACATGACAACAATTCAATGTAAATGATCAACATGGAATAACTTTCAAAGTCAACAGCAAATTCAATATGGTCGAGACAGCAAAAACAACTTTCAAAGCTCAAACATGTCAAGTGTTTTCAGCAAGCAAAGAGTATGGAGCAAGAATATACACAAGCATTCATAGTGCAGCTACAAATGTGTTCAACACAAAAATGATGCAAGGATACAAAATCAACACAGTGCTTGTGTGTGTTCATAAACAAGTCGGGGCAAATATATAAGCAGCAGTGTAAGGCAGCAAGAGATGTTCAAGTTAATGATGTCAGAAAAGCAAGATGGTGTCAGTTTCATAATACTACAGCTCAACAAATGCAAGAATGTCCAAGGCAGAGAGGTACAGCGAATACATGTTCACAAATGTAAAGTGGATTAAGTAAACAATGGTATGTGTGCACAAATAAAATGGTGCAACTGCTCAGCAGAAAATCATGTTCAAACCAGACTAGGATGGCATAAGTACAAGCATGTATGCAACACAGTGTTGCAAAGAATCGAAATAGCAAGAAGTTCATCATATCTCAAGCATGAACAAGCAACAATGCACCAATTTATGAAGAGAAGCAGGCACTTCAAAATAGTTTTGACATGGGTCAAGCAAATCTTGCAACTGGAGTATGTCAAATTTGGTCAAGCCACACAAAACCAAACTATTTTCATATGTAAGCAACAATGGTTTGATGTCAAAGAAAACAGAGATGGACAAGTACATGGTTCAAACAAAAACAATGTGATCGAGCAACATACTAAGGCAGATTCACAAATTACAAGTGCAGTTCATGTATGGATGACAAAACAGTGAGAGCATACAAATCAGGTGAACAACACACTTATGGTCAAGCAAGGGGATTCAAACGTAAATGAAGGAATATATGGCAAGCTTTAAGATATGCTTTATAGCAAGCTCAAATGGTTCCAGAAATAATGCTACTGTTTTCTAGAAATGGTATCAACGACATTTTTTTTTAAAAAGGCAAAAATCAGCAAAGTCAAATGGCATTTTTCCTTATTATTCAATGCTGTTTATATTCATGGAAAATCAAACCAAGGCAATCCAAGAAATCAGTCATTTGATTCCAGTTTGGTTCAGAAAGTTTTGAGCAAGACATAAATGACTTTCCAGAAATGACACAAGATTCATGAACACGGTTTTGGACAAGTATTTAACCAAAAGTAAAAGAATTATATGTCAAGAAATATTTGTTTCTGGCAAGTTATCTTCGGCTGAAATCAATCAGGGTATTGCCACAAATTAACAACAGAAATGCACGCAAGTAAATCAAAGCAGCAAAAGGAGCAAGTTTTTATTTTTCCAGAATCATCAATCAAAAGTGGAAACCAAATTGAAAATCCCACAAAATCAGGACAGTCATATGTGAAATCAGAGTATCGACTAGGGTTACAAATTACCCTATAAGTTTACACCAAATTCATCATCGGCAGCCATGGAAAACAAACCCAACATTCCAGATCGAAAACCAAGCAACAAAACCCTAAAGCATATCAAAGAAAATCATTTCTCAAACTTACAGTTTTTCGATCACCAGAAGCTCAAATTGTTAGCCATCGAAGAATCGAGCGTCGAAGAATCAATCTCCTCAAGAAATTTAAGCAGCGATTTGGAGCAACAGAGAAAATCGTATTCAGAAGCACTCACAGGTTTTTCAGAGATTCGATCGCCAGAGACTGAGAGGGACAACCAAATCAATCGACGAAGAAGAACACATCAGAGAACATGAATTCATCAATCTGAAGCCATCGAGATTCGATTTGGGGATTCAATATTGAAAACCCTAGGGCAGCCGCCATTTTTGATTTTCCAGAGAATAAAGAGGATCGGGTGCAAATGAAATAAGAATGGGCCGGCCATTTTTACTTTAAGGGCTAAGAAGAAAAGGGAGATTTAATTTTATTAAGCCTAGGGTTTTTATATTTGTTTTCTTTTATTTTGTATTGTTTTAGTTTTAATTTCTTTGTAAACCGAACAGTTTATAGATTCTGTAAAATCTAGGGGGAACCAGTTAGGGGTTTAACTGGCAGTTGACTAGTCTGTGTAAAACTAGGGGAAATTCTGATTCAGGGGTTTGAATCAGTCTAGGGTTTTGAGCGTAGAGTTAGAATAGGAGCGAGAGTCGCGAGTGTACAAGGTCTTGTATGCGGGATCTGTTCTATCATCTAGTAGAAACCTTAGGAATGCAGCAGTAGGCAGGGTTTTGCCGAAGCTGGGTATATCTGTGTGTGATTTATTTTCTGCACTTTTATTTCTGCTGCATTCTGTGATCTGTTTTTTATTTTAATATCCTGTCAATTTTTCAATTCAGTTTAAAAACTGTGATAAACCCTATTCACCCCCCCCCCCCTCTAGGGTTAATCTAGATCCAACATTTGGTATCAGAGCAGGTTATTTCATTAACTCTAGAGATGGTGTTCCCTAGTTGTCAACCGATAGAGAGTCAGTCCAGTTCATCTCCAACAATTTTCGATGGAACAGATTTTTTAAACTGGAAATCCAAAATGGAATTTTATTTAAAATCTGTTAATATTAAATGTTGGGATGTTATTATCAATGGGTACGATAAGGTAGATAAAGTTTTTAATTCTCGTGCTACACATATTCTATATTCTTATCTTGATGATGATCAATACAGTCTGATCTCACATTGTTTAACTGCGCAGGAAATCTGGATAGCTCTCAATACGAAGTATGGTCAAATTGACAACTGTAGCTCAAAACCCCAGATTGTCAACTCAGATTCAGAATTCTGTTTAACAGGATTTACAAATGAGAATTCAGAAGGATCAGATGATGGAGAATCAACGGATGCTGAAGTTGAAAATTTCTCATACGAAGATTTGGTTTATATGTGTGTTGATTTAACTAAATCTGTTGATAAACTCAAATCTAAAAACAAAACTCTAAAATCTAGGAATTCTGAGTTGACCAGCAAAATTAATGATTTGGAATCACAACTTGAATATTTTAAAAACCTTTCAGATTTAGATTGTAAAAATTGTTTGAAATTGAAAACCAATCTTGTTCATCTCAATAAAAATATTCAAAAGTTTGAAGATGAAATTTTGATCTTAAAAGCAAATAAGATTGAGTTATCAAATTTGAACAATCTTCTACAAAAGGAATTTGAAGTTTTTAAAACTGATATAAATTCCAAATTTGAGATTGCTGAAAATGAAAATTTGGTGAGATGTGATTTGATTTTGAAAGAACTTGAAAATGAGATTGTAAAATCCAAGATTTTTGAGTCTGAAAAACAAGAACGATTTGAACTTGAAATCTCGGAATCTCAAGCCAAAATTAGATTGCTTGAAAATGAGAATTTGGTTTTAAAACAGACCAATGCTGAACAGATGATCGCTATAAATAAATGCTCAAATTTATTAAAAGAAAATGGCGATCTAAAATCCAAAATTCAACGATTGGAATCAACATTGGATAAATTTTCTAATGGGGAAAAAACGTTGAATATGCTGTTACAAAACCAAGTTTCTAGTGGAAATAAATCTGGTCTTGGCTTCGGGAAAAATGATGTTTCTAGAAAACAAAATTCAAATGATTTGAACAATCCCACAAACTGCTGTGGAAATAATTGTTTTGATAATTTTAACTTTGATAATTTCAAAGGTTATTTGAATCAAAATTGTGATGAGAAATCGTTTTATAATAAACCATTTAAACATTCTTGGATCCCAAAAAATAAAACGGGCTTCGTCAAGTTCAAACAGGTTTGGGTTCCTAAGGGTATGAAAGTTAATTCTAATGGTTTGTTATATAAACAGATTTGGGTACCAAAAGATGTGAACAAAACTGTGAGTGGTTTTACTACTTTCGTTAGACCACTCAATTCTCTTAACAGTTAGGTACCAAAGGAGGCTGAGGAACTGCATAGCTAAAGAAAAACTGGATTCAAAACTGCTACATATCACA
Organism: Allium sativum; assembly: GCA_030737875.1. Classification (NCBI taxonomy): domain Eukaryota; kingdom Viridiplantae; phylum Streptophyta; class Magnoliopsida; order Asparagales; family Amaryllidaceae; genus Allium; species Allium sativum. Next base: position 128,567,641 of record CM060921.1, on the reverse strand, counting down.
GAATCATTCACAGTTCCTTAGCCACATCTGATGAGTTAGAGATTCTGCTTTACATTGGATTCTGGTATGATCTCTAAACTCGCCTTTGTATATTCTCTTTGTTTTTTTATTTTTTGTGTTTATTCCTTCCTCTTTCCCCTTCTGTTTTTTTTTGATTTGACACTACCATATTTTTTTTGTCTGTACTTCTTAAACTTCCAGTTGCAGAATTAATGATTTTTTGGAAATTTGTCTTACTTGTATAAAATCATCATGTGTTAATTATTTCCATATCCTGAATTTGAACTTGTATATATCTGCAATTGTTTTTTATTTTCTGATTTTTGAATTCATAACAGTGTTGATGCATTCATATCATATCTTGAACACTGTTAGCTAGAATTCTAAATTGTTGAAGATCTGAATAATTAATGAAATTTCACACACTTATACTGTTTTGAGTCCCTTCCAATTCATTTTGGAAACGCTTAAAGTATTATACTCATTACAACACTGTTACTTCTCAGTTGTGATAATCTCACTAATTTTTAGATTGGCTTGATTATTTCTGACTTGAAAAATATGTGGGTTGAATCAGTGATACATCTAGAATTTCATCCTTATTCATGATTATTATGGTTGAAATTAGTTTAGTTTGAAATCATCTGAAATTCCTGATATTTTGAATCTCACACACCACTTAAATCTGAAATTATTAACCCTGTGTGACTGATTCATTATATCTCAAAATTTGACATTGATTCAAATGATTTCAAATAAATTATTTTCATTCTTTGGATCATGAATATCTCACAAAATTGATGTAGATGATCTGAAATTTCTTGAGGACTTGTCAGAAAATTCTTGTGAAAATTCTTTGAAAATCCGGTCTTGAATTTCTCTCTTATTTCATGGTTATATGATTTAAGTATTTGTTTGTCTAAAATCATTTAAAATTATTGATTTATTAAATCTCACACATATCTCAATTCAAAAATTTATAAATTGGTGTGATTGATTTATTAAATCCTGATATTTTCATATTTCTTCAAATGATTTAAAATAAACGGTATTTTTTAATATTGGATTGTGAATCATTTTCTGTGGCCATCAGAAATGTCTTGACAAGTGTGCTTTGAAACTAATTTTGTGCTGCTCTGATACTGTTTTGAAAAATGTTTGTTTTTGGAATCATGCTGCTCTGATTATAAGAAATTGATTTGTATTTTTTTTTTTTTGGACTGCTTGATTTGGTATCAAAGGTTTATCGTGCTCTGATAAATGAAACTTGTGTGCTTGAGTTGCTTGGTTTGTAATTAAGTCTTTCTGTTGACTGAGATACCCTTGTTTAGCCACCAGTGTCTTTTTAAAAAATCCTCTTTAATAGAGACTACAAGTGGTATCAGATTAGGAAGTGCTGAATTTTTTTTTATTCTCATCATGTATATATTTTTCTTTTCCCTCTTGTGCATTGTATAGCTCTTCATATTCCTCTTGTAATTGATTTTCAATTTTAAAACTATTTATTTTTTATTCATTCACAAATTGAAATCAATATCCATATTGTTCTGTATTTATAATTCATCAAAATATATCAGAATTTGAAATTGTGATGAATTATGACTACAATATATTTCACAACAAGAGGAGATTTTATTTAGATTTTCATGACGGTTGAATATTTATTATAATATCTTTGAACTGGGAATTATTTCACGAACATCTTCTATGCTTCTCATCATTCTGTCATCCATTATGAGTTTATATTAATGTGGAGAGTTTATATTTTTAAAATAATCTTAAAACAGTGAAAATAGTTGTGATGGAAATGTGACTGCATTATTTTTTCAGAATTAGTGACAATTGAAAATTTTCAAGAATCCCGGTACAGTTCATGCATATCTCATAATATAATTAATTTAGAAATTTATTTCACAGTCCATCTCTGTACTTACCACATTTCTATCATCCATATTGGTTTTATATATCGAGGAGTTTTTCCTTTTTAAAAGCTGAAAATGATGAAAATATAATTAATATATAAGTGTGTCTCTAACCTCATTTAAAAATCCAAGCTCTGGTCATGAATGGTTAAGAGACAACTTATAATTTAAGCTGCGATTGACTTCATTTAAAAATCCAAGCTCTGGTTATGCGTGGTCAGTGTGCTCTTAAATAAAATAAAAAGAAAAAGGAAAATTGTGCTATAAATTGAAATTAATTTGAAATTCTCCTTGGTGTTTATAAAAACCAGCCTATCAATCCATCTTTCTAATCTGTGAAATGTGTTGAAATCTTATGAAATATTATGATTTGTTGATTGATAGCTATTGGGATTTGAGATTATACTACTTTGTCACTTAAATTGGATTATTAATTATAGTCCAAGTCCATCACTGTTTTTTGTGCTTTACTTTTAAAAATCTTTTGAAAATAATTGGAAATGATGAATTTTATAAAACTCTCCCCATTTTATATAAAATTCATCTTAAATTCGTCATTCTCTACAATGTGAGATATGCCACCAGTTCTTAATTTATTATGATTTTTGTTTGACTGATTAAAATTTATGATGACCGTTCTTCCTTTTAAGATGAAATTATATTTTTAGTCAATTTTTCATCTGTATTTTAAAATCTATATCCTTTTGATGATAACAAAAGGGGGAGAATGGATTAGATTTTGATAAATGAGTGAATATTTTATAAATATTTTTAATTTTGAAAATTTATTATTATTCATACATTTCACTCATGCACAGTTATAGGGGGAGTTGTCTGTTGTAAGAGGAGCTGATAAATAGGGGGAGTTCAATAGTCACTGTCAAACACATTTATTATATTCAAAATCTTCATGTTTGTTTGTCATCATCAAAAGGGGGAGATTGTTGTTGTATACACAATTATATGATTTTTGTTTGATGATAACAACCAAATATATTTCTATTTTAAATGTGTTTGTTATTGTACTGTTATATCACATTACAGACAGGAATATAATATTTAAGTGAAATACTACTGTACAGAGGTTCAAATATTAACACAGTATTTTATTTAAATAGAATATTTTATTTCAATATTCAAACAGTACAACTTTTTAACTCCACTATTTAATCACTTCACATATTTGTACTTGTATATAAACAGAATAAAATAAACAAGCTTGTTTGACAACAATAAAATGATATTTTATTTCAATCAACCTTGTTTATTACAAATAAAAGTACAATTCTCATTTTTTTCATTTGCTCCTCACTGCAGAAACAATTAGACACTCATTTTCAGTTTCGATTCATTTACATACTCAACACTTTCTTGTTGTCTTCAGTCTTCAGTCTTCACAGTACTTCACTATCAGTCCAGTCATCACCTGTTTACCTGTCACATGAAACACACACACACACACAGTACACTGCAATAGAAATAAAAAAAAAACTGAATACATGCAGATTTGAATTTTATTTTTTGAAATTTTATTTGCCTCAGTTTTCTGGTGTGTTCCTCATCATTTTTCATGACCTGATCTGATTCATCTGTGTCTAGGCAGACAGTTTGTATATGTACAGGGACAGGATTTTTTTTTTTTTGATCGACTGCATATACACACACGTATAGATATACACGTGTGCACTGCCTCGCCGATCAATGTGCAACTGAGGAGTAGCCACGTGGACCATCTCGACTCAGTACACACATGACAACAATTCAATGTAAATGATCAACATGGAATAACTTTCAAAGTCAACAGCAAATTCAATATGGTCAAGACAGCAAAAACAACTTTCAAAGCTCAAACATGTCAAGTGTTTTCAGCAAGCAAAGAGTATGGAGCAAGAATATACACAAGCATTCATAGTGCAGCTACAAATGTGTTCAACACAAAAATGATGCAAGGATACAAAATCAACACAGTGCTTGTGTGTGTTCATAAACAAGTCGGGGCAAATATATAAGCAGCAGTGTAAGGCAGCAAGAGATGTTCAAGTTAATGATGTCAGAAAAGCAAGATGGTGTCAGTTTCATAATACTACAGCTCAACAAATGCAAGAATGTCCAAGGCAGAGAGGTACAGCGAATACATGTTCACAAATGTAAAGTGGATTAAGTAAACAATGGTATGTGTGCACAAATAAAATGGTGCAACTGCTCAGCAGAAAATCATGTTCAAACCAGACTAGGATGGCATAAGTACAAGCATGTATGCAACACAGTGTTGCAAAGAATCGAAATAGCAAGAAGTTCATCATATCTCAAGCATGAACAAGCAACAATGCACCAATTTATGAAGAGAAGCAGGCACTTCAAAATAGTTTTGACATGGGTCAAGCAAATCTTGCAACTGGAGTATGTCAAATTTGGTCAAGCCACACAAAACCAAACTATTTTCATATGTAAGCAACAATGGTTTGATGTCAAAGAAAACAGAGATGGACAAGTACATGGTTCAAACAAAAACAATGTGATCGAGCAACATACTAAGGCAGATTCACAAATTACAAGTGCAGTTCATGTATGGATGACAAAACAGTGAGAGCATACAAATCAGGTGAACAACACACTTATGGTCAAGCAAGGGGATTCAAACGTAAATGAAGGAATATATGGCAAGCTTTAAGATATGCTTTATAGCAAGCTCAAATGGTTCCAGAAATAATGCTACTGTTTTCTAGAAATGGTATCAACGACATTTTTTTTTAAAAGGCAAAAATCAGCAAAGTCAAATGGCATTTTTCCTTATTATTCAATGCTGTTTATATTCATGGAAAATCAAACCAAGGCAATCCAAGAAATCAGTCATTTGATTCCAGTTTGGTTCAGAAAGTTTTGAGCAAGACATAAATGACTTTCCAGAAATGACACAAGATTCATGAACACGGTTTTGGACAAGTATTTAACCAAAAGTAAAAGAATTATATGTCAAGAAATATTTGTTTCTGGCAAGTTATCTTCGGCTGAAATCAATCAGGGTATTGCCACAAATTAACAACAGAAATGCACGCAAGTAAATCAAAGCAGCAAAAGGAGCAAGTTTTTATTTTTCTAGAATCATCAATCAAAAGTGGAAACCAAATTGAAAATCCCACAAAATCAGGACAGTCATATGTGAAATCAGAGTATCGACTAGGGTTACAAATTACCCTATAAGTTTACACCAAATTCATCATCGGCAGCCATGGAAAACAAACCCAACATTCCAGATCGAAAACCAAGCAACAAAACCCTAAAGCATATCAAAGAAAATCATTTCTCAAACTTACAGTTTTTCGATCACCAGAAGCTCAAATTGTTAGCCATCGAAGAATCGAGCATCGAAGAATCAATCTCCTCAAGAAATTTAAGCAGCGATTTGGAGCAACAGAGAAAATCGTATTCAGAAGCACTCACAGGTTTTTCAGAGATTCGATCGCCAGAGACTGAGAGGGACAACCAAATCAATCGACGAAGAAGAACACATCAGAGAACATGAATTCATCAATCTGAAGCCATCGAGATTCGATTTGGGGATTCAATATTGAAAACCCTAGGGCAGCCGCCATTTTTGATTTTCCAGAGAATAAAGAGGATCGGGTGCAAATGAAATAAGAATGGGCCGGCCATTTTTACTTTAAGGGCTAAGAAGAAAAGGGAGATTTAATTTTATTAAGCCTAGGGTTTTTATATTTGTTTTCTTTTATTTTGTATTGTTTTAGTTTTAATTTCTTTGTAAACCGAACAGTTTATAGATTCTGTAAAATCTAGGGGGAACCAGTTAGGGGTTTAACTGGCAGTTGACTAGTCTGTGTAAAACTAGGGGAAATTCTGATTCAGGGGTTTGAATCAGTCTAGGGTTTTGAGCGTAGAGTTAGAATAGGAGCGAGAGTCGCGAGTGTACAAGGTCTTGTATGCGGGATCTGTTCTATCATCTAGTAGAAACCTTAGGAATGCAGCAGTAGGCAGGGTTTTGCCAAAGCTGGGTATATCTGTGTGTGATTTATTTTCTGCACTTTTATTTCTGCTGCATTCTGTGATCTGTTTTTTATTTTAATATCCTGTCAATTTTTCAATTCAGTTTAAAAACTGTGATAAACCCTATTCACCCCCCTCTAGGGTTAATCTAGATCCAACAGGGTTGACACTCCTTGGCTGGGGTCGACCTCCAATGGGTCTGATTCCCGCGTTGGTTCCCACCTTTGAATTTTGAACTGATTTGAATTTTGGATTTATTTTATTTATATATAAGTGGCTTATATGTTTATAAACTTCAAACCTTAATAACTTCTTCATACGAAGTCTGTTTTTACGCAAACTCGGAGTCTATTTTAAGCAGAATTCCGAGACGAATGCAATGGCGTAGTCTATTTTACTTAATTCCCAATGTTTAATTAAGTATTCTTAAGTTTGTCATTTTAATGTTCTTTAAAATTACGGGGTGTTACTGAAAATCTTCCTAAGAGGTCCTATTTTAGCAAACTAAAAATAGAAGAATATTCTAGTAGTTTGTTGCGGTTAGATATTGGAAATCAAGAGTATTTTCAGATTAATAAAACTGTGTAAATTAGTTCCTTCGATATTTTCTTTTCGAGCTTAGTTTATTAGCCAACATAAAACTGTTGAGTGAGCCATTCCATTATAATATAATAACTATAAACACATAAGTTCTTGATGCTCACCACAGTTATGAGTAGTACACTATCCAATATTAGGAAAGTGTTACATACTATTATCTCAACATATATATTGTCTAGTCTTGGTACATCTTAGCTAGATATATTAAAGCGACGTGCCTTTTATGTTGTGATACACTACGTATGATTACAATTATTGTAGCCACTACTATAAACACATCAATTATATAATTTCTATTAGATATGTTTTAATTAAACATTTAAGTATTTATATCATGTTATAACAATTATATGACAAAAAACACATTTATTACGAATGAAATTTGATTACAAAGTTATTTAATCATGAATTATATAATTGCTTGTATGGCTTACCCTTAACTTTGTCAGTTTAGTATCGTTCTATTCATTATTTATTTGTATGATTAATTTGGATTAGACCTGATCAGTAATTTTATTGTATGTCTCTTGTTTTGAAAGCATTGTTGGTTGATAGAATTTATTCTATTAACTAGAAGCAAATGTGTAACTTCATATAATTTCATATACCATTACTCGTAACAGACGTGTTATAAACTCACAAACAACTTACCGTAGAGTTAAGAAAACACGCTAAACTTCACACGAAATAAGAAACAATCTAAGGAAAATAAACTAAACAACTTCACATAGAATAGCAAACAAACTAAGGAGGAGGAAACGGTGGGATGACTGGTTTGCTGAGGGAAATAAAATAGTGAAGCTTACGTGTATTAAAGATAAAAAGGTTAAGAATTAGCCATTTTATTTAATAATGTAAGCTTCACCATTTTAGCTCTCTTTATATTTTTTTGTTGTGAGTAGTATATATGTAAATATGTATATAATGGTGTAAATTTGCTATCGGCATCAAGCTGTTGGAACAAACAACTTGATGCAGACACTGAAGCCAAGAAAGCAACACCGAAGCCGATACCAAGAAGGTAATACAAGAAGCAGTACCGAACCCAAAGACGATACCAAAGCCAATGCCAAGAAGATAATACTAAAGCTAATGCCAAGAAGAAGCGGTACCGAAGCCGAAGGGGATACCAAAACCAATGTCAGGAAGATAATATATGAAGCCAATACTGAAGCGAAACCGAAGCCAATAAACGGAGTCAAAACTGAAGTCGAGGAGACAATATAAGAAGGCGATACTAAGAGGAAATGGAAGCATTACCAGAAGGCAATACCAAGAAAATGCTGGTGGCATTAACATAATATCGTTACCCATTGTCGTTTATAAATAGAGCTGGTGTACTGCTGATTTGAAATGAATGACAAAGTTTATCTTCTCTTGTTCATTTTATTTCTTCTAGTTTATAACATGGTATTAGAGCAACAATCCTTGAATTAATTTCAAGATCTCAAATCTTATTCATAAATCATTGGGGAGACCAAACCAATGATGGAGGTCATGCCGATGATTTCTAAGATAACCGAGCACAAGATGAGTGAATCGAATTACTTCGATTGGAGTAAAACAATTTGATTATATTTCTAGAGTAATGATCGAGATAATCATCTAGTTGAAGGTCCACTTGGAAGCCGATCCATCTGACAAGGACGCGGTGATGTGGCTTTAGGATGATGCTCGATTGTTTCTTCAAATTTGAAATACAATTGAGAGCGATATCATAAGTTTGATGAATCATTGTGAGTTCGTGAAAGAACTTATGGATATTTTGTAGTTTTTATATTCTGGAAAAGGAAATATAAATTGGATGTTTGAGATTTGCAAGTCATTTTATCAAGTGGGAAAACAAGATCAGTCACTGATGAATGACTTTATGACATTCAAGAAGACGTATGAAGAGTTCAATTTGCTTATACCTACCAGTGTTGATGTTAAAGTGCAGTAGAAACAGAGGCAATTAGTTATTATGAGTTTTCTCGCTGATTTCCCATCTGAGTATGAATTAGCTAAATCTCAAGTTTTATCTGAATCGGATATGATATCACTACATGATGTATTTAAGAGGATTATTAGAACTGAAGTCTCAAGTTTAAAACCAACTCCATCAGTTCAACACAATAGTGCTTTGATTGGTACAACTAATAAAAATCAATCCTGGAGACCTAATTTAGAACTCATACAAGAGGGAGGTTAGTATGTCTGCATATGAATTCGGACAGTGAAGTTATGTGCGTATTGCAAGAAACCAGAGCATACTGAATTTGAATGTTGGAAGCTTCAAAATAAGCAAAAACTGACTGGAAATCAACGATAGCTAACATTGTGAGAACTGAAGATTAAGTTTGCCATAATGTTATGATTTCAGCTGAATTATTTGCTAAGTTTACTGAATATCAAAACAATCTCAACAAGTCAGTTCAACCTATTTCCACTATTGCAGATAAGAGAGTTTTGTCAATTCACGGAGAACTCAATGGGTTATTGATTCTGTGCTACAGATAATATGACAGGTAATGGTAGTCTTTTCTCGAGTTTTCAATCATAGACTCCTGCATAATGGCACTTTAGATGATGGTTCCTCTTCAAGCATTCAAGTGTTTGGAATAATAAGTTCAACCTATTCACCTTCCCTATCAGCATCAGGCTTATATATACCTAAACTTGCATTCATTCTACTCTCTGTGAGTCATATAAATTAACAACCGAATTGTTCTATCTCATTCTTTCCATCTTATTGTATATTCCAGGATCTCGTGACTCAGAAAATTACTGGTAGAGGGCATGAGCCAAAGGGATTGTGTATACTCAATTCTCCTTCCATAAATTAACAATTATTTGTTTGTTCAAGTATTTCTCAAGCCTTGAAGACACACTGCCAATTTTGGCATCCATCTTTACTCTTTTAAAAGAAGCTGTCCATAATTTAAAGCATTATAGTCATTGGACTATGAATCATGTCAGTATGCTAAACATCATCATGTAACTTTGAGCCCTATAATAAATAAAATAGCTAATTCTCCTTTTGAGCTTGTTTATTCTGATATTTGGGGTCTATCATCTGTAGTTTCTAAACCAGGTTTAGATATTTCGTTACTTTTGTGGATGATTATTCACGTATGACTTGATTGTTTCTTATGAAAAACCGATCTGAATTATATTCAATATTTTGTTCATTCTATGCTGAAATAATGACTCAATTCAATACTTCTATTAAACTCTAAGCAATGATAATGCAAAGGAGTATGCTTCGAGTTTATTTCAAACATATGAGTCAAAATGGAATTCTACATGAAACATCTTGTGTTGACACAATATCTCAAAATGGAGTTGTTGAAAGAAAGAACAGACATTTGCTTGAAACAACACGTGCATTGTTATTTTATATGAATATGCTTAAGAGTTTTTGGGCTGATGCTGTTTCCACAACATGTTTTTTAATAAACCGCACGCCTTCAACTGTTCTCAATATTGACATACCATACTTAATTCTCTTTCCAAACAAATCATTATATCTTATTAAGTCAAAAATATTTGGGTGTACGTGTTTTGTTTGAGATGTCGGACTGCAAATATCTAAACTTGATCCAAAATCTGTCAAATGCATATTCCTTGGTTATTCTCATTTGCAAAAAGGATATAGGTGTTTCTATCTCTCTCTAAATAAATATCTTATATCTATTGATGTCACTTTCATTGAAGAAACACCATTCTTTTAGTCTTTATCAAGCTTATCATATCAAAGTCAGGAAAGTCAGAGGGAGAATGATGATTTTCGTGTATATGAAAATATCACAATCTATACACGAAGAAAATAATATCAGTGACTCTGTTGAAACTAGTGTATCACCTTTTTGTGATACAGCTCCATCTACATCTGATACAATCCCTCCGCTTGAACATGAACATGTTTCTACTTTCAATCCTGATACTGGTCTTCCCATTGCTATAAGAAAGGGAAAACGTCAGTGCACATATCCTATTTCTTCATTTGTCTCGTATAAACATTTATCGCCATCCACTCATTCACATATCACTTCTCTTAAATCCATTTCTATACCTAAAACTACTTAAGAAGCATTATCAAATCCTGGATGACAGACTGTTATGGTTGAGGAAATGAATGCTCTTAAATATATTGAAACATGGAGTTTAGTTCAGTTACCCGAGAATAAGAGACCTATCGGGCGTAAGTAGGTATTCACCGTAGAAGCAAACTCCGATGGTTCAATTGCTAGATTGAAGACACACTTAGTTGCAAAAGGATATGCACAAATTTATGGAGTGGATTATTCTGAAACTTTTTACCAGTAGCAAAGTTAATTTCTATTGAATGTTTACATTCGCTTGATATAAAGAATGCATTTCTTCATGGTGACTTGAAAGAAGAAGTTTACTTGGTTTAGCCCCCTGGATTGATTGCACAAGAGAAGAGTGGTCTAGTGTGCAAGTTGAAGAAGACACTATATGGATTAAAACAGTCCTAGAGCTTTGTTTGGAAAGTTCAGCAATGTAGTGGAAACTTTTGGAATAATGAAGAATATATGTGACCATTCAGTGTTTCATAAGAATACCAAATCTGGTATAATTTTACTTATGGTTTATGTTGATGATATTGTGATAACCGGAAACGATGAACAAGGTATTTCATCCTTTAAAACCTTTATTTACAACCAGTTTCACACTAAAGATTTAAGGGACTTGAAGTATTTTCTAGGTGTGGAAATTACAAGAGATATTGTGGCATTGTTATGTCTCAACGAAAGTATGTTCTTGATTTGATGGAGGAGACTGGAAATCTAAATGTTAAACCTAGCACTATTCCTATTCCACTGAACTGTAACATTATAGAAAATGATGAGTTGTTCAAAGATCCAGAGAAATGTAGGAGGTTGGTAGGAAAATTGAACTACCCAACTGTTACACGACCTGACATTGCTTTAGTTGTTATTGTTGTAGGTCAGTTTATGGCATCTCCTACCGTGTATAGTAGAGCATACTGAAACATATTTTGAGTTATCTTAAGGGAACTGTTGGGCAAGGAATTGAGTACAAGAATCATGGACATGCAAGAGTTGAATGTTTCTATAGTGCTGATTGGGTAGGAACAAAGTTGGTAAGGAAATCTATGTCTGGATTTTGTGTACTTTTTAGGAGGAAATTTGATTTCATGGAAAAACAAGAGACAAAATGTTGTTTCTAGATCGAGTGCTTAACCTGAATATTGAGCCATGGCTAAGGCAATCTGCGAAGTGATGTGGATAGATCATTTTATGTGTGAAGTTGGGATAAATATTGTTAAAACAGTAACACTTTATTTTGACAAACAGGCTGCAATGCATGTTGCATCTAATCTAGTGTTTCATGAGAGAACGAAGCGTATTGGAGTGGATTGTCACTTCGTTAGAGAGAAGGTTCAACAGGGTCTGGTTCTAACAGAGCATGTCAAGATTGAGGAGCAAGTGACTGATATATTTACGAAAGCATTGAGTGGTGCGAGAATCAAGTATTTGTGTAGCAAGTTGGGCATGATGAAAATATATGCACTAACTTGAGGAGGAGTGTCGTGAGTAGAGATTGTATATATGTAAATATGTATATAGTGGTGTAAATATGCTATCATCATCAAACTGTTGAAACAAACAGCTTGATGCCGACACCGAAGCCAAGAAGGCAACACCGAAGCCGATACTAAGAAGGTAATACAAGAAGTAGTACGAAAGCCAATGCCAAGAAGATAATACCGAAGCCAAAGACGATACTGAAGCCAATGCCAAGAAGAAGCGGTACCGAAGCCGAAGACGATATCGAAACCAATGCCAGGAAGATAATATAAGAAGCCAATACTGAAGTCGATACCGAAGCCAATAATTGAAGCCGAAACCGAAGCCGAGGAAACAATATAGGAAGGCGATACCAAGAGGAAATGAAAGCGGTCCAGAAGGTGATACTAAGAAAAATGCAAGTGTTTTCCATGATTTTTCTTGGAATTGGAAATGTGAGTTTCGCAGTCTTAATCCGTGCTTTGTACCTAGACTTGCCGTGCTATTTTCTGAGTATGTCAATATATAGGTAGTGATAGTGACACCTCCAGTTATTCCACCCTTGTGGGGGATTAATTGTTAGGACCTTATTAGTAGTTGAAACTCTACGTTTCTCTCTTGTGCTTTATAGTATAGTGTTCTGACACTTTAAACCAGATGGAGTTTCTGTGTTTGTGCAGAGTTTCATTTCTTTCTTTGCTTCTAATAAAAAGTGGTACGGCTTACCATGCAAAAAAGGAAAAATGCTAGCGACATTAACGTAATATTGTTACCCATTGTATTTCGTCTATAAATAGAGGTAGTGTACTACTGATTTGAATTGAATGAGAAAATTTTATCTTCTCTTGTCCGTTTTATTTCTTAGTTTATAATATTTTTAAATGACACAGTATGTGGTTTTCGTTTCCGTAGATATGGAGCTAATTCGTTCGATGTAAAAGAAGCAAAGATATCCAAATTGAACATGTTCATCGGTGATGGTAATTGTCTTATGTCCTCCATGCACAACTTCAATAACCAAAAATTCTTTTCATTCTCTTTGCTTATTTCTTCGTAAGTAAGAGGTATACTTATTTCTTGTACTTTTAGAGAGTTGCGATTTTAGAAAACAAAAGTTCGTGGTAGGATGTCAATTTATGTAAGATCCTTTACTTTTCCACATGTAAAACTATTTGTGTATGGATTTGACTTTACAAAAAGATCGCTTATGTCTCTTTTTCGGAAAATTCTAGCTTGAAAAAATAATGTTGAAATGAAGAAATCCATGAGTTTTTATTTTTGCTTTTAGAAATTTATTTCTCGGCCTTCTTATCTGGACTTCCTTTTACCTTTTTTTTTTTTTTTAATCAAAACCAGTAGAATTTAGAGATATTTTCATTTAATGTTTGGTCATTCGGCTCGGTGGCTAAGAGTAAATAAGCAATTTTTTGGCTTTTAAAAAACAAAACTAGTAAAGCCCGCGATGGATTACACAAAATTTGGGCTTTTAAAAGTACTTTTCTGCTTATTTTATAAGCAGATTATTTTTGCTTTCTGTTTTCTCGCTTCGAATTAAAAAACGACTTTCAGGCCGCACTTTTTACTATTAGGGTTCAGGCGATTTTATTCCAATCTTCTTCCGATCGACGCCCGCTAATCCTCTTCAGTATTTTTGAGAAAGGTACCATTTTTCTCCTTTTATTCGTTTTCAATCCTCTCAACCTACTACAATTTCAATTATTGTTCTTTGTCCGATCGAGGAAGACGTTTATCGAGGAAGACGTGCTTCAGCTGATTTGCAAAGTTTAGAATTTTAGAAACTCATAAATTTTCTGAATGAATTTTAAATTGATTGTTTGGGTTCGAGTTACTAAAATTCATATGATTTGCGGATCATGAATTCGTTGTAAAGATTTGTACAGTGAAGATTTGCAAGGGTATTTTAAATGGAGATTTTTTATGGAGGACGAGAAGCTTTTGGAGGAGGTTTTGGCAATGTTAGATGGGGATGAATTTTGGATGAGCTCTGGTCATTGGAAGGTGCTGAGAGAAGGGTTGAGTACGGACAATAGTTTTTGTATGGTTGGGTTGTGTTGTGTTGATGGAGGAGGATGGGGTGCAGGTTGTAGTTAATGAGTTTGAATATGGTGGTGCAGATTATATTGGAGCAGTTTGCACAAAACAGGAAAAGAATTGTTAATTGTGAGCTTGTTATTATAAATGTGAAGTATCTTCCAAAAAGTTTGAAGCTCGTGTAAAAGATAAACATATACCTATATGGTTTGTTCTTTGATTTTGTGAACTGAAATGCATATTTGTTGCTTTGTTTATGTGTGAACAATATGCAATAATTTGTGTTGTGCTTTGATCCATTTTTCATATATTTTATAATCTATATTTCGTATACCAATTGTTTTCTTATTTTTAATAACTATTGTAATAATACTTCTATATTTTTTAATTATCCTACACTTTTTTTTTTTTTTCAGGATTCTAATGTAAAAGCCAAAAAGCAATTATGAAAATATATTTCTATCCATATTGGCTTATTATCCTTTTGACATATAAGTCATTATTGTGCCAAATGAACTTTTTGACTTTTTGGCTTGAACTTTTTGACTTTTTATAAGTAGAAATACTTATCATAATAACATAAACGCTTTTGCTTTGGAATGCCAAACGGGCCCTAAACCTTCTTTGACCCGCCAAAATTTTCCGACACGCCGCAACCCTAAATTGTTTTCTAGCAGTCAGAACAACGGAGAAATATTTGTCTCTTGGCTTCTTGAACTTAATCCATTTCTCCTCTTCCAAATTTACGGTTGCTTCTAATTTTCATGCAATTAAATCCCTAAGATCTTAGAATTTCTGGCTATACTAGCGTCGGCAGTCAAATTCTAGAATTAAAAAAATGTGTCTATCATGTAAGAATTTAGTTCCAACATTCTTGTTTTCTAAGAAATGCGTGAATTCAACGCTCATTGTTTTGGAGTATGAATTAATTTGAGTTCAAACGAAAGACGCTTTTTGATTTTTTTTTCAAATTATTATCTCATTGATCTGAACTCCAGGCCACATCGCACGTTTTGAGCATATATTACTTTAGAGTGTTATATTTCATGTTTACAGGTTTAGTTACTAATTTTCTTATTGTTAGAGCTTAGCTGGTTACCAAATTGTAATAGAGTAATCAAGCATTTTCATAATTAAATTAGTTATTTTCCTTTTTAATTAGTATTGAGATCCAACATTATGGCGACCTCATGTTTGCAACCATTTTTCTCTTGTATACTTTGTTTTCATATTCTCTTAGTTACTATGTAGTTAAAAAATAATAATAAAGGATTGGTATGTTCGACTGAACTTACTCGCATTGCCCCTTTTTAGATTCAAGAGTCTGTTAAACTACAAAACTAAATTTATCATCCTATTTGAATTCCTACAGATGATTGTTAATACCAGTTTGTAATTTTCGCTGGTAAAAATTATATTAATCTTTATCCAATGTACTTTCCAGCAAATTAACTTCTATATTCATTTCTAAAGTAGTGACTGCATACACATTTGATTGTACGCGCATTGATGCATTTCAGTCATCTTCCAATCCCGAATGCATAATACTTTCAGTGTACAACATAAGTGTTCTCATTCTATTTCGTATTCTTTTTGTTTGTGTTTTTACAAAACTTGCAAGTCGGGAATTAAGTATCGTTGTCCGTAAAATCTATACTTTTACAAATAGATGAGGATATTACCAATGGGAGCTAAAGTTTAAATTGCATTTGAAGTCTTGTGTTTCTTTTTTATATTTTGCCATAAGAATATTAAACATATAAAGAACATGCAAATGGAATGTGAAGAGAAACCAATGTAACTTTAATTTATAGTTTGTTTGTAATCATCCTAAATCAGTCAGCTTACTTTGTTTTTGTGACATGCTTAACATGTGTTATGTGCATTCTTATTTGAGCATCATTTAAAGTCATACTTTAGTTTGTAGTAGCATCGATATGCTTTGGCTCTGTTCTATGATTGCTAGGTTTTTGTGTTGATGTTTAATTATTGTGTTACATGCTGTTTGTGTAATATGCTGCTGTGCTTCTGTAATATTCTGCAGTTTAATTTTGTATTTTGCATCTTTTGTGTTCTAGTTCAATTTTTTTCCGCTATTTTTGGTGCAGTTTTGATGTTTTTTGTGCAGTTTCATTTGTTATATTATCATGCGATTCTGTGCTGCTGTTTTCTTCAAATTTTTGTTTTGGTTGACCTACATAACAGATGGGCTAGGTTGATCCAATTAATAATCTGTTTGTTTTCTTAATTTATCCTTTAGAATTCTAGCTTGTTCACCATTTCAAATAAGACAATTATTTAAATCTTTTTATTCCTAAAGAAAGAGAGGACGGGAGGGGGACAGAGTGTATTTTAATTTGATTCTGATATTGCGCATTTTTATGATAACTGGTCATTTACTTGATTGTGGAACAATAATTGGTGGAATTTATTTTTATTCTCATGTTCCCTATTTTTAGCGTGCATGATTGACTAATCATTGGTGGAATTCAATGCTATTTTTTTTTAACTTTTGAAAATTATTTTGTTTTTGTGATGATTATGCATCTTCTCAGAATATTCTTGTTAATCAGACCGTTTAATACGTTAACGTTCGTCTAGTTTCCTTTAGCAGAGGATATCCATCCTGTGAAAGAGTGCTCTTCTGGATCTGTTTGTTGGTGCTAGTGATTTGCGTCAAGATTAACCAATGGCAGCAGCAATTCATTTTGGCTCTCGGGCTAATTGTGTTGGACTAACAAGAGATATTCCAAATCCTCTTGCTTATTTACATAGCTCGTCAGGTCACTTCAATTACAAGCCTTTTGTGAAGCTCACTACTGAAATTAGAGAAATAAAATACAAGAAGAGGCAAGTCTTACAAATTCGTTGTGAAAGTGCCGACAGACTTTGCACGTATGAAGAAAATAGCATAACTAATGAGAAGCAACTAAGCATAGTGATGAAATTTGGCGGGTCCTCAGTAGCCACAGCTGCAAGAATGAAAGAAGTTGTTGATCTGATTCTAAGTTTTCCTGAAGAAAATCCGGTTATTGTTTTATCTGCCATGGGAAAAACTACTAATAACCTTCTCTTGGTAACAACTGACGGTGATGTGCTTTTGTTTATACTGAATTAATTTTTGGTTCTTCGCAATTGTTATGATTGTTTATGTACACATTTTAGGCTGGGGAGAAAGCTGTGTCCTGTGGTGTAACCAAAGCTTCAGATATTGATGAGCTGGCTTCCATTAAAGAGTTGCATCTCAGGTATGTAACCCCCCCCCCCCCCCCCCGCCCCCCCGCGCGGGGTTTGGAAAACATCATGGTGTTTTTCTTGTGTAAAGTCAAGAGATATATATTTGGAATTACTGCAGGACAGTCGAGGAGCTTGGGCTGGAAAGTTCTGTTATTTCTGGTTAGTAAGTTGCACTAGTTTATGTTTATATTTTCACATCTGAGCTATATTTCAATCGATTAGCATGCATTACTTGGTTGAATATGATTTTTTGCAATTTGAAGCAACAGTGAGTGCGGTAATATTAGCTTGTGGTTCATTTGGATTTGCCAACTATCACCAATGCAACATCAAAACAAGGAAAGATATTAAAATTTGAAATTGCTTGTTTCATGCGTTCAATATGGCTACTACTCATTCTATGCTGTCTATACCGAACCATATGACCAAAATTTGAGTGATATGCGCTATGATATATTTTTGGACTTCTGGCGTTTGTAGAGACACAAAATGCAGTGAGGATTGGTGATTTTTTTTAATGCAGAGAGAGAGAGAGAGAGAGAGAGAGAGAGAGAGAGAGCGAGGGAGGGAGGGAGGGAGTATGTGTGTGTGTGTGTGTTTCTGAGGGTTAGGGTGGAAGATGGTTGTGTGCCTGCTGCTGGAAATATAAATTATATTTGATTCAGTCTCTTCTCTTGTATGGATCAAGTGGTATGCTCACTTTTATTTCTTATAAGGTCTCACAGTTCAGCATCAATGTCTGAACATGTGCTCTTATCCAAAATTAGTAACTGTCTCCCCTTTACCACAGCTCGCTTGGGTGGACCAACTCCAATACTAGACAAATTTTACTTTTTGGGTTGTCTAAATTTGGGTCAACTACTCGAGCCAACTACATAGCCAAGAGAACACACTTGCCGAGCCATCCTGTGGATGTAGCCGAGCCAGCCCATTATCCTCCACATCTTCGTCATTTCTTCATCATTTCGTGTGTCGTTTTCTTGTATCTCTGTCTCTTCGAACACTACCTTCCCATGCCAACTGAAACATTTGCATCTCAATAATTCCGCCAGTTCGCTGTTGTTTCACCAACAGACAGCCAGGTCGAATTTCACTTATAGCAATGCCTATGATACTTGTCTCCTTAGTGATCTTACCTTGTGTGCAACATAGCCGTCTGGATTATTTTTCACTTTTTTATTGTTTGAATTTGAAGTAAAGGCCTTATATATATGTATCATGTATGATAGTATAAATGTTGTGAATATATTAGTATATTTTTATAGGATATTATAATTATCACTCACATGGTGCAAATAAACATAATATACTAAGCATTGTGTCTATTACTTTATGTAGATTGCCAATATTGTAGCTTGGCAATCAATGTGGTCCACACACGCCCTTACATATCATCCCCATTACCAATAACATATTTACATCATAAACCTTTTGTCTACATTGCAGACTCTACACACAAACATGTAGGAAATGCATTCAGTATAGTCACACTGATTCAATAGACTAACTTGGAAGACCATGCTTTAAAGGTCGCAGTGTACCGTCAGTTGCCTTCCGTGCTTGTGCCGAGGTCAATCTTGCATTCTTCTCAATACCTCAACTCATCCTACTGGTTATGTCATTATGGATTGATGAAAGTGCATAGATTTACGGTCTTAATGAATACTAGCACCAATAAGTGATGTTATATAAAAAGGGACATATCTTTAATAATAGTCGTAATACCTTCGGTGTCACACCATTTCAGTGTCAACGCGAACTACCAAAATACCCCCTCCCCAAATAAATGTTGCTAAATTTTAATATTACTAAAAATATAATCTAACAAATAAATTTCATTTACTAATTTTAAATGCCCATCTACTAATATTATTAGATCATAATACCACTCATGGTTATCACGGCGGTAAGTCGAGTCAAGTCGACGGAGGTCCAATTAGTCGACTAGTGGACTAGTCGTAGACTAGTCGATAAATAAATAAATATATACATATGCATAAAAATTCAAACATGTGCATAAAAATTTAAACATGTAGTAACCATAGTTTTATAAACCGTGCCGCTAGTTAAACCGTGGAAGCTTAAGGTCGGAGGTTTTGATGGTTGGACCGGTCGAACCGTAAGAACCGTAGACATACACATACCAATATGCAGCTAAAATGAACAGTTTTGAGCAAAGTTGAGTTGTATCAGTCCCACATTTCAAAATAATGTGGGTACTCTTCCATTTTTGTGTATAAGTATGTCCCATCCTGGTTCAAAACTAAAGCAGCTGGCTTCAATGCATTGCATGTGCTGCTGTGTCCCATAAAATTTAAGTATTTATTATAAAATAACCAATTCTTGGCTTGATTTCTGGTTCAGAATTACGCGTTTTTTGACCTGTTTAATTTTTTTTGGGGTTTTGGGCCCAAATTTGGAACTAGTCGATTAAGTCGACCGCTAGTCGACTGACTAGTCGCGACTAGTCGCTCCTTGTCGATCAAGTCGACCGACATATTGACAAATTTCATGTCGACAGTCCTATTCGATGACTTAGGGCCGACTGACCGACTAGTCGACGACTAGTCGCGACTAGTCGGTCGCCGTGATAACAATGATACCACTTAAAAGTAGCATCTAGCACACAAACTTTATTTTCAAATTCATTTTATATTAATTATAGAGCTGCAATTTTAAACTAACAAAAAATAAATGCCACAGCATAATAAAACTTAAAGCTAACTAAATATGATTTGAATGCATAAACATAAATATTTACGCAAATAATTTTCTCTTAAATTGTTAAATGTAGCAAATATTCATGGGTGACGCGCGCGTCCTAACTCTCGTTGTCGTAGACCCATTAATTGTTTGGATGTTAAGAAAAAAGTAAAGTTTAGGTCAATTCCAATCGAGTTAATGTGAGATCTTTAATAACATAACTCAGCATAACCAGATAAAGATTTTCTACGTATGATTAGATATCATAGATGCAAGTCATGCCTATGATACACATCATTGTTGATGGTTCGTATATTAGTTTCAAGTTATTTTTTTCTTTCAAAATGTCATAAAAATTTTGGTTGTTGGTTTACGTTTTTTTGGGGTAAAATTGGGTACTTAGATGCATATTAGTCAAGGCGCTAAGGCACAAAAAGGCGCAAGCATTGAGCCTGGGGCTTTTCTGAGCCTTGGGCTTTTTTGTGAGCCTTTTATATAAGTTTGATCTGCTATTTTACTAGCTACAAATTAATTTTTAAATGATATTTTATAATTCATTCAATTATCTACATATTTTATTAATAAGATTTAAATTTTAAACCACATTTTATAATTTATTGAACAATTAAATTTTTTATTTAACTATTTATAAACAAAATTTTGAATTTAGAAACAAAAAGCCTCAAACTACAAAAAAGCGCACTCAAACTGCAAAAAGGCGCAAGCCTTGAGCCTTGGGCTTTTCTGCGCTTAGGCGCGCCTAAGAGCGTGCCTTGATAACTATGCTTAGATAGTAATACGCAAGTACTACAGATTTTATGTTGTATATAACATACTACATAGAAAGTAAGTTCAAATCTCGCAGAGTGGGATGCAAACTTGTGGCATCTTGCACCATGCTGAAGTGCCTTAACCAGTTGGACAATGATTAATGGTTTATGATATATCAGTTATCCACAAAATATTGGAAGTATCATATTGATATTTGATGCAACAAGACAAATATCGCTATTTTGTAAAAGAAGATAATATTTCATATTTCTACAAAAATCTCTTTTACATAACTGTAATAACAAACATTTCACCAATTATTTAAAGTGCTACAAGAAGAATATTTATATATTTTATCATGTGTTTTATTAACTTGTCAATAAACATATACTATTCTTTCAGCAATGTTATAACGTTGTATGGTGGTCTTGACCAGTATTAAATACTTAGCATATGATTAATGTTACCTTACCTTGCTTGCAATAGACTAAACGAGGTTTTAAATCTCCCTCATCTCGCTGGAGATAGGAATATGATATTTTATCCGAAATCCGAGATTTGATAGCTTTTTCTAGTTATAAGTGTTAAATCTTTTTCATTTTAACCGAAATACAATCCGAGATTTTCTCCAAATCCGAGGTTTGGAAAATTGAAATTAGATATGGAGTTTTTAATCCTTGACATTTTAATTAATTGGTTTATATTTATTAATCGAAATGTTGAATTTTGCAACATGTTATTGCACTTCTATGATAGATTGGTTAAGGAAGTGTTGCAGATGCATAAGTTTTGATGGTAAGACCATTTATTGTCATCTTGACCAAGACCCTTGGTATGGAACCTCAACAAAACAAGCCATAAAATTTTGGTGAAATTCTCATTTTCCATATATCGACCTAGATATCAGTATCATGACTGATATCTCGATCAATCTATATATCATTTTGATATTTTAAAAGAGAATTAAAGGAGTTAAAATTCTATATGGAGAGAAAGAGGAATTCATATCTAATATCAATTACGCAAAATCAACAAGTAAATATTCTTGCTCAATCTCTTTCATATGTGATGGGGAATTATTTTCTTTTCGTTTTTTACATAGGTGAATTTTGTCAGCTTGTTCGGTTTTAAAGTTGTAAGATGTTTTGATTTTGTTAGAAGGAAAGTTTTGTGATTTGACGTTGATTTAATTAGCTAGAGGATTAGATTGATTCGTATGTGATTTTTGATTTTGTAAGGGATTCAGTTTATGAAATTTTTAAAATTCGTACGTATTTAGTTCGAAATTGAACGATGAGATGATTTAAATCAATTAAGAACATCTACAAATGGGAATGAACAAATTGTGAAAGAGCGAGTCAAACAAGTTAGAACTATTTTCAAGGTAGTATGTACATATATTATTGTGCGTACAAATATATATATATATATATATATATATATATATATATATATATATAGGGTTTCTTGAATGTAAATCCAAGATAACCATCCAATATGCTATGACAATAAAGCCATCAAAAAATAATCGAATTTGAAAAGCATAAAACATCACTGGAATTATTCATCTTTTGCAGCAAAATCACAAGATTGCAATTTACTAAAGAACCCTATATAGAGGTGTAAATGAATCGGATTGGGTCGGACACCAGTCTGAAGACGAAAGAATCTTCGCATCCTGTCCTATAAAAGATTCAGACAGTCACACAACAGACATGGTTTAAATACGAACTTCGTTTGTATGAGCCAAACACATGATGCAACAATGTAAGGATAGCATGAAATATTAGATATTCTTGGATGTACATATTTTCAATTTTCTTTCTTATTCTAATTAGTGAACTAAATAAGAATCAGAAGGAGATGACATGTCGCTTTATAGCTTCGTACCGAGCCGGATGTTAAGACACTCATATAGAATTTAAACCCCTAAACCTGGACTTTATCTTTCATTTATTGTGGTATAAAACAATGCTTTAGCTAATAACGAATTCATTGATTATGTGAGAAGGATTCTCAATTGTAGAGCTGTAAATGAACTCCTTTGGATCTCTGTTTTGGATTGGAAGTTTGGGTTGTTATGAGTGGAGTGCTAAGCGATACTCTTTTCGAAATTATAAGTTGCTAATAATTACGAATTTTAAAAAGGCACTGAGTGCCACTGTTATCACGTCGACGACAAGTCGACCAGTCGGTCGATCAAGTTCGACAACAGTCGACTTGTTCAATTCGACGACATCGAGACTTAGGATTCGATTTAGGGTTCGAACTGAGATTTAGGGTTCGATGTCGATCTGAGGTTTCGATTTAGGGTTCGAACTCAAATCGAGACTTATATACTTACCTGATTTTGGTTGAGAAGAAGGGAATCTGGTCGTCGACTTCATGCTAGAAAGAACGAACGTTACTTTTCTTCATCTGATTTTTTTTGGCAGCGGAATGCGAATTGCTTTTTTTGCTCTTTCGTTGTTTTTTTAACCTTCCGTTGCCAGAAAGGATGAGTTTTTTGCGCTAGGGTTTAGTGAAATTATAGGCTGGGATGTTTTAGGTTGGACTGGGTCATTTTTATATTGCGCAAATTAACTTTTATTCTATTTATTTTATGCTTGGACTGAGTTGGGCCTATTTCAATTGAATAATGGTTACTTAATAATTAGAACAATCCCCTATTACATTTTTAATATAAATATATGTATATAAAAGACTTGTCGACTAGTCACGACTAGTCGGACGATTTGTCGACTAGTCTTCTAGACGGTAGTGGCTCGACTTGGCGTCGTGATAACCTTGCTGAGTGCTATAAAACTGTTTTGCATCAAGATGCAAATCTCATGGATATGGTAACTTCTACGTTGTGTAAAGAACAACTGGAGATGAGCATGCGGTATTTAAGTTTAGTCAAGTTGTTTATGATGAGATCATAGTTATGAATGGCGCGCTACACCGCGCGCTATGGCGCACGGCGCCGCGCGGCATCTGCGCCATTTCTTCTTGCGACGCGGCGCATATGAGAAGGCGCGGCAAAAGGCGCACGGCGCAAAATGGCGCGTCCTTTGTTTTGTTTTTTGTTTATTTTTTCATTTTTTGCATTTCACATAAAATTATTGTTGATCATATTATTGCGTTTGCTAACGTTTTGTATTTGGTTTTCATTTATTTTGTGGGTTCTGATGGATGGTTTTTCTACGGTTCTTTTTCCTTGATGACAAACAGATATATCGATATTGAAAATATATTCTATTTTACGTAGTACTCTTATACCAAATGTAATATTGCTTGTACAGAAAACGTGTATTTCAATTGATTGTGTATTTTATTTCAAACAGTTTGTAGATGTACCATATAGATTATCAATAAATATTTAGCATTTTTTTTTTTTGCATAAAGTTATCAATTGCATCAGAGAAACAATATTACCAATCAATAAGTTGTTCTTCGTCACTAATTGTCCTTTATGTTGCTAAATATAACCACACCATAACAATTAAAAGACTTGATATAATCTAATTGTCCTTATGAATCCGTTGATGCAGATGTTGATTTGGACAATATGATCGTTGAATCGGATTCGGAATTCTAGTTTATTAGTAATATATGTTATTATTTTGGATTTTGAAAACTATTATGCTTGAAATTCTATGCGAATGATGTCAAATATGATGATGTTTCTTTTTGCAAAATAGTAGAAACTTTGATTGCATATGTTTTAGCAAAAAATTACTGTACTTTTAAATTTGTTGTTATATGTTAAATAAAAAAAACAAAAATGCGCAGTAAATGAGAAAGGCGCGCGCCATTTGCCGCGCCGTGTGCCAAGGCTCCAGACTGATGTTGCGCCTTTTTGCGCCGTGCGCCATTAATAACTATGGATGAGATAATTAGACTCAGCCAAACATGATACTACACTTGCCTGGTTCTATTCAGCTGAGTGCTATGTTTAACAATGATACCACTTATATGCAGGCAATACAAATTGGCTTTTTTGTTTAAAACTTTATAAACTATTACGGAGACTGCTGTGAATATTTAGAACGCTACAGAGCAACTTAAATTTTTGAACAAATTTATTTCCGTACGAACCTCTTGTTAATTGATTGACTTTTGAGTAGAGCTTGAAAAAATTTTCTATCCAATATATCTTGGATTCAAAATGAAAATACTGGACTTAGCTTTGTCATTTATTATCAAATATAGGTCTACTAGATGATTTGGAGCAACTATTGAAAGGCATTGCCATGATGAAGGAGCTTACACTCCGTACCAGAGATCATTTAGTTTCTTATGGGGAGCGCATGTCGACAAGGATTTTTGTGGCTTATTTGAACAAAATTGGTACGAAAGCAAGACAGGTATGCTGATTATCTACAGATCTGATTCTGCGCGTTCTGTTCAGTTGATACTTACGTTAAGCTAAGGATACTGGTGATATTTCTGATTGTATAGCAGGTAAGGGAACCATTATTCTGATGAAAGATAGTTATTATATACACTAAATAAACAATTGCATAGGTACATGTATACACAAGTTTCTGTGTATGTAGATTGTCACCCCCTGAATGATGTCTTCTTTAGTCTCATAACATAATCCAGTGTAACCAATGGATATTTACGATTATAACATGAGCCATGGCAATGATATTTAACGACACTTTATGTCATTAACCAATGGCATCAACAATTTATGTTTATTGATTGATTAATCCAATGAATTATATTAAGTATGTTTGGCAACATACACTTTCAGATGCCATGCATATCCAAAATTATTTTCAAATATCGAATATCCGTGTCTGCAAATACATACGGATATTAGATATCTATCTGCTCTGCTTATAATTAATAATGTCAGAAAGATAAGTGAATTTTTTTCATCAACATAAATAAATTTCCCTTTTTTTACATAATACGTTGGTAATAGTCAGTTTTCGATAAAAAATATTCGTTTATGCATGTCTTAATATGAATTATTACCATGATAAAATAGCGTTTATCAATCATTTTATATAGTATATGTATAGTCTCAACTATTGTCTTAATAATAAGACGGATGCATATTTTTCGGATATGAATGCTGTTATATCTATATCCCTTTTTTTTTTTTTTGGGATTTTAGACAATTTTCATTTTTTGGATATAGATACGGACGGATATAAGATTTTTTTGGATACTTACTGACGACCATAATATTAAGGACCAAAGATGGGATTCATTTAAGGGGATGCAAATCCTGCTTCTCTCTCTTAATAAGCCCTTAAAATGAGATGATATTCACAAGTATGCGTTATAATGTTGAAACAAATCAATTTTTTAGGAAATCAACATCCTCTCTAATTATAAAAAGTTTTAACACATTTGCAATACTATGCATAATACAACAACTGAGCTATTAATCCCAAACAAGTTGGGGTTGGATAGAGATAAAGTCCAAAACCAAATGATAGTTAATTTAAATGTAATAACAATAACAAGAGATTTGAAGGTGAAAACATAAATAAAGATAAAGTAAGTAATCAAATAAATAATAATAGTAATAATAGTGAATAAATAAAAAAAACCAAGGTGATGATGATGATAATAATAATGGTAAGATATCGAAGACCAATATCATATCTTATGCCCTTGTTGACTAGTCTTATAACCTAATACTTACGGCAGTCTCCATAAACTAAAGGTTCTGATATGAATCACAAATTTCCATGCACTTCTGTTTGACATTAGTTTTTAGATATATTACAATTTGTTAAGTCCTTTTTTACTACTTCATCTTCTGTCATCCTTGGTCGATCTCTATCATTCTTTGAGCATTCTGTGCGGTCTATAATTCCAACGCACACAAGTGCATCGTGAGGTCTTTATTGGAAATGTCTAAACCATCTCAAGTGGTGTTGGACTAGCTTTTTTTCAGTTTGTGCAACTCTAAATTTATCCCTAATATCATTATTTCTAATTCGATCTCGTGTGATAATGCCCACAGCTCCATCGTAGCATACACATCTTTGCTATACTTATCTTCTAGATGTATTGTCTTTTATTAGGCCATCATTCTGCATTATATAACATCAGAGACCTGACTGTTGTTTTGTAGAACTTTCCTACGCACATAATATGGTGTTAAATTTAGCAACAACTCATTTTAACCAGTTGCTTGGTCTTTCGTAATCCATATCATGTTTCAGATATACTCTCTGTTTCAATAGTTGCTATACACACACACCGAGAGTATTTTGAAACTAATTGTGTAGCAACCTCTATTCGCTTGATGGTGATTTCATGTCAGATATAACACACACACACACACACACTCACACACACACACACACACACACACACACACACACACACACACACACACACACACACACATATATATATATATATATATGTATACTTATCAAACAGTTAGGGTTGAATCGTACAAGGGTTGGATCAGTATTGGCCCAACTTTATTTTTGGCTTAGTGCATTTTAACCCATCTAGTAAATCAGTTAATCTGACCCAATTTACTTAATACGTGGATCATACATTTAACCCATTGAACAATTTAAATTAGATTTGGCTTATATAACAGAACTAAAACTCATTTCTTTTCCAGTTGAATTTCTGGGAAATTAAAATTTCAAACTTATATTCTAATTTTCAATCAAATTTCAAAATTTCGTGTTGTAAGATTATTTTAGATGTTCAAACTTTCAAATTTAATGTTAAAATTTCGAAGAACTCAAAATTAGCAAATATGATTTTAAAATTCAGATTTATATATAATATTCAACTTTTTCGAAATTTGGATTTTCAAAGAGCGCTTAAACTGGCAATTGGTAATATGCTCTAGGCTTAATTACTTAAGGCCATGGGCTTGAAATCCGGGATTTCAAAGTGCTCTATACCATGCATTTTCAAAATCTAGCCATAGTCTAATGTTTGATTGTTGGGTCAAATTGAATAAGAATACCAATCAACATCTATTCTTTCATGGGTTGTTTGTACTATATTTCAGATTGAGTTGTCCTTTGAATAACTATGTGAATCAGGAATATTAATAGATTCATTTCAGTTTTCATGATTTTTTTTACTACATGCTTTGAACTTGGGATCCATCATTTTTTTCTTCAGGCTGAGGTCTTACCAATTTATGGATTGGGTTGAATTCTGTTTTTTATTTTTATTTTTTTCCTAGTCGTTTTCGTTCAATACTATGGTTGTCTAGCCATAGTCCAATTTATAATTTTAAGCCAAAAGGGGGAGACATAACAGTGGAGTATGAATATTTGCGTTGGGTTAACAAATACTATGGCATGTCTAGTTGAGCTCATCAAAGACCACCAAAAAAAAAAAAAAAAAAAAGTACACCATTTTAAGTAGGTTAAGAAACACTATACCTACATTTCGGTCAGTTGCCAGTTAAATTCGGTCCATTCCATGTGCTTATAACATTTCAATAGGATCTCGAGAATCAAAATTACCTTTGTATACTCTGAATTTGGATCGAACCTAGAAAGCTAGACCACATAGTTCATGCAAATCACATGGTGTAACATCCATTGTCATTACAAACACTCGAATCCATGGCTTCTTGTCATCCATCTTTATGTCTTACAAACTGTGTCACCCAGCAAGTTTTCACATATGCTTTTTGTTTCCAAATTTAACACGCAAAACCTTTCTTTTGTTAAAACCTTTGAAGTTACCCCTGAAGAATTATTTTCAATAGTTTTTTATCAATCAAAATCCCTGAAATTTAGTAACATTTTTGCACAACGTTCCATGGGAAGTTTGATTCTTTCCCAAGTATTTGAATTTTTGCAAAATGTGCGTTGATTTCCAGGTTATCGGAAACCTTTGCCATAAGAGTGGAGTTCAAATATTTGCGAGAGAACTACAAATACTTACATTTTTTATTTGAGATGTTTGCAACTTGTATTGAGTATTCTTTTGCCGATTTGATATCTTTTTATAAAATGAGTTGTTGAAAAACACACGAAGAGGAAAACAAATTGAAAAGAGCGGTGTTATTGCAAGCTTTGTTGTCAAAGTGCTCGCCTAGGCACACCTAGATGCCAAAAAGTGCCAGTCGCCTGCCCGGATCTTTTTTGGGGTTCAAGGCGCCGTTCATGACCGAGGCACCATGAAGGCGCCCAAAGTGCTTAAATACTTGAAGCTTGAAACATTGAAAAAAGCGAGCTTTTTTCAGATTTGAGGGGAATGAAATATTTGTAGTTTCAGCCCAAAATCCAACATAAAATCAACCATCTAGTTCCAAATCAATGTCAGTTTTATCTCAAAGCAGTCTAGGAAAAAATGACACAACAAAAAGGAGGAAAAAAAAGGTCCAGCAACCGATTCGACCCTTGATCTGCCACCTGCCACTGCCACCGCCTGCCACCGCCTGCCACTGCCGTCGCGGATGCTGCATCAACCCAAATATTGATAACTATTCCTCTTCTAAAATCTGAAGTTTACTGTACTGAATAGGATAAAGTAACTATCTTAAGTTATTTGAACTGTTTTTAAATTTCTATTTCAATTTAATATCTTAATAACCGATGTTGACTATTTTATCTTATTTAAATCTGACTTTAATTCAAGTTTTCAAATGATCTAAATATGTTTTTAAATTTTAAACTGATTTGACCAGTAAAATAGTTTAAATTATTAAAATAGAACTTATTTATGTATTAGTAATTGATCTTTAGAATTTAGATTGTAATATTTTAAAGCTATAAAATTAATTTCAATTTAAGTTTCAAATGATTATTTTATAACTTAACTCTTAGATTTTAGACCTGATTTTAAAGTTTTAAACCTGATTTAATTTAACTTTTAGATTTAAATTATTTGAAATTGATCTATCAAAGTTTTATAACTGACTTCCTTTTAAGTCTTAAATTATTTTGAAGTGCATGATTCAGTTTTAGTAGCAGTTTTAAGCGCGATTTTTGGCTTGAAAGCAGGAAAAACAATGCTCAAGGCGTCTAAAAGCGCGCTAGGGCTGGCCTAGGGCTTTTTGAGGGTGTTTTTGCCTCGACAACTTTGATTTCAAGTTATTTTTCTACGTTCATATTAATGATTTTGAATATTTAATGAAATATTGGTGTAATGTAAAATATCATTGGGAAATGATGTTATTGTACTACTGTGAAATTTTTTAAGGATCGTGGCCAAACGTCTCCTTTAATATTTCATAAGATGATATCAGTCTTAGTTTATGCTAGCTGAAGATAGACAAATTTTATATACTACATGCATGAAACATTTTCATGAATTTGTTATTTGGATTAATCATAACACTTGAGTTGGATCGGTTCACGTAGTGGGAATTAATTATGAGTTATGCTATTTTGTATTAGTGTGTCTCTTTGGTGTGTTTGTGAATTAGTGTTGCTGTTATATGCAACTAAGAGTAGTTGAGAGTACTTCCAACTTCAATCCTGTAGTTCTTTTAAACCTGCTCGTGCTTTTCCAAACATAATAATAATTATTTTATTGTCATTTGTACGATAAAAGCTATTACAGATCACATAAAAATTGCTGTAATTTGTTGCAACAGATAAGTTTTTTATCCATGCACGGGTCCGATACATGTGTAGTGCACATAAGGTTCTTATTTTTCCCTTTACATGTGATAAGGTATCACACAATTCTTATGTGATATCTTGCATTCTCCCTACAATAGTTTTGAAAGGTAATTGTGACATATTTTGAATTGCTGGCTTGAAAGTACTCAAAAAACACGCTCTTTAATATCTTTTCTTGTCAGCTGTATATTTATAAATATTTTATACATACACATACATACATACATACACATACATACATACATACATATATATATATATATATATATATATTTGTTTGAGAGTGCTCATAAAATGTTTATAATTTACAGTATGATAACTGAATTGGTTGAAAAGGTTACAGTTCGTCAGATTCCCAAAGCACTGAGCCAGGGCTCGATATTGCAAACCTTTTTGGAGGCCTGAGATGGCTGCAGTTTTCCCCTATACAAGTTTAACTTGTTTAACTATTATGGATCGATTATGCTAGGAAGCCCAGAAAACAAGGCCAAAAAAGTGCGGAATTCACGGGGGAACGTTTATTTTACAAGATTTATTAAATCCGCACTGTTCATTTCTCAAACCCGACGATCTGCCCTAAATACTTTCGGGATTTCTAGCATTTTTTTATTATGATCTGCTCATTAGTCAGGCTCAGTTTGTCTATGATGTGAAATTTTTATCATGAGAACCTGCCATAACTGTCGTACGATTTTCCCCTTTTGACACAAGTTTCTAGCTCATCAAAACCTAGCAGAGGCTCCCTTTATAGGGGGCCTTGACACAGAAAAATGCTACTTTGTAAGGACTAGTGTTCTCTATTGTCTTGTATGGCCATTTGATATTCGAAAGTCCTTAATCCTTTTCTTTTACATGTAATTATTGAATTTCTTTAGTATTTAGAAGCGTATCATTAAGTTGTACCTAACTTTTTGCAGTATGATGCCTTCGATATTGGTATCATAACCACAGATGATTTTACAAATGCTGACATTCTTGAAGCAACTTATCCTTCTGTCGCAAAACGATTGCATGGAGATTGGAATGCTGATCCTGCAATTCCAGTTGTAACCGGCTTTTTGGGAAAGGTAAAATAACCTTTTAAGCAATCTGAATTGTGGCTGGCATACTTGTCTCTACCGTTAAATTTATATAGACAGTATTTTGTTTCAGGGTTGGAAATCTTGTGCTGTGACAACTTTAGGAAGAGGTGGTAGTGACTTAACTGCCACAACAATTGGTAAAGCATTAGGTTTACGAGAGATACAGGTCAGTTGAACTGCCTTTTATCTTGCATTCTTTCTTTTCAACTGTTCTATGGAGACAATAACAATTTAGATGGACGGAAAAATCAAAGACTGTAATGTTTCTCTTCTAATTGTCATTTGGAGACCCTGGCTATGAAAATATTAACCAGACTGTTACACCTATTTTAATTATGGGAGTTTAGGTTGTGTGCTTACCAGAAGATATTGGAAAAAAAACTGTTTTTCAGTTATGTCACAAATTGCCTATATTCTATATTACTGCAGTCTAAATACCATTTCCTGCTTTGTATTATTTAACCAGGTCTGGAAGGATGTTGACGGTGTTTTGACATGTGATCCTAATATCTGCGCAAATGCCAGACCTGTACCATTTTTGACATTTGAGGAAGCAACTGAACTAGCCTACTTTGGTGCACAGGTAAAGATAAATAGTATTTGATGCTGGCCTTACTTCTGTTTTAATGGCTTTGCATTTTCTTAATCTATGTCTATTATGCAATCTTTTTGTCCATTCCTCTAGTTGCTTGGGCGTATACATAATGTGTTGCTGAATGGAATTGGATCATCATCATCATTGTATATTTGCCTTCTGTGAATATGACTACGTAGTACACAGTGGAAATGTGATAGAGTTCTAAAATAAATTAGATTATTGCGTGTTTCGTTTCTATTCAAACAGAGGTTTGTTTTTTAAAAATAAAATTTGAACTTAGAAATGTTTATTTGCAATATTCAACATATTTAAAACATAGACTATAATATGTATGTTAACATTTACAACATAAATCAAATATGGTTGAAAACAATTATTTATTATGTTAACTAGCATTTATGTTAACTGCATTTGAATACCAGCTAATGTAGGATCCCAAGGTGACTTGATTCTATACAAGTTGGGAACCTTGTAATGATTAATAAATTAAATAGAAACATAAAGGAACCATAATTGTAGTAAAGAGGGCGACAAACAATTGTACTTCCAGATCAAATTTCACTTGTTACTTACTGGAAAAACATAAAATAGCAATGGGACATGCTGTCTGTAGCTAATAAAATCGTACAAGTTTATGTTAGTGTTACATGTATAATTTTTTTGTAATGCAAAGCTTTGAATCCTGATGTGTTTGGCGTTCATCTTACAACAATATCACGTACCTGTATTCAGGTTTTGCATCCCCAATCAATGCGACCTGCTAGAGAAAGTGATATACCTGTTAGAGTAAAGAATTCATACAATTCAATGGCTCCTGGCACTCTCATCACCAAAACCAGGGATATGACTGGGGTTTGTAACTAAATATATGTTTACACTTTATTCAATAATTTGCACATTTTAGCATGCGAAGTTATATCCTTCATTCTTTTAGGCTGTATTAACCAGCATCGTCTTGAAATCAAATGTAACAATGCTGGATATTGTGAGCACCCGTATGCTTGGACAGTATGGTTTCTTAGCTAAGGTAGAATCTAACCTTTATCCTCGAAAAATTACTATTTTAGTTGCTTTAAAAGGAAGATGGAAGTTGATTTTGCAGTAAGTCTTATGATGCTAGGTCTTTGCAATATTCGATGAGAACGATATTTCCGTGGACTGCGTTGCTACCAGTGAAGTTAGTATTTCTCTAACTTTGGACCCCTCAAAATTGTGGAGTAGGGCTTTGATTCAGCAGGTAGCCTGAAATTTGAATATTAAATTTTTATATGCATTTAATTGAGTTGACATTGGTTTATATATATATTTATGCTAATTGTAGATGGTTAAAACCAAATTTTGGTGATATTTCGCCGTTTTATGCCATATTGGAAAATCTGATTATGTGGTATGCATTGCAATTTAACAGAGATAACCTTGCAGGAACTGGATCATGTGGTAGAAGAACTAGAAAAAATAGCAGTAGTTAATCTTCTTCAACATCGATCTATAATCTCCCTCATTGGGAATGTACAGCAGTCATCTCTAATTCTAGAGAAGGTTTGTGCGCTTGGCCTTTTGAAAGTTAATTTTGTTAACAACCCTATATTTTTTTAATCTTATTTGTAACGATGTCATAATATGATTAGGCATTCCACGTTTTCCGCAAGAATAATATAAATGTGCAGATGATTTCTCAAGGAGCATCCAAGGTATACATATCCATGGTTGATCTTGCATTCTACCTTTTCTTTTGTGTAACGTTGTACGTGTTTTATTGTTATATTTTTATCCCTTGGCAGGTGAACATATCGTTGATAGTGAATGATAGTGATGCTAAACAATGTGTTAGAGCTCTACATTCAGTATTCTTTGAAAATAATCAGCTTTCAGAAACAGAAGCTGATGTTTCACTTAATGGTGCTCTTTTGCATTCATAAAGGATTTGAGATGTTGATACGATCAAAGTGCTAAGTGTTCTTTTTGATCTGAAAAAATTGCAGCAATATCTGCAGTGCTACGAAGAAGACATACTTTCACTGTCTGATTGCCAATATAGCTATTAAGGCATTATTTTATTTCAGTTTCTTATTTGGTGGGGTTATTACCTCAAGTATAATGTTTTGTTACTGTAGTTTACCTACCAATCACCATTGTGATTGTTAAGTATTTTTGACTATTTTTGTAGCTTATTGAAAAAGTTATGGCGGCCATTTTATTTTAAAAGTAGAGTTTGGCTTTAGAACCACTGAGGCTGAAGAGAACAACGTGTATTCCTGAGAACTTTGAACAACTCTTGTATTAATAATTATTTTTAAGTATTGTATTAATATTCATCAGCTATTCAGTAACTAATAATAATTATTTTTCCATGTTATAATTGGTGGGGCTCTTTTTTTTCTGGCGGTCTAGGCAAGTTTTGTACTTGCATCTTTATAATTGGTGGAACTTTGATGTAGGTTTGTCAAAATTTACCTATATCCATTTATTTAACTCATTTACCCTTTTCACAACCTTGTTGGGTCAATTCATTCATCAATTTTTATTAAATAAACAATAAAAAGATTACCTGTTTTTAAATGGATTATTGATGGATAACCTATCTTACCCATTCAACTCTATATATCAAAGTTGATAAACTCTCAGTTATAAAATATAAATTTTCGAAATTTTGAATTTCCAAAATTTTTGTATTGCAATATTTTAGATTCCAAATTTTCGTATTTCAAAGTTTCAAAATTAAAGTTTACAACTTTCAAAATATCATATTTTTAAATTTTAAATATTCCAAAATTCAAATTTTTAATTTTTAATTTTCAAGTTCAAATTTCATATTTTAAAAATTTGAACTTTAAAATTTAAAATTTTCAGATTTTAAACTTTAAAGTTTCAAATTTGAATTTTTACAATTTTAATTTTGAATTTTTAATTCTTTTTTCCAATTTTGACTTGCAAGTACGGAACACTCGGATACTTCGTCTTTTAAACGAATGCTAGGTTTCCCAAGATGATTAATGGTTGTATGTAGAAAATAACAAAATACATTTAGATGGGTTAAATGGATAACCCACATGATAGGTGGGTTGGATTAGGTAAATCATTATGTTAAATAAGTCAAAATAAATGGGTTGTAAACGAGTTATGTCAAATTTTACTTGATCCTCATACGACCCTACTCTGATTTCGAATTTCTTTGTTGTATTAGATTGCTTGCGCTTATCGAATGTTACTAGAATTAATGCAACTTGTGTATTTGGAAAGATTTTTTTATGGAAAATGAACATAATATTTGGACGAAGTTGTGTTGGAAATATTGAGAGAATTTTCCGTAAGGACCCGTTATTTTCTCCGATTTAAAATTTCGATTTAATCAAATTTCGTCTTGAATTTTAACAGTTGAATTTAACGACGGAAATTTGATATTTGGTAAGCGTCCATTAAAACATAGCAAGTGGTAAATTTTCATCGGAAAATACGGAAGTTCGTTTGATAACGTTATTCTTTTGTGAATTAATTGGATATATGATTTTATATTTCTTTTGAATTATAGAGTAATGTGATTTACTACTATTTTTTACAAACTCGGTTAACTCTGGATTTGATACTTAATAAAAATTTACTCTGCTGGACTCATCAATGATGAACATTTAGATTTTTTTTTTTTAATGTAATTTTTTTGTGTTTTGTTAATTTATATTTGGTAAACTTAGGACATGAATACTCTTACGAAGTGGCTCACATTCAGTAATTCTGTTGAAGTGGAGCCTAACTACTACATGCAAAGGTAAGGAGCACATACTTTACTGTAGTCTCGACAGTCCTATTAGTGATGGAGTGTTGGAGATTGAGTTTGTAGTGTGCTCAATCAAATCGAAATATCCAATGAAATGCTTTACTTCCCTAATTCAGTTCTTAGTCTGTGTACCTCATATATTTAATTGTACATATGCCATGGTTACTGTCATTAGTTATAAACAACATTAATTAACAACATATGCATTCAATTATTGACATTATGCACCATCACTAAAGTATAGGCTACTTGATTAAGGTATGGCTGTCAACAGATGCTTTTTGTAACCCCCCAACTCTATACTCGCGTTAGCCAAGGCCATTGCAAGCAATGGTGTCAACTAACCCGAAGAATAAAGCCATTGAGGAGCGACCATCTGTATATTAGCTTTGAACGAGTGTTAAACATATCGGATAATGTGGTCTTACTTTTTTCGATCTCATGAGGAAATCCGACACATTTATTTCAAGTTCAAATCTATTACACAGTGGCTATATGTAACACCCCTCTCGAAAAGCTAACACAGAGATCTTTTAGCATAGTGGTTAGTGCGTGGTGTTGCTTTCCGGGAGGTCGGGGTTTCGAATCCCGCGGTTGTCACATTTGGTATCATAGCCAGGTTCTGATACCACTGTAACAGCCCGCACCTCTGTTCGCGCAAGGTATTGTCCCCAACTTAGCCACGTATAGGTGTGGGGTTTTGTTCCTCAAAAGGCCTCGGCATTAGTAAGAGATGGACTCTACTATATAAGTACCCACTTCACACAGGCTTCCACGATATGGGACTTAGGGGTGTTACATTCTCCCCTCCTACAGAGCCCAACGTCCCCGTTGGCTCACAAACACCTCACCCAGGCGTTGTGGTATCGAAGCCAATACCCAGCCGGAATTGTGGCTCCTATGTGGACCACAACGGCTAGGTGAGGTGTTTGTGAGCCAACGGGGACGTTGGGCTCTGTAGGAAGGGAGAATGTAACACCCCTAAGTCTCACATCGTGAAAGCCTGTGTGAAGTGGGTACTTATACAGTAGAGTCCATCTATTACTAATGCCGAGGCCTTTTGAGGAACAAAACCACACACCTATACGGTGGCTAAGTTGGGGACAATATCTTGCGCGAACGAAGGTGCGGGTTGTTACACTATATATAATTCAGAATCAATATAAAATACATAACAATAAAATTAGAGTCAGACATAAATATTCACATCACTTAGACGGAAATAGATATGAATATAACACATCAGTATAAATACAAAGTTAGTGATCATAGTCGATTTACTATACAACAAAGAATAGGTACATGCTCTAGCCAAAAGAATATGTACACAAAGATGTCACTATCTCATATACATATAAAAATCAATAACTACAACTCGAATGGAGATAGCAAAAACCAAAAGTCAAGAAGTGGTCCCTGCTAGAATTCTTGAAGAAGCACCTGTAATACACGGTCTGATTCGAGTATTATTTATAAGAATAAACAATGAACGAATCAGTCTAGCTGTACTCATCATAATAAACCAAGATAGAAATAGAGATATAAGCAGATTATGACATGATCAATAACAACAATGATCACAAATAAATGTGAAGTCTCAGAAATGTCCATAATATATGTCAAAGAAAATCTCAGAGCTATATAAAAGATTACCACTCGCTAAAGATATATCTATTTACGAGAAATGATGTCACCCATCAAGTCAATGCATGGCTAGTTGGGTCACATCCAAGCAGGGCGTATTTCGCCGATCCGTAGAAAATTCATTTGTTCTTCTTTCGCTTCTGTATCTTACGGAATACGGTTGGAAGGCCAACAACCATGGATGATAATGCATTGGTACACTCTAGCTAAATGAGTGACCGGTCATGTGTGGCCGGTTTGCAAGATGTTTTTGTTAAACCCCAGTGTATCCCCTCTAGAGTGCACCGATCAGAAGTTGGTCTCATACCTTGTCATAGTTGGAATCCAATCTCCAATACGCGCCTTGCGGTTTTTAATTTTATACTATGTATGTAGAGCGTGAGATGCAAGCGTTCTACTATTTGGTTATTTATTTGATAGACACTGTTATAATATCACCGGATTTTCATATCAAAAATGTTTTGGGTTATAGTAAGGTAAAAACCGTCGATGTTTATGTGTGGGTTAGTCTTACTATTATCCTTTTCTTTCAAAAAGTTTTTCAAAGTTAAACAATATGGTTGGAGTTTACTTACACCAGTCTCATGACTGACCCAGAGTTTATTTTGTTTGTTTTACCCTAAACTCTTGGGTGCCCAAATTTGTATGGGCAGTCAAGTGTTTTTGGCTTTTACAGATACATTTGGAGGAGCTTGAAGCAGGAGGCTTCAACGTAAGTTATTTAGAGTATTTCCACTGTATCAAAATGTTGTATTGTACTCTGATGATGGTATGTATATCTAATACAAAATTTTGTATTTCAAAGGTTATATAATATAATATATTATATTCGTTCCGTTGTGGGATTCTGTGCTGTTATTTCTGTTCTTCTTCTATCATTTTCTTCTTTAACCCATAATGACTTGTATTTCTGTACAACTTGGGTTGGATGTGTGTTGTTTTTAGTCAACTCAGATGGTATGGATTTGCGGGCCGTCACAAGGGATCCGGTTTGAATTAAGTTTATTTGTAAGAACGCCTCCCAAATATTCACTACAAAATTAAGTCTAAACACGCTACATAATGATAATCAATCAAATAAAATTACAAAGAGCATTACTGTTCTCAATCTAACATGATTGGATAACACTAATTAACATAAATACAAACATAACACATAAATCCATCAGAACAAATCTTAATGAAATAACTTATAAATTTGAAGTACATGCTATTACTAGACTAAACAAATAACTCAAATAATTATCGTTCCCTATGCATTACGCGTCACAAACATCTATTATTGGTTGTATATGAATATATAACTCAAAGTTGGATTGTACCAACGTAAAAGAATGGTACCCAATAAGTTAAACTGTACTAAAAGGGAAAAATGGTTTGCTGGGAAAAATGACCAAAGGCAAGAACTATACTTCAATGGAAAATAGACTGAGTTCGGACTAGCAAGGCAATAAAGTTAATGCAAATCATGTTGAAATAAACAAATACAACAAAAGTGTTCGTAAAATGACCTCGGTGTATTCATATATAAGTAGGATTCACTAAAATGTGTACTTAATATTCAATACTCAACACCATATTATTTTAACTTAAACTTTTGGAAGCTGTACAAATGGTGCCAACGTGCTACACCTAATACCTGTGTGATCGCCCACCCAGATTCTTTTCTCCTAAAACCATACCTATGACATATGCAATACCTTAATGATATAATATAAGCGATTAGAATAACACCTTAATCAATATTTTAACAACCCATGATACCCACAAATGAATGATTAATACACAACATATTATAGGTTGTTGAAAATAACTCTAACCACAATTGCCTAACATTACATCTAAGGCATAATATAGGATCACAAAAACAAATTTATTTATAACTAAAATCGTTGATTGTTCACACCAATTTCACAATAGAAGTTTACTTATTTACTAACAACTAAATCCTCATAATTTTTATATGTTCAATGATTAGGCTTAATTAGGTAAAGTATTGAAAAATCACTATTAACCTATTTCGTTGAGACTTATGCTTAACCAATTTGGAATTCATATATGGCACTTTATACTTGTATATTTATTTATGTTTAAACTGCATTTCCCCCAGATATTAACATTAGTGTGAATTTAACCATCAGACTGTTAGTATTAGAAGTAACAAGTAGACGGTCTGTAAATGTTTTATATTCAGTAATGGGCTTATTAATCGCTTTCTGTTTTATGCAATTTGGCCCAATATTAGCCTATGTGGGTATATATATTACAACACTATTGTAACTGAGAGATTAACGCTTTGTATGCCTCATTTCTGTCAATACAAATTATTCTTCTTCTCTACATCATTTTCAAAGAATCAAGTTACATTCTAGTTCACATTTACTAAACTTTCTAATATGGTACCAGAGCAAATGATCTAACCGACACAGTCGCCATCCTCTTTCAACATCAAAGAGTTTTCTAATATGGTACTAGTGTCTTTGTTTGTCCTCTGCCTCTTACAAGTGGACGTAGGTTCAGTCCGAACCAAACCATTATAAATTGTTGTGTTCTCCACTATTTTGCATATTATATCGTATATTGTTGTGCTTATGGTAATCAACATTCCTTAACCTAATCTTTTTGACAATCACCTAACTACCCTTAATGCATTTCCTAGCTCTGATTAGTACTGATTATTGAATCCCTATCTCAAGGTAACTGTTGATTCTTAAGTCTCGTAAGTGTGATACTCACCTCTTGAAGGAAGAGTAACTAGTCTTCGGGCTTAGGGTCTTGATATCCAGGAATGGTAAATTTAATCAAGCTTAAGAGGACTAGATTATCCTAAACCCACAACCATAGCCCCACATTTTGGTGTTGACGAAAAATAACGTTAACTTAACCTCTGCTATAGATTTATCATATGCAATGTTTTCTAGTCAAGCTTATGCTGAGATAGTGGCTCGATGCAATTTGTGTTTGAATTTTGTCAATGTAATGGTGCCAATTCGTCTTATGCATTGTGCCAGTTGCCTTTGCTTTGTTGTAGCTAGGGCTATCAATTTCCAACAAAACCTGAAATCCGACCCAAAATCCGCATGGAAATTAGTAGATTAACCCGACCCGTTTAGTTGGCCGGTCATTTTTGGGTCAACCCGAATTTGACCCGTTTATAAACGGGTGGGTTTAGGGTTGACCTGCTAATCCGATTTTGACCCACCAAACCCGACTATGATATAAAAAGGCAGTTCCATCATACTCTCATTTATACGTTTCGTACCTGGTTAGGGTTTTATTTCGGCCTCTCGTTCCATTTTATTTTTTAATTCGATCGTTTCAGATTTCAATCTGTTAGTCAACTCATATATTCTTGTATGTTGTTAGTCTTTTATGTATGTAGTAATCAGTATGCTCATATATTCTTGTGTAAGCTGTTATATTTTACTAATTTATTCTTATATGTTGTTAGTTATATTTTACTTATAACAATTGTATCTCTTCCATATTGTTAGCCATTAATGTATGAAGTATGCTGATATATTCTTTTGTATGGAGAATTATTTTTGGATACGGTGATATCATGCTTTATATATGTGCTGCATGTTGATGATTTTATAACTTATTGCCTGTTGGTGATTTTGTAATTTGCTGCCTGTTGGTGATTATATAATAATGTTGTATGTTGGTGATTTGGTTCTTTTGTTGTTTATGTTATTAGGCAATATTTGCCAATGGGCCAAATGGGTAAACCCGACATGACCCGTTTAGTTAAACGGGTTACACGGGTCGGTCAACCTATTTATAAACGGGTCAGGTTCGGGTTGGGAAAAAATGACTTGTTTAATAAACAAGTTGACCTGATCCGTTTATTAATCAACTCAAACCCGACTTGACCTGACCCGAACCCAATCCGACACGACCCATTGACGATCCTAGTTGTAGCTCTGTCATATACATTGCGCCAGGTGCTGATTTTGCTGGATAGGGAAGTTGAATTTTCAGGAAATTTGTTGTAGTGAATTTTTCGCTGTGATTGGATCAAGTCAAATTGAAGTTGTTTTTATGTCATTCCTCCTTGCTGGTGCTGCCAACTAGATTTGTCGTAAGCACAAATGTGTTTTTGGTAGGGCTATCGATTTCCTACACGACCCGAAACCTGCACAGAAATTAGCCGGTTAACCCGATCCATTTAGTTGGCGGATCAACCCGAATTTGACCCATTTATAAACGGATGGGTTTGTGGTTGACCTGCCAACCCGATTTTGAGCCACTAAACCCGGTTATATGTTGTATCTCATCCGTATTGTTAATTTTTTATGTATGCTATTAGTGTTAGTCTTTTATGTTTGCAGTAATCAATATGCTCATATAATCTTTTGTAAGTTGTTATATTTTGCTAGTTTATTCTTGTGTGTTGTTAGTTATATTTTACTTATAATGTAACACCCTGTAATTTTAAAACATGACATAGGAGATAATTAAAGAATAATTAATTTTTAAAAGAAGAATTAGGTGAAACGGGTTATGCCATTGCGTTCTTCTCGGAATCCTGCTTGAGATAGAGTCCAAGTTTGCGTAAAACGAATATCGTATGAAGAAGTTATGGACGATAGAAGTTGAGAAGAAAAAGCGGAAAACAGGCTGGGATAACTGGCGCACTTGTGATGTGCGCCAGAACAAAAATGCACTGGCGCACCTGAGAAGTGCGCCCATGCCGAGGCCAAATCTGCACATAATTCTGGAGAGTTCTCTGATGACGTGTCCTTTGGGGATTGGCTGGATGAC
Organism: Allium sativum; assembly: GCA_030737875.1. Lineage (NCBI taxonomy): Eukaryota > Viridiplantae > Streptophyta > Magnoliopsida > Asparagales > Amaryllidaceae > Allium > Allium sativum. The sequence continues at coordinate 128,525,382 of CM060921.1, read as the reverse complement.
ATGTCTTTTGAGCTGTGTGGTTCTGATGATCTCTAATCTAATCTAAAGGCCCTAATTCACCTAATACATCTATAAAAACACACCTAGACCTAACCCTAATTCCATTACACTAATCCATGGCGCCTCCATGCTGCCCTAACCTAAATTAAAGCTATCCTCTCTTCTCTTCTCCAAAGCAAATCTGAATTAGAGTATTCAAATTGGAAGATAAGAATCAAAGTCTACAACAATGGTTTACCTTACCAAATTTAGAATTCAGATTCAGATCTATTCTCTCTTCTTAATCCTGTCGCTGTGAGTCTATTTTACTTTCACATATAATTAATTAAAAAAGTGATTGTGATAGGATTGTAAATTGGATCTTATGAACATGCCTGTAAGATGAATCATATCAAGTTCTGTAAACTCTTATCTTTTAGATTCATACCCAAATTTCTGCTATCATATGCCTATTAGATCTATTTGTTCTATGTCAGTTCATATTCCATATGCCTATTGGATCTATTTTATTGTTCTATGCCAGTCCATAATTCATATGCCTATTTTTATGCCAGTTTTGATGTTGATTCTCTGCCCCTCTTCTTTTCCTTTTTTTAATGAGACTAGGCTAACTTCGAGCCTAACATATTACGTTGAATTATACGTACGAATGACGTGGGAACATTGTGGGAAAGTTTGAAAAAATACTGAATAATATGTAACCGGGCATAAACTGATTTGTAATCACGTTGTTGATTTGGGGCATAATTATGTATAACTTGTATACATGAGATTTGGCATAAGTTAGATGTGGGCATAATTGGGTATAATTTGTATACATGTGGTTTGGCATAATTTGTTAATAACAATGGAAGCAAATTGATTTGGGCGTAATTTGCCATAACATTAGATTGGAAATTATGGGTAACTGGGATATAATTTAATCCAAGATTTAAAGTTGGGACTTGAATCAAGAAAGTGATAATGAACGCCTAAGACACGAGGTTAGACTTGGTTTGTGGTAGAAGTCTACCCGGAACCGCCCGACATATCCAGTAACCGCAAATGACAGTCTAATGTGAGAGGTCAAAGGCAGAAATTAGATATGTAATAATGCAAAGACACGAGGTTAGATTCGGATTGCGGTATAAGACTGCCCGGAACCACCCGGCATATCCAGCAACCGCAAAGCGACATTCTATTGTGGGAGGTCTTGCAAGATTACGGTTGTAATGAATTAATGAACACTTAACCAAGATAAGACATGTAGTAAGACATATGGGTTAAGTGAGTGACATGGGTGGCATGTGAAATATAAATAGAAGCACTTAACCAAGGTGAAAAATGTGAGCAAACATGGGAATAAAGAGGGGTTAAGTGGGAATTCCTAGTGGGGACCAAGCTTAGGAGGGAAGCATGTGTCAAGTGGGTGGACCCTTTTCAACCAGCAACCCATTTTGCACGTATGTGAGCTCGAACTAGATCGAGGACAGGACACGCTTACTGGGTTTGATGGTAAGAGGTCAAAAGAGTTAGCGATGGCAGTACAATCCAACAGAGTCATGTGCATGCGTGGGTCCGGGCTAGTAGGTAAGACGTTGTTGCATCGTGTAGGTATAATCCGTGCATTCTAGTAGTATCGGTTGCCACTTTAGGGAGCGATACACCCTACTATGGGACCAGCACGGGTATCTACGAGTTAGGGAGCTGATCGAATGGGGAGGGTAGTGGGTACAACTAGTGGAGATAGGAGCAGGCGGCACCTATGACAGCAGCTAGGAGTACACGAAACTACCTTTATTGTTATTGTTATTATAATTAGGATAATGGGTACAACTAGTGGGGGTAGGAGCAAGTAGGCACCTACGAGAGCAGCTAGGAGTACACGGAGCTACCATTATTACTATGTTTAGTAAGAGGGATCAACTTTCAGTATGGAACTAGCATTGGTGCGGTGTAGGAATTATCTTATAGTGATTCGAAGCGCAATCAACATTATATCTAGTTCATCTTGTTTACCTTGTCATGTTTGCTTATGTTACTGTCATCTCTTATATCCAATTTATGTTCTTATCCTGTTACTTTACTGATTGTATTGTTAAAGTCGCTAGACTCACCAGACTTATGTTTGACCCCTTTTTGTTTCGCCTCTTTCTTTCTTCCCCCCTAGGTCCTCAGGGTAGGAATAGTGAAGCTTGACTTGAATTCCTTTCTTCTTGAAGTGCTTGGAAGTGTTGAAAGTAATGCTCAGCTTTATCTCTTTTTCACTGTGGCTATTTGGAGTGGGATTATGGTTTTATTTTTATGTACCCTGATAATAATTTTGTACAAGATGGATATTTGTGTACTTGACTCTAGTATGTGGTTTTGATGTTGTAACTAAACATGTTTTGCTTTTCCGTGTAATGAATAAATTTTGAATTTTCTTAAGTACCATTTTATATATCTGTCTTGTGATATTCTGTTCTATACTGTTATAATACTCCATGAAAGTTAATGCATTCCCTTAGTGAGTGACATCAATGGACGTGGGGTGTTACATATGGTATCAGAGCTGAAGGTTACCAGAACAAATAAAAGATTTTTGAAAACCGTTTTCTAAAGCGTTTTTAGAAAGAAGTATTTTCAAAAACATGTTTTAAAGAGGGTATTTTCAAGAGAAAAATTTATTATGAAAAACATAATCCCTAAAAGCCATATATCTTTCTTTCGATTCTCTACTTGAATCTCCTTTTCCTTTCATTTCGCCATAGTTCCATAGGCATGTTAAAACTACGGCACATGTTGGAGGGCGAAGAAGTGTCCAACCTCCATCTGTAGCCGCAGTAGTTTCACCTGCGGCTAATCTTCTTTCAATCTTTGTAGGGTTTTCCGTGCGATGGAGACATCTTTCGAGAAACTTGTTGATATGACTTTAATCCACGAAGAAGGTGAAAAGAAAGAGGTAAAAGTGGAAAAATCACAGAACAAGAAAGTAGAACATAAGAAGGGTGGAAAGAATAATAAACCCTGTGACAAGAGGAAGTGTCTTTATTGTGGTATAACGGGCCATGTAATTAAGGACTGTAGGAAGAAGAAGCATGGTTGTTTTCATTGCGGTGAGGCAGGACATATGATTAAAGACTGCCCAAGGAGACAAGGACAAGGGCAAGGACCGAGGACAGGATCTACTTCTAGAGGGCAGGTTCATGCTCTCATGGCACCCAGATAAGAGAGAGGTAGAAACATTTCTATTGAAAGTTTGATTTCCCTTTTTGATCATCTTGTTCGAACTTTGTTTGGTTCTGGCGCTTCACATTCGTTTATATCTGCTTCGTTAGTTGAAACGCTGCACCTAAATGCTAGTCTAGTTATGAATCCCGTAGTTGTCTCAAATCCTATTGGGAGTACGACTCATCTTTTTATGTTATGTCGGGATTTGAGAATATATGTGTATGGCGTTGAGTTCGAATGCAATGCTTATGTGCTTGGCTTCACGGGCTATGGGTTGATTCTATGAATGGATTGGCTCGCCAGGTATGGTGCCATTTTCGACTGTGAGAAGAGGGTAGTTAGACTGTTGACTAGTTTGGGTAATATCTCGATATTTCTTATGACCCTAAGGGTTCTGTTATGCTTAGCTAACTAGAATCTCTTGACACATCTATTGATGATTTGCAACCTGTTCGAGTAGTCCGTGAGTATGCAGATGTCTTTGAGGAGGTTAGGGGCTTACCTCCAAAACGCGAGATAGATTTCCGTATATACTTGGTGGACAATGCAATGCCAGTTGCATTGCCTGTGCGCCTCATGGCTCCAAGAGAAAGGAGGGAGCTTAGTAAATAAGTGAAAGAGTTGCTTGATAAAAGGTTCAAAAGAAGAAGTATCTTGGAGTGGGGTGCTCCTGTTGTTTTTGCTACGAAGGCTGATGGTTTGCTTAGATTGTGCGTGGACTATAGGGAGCTGAATAAGCTCATGCTGATGATAGATGATCTGTTCGATCAGTTGGTTGGTGCTTCGGTTTTATCGCAGTTGGACTTAGCTACAGGATTTCATCAGTTGAGGGTAGCTGAGGATAGTATAGATAAGACTTCTTTTAGGACTCCCGACGGTTTCTTCGAGTGGCTTGTCATGCCTTTTGGTCTGACGAATGCACCCGCATATTTCGTAGAATTGATGAGTAGGGTATTTAGGGAGTTTCTAAACAAGTTCGTGGTGGTCTTTGTGGATGATATTTTGATATTTTCTAGAAGCGAGGAAGAGCATGCCCTACATCTTAGGGAAGTCTTAGAGACCCTTTGAGCACATCAATTCAAAGCTAAGTTCTCCAAATGTCATTTTTGGAGGAAGGAAGTGAGGTTCTTAGGACACGTGGTCTCCAAGGAAGGGATAACTGTGGATCCCACGAAGGTGGTGGCAATCCAAGATTGGAAGGTTCCTAAGAATGCAATAGAAGTAAGAAGTTTTCTTGGTTTGGCGGGGTATTATAGAAAGTTCATTAAGGACTTTGCTAAGATATCAACCCCACTTACACGGTTGATGAAAAAGAATTTGCCTTTTCTTGGGATGTTGACTGTGACGATGCTTTCCAACGTTTGAAGAGGGCATGACGACAGCTCTAGTTTTAGTTTTGCCTGATGGGAGTAAACCATTCACAGTGTATACCGATGCTTGCGGGACAGGGCTTGGCGCAGTTTTGATGCAAGAAGGAAGGGTGATATGCTATGGTGGAAGGCAGTTAAAGGTCCATGAGAAGAATTACCCTACCCACGACTTAGAGTAGTTGCCGTAGTTTTTGCGCTTAAGTCTTGACGTCACTATTTGCTTAGTGAGAGGTTTGAGTTGTATACAAACCATATGTCACTAAAATACTTATTCTCTTAAAAAGATTTAAACCTAAGGCAACAAAGGTGGATGGAGTTCTTAGCATCCTACGATTTAGAGATTGCATATAGCCCTGGTAAGGGTAACGTTGTAGCTGACACCTTGAGTAGAAAGAAATTGACTTTGAGTCCTTTGTTTGTCGAGCGACGGAGTTTAGAGTATATCTCTACCTTTGACTTTAGACCCTCTATTGATTATATACCTGGTTTGTTGGCATCGTTAGAGGTGCGACCTACGCTTTTGAGACATATAGGTGCGGCACAACGAGATGACCTACAGCTGATAGAGATAGCAGACAAGCTCATAAGAGGGGAGTCTTCAAGCCATCTTAGTTGGTACACTATCGATGACAAAGGTTGGTTGCATAGGGATGGGAGACTTTGTGTATCTCGAGACGAGAGTTTGAGAAAGACAATCCTTGAAGAGGCACATCGTTCTAAGCTGACCATATATCCCGGTGGTGACAAGATGTATAAGGACATAAAGCGAGTTTTCTTTTGGGCCGGAATGAAGAAGGATGTGGCTGAGTTCGTTTCTAGATGCTTAGTGTGCCAGCAAGTCAAGGCTGAGCAAAAGAAGCCTGGTGGTTTGCTTCACCCTTTAGAGGTTCCACAGTGGAAATGGGAAAGTGTTTCCATGGATTTCGTCGACGGGTTGCCGAGGTCAAGGAAGGATAATACGGGGATTTGGGTAGTCGTAGATAGACTTACCAAGAGCGCCCATTTCATTCCCGTCAAAAGTAAAAGAAAAGCGGCATGGTTAGCATCTGTTTATCTCTGAGAGATAGGTCGTCTACACGGCATACCTTCTAGTATCATAAACGATCGAGATCCCATTTTCACTAGTGAGTTTTGGAAAAGCTTGCAAGAGGCGGTAGGAATGCAATTGTGTTTGAGCACCGCTTATCACCCATAGATGGACGACCAAACAGAAAGAGTGAATCAGATTCTGGAAGATCTTTTGAGATTATACATCTTGGACTTTGGAGGGACATGGAGAAACATCTTCCATTAGTAGAGTTCGCCTACAACAACAATTATCAGACTAGTATTGGCATGACACCTTTTGAAGCTCTATATGGACGACCTTGCCGATTACCGACATGGTGGTGGGAATCTACGTATAAGATTTTGCTTGGGCCCGAGATGATTAGGGAAACTTCAAAGAACATAGACTTGATTCGGAGACGCATGAAGACGACATAGGACCGACAAAAGTCATAGGCTGATAAGAGAAGAGCCGATCTTGAGTTTGAAGTTAAAGACATAGTTTTCCTTAAAGTATCTTCTTTAAAGAATGTAGTTCGCTTCGGATCTGTAGGAAGTTGGCGCCTAGGTTTGTAGGGTCGTTCCCTATCATAGAGAAAGTTGACCGGAGTTCATGATGTTTTTAATGTTTCACACCTACGGAAGTGTTTACATGAGACTACTAAAGTCGTAGAACCGATTATACTAGAGGAAATCGAAGTGGAACGAGGGGCTATGGTGAGACAGGTTCCAACCCGCATTTTGGAAACAGAGATTAAGAAGCTACGTAACCGCGAAGTCAAGTCGGTAAAGGTACAGTGGAGTGATGCTCGAAAAGACGCGACTTGGAAGACTGAAGACAAGATATGCGCATAGTACTCTTTCCTTTCTGAGGATATATTCTTAACTTCTCCTTTCCTACCATCTTTGTTCATATTTGTTTATGTCATTTGGTACATCCTCTCGATTATATCTTCGATCTTTAGGTAGAAAATCCTATGGTTGTAAACATGTGTTTGAGATATGTTATGTTTGGTGGATGCAAATGGATGTAAGTGTTTGATAGTGGTTGCTCGTGGACGCATTTACACACACATTAGGCACTGGATCGGCTCAATCACTTTCATATTGCATATGAATGAGTGTGCATATTTAAATAAATGGATGTATATTGAATGTGTTATCATATGGATGCTGCATTTGAATGAATGGTTGTGCACTCATATAGAAATGATATGTATCATTAGAATTCTTTTGCATACATAATGGACGCATGGCATTACCATGTTTTTGCATTAAGGAGGTTAACTGAATCAGTAGACCGCCTGATCTTTGCATTAGATAAGGAACATATACACACACTTTTGCATATGTTCATATAGCATTAGAAATGTTTTAAGGACAATGGATGTTTGCGGATGATGGATGAGTAGATGGATGATTGGGTGGTAGGATACATTCTTCTTAACTTGAAGATTTCGGGGACGAAATCCTTTAAGGAGGGGAGAATATAACACCCCGTTATTTTAAAACATGACATAAGAGAAAATTAAAGAATAATTAATTTTTAAAAGAAGAACTAGGTGAAATGGGTTACGCCATCATGTTCTCTCGGAATTCTGCTTGAGATAGAGTCCGAGTTTGCATAAAATGGAGAGCGTATGAAGAAGTTATGGACGATAGAAGTTGAGCAGAAAAAGCGGAAAACAGGCTGGGATAACCGGCGCACTTGTGAAGTGCGCCATAACAAAAATGCACTGGCACACCTGGGAAGTACGGCCATGCCGAGGCCAAATATGCACAGAATTCTGGAGAGTTCTCTGATGACGTGTCCTTCGGGTATTGGCTGGATGACGTGTCTTTTAAGATTTGTGGTTCTGATGATATCTAATCTAATCTAAAGGCCCTAATTCACCTAATACATCTATAAAAACACACCTAGACCTAACCCTAATTTCATTACACTAATCCATGACGCCTCCATGCTGCCCTAACCTAAATTAAAACTAGCCTCTCTTCTCTTCTCCAAAGCAAATCTGAATTAGAGTATTCAAATTGGAAAATAAGAATCAAATTCTACAACAACGGTTTAACTAATCAAATTTAGAAATCAGATTCAGATCTATCCTCTCTTCTTAATCCTGTCACTGTGAATCTATGTTACTTTCACATATAATTAATTAAAAAAGTGATTATGATAGGATTGTAAATTGGATCTTATGAACATGCCTGTAAGATGAATCATATCAAGTTCTGTAAATTCTTATCTTTCAGATTCATACCCAAATTTCTGCTATCATATGCCTATTAGATCTATTTGTTCTATGTCAGTTCATATTCCATATGCCTATTGGATCTATTTTATTGTTCTATTCTAGTTCATAATTCATATGCCTATTTTTATGCCAGTTTTGATGTTGATTCTCTTCCCCTCTTCTTTTTCTTTTTTTTATGAGACTAGGCTAACTTCAAGCCTAACATATTACGTTGAATTATATGTACGAATGACATGGGAATGTTGTGGGAAAAGTTTGGAAAAATATTGAATAATATGTAATTGGGCATAAATTGATTTGTAATCACGTAACTGATTTGGGGCATAATGCTGTATAACTTGTATACATGAGATTTGGCATAAGTTGGATGTGGGCATAATTGGATATAATTTGTATACATGAGGCTTGACATAAATTGTTAATAACAATGGACGCAAATTTATTTGGGCGTAATTTGGCAAAACATGTATACATAAGATTATAGGCCTAATTTGGATTAAAATTATGAACATAATTTAGATTGGAAATTATGGGTATTTAGGATATAATTTAATCCAAGATTTAAAGTTGGGACTTGAATCAAGAAAGTGATCATGAACGCCTAAGACACGAGGTTAGACTTGGTTTGCGGTAGAAGTCTGCCCGGAACCGCCCGGCATATCTAGCAACTGCAAACGACAGTCTAATGTGAGAGGTCAAAGGAAAAAACTAGATACGTAATAATGCAAAGACACGAGGTTAGATTCGGATTGCGATATAAGACTGCCCGGAACCGCCCGACATATCCAGCAACCGGAATGCGGCAATCTAATGTGGGAGGTCTTACAAGATTACAGTTACAATGAATTAATGAACATTTAACCAAGATGAGACATGTAGTAAGACATGGGGGTTAAGTGAGTGACATGGGTGACATGTGAAATATAACTAGAAACACTTAACCAAGGTGAAATATGTATGTAGACATAAGAATAAAGAGGGGTTAAGTGGGAATTTCTAGTGGGGACCAAGCTTAGGAGGGCGGCTTGTGTCAAGTAGGTGGACCCTTTTCAACCAGTAACCCATTTAGTATCTATGTGAGCTCGAACTAGGTCGAGGACAGGACATGCTTACTGGGTTTGATTGTAAGAGGTCAAAAGAGTTAACGACGATGGCAGTGCAAGTCCAACAGAGTCATGTGCGTGCGTGGGTCTATGCTGGTAGGTAAGATGCTGTTGCATCGTGTAGGTATAAGCCATGCATTCTAGTAGTATCGGGTTTCCACTTTAGGGAGTAATACACCCTACTGTGGGACCAGCACATGTATTTACAAGTTAGTGACTTGATCGAATGGGGAGGGTAGTGAGTACAACTAGTGGAGATAGGAGTAGGTGACACCTATGACAGCAACTAGGAGTACATGAAACTACCATTATTATTATTATTATTATTATTATTATTATGATTAGGATAGTGGTACAACTAGTGGGGTTAGGAGAAAGTGGGCACCTATGAGAGCGGCTAGGAGTACACGGAGCTATCATTATTAATATGTTTAGTAAGAGGGATCAACTTTCAGTATGGAACTAGCATTGATGCGGTGTAGGAATTATCTTATAGTGATTAGAAGCGCAATCAACGTTATATCTTGTTCATGTTGTTTACTTTGTCATGTATGCTTATATTACAGTCATCTCTTATATCTAGTTTATGTTCTTATCCTGTTACTTTACTGATTATATTGTTAAAGTCACTAGACTAGTCAGATTTATGTCTGGCCCCTTTTTGTTTCGCCTCTTTCTTTCTTCCTCCCCAGGTCCTCAGGGTGGGAATAGTGAAGCTTGACTTGGATTCCTTTCTTCTTGAAGTGCTTAGAAGTGTTGAAAGTAATGCTCAACTTTATCTCTTTTTCATTATGGCTATTTGGAGTGGGATTATGGTTTTAATTTTATGTACTCTGATAATAATTTTGTACAAGATGGATATTTGTGTACTTGACTCTAGTATGTGGTTTTGATGTTGTAACCAAACATGTTTTTTTTTCGCTGCAATGAATAAATTTTGAATTTTCTTAAGTACCATTTTATTTATCTGTCTTGTGATATTCTGTTCTATACTCTTATAATACTCCATGAAAGTTAATGCATTCCCTTAGTGAGTGACATTAATGGACATGGGGTGTTACATATAACAAGTGTATCTCTTACATGCTATTAGTCTTTTATGTATGCAGTATGCTCATATATTCTTATGTATGGAGAGAATGATTTTTGGATATAGTAATTTATTGCTTTATATTTGTGCTAGATGTTGGTGATTTTGTAAGTTGTTGCTTGTTGGTCATTTTGTAACTTGCTATTTGTTGATGATTATATTATTATGTTGCACGTTGGTGATTTTGTTCTTTTGCTGTTTATATTGGTGAGCAATATTTGCCAACGGGTCTAACGGGTAAACCCGACCCAAGATGACCCATTTAGTTAAACGGGTTACACGGGTCGGGTCTACCCGTTTATAAATGGATTGGGTTATGGTGGGAAAAAATGACCTATTTAATAAACAGGTTGATCCGTCCCGTTTATAAATTAACCCGAACACGACTTGACCCGGCCCGAACCCGACACGACACGACCCATTGACAACCTTAGTTTTTGGTCATGTTTTGTCCTTTGGCATTTTCATTTGGTTTGCTTAATCTAGGGTAGTTGTTGATGTGAGTCTAGTTTGTGAGCGAGTCTGTAATTTGCAATGTGTAATATTTATGATAGCCTTGGCAACATTGTACATCTAGTTTTCCTTTTCGTCACATTTGGAAACTTGTAATGTAATGTTACACCCTGCGTGGTGTTGTGTAGCAGCCGGTCTACCATAAAAACAATCTTAGTTGTTGGTCCGCCCCAAATACCGTTTGTAGCAGTTAGACAATCGGTTTATCTCCTACAAGTAATTGTAATTATTACTCATATAATAAAATTGTTATGGTCCACTATAAAAACCAGTCGACCTTGCCAAAAAATTCAATGGTTTATTTCTTTTGTTGCGAGTTATTCTGCTTTTCTATGTACAAGTGCGAACCCGTGCTTTGCACACGGACTGTACTATATTTTTGTACCAAATGATCATCGAATATTTAATTTTTCGCAAAAACATTATTACAATGAAAATTAATTGTTCAATTTACTCTTTGCTTAAGCTTTTTTAGAAGTTTAGACAATGTTATTTTTTCTTTCAAACGATTTGTTTTAAAAATATTTAAAAATAGTTGATTGAAGATAATACGACAATATTATCAAAATGATAGCATGTATAACATTTTATAACAGTCATTTTAGTATGTGGCTTGTGTGAGTTATATAAACACGAGAGTGGTTATTAATTTAAGTCAATTATCATTTTGTCATCTTAATAGGCAGATTATTGCATTAAAGTTTGCTTATTAATTTTTGTTCTTGCTTTTTGTTGGTTAGAATAATAGGCTATATAAAGAACGTATTTGACGTAAGTTATAGCTTCCAAACTGAGTTCAAGGAGAAAATGCATCCCTACCATAGGAGCTAACTGGAGTATTGTAAATAATGGCACATGCAAACTAAAGCTTAAAAATAGAATTAGCCATCAAATGTGATTGGTTTTACTTTATATACTTCCACTTAACGTTAAGGTTGAATGATGATGCCACCTTTTCGGACTGTGCTAACATCTTCCACGCAAACATAATTGGAAAAAATAATTGTTACATACTCTGATTTATTTAAAATAACTCAACACTTGGTCATAATGATGGGATAAGATTCAAATATACAGTAAATAATGAGCCTAAATTATAAGTTAAATTGTACATGCAAAAGATACATGGTACCATGCTACAAATTTAGTGCATTTAAATCATAAAATGGAGATGAAAATTGGATGACAGTCTGATATGGCTATAGATCTGGGAAGGGGGTGAAATGAGTATCACAAAGGAGAAAACCAGTTGAGAAGGAGTAGACATTTTTAGATGGAGGAGACTTTTTTGGAGTAGGAGAGGAGAACAGAGAGAGAATAGGAGTAACGCAGAGAAACGTAAATGCAGAGAGATGAATACTGGAAATATTTCTTGCTACCTTCAAGGTTTGTACATATCCTATATTTATAATCATTTTCTAACAACCCTTACCTACGTGGTAACAACTTGAAAGAATAAAAATGAAAACAGAAATAACATCTTTGCTAAAGGAAATAACAAAATAACAAACTTGAGAGAATATGCAGGCCTATCCTAACAACTGACATTTCTCTCTGGTCGTGCTTCAGTCTCCTATAACTGTATCATAGTCTCTTCTGCTAGGTACAGTACTATATTCTGCTAGGAACAACACTATATTCAGAAATCGCGAAACTGAGAGATTTTAACATTTCAGGACCTCCACCCTGCATACATTGCTTTAACCTGAAAGAAAACAACATTTCAGCATTAGAAACATCCTGAGTTAGTTAGCGCTATAAAATATATTGAAACAATGAAGTAGGATGTATGTTAACCAAATCTCTTGAAAACAAAAGTAAATCAGGCTCAGCAAGCTAGCATTTATTTGAACAATCTTTCTAACCAACTTATATTGACCAAGCGAAGGACTCTTGATGAGGCGCATACGTCAAATCTTCACCATTTATATCTATGTATACTGTGGGCCCATGCAAAAATAGCAGAAATTCCATATTGTTATTTCGGTTATACCTCACTCATAATAATTAGAGTGCAAACCCAAAATCATACGAAATATAACAAACTGAATCTAACAACAAGTGCATGACAAAAGGATGTTTTACAAATGCAATAATAGGATACAATTCTTAAGAATATAATGGGTTTAGATTATAACAATTATCAAAATCCACCATTATAAGTAGGATTGACAATGGGGCGGGTTGGGGCGGGTTTCTCATGCCCCAGACCCGACCCGGACTTTTTAAACCCCGCCCCAGACCCGCCCCGTAGACCCGGTGCGGGTCTAGAATTTCGCCCCATACCCAAAACCTGTACGGGTCAGGGTAGACCCGACCCGCCCCATGACCCGGTGATATTATGTTCTAGTGTACACAAATTTATATATTTATATTTTTTATCACTAAATGATAAATTGTATGCATATTATAATGTGTTCACAATGATAAGAGAATATTATAAAATGAGTTGTAAGAAAATAGCTCAAAATGTATGCATTTGTTATTGTATGATTATCATTGATGTAACTTAATACGATGAAAATTTTATAGTTTTCAATTGAAAGAATATAATATTCAAGTTATAACCATGTAAATCTAAGAAGATTAACAAGTAATAGTTATAGTTATAAAGAGTATGAATGATGTTTCGATCATGCGGGTCGGGTTGGGGCGGGTTAGCCATGCCCCAGACCCGACCCTAGACCCGAACCTCCAAAAGCGTGTCGTGGGTCTGCCCGCCCCGAAGACCCTATGGGTCGGGTCTAAATGGGTCAAAACAGGGGCGGGTCAAGCAGGTTTGGACCCTAGACCCTCCCCATTGGCATCCCTAATTATAAGTACTCTTACATTATGGTTATGGAGACTTGATAGTCTACTCTAAATTTGGTTAAGTTGCACACTTAATACTGTCTAAATGATCCCAAAAAAAGTGAAATGATTGTCTAGAACTAACAAACATAAGATCAATGCTGTATACAAATTATACTATAAATTTTTGAGTTTTCCATTATATTTTTGTGCAATTAGTACCCGTTAGGAAAAGAATTGTGATTATACATGTAGTTTCATAAAAGATTTTGACCTATGGGCCGTCACCCTTGTATAATGTTAGAGAACTAATGATATTGATATAAACAAATAAAACAGTCATAATATCCAGGGCCCATTACCCCCACCAAATCCTCCAATGAGTAAAAATAATGATAAAGTATATGAACCTAGGTAATGATTACATTCAAGATCCCATTATCAGAATTTGCACATTTATGCATACATTCGGCACATGATCAATATGAATTATACTGATAAAAAATAATAAAACTAAACAAACACATGAAGGAGAAGGAGTTGAAATCTTCCAGCTATAAAAATATCAACTAATAATACATATTTCATGTTTTAATTGTTTCGTTATTTCTGTGGAAATATGGATGAAGAATGGTAAGATAGTTTTTCCTAACAACGACGTATTTGTAGCGAGAATATGAAGCCATTCTTATTTAATTATATATCACTAGCTATATAATTGAAACACGATGAAACTGACAGAAGAATCAGTTTTTTTTCATGCTTGCATTACATGTTGATTCATTTTTAATTGTTTCTTTCCTAGTTTTCATTTCTGCATACCAAACTTGAAGTCAAAAAATCATGAAGCGTTCTTCATAATGTGCTTTAAAAACATGAAATCAATATTGTCATACAGCTAAGAAGAAATAGTGTAGCAACAAGAGTAGATGCAAAATTCATATCAAGATTCAGACCTAGGCACCAAATGTATTTATCATAAGGAATTACAAATCCATTTTCACCCTTGCAGACTGATACACACAACATTTCATCAGCCATGCAAAATGTGAATGCAAGGCCCAAGAGAGTCATTCTGCCACCAAGGAGTCTTCTGGAATAATTTTTTAAGTTGTGTGGTTCTGATGATCTCTAATCTAATCTAAGGGCCTAATTCACCTAATACATCTATAAAAACACACCTAGACCCGACCCTAATTTCATTACACTAATCCATGACGCCTCCATGCTGCCCTAACCTAAATTAAAACTAGCATCTCTTCTCTTCTCCAAAGCAAATCTGAATTAGAGTATTCAAATTGGAAGATAAGAATCAAATTCTATAACAACGGTTTAACTAATCAAATTTAGAAATCAGATTCAGATCTATTCTCTCTTCTTAATCCTGTCGCTGTGAATCTATGGTACTTTCACATATAATTAATTAAAAAAGTGATTATGATAGGATTGTAAATTGGATCTTATGAACATGCCTGTAAGATGAATCATATCAAGTTCTGTAAATTCTTATCTTTCAGATTCATACCCAAATTTCTGCTATCATATGCCTATTAGATCTATTTGTTCTATGTCAGTTCATATTCCATATGCCTATTGGATCTATTTTATTGTTCTTTGCTAGTTCATAATTCATATGCCTATTTTTATGCCAGTTTTGATGTTGATTCTCTTCCCCTCTTCTTTTCCTTTTTTTTTAATGAGATTAGGCTAACTTCAAGTCTAACATATTACGTTGAATTATACGTACGAATGACGTGGGAATGTTGTGGGAAAAGTTTGGAAAAATATTGAATAATATGTAATTGGGCATAAATTGATTTGGGGAATAATTCTGTATAGCTTGTATACATGAGATTTTGTATAAGTTGGATGTGGGCATAATTGGACATAATTTGTATATATCAGGCTTGGCATAAATTGTTAATAACAATGGACGCAAGGTGTAATTTGGCAAAACATGTATACATAAGATTATATGCCTAATTTGGATTAAAATTATGAACATAATTTAGATTGGAAATTATGGGTATTTACGATATAATTTAATCCTAGATTTAAAGTTGGGACTTGAATCAAGAAAGTTATAATGAATGCCTAAGACACGAGGTTAGAGTTAGTTTGCGGTAGAAGTCTGCCCGGAACCACCCGGCATATCCAGCAACCGCAAACGACAGTCTAATGTGAGAGTTAAAAGGCAAAAATTAGATACGTGATAATGCAAAGACACGAGGTTAGATTCGGATTACGATATAGGACTGCCCAGAACCGCCCGACATATCCAGCAACCGCAAAATGGTAATCTAATGTGGGAGGTCTTGCAAGATTACGGTTACAATGAATTAATGAACACTTAACCAAGATAAGACATGTAGTAAGACATGGGGGTTAAGTGAGTGACATGGGTGACATGTGAAATATAACTAGAAGCACTTAACCAAGGTGAAATATGTGTGCAGACATGAGAATAAAGAGGGGTCAAGTGGAAATTCCTAGTGGGGACCAAGCTTAGGAGGGAGGCTTGTGTCAAGTGGGTGGACCCTTTTCAACCAGTAACCCATTTAGTATCTATGTGAGCTCGAACTAGGTCGCGGATGGGACGTGCTTACTAGGTTTGATTGCAAGAGGTCAAAAGAGTTAGCGATGGCAGTGCAAGTCCAACAGAGTCATGTGCATGCGTGGGTCTGTGCTGGTAGGTAAGATGTTGTTGCATCGTGTAGGTATATGCCATGCATTCTAGTAGTATCGGGTTTCCACTACAGGGAGTGATACACCCTACTGTGGGACCAGCACAGGTATTTACAAGTTAGTGACCTGATCGATTGGGGAGGGTAGTGAGTACAACTAGTGGAGATAGGAGTAGGCGGCACCTATGACAGCAACTAGGAGTACATGAAACTACTACTACTACTATTATTATTATTGTTATTATGATTAGGATAGTGGTACAACTAGTGGGGTTAGGAGAAAGTGGGCACCTATGAGAGCAGCTAGGAGTACACGGAGCTATCATTATTAATATGTTTAGTAAGAGAGATCAACTTTCAGTATGGAACTAGCATTGATGCGGTGTAGGAATTATCTTATAGTGATTAGAAGCGCAATCAACATTATATCTTGTTCATCTTGTTTACCTTGTCATGTCTGCTTATGTTACAATAATCTCTTATATCCAGTTTATGTTCTTATCCTGTTACTTTACTGATTATATTGTTAAAGTCACTAGACTAGCCAGATTTATGTCTGAGCCCTTTTTGTTTCGCCTCTTTCTTTCTTCCTCCCCAGGTCCTCAGGGCGGGAATAGTGAAGCTTAACTTGGATTCCTTTCTTCTTGAAGTGCTTAGAAGTGTTGAAAGTAATGCTCAACTTTATCTCTTTTTCATTATGGCTATTTGGAGTGGGATTATGGTTTTAATTTTAAGTACTCTGATAATAATTTTGTACAAGATGGATATTTGTGTACTTGACTATAGTATGTGGTTTTGATGTTGTAACCAAACATGTTTTGCTTTTTCGCTGCCGTGAATAAATTTTGAATTTTCTTAAGTACCATTTTATATATCTGTCTTGTGATATTCTGTTCTATACTCTTATAATACTCCATGAAAGTTAATGCATTCCCTTAGTGAGTGACATTAATGGACATGGGGTGTTACATATAACAAGTGTATCTCTTACATGCTATTAGTCTTTTATGTATGCAGTATTCTCATATATTCTTATGTATGGAGAGAATGATTTTTGGATATGGTAATTTATTGTTTTATATTTGTGCTACCTGTTGGTGATTTTGTAAGTTGTTGCCTGTTGGTCATTTTGTAACTTGCTATCTGTTGATGATTATATTATTGTGTTGCAAGTTGGTGATTTGGTTCTTTTGCTGTTTATATTGGTGAGCAATATTTGCCAACGGGTCTAATGGGTAAACCCGACCCAAGATGACCCATTTAGTTAAACGGGTTACACGGGTCGGGTCTACCCGTTTATAAATGGATTTGGTTAGGGTAGGGAAAAAATGACATGTTTAATAAATAGGTTGATCCATCCCGTTTATAAATTAACCCGAACACGACTTGACCCGGCCCGAACCCGACACGACACGACCTATTGACAACCTTAGTTTTTGGTCATGTTTTGGCATTTGGCATTTTCATTCGGTTTGCTTAATCTAGGGTAGTTATTGATGTGAGTCTAGATTGTGAGCGAGTCTGTAATTTGCAATGTGTAATGTTTATGATTGCCTTGGCAACATTGTACATCTAGTTTTCCTTTTCGTCGCATTTGGAAACTTGTAATGTAATGTTACACCCTGCGTGTTGTGTAGCAGCCGGTCCACTATAAAAACAATCTTAGTTGTCGGTCCACCCTAAATACCGTTTGTAGCAGTTAGACAATCAGTTTATCTCCTACAAGTAACTGCAATTATTACTCATATAATAAAATTGTTATGGACCACTATAAAAACCAGTCGACCTTGCCAAAAAAATTCAATGGTTTATTTCTTTCGTTGCGAGTTATTCTGCTTTTCTATGTACAAGTGCGAACCCGTGCTTTGCACACGGACTGTACTATATTTTTGTACCAAATGATCATCGAATATTTAATTTTTCGCAAAAACATTATTACAATGAAAATTAATTGTTCAATTTACTCTTTGCTTAAGCTTTTTTAGAAGTTCAGACAATGTTATTTTTTCTTTCAACCGATTTGTTTTAAAAATATTTAAAAACAGTTGATTGAAGATAGTACGACAATATTATCAAAATGATAGCATGTATAACATTTTATAACAATCATTTTAGTATATGGGCTCGTGTGAGTTATATGAACACGAGAGTGGTTATTAATTTAAGTCGATTATCATTTTGTCATCTTAATAGGCAGATTATTGCATTAAAGTTTGCTTATTAATTTTTGTTCTTGCTTTTTGTTGGTTAGAATAATAGGCTATATAAGGAACGTATTTGACGTAAGTTATAGCTTCCAAACTGAGTTCAAGGAGAAAATGCATCCCTACCATAGGAGCTAACTGGAGTTTTGCAAACAATGGCACGTGCAAACTAAAGCTTAAAAATAGAATTAGCCATCAAATGTGATTGGTTTTACTTTATATACTTCCATTTAACGTTAAGGTTCACTGATGATGCCACCTTTTCGGACTGTGCTAACATCTTTCATGCAAACATAATTAGAAAAAATAATTGTTACATACTCTGAATTTATTTAAAATAACTCAACGCTTGGTCATAATGATGGGATAAGATTCAAATATATAGTAAATAATGAGCCTAAATAATAAGTTAAATTGTACATGCAAAAGATACATGGTACCATGCTACAGATTTAGTGCATTTAAATCGTAAAATGGAGATGAAAATTGGACGACAATCTGATATGGCTATAGATCTGGGAAGGGGGTGAAATGAGTATCACAAAGGAGAAAACCAGTTGAGAAGGAGCAGACATTTTTAGGAGGAGGAGGAGACTTTTTTGGAGTAGGACAGGAGAACAGAGAGAGAATAGGAGTAACGCAGAGAAACGTAAATGCAGAGAGAAGAATACTGGAAATATTTCTTGCTACCTTCAAGGTTTGTACATATCCTATATTTAAAATCATTTTCTAACAACCCTTACCTACGTGGATAACAACTTGCAAGAATAAAAATGAAAACAGAAATAACAACTTTGCTGAAGGAAATAACAAAATAAAAAACTTGAGAGAATATGCAGGCCTATCCTAACAACTGACATTTCTCTGTGGTCATGCTTCAGTCTCCTATAACTATATCATAGTCTCTTCTGCTAGGTACAGTACTATATTCTGCTAGGAACAATACTATATTCGGATGTCGCGTAACTGAGAGATTTTAACATTTCAGGACCTCAACCCTGCATACATTGCTTTAACCTAAAAGAAAACAACATTTTAGCATTAGAAACATCCTGAATTAGTTAGCGCTATAAAATATATTGAAAACATGAAGTAGGATGTATGTTAACCAAGACTCTTGAAAACAAAAGTAAATCAGGCTCAACAAGCTAGCATTTATTTGAACAATCTTTCTAACCAACTTATATTGACCAAGCGAAGGACTCTTGATGAGGTGCATACGTCAAATCTTCACCATTTATATCTATGTATACTGTGGGCCCATGCAAAAATAGCAGAAATTCCATATTGTTATTTCAATTATACCTCACTCATAATAATTAGAGTGCAAACCCAAAATCATACCAAATATAACAAATTGAATCTAACAACAAGTGCATGACAAAAGGATGTTTTACAAATGCAATAATAGGATACAATTCTTAAGAATATAATGGGTTTAGGTTATAACAACTGTCAAAATCCACCATTATAAGTACTCTTACATTATGGTTATGGAGACTTGATAGTCTACTCTAAATTTGGTTAAGTTGCACACTTAATACTGTCTAAATGATCCCAAAAAAGTGAAATGATTGTCTGGAACTAAAAAACATAAGATCAATGCTGTATACAAATTATACTATAAATTTTTGAGTTTTCCATTATATTTTTGTGCAATTAGTACCCGTTAGGAAAAGAATTGTGATTATACATGTAGTTTCGTAAAGGATTTTGACCTATGGGCCATCACCCTAGTATAATGTTAGAGAACTAATGATATTGATATAAGAAAATAAAATAGTCATAATATCCAGGGCCCATTACCCCCACCAAATCCTCCAATGAGTAAAAATAATGATAAAATATATGAACCTAGGTAATGACTTACGTTCAAGATCCCATTATCAGAATTTGCACATTTATGCATACATTTGGCACATGATCAATATGAATTATACTGATAAAAAGTAATAAAACTAAACAAACACATGAAGGAGAAGAAGTTGAAATCTTCCAGCTATAAAAATATCAACTAATAATACATATTTCATGTTTTAATCGTTTCGTTATTTTTGTGGAAATATGGATGAAGAATGGTAAGGTAGTTTTTCCTAACAACGACGTATTTGTAGCGAGAATTTGAAGCCATTCTTATTTAATTATATATCACCAGCTATATAACTGAAACATGATGAAACTGACAGAAGAATCAGTTGTTTTTCATGCTTGCATTACGTGCTGATTCATTCTTAATTGTTGCTTTCCTAGTTTTCATTTCTGCGTACCAAACTTGAAGCCAAAAAATCATGAAGCATTCTTCATAATGTGCTTTAAAAACATGAAATCAATATTGTCATACAGCTAAGAAGAAATAGTGTAGCAACAAGAGTAAATGCAAAATTCATATCAAGATTCAGACCTAGGCACCAGATGTATTTATCATAAGGAATTACAAATCCATTTTCACCCTTGTAGACTGATACACACAACATTTCATTAGCCATGCTGAATGTGAATGCTAGGCCCAAGAGAGTCACTCGGGCACCAAGGAGACTTCTGGAATAATTCAGCAACAGATGAACGTGCAATTGGTTAGGAAAAGGAAAGCATTTTCTACTAGTTTGCATTGTTATTTTCGGTTATTAGTAGTTTGTTTTAATTCTGCAAAAGTTGTATAGGAGTAGCGCTCCTTTGACACGTGGCAAAGGTGGTAATGCCTTTTTGCTATAAATGTGTGAATGGAATAGTAATGCGATAGGAAGAATTTTTTTGCAATCGCTTTCTTCCTTCATCGACATCTTCTTCCTCTTACTAATTTTTCCTCTCTCTTTTTCCGAGTTCAAAACTTTGTTGTAACAATTTGGTGCTTTCACCATTCGACCTTTTCTCCCATCTCCTTAGTATACAAACATCTTCCCTACAATGACCACGGTAGATGATGCACTCCATCAGCTCACCTAACACCAAGAAATTATCACCACCATTCAACAAACCCAAAACAACCATAGCTCCATGCTCGAAAACAAAACGCCAACATCATCGACATGAAAATCGCACTCCACAACATCACTCAGACCATCACTACCCCTACACAATGACTTGACAACCTACCACCATTTTTCCCTTCCAGCCAAACATCGTCCACTTACAACCCAAACCCGAGACAACCTCCCATACTATCAACACCCTCGACCTTGCGAATACCCAAATGCACGCTATCGCCATTTGATGATTCAAACCCGCACAACGGGATTTTCCAAGCCGGCCGATTTTTTGTATATTATTCTACTCTAGAGGACCAACGAGTGGATCTCGCAAGCTTTCACATGCATGGCCAAACTCGCTCATGGTTTCAATGGATGCATCGCAACAAACAAGTCTCTACGTGGACAACACTAACAAGAGCTATCGAACAACGCTTCGGTCCTCCAACATTCCTTAATCCGTAAGCCATTCTATTCAAACTAAAACAACTATCCACCGTCGAGAACTACTAATCAACCTTCGAAAATATCAGCAACTGCATCACCACGTTACCACCCGAATCAATCCTCCAATGTTTTATATCCGACCTGAAACCCCACATACAAAACGAGATACACTTCCTCAAACCTACCACCATTTCAGATGCAATTTAAAGCGCCAAATTAATTAAAAGAAAATACACTGATCAACCTAAAATACCATTCCCTAAACCCAGTCAATACGCCCGCAAACAAACAAATACCCAAAATACCATACAGACATTACCTCAAACACCACTCGCATAAACTACCAAACTGTCCATACATGTTGAGCAGTTGTCCACTACAGAGATGCAACTGTTGAAACAACAAGGTATTTTCTTCAATTGTGACGAAAAATACCACTTCGGCCATCGCTGCAAACCCGCCCACATTTTCATGATACTACCAGACCTAACCCCCGATGATACAACTACGCCAACAACACCTATAAACTCCCTAGAACCAGAGCCACCACCACCCACCACCACCCACCATCACCGAGCGTGACAACGCTGATCCCATACAATCCTAGTAAATTTCCTTCCATGCCCTTACCGGCTCCTGCAATCCCCGCGCCATTCGCCTTCCAACAATAATCAACGACAACCCAATTTAATTTCTAGTCGATACTGGCTCCACGCATAATTACATCCACCCCAAAGCAGCCAAGTTCCTCGGCCATACCCCAAGTAGCTCGGATTCGTTTGTTGTCACAGTGGGGAACGACGAACAACTGCGTAGATCTAGCAGTGGCTCCAACGTGGAGGTTCAAATCCAAGGAAACCGATTCGCCATCGACTTTAATTTGTTGGAAATATCTGGTTCAGATGTGGTATGCGGTATCAAATGGTTGGAGACATTGGGACCAGTTACGATGGATTATAAGCAGTTAACAATAGCATTTAATTTTAAAAGCAGCCCATTATGTTAACTGACTAGGCCCGCATATTGAACCTTCACAAATTTCGGTCTAACAGCTTAAACGCTTGGAAAACACTTCGGCAATTTCCAGTTTCTTATACCTTCAGCTGAACCCGATAGACCACTCTCCACCGTTACACAATTCTTCCACCAATCCACATTTAAGCAAATTAATTTTAGCCTATGACCATATTTTTTCGCAACCCATCGAAATTCCACCAAACTTCCCTTTAAACCACCACATCAACCTTACCCTAAATTCACACCTCGTCAACACTAAACCATACCATTACCCTTACTTCAAAAATAATAATAATAATGAACTAGAATGACAAGTCCAAGAAATTCTTAAATCCAATCTCATACAACTATCCACTATCCCATTCTCATCACCCATTCTTTTAGTAAAAAAAAGGGTGGATCATGGCGATTTTGTTTTGATTATTGCGCCCTCAACGTGATTACTATAAAGGACCGTTTTCCCATCCAAAGTTTCATGATCTCTGAGACGAATTATATGGTGCGATGTTTTCTCTAAACTTGATTTATGAAGTGGTTATTTTCAAATCCATGTCCATCCACCTGATATCCCAAAAACAGCTTTCTGAACACATGATGGTCATTACGAATTTCTAGTAATGTTGTTTGGATTAACCAACGCCCCATCCACATTCCAAGCCACCATGAATAGCATTTTTCGACTATATTGGAGGAAATTTATACTCTTTTTTTTTATTATATTTTAGTCTATATCCCATCTTGGACCTCTTACATGGATCATCTTCAAACCACGCTCCAAATTTTAGATAACCATAAATTGTTCGCCAATCGGACCAAGTTTGCTTTCGGCCTGACCCAACTTAACTATTTGGGCCATATTATTTCTGCAAATGGTGTACAAGTGGACCCATCTAAAGTTGAGTCGATGCTTCAATGGCTAACTCCTACATCAGTTACAGCAGTGAGAGGATTTTTGGGGCTCACCGGTTACTACCGACAATTCATTAAAAACTATGCTTATATAACCGTACCATTAACTGATTTACTCAACATCAACGCATTTCTCTAGTGCCCAAAATCCCAATAAGCTTTCAATACCTTAAAGCAGGATGTCTCCAATACACCAACCCTATCCTTACCCGATTTCACCAAACCCGTCGTACTTACCACTGATGCCTCAACATTGGCGGTCAGCGCTGTCCTCTCCCAATCAACGCATCCCATAACTTTCTTTAGCTTGAAACTACCTCATAACCTTCAAAAAGCATCCACCTACTCCCACGAAATGTTCGCCATCATTGCAGCAGCGCATTACCTTTTGGGATGAACTTTTAAAATCTACACTGATCACAAGAACTTATGTGAATTGGCTTCGCAATCGATTCAAACTCCGAGACAACAAAAATGGCTGACGAAGTTGCTTGACTTCGATTTCACAATTCACTACAAATCAGGAAGGCAAAATGAGGTCGCATACGCATTATCCAGGTTTACCAAAGAAGCTACCAAGGTGGCAATATCCAGTCCTACATTTCCACTTCTGACCGAGATCCAAGCGGCGCATCAAGAGGACTCTAAAGCTCAAACACTGATGAGCGAATTGCGCGCAGGTATGTGCAAGGTTTTAAATCTCGAATATCGCTCGTGTTTCGTCTTGGAGATTTTATAGACTCGATCTCGTATCGGAGGAGATCTCAGATGAGATGAGTTTAACCCGAGAGTTTGTCTCGGATTTTCATCTCGGGACTGAAGTTCATATCGGAACAATCTCGGGGTACATGATATGTTAAAAATGATATTTTAACAAAATGGTTTTATGAATGCTATCAAAAACATAGTAACTTAAACTTAAAATGCAAAATAACTTTATTATTCTTTATTCTGCGAAAGATCATTCATAGTCTAAATCGTAATATGCTTAAAACAGGAATATTGTTAGACAAGAAACATTGAAAGGATCCAAAACATTAAAAAAAAAATCAGCATAAATAGACCATAAAATACATAATTTCATAAGTAACATTTATGTAAAAAGACAAATATGAAATTCATAAGCATTGTAAAACATATACGAACATACAATATAGTCATTTAACATGCAAAATGTAAAATAACAAAAGATTGATATGGCTAGATTTGAGTTTTTTAATTATATTTCTAGTTCAGGCACAAATTTAAATTTTAACCAAAAAACTAAGATCTCAGACGATATTCCAATATTTCATCTCGATCGATATATCGTTCGATATTGCAATATCTCGGGCGATATATTCGAAAGGAGATTTAGAGTGATATTTGCTATTTCGTTTCGGAAGGGGCCCAAAACGAGATCTCGGAGGAGATATCGAGCGAGATTTGCGAGATTTGAAATAGTGGGTATATTTCCTAACCCTAACCCTAAATTTTAGATCCACAATAACTTAATATTACGGGGCTCACAAATTTATGTTCCTGCCAATGAGAATTTACGATCTAGAATTATTTTTGAGTTTCATTATTCAAAAACGGGGGGGGGGGGGGATTCATGAATTAAAGGCACTATCGCTCGTCTTACCAGTAATTTCTTTTGGCCAAATCTCGCCTCCGCTGTCCATAAATTTGTCATAGAATGCACCATTTGCCTCCAAACTAAACATGATAACACTCCACACAAAGGGCCTCTTCCAATCACTACCAATTCCAGCTCAAGTATGGGAAGACATTGCCATGGATTTCATTACCCATTTGCCACCATCTGTGGGAAAATCAACCATCTGGATTATCATTGACAGAGTATCTAAATATGCCCACTTTTGTGCGCTGCCCATATCTGTCTCAGCAACACAATTGGCCTTCCATTTCATCCAAGAGTATGTTCGCTTAATGGTTTTCCACGCTCAATAGTTTCGGACAGGGATCGTGTATTTACTAATCAATTTTGGAAAGAGTTATTCCGTCTTCATGGCACCAAACTGCGCATGAGAAGCGCGTATCATCCACAAACCGACGGCCAATCAGAAGTGCTTAATATCTACCTAGAGACATACCTCTGTGCCATTGTCGGTGATATGCCAAATAAATAGGCAGAGTGCCTTCCCTGGGGAGAATGCTGGTACAACACTACACTCCACTCTTCCATCAACACCACTTCCTTCCACGCTGTGTACGGCTGTCCACCACCTACCATATCCAATTACATAGGAAACTCCACAAACCTCCCTGAATTAGAAACCTGGGTACTCTCAAGAGACAGACTTCTTCACACTATCAAAACCAACCTCCAAAAAGCCCAACCGCGAATGAAAAATCATGTAGACCAACATCGTAGTGACAAGGAATACAATATTGGTTCATAGGTGTACGTTAAACTGTAGCCATACCGTCAAACTTCCCTTCGCAACAACCATCACAAACTGTCTAAGAAATATTATAGACCTTTTCAAATCACTGAAAGGATAGGTCCGGTTGCATATAAGTTGCTGCTGCCACCAGAATCACGCATACACCCAGTTTTTCACATCTTGCTCCTCAAACCATGCCTCACCCCATCAAATACTCCAATACTACCACCAGAAACTTTCGGTAATGACCTTAAGGACAAGGTCGATTTTGAAGGAATGGGCAATGATACACACAACATTTCATCAGCCATGAAGAATGTGAACGCAAGGCCCTAGAGAGTTGTTTGGCCACCTAGGAGACTTTTGGAATAATTTAGCAGCAGAAGAACGTGCAGTTGATTAGAAAAAGGTATGCGTTTTCTATTATTTTGCATTGTTATTTTCAGTAATTCTGTTTTAATTCTGCAAAAGTTTTATAGGACGGCAAAGGTGGTTATGCCTTTTTGCTATAAATGTATGAATGGAATAGTAATGCGATAGGAAGAAAATTTCTGCAATCTCTTTCTTCCTCCAATATCTTTTTCTTTCTCTTACTAATTTTTTCTCTCTTTTTTTTTAAGTTCGAAACCTTGCTGTAACACGGACAACCATCATGTTTTAATAAACCGATCTATTTTCCTTTCTTGATTTTCTCGTGTATCGGTAAACAAAAGGGATTGATTATTAATAGGGGTGTCAAATGGGTTGGTTTGGGTGAAAATTATCCCAACCCATTTAACAAAGAAAAATACCCAACCCGTTATACCCATTCATTAAATGGGTAAACCCAACCCAATCCAACAATTTAGTGGGTCGAACCAGGCCTAGCCTATCTAACCCATTTAATTGAAATTGTTGCAAAAATGCATTTAAAATGAACATGGATATATGGACTGTATCATAAAATAAAAATAACACTCAAACTGCAGTATTCAAACTATCATAAAAAACAGCACTTTCGCAGTACATAATACAATAGTCACCAAAAATAATTTTCAAAAAAGCATAGAATTTGCAATTAGCCTGCATCTCTCGGTATAAATGGGTTGATCAGAAAACACAGCCTGCACTTCAGCTATCGCTTGAGCTTGCATATCAAAATATCAGCATAGAAACATCTTATTAGTTCTACATTTGAGCAACACGATGAGTCTGCATATCAATGCTGAAAATAGGTATACCACTAATTTCTTTGTGCCAAAATGGGTATAAGAATATAAAGAAATAAAGTAAAAGCCTAATATAATGACAGCTGAGAACTCATATATGATACAAACCATGTTCAACATGAAGATAATCAATGCTGCAAAAATCTATTCAGTGGAGATCAAGGAAGTATTGCATACTACAACCTCATACACTAAGAAAGGTTATTAATGAGCGGAGAATTTTTTTCCCAGTTCATCCACCTACATAACAAGTAGTTCATAATGCAGTGTTTTCTATAAAGGATTAATAATCACCATCGTTTAACAGTTTACATCCAAGTTCTACATAATACCTCAACTATATATCAAAGATGAGTTAAATATGGCCAATAAATATGTTTTTTCATCTGCTGATATAGAAAAAGACTAAAGCCTTACGTTTATCACATTATTGCCCAAAATTGTTAGGCTTACCGATATATCACTTTAGACACATAGCATGTTGCGATTTCTTTTACAAAACAATATCTTAAAAATAATTTGCAACAAAACGCTACCACGTATAAAAATGAATGTATGCTTCTGAAAGAGGCCATTGCTAGATTGAAATCTGAAACAAAGGCTTTAAAGGAAAATAAAAACACACTTTCAAACGAAATAATAAGTTAACTGGTGCACAAATCCACAAAATACATCTCAGTTCAAATTATGATACAGAAACTCCAGCCGTGCACAGTAAATCTTTAGTCATGTTATGAATTACATTCCACATAGTAGCAAAGATATTTCATTTGCTGATAGTAACAATAATTTCATTAGGCTGTTTCTATTTTAGCAAGTTGTTTTTGATGACATTACATGGTATTTCCTTACTTGATTTCATGTTATACGCTTACAGTCAGCAAGGAATTTATATATTTTATCCTCCTTAATTTCAAGAGCAAACATGAAATAGTGGATGTAAACTACATCAATTTTCAAACCAAACATGTTTTTTTTTGCCTGTGTGCATAAGATTAGCATTTAATAGGAGTGAAAGTTAATAGAATCATTGAAGAAGATGGCTGACAAACAACTATACCTGGTTAAAATTAAGCATTGGGTGAAAGCAAGTACAATGGAACATTGAAAGCTTGTTGGTTGTTCCTGCTTGTATAATCAAAAAATAAAAGAAAAACATAGTGGGTGAGCCAACTAAAGTGTTGAAGTTTCATTTTTATGATTAGGCTGTTTCTATTTAAAATTTAAATGCAAAAAAATTTAGTATAGGTTCTCACATAGAAAGAATGTCACTTTGACAAATAAGAGCTGTATCAAGTTTAAGTAAAATACAGTGGGTGTGCCAACTAAAGCGTTGAAGTTTCATTTTTATGATCAGGCTGTTTCTTTTTAGAATTTATATGCAAACAAATTAAGTATAGGTTCTCACATACATTTAATGTCACTTTGACAAATAAGAGCTGTATCAGGTTTAAGTATAAACTTCTTTGACATTTGACATTGAAACAAGTAAAACGAGTCCATTGTTGAAGTTGATAAATTTATTCACTTTTGACATGTTAAAATTTGAGAAGTTCTGCATCAACATTTTGACTAAAATTCTATATCTTAATTTTTTTTAGTGGAAGAGGAATAGTTCACTAAACAAAGAGAATGCCAATTATTTGCCTATGAGGAAATAAATAGCTACCAACAAAAACTGAAGCCATAAAAAATAACCATATAAGTCCATGAGTATTCACAGTATTTCATATCGTATAAAGTAATAAAGAGCCAAAATAATGAATCTTGTGTTACAGACATCAAGTTTCTTCCACGTGAATTTTATAAACTACGAAGTCGAAGACAATGAAAAAAAACCGTTAAGATATAAAACATGACAGCTTATCTTTAAGAAACATAAGGATCACGTTTAATTTGATTATTGTATTCTTATATTGAAATTGTTTCGAAATATATTTCCAATTTAAATTATCATGATCTTCAAGTAATGCTGTAAACTTCTAAATACATTTAAAAATAACACATATATTACCTCACAAATAAAATTATCAAATTTGTTCAATCAAATTAAAACTAAATTAAACAATATAGTTTATAGGCTAAGATATAAACAATATTGTTCACTGGCTAAAATATAGCTATCTACCTTTTAGCCACATACATTCTTTTTGACAAAGTAACTTAATTGTACCATTTATTATAACGATGGTATAGGAGTAAACTGTCTACAACAGAACGAAATTTCAAAATATCCTAATTTCTTATTCTAATCAATCATGCATGGAAAATAATGCCTCCATAATATCATCTTTATGGGTATTGTGATCATTCTTTTACATATTCATACAAATTCACTAAATGAAGTTACAATAGTCAGAATAAAAAATGAATGTAGCGACCCGGACTTCCCGGCCGACCTAAACCAAACAAGAAGGCGGACTGCTTTGAGAACACGATGCATCAGAACACAAACATGAGAACATTTCATTGCTATTACAACAATTTACACAAGGGTACAAGAATATCTCAGAGTGCGAATAAATAATATACAGCGGAAAAATAAATATCAGAGATTTACAAATTACATAACAACGGAAAATATAATTCATGAATATAATATGCATCGGAAAACACCAACTACTACAACTAAAAGAAATACACGAAGACAAAGCATTCTGAATATAGCTCCAGCCGTAATCCAGGATCCTGTGAAATAGAAATATCTACGAAAACCAAAACTATTAGCTGCCCGTGTGGAAAATATGGGCACCCAGAGTTTAGGTAGAAACAATAAACTCCGAGTCAGTCATGGAACTGGTATGAGAACTCAAAGCAATTATTAAACTTTACTTTAAAATAAGGTAAATCACGGGGCCACGCCGCATGTCACGGAATGGATTTACTCCCATGAATACTCTGAAATAAAGCAATCTGTAAACAACGCAATGCATTTTGAAAAATGAAGCTATTATAAGACTCAGGTCCCATCACACAATGCAACACAAACCAGAGGATAGAGTTTTACCTTATAATAGCCAAACATTCTTAGTACGCTTTAAAACAAATCATTTTTGTTATTACTATAAGTGCATAGTGTTAAAACAACTTCAAATATAAATATATCAATCATAGACGACATAGGTACCATATATTATGTCGCCATACATAGGTTTACAACTAAAATCGAAAAATGTCGTATTGGAAATTGGATTTCCATCATGAGTCAAGGGAAGGGATGATCTCTTTACCAATTCGGATCACCTCTAGCAAGATGACCCAGGATCACACCTACGGGCAACCCTTGGATCATGCAGTGTCAGTCCACACTTACTTTAGTGGATTAGTTATTTCTGAACAATACATTTTCTGGTCCTATCGGACCCCCAAAATGGTAAATATGTCGACCTATTGTATCTGATGCGCCTCGCATCCATCATCCATGTCAGTAAAGATATCTGGGCTCCATACCATGACACCACTTCTAGCTAGAAAGAAACGTATGCACTCACTGTGCCCCTTTATCCCGTTTTTGACTCATAGTGAGGTGCGAGGCTCGTGAATTAACGCTATACACAAAGTTTTGCTACTTAAAGCTGTGCTTTGATCATCATCCACAAGGATCTGCTTTTCAACAAAAGCCTTGATCATTTGCATCTTAGCATGTCACATTGTCAATCCATACCATACCACTGATTTCCACCAATATATAACCTCTGAGCTCGTACGTCTTAAAGAAGGGTGTTAAGCAAGAGAATAAATTTTCCTCCACTAAAAAGATATATATATTTAAGAGATCAAGGAATACAGTATAAAGGAATACAACATCATAGATACCATCCATTTGCAAGTCCGTTCTAGGTCTGAACGAAACCGGAGGCACCTTATTCCTCATTCCATATGTCCAAAACAGGAGAGAGGCCCTTGCATATCCGGTCAATCTCCAAGCACGTCCGGACGATCACCACTTATTATCTTGTCTTGGGTATACAGCCCAATCAAGACATTAGTAATCATCCAAACGATGTGAAGATCTCCGGTCTTCAACCACTGTCTTCATCGTCGACTTTTAGTCGCCATATCGGTTATTAAGAATGGGATAAACCCAGTCTTTATGAATACCTCACGTATTTTATAATCAATAATCAAGTGCTACAAAAACACATCAGACGCCTCATTCCAATTCAGAATATTCTTTTATTCAAATATTTACATCTTAGGGGAAATGTTCCCATTAATTTTATCAAAGATAAGTTCTTTAAACTTATTCTCAAATCTTCCTTTATATATTATTTTCAAAGGATTTTATTATATCTTTTAACAATTCTAAACCAAATTAAGGTTTATTAACTAGTCAGGATTATCGAGCCTTATCGAAGTAATCATTTATTATTTTATTATTTCCAATCCCAACCCATTCATCCCACAGAGTAAAATGGTAGTACTCCATATCTAACACCCACGGTGTTATCGGTAATTTTAATTACCATTTATCGTTCAAATCTAATTAAAGATTTAGCTATCGCCTGGAGTAAAACTGGTAGTACTCCATTCTCGATCATTTCTTCAATTTGGTAAATTTAATTACCATTTAACTTTCAATCTAATTAAAGATTCATTAAAACTCTAGTTCAGTTTTAATCTCCAGAAATCATATTCAATGATTTTTCAACTTGGGAAAAATTAATTCTGTTTTTATTTGGGGTTAAAGAACGAATGTTATTTAAAACATAGTTCACGATAAACCCAAAGTCAATTTCCATTAATAAGGAATCTTCATGAAAATTTGAATAATTCATAATCGATATAAATTTCCATATCGGACTAATACTATAAATGGAATAACGGCAAAGCCTTTTAAATTCCATAAATAGTAAACACCTTCCGTCACAGAAGCTCATTCGATTATTATTAACCGAATTCCATTCAATTCCAATTTAATAAAATAAATTGGAAAACTTCACTAAATCTTATTTTAAAGATTTTTTCTTTCCACAATTGGGTTCAAGAATAGTACTATTTAAGATACCATTCACAACAAACCCAAAATCCAATTTGATATTAAATATAAGATCTTAAATGAAAATCATGTAGACTTATATTCAGTACGAAGTTCTAAAATTTACAGATCCTTTTGGAATAACGATGTCAATATCTTCCAAATTCCCACAACAATATCCGTATAATCACGAAATCCAATATCAAAATTATACGAAGATCATTTCCATTCAAATTCATTCCAATTTATTCATTGGAAAACTTTGGTTATTTTAATACCCAGTTTTCAATCCAATTTATTATTTCTAAAAATCATTGGATTATTATTTTAGTTGTTAACTAGTTCATTTTGATAAAAATATATTTTTATCTTTTCAAACTTGG
The DNA here is from genome assembly GCA_030737875.1 of Allium sativum. Lineage (NCBI taxonomy): Eukaryota > Viridiplantae > Streptophyta > Magnoliopsida > Asparagales > Amaryllidaceae > Allium > Allium sativum. The sequence continues at coordinate 128,492,836 of CM060921.1, read as the reverse complement.
AATTTTTCATCCATAATCTTTCCAAATCATTAATTACGATTTTATATAATTTTTTCATATTTTTAATAATTTTATTAAGGCCCTTACAGTCGGTTTCCAATAACAGCCACCAAACTACATCCACGACCTTTTCCAAAATTCATTTGGACATATTTTAAAATCTAACCATTCAAATTTTAACCTCTTATATTCATTGGAAAGACCTTTTCGATACGAACCCAATGGTTCCGGGTTTAGGAGGATCGGACGGTCAGATATCCGGTTACATCAATTTGAAGTTAATGGTTGAAATTCGCGAACGGTTGTTGCGCGGCGCGTTCTATTCATGCCATTAAATATAATATATATATATCATCGATTTCCATTTAAAACGTATTTTATAGATCGTTTATAAATTCATTTTAAAAAAAATTCAACTTCATTTTCAATTTTAAATCAAAATTGAATGCTCTACATCATTATAATATTAAAATGATAATATTTTCAAAATATCAGATTTTGAAATCAAATCTTTTCGATATTCATTATAAGATGAATAAAATTGACAGAAAATTCCGTTCGAGTTAAAATGACGTACATCTACTTAACTCGGCTTCATATATTTCAATACTTTCGTATCCATCCAAAATCAGACATCAAAATCATATTCTGATTCTTTACTAAATATTATTTTAAAATGTTCGTTATTTCTGAATTGGAATCAGACTCAATCAATTACCATATAGTTTTATTTATATGAATTTCATACATAGCATGTATTCAAAAATTGTGATAAACAATCAATTCACATCCAGAGTGCAATTTACAACTGTATAAGCATTAAATAATTAAATAACGCTTATTACAGTTTATCAATCAATCAGTTGAAATACAATTAAATCCTAGGTAGATGTGAATTAAATATCGTCCCAAGACACGTGTGGGATTTCAACCAACAACCATGAATTCAAATTAATCGCTAGTTTATAAGTTTAACCAATTCTAATTTGATTCGGATTATTTTTCTAATTAACCAATTTTCACTGTGTAATTTATAAATGGATATTTATAATTTAATTTCAACTACCACTTTATTATTAACATTTTTATTATTTCTATGTAGATTATTTCAATATCACAAACAAAACATAATACAGTCAATCATATCATCCATGGATTTTCAAACAATAGCGAGGTGAGCTAACAAGCACCGTATAATATTTTTGTGATAATTAAAACTGATAAAAATCAACACTGGCAATTTGTGTAATCAGTTATAAAATAAATAAGTATACAAATATTTGAGTGAGAAGTTCTCACTTTGGTTTCCACTCCGCCAGTCTTTATTTGAAGATTTTATTTTTTAAATTAAATTAAACAAGCGTTTAATTTAGTTAAAAATCCAGCTTGCTCCATTTTCGTTCTGGTCAGTTCCATGTTGTAGTGTTCATTGATACGAGCGCAACGCAACTGAAATCGTTCAATTCTGATCTCGTATGAAAAAGATATGAAATCACGAACACTAATTACATTATTAAACAATTAAATTTATGATTAACAAACTAATTACATTGTTAATCCTCTTCCCTACTGATTAAACCCGTAGCCCTCTTCCTGGTTCGAAATCGTCGAACCTAAAAATCTCGCTCCCTCTCTCCTCACACACGCCTCCAAAGGCGACCGACCACCCATCTGAACAACCCACGTCAATCGTCGTTCCTCCATCTCCCCTGCGGCGACCGCCGGTGAACTTGAGGTCCCCATATGGCCTGGAAACGTCATCTAACAGTAGGTGTTTGAGCCAAAAATTTAGAGCCCCACAGCGCATAAATCTTGATCAAACCCATACGAATCGAAGAACACACTAGCCTCTACAAATTTCGTGAAGAAATCATAACTTAATTCTTTGTAATTTAAGAGAGATTGGGGAAAATATTTCGGTGCGTGGTGGCCATCGATTTAATTAGGGCCGGCGGGTTATGTTGTGAGGGAGTAGGGTTTTAAAACTATATATATATTATAAATTAATATTTAATTCTCTAATTGACTCAATTTCGTCCGAACTCCAAATCAAACCCAATAACAGTCGCCCGCAACTAAATATATCTATTTCAGACACAATGAGATATGTTCCGTAAGCCTATTCTATTGTTTTGATCTGTTTTTATTAAAATTAAAATATAAGTTAATATAATGGTCAACATTGAATTTGAACGTACATTTCAATTTACCGAGGCCACATACTGACTGCAAAAATTTTGAATATTGAAATCTAGCTATATTTTGACGATACAGTCCTAACAAAATTAATTTTGTCGAATTTGGAGACCATTTGAAAAATGGCTTTTTTATTGGCTTATTACATTCAAACTGAAATTGAAAACACGTTTAAATTTACTGTGCTCACATACTAATTCCAAATGATTTGAAACTTTAAACCTGTCAATAATTTGACGTTCCGGATCCAACAAAAGTGGTTTCGTCGAAAACGGAGGTCGTTTGCAAAATGGCTATTTTTAAGAGCTATATATAATATTAAAAAATATATGTAAATTCCATAGCGACTATTTTAAATTTTAAACTGGACATAACTTATAATTTATAAAGTGAAATCTCAATTTCTTGCATTTTTTAGAAAGATATAGTTAAATAGATTCTAACATTTCTTATTTCATCAAATTTTGACTTATATTGAATTCTGCATATTCATTTGAAATTCAAAATTGAATTTTCAAACTACCGCGCCATTACGAGTACGTTTTAATTAAATTTGTACTTTCTAACTTCGATTTAAATAAAATTTAAATTGTTAATTTTCAAAATAAATCATTTTAAATTCTTAAAATCCATTAAATCAATTAAAAATAAAATTTTAAATTGGTTCCAAAACCTGGGTTGTTACCAGTACGTATTCACACAAATGCATTAAGTGTTTGTCTTTCAATCTAGTCATTCTATTACCCCTAAATTTATGAATAAATGGAAACTTGGAAGTATTATCCAATTGATGGGGTTGGCGACAAGTGAGCAGCTACCCAGATGTTTTCTCGTGAATCTTATTAATAAAGGAAACCATGATGTTGATGTATATAAATTTTCTAGTAGAAGAGCACATGTCATTCTCATGTGGGTTTCCTTTATATTATTCTAAGGGGCTTATGTTTCAGTATCCCTAAAACTTAAATTACTATAAAAGGAGAACAGTCGAGCCCCTTTGTATTTCGATAGCTAGAAACACAAATCACTGAACAATAAAACATATGTATGCATTGCAAGGCAAAAACTTTAATGCCATATGCTTTTATATAATAAATTGTCATATTTCATTATGTTAAATACACATAACACTTAAGCTGGAATGGAAATACAAATGAGAATTGAAAATGCAAATAGGAATGACAATTGAAATGGGAATGTAGCAACGCTCAAAGTAACATAAAATAGGCACAACAAATTACAGTGAAGCTCGACCAAATGCAAACTATTGACGGGCTTTAAATCATTGGGATGAAGATTTTCCTAACAAATTGAACTCAAACTAAAATCATTGGGTTGAAGATTTCTTACTTTGCAGTAAAGTCAAATGTTTCAACTAGCAACTCAGAGATAATTGTAGATCCAGTTTAAATGTTATAAGTCAAAGCGTCACTGCCACAACTCCCTTTCTGACGGTGGTTGTCCCAATTCTGAAATCAGAAATATAAATACTGCAAAAGAAGCGAATAGGTTCTACTAAATTGCAAATCTTTGTATAATAATTGTAAAAATAGTAATTACTTCTCTGTTTTACCTATTTTGGAGATTCTTTCTTCGAGCGGACTTCGATCGTTAAACAAAAATTGAGGCTGGGTTCGGGCAGCCTTCGATCAAAGATCGTTAAACAAATTTCTGGTAGAGAATAAGCGGTAGGTACGAAAGGCAGTGACGAAATGAGAAGAATAAGAAATCCTAAATCGTTAAGCGATGAACATTGGACGTAGAATTAAATTGGATAAATGGTTGCAGATGGGTTCTGATGGTTAAACATGCTCAACCCATCTAAACTGATTTTGTAAATGGGTTAAATGGTTTTACCCAATTAACCTATTTAATTTTTTGGGTCTAACCCAACCCATTTAACATTTGGTTAATGAGATGGTTTAGATCTTGACAGCCCTGGAATATATACCAACTACTTTTGTATATAATGTAACGATAACAAAGGGTTAAATGTAGACTATGAATGACTCACTATCCCTAATAGAATGAAAAGAGACTGGACCCACTGCCAATCAACGGAATCACAACAGAACTAATTTATTTATTATTTTTCTCATGATGATTTAACATAGATGTGTTATTCCCTCTTTGTATTGGCTGCGTGACCTACATTATTTGATCTGATCTTTCATAATCACCAGAATAAGCAGAATAAGCGCACCAATTCTTCTGTGCCTAAATTCCCTGTGCCCAGTGTCCTCAACCAATTACAGTTCGCTGATTTCCACCTTTTGACTACGTACTGGTCTATGTTCAACCATATAAATGTTCGGCGATCTGGGAAGTGGCGGTCACAGCTGAGTTTGCTCATGAACAGTGGAGTTTTATGGGGTAAGTTTGAGTGCGGCTTTTACTGGCAAGGGGAGCTGTGTGGTTCTAGCAAAGGATGTTGGGTAGGTGAGTGTATGGAAGTCATGGATGAAGCAGCGTACCGTGCGTGTACTAGTTTGGCAGTCGCGTTTCGCTGAGGTGGATATTTGGGAACGGTTGCATGATGATGAAGGCGGGCGGGTGGTTTATCACGAAGAGAAGAGCGTGAAGTACATAGAAGGGAGAAAAAGCCTGTAGCTGTGTGTATTTCGAAAGGAGCATTGGAGAACAGAGGTACTGTTGCATGCAAAGTGGGTTGACGGTCTCGCGGTGGGCTGAGAAGCGCGATGTACTAGTTCAGGCGAGTTCTTAGTGGAAAGTTTGTTTGTTTGTTTTTTGAAAGTTTGCGCTTGTGCAGGAGGCCGGGTGGGCGCAGTGCCGGCCCTGGCTGTCCCGAGGCCCTAGACGAAATCTTTTTAGGCCCAAGTTCATATGGCAGCAACTAGACCGAAAAGAGGAGCTAAAACAACATTACTGTACGATGCACCTGCCAACCTTCAAACCTGGGATGCGCGCCTAACAGCTGTGCGCCACACCACCAGACCACACTAATTCATACAACATATATTAATTGAACATCCTTTTTATAAAATAAAAATCAGAACTTTAAGGCCCCTTTTTTGCCTCCTCCTACCACCGCCGGATACAGGGCCCTAGGCCAACGCCTAGGGCCAGGGCCGGCACTAGGTGGGCGGCATACCGGAGCTCCGGTGATGCTCGAGTGAGCGGTGGTGCAGTTCCGTTGGGGTGGCGATGAAATGGCTGATGGGTTCAAACCAAAACTACAGTAGGGAAGAAATGTTAAAAGAGAAGTATGTCGTGGGAAGATTCCATTCGAATGTATAAATGACAAAAAAGCAAGAAGATTAAACAGTGAAAGGTGAACGTGCCCAACACACTATCTGTCTCCTTTAGCCTCTCTGATTTCCACTTGTTTCTCTCTCATTCTACTAACTCTATCTCCCCCACTAACTTATTAAATAATAAATGAATGACTATTATAGAGGGGCAAATGATGTGCCAACAAAGAAAGGTGCCCTGGAACCTCCCTCATATATATATATATATATATATATATATATATATATATATATATATATATATATATATATATATATATATATATATATAGGCAGGTTCGAGGGCACCCGTAACAATGCAGCACTCCAAATGCCCCTCATTCTCCATCAAGCATTTCTCTTTTTCTCTTCTTCCACTAATTCTCTCACTTCCCATTCACTTTCTTTAATATAAATCGGTAGTGGATTTCAAAGGGCATTTGGGGTGCTCTATTTTTGGGTGCTACCAATCCCTTGCCATATATATATATATATATGTATATATATATGTATATATGTATATATATATATATGTATATATATATATATATATATATATATATATATGTTGTAATATATATGTCTTTAAGGGTGAATACGCTTAATGCAAGGGATACTATTGTAATTGATGAGACATGTAAAATCTATAAATAGAGAGCTTGTGTATGTTGTAATTACATCCGAATGAATAAAAATGTCTGCTCTTTCATTTTCTTGTGTTCTTCTTTTATTTTGTCGTTATCAGCACGATGTTCTGCGCTATAATAATATAATATTAGATATATGATTATTTTTTTAGTTACTGGCGCTCACCATTTTTTTTAAATTTGATTATTATCTAACTATTACCTATTCAAATGTCTGTGCTATTCAGATGCCGGCTTACCAAGCAATCTGCTATTCATCCATGCGTTACCTATTCTATCTCACTACCTATTCTTTTGCAAGATTTTAATATCTTTATTTCTTTACTGTCAATATAATTTTGACAGTCAGTATTCTCTTTACGAAAGTATATTGGTTCTTAAAAGCTAGCCCTCCATATTTTATATTTCTTCTATCTTCATACAAAAAGCAATTGAAGGTTTGTGAACATTCTATAGTTTCATGTATAATTCATCCAAGCTTTCAATTTTGTCTTTTATTCACTTTCTCTCCATATGCTGCTGTGAGCCTTTGCGCCTCTATGTGTCTTTACTTTCTCTCCATATGCTGCTCTGCCGCTATGCTACTATGATGTTACTATGTTACAAATTGAAAGCAATGATATTTTCTACTGCATGTTGTCACTATGTTACTATGTATCCAATTTTTTTTCAACATGGCTGCAACCATACAGTGTAATGCTGCACATTAATGTCATCCATGACATTGCATGCGATTAGATTGTTATTTGTAGTATGATCTGCTTTTTATTATTGATATGGTAGTAGTACTTTATTTTAATTGTTTTGTCTGTTTATTATTTTATTGATTCATTTTGATAATAAAACATGTATATTCATCTGTGAATGATTGTTGATTTGTGTATATAAAAGAGTTATCTATTTTATGTTGGTTGGTTGTGAATTGTCTTATTTTATTTTATTTGTTTTTGGTTCCTTCCGAATTTTGTTTAATTGAGCGTCTGAAATTTGTTTTATGTGTAGTTCGCAAAATGTCGAATATCGCTAAACTTGAATTTAAAGCATTGGACATTTCTGGAGACAATTATTTGTCATGGATACTGGATGCCGAGATCCATTTACAAGCTCAATGCTTAGAGAACGCCATTAAAAACGACAATAATATGTCCCAGCAGGACAAAGCAAAGGCTCTGATATTTTTAAGACGCCACATCCACGATGATTTAAAATCAGAATATTTAACTGAAAATGACCCTCTCCACTTATGGAACTCCCTGAAGGAGCGTTATGACCACCAGAAGACGGTCATACTTCCAAATACAAGTCAAGACTGGTTAAATTTGAGGTTTCAAGATTTTAAAACCGTAAGGGAATATAATTCCGCTATGTTTAGAATTACTTCTAAACTAAAATTATGTGGAGAAAAGGTAGATGATGCACAAATGTTGGAAAAGACCTTCTCAGCATTTCATGCTTCGAATGTGCTCCTGCAGCAGCAATATCGAGAGCGTCACTTTACAAAATATTCTGAACTCATAGAATGTCTATTGATTGCTGAACAAAACAATGAACTACTTCTTAAAAACCACTCCTCAAGACCAATTGGTTCAGCTGCATTACCTGAAGTTAACGCTAACTTTGCCCACTCCGGAAGAGGTCGCGACAGAGGAAGAGGAAGAGGGCGTGGTCGTGGTCGTGGACGTGGATACAACCCCAGCAGAGGTGGTTATAGTGGTTTTGGAGTCAACAAAACTACTGATTTTAAGCAGCAAATGAAAAATGAGCCTGGAAATAGCAATAATTCAGCTGCTGAAAATAAGAAGCATTATGAGGAAATTTGCTACAGATGTGGGCGTACTGGTCACTGGTCACGGACATGTAGATCATCAAAGAAAACAATCGAAGAGTATCATAAATCTAAGAATATCGAGACAAATAACACTGAGGGATTGTCCGATAACACTGACCTGAAGTTAGATGATTTCTTCGAAGACTATGATGGGAATTTGTTCAGCGACGAAAATTTAAATGCAATATTCGAAGAGATGACCGAACCAACCAACAAGTAGCCTGAAGCTTATTATATGACTTTCAGTTTGTTTCTTTTCAGCATGTATTAGTTTGGAACTTTTGTTTATTTTTTTTTCTTTTAGTATTTTCTTTTGGAACTACAGAAATAATGTGTAATGTTGGACATGATGACTAGTTTATTCTCGTGGATATTTATTTATATTTATGAGTTTTTTCAGTTATTGACTAGCTGTATTGTTTTTAATTCTTAAGGTATGGATCGACAATGTTTAATCGATGATATTTGTCTGGTTGATAGTGGAACTACTCATACGATATTGAAAAACCCGAAGTTTTTCTCTGAATTATCTGAAAATATTTCATATAAAGTTTCAACTATTGCTGGTTCAGCCAATATAATTGAAGGGTCCGGAAGAGCCCATATAGTATTACCAAATGGTACACATATATTCATTCAAAATGCACTATATTCAAGCAATTCTAAAAGAAACCTGCTTAGCTTCAAAGATATAAGAATGAATGGATATCATATTGAAACTATAAATGAAAACAACAAAGAATATCTTTGTGTTATTTCTAAAATTCAAAGCCAGAAGCTTATTTTAGAAAAATTTGGTACAATTTCAACTGGATTATACTTTACCAAAATTGGCATAGTTGAATCTCATTTTATAAACATGAGCCAGAAGCTCACAGATATAAAGAAATTGATTCTTTGGCATGATCGTTTAGGTCATCCTGGATCAACTATGATACGTAAAATTGCTAAGAACTCAAATGGGCATGATTTACCAAATCAGTTGAATTTACCAAATGATTACATGTGTACATCATGTGCACAATAAAAATTAATTACTCGACCTTCATACAGTAAGATCACCTCTGAATCTCCAGCATTTTTGCAAAGAATTCAAGGTGATATATGTGGTCCGATTCATCCCGCTTGCGGGCCATTTAGATACTTTATGGTCTTAATTGATGCATCAACTCGTTGGTCACATGTATGTTTGCTCTCTACTAGAAACATGGCATTTGCCAAATTACTTGCTCAAATAATTAAATTAAGAGCACACTTCCCCGATCATCAAATTAAATCAATACGATCAGATAATGCAGGAGAATTCACTTCTCAAGTATTTGATGATTATTGTTTATCACTGGGAATTGAAGTTGAACATCCAGTAGCTCATGTTCACACTCAATATGGTCTGGCAGAATCATTAATTAAGCGTTTGCAACTTATTGCAAGACCGCTGCTTACGCAATCAAAGCTTCCTGTTACAGCTTGGGGACATGCAACTTTGCATGCATCCAAATTGATTAAAATTAGACCAACGGCTTATCATCAATTTTCACCATCATAACTTTTAACTGGATCTCAACCAAATATTTCGCATCTACGAAAATTTGGTTGCGCTGGGCATGTACCTATTAGTCCCCCACTTCGTACTAAAATGGGTCCTCAAAGAAGGTTGGGAATTTACGTGGGATTTGATTCACCTTCGATAATTCGTTATCTTGAACCTCTTACGAGCGATGTATTTACTACAAGATTTGCAGATTGCAAATTTGATGAGTCAAATTTCCCGCCGTTAGGGGGAGAAAAGACCGTTCCAGTAGAACGGCGTGAAATTTCATGGAATAATCCCTCTATGTTTCATTTGGATCCACGTACCAAACAATGTCAATACGAGGTACAAAGAATTTTGCATATTCAAAATATTGCAAATCAAATGCCAGATGCATTTAATGATGCTGCAAAAATAACTAAATCTCACATTCCAGTAGCAAATACACCAGCTAGAATTGAAATCCCCGAAGGACCGATAGCAGCAAATGAATCTAAAGCTAGACAAAAACGTGGAAGACCGATATGTTCAAAAGACTTGACGCCTAGAAAAAGAAAGTCTAATGAAAAATCATCAATTAGCAAACCTCCCGAAGAGGTTATGAATGATCCAAAGGATAACTCAAAAGAAAATCTCAATTCTCCTAAAATCAGTGAAGGAACTATTATCCTAGAAGAAATAATAGAAGCTTCCAAAAATAAAATGGTACCTAATAATAATGAGATCTCAATATTCTATACGAATTATGGAGAAATGTGGGATCGAAGTAAAATAACAATTGATGATGTATTCTCATTCGTAGTAGCTACTGAAATAACTAAAAGTCATGACTATAATGAGAATAATGATTATGAACCAACTAGCATATATGAATGTCGAAAAAGACAAGATTGGCCAGAGTGGAAAGATGCTATTCAGGTTGAGTTAGATTCACTTCAAAATCATGGTGTATTTGGACCAATAGAGAAAACACCAGAAGGTGTTAAACCAGTCGGTTACAAATGGGTATTTGTTAGAAAACGAAATGATAAAAATGAAGTTGTGAGATACAAAGCAAGGCTTGTTGCACAAGGTTTCCTGCAGAGACCAGGTTTTGACTTCAAAGAAACATACTCTCCTGTTATGGATGTCATAACATTTCGATATTTAATAAGCCTTGTAGTTTCTGAGAAGCTTGACATGAGATTGACTGATGTTGTGACAACTTATCTATACGGTGAATTAGATACCGATATTTACATGAAAATCCCAGACGGATATAAATTGCCTGAAGCAAAATCAAAGTCAGTGTATTCATTAAAATTGAGAAGGTCACTATACGATTTGAAACAATCTGGAAGAATGTGGTATAACCGTCTTAGTGAATATTTAGTAAAAGCTGGATACAAAAACAACCTCATTTGTCCATGTGTCTTTATAAAGAAATCGGTAAAGGGATTTGTTATCTTAGCGGTATATGTTGATGATATAAATTTGATTGGAACTCCAGAAGAGATCAATGAAACAATAGATTACCTAAAACAGGAATTTGAAATGAAAGATCTTGGAAAAACCAAATACTGTCTTGGTCTACAGATTGAGCACAGTAAAAATGGCATATTAATCCATCAATCAAATTACATTGAGAAAATCCTGAAGCGTTTTCAAATGGATAAAGCATATCCACTTAGTACACCTATGGTTTTCAGATCACTAGATATTAAAAAGGACCCTTACCGACCAAAAGAAGAAGATGAAAATATACTTGGTCCAGAAGTACCATATCTCAGTGCAATTGGTGCATTGTTATATTTAGCCCAATGCACGAGACCATTGCATTTTCAGTCAATCTTCTAGCAAGATATAGTTCTGCACCAACTAAAAGACACTGGAATGGCATAAAACATATCATGAGACATCTGCGAGGAACCACAGATTTGGGCTTATTTTATTCTAACACAGGCAATAATCCGATTCTAGTTGGTTATGCTGATGCAGGTTACCTTTCTGATCGACATAAAGCAAGGTCACAAACTGGATATGTGTTTACTAACAGCAATGCAGCTATTTCATGGCGATCTACAAAGCAAACATTGGTAGCAACATCATCCAATCATTCTGAAATACTATCACTACATGAAGCAAGTCGAGAATGTATTTGGTTAAGATCATTAATCGAACATATTCGAAACACATGTCAACTTCCCTCAACTACAGAAAGATCAACCATTATTTATGAAGACAATGCCGCATGCGTAGCTCAGATTCAAGCAGGATACATCAAGGGTGATAGGACAAAGCACATTACTCCCAAATTCTTCTTCACACATGAACTTCAGAAAGACAATAAGATAGAAGTGAAGCAAATTCAGTCTCAAGAAAATCCAGCAGATTTATTCACCAAAGCACTTCCAAAGTCAACATTTCAGAAGATGATTTATAAAATTGGTATGCGTCGTTTACATCACCAAACTATTTGAATAATGCGTTACGAATCAGGGGGAGCATAAATTATGCTGTAATGTACTCTTTTCCTTCACTAATATTTTTCCCACTGGGTTTTTGTTAGTAAGGTTTTTAACGAGGCATTATTATGATCCAGAAGTATCAACCCTCATTGGAACATTGTCAATATGTTACCTAGAGATGAAAATTGTACTCTTTTCCTTGTTTATGATTTTTCCCACAGGGTTTTTCATAAAAAGGTTTTTAATGAGGCAATCAATCTTATCATCTTTGCATACGCATATTCAAGGGGGAGTGTTGTAATATATATGTCTTTAAGGGTGAATACGCTTAATGCAAGGGACACTATTGTAATTGATGAGACATGTAAAACCTATAAATAGAGAGCTTGTGTATGTTGTAATTACATCCGAATGAATAAAAATGTCTGTTCTTTCATTTTCTTGTGTTCTTCTTTTATTTTGTAACAATATATACACACACACACACGCACGTGGCTTTAAACGTGGTCTAGTACATTTGGTGCAAGGGAAGTTGGACTGTAAACTGGGAAGTGCGTTTGGGTGCCAGTAAGAAGGTGGAGTCGTCCATGTCTTGAACGCAAGCAGGTGGAAGGAAAAGGGATTTCGGTCCATATATTTCCAAATTAAATGGTGAGCCCGTTAAATAATAACGGAATTGTTTTAAAATAATGATCGTATTAACCTGTTAACCTAATAGTTTGTGCACACGATGTCAGAATGTGATGCCGTCGGTTACGTTAGAATCATACGGACGAAAGGATAGAGATGGACTGGTCCGGTTAGCACAGGAAGTAATGAGAATTTTTATTTAAATTAAACATAAATTTAATTTAATTAAAAACATACGTTTCATGGCAGAATTAAATGAAGCTTAGTTCAACTCACTCAGTTTATCCGGTTTATATTTCTTATAAGCCGTGTTTTTATGCAGTGCTTGCTAATGGTTGATGATTGTATCACCGGTTGCATGTATGCTGAACATTTTTAATATTCACTGATTAAATTAAACGTTTGTTTAATTTAATCGAATTAAATCGTTATTTTAACAATTAAATTCTAAACGAGGTTACTTACCTTTTTGGTTACTTTTATAATAATATAAACGTATTAAATAAATATTTGGATGTTTGAATGGATGTTATAAATTGATGGTTGGCTGTTAAACTGCTTATTTCTGTTTACCATGATAAGTATATTGTCCTATTGAATTTGAGGTATCCTATTTTGATACAGGGAAGGACAGGTTGAAGGAACCCAACCGGATTCCTCAAATATGTTATTTATATTCATATTCTATTATATGAACTATTTAACCAATATAATTGATTTATTTCTGATCGTTGAATTAAAATTCAACAATTGTTTGTTACTAACCAATGGATGATAGGTTGAGTCATTGGCAACGGTTGGCCTAAAAATGAACCATTTTATGAACGTTGATTTACAGTTAGGTAAATCGATAGAAATAAGGTTATATGGATATATTTTGTAACCAAACGGATTTTGAAATCTATATTATATAAATTATTTGAATAACGGTTTTATTAAAAGAAATGAATAATTATTTTCTCTAATAACTATAAACCGAGTATATAAAGTGAATTCTGATGTTAATGAGTTTTATAAGCAATGAGCAAAAATTAACCAAATGGTCAAGGATTGAGTTAATTGTTTCAAATAACAATCAATGGAAATTATTTAATTTAATTAGATTGTTAATTAAATTTAAGGAAATTATTTAAAGTGATTAAAAGAAAAGGACTAATGGAATTGGTTAACGGATTAACCTTGTTTTGAGTTGACTATGTCAATCTTAAACTAAGACAGATTATTAAATCATTAAACCATTAATTACTTTTAAAATCGATTATTATTTTAATTATCTGAGAAGGAAGATTAACTATGAGAGAGTTAAAAGTCAAATGGCGGCTTCGTCTTCAGGAGGAAACACAAATACATATGAGGATGGATGGCAGAGGGTAAGCAATAGAAATCAACGTAGAAATAACAATAAGGTCCTAGCGAATTCTGGGTTCACTAACCAAACGAGACAATCAAATCAGCAGTGCTTTAAAAGTGGATCCAGATCATGGATTGATGCGGTGGCTGGTAACACACGAATAGATGGAGGAGTACAATTATTTTCGAATCTGAAAGATGACGATGGGGAATATGCAGATCTGGACGATCTTGTCTTCAACAAAGCGGAGAATTTATGGAAAAATTCAATTTACATATATCTGATAGGCAAACGTCCATATTATATTCATTTAAATGCATATATAAAAAGAGAATGGAGTCCTACAGGATCATGGAATGTTTTTGCGAGGGAAAACGGTTTCTATTTGATAAAATTTGAAAAAGAATCTGATTGTACTAAAGTATTGAATGGTGGACCATGGTTCATGGATAGTAAATTAATTTTTACTAAACGATGGGAACCAAACCTACGTTTAGAAAGAGATATGTTAGAAACGCATCCTGTGTGGATTAAACTTGTGAATCTAGATCTGTCTCTTTGGAATGCAAGGGGAATTAGCAAGCTTGCTAGTCTCATTGGTACGCCTTTACAAATGGATGAAAACACTCGCTTGATCAAGAAACTAAACTATGCAAGGGTCCTTGTCGAGATCAAGGCTACTGATGAACGCAAAAAACAAATCAGAGCTAAAGACAAACATTGTAACATATATTTACAAGAGGTAGAGTACGAGCGCTACCCGCCCACATGCAGTAAATGTAAATGCTTTGGACATACAGAAGTGCATTGTGGGGAGTCTATTAACCCAGTTAAACAAGTCTGGCAAGTCAAAACGAAGCATGCACTACACAAGGATCAATAGATTAGCAAAACAATTGACACTGATGCCAATGACATAGCCACTGCAGATACTAATCCTACCATTAATTGTACAAGTGGCTTTTATGATGTGATCATGGTGGAGGACGAGGCCCAGTGCCAGACGCCTCAGGTGGAGAAAGAAGCTGACGAACAAGTGGAGCAAGTTCTCCAAAAGCAGATGGGGGTGGAGACATCTGGTTCTGCACATGAATCATTAGAGAACATTATTAATGAGGTTGAATTAGTAGACAACAATGAAGAGCATGATATTACAAGCGGCAATGCAAAAGTGTACACCAAAGCTAATGCAGACTATGACAATCAGTTCTCCAAACCAGGAGATGGTAAGATTTCTGCTCTTGTGGCGGATGGGATTGCTTCTAGATTGAGAAGTAAATCTCAACCACCCAAATGTCTCTAAGTAGTTGGAATGTTAGGGGGTTAAACAATGATACCCGTTGTTTAGACCTCCAAAATCTTCGAAGGAAGTTACATCCTTCGTTTTTGGGTATACTGGAAAATAAATTGAATGAAGAAAATTTGAACTTTTTTAGACAATCTATGGGAAGTGAATGGGAATTAATTGATAATAATGAACATTCTGACAAAGGGCGCATTCTAATTATTTGGAATAAAATGGTTTGGAAATGTAATGTTATGGATAAAGATGAACAACAAATAATTGTGCGCTTGCTAAACACTGGGGGACTTGAACTATATGTATCTGTGGTATATGCATGTAACATGGTGAACAAAAGAAATGTGCTTTGGAATAAAATTAATGACTTAGCAAAGAAAATTCAAGATGCATGGCTGGTTATGGGTGACTTTAACTCCATATTAAGACCAGAAGAAAAGAAAGGGGGAGCTAATGTTAGAGTATCACAGCTGGCAGAATTTAATACCTGTATTGTGTCTTCAGGATTGGTTGAGCCTGCACATGGTTGCCTGCATTATACATGGAGAAGTGGCGAATGCCGGAAGATCTCATGTAGACTTGACAGAGTTCTTGTTAACTCTTTCTATATGAATAAATTCTCATACATGAAGATAAATGTTCTCCCTTCATCAACTAGTGATCACTGTCCCATCCATGTTAATTTAATAAAAAGAGATGATAATTCTAAAGGAAAGCCTTTTAGGTTTGCTAATAACTGGGTCACTATTGGTGGTTATAGTGACAATCTGATTTTTGAGGAACTAAATTTCAATGAAAGTTACTTGTTTAACTTGGTTATTTTCCTCCAGAACACAAAACACAGGTTAAAAGAGTGGAACAAAATTAGACCTAAAGAAGAAGACCTTATAATGAATACTGAAAATGAAATTGCTGTTTTATTGGTGAAGATGGATGAAGGAGACACAACTGATGAGACATGGAAAAACTATCAAGAAAAACAGGTGAAACTCAAGGAGTTGTTGAAGTTAAAAGCTGTTGAACTAAAACAAAAAGAAAAAGAAAAATGGTTATCTGAAGGTGATGAATGCTCAAAATTCTTCTATACCAAAATGTCTTGTAGGAGAAATACGAACTACAATCGAGAAATATTTGATCAGGATGGAAAATTAATTATGGACCTTAAAAAGTTTGAAACAGATGCTATAAATTACTTCACTGAGTTATATAATGGTCGTGACAGAATTGTCTTACCCCAAATTCACACCAGGAAAGTCATTAACGCCAGAGGGAAGCGCATATTGTGCAGACGGATTACTGAAACTGAAGTGTGCGAGGCTGTCATGTCTATCCACGTCGATTCCTCCCCCGGACCTGATGGAATGGGCTCCTGTTTCTTCAGAAACCACTGGAATGACCTGAAAAATAAGCTAGTATTAGCTTTAAATGAATCTTTTCAGTCTGGAATTTTTTTGAAAGAAATTAATCACACTTTTCTTTGTCTTATTCCAAAAACTGATAAACCTATTAATATTGCAGATTACAAACTGATTGCTTGTTGCAACGTCCTGTACAAAACTCTGAGCAAAGTATTGTGCAATAGAATGAAAAAAGTGTTACCAGATTAGATAGCTGAATGTCAAAGCACATTCATTAAAGGGAGGAGCATTTCAGAGAATTCGCTGCTAGCACATGAGTTGATAAGAAACTTTAATAAGAAGGGGGTTGATAAATTTTGCTTAAAAGTTGAACTCCACAAAGCATATGATAAAATCAACCGAAATTTTATTATTCACATGCTTGTTGCAATGGGGTTCCCAACGAAATTCACGAGAATCATTGAAGAGTGTATAAACTCACCCACATTTTCTATCCTAATTAATGGAACTCCTAAGGGTTTCATTACTAGCAATAGAGGTATCAGGCAAGGTGATCCTCTATCTCCATATTTGTTTGCAGTAGCGATGGAATATTTTACTCTACAGATGGAGATTGCACATTTTGAAAAAGCTATTCAGCCTATATACAATTTTCAACCTTATATAAGTCATCTACTTTACGCGGATGATCTGATAATATGTATCAAAGCTAGTGAAGAAGCTGCTCAAAAAATTCTAGAAATTTTTCACAATTTAGAGTGCAAAGTGGGTTTGAAGATGAATGAATTGAAGACCAAATGCTATTTTAATAAACACTGTACTAAGAAGAATGTTATTCTTAACGTTTTGAAAGTGAGTGAAGGAACTTTGTCGGTCAAATATCTTGGGGTTCCATTATCATCGAATAAAATAACAGACAGTGAATGTGCTTCCCTAATTACTAGCATTAGAGAAAGATTGCAAGGATGGAGCTCTCGCCTTCTCTCAGCAGCTGGCAGAATTGAACTTGTTCACACTATAATTCAAGCCAAAGTTAACATCTGGCTTCAGACATTCCAATTGCCTGATGCGTCGATTGGGAAAATTGAGAAAGTTTGTGCAGATTTCATATCGCGGGGGGGGGGGGGGGGGGTTTACACAAAATCAAATACAGTGACTTATGTAAACCAAAAGCTGAAGGTGGAGTTGGCTTGAGAAACTTAAGAGACATGAGAGAAGCATTTACTTTGAAACATGCATGGAAAATCTTATCTGATAATGGGTTATGGGCGAGATGGATGCGAAAAAGATATATGAAAGACAATTTCTGGACTATGCCTATGGATTCTAATGCTTCTTCGACATGGAAAGCAATTCTGAAAATAAGGGATAAACTGGCAAAAAATATTGACCATGAATTTGCTGATGGTTCAACTACTGATCTTTGGAAAGATCCATGGATTGACCATAAATCATTGATCGACCATCTTGGTTGGGACACATATTCAGCCTATGGCTGCCCAACTTCATCTGTAAGTGAAATTATTGAAGACGAACAATGGAATTGCAACAGTTTGCCTTGCTCAACTGAACTTAAGAGGAAAATTGAATTTCTACCACTATATTTTGGGAGAGAACACGATAAATGGAAATGGGACGGAGCAAATGGATTCAACATCAAATCTGCGTGGAACCTATCGCGCCAACACCACAATGTTGTGAATTGGGGTAAAATTATTTGGGATCAAATAATTCCGCCCAAAATGTCTTTTACAACTTATAAAGCGATAAACAGAAGACTTCCGACCAAGGACAGACTACATGCTTGGGGTATAATTAACGAGACTGTGTGTAATTTGTGTGAAAAGGAAGTGGAAAACCATGACCATATCTTTTTCCAGTGTGAATTTTCGACAAAACTCCTATCTATTGTATGCCCAGAGATGTTTACGCACAACCCAAACAAAAAATGGAAAATTGATGAAGTTGTTGAGTACCTGTGCGGAGGAGGGAGTAGAATACACCCGATAAGTAAAATAAGCAGCATTTCCATTGTAGTTGTGCTTTGGAGAACATGGAAAGAACGAAATTGCAGACAATTCCAAAGGAAAAAGAAATCAGTTGAAGAGATAGCAAAATTGGCTCAAATTGACATTAACGTAATTAAAAGAACGAGAGGTAGAGGAATTACTGGACATAGGGGAGGACAACAACTTGATGCTTTTGCTCCAGAGGTGACGCGGGCAGAGAGTAGCGATACTCGAACCCTAAACCCGCCATGATTGTCTTCAACAGTGCCATTTGAGGAATGTAAGAGTTAATGATGAGTTTGTGATGTGTTGTCGAATTTAACTAGTTTGGTATAACTAGCGGTTGTAATTAGTTAAGCCTATTGGGCTTTCTTTTGGGCTGAAATAGCCTCAATAAAAGCTATACCCAGTTTCAAAAAAAAGGAAGATTAACTATTAATGTTGATGTAAACAAATTGATTTCTAAAAATGTTGGAATTGGTTATTATTATTTTAATAATAATAATCAAAGTGATAAATCTTGAAGCTAAATACTTTTAGTGGAAGTTTATGAAGTTGTAAAGCCTTATGTGTAGTTAAATGGAATTGTAAGCGAATTTGTATGAACTCTAATTAAGAGTTCTATTGGTCGGATTTTTATAAAATCAAAATTGGGCAATTTTGAAGACAAATTATAAATGGATTAATGTTATAGGAGTCAAAACAAGTGCAAAATGGAATTTGTAATCTAAAGGAAGTTAAATGGAATTTAAAAGTCTAAAGATGGGGGGATAAAGATGTTTTAAACTGAGAACGCGTGATTCTAAAATTGAAAAAGAGTTTTTTAAAAGAGAATAGATGGATTTAACCCATGTTTGAAATCGTATGGTAAATAGAAGTGTTGGAATAATTATCGAGATGAGATTTCGTTGATAAAATTCTATCTATTCCAAAGATAAGAATGATGTCGACTCAAGGTCTGAGAGGTTAATAAAATACCCCAACTTAAATGACTTCAAAATTATCCAAGGGTGATACTAGTTTAGAAACGAGGATAGTTGAGGGAATTTAAATAATATTTTTCCGTGAAGAATATTATATGCTATAATTTGAAGAATTATAAGTTGAGTGATTTGGAAATTAAGAATTGGAAAGCGATATTCCAAATATTGGAAGATTTAGAAATTTAATTTACAACTGTTTAACTAAAGAGGCCAAGTGACGCTGTATACTGAACCAATGAATCCGCTTTATTTTTTCTATGGATGATGGTTGATTATTCTGATAGTTAAATCATAGACCATCAAAATCCGGCCAAATCGACTGTTGGTACGAAAATACCGGGATCGAATTTGTATTCGAAAACGATTCCGTCCAGCAAATACGTTAATGTTGAAGATGTTCAGAAGCTGATCGAGAAGGAGTAATTGAAGATCGTGGATCTTTTTTCCTACTCATTTTTTCTCTTTTCCCACATCCTTTTTCCCTAGTCCCATATCTCACCTACTCTCACCAACTCCACTTTGTATAAATACCCTCCTACCTCATTCTTCAAAAGGGCTGGCATTTTTCTTGGCTTGAGATCTTGAGAGCACCTTGGACACCATTAATGGAAGCATAGTCTTTGGGGAAGAAGAAGACCGTGGACCTCCAGAATTCCCGGCAACCTCTGGACTTCTGAATTTCCCGGTACATCCCAGACCTTGGAGCTTTCCGACACATTCCGGACCTCGTAAACTCCCGACACTGCTTGGAGCACGGAACCTCCCGACTTCGCCCGGACTCCAGAACCTCCCGACTCCACCCGGACCTCGAAACCTCTCGACTCCCCTGGGACCACAAAACCTCCGACTCCGCATGGACCCCGGAACTTCCCGACTGCTCCCAAACAGCGGAGAATCCCGACTCCGCTTGGACCTCGGAACCTTTCGACTCCGTTCGGACCCCGAAACTTTAGAGTTCCCAATACACCCCAGACCTCCAGATTTCCAGGTACACCCCAAACCTCCAGATTTCCCAATAAACTCCGGACCTCCACATTTCCTGGTATACCCCGGACCACCAGATTTCCCAGTAAACCCCGGACCTCCACATTTCCCGGTACACCCCGGACCTCCGAACTTCCCGACTCATCCCGAACCTTGGAAACTTCCGACACCCTTGGGACCTCATAACTTCTCGACACATTCCGAACCTCGGAAATCCTGGCACATCGCGGACCTCGGAATTTCCCGACACATCTCGAACCTCGGAAACTCCCGACACCGCCTGGACCTTGGAACTTCCCGACACACTCCAAACCTTGGAAATTCCTCAGCTGATCCCGATCAGCAAGGAAGCTCGACAACATGGATTAATTGAACATCGTCAATCATTGTAACTTCTTATAATGGTGTCTCACTGTACTTATTGAAAGTGAATAAAATCTGCAAATCTTTCAAAGTGGACGTAAATTCAGTCTGAACCGAACCACTATAAATTATTGTGTCCTTTACTTCCCCGCACATTATTACTGCGTTTCGCACATTTTTCCGCTCTGCACATTTAGTTTCAAAATTTTGGAACTCTCAAGCGTTGGCAGCCATTTTGGGTGTCAACATTGTTAATTGATCAAGGTAAATCACAAATCTATCTTTTATATTAATTAATTAAGCCAGCTACAAAGAGCATCCATAATAACAATTTTCTAATACCATAATTTTTGTGTAAGAATTAATAAAATTACATACTTTCTAATTTTGCATTGAGTTTCTCAATGATTTCATTTTAAGTGCAATCATTTCCCTTTTAAATTCTATCTCCATGATTAATCCCAATTCTTGATACTTGAGTAAGAATTAATAAAATTATATACTTTCTAATTTTGCATTGAGTTTCTCAATTATTTCATTTTAAGTGCAATCATTTCCCTTTTAAATTCTATCTCCATGATTAATCCCAATTCTTGATACTTCATTCCTAAGCTATACTCAGTTTATAAAATTAAAAATCAACTCGAATTTTAATCAAAACCAAATGTAAATTCATAATCATGTACAACCAAAATGTATCTTCGTCTACGTATTAATTGATTAACATATAATTCAAAACTAAAATAAAAACAGACAATTTAATTAAAAACTACATGAAATAGAGCTACCGGCGATAAAGGTGGTTACAATGCGTCTTGCAGTGCCAAAGAGCCTTTAAGTTGTATTTGGATTGGTTTGTAGAGGAAATTCAATTTTCAAATAGAAATTAAGTGACGAAATGAAAGAGACGTGATGACAGTAGCTTATAGAGGGCAACATAGGATCAAGAAGTAAATTTAATGCTAAATTGTTGTATTTGTTAGTGTTGGTATTATGAAAAATATTTATGCGTGCTTTTTGCATCACTCATAATTGATTCAATTGTTGAATGCAAGACCATAATGACGTGAACAAAGTGGGATATGAGATTTGGGAAGAGGAGATCGTGATCTGAGTAATATTGCCTTATCGTTGAACAAAATGTATGCAATATGTAAGGAATACTGAAAAGATCTCAATGCATACTTCCATTTAATTTTTCATATTCTCTTTCCGCTTGATATACGTTAAGCTATTAAGAAAAATTCTCGCAATCTGAAAAGGGCAAAAATAGTTCAATTGATCCATTATCCTCATTTTACTTTTTCCTATTACGATTAACTCTTAAACATTGATTTTGTATTAATTCGTAATTTTAATAATATTATGAGACACAATTAGTGATCAAACCATGCGAACAATACTAAAGTTGAAGAGACTGGAAATCATGGTTTGTGATTCCATCCGGCATATGTCGGATTTTCAGCCGCTCCGACCCGATTCCGAACCGGAACAGAAGTTAGTAATTTTTTTGATTTTGGATGTTCAAAGAAAGAAAATGGATGGAAATCATAAAACAAGTGAAAAAAGGCAGAAATTAACCCTAATCCACTAATTACACAAATAAAAATTAATAAACATAGTTCAATGGATAAACAAAAAAAGAGAAAAATAATAGTTTGCCCTGTTTGTAGTCATTTCATGCAACTATGAATAATAAATCACGTTGTACAATAAGAAGCCTTCGAGCTAGAATAAAGAAGGATAAAACGGTGGCAGAGCATGACAACTATTTTGATTTAGGGCTATTCAAGAGGAATTGAGGAAAGCATGACTACGCTTATTTTCTAAGGCGTCGTTCGTAGTCATTTCATGCAACGTTTCCATTGCGTTGGCATCTGACGCGTAATTCCGCATTCACCAACGTCGTTGGTGAACATTGGAAAATGAAACGACGGTGTCATACGCGTCCAACATCATCGCATCATTTTCCAACATTCACCTTCCCGAACGGCTTCTTTTACCCTTCCCCTTATAACTCATCTCTTACTTCCTCCATTTCTCATCCATCATCATCATCTTCCTCTTCGTCTTCCAAAAAAATGTCTATCTCCGAATCATCCTTTAATTTCAACGATTCAGTTGATCTATACGGGATAACGTTAGGCCAAAATTCACGGAGGAATCATATGACCTTGACTAATACTTCATAGGATACTCGTTTAGCTTGGATTAACGACATTTTGAATGGGCATTGACAATGTTGTCAAAATAATTATCGTATGAAAAGGTTTTGTTTGTACTCAATATGTGACAGACTACAATATCATGGTCTCTCTTCAACGGCAAAATTAAAAATGGTTGTTATTTTTGTTTACGTAATGGCTACTGGGCTCTCAAATAAATAATTTAGTGAAAGATTTCAAAGAGCAAGTAACCCAATTTCTATTTTATTTCATGTTGTTTTAAACATTTTTCAATTACTTGTCGTCGATATAATAAAGTCAGACGATCCACAATTTAATAATGTTCCGTATTACATCAGCAATTCAATCCGTACTATCCATATATTAAAAATTGTATTGGTGCTATAGATGATACACATGTAATGACATATTTACCTGCTGATCAAGTTATTCCGCATATCGGAAGAAAATGTTATGCTACACGAAATATATTAGTGTTATGCTCTTTCGATTTGCAGTTTACATATGTTGTGGCTGGTTGGGAAGGAACTGCGCATGTTAGTAGTTTTTTTAATTTGATTATAAATGATAGAAACTTCAACTTTCCTAAACCTACAGTTGAAATATTATTTGGTCGATTCGAAATATCCACTTCAGACTGGATATTTACCACTTTATCGAAATATGAGGTATCATAATCCGCATTTTTGTGAGACCGTGAATCAACCAAAATCTGCAGTGAAGTGTTTAATTTCTACCATTCGACTTTACGGATGGTCATTGAAAGTACTTTTGGTATCTGAAAAAAAAAAGTTTGCCATTTTGAAGAGTATACCAACATACACATTTGAAACTCGAGTCAAAATTGTCGTAGCCATAATGGCCATACACAATTACATCGCAAATATAATAGCGGTGATCCAGATTTTATGGCTTTTGATGATGATCCCAAACTTATTCCTGATGAATATTTGGAGGAATATCATGCTCGGAGAAATGAGACGAACAGTGGCACTGAACGGGTACAACGAAATGGATACCAAGAAATGTCAGTACTTCTAGATATCTTGAGAGATCAGTTGGTTATTGTAGGACTACGCTGAAACATACTATTGTATCTGTATGTTTAACTATATTTATATTTGTATCTGCATTTTAAATTTATATTCCTATATATGTGTTTCCTGCTGATATTTTGAAATTGTATTTGCATTTCTACTGATATTTTGAAATTGTATTTTTTTTATAATGTTAAAATGAAATGTATATTAGAAAACAACACATCTCAAATACCCCGTTCAAATACCTCTCTCAATACCCCATTTGCAGCAAATAATGCTTTAATCGTTCACTAACGTGTCGTGCTCAAATACCACGCTCTTCATTATCGTTCGCAAAAAACGCACCCTAAGTAAGCTGGGAATGGAAGCGTGCAACTTAGGAATGTAAAGTCATTTTCTTTTTAAGCGAGCTGTGCTCTCAAACTTTTATTGTGCTAGTTGTAATTAAAAAGTTTGTAATATAATTACATGGTAAAAATAAGCACATAATTGAATTAATTTTAAAGTGATAAATTGTGCAAAATAACTGCATAAGTTTCAAGATAGTTTTCATAAAAGAATGTATTTTACTCATAACTCAAAGAATGTGTCTGATCTATGTTAGAAGTGAACGTTTACTAGTGTATTTAGTTACTTATGTGTAACATAATTTGCAAGTCTGAATTTTAATGAAATTTCCGAAATTGCCAAAACATAACCAATGTCAAAAATTAACAGAGATCGAAACGGAAATGGAAAGCAGAATTTTAAACTACAATAGAAATGGAACAGCTGAATTCAACTGAAATAACAAAACAAGACGAATGCATTCAAATATTTATTTCTTTTTCTTAGGATATAAGGTTGCAAACATATACATAGGGTGATAATAAACCCTTATCAAAGATCCAACTATATATATCTCCAATAAATTAATGATGCTTACAACACCAGCACCTCCTTACCCCGATCAAATTTTTTCTGCAATAGCCTACAGTATTAGGACCAAGGGCACTCCGCATACATTCTCTCATGCATTCATCGTCTCCCTTGCAGTTGCTTTTGAACAGGGAAAAGCATCCAGTGTCACCACACTCCACTCTATTCAATCCTGTCGTGTATTAAATTCACAAAATATCAACGTCAATATAGACATGTATTTACAAATACCTTGCAGTGATTAATGGCCTATAACCATCATATTATGTAAACATAAATAATGACCTGAGGCCATTATCATAAGCATGACAAGAAGAACCCAAGATGTGATTTGTTTGGACTCCATTCTTTCCAGGTTTTTTTGTTGATTAACATGTGTATTCAGTACATAAACAGGCGTATTTATAGTGGTTGCAATGAACAAGTTTTTAATGTATGAATGCACAATAGTATTTTCTTTTTGAAGCCAGGGAAGATAAGTTAAACCTTATCTCAGCAGCATTAATTACATATGATTGATTGGTGAGCTTATCCAAAATCATATTCATCCAAAATTCCGTTGTTTAAATTATTAATTGGATGCATGCAGCTTTTGATTTGATTGTTTATCTGACCAGGACCGGTCCAAGATCATTTTGGGCCATGGACAAAACTCAAATTTAGGCCCTTTCATGTAAAAATAAATAACTCACTTAAACAATAATAAAAACATAAATCAAATACAACAATGATTTGCTTAAAGCTAATATTAATTTGTTCGTTACATCTCCAAAAACATCAAACTTACAACTTCCTGATCATTTAAAAGACAAGAAAGAAAGATAAAAAACAATCACAACTCATCATTCTTCCATCTAGCAAACGGTTACTAAATTCAGGGAACTACAATTAACAAAAAAGAAAGATTAAAATGTTATTTTTTTATTGTTATTTTTCTCAATCAAATAAAAAGGATCAACATCAGTTACAAAAAATAGTGCACAAAAATACCGAAGTAAAAAAATTAAGCGAACCTGAAAATATAACTACAAAAATTAGTACTCAAGCACCGTGAAGAGCTTTGGTTGTCACAATAACTTGGTCGAGAGGTTCGGGTCCTGTTGCAGTTCTGCCAGAAAGAATAAATCAACGCATAAATTAATTTTATGCAACAAATTATTTTTAAGTGATCTTGTAAAGAAAAAGAAAATACAAATATATTTCACTCAATCAATGCAGTATACTAGGAAATATTAATCAATAGTTTGAAGTTATATATTTTTTTAAATACTCATAGATAAATCCTTAGAACTACTACAATCATCAATTTCTTGCTGGTATAATACCGTTGTTCGGTATGCTGGTGGAAGTTGCCAAAGTTATTTTTTAGACATAGTTCATCACACACACAGTTGTTCACATACATATAAAAGTTCAAAACACTTTGCCCATTAATTTTATAAGCTGGGCGGTCTCTGTAATGACTAATGAACTATGATTTAGGCTACGTTTGTTTTTTTATTAAAAGTTCTGAATGCAAGTTCTGATTTATAAATCAGAACTATGTAGGTTGTTTGTGTTATGAATAAAGTCATCTATTCAGACAAAATAATTCAAAACATTTTAGTGCTTATTATTTGTTCTGAATGCTGAATATTGTTTTTTTTTTTCTGAATACTGAATGCAAACAAACAAGTATTTGATTATTCAGAATTTAGGATTAAGCAGTCAACACTCAGACTTCAGAATTCAGCGTATTAAACAAAAGGAGCCTTAGGCTTCAATTGTAAAGAATGATATTACCGGTAATACAATATACACATCCATACTACTTTTAATATATATTTACAAATCCGAACAGGCAAACAACAATTGCGAATTTGTTTCGAAAATTAGGGATACAAACAACAAAGTTGTGATTTGAGAATCCAAGCATACAAACAGCAAACCAAGCAATGCATACAAACAACAAATCCAAGCAAACCAAAATTTTAAAAATTAGGGATGTGATAATTCACTGTTTCACTGAAATACAAAACGTTAAAAATTGTAATCAAATTAATTCCTCAAATTTAAAGCATACCTTGTATTTGAATTCTAAAATTCAAAGAAATCCGAATTTGAATTTAATCAAGAGATGCTGATAAGTTGTGATATGTGAATGGTGAAACCTCAGCCACAACATTGTAGATTGTAAGATCGATGAAACTAGAAGAGGGAAAGAAGCCTGAATCAAAACGAGTTATGAAGATGAACGTTATCTTTATCGATTACTGAGCAGTTGCTTTCGAAAATTGAGAATTGGAAATCGAAAATTCGCGATGGATCGCTTCGGTTTCTGTATTTCTGGACATGAAAATTGAAGTTTGCGTGTAAATTAAAACGCAGGGTAAACAAAAATGCAATTGGATCCTAACCAAAAATATGCTTCCTTGCGAATTGGTAACGGTTTCAAAAATGGAAGATTGGTAGTCGCCTCCTTTTTTTTATTTTTTTGAAATTTGAGCCCATTCATGTTTAAAGAACAATTATAAGCGCATTCATGCTGGAAAGGTGAGAGCCTGTGTTTGCAGCAGATATGGTCAATAATTATTTTATGCAAAATTTGCCCATCTAGGTCAGTTTAATACAAAATAACAACAATAGGTTAGTTCATAAAGTAATTACAAAAATATATCTGTTTTCTGATTTTGGTCTAAGAGACTTTTGAAAGTCATTCGTATGTGATTGCTGAAAAATCGCACGTGCCAACGTGAGATGTTTCAAAAGATGTAATTTTTGTCTACAGCATAAACAAGATCTATTTTCCATCGTCTCTCACACTTCTGCCTTTACCAAATAAAAACCCAAAAACCAAGGAAACCCCACCATTCCGGTTTTACTATGCACTCTAGATCTTCACGAACATGTTCAACAAATTGCAACAAATTCAAGATATAACAATCAGACTTTAATTTCTAACATTATACTACAACAAAAATACCCTGCTACAACGTCCATTTTACAACAGGCACAGGCCGCCTGTTGTAATAGATTGCTATTACAACGGTCACTTTCTGAATCGTTGTAATAGATGCCTGTAACAATAGACATAGACAACCTGTTGTAATATAATGCTATTACAACGGTCATTTCTGTGGAATTGTAATAGATATCCTCTACAACGCTGTTTTTACAAACGGTAAAACTTGCACGTTGCAATAGAATGCTATTATAACGGTCGTTTCAGGCCCGTTGTAATAGATGTCAACCGTTCACAAAATGTCTATTGTAATAGATGTCTACTTTACAACTGTTTGCTCCAAATTTGGGATCAAACACCAAAGGTATAAAAGCTGCACTTCACCTATTCGGCAAGAATATGGAACTGCGAAATCGCAAAATAAACGGATAAAAGCAAGTAAGAGCACAAAGGAATTTTTATAGTGGTTCGATTCTCTATGAATCTAGGTCCACTTTCAATTCATTCTCATTATGATATTCAAGCTTACAACATATGAATTATTCCCTCATTACAATCATTTCTCTTTTTTTTTCCTTCCTTATGATCTAATTTCACTTGAATCTGGTAAAGAAAATGAAGAGATCTTTTAGCTTTGTGATGAATCTTCAACCACTTGCGTGCTTTGATCCTTTTCCAAGATCTTCATGAATTTAGAAAAGTGTTGTTGAATCCATGGAAGCCATTAGAGAAGTTGTAGATGAGCTTTGAATTTGACGGAGTCTCCTTGTAGAAATGAATTTTCTACCCCCCACTCAAGTGAATTATGAGGGGTATTTATAGGTGATTTTAGCCCGGGTGGCAATTCTGTAATTATGTAGAAAAACGCCATGACTCAACTTGCCATGACTTCATCTCGCCATGACCTCATTTCGCCCTGGTGAAAGGCGGTTTATCTTTCGGTGGCACACTTGTAAATGGTGATGTACAGCTATCAATGGCATGTCGCTTGAATGTGTGCGGCATTAGTTAATTCGCAGTATGCGACATGGATTTTTTCTCAGCAACTTAACATTTACGTTATACATATATGTCCCACCGTTCTTATACCGCCGCGTGGCACAATGACTGGCATGCTTTTTGTGTATTTAATCATTTTCCTGCCAGCTGTCTCATGTATTTCGTACACTCCAGCATTTTTCCCTTCACCTACTGGAATGACGCTACCATGTCGCAGAAACGGTATTGAACTATGCTGTTAGAATGGCTCCCTCCAAGTCACATGACCGACTTACTTTATGTCACCATAATGGCTTAAGTTCATGTCACAGGAGTGACTTGCTTTTGGATCCCATGCGTAACACGTCTTGAATACCCAGTACATTGTTAAATACCCGTGAGACTGCTAAACGACCTGGGCATGTCGTAGTGGTCACGACATGAAATGCTGTCAGTATGTATATATTCAGGTCCGCCGTCTAATGGTCTCAACGACATGAACTTGCACATCACGAATTGGACTCTATTTTGTATAGTTCCTTCATACACCTCGATGCCACGTGCGCCTTTTTGAAGTAGTCTAATTCATTTATACCAGCGACATGGTTTGCTGTGCCATACGGCTTTGATAAACATGTCCAACGACATGATTTAATGAACGGTACGAGTATCTCAATATGTATGAGCTAACGACATGATTTTTATGGCTTGATGTTGGTTAACGGCATGAGATCAACATATTTCATGGCTTGTTGCCTTGACCTGTATGTCATGCTTCCCCTTAACCTATGCCATCCATTATGTCCCCCTTCGGCATGAATCACTCACGACACATATGTGAATTAACATACGACATGAATGAACAACGAGTGCCATGGTTGTGTATATTATGCTTTACAACATAAATAAGGATATAGCGACATGAGAGATCCGTCATGAATCATACGCCATGAACAATTATCAACGGTCTGATGCGTAAATGACACGGACGACATGGATCGAGGAGACGACTTGACTTATGTCGCGCCAACGACTTGATATGCCTGAACGACTTAGTTCCATATCGCTCGAACGACTTGACTTGTTCGGAATGGAACCATGTCGTATTTCAGATGGTCTGCCCTGGTAACGACTTATCTCCATGTCGTATTTAAGACTTTATCAAATTGTTTGAACCACTTTGCATCGTGTTGTTTTCTCCTGAACCACGTTTTCACAGCGGGGTTAACATTTGCCCCTCGAAGCTTGTATTTTTTGCTTGCGAGAAATTCGGGCTTCGAAATGAACATTGTAATTGGTGAGCCTTTCCTTGACCAGTCTTGTAGAACGAATTATAATCTGGATTGACTCATATCTGTATTGACTTGATATCTCGAACTCCGGTATATTTTTACTCTGGAGTGTGAATTTCTTCGCATCACCTGTTCTACAATTAAAACAAGTGTTTGCACGATTCTTTGGACTTATACTTTGTCATTGATCGCCCACATCAATAACAAATTAGAAAATGAATTATGGCGAATTCTATTTCAAATTGAATAAAGTGTTTGCACAGAATTGTTCTACTCAGTGGTTTATAACTCTCCGAATATTGTCTGTACAAATACGATATCCTAATTTGAATTCGCGTCAATGCTTAATATCAACTAGTCGGGATAATTTGATTGTGGATTTTAAACGCTGGCGCTCTAATAACACCTATGATGGTGTATGACATTTCTTGATTTGTGAAATGCGTATCGGTAATTTATTCTCTACTTCTCTTTAGAGAAGTCTTTGATTATTGGTGCCTCGGTTTAGGAGGCCATTGTTAGCATTCATTATGCAAAGAATTTCACTGCTCAATGTTTGTCTGTCATGCTGATCAGTTTTGGCATTGAAGATTCCGTTGGATGCCCCATGTTTTAGTGAGGTCCTTTTAATCCCACATCTTGTCTTTTTCTTGCGATTGAATCAACATGATGGATTTCATTGAACATTGTTGATATCTCCTACAGAGAAGTCGCTTTCTCTATGATAGGGATTTTTGGTTGTTGCATCGTTTTGCAGTGTGAACTCCCGCGAGGTTTGGGTTAAGGCTGCATCGCTCTGCGCTTACAAACTCCCACGCTTCGTCTTGCTTTAGCAAGCTCCCGCGCTTCGTTTCACGCCTACGGATTCCCGCGAACCATTGGATTAAGGCTGCATTGCTCCGCGCTTACGAACTCCTACGCTTCGTCTTGCTTTAGCAAGCTCCAGCGCTTCATTTTGCGCCTACAGATTCCCACAACCTTTGGGTTAAGGCCGCATCACTCTGTGCTTACGAACTCCCACGCTTCGTCTTGCTTTAGCAAGCTCCCGCGCTTTGTTTCGCGCCTGCGGATTCCTACGAACCATTGGGTTAGGGCCGCATCGCTCCGTGCTTACGAACTCCCACGCTTCATCTTGCTTTAGCAAGCTCCCGCGCTTCGTTTCACGCTTACGGATTCCTGCAACCTTTGGGTTAAGGCCGCATCGCTCCGCCCTTACAAACTTCCACTCTTCGTCTTGCTCTAGCAAGCTCCCGCGCTTCGTTTCGCGTCTACGGATTCCCGCGAACCATTGGGTTAGGGCCGCATCGCTCCGCGCTTACGAACTCCCACGCTTCGTCTTTCTTTAGCAAGCTCCCGCGCTTCGTTTCGCGCCTACAGATTCCCGCGAACCATTGGGTTAAGGCCGCATCGCTCCGCGCTTACGAATTCCCACGCTTTGTCTTACTTTAGCGAGCTCCCGCGCTTCGTTTCGCGCCTACGGATTCCCGCAACCATTAGGTTAAGGCTGCATTGCTCCGCGCTTACGAACTCCCACGCTTCATCTTGCTTTAGCAAGCTCCCGCGCTTCGTTTCGTGCCTACGGATTCCCGCGAACCATTGGGTTAGGTCTGCATCGCTCCGCGCTTACGAACTCCCACGCTTCGTCTTGCTTTAGCAAACTCCCGCGCTTCATTTCGCGCCTACAGATCGTAGGCCGCATTGCTCCGCGCTTACGAACTCCCACGCTTCGTCTTGCTTTAGCAAGCTCACGTGCTTCATTTCGCGCCTACGGATTCCCGCGACCTTTGGGGGATGAGGTTTTGGATCCTTGACAACTTGTTGCTCTATTCGCCATTTAATTCGTTGGGGTTTCCTTGATTAACCATTGAGTTGGTATTATCGGAGTTGCCTCATTTCGTCGGATCTTGAGGAAGCAAACGCCTATGGAGTAGCCTTCAATGAGAAAATCGTCTTTTAGCAAATTTTCATATATATTTTGCAAGTCAGAGATTTACACAAGCAGGTAATATTTCATTCGTAGCACTTTTGTTCTGTACAATGCATGTAAACCATTATAGACTTTTTACAAGAAAGTAAAACATAGTAAAGAGTAAAGTAATGCAGAGAGGAGATAATGATCGCTTATTCTGAGCCATAGATATTAAATCATCATCAACGGTTGTCAGTTGATTATCAGCCTTGGAGTGTTCTGAGCAGAAGCTACGTTGTTTGGACCAGACTGGTCATTTGATGCCCCTTGCCCCAGGGGAGCTGCAGAAGGATTTGCACCTTGGGAGTTCTTCACAAATTGTTGCAGACGGTTTTTCCTAATCAACTCTTCAATTAATGATTTCAGATGCCTGCATTCGTTGGTGCTGTGGCCCGACTGATTATGATACCGACAGAACTTCCCGAATTTAGGCAGATGGTCATTCATTTTTATATGCCGAGGCTCTGGGTAATCTTCTGCGTCCTTTGTGGAAAGGTAGATGTTCTCAGGAGTGTTATTCAGAGGAGTTAACTCCGACGAGTCAAGAAGGCGAAACTTTTTATTAGATTCCGTTGTTGGCTCGCTTCTGCCCCTAAGTATTCTTTTGCTCACACTGAGTAGCAGCACTTTTGGGAACTTCAAGAAGTTGGTTACCACCGATGATCTGAAGAGGTATAGGATTATCGTCCACTCTCATGTACTCCTCCGCCTTCTTGTAGAACTTGTCAAGCGTAGTTGGTTCCTTCATCTTTATCCATCTTTCGAATTCGCTTGTTTTGTCTATAGCGTCGAGTAAAGCCATGAGAATTATGCGTGGCTCTGGATTCCTTACTTCAGACAAGGCAACATTGAGTCGACTGAGGAAGGCTTTGACAGTTTCCCCTGGATTCTGTTTCATTGCTGAAAATGTTATAGTATCCTTGGCTTTAGTAGCGTACAGGCGGAACTGCTCCTTGAACTTTTTGGTGAGGTCAGAAAATCGATCGATAAACTTGGGTGGCAGCTTTGTGAACCATAGTGATGCGGCACCTTCTAAGTAGAGAGAAAAGTACGTGCATCTCATCTCATCGGTCACCTTAGCTGCACTCATATGTCATTCATATTTGAATAGGAAGTAGTTCGGATCAATGAGACCGTTGTACGGAGGCAGAGTCAGAGTCGGAGGATTGAACTTCTTCGGACATTCTGCTTCAAGGATTCTTTCGGTGAATGGAGTCCTATCGGGAGAGAAGTCCCATTCTCTTTCGTCATCCTTGCCAGCTTGATTCTTTTTCATGGCTCGTTCTATCATGTTCGAAATGTATTTTTCGGTGCTATGGCGCTCTGTGAAGCCGAGCTCTTTACCAAATGTTCGTCTAGGCATATGATCTCGATTAGAGAGCTTAGGCCCTTTGTTTTTTCGATGAAGAGGTGCCCCCGTGATAGGATTAGCGGCTTTTCGAGCATTCGCTTCAGAATGGATCTTAGCTTTTGATATCAATTCTTCGATATTAGCTTCATCTTTGCCACTTGTCCAATCATAATCGTCTTCCATATTGTCATTGCGATTATGATCGAAAGTGGGCGATTTATCATTCTCCTCACATGCACTTTTGGAGGGGCTTGAATTGGTTGAGAATTTAGAAGAGCATTCATTTTTTCCATTAGAGCATCATTAGCATCCATCGAAGTTTTATTTGAAGTTTCAATTCAGTTGTTCACATTGGCAATAGTGGCGTTTAGTTCATTTCTAGTCACGCCTGCTCCACTTATCGAGTTTTCACCAACATCGAAACAGTTAGCAAGTGGTGTCTCTTCATTAGTAACTTCATTGGCTTATATCACGGTTTTGCTAACGGTCTTCTTAGATTTTGCCATGATTTTGTAGAAGGATGCAACTTAGAGCTTTAATGCAAGGATCTCAACTTTGGTAGAGGGCGAGAAGAGGTAGGAGATGCGAGCGCGACCCAACGGTGGGCGCCAAATGTTTGCTCCAAATTTGGGATCAAACACCAAAGGTGTAAAAGCTACACTTCACCTATTCAGTAAGAATATGGAACCGTGAAATCGCAAAATAAATGGATAAAAGCAAGTAAGAGCACAAAGGATTTTTTGTAGTGGTTCGATTCTCTATGAATCTACGTCCACTTTCAATCCATTCTCATTATGATATTCAAGCTTACAACGTATGAATTTTCCCTCATTACAATCATTTCTCTCTTTTTTCCTTCCTTATGATCTAATTTCACTTGAATTTGGTGAAGAAAATGAAGAGATCTTTTAGCTTTGTGATGAATCTTCAACCACTTGTGTGCTTTGATCCTTTTCCATGATCTTCATGAAGTTAGAAAAGTGTTGTTGAATCCATGGAAGCCATTAGAGAAGTTGTAGAAGAGCTTTGAATTTGACGGAGTCTCCTCGTTGGAATGAATTTTCCGTCCCCCCTCAAGTGAATTATGAGGGGTATTTATAGGTGATTTTAGCCCGGGTGGCAATTCTGTAATTATGCAAAAAAAGCCATGACTCAACTCGCCATGACTTCATCTCGCCATGGCTTCATTTCGCCATGGTGAAACGAGGTATATCTTTCGGTGGAACACTTGTAAATAGGTATGTACAACTATCAATGGCATGTCGCTTGAATGTGTGTGGCATTGGTTAATTCGCAGTATGCAACATGGATTTTTTCTCAGCAACTTAATATTTACGTTATCCATATATGTCCCACTGTTCTTATACCGCCATGTGGCACTATGACTGGCATGCTTTTTGTGTATTGAATCATTTTCCTGCCAGCTGTCTCATATATTTCGTATGCTCCAACATTTCTCCCTTCACCTATTGGAATGGCTCTACCATGTCGCAGAAACGGTATTGAACTATGCTGTTAGAATGGCTCCCTAAAAGTCACAGTACCGACTTACTTTATGTCGCCATAATGGCTTAAGTTCATGTCACAGGAGCGACTTGCTTTTGGATCCCACGCATAACACGTCATGAAGTACCCAGTACATTGTTAAATACCCGTGAGACTGCTAAACGACCTAGGCATGTCGTAGTGGTCACGACATGAAATGCTGTCAGTATGTATATATTCAGGTCCGCCGTCTAATGGTCTCAACGACATGAACTTGCACATCACGACTTGGACTCTATTTTATATAGTTCCTTCATACGCCTCGATGCCACGTGCGCCTTTTTGAAGTAGTCTAATCCGTTTATACCAGCGATATGGTTTGTTGTGCCATATGGCTTGGATAAACATGTCCAACGACATGATTTAATGAACGGTACGAGTATCTCAATATGTATGAGCTAACGACATGATTTTTATGGCTTGATGTTGGTTAACGGCATGAGATCAACGTATTGCACGGCTTGTTGCCTTGACCCGTATGTCATGCTTCCCCTTAATCTATGTCATCCATTATGTCCCCCTTCGGCATGGATCACTCACGGCACATATGTGAATTAACATACGACATGAATGAACAACGAGTGCCATGGCTGTGTATATTATGCTCTACGACATGAATATGGATATAGCGACATGAGAGATCCGTCATGAATCATATGCCATGAACAATTATCAACGGTCTGATGCATGCTATCGTGAACGACTTAAATGACACGAACGACATGGATCGGGAAGACGACTTGACTTATGTCGCGCCAATGACTTGATATGCCTGAACGACTTAGTTCCATATCACTCGAACGACTTGACTTGTTCAAAATGGAACCATGTCGTATTTCAGATGGTATGCCGTGTTAACGGCTTATCTCCATGTCGTATTTAAGACTTTATCAAATTGTTTGAACCACTTTCCATCGTGTTGTTTTCTCCTGAACCGCATTTTCATAGCGGGGTTAACAACAACTGTCACAAAATGCCTGTCGTAATAGGTGTTAATTTTCAACAGTCAATAATTAATAATTACAATACTTTCGTAAAATTAGTACTGATTATGTTTTAATATTTAATAATTAATCATTAATCTTATATAACTAATTATTAACTATAATATTATATTACTTATTACTAATCATTAATAATATTATATTATTTATTAATATTTAATAATTAAATAATTAGTAATAATCATTAATAATAATATTATAATATTTATAACATCATTGTAAAAGTAATAATATCTACAATGTCTACCCAAATAGCTGTAAAAAAAGTTTTAAAAAGCGTTTTCTTTATATCATCATAGACATATTAGATTTCACTCAATGATGTTATATAGCTTATGTTATTGCCTTTAACTATAATATTACATTAATAATTACTAATCATTTTTACAACTTGCTTGTTGTAATAGATATTTATTTTACAACGATCATAAAATGTCCTATGTAATGGTTGTCGATTTTACAACGGTCATAAAATTCTCGTTTTAGCAGAGCCAATTTTACAACGATCATAAAATGCTGTTGTAATAAACGCATGTTACCAATTTTCGAGAATCAATAATCAATAATTATAGTGCTTACTTAAAATTAGTAATTTTTTAATATTTAATAATTAATATTTTATAATTAATTACCAAAATTAGTAATTACTTAAAATTAGTAATTTTTTACTTTATTAATATTTTATAATTAATCATTAATAATATTATATTAATTATTTATAACTTATAATGATTATTAATAAATAATCACTAATACTAATTATTATATATAATTATTTTTAGTTATTAATAAATCATATCGTGTAAGTAAAATTAATATATAATAATTTATAATTAACAAAAAATATTAATAATTTATGATTAATAATATTACTATTAAAAATTAATGTTAAAAATTAAAAAAATTAAAAAAATATACATATTAATTATTAACAGCTAATAATTAACATTACATTATAATTAATGAATATGACTTATCATTTGATAATTACCTTTTACTGATTAATAATTACGATTAAATAATTAACTTTCACAATTATTTTCATTAATCATAACTTTTTCTTTAATTAATAGTTCGTTATTGTATTAATTAATTAATACTTGACAAGTAATAATTAATTAGGACTAATATTAATTTTATCCAAATTACTTTTATTTTTGATAAACACAAATTTTATTTTGGTTTCAAACGAAACCTTTTGGCTCCAAAGACAAATTTTGGCTCTAAATTCGCATTTCACCTAGATTACATCTATGTGCTGCTAACTCCCCATTCTAAATCATTATCCAGAATTCTTAATTCGTCGCCTCCCAACTTAGAAAAAAACCCTAATTTTTCGATTTCTTCAGGGTACGTACAAATCAAACAGCACGCAAGTCGATTAAAGCCCCATGGAAGCAACTGGAAATGAAAGTGGCCTGCAAATCTTCTTCGACGATAGGTGGAGTGAAGAAACCACATAGATTCAGGCCAGGAATGGTGGCGCTTCGTGAGATCCGAAAATACTACGTGTTCATGTCTTTTAAATGAAATTATTTTATTGATAATAGCGATTAGTCTGCTTCCCTTAAGCTTATTTATAAAGAAGAGTTTTACTTCTCTCTTTTTTAGTCTGTACGTCATATTCTGGTACTTAGTAAGCAAAAGAAAGGGAACTTGATGCTTTGATCTTAAAACTTAGTTTGATCTTCATAGATCAATTAGAGGAAATTCTGTAAAATTCAAGGTAATCTCTTACTCACCTAGTCCATTCTTTATGAATCTTCAATTTCATATGTTTAGTAGGTTGGTAACCCACCGTATGTTGTTTGTAAATTTTATTTCAGGGGTTTACTGACTGTAGGAAAAAGCAGTAATAATTTTGTTGTTTTAGTCAAGAAGAAAAGAAAATAAGGTGAGTTAAGACCTCCCAAGATCCATCCCTAAATTGTTTTGCATGCACATGCGGATGCTTTTACTTACATGGTGATTGTTCTCTATTAACTATAACTGCTGCTCATCTAAACTTGTTCATAGTAACTATAGGGTTAATATATTTAATTGTTGCTTGATAAATTGAATGCACATATGTTGGGAATTGACAAGAAAACTAGGGCACTAGAACATCGGAACCCAAATCAAGGAGCTATGCACCTTTCCTTTTCTTATATTATAATTTGTCCTTTGCTTTAAATATTATTCACTCGTATGTTTATGCTTTGATACCTTTCGTCCTTTGCTTGATACATGAAATAGAGATTTTGTCTTGCATTGACATATTAACTTGTACTTAGTTTAGTTCTTCAGCTTGCCTTAGAATGAATTATAATACTTCATGCATGGTACCTATAGCCTAGAAGCTAGTAAACATGTCGGATAGTTTAGCTTGTTTCTTATCTATGGTATATGCACATACATATATTAAATAAGTTATATGATGATTCTTTTGAGAGAAGTTTATATACATAAATATATATTATTGGTATACCATTTTTTTAGACCATGGTTTCATGACAATACAACACTAAATAAACTTATTTTACATACCAAATTACTCATGCTTTGATAAAATAATTACATTGGATTGTAAAAAGCAATGGGGTTTAGTGCAAAAAATGTGTTGAAGTATTTCATAACCTATCGATTGCTCTGAAATATGAACTCCTATGAACAGATTTAGTGTATTTTATTAAAGAATAGATTTCAAATTTTTGATGACTGCTTACAACTCCTGCACTTAACAAGGTAAATAATGCGCTGAAAGACGTGCCAGGTAGCTGTGGTCGATAATCGGGGTGTAATAACACAAGCGGAACCTGTCGTATAACTCACAACGCAAGGATAAAATATAATAAAACATATACAATAGGTAATAATTGTGAAACACAATTGCACAGATTCTTAAAAACTTCCATAAAACCAGTAGAATATCCATAGATCCTTGAATCATATCAATATTATGTACAACTAGCCTCACTACATCCCTCAGAGTATATATCAACAAAAGAACAGTGAAAACAGAAATACTAGATATAAATAAAACTGGTACGTAAGCCTCCAGCTCGCTATCGATCAGTATCATCGTCCTCACTAAGATATCACCTACCACCTACTACTCAGTCTGCCCATCCACACATGGATGAACAACCCAAGGTAATAAGAGAGAAACATAAAACCTTCATTTAAAAACAGTCTTAGTAAGCGATGAAATAGTTATCTAACATCATCAATAAAGTGTATGAGAATAGGCAGATTAATCATTTAATCTACCAACATCAATAGAGAAGAACCCACATCCATCTTCCCCACATCCGATAGTGATGTAGCCTTTACATGCAACTATTCAAAAAGAATGTACATATATAACAATCAATTATCAAGCGTAGAACATTCTAATCGATATTGACATCTCCCAAGCACAAGCCCTAGAGGCCTAAACCAATATCAGACAAGCACCCAAGATATATCTCTCTCGACGTTGAATAATCTATACAAGATGATACAAGCAAAACAATCATCATCTATGACTCTGACTATCACCACCAAATCCCGCTTTGAAACCATCATTAATTGTATGACTGGCTCAACACTTTGTCGTTCGTCAAGGGCTAACGGTAAACCCCATTTCTAGAAAAACTCCATACGCCTTCGTGACTCGTATCTCCAGGCCCATTATGACTGCCCACTGTATTTCTAGGCCCATCGTGACTGCCAACTATACCCTTGATTTGAGACCCCTAGAACCTATGCCAA
Organism: Allium sativum; assembly: GCA_030737875.1. Lineage (NCBI taxonomy): Eukaryota > Viridiplantae > Streptophyta > Magnoliopsida > Asparagales > Amaryllidaceae > Allium > Allium sativum. The sequence continues at coordinate 128,453,002 of CM060921.1, read as the reverse complement.
TGATAATCTCTTGGCCTTCGCATCTCTAGTCACCATCACCTGTGACTATCAATAAGCTCAAGTCCCCTTCAAGCAACCATTATCTACAAACTCAAAACACTCTTGATTCATCTGCAAATTCGTTGCATTTCACCGATCAAAGAACATCTCACCACACTTCGAATATTCAGCCTTGAATATACTTAGAAGTAACATTTCTTGCTGAACCAGAACAACATCAATATAATAGTTTAACGTGACACCACTGAACCAAATAACATCAATATAAGGTCGAAGATACTCAGGTCGTTCACCCTAGGTCGTCCCTTGACTTATCATCCCACGGCCTGACCCCATCCTTTTCACTATCTTAGGTCATTCCTCCCTTAGGTTGCCCACGACCTATAGCTCCCACGGTCCGACCTAATTCACCATCACTTGTCCATTACACCTGGTCGTCCCACCCTTAGGTCGTCCCACAACCTGCTTGCCATGACCTGAACTCGAAGCACCTTGCCATCCTGCCTTGCTACGCAATTTATGACCAATCACCTTAGGTCGTTCAAATCTTAAGTCGTCCCACGACCTAACTGTTAATGATATTTTTCGTCAACACCCAAACTATGAGATGTAAGACACGTGTCCACGGGATCTAACACCGTCAAGAATCAGTGTTACCGAAATACGTTTTGATACCTGTAAATCTAAGCTAGATTTCCTTCCCCTGGGTATAAGTATCTCGACTCTAGTGAGTAATTATCTTATTCCCAAGCGATGGATTTCGTACGTATTGTGTGAGGGTATTCCGAATTGATCCTCGGGGAGGTAATCTATCTTATTAATACTGAGATTTGTGCAATTGATAGCCCTTGAGTCATGAAGATGGCGTGATTTACTGTAAATAAGAAGAAAACAGGCTAACACTTCCCTTGACCTCGGGGAAGAAGGTCATGTGACGTTTGTTAACCTCAATGATCGTCCCGCGTCTGACCTACCCTAGAGAGGGGTCGGAACAGTGTCGAAGGTCAAGTTATGAATCCACAGATGACCTCCTTTGTTTTCAAGGGTTAGGAAATGTTTGGCTCATTGTGAGAGTGTCGATCAATCATGGCAAACCCTTGAGGTGAGGGGAAAGAGACTCCGTATTTTACAGAGTTCTTTCTGCATTGCTGAGGTATCCCAATTGATCTTCTCATCAATAAAGTTAGTGTTAACTCCCTGTTTCATCACGCTGGCATAAAAAGATCATCAGATTGCAAGACGCTTAAGACCTAGAAATTCTCCATTCATAAATTGCAGGTATATTACAGGAATTGACAATTTCCTCCTCCTTAAGAAAGAATGAGTGATTTAGGAACATAAAGTTCTTCCCCTCGTATGTGACTCCTGGGGTCCTATTTATAGAGAATCCGGGGTCCTTTCGTTATTAGATTATTGGGCCTGCACGGGCCTCTGTTGACCACCTTTTCCTCTTGATCTCGGGCGTTTGGCTCTCGGTTTTCCTTGTGGTGCCGATTATGGCCTTCGAGGTGGGGGTTTCGGACAACTTATGCTTCCCCGAGACTGACACGGATTTGTTGTCGTGGCGATTTATGAACGCTGTTTGATCCTCCAGTAGCAGCTTCCGGGTGTTGGTTTTTAGATGTAAGCTTGTAGATGTAGGCCTTCGGCTTTACTATGAGTACTTAGAGGAGCCCATCCTCCTGATGCACGTAGATATCTTCCGGTTTGAAACTGTTGTCGGTTTAGGTGCTAGGTAGGTTAGTACAGGTAGCCTGTATCCCTACTTGGGTCTTGGTTTAACCTTTCGGTGAAACTCTCAAAGCGGTTTAGTTTCCCGGAAGGTGTCCTCTGGTGATATTTTTGTTACTTGTGAAGTTAGCCTTTCGTTATACATGGAATTGACTCTTAGAAGTTGGCCTTGGACAATCTTTATGTATTGGTCTGATACTCTTCTTTCTCTGGTGTATCAGCGTTAAGCGAGTTGATCACGATGGTCCTTTGGGGTTTCGATAGGCGGAGCCTGTGCTTTCCTCTTTCGTGATCCTTGTCTTAAGTTATTTCTCCTCACGGAACCCTCCTTTTGGTAGTCCCCATCGGATGGACCCTGTCATGTGAACCTTGTTGTCGTTCTGAAGGTCTTGAACTCCTTTTTCTTTAAAGGTGCTGGTCTATGTTGCTCTTGGGTTCCTCCTTCCGTGCTTATACTCATTCAACATCCCTTCACTGCCATCTTGTGCTAAGAGAATTTTGGTAGTAACATTTGTCCCCCCTTTAGTGAAGGGGTGTCTTCGACTTTCCAAGTCAAGTTTCTCCTTCCAAGCTCTCTCCCATTTGGTCGCCCGTTGCTTCTTAATGTTGGGATACGACATGGATATCGACAAAGAGGTCATTTTGGCATTTATGGAGAAATGAATTGACCCAGACTTGGATGTTAACATAAACAGAAGACCGGGAACACTTCCAGTCAGTGGCATAGCCAAGAAATGAGTATGGTCGGGGGAGGGGTGCAAGATAGCAAGGAAGAGGGTTCGGGGGTTCGGGGGCGGTAGTCCCCGAATTTCCCCCCATGTTACAGTAATATCAGTTTATATGTCATATAATTTAAGTACACTAAAATTGCTCATCCATCAGAATCAAACAAACCGTCTTACCCCTAACACTGTTAAATCAACCAACAAATCATTCATAGCCTGTTTAAATGATCTATTTCATTGTCTGCAGCAGTAAGAGACGGTCAATCCAATTCCTTTGAACTTATGAACTGCGCCTTGGAAGGAGCACTTACAGCCATCATAGCCTGTTTCCCTTCAGCTTGTAGACACCGGGATTTGCGCCTGGAATTTACCGACTGAAAACCGTTTGCATCAATCAACTGTTGTTCCGATTTGGCGGTTGGAATTGGAAGGTGGGAAGAGGCGCCAGAGTCTCCCAAGCGTATTTTCTATTTGCAGGCATGATAAGTCAGTCATTTCTCCTTTGGTTTTGTTTTCTACGATGCGGAGCTAGAAGTTTTCATATTTTTTTTGGGTATCTGAATTTCTGGGGCGGAGGGCATGTGCCTACCCCAAGCCACATGTGCCTCCGCTCCTGCTTCCGGCATTAACGAAGGGCTGAATCCATCCAGATCGAGTATATTAAAGATCAAGATCCGGGATTTATGAAACGTTGAATCGACCCAGGTTCAAGTGTTTAATAATAGAAGACTGGAACCCCCTCCGGTATTTGTTGAGTGCTTAGTCAACATAGATTCGGGTACTTAATAATAGAAGACTAGAACCCCCTTCGGTATTCGTGGAGCGCCGAATCTACCCAGATTCAAGTATTTGATAATATAAGACCAGAACCCCCTCCGGTATCTGTAGAGTGCCGAATCGTTCCAGATTCGGGTACTTAATAATAAAAGACCGAAACCCCCTCCAATATTCGTGGAGTGCCGAACCAACCCAGATTCGGGTATTTGATAATAGAAGACCGGAACTCCCTCCGGTATTTGTAGAATGCCGAATCGACCCAGATTCGGGTACTTAATGATAGAAGACCGGAATCCCCTCCAGTATTCGTAGAGTGCCAAATCGACCCAGATTCGGGTACTTAATAATAGACGACCGGAACCCCCTCCGGTATTTGTTGTTTTGATATCTCTTTTGGATTCGATTGATGAAGCAGAGGTTGTACATGCTTCTTGAGCCTCTCCTTGGGCTTTTGCTGTCAAAGCAGAGGATGTACGTGCTTTGTTGTCCAATCTCTGGGTCTGTGCGTCCGGAGCGCTTGGCTAGCTTATCCACAAGCAAGGCCCAAGGACTTACCTGACCTCCCTCCATAAGGCGCTTTACCCTGACCGTTGTAGGCGATGATAAGGTCTTAGAGGCTTAGACAGGGCCGCTGTAGATACATAACTAAGGTTTGTTCTTTTGACGCTCTATACGGACCATCGTAGGCTCTTATAGAGGATTATACACCACCCCCTCCAAGGGGTGCCCGATCCTGACCATCATAGGCGATTATAAGGGTTTGCGTCCCCTTTTGCGGGTAACACGGAACATAATCAGGGGTAGGACATGCTCTTCTACGAGCAGAGGTAGGACATGCTTAGTTTTAGCAGAGACAGAGCATACTCTTCTGCGAGCAAAGGCAGGGCGTGCTAAAGTTAGATGCACCACCACGACCATTTTTGGTGTGAAACAGAGGCTTATGCTTTTGATTCTTTAACCCAGCCCCCTCCGATTTGAGCATGGAGAAGGACTAACAAATCATCCCCCTTTGGGGGATGCGTCGTCCTGGTCAATTTGGCGATGACAAGGGATTTAATCCTTTTTTTTAGCTCGACCCCTTTCGGGTCTCTTTAGAGCCATCGAAAGGGTTTCCATGCCCTTACCTGTGTACCTATCTTTGGGGGAAGATCTTGTTTCCTATTCCTTTACCGTCGAGAAATATGGTCTTAAATTTTCCGAGTTCCATGTTCTTGGAACAAGATTACCGTTAGGCCTACATAGTCGATATGTTCCGGGCATAACTTCTTGATGGATGATTAGTGGTCCTTCCTAATTTGGACCGAGAGGGCCATCTGCTAGATTTTTAGTGTTAGCCATCACTCTTCGTAGCACTAATTCGCCTTTAGTGAAGGTTCTCGCTTTGACTTTGGAATTGTAGTATCTTGTAACCCTTCTTTGATATTCAGCAGTCCTGATTGCAGCCTCATCCCTTAGTCCTTGTATTAAGTCTAGTTATTCCTTCCTTAACTCTTGGTTGGGGTCGTACCCATATGCTATCCTTCTATGTGACGGGATTTCAACCTCGACCGAAAGCATAGCTTCGCATCCATATGTTAGGGAGAAAGGGGTATGTCCAATAGCTGTTTTGGTAGAGGTTCTGTATACCCAAAGCACTAAAGGCAGCTCTTCTGCCCAATTTCCTTTGGCTTGATTTAGGCGTTTCTTAAGGATTGTCTTAATGGTCTTGTTGGCGGCTTTCACAGCTCCGTTAGCTTTCAGATGGGCTACTGAAGAAAAACTCTTAACGATTCCATTTTTCTTGTAAAATCAGGTAAATTCTTCGCTTTCAAACTGTGTTCCATGTTCGAAATAATTTTGTGAGGAATTCCAAAGTGGGTAACAATATTTTTTATTATGAATCTTAATACCTTTTTGGACGTGATAGTCGGAAGGGGTTCTGCCTTCACCCACTTGGTGAAGTAGTCTATAGCTACTACAACATATTAACTCCACCCTTGGCGAGTGGTAAGGGTCCAATTAAATATATTCCCCATACATCGAATGGACAGGGGCTTGATATAGTGGTTAGTTCACTAAGAGGGAGTTGTGGCCCCTTTGAGTACTTCTGACATTTTTCACATCTCTTAACGTACTTAACTGCTTGACTAACCGGTTGTGGCCAGTAATAACCTTGTCGCATGGCCCTTTTGGCCAGCTTAACTCCACTGGAATGGTCCCCGCACCATCCTTCATGAGCTTCTTTTAACAGGCTAAGTCCATCTTTGGAATTTACAAACCTAAAGTAAGGAAGTGAATGTCCCTTTTTATAAAGTATGTCGTTTACAATCGCGAATGTTGGAGCTTGATGTTTTATCTTTCTCGTGTCTTGCTTACTTAGGGGTAAGGTTCCTCTTAGGAGGTAGTCTACTATGGGAGTCATCCATATGGTCTCCTGCTGGCAGTTCGTTTCTGTTATGGGGGTACCCTTTCGAAGTTTCTTTCCTGGTTTTCTTTGTCTCCCCTTCTTGAGGCTTGGGATCTGGTTAAGACTAATAACTCCCTCACCGCTTCCAATTCTTCCTATTCGATGTTGGGCGTTTCCTGATACCCCACCAGCACTATTTGAGTTTCGGGCCCCCCTGAGAACGTGCCAATTTGGCTAGCGAATCTGCTTGGGCGTTCTCCCCACGGGGTATCTGATGAACTGAGAAGTCCTCAAATAGGGAAAGCATCTTCAGTGCCCTCTTCATGTATAGGATCAGCCGCTTATCCTTGGTTTGATATGTCTGTTTTATTTGGTTTACCATTAATTGTGAATCACTAAACATTTCTATCTGTGGTATCTTCAACTGTAGTGCCAAATTCAAGCCAGCTATCATTGATTCATACTCGGCTACATTGTTGGTTGTCGAAAATCCTAACTTCATGGTGTAGTGCAAGCGGTGTCTGTCAGGGGTAATTATAACATAACCTTCCCCTGCTCCCTGCTCGTTGGAGGCTTCGAATACAAAGAGCTGCCATTTAGTCTTCAAGTCGTTTTCTTTAGCTGATTGTTCTGAAATGAAGTCCGTGCATTCGTTCATTAAATCTACGAGAGCTTGTCCTTTAATTGCTGCCCGAGGACGGAATTCAATCTCGTATTGGCTAAGCTCAACACCCCATTTAATTAGCCTCCCTGAAGTTTTCAATTTTCTGAACACTTGCTCGAGCGGAAACCTAGTTGAAACATTAATAGGGTGAGCCTGGAAATAGCCTCTTAGCTTTCGGGCGGTAAGAATTAAGCAATATGCTAGTTTCTCTATGACAGGGTATCGGGTTTCTATGTCCTTTAGCCTTTGGCTAACGAAGTAGATGGGATGCTAAGTTCCACCATTCTCTCTTATCAGGACTAAGCTCACAGCATGTTCCAAAACAGCCATGTATAGGTATAGATCTTCTCCCTTCTCGGGACTAGACAAAATTGGAGGCGTTCCCATATAGACTTTTAATTCCTGGAAGCCTTCCTACACTCTTCATTCCATTCGAAATTCCTCTTTGTCTTTATAACATCGAAGAAATGAACACATTTTTCGAATGGTTTTGGAAATGAACCTGTTGAGGGCTGCCACTTTCCCGTTTAGACTCATGACTTCTTTGCTTGTTTTTGGCTCCTCCATAACTTTAATGGCTTGTATTTGGTCAGGCCTAGCTTCAATTCCCTGTTCACTTACTACATACCCCCAAAAACTTCCTGAAATGAACTCCTTCATTTGGTAACTTCTTAGGACTTCGAACATCTCCTCTAGATCCTTGAGACGGTTCTCTGTTTTGATGGGCTTCACAGCATGTCATCCATGTATCATTCCATACTACGCCCTATTTGCTCTTGAAACATACTGTCTACTAGTCTTTGGTATGTTGCCCCTGTGTTTCTCAAACCGAAGGGCATCACCATATAAAAAAATGTTCCCAGTCGGTGATAAATCTTGTATGCTTCTTGTCAGGTTTGTGCATCAGAATTTGGTTGTATCCCGAGTAAGCATTCATGAGGGAAAGTACCTTATGACCGCTCGTAGCATCAACCAATTGATCATTCCGTGGAATAGGGTAGCAATCCTTCGGGCAAGACTTGTTTAAATCTGTGTATTTAATACACGTCCTCCACTTCCCATTGGACTTCTTCACTAGCATGGGATTCGCTAACCATTTCGGGTAAAGAATCTCTCGGATGAACCCGTTAGTTTCCAACCTGTTGACTTCCTCCTTCAAGGCCTCTATCCGGTCTTTGTTGTATTGCCTCTTTTTTGTCGAACTGGGGTAATCGAAGGGTCAATGTTTAAGGCATGTCTCATAATTGAAGGGATGATAACAATCATGCCTGAATGGGTCCCAACGAAAACATCTTTGTTAAGCTGTAGGAACCGGATTAAGTCGCTTCAGAGGGGCTCCGTTAGCTTTTTCCCTATGCTGACGACCTTTGATTCATCCTTTGGATCCACGTTTAATTCATCCACTTCTTCTATTGGTTTTTCTTTCAATGTCTCCTCTAGAATCCAAATCTGTAATGATTTCCCCTTTCTCAGCCGAGTTTACTTCATCAGATCCTTCCTTTTTTCTTTTCAAAGAAGCATACCTACCATTAGTGCGTTTGTTAGTCTTATTTATTTTTACCTTAGCTTCGAAGGAGGGATGTGAGAACCCCCTATCCGAAGGCATAAAAATAGCAGAAGAATCAAAGTATGAAGAATACTCCCTTTTGTATTTTCCAACCGTTGCGAAGTACAACTCGCGAGAGCTAAATTGTTCTCCCCTGATGGTACCACATCCCTGTTTGGTTAGGAATTTTAACATGAGATATTTGAAAGAGACGAATGCGTCCATCTCCTCTAAAGTCGGTCGCCCAAAGAAGGCATTGTAATATGACGATTGATGGATTACAACGAAGAGAGTTTCGAAAGTTCAGTGAAGCGGGGATAGTCCCACTTGAACCAGCAGGTTTGTTTGACCCATAGGAGTTGACCCCTTGTTGTTGAATCCGAAGATTGGTTTGTTACTAGGCTCCAGCTTCTACTCTAGAATTCCCATCTGATCGAAAGCATGCTTAAAGATGACATTGACAGCACTCCCTGTATCCATAAGAATCTTTGAAACCACTGAGAGCCCGATTTGCGCTGTTATCATAAGAGGGTTATTGTGAGGGTGGCGGACCCCTTTCTTCATTTCTTCTAGGATAATGACTAGGTTTTGCATTTTGAGAGCATAATGCACATTCTTCTACGATGGCTCTTCTTGAATGGAGAAGAACCCCTCCATGGCTTCTTTCATGTACTGGTTTTCAGCTTTCGAACAACTTCCGGCAGGGTGGGATCCTCTGTGAATCACATTGATTTAGTTTACGGATGGCCCCAAATCTAGGTTGCTCTCCCCGTGGCAATTCCTATCGCATTTACCGATACCTTTTTCTGTCCATTTATGTGTCGAGCTGATGTTGTCTTGTCTAAACCAAATTCCTTCAGGTGTCCCTCTCGGATCAGCTTCTGGATGATCCCGTCCAACACCTTGCACTCGTTAATCTTGTGTCCATTAGTTATGTGGAATTCACAATATTTACCACCAGAATGAGGTTCAGGTAATTCTTGGCTTTGAACGAGACGGTGAAATTATTTACCTTTTCTTTTGCAATAGCATACACATACAAGATGGGCTTGTTCAAGGCAACCGAGTTGGTATTAGAATCTCCCCCCTTGACCTCTTTTGATTTCCTTCCGGGGGCTTTCGCCCAAAGTTCGGCTTCCTCCTTCCCTTCGAGGCCCGAACTTCCTTTTTGTGAAGTACAATTCATCCATTCGAATAAACTTATCGGCTTGGAAATGAAAATCTTACAAGTCCTTGCAGCTGTGGATATATAACTCCTTCCAGAAGGGGGTGTTTTCAATTAGCCCTGACTGTACGGTAATTAGCTTGTCATAGTGGTTCATATCCTTGGCTTTTAAGGCCTCGACATTGAACCTTTTCAAATAATCCCCGAGGGACTCCCCTTGCCTCTGTTTGATGTTAACAATGACCGTATAATCCATAGTTGGATCTTTGCAGATGAAGAACTATGCAGAAAATTTGTAAGAGAATTGTTTCCACGAGTAAATGGTGTTTTCCCTATACTGGCGATACCATTTCACCACTGCCCCTTGAAAGGTGTCTGGGAAAAGACGACATCTGACGACTCCAAAAGCATTGTAAAGATCCATCTGGCTGTCGAAAGCCATCAGATGATCGTCGGGGTCAATCGTCTCGAGATACTTTATGGTTGGAACTTTCACTCTCGATGATATTATGGTATTCATAATTTCATCGATGAATGGAGCTACCCATTCGCTGTCATTCGCCCTGTCATCTCGGATCCTTTTCCCCTTGCTTCCTAACAAGTCCTTGACGGTCTTCTGAGTGATATCTTTGACGTAAGCCTCCGTGTTGTCATAATTCGCTCTCTCGGGATCATAGCCTTTGGAGGTAGAGCTCCCAGACTATTCCTGCTTGTACTGATTCCCTTGATGTTCTATCCCCGTCAAATAGGTCCTCTTTTTCTTGGAAGAGGTTTCTTTAAGCTTCTCTTTCACTTCCGACTGTTGACAGGAAGCTTTTCTTTTAGGAGATTCATTCGTCTCTCTTTGACTAGATCTGGTGAGCCATGAGGACTTTTGTGCCTGGATGGCGTTGACCTGAGCCTGCACCTCTTGAAGTTGCTTTTCCAAGACCAAGATTCTTGCGACATTATCTTCCATGGCGTTTGATTCTAGTGGTTTTTGTGGATTGGACGTGGTTCCCTTCTCGTTATTATTTGGGTTAAGCGCTGGACCCTCATTTCCTTCAACGGTGGCATTGGGATCCAGCTCTTTGTTTCGGTCCTCTAATCTTTTCGATTTCACACTACAAGAAAAATACCCTATTGCCACTAGCTATTTGCAACAGGCAACAAAACACAGTTGGAGTAAATGATATTTAGCAACAGACCTATTATAGCAGTTGCAATAGATAAGATTTAGCAACAGACCTATTATAATAGTTGCAACTAACATATTATTTGCAATTGCGCTTCTAAGCTAGTTGCAAATAAATATCTTTAGCCACTGTTTTTGCCAGTTGCAATAACTGTATGCAAATAAATATCTTTAGCAACTGTTTTCGCCAGTTGCAATAATTGTATTTTTTACAACTACTAAAGCAAGTTGCGAAAAACATACTAAAAATAAGTATAAGCATCTAATGATTAACTTTTAGTAATTTATTTTATATAGTTACTGTTAAATGATTAACTTTTAATAATTAATTTTATATAGTTACTGCTAAATAATTAACTACTAGTAATAATTATATAATAATTAAGATTAATATTTGATATTTAATCATTATTAATTAATAATAAAATTTAAGTATTGTAAAGTGATATTTATAACTGATAATTAAACAATAATAATTAATAATTAACAAATAATAATAAATAACAATTAAAAAATAATAAAATAAATAAATTATTATTAAATAATAATAAATTAATAATAAGTAATGGATAATAATTAATAATTAATAATTAATTTGAAATATGAATATGTTTAAATATTAAATAAGTAATAAATAATTAAATAATTAATAAATTCATAATAAATAATTACTATTAAATTCAAAAGGACGAAGTAATAGGTAATATACAGTTATAATTTGATAAGTATTAAGTAATAATAACTAATTGAAATCAATTAATACGTTACTAATTTATCATGGTTAGTTATTAATAGTGCGTAAATTATATTTAACAATTATTAACTATAATTAATAACTTTAATTAACAACGAATATTAAATAAAGGCGAGCGTTCAATGGCACCCCAAATAGTGCAGCACATCATTTGCCCCCTGATTTCGACCAAGTATGTCCCCCCCTCTCTCCTTCCACTCATTCTCTCTCTTCCCACTACTTTATTTTAATATAAATAAGAGGCTATAAATGGGGTGCATTTGGGGTGCTCCAAAACAGGGGTGCCATTGAATCTGCCTCTTAAATAATTTATCAGTGTTCATCATCTATTGTATTTAACAAGTAATATTCAGTTATAATTAAGAAGTAAAACTACTAATAGTTAAACATTATTAAAATATATTTTTTAATAACTGATTGTTAAGAAGTCAAAAATTAATAAAAATCAATATACAAAATTAATGACTAATTTTGAATAATTGATCGTTCAGAATACATGTTAGAAAATCAATAATTTATAATAATTAATAAGCAAACATTTACAATTCACAATTAATAAACAACCATAATAATTAAAAAGTAAAATTTAGTATTCAATATTCTATATCATAATTAATAATTATATATAATATTTAGTACATACTTTCATATGCATCTAATATTTCTATTAGATAATAGTAGTTTAAAAAAATGTTTCAAACATAATATGTTTACTATTTACGTGTTAGATATTATGAATGAACATAAAACATTTGTTTCTGTATTGTGTAGTCTGAAAATTTATTTAAGTGCTGTTTAAATGGGCTTAAGAGTTGAATAAGGCTAGTATAAAAACTTAAGGGTAAAAAGGGTAATTGGCAACAAGGATAAACCCTAACCTAACCCTAGCTATGTAGATAAAAAGGATTGAGCAGTCGGTTTCATTTTCTTTCTCTCTCGTGTTCAAAAGGGAAACTTAAAAATGGCTGAGCCCTAGCAGTGGGAAATTAGGGGAATCCAAAGGAAAGGATCTCGCATCAGATTTGGGGTCGGATTCGTGATGGAGACGAACTCAAGGGGGAGTGCAGCGAGTCTAGGAGGGTCTCGTGGCTAAATAGAGATCTCAAAAGGGATAAAAATGAGATTAAACCCACGGTGAGTGTATTTTTCTCTTTTCTATGGCACTAAGACCTTTATAGGCAGCCACAATGTTTGTGAATCTTTCTGAATGCATAGTATGATGATATTTATGTGCCTATTGATTGATTTATATATAATCAGTAATTCTATGAATGAATGCATGAAACAGAAGTGCACTACTGGTTTGTGTGTTAGAACATATTGATAAAACCTAGTTTAAAACTAGTAAACAGATCTAGGGGGGATTGTGTGTGGTACTCCTTACATCTTTGTCATATACACATAGTAACAGATAACATGCCATATGAATAATGTTATGGATGCATTTCTTGGTTGAATGAGTGCGTTTGAATGCTTGGATGTATGGTTGTGCTGATGATTCATTTTGGATGCAATTATAGAAAACCTGAATTTGAATGGATATGCATATACATCTGTATGTATACGTATATTGGATCATTTGCCTCATTGTTCTAATACCTGAATGGATAGGTATTTGTCATCTGGTGTATTTTGTAAACTGTAAAGATATATGTTGGTGAGTTGTTGAAAACTGATAAAATTGTATAAGTTTATAAATGTTGAACGAGTCATAGTCTTATATATGTACTTGAAGGTTTAGTATTATTTTAAATAAGTATTGATGAACCTTGCAATTGTATTAGACATGCTGAGTCCCACTGTACTTGTTATGTTTTTTTTTTGTAAACTGAGTGAAGGAATTATTTGTATTCAAAATAAAGAGTGATAAGCATTTCTGTACTGAGGACTTGATTAATGTCTAAGTAATTTTCGTGTTACTGTAACGGTATAATTTGTATATGGAATCCCTTGTTGGCACTGATGGGTAGATCATGCTATATAAACAATATACAACAATGGTTTTTCAAAGCTAAGCTGTGCTACTTGTTGTTTAAGTGTCTTAAGCATTTCTGTGTAAATGAAGGTGTCAACAGTGAGACAATATTTGTATTTGATTTACGTGGTGATTGAATCATACAGTTAAAACCATTTTCAACGTGTTTTCATGAAGCAATATATATGGCATAAGTGTAGGGTACTTGTAAATTATGCTTGTACAACACTGAACTATATTGGATCTTACTGAAAGCATATATTAGTGCTTTCATAAACACACCTGTTGTTTATAATTGTGAAAGTAGGCACTGCATATAAATAATGATCAGTCTGCATGTTGTACAACTTTATAAATATTGTAGTATAAACACAGATTTTAACATGTTATGGAATTTGAAAATTTATTATCATGATATGTATATCTGTGAATACATACATGTATCATTAATGTTAATGCGTGTCCTTAATATTAATTATTATGTATTTCAGATGAAAACTAAAGTGAGAAGTTGGCCAATAATTTTCCTCAATCGAAGGATTATCAAACCGCTGAAGAGAGAGGCTTCGTAGATGGTAGGCTATTTATCAGTGAAAGGTATTGTTCCCAAATTGCATTCATTCTACATATGGTATTTTAACGTTAAATTACAGTGGACATGTATATACTAACCAACCTGATGGCACTAAGTTGCATATAACAAGGTACATAAACAAGAAACACATGCCTGCATGCTCTGCATGGAAGAAGCAGGCGTCAAAGGTGAACTATAGGAATTTTTGGGGAAATATGAATTCATAAGTAAAAGCCATCAAGTTGAGTTCAACCCTGTAGGATGTTGCAAAGCTCACATCAAGTTTGCCTTGCATGTGGAAGTACTGGAATCCTGGCCTGAACAAAGCAGTCAAAGTAGAGGATGGCTCACAATTCCCGATGCAGCTCTGAAATGCACTGACAATTGGTTTAAAGAGCTCTCAATAAGTTCTCAGAATACTGTGAACATTCTAAATCCGACAACAAAGTTTGTGGCAGAAAATGTGAAGATCGTTCTGATCCAAGGGCAGTTGATGGAAGGAGGTGATTACTTGCCCGTTTTTTAATATATATAACCGATTTGTCTGAAAATTGTTTAGAAAATACTCTATTCGAAATAAATGTGTTGTGTGAGAGAAGAAATTGTTATATATTAATGATGTATGAAAATTATAGAAATTTTTGTTGTAATTGTTTGTACTATTCAAACTTTGTTAAAATAAAATTTTTATTTGTTTATTCCATTCTGTGATATACACTATTACTGAAACAAATACATTTAATATGTAATATCTACAAGTTGTAATATTTTTTTTATTAGATTTATGAATCTATTGCAATGGCATATACTATTGCAAAATGATCTGTTGTAACTGCGAAAGCCTGTTGCAAAAAAGTATACCGCAACATCTTATTGCAACAGGCAAAAAATGTTGCGGACTTTTAGCAATTTCGGCTATACCAACGGGCGTAGGCCTGTTGCAATAGGTCTATTGCAACATATATCGCCTGTTGCGAAAAGTGTTTTTTGTTGCAGTGTCATTTTTGCTACCATGCAGCAATAAATTCACCAAATTAGTTTTAACAAATTAACCATAAGGATGGAGGTTCAAGCCCTCACTCTAGTGCACAATTGTTAACGATATTTTTCGTTAACACCCAAATTATGAGATGTAAGACGCGTGTCCACGGGATCTAACACCGTCATGACTCAGAGTTACCAAAATACGTTTTAAAATATATGAATCTAAGCTAGATTGCCTTCCCCTAGGTATAAAAATCTTGATTATAATGAGTAATTATCTTATTCCCAAGCGATGGATTTCGTACGTATTGCAATTGATAGCCCCCGAGTCATAAAGATGGCGTGATGTATTGTAAATAAGAAGAAAATAGGCTAACACTTCCCTTGACCTCGGGGAAGAAGGTCATGTGAGGTTCGTTAACCTCAATGATCGTCCCGCATCTGACCTACCCCAGAGAGGGGTCAGAATCGCATCGAAGTTCAAGTTATGAACCCACAGATGACCTCCTTTGTTTTCAAAGGTCAGAAAATGTTTCACTCATTGTTAGAGTGTCAATCAATCATGGAAAACCCTTGAGGCAAGGGAAAAAGACTCCGTATTTTACAGAGTTCTTTCTCCATTGCTGAGGTATCTCGATTGATCTTCTCATCAATAAAGTTAGTGTTAACTCCCTGTTTCGTCATAATAGCTTAAAAAGATCATCAGATCGCAAGACGCTTAAGACCCGGAAATTCTCCATTCATAAATTGCAAGTATATTACAAGAATTGACAATTTCCTCCTCCTCAAGAGAGAATGAGTGAATTAGGAACAAAAAATTCGTCCCCCTCGTATGTGACTCTTAGGGTTCTATTTATAGAGAATCCGGGGTCCTTTCATTGTTAGATTATTGGGTCTGCATGGGCCTCCATTGGTCGCTTTTTCCTCCTAGTCTCGGGCGTCTGGCTCTAGGTTGTCCTTGTGGTGCCGATTATGGCCTTCGATGTGGTGGTTCCGTACGACTTGGGCTTTCCCAAGACTGACACGGGTTTGTTGTCGTGGCGATTTGCGAATGTTGTTTGATCCTCTGGTGCAGCTTCCGGGTGTTGGTTTTCAGACGTAAGCTTCTGGATGTAGGCCTTCGGCTTTATAATGAGTCCTTGGAGGAGCCCGTTCTCCTGATGCATGTAGATATCTGTTGGTTTGAAACCGTTGCCTGTTTGGGTACTAGGTAGATTAGTACTTGTAGCATGTATCCCTGCTTGGGTCTTAGTTTAACCTTTCGGTGAAACTCTCGGGGCGGTTTGGTTTCCCGAAAGGTGGCCTCCGGTGATATTTCTGTTACTTATGAAGGTAGCCTTTCGTTATACATGGAGTTGACTCTTAGAAGTCGGCTCTGGACAATCTTTATGTATTGGTGAGATACTCTTCTTTCTCTAGTGTATCAGCATTAAGCGGGTTGACCCTGATAGTCCTTCGGAGTTTCGATAGGCGGAGCCTATGCTTTCCTCTTTCGTGATCCTTATCTTAGGTTATTTCTTGTCATGGAACCCTCCTTTCCATAGTCCCCGTCGAACGGACCCTGTCGGGTGAACCTTACTGTCATTTTGAAGGTCTTGAACTCCTTTCCTTGAAAGGTGCTGGTCTATGTTGCTCTTGGGTTCCTCCTTCCGTGCTTATACTCATTTAACATCCCTTCACTGCCATCTTATGCTAAGAGAATTTTGGTGTTACTAACAATCCAACCCATCTCTTTTCCGCACATGCCTTGCACGGTCTTACCGCCTAGGTTGCTGAATGACCCAGCTACCAAGACCCATCGCTATTCCCATTCAAACTCCGCATTCAAATGATCCATGCTATTTCTTGGGAAACAAGCCACCTGACCTGACCGAAGAAAAACGACCCGACTCTAGATCTGACCAAAATAGCTTCAATCTTGACCAAATCTTTGCCAAACGACAACATTGATTCAAACAACTCATCCAAATCATCCAATTCGACAATTAGCATGCCATGAAGTCATCCACAACATCAAAACAACCATTTTCACCAATAATCACATATAATTCATCAAAATCATGATATATGAATAAATGATCAAAACAATGGATCTAACTTGCATAAACGTATGAATGGAAATTACCGGTTTTAAGTTGCTAGATTAGATCCTATGGCGATTCATATGAATATACACTTACCATGATGTAGATCTAGGTGAAACAACTAGAAAATGATGAAATTATGATCAAATAACTCATTCACTTGATTGAATCCCTGTGAGAGATGCATATCACTCACCAAATCTTCAAAACAACACAAAGTCACTGACTACTCAATCCGATTAGCGAAGAACACTCTTCAATTGATGTAGATCTAACTTCAAACGATGTAGATCTTCGATTCTCTTATGTAGATCTAGAATTTTAATGGTGGAAAGGTGTATTTGATTGAGCAAGGAGCATCACGAGCTTAACCAAATGAGAGAATGAAGAAAAAATAACCCTCTCTCCATGCCTCTAACCCCCTATTTATAGCCTCCCACCAACCCACTAATGGGCCTCCCCGAATCAACCCACTAATTGGCTCAAAACCTAGACAACAAACTGCGAAACACTAAAACAACGATTCCTCCCAAACCGATGAACCCAATCTTTAATGTAACCACTCTACGAACTTGGAATCACAATTTCCATCCCAGTGAGACCGACCTCAGCATCTGATTCGATCTCAGTCAAAAGTTATGCCCTGTACAAAATTAAAATGGCAAAAAGGTTATAAACAAAATTGGTAAAAATTATGGACATGTCTCACATCCCCATAAACAACATACAAATAAGAGAATGATCCAACCCTCAGGGAATTAAATAAAAATATTTTACGATCTCCCAGTACATAAAATGTGGGTTGTTACATTCTCCCCCCTTAGGAATTTTGCCCTCGAAATTCCAAGCAACCACAAGAATTCCGCATGCCTATCATCCACAAGCAGACAATTCTATCATCCAAACTAGCAGCCATCAAGCCATGCATCCATAGACTTATCCTAGCACATAAAATTCTAACAATAATAGTACTAGTTATAATGATGTACGGTGACACGACATCAATGGGTCGTACCGATGAAGACTTCCGGATGGGTCGCCTTCATACCCTCTTCCGTCTCCCACGTACAATCGTCATCATCCTTACTCCATTGTACCTTGACCAACTTAACTGTCTTCCTCCTAACTGTTTCGTGGCATTCCCTACAACATGAAGCAGCTTACAAGGCTTCGTAGCTACAGTCTCAACTTCTAGGTCTTCGTACTACTGTGGAGATACCACCACTTTCGAATCATGCACGCACCCCCGTAGGAACGAAACATGGAACACATTATGCACACTTGACATCTTCTCAGATAGCTCCAATCTATATGCGAGCTTTCCAATTCACTCGACTATCGGAAACATTCCAACAAATCTAGGAGATAACTTTCCTTTATTTCCGAATCTAACCACATGCTTTAACGGCGAGATCTTCCTGAAAACCATATCACCAATGTCGAATTCCAAATCCTTTCGACACTTATCAGCATAGCTCTTCTGACGATCTTGGATTGCCTTCATTTGTTGTCGAACAATCTTGATACAATCCAAGGTTTTCTAATCATTTCTGGCCTAATTACCAACTTATCTTCAGTCTCTAACCAACATGCTGGAGAATTACACGGTCTACCGTATAACGCCTCGTATGGTGTCATCCCAATGTTCGACTGGTAGAAGTTGTTATACGCAAACTCAACTAGATATAGATTGTTTTCCTATGGTCCTCCGTAGTCCAACACAGAAGCTCTCAAGAGATCTTCCAAAACTCGGTTTACCTTCTCGGTTTGACCATCTGTCTGGGGATGATAAGTCGTACTCAAACACAACTCGGTTCCCAAAGCTTCTTGCGAACTCTTCCAAAATCCACTCTTGAATAATGGATCTCGATCAATCACTATACTCTTCGGGATACCATGCAATCGAACTATTTATTTAGCATAAAGCTCAGCCAA
Organism: Allium sativum; assembly: GCA_030737875.1. NCBI lineage: Eukaryota > Viridiplantae > Streptophyta > Magnoliopsida > Asparagales > Amaryllidaceae > Allium > Allium sativum. The sequence goes on along the minus strand of CM060921.1, from coordinate 128,434,528 downwards.
CTTCGATGCTATCCTAATCGATCTGACAGGAATAAACCTTGCACTGTTGGTCAAACAATCCACGATAACCCAAATTCCTTCGTTTCCTGCCCTGGTTCTAGGTAATCCATCGATATCTGCTCCCACTTCCGTGTAGGAACTTCCAATGGCTGAAGCAATCCACTCGGTTTCTTTTGTTTAGCTTTCACCAACTAATAGTTCGTGCACTTGGAAATGAACTTTCCAATATCTTGCTTCATCACAGTAGGCTCGCTTCATGTCTAGATAAATCTTGTTACCACCGGGATGAATCATCAACTTTGAATGATGACATTCCCTCAGATGAGTTCTCTCAATCCGTCGATGTCAGGAACAACCAGTCTTCCTTTCTTTCGTAGCCAACCTTCTCGATAGACCTTGAATTTCTCATCCTCTTCGTCCAACTTCTGGATGATCTCGCAAAGCTTTGCATCACGCTTTTGGCTCTCACCAATCCTTTCGATAAGAGTAGGTCTTATCGATAGCATTTCAGGTTTCATCTCACACCTTGGCCTGAAATCAAATTTTGCTAAATACTTTAGGGTCTTCCATTACGAAAACATCGCTCCCAAATTTGTGTGTCTTCGACTCAACGCGTCTGCAACTGCGTTATCTTTACCAGGAGTACAGGCTATACCAAAATCATATGATACCAAAACCTTTAGCCGCCTTAGCTACCGAAGATTCAAATCCTTCTGGGAGAAAAGATACTTCAACGGCTTGTGATCCGTAAACAATTCAAATCGAATTCCCAACAGGTTATGTCTCTACATCTTTAGAGCAAACACAATCGCTACCTACTCCAAATCATGAGTTGGATAATTCCTTTCGTGCGACTTCAGCTGTTGACTTGCGTAAGCCACAACCTTATCTTTCTGTATCAACACTGCTCTAAATCCAGTACCACATGCATCAGTGTATACCTCCATCTCTTCATTCCCACTCGGAATGGTCAATACAGGAGCACTCGTCAATCTCTCTTTCAGGATTCCAAAAACCTGCTCACACTTTTCATTCCATGTGAAAACATGGTTCTTCTTCGTCAATCTTGTTAATAATGCAACTAGCTTGGAGAAATCCTTGATAAACCGTCGGTAATAACCTATTAACCACGGAAACTTTGAACATCCGTCGCACTCTTAGATCTATCCCAGTCCTGGATTGCTACCACCTTAGCAGGATCAACTGCTATTCCGTTTCCGGAAACAACAAGACCTAAGAACCTCACTTCACTCTTCCAGAAGTGACACTTCAAAAATTTAGCCTTCAACTGGTGATTTTGCAAGATTTCCAAAACAACTGTCAAGTGCGTCTTGTGTTCTTCCTCATTCCGAGAGTTAACCAGAATGTCATACACGAACACAAGCATGAACTTATTCAACTGATCTCTGAAAACCCTATTCATAAGATCCACAAAATACGCCAGCGCGTTAGTTAACCCGAATGGTAACATCAACCATTCGAAGAAATCAGATGGTGTCCTTAAAGTAGTCTTTGGCACACTATCCTTTGCCACCCTCAACTGGTGGAATCCCGTTGCCAAAACCATCTCAGAAAACACTTTGGCTTCGTGAAGCTGATCAAACAAGTCATCAATCCTTGGCAACGGATACTCTTTCTTCTTGGTCACCTTGTTCAGCTCACGATAGTCCATACACAGTCTCAATAAGCCATCAGGCTTGGTTGCAAACACAACTGGTGTACCCCATTCGGAAACACTTCTCCGAATGAATCCTTTTCCGAAAAGGTCACGTACTTGCACCTCTAACTTTCGATGTTCCTTAGGCACCATCCTCCTAAGAGGCATAACGAGTGGTCTAGCACCTTTGACCAAATCGATTTTGAACTCAATCTCACGATGCGGCGACAACCCTTTGACCTCGTCAGAGACATCCTCAAACTCATTTCCGATCGGCAGCGATGACAAGTCTTCCTATGGAATCACAAGCGAATATAAATAGCTCACGAAGACCCCATCTTTGGGCTTACATCGAATCAAAACCTTTCGCCTTTCCACATCCCCGACTCTCACCTTCGGCTTCTCGCAATTCACACTTGCCTCATAACTCTTGAGCCAGCCCATACCTAAAATAGTCCCAAACCCAACGAAGTTCAAAACAAAGCAATCACACAAAAAGGAGCAACCATGACTTGACAAGAATAGACCACGACAAATCATACAAATATTGGACGAACCCCCAATTGGATTAGTCACAACAAAAAGTCTATCCAAAATCTTGGGTTCCAAACCCAAGCGGCACACTAGCTCATTACAAATAAATGATTGCGATGCTCCAGTATCAAACAACACATGAACTGAAACACCTCTAACCGAAAGAGTAACTTGAACGATGACACCTTTTCCTTTCTCCTCTGCAATAGGAGCTCTTAAAGACAATGGCACTGCTTCCAAAGCATACGCCTTCACTACCTGCTTCCCCTTAGCTGGTTCTGGATAGTCCTTCTTGAGATGCCCAGGCTTGACATCGTTGTGACACTTCCTCTCAACTTTCAAATTCTTGCAATCATTAGAATAATGGCATTTATGCTTGCAGTTAAAGAAAACCACCTCACATTTCTACTTCTTCTAGCCATCCTTCCCTTTCTGCTGTTGTTGCTTCCTCTTCTTGTTATTACCACCCTGATGTGGTGTACTTTCTTCCTTAGCTGCAACTACAGGCTTTTTCTTGGGAAACAAAATCTCATGCCTCAAAGCCTTCTCGACAGTCTTCTCATAAGTGTCATCTAGATGATCCACAAGATGATTTCTAAGATATTCATCCAAAACCATGACAAAGTTCACGTTCTTTTGGTAAGTAGTACCCATATATGAACGAGCATACTTAGACAAAGCCTTGAAGTCAGAAACATACTCAAGCACTGGCCGACCATTCTATTTAAGCTCAACAAACTTTTTAAACAGAATAGACTTCTACATGGTAGAGATAAACTTTGTCTCGAACTTGGCTCAGAACTGCTCCCATGAAATATCATCCTCAGGAGTCTCGAGATTGACAGAGTTCCACCAGTCCATAGCTCAGCTCTCTAGCTGCCTTAATGCAAGCTTCCTCTTTGTTGCATCTTCAATGCCCAAGTATCCAAAAATACGAATACAGGTATCTAGCCATCTCTGAACCTCTTCAGTCGGCTCTGTCCCTTTAAATGGCTTCTCTCCTAGAGATGTGAAATCCTTATATAGGTTTGCAAAATCCACAGCCCTAGGTACCTGAACTCTAACATCTATCGCGACCGTCTCTGGAGCGGGGCCCCTCCTCGTGATCGCTGCCAGAATGGCCTCAAACAAAGCTAGATAGCCTGGTATACTGCCATTTCCCCCTCCAGAAACAGTCTCCTCCCTAGCAACGTGTCTCGATGTTCGTCAACTCATTCTAAATCTGCAATATAGAATGACCAGCCACTTACAAGAAAAACTGTTAATGGAGTTCAAACCCTACTGTACTATATAGTAAACATCCATCAAAAATCTACAAATACGTTTCTCATATGTAATTACATCTTCGAACCTTGGTTAAAATGGATAACCAGAGCTCTGATACCAAATGTGACGACCGCCCACAACTCCTGCACTTAATAAGGTAAATAATGCTCTGAAAGATGTGCCAGGCAGCTATGGACGATCATTGAGGCATGATAACACAAGTGGAACCTGTCGTATAACTAACATCGCTAAGATAAAATATAATAAAACATATATAACAAGTAATAATAATGAAACACAATTGCACAGAATCTTAAAAACTTATATAAGAACCAGTAGATTATCCACACATCCTTGAATCATATCAATATTCGGTACAACATGCCTCACTACATCCCTCAGAGTTATATCAACAAAAGCAACAACGGAAACTGGACATATAGCAACAAAAATGGTACATAAGCCTCTAGGTCGCTATCGATCAGCATCATCATTCTCACTAAGATATCACATGCCACCTGCTACTCATTCTGCCCATCCACACATGGATGAATAGCCAAAGGTAATAAGAGGGAATCATAAAACCTTGAGTCAGACAACAGTCTTAGTGAGCAATAAAACAAATATATAACATCATCAGTAAAGTATACGAGAATAGGTAGATTAATCAATTAATCTACCAACATCAACAGAGAAGAACCCACATCCGTCTTCCCCACATCTGACAGTGATAGCCTTTACAAGCATCCATTCAAAAAGAATGTACATTCACAACAATCAATTATCAAGCGTAGATCATTCTAATCGATATTGACATCTCCCAAGCACAAGCCCCAGAGGCCTAAACCAATATCAGACAAGCACCCAAGAGATATCTCTCTCGACATCGAATAATCTATACAAGATGAAACAAGCAAAACAATCATCATCCATGACTCTGGACATTACCACCAATCCTTCTTTAAAACCATCATTAATCGTAGGACCGACTCAACACTTGTCGTCTGTCAAGGGCTAATAGTAAACTCCAGTTCTAGCAAAACTCCATACGCCTTCGTGACTCGCATCTCCAGGCCCATCGTGACTGCCTAGGGTATTTGTAGGCCTATTGTGACTACTAACTATACCCTTGCTTTGAATCCGCTAGAACCTATGACAACAATAATCTCTCGACCTTCGCATCTCTAGTCGTCATCACCGACGATTATCCACAAGCTCAAGTCCCCCTCGAGCAACCATTATCCACAAACTCAAAACACCGTTGAGTCGTCTGCATATTCGTTGCATTTCACCGATCAACGAACATCTCATAACACTTCGAACATTCCTCCCTGAATATACTTCGAAGTAACATTCCTTGCTGAACTAGAACAACATAAATATAATGGCTTAACATAACATCACTGAATCAAACAACATCTATATAAGTTCCAAGATACTCAGGTAGTTCACCCTAGATCATCCTTCGACCTATCATCCCACGGCCTAACCCCATCCTTTTCCCTATCTTAGGTCGTTCCTCCCTTAGGACATCCCATGACCTATAGCTCCCCACCCAATTCATCATCACTTGTCAATTACACCAGGTCGTCCCATAACCTGCTTGCTATGACCTGAACTCGAACCTCCTTGCTATCCTTCCTTGCTCCGCAACCCATCACCTTTGGTCGTTCAAATCTTAGGTCGTCCCACAACCTAATAGTCCAAGCCATCTCTTTTCCGCACACGCCTTGCACGGTCTTACCCTCTTCGTCGTTTAACGACCTAATTACAATGACCCATCTCTTTTCCCATTCAAACTCCCCGTTTGAACGATCCATGCTATTTCTTGGGAAACAAGTAACACGACCGACCCGAGAAAAATGACCTGACTCTAGATCTAACCAAAATAGGACAACGACGATTCAAATAACTCATCCAATTCAACAATTAGCATGCCACGAAGTCATCCACAACATCAAAACAACTATTTTCACCAATAATCACATAAAATTCACCAAAATCACGATAAATGATCAAAACAATGGATCTAACTTGCATAAACATGAAACCATATGGAAATTACTGGTTTTAAGTTGCTAGATTATATCCTATGGCAATTCATATGATAATACACTTACCATGTTGTTGATCTAGGTGAAACAACTTGAAAATGATGAAATTATGATCAAACAACTCATACACTTGATTGAATCTGTGTAAGAGATGCATATCACTCACCAAATCTTCAAAACAGCACAAAATCACCAATTACTCAATCCAAACAGCGAACAACACTCTTCAAACTCTTCGATTGATGTAGATCTAACTTCAAACGATGTAGATCTTCAATTCTCTTATGTAGATCTAGAATTTTAATGGTGGAAAGGTGTATATGATTGAGCAAGGAGGATTGTGAGCTCAACCAAATGAGAGAATGAAGAAAATATAACCTTCTCTCCATGCCTCTAACCCCCTATTTATAGCCTCCCACTAGCCCACTAATGGGCCTCTCCAATTAGCCCACTAATTGGCTCAAAACCTGAACTGCAAGCTGTGAAACACTAAAACATCGATTCCTCTCAAACCAATGTACCAAACCTTTATTGTGACCACTCTATGGAATTGGCATCACTATTTCCATTCCAATGAGACCAACCTCAGCACCAGGTTTGATCTCAGTCAAAAGTTCTGCCCTGTACAAGACTAAAAGGGGGGAAAAGGTCACAAACAAAGCTAGTAAAAATTATGGACATCACTCACATCCCCATAAACAACATACCAAAATATGGGAATGATTCGACTCTCGGGGAATTAAATAAAAATAATTTAGGATCCTCCGTTACGTAAAATGTGGGCTGTTACAAACTTATTATTGAAATGAGTTAACTTTTGTATTATAAACCTATGTTCGCAAGTAAAAACGTATGTATATTGCTGCTTTGTTTCAGGCTATGTTATCTAGCTGTTCTATAATTTATTTCTATTGCTCATTATTTATCACGCCACTAATGAACTCCGTGCCATGAAATTTGTTAATTAACTTTCCTGTTGGCAAGCACATTGATTTTCTTTTTTACTTTTATGTGTTTTACATTAAAAAAAGGGTACGCACATGTTTCTTTTGTTGGTTTTGCATAAAAATTACCTCATCTTCTGTGTGTGTGAAGAGTAGGCTGCCTCTTTTGGCTTTCACTATTTATGATCATCTCCCTAATTTGCATATTATATCAATGGATTTTTCATGATTCTTGTTAAAATTAATTATATCAATGGTTTTTTTCCAAATTCTTGTGAAATATATCAGTAGCCAAATAACATTTATATGTATCCGCCTAAGTAAAGAACTGTTATAAATAATGAAGAAACTGATAAATTTAGGTAAGAAGCAAGATAAAATAAAGCATTTTAATACCTGAATATTCTGTTTGATAACCTGCTACTAATTCCTCCTCTGCTTCTGGTAAATCAAAAGGTAATCTCTCACATTCTGCTAAAGAAGAAATTAGAAAAACAACAAACCCGACTGTATCCTTAACATACTTGATATTTTGGTTCTAATATATGGAACTACACCTTGTATTAAGTGATTAACACTATATCTTTTGATCACATCTTTGGTTATAGGAAGGAAAAATCTTTAAAGACAAAACCATGATTTGGGCTGGTGCTGTCTTGGTGCATGGAAAAAGTCTCATCAAATGCCGGATGGTAATATTCTTAAATAAAATTCATGTTCTAGGTTTTCAATCTACCCAGGCTCGACTTTAGTTTTTTGTGATACCCATGCTGGGATCATTAGGACTGTTTATTAATGTAGTGTTCTCCTGTGTGCATAATAATACACACTATATCAATAATTGATGTGTTATCTCAACACACTTTATGAAGTTTGCATACCATCTTTTTACATTTAATGTTACTTTAGATTTTTCTCAGGATCTATTTTGTAAAATGAAAAATGATATCGTATTTACTATGGTCAGTCAAGCATCATATACCAGAATTAGGATAAGAACTTAAATAGTTTAGGCACACTGGAAACAAAAGGTTCATTTTATCTCTGTCAGCGCATAAGTTAACAATATACTGTTTTAGTGTTTTAGAATCTGAACCAACCATCAATTGATTTGTGTGTTGAGTTTGGAGTTCAGGTATATGGCATGTGTATTTAAAAGCACTGCAACAGGACTAGATTATCATTTTTTTATAATTTTATGTTAGATGAGTAAATTACTAATGATAAACTAACTTTGTGTATTCATTCAAACATTCTCAAAATTGAGCAATACGGTACTTAATGCATACCATGACACTACGAATGATGCACTCTTTTATAATACTCTTCTAGACATTGTGTCAACAATTTAAAGTACATAATTAGGGTCCATCATTTTATATTACTTTAACACAGTCATTTACAAATTGAATCATTACTTGTGAGCTTGGCGTGACATTTCTTAGTTTTCGTAGTTGTTTCTATGGCCCTTCATGTAATTATTTGCACATTTGCTAAAACTAACATGTTTTCTTTCCTGTAAAATAGATAACTTATTGGTCGTCTCTAGATAATTATGCTATGGCCAAATATATGGTAACAGGAAGAGTAAAGGATGGTCTTGATTCTGAATTTCTTATTCTAACGGCAGTTGCACCTATACGCATGGAAAATGCTTTGGACTATATGTAAAATGAAAAACCTCAAGGTATTGGCTATATGATTCCCAGGCATTATATATGAAGGATAATAGTTGTTTGGAGTCGTTGAATTATTATATGCCAAATTAATTGGACATTAAAAATTTGGATACTTAAATAGTATAAAGGGTAATAGAAACAAAGAGGATGACACTATTGCCATTGTGATTCAGGTGCATTGAAATTTATACGTTGTTCATGTTCATATATACATATATTTGATCCTGTCTAGAAAATAATGAGAAATAACCTAAATATCTGAGGCAAATAAAATTTTTAGATTAAATTTATATTTGCAAACTAGATTATTTTTTTCTTCAATTTCCTATGTCATTTTATTTCGACAGGTATGACAGATTGTTGGACTAACTTTGAAGCAAGAAGCCGAAGACTAAGACTAAGAATAGAGTGAGAGTGAGTAACTTTGTACATATATGTGACGACCACCCATAACCCCTGCACTAAACAAGAGGAATATTACACTGAAATATACTCCAGGAAGTTATGGACGATCATCAGAGTAGGTAAACAACATCGGAATTTGTTGTAGAACTCATAGCGCAACGAATACTTGTTCTTTATAGTCATCTTGTTCAGTTCACAATAGTCTACACTCAATCTTAAAGAGCCATCTACCTTGGTTGCAAACGCGACCGATGCACCCCATTCGGAAACACTTCACCGAATGAATCCCTTCCCTAAAAGGTCACAAACTTGCACCTCCAACTCTCGTTGTTCCTTAGGCGTAGGAGGCATAACGATTGGTTTAACACCCTAGACCAAATCGATCCTAAACTCAATCTCACGATGCGGCGACAACCCTTTGACCTCGTCAAAGACATCCTCATACTCTTTAGCAATCAACACATATAACAAGTCTTCCTGTTGAATCCCAAGCGAATATAGATAGCTCACGAAGACACCCACTTCGCGCTTACATCTAATCAACGCCTTTCGCCCTTCCACATCCCCGACTCTCACCTCTAGCTTCTTGCACTTCACTCCTGCCGCATACCTCTTGAGCCAATCCATGCCCAAGATGATACCAAACCCAGCGAAGTTAAGAAGAAAGCAATCACACATAAAAGAGCAACCATGACTCGACAACACTAGACCATGGAAAAGCATGCAAAGATTGGACAAATGCCCAACTGGATTAGTCACGATCAATGGTCTATCACAAATTTTGGGTTCCAAACCCAAGCGGCATACAAGCTCATTGCAAATGAAAGAATGTGATGCTCCAGTATTGAATAAAACTCGAACTGAAACATCTCGGATAGAAAGAGCACCTTGCACGACGAGACCCCTTCCCTTTTCCTCTGTAGTAGGAGCTCTTGAAGAAGTTGGAACGACTTCCAAAGCATATTCCTTCACAAACTGCTTGCCCTTCGCTGATTTTGGGCAGTCTTTCTTCTCATGCCCAGGCTTTCCACATTTGAAGCACTTATTCTCAGCTTTAGGATTCTTGCACTCATTCGAGTAATGACCCTTCTATTGGCAGTTAAGGCAAACCACCTCACTCTTTGTCTTCTTCTGGACATCCTTTCCTTTCTGCTGTTGTTGCTTCCTCTTCTTATTATTATCATTCTATTGTGGTTTCTGAACTGCTTTGGTTGCAGTGACAACATTCACTTCCTTAGGAAACAAGCTCTCATGGCGAACAGCTTTTTCCACAAGCTTCTCGAATGTATCATCAAGGTGATCCACCAACGACCTTCCTATACAAGTAACCATACCCATAACAAACTTCTCGTTCTTTTGATAAGGTGTATCAATGTATGAACGAGCGTATGTAGGCAATGCCTCGAAATCAGAAACATAATCAAGCATAGAACGACCATTCTGTTTCAGTTCCACGAATTTCTTAAACAAAGATGACTTCTGAGCAGTGGAGATAAAGTTTGCTTTAAAATTAGCCTGGAATTGCTCCCATGAAATTTCTTCCTCTGGAGTCTCAAGCGTGACTAAATTTCACCATTCCATGGCTCTGCCTTGCAGTTGCCTTGATGCAAGCTTTCTCTTGGTTGCACCATCCAAACTCAAGTCTTCAAAGATACGAGCACAAGAATCCATCCACCTCTGAACCTCTTCAGCGGGCTCAAATCCTTTGAATGGTTTTCCTCCCAGAGATGTATAATCTTTGCATAGATTCGCAAAGTCCACAACTCTAGGCAACTGAACTCCTACGTCTACCGTAGCTACCGCTGGAGCGATGACCCTTCGCATGAATGCCTCCATCATGGCTTCAAACATGGTAGGGTAGTCTAGTTCACCACCATTCCCCCCAGTTTTAGCTCCCCTAGCAGCTTGTCTTAATGGTCGTCTACTCATTCTAAATTTGCAATTTAGAATAATTAGCCACTTACAAGAAAAATTGCTAAAGGAATACAACCGCTAGTAAGCTTCCAATTGAAATCTACAAGTACGTCTCTCATCGTGATTACGTCTTAGAACTTTGGCTAAAATCATTAACTAGAGCTCTGATACCAAATGTGACGACTGCCTATAACCCCTGCACTAAACAAGAGGAATAATGCGCTGAAAAGTGTGCTAGGCAGCTATGGACGATCATCAGAGTAGGTAAACAACATCGGAATCTGTTGTAGAACTCACATCGCAAGGATAAAGTATAATAGAACATATACAACATGTAATAATAGTGAAGCATCATCTAGCAAACTTTCACAACATCCTGAAAAATTATCCCAACATCATAGGAAATATCAAGTATGTACATAAGGCCTCACTAGAACACTCACAGAGCAACTCAACCAGCGGAAACAAAAATACTATATAGTAGTAAAAGTAATACGCCAGCCTCATGCTCGCCTTCGCACTACAACATCATCCTCACTAATCACCTGTCACCTGCTACCTACTCTGCCCATCCACAACCGGATGAACAACCCAAGGTAATAAGAGGAAACATAAAACCTTGAGTCAGACAACAGTCTTAGTGAGCAATAAAATAGCTAACAAACTTCATCAATAAAGTATAGAGAATGGATAGATAGACATACTAATCTACCCAAAATATCAGGGAAAAACTCAACTCCCGTCTTCACCACATCGGACAGTGATAGCCTTTACGATAACATTTCAACCATATATCCATGAAAACCAGAACACCCATTCAATCATGGCAAAGCACTCACGACATCTAAATTCTATATCTTATATAAACCATCCTAATCGAACTCAACATCCCTCAAGCACAAGCCCCAGAGGCCTAAGCCAATATCAGTCAAGCACCCAAGGAACATATCCTTCGACGTTGGATAATCTACATGAGACGGTTCAAACAAAGCAACTAATTAACCATGACAGACTCTGGCTATCACCGTCTATCCTGCTTCGAAACCATCGCTAAACGTATGACGACCAACCTTGCCATACGTCAAGGGCTAATGTTAACCCCGGTTCTAGCATAAACTCCATATGCCTTTCAGTGATATGTATGTATGTCCAACCTTGACAATTAGTTCTTTCAACGACACCCAAGGTACTCGACCTACAACCGGTCTTTTAGGTGCCCCTGTCATACCCCTGCTTTGAGCCTGCTAGAACTTACGACGATGATAATCTCTCGGCCTTCTCATCTCTAGTCATCCAACTCAACAACTTTTCATAGCCCAAGAAACTGTCTCAAGCAACCATTATCCACCAACTCATGACCTTTGAGTTGTCACCTCATTCGCTATTTTAGACCAATTAACGAACACCTTTCAACACTTTGAATCTTCCTACTTGAATTTACTTCGAAGTCACACCATCACCGAGCCAATTACATCACTGCGCTGTGGCTAGGGTTCGGGGGGTTGCCCGCAAATTTTTCCCAAGCTCTTTTCTTCAAATCTAGGTCATACCCGAAAAATATAATTTTTTAGAAATGGCCATGTGCGACCGACCCCTGGCCTACTCGACCGACCCACCTTGCTCGACCCAAACTTCCCGAAGTACGACCGAACACCTTTAGCTTGGATGCCCGACCCCATTGATGCTCGACCCAACATCCATGCTCGACCGACCCACTCAGGTGCGATCGACCCAAACACTACTCGAGCCAACTCTGCTCCAAAACATGACCCATACTCGACCGACCCAAACACTACCCGACAACCCCCTTTTGGCTCGCTCGACCCAACCACTTCTGGCTCGCTCGACCGACCAACCTTCACTTGTTCCCCAAGACATAAATTTGGACCGACCGACCCTACCATGAGCAACCCAAAACCTGCACTGCCCCAGTGCAACTCCGATTTCGACAAAATCTTCGTCAAACGACAAATCCGGTGAAACCAACTCATCCAACTCATCAAATATGGCCAAAAACATGGAATGAAACCATTATCACCACATATACAACAATTTTCACCAAAATTATGCAAATCACTCCAAAATCATGATAAATGATCACATGAACAAAATTATAGATCTAACTTGTACAATCATATGAAATTGCATAGTAATTACTGGTTTAAACTTAATAAACTGGATCTTATGGTGATTCATATGAAAATGGACTTATCATGGTATAGATCTATGGTCAAACACTTGAATTTGATGAAAAACATGATCAAACATTCATATACTTCATTGAATCTGCGTGAGAGATGTAAATCACTCACCAATTCTCCCAAACAAGCTAAAATCAATGCAATAAGACTCCGGACAGCAAGAAATTCGAACCAAACCCCTTGATGTGATGAACTCCTTCTTAAATAGATGTAGATCTAGCCTCCAATGGCATAGATCTTCAAATTCCTTCCTTCAAATGTTGATTTTAACAGTGGAAAGGTATTAGATGAAATAGGAACATAGGCGACCTAATGAGAGAATAGAGAAACTAAAACATTCCTCATACCTCCCGCCCCCAATTTGTACCCTTCCACTAGCCCACCAATGGGCCTTAGCCCATTGTGGCTCTCCAAACCTGAACAACCAACTGAAAAACCTTAAAACAATGGTTCCTCCCAAACCGCTGAGTCAAATCTTTAATGTAACCACTCTACGGAAAGACAATCATCATTTTCTTTCCAATGGCATAGGTCTCACCACCTGATTCGACCTGAGTCAAAAGATATAGCCTATAGAAGATTGACAAGGGCAAGATGGTCATAAATAAAATCGGTAAAAATTATGGACATGTATCACATCCCCATAAGCAACATATTAAAATATGAGAATAATCCAACCCTCTGCGAATAAAATAAAAAATATTTTACGATCTTCCGATACATAAAATGTGGTATGTTACAACGAATACGAGTGAATACTTGTGTTGTAAGGAGTCAATGTATACGAGTGAAATGTATGAGGAAGTGTATGCACAAGCGATTGTGTAATCGAGAGCAAACAATATGTATACTATTTGAAAGTGTAATAAATATTTGTTTAAATATAATTTTTGAATTAAATATTCAATTCTTATAATATTTATTAATAGTATGTGTAATATTCAAATCCATTGCAAGTTTCAGCATTTTACAACGATCATTAATTGTTGTTATAGAGTCTATTACAACAGTCAATGACCGTTGTAAAAAATGATCTATTACAACGTGGCTTATTACAAAGGGCATTAAACGTTGTCAAAGAGTTTATAGCAACAGGCAATATCTGTTTGTAAAAGAGTGACCTATGACAACAGGGCCTATTACAATGACCGCAATGCCCGTTGCGAAACCCATATTACAACAAGCATTGCCCATTGTAAAAAGTCTGTTTTGTTGTAGTGCATTAATTTTTGAAGTTTTTTTGGCTAACAGTTAATCTTGAAAAGTTTTGATTGATGGTACCATTGTATTTAGTTATGTAATTCTACGAATGCTCGTTGTTAAAGAAGTTTATATTAATTGCAGAATGATCAAAACTTTACTTCCTACACATTGCTATTATGATGGCGAATTGATTGTTGACAATCAGAAAAGTGATAAATATGTGGGTGGTATATGCAAACCGGTAGAGCGTAGGCATGCTCAAAATAACGAAAATCAAAGCATAATGCTTTGAAATTGAATTAGTGGTTAATTGGCCAACATACCTACCTTCTAAAGGAATAACATTAGCAAATGATGAAGATGTTGAAGTAATGTTTCTACTATTACAAAATCCATCAAGTTGTATGTAAAGAAAGTTCCAAAACGACAAGCAGAACAGAAGTTGTCATCACCAGTAATAATTACTGGAATTGCATACTATTAACGATATTTTCGTCAACATCGGAAAATAAGGGTACGGATGTGTTCCGAAGGGAGCTTAGAGATTATTTATTTCCTATAAGATTGAGTCAGTTCAGCGTTTCCTAGATATCAAGGTCCTAAGCCCGTAAATTAGTTACTATTCCTTCAAAGATGTGAGTATCGCGCTTAACGGTTACCTTGGGATAAGGGTTCCCTAAGCGCAAATCTAGTTATGAAACTAAATAGCTTGTAGAAGGGAATTCTGGTAATTTGGAAGCATAGTAAAATGCAAGCAGAAAACACAGTAGAAGACAGTGTAATGTGCGAAAATAACAAGAACACAACAATTTATAGTGGTTCAGTTTGGATTGAACATACGTCCACTTTATGAGCTTTGGTGATTTTATTCATGGTGGCAGTTACAAGGATTGAGACACCCCACGTCCGTTAATGTCACTCGCTAAGGGAATGCATTAAGTTTCGTGAAGCGCTCATAGATAAACAGACACAGAATAATTACAAGACAGATATAAATAAGATAGCAGTTGAAATTTTAAATTTTTATTTCAAACATATATCATAATACCGTGGTCCATAATTCCATAAGTCACAAAAACCATTACAATAAAATAACTTCTGTCTTGCACCATCAGAGTACATAAGTAAATAAAAAGCATAATTCCTCAATTAAAAGAGTCAAGCCATAGTAGAGACAAGAACTTGAGACATACTTCAGAAATAGCTCCTAGCAAGATGATATCTGAGTCATGACTAAGACCGAGTGTTTCCTCCCTGAGAACCTGGGGGGGGGGGGGGGGGAGGGGACGGAAGAAAGAAGGAGAATCAAAAGGGTCAGACATAAAGTCTGGCGAGTCTAGCTACTTTTGGCCAGTAGATAAATAAAAACAACATGATAGGCATATAAAGTGGATAAGGGAGATCACTACATAAATGGCAGGCGTGACAAGGTAAGCAAGATAAGGTGTGAAAGCTTCACTAATGATTACTCTGCACTATTACAAGTATAATTAAAGTGAGATGATCCCTTCCACTATAAGGTGGTAGACTTAGGCCATACATCCGAGCGTACCCTAACCCTACCCTAATCGATCGATTCCCTACTCCATAGATATCCTGTGCTGGCCCCATAGTAGGAGGTATCACTTCCTAAAGTGGCAACCCAAGGTGTGCACAACCATATCTGCTGGTGCCACGGTCGTCTTAGCCCCCTCTGCCCGACCCATGCGAGCACATGTCCCCGGTCGGTTTGCGCTGCCCACACCATCCGTCTCGTTTGGATCTCTTATAATCAATCAGTAAGCATGCCCCTTTCTCCTCCTAGTACAGAGTTCTTTATTTGATACCTACTCCAGGTTACTAACTGAAATGGGTCCCACACATTATGATACAAGCTCTCCCCTTTGTCTTGTATCCCCACTAGGTTTTTCATTGACTATGTATATCCTTAGGTGTCTTTAATTACATAGACCTATGTTAGTTAAACTTACCCTAAAGGGTGTCTTTAATTACATAACTTTATTATATCTTCCATCGGTTATGTATACCACTAGGTGTCTTTAATTACATAACCTTATTGAGTTCAGTTCGTGGGCCTATATGTTAATATTACCCACCCCCTCTAATTTACTTAACCCACCCACAACCCTTCCAACTTTACTTAACCCTAAATTAATTTTATAATCATACAATCTTTATGGATTAAATTAGGTTAAGTAGTCCAATTCTTTACCATGTCCATTTATGGTTTTATAATGGGCTAGACCTCCCACATTAGGCCTACAACATGTGGATGCTGGATATGCCGGTCGGGTTCGGGCAGTCTTATTCCATAGTTGGGCCTAACCTCGTGTCTTAGCTCGATTCGTATTTACGTACTTAGACCTCCCACATTAGGTTCAACATTAGTGGCTGCTGGATATGTCGGTCAGCTCTGGGCAGACTTCCACCACTAATGTAACCTAACCTTGTGTCATAAGTACAATTACAATTCCTAATTGTAATTACTAAACATTCCATTTTTATTCAAATCTACCTATGTCATTATAGGTGATTATTTCTATGTTTCCCCATTTGAATTAAATGTCCAATTTATATAAATATTACATAAATTATGCCAATTATAAATCCCTTTTCCCCATTTCCTAACTAATGTATTCGCGCGTATTTTGGCGGCATCTAGGCTATAAAGTAGCCTAGCCACAACAATGAAAAGGGAATGTGACAAAGAGGATAGTTTCAACATATCTTGTCATACACATAAACTAGCATAATAACAAGGTGAGTGGACAAGTAATTTACATCATAAAAAGGTGGACATAAAACCGATAACTTGTTGGCAATTACTACGATATAAAAGCAACATAATGAGATCTAAATTAACCCTTTTAGGTGTCCAACTATTTAGATCTAGCATAATTAGTGTTACATAGCAACATATTTAGATCTAAAGATGGTTTCACATGTCAAGTTTACAACATTTTTAGATTGATCACAATATGACAGGTGAAAGGTGATTTACATAAGGAAGTAGATCTACCCAATGTTACAACTGTCCAAATTAATAGATGTATATTCACCACAATATGGTTACAAGTCAAGATCCACATAGGAAACATAATAGAATGACCACAATTGTATTAGATCTTAGGGAAATAATCTATCGTGACACAGTATAGGATTTAACATAAGCACAGAATCATACTTTACAACATATCCAAGTCATAGTATTTCACAATTTACTTTTATTTATCTAAACCTTAAAACAACTAGAAACTCACAGCGTTAGGTTTAGAGAATTGAGAAAGAACGTATCTAGAATTTCTGAATTTGATTTGCAAAGTATGTTGTTGTAGAAAATGGTTCAGTTCATACTCCAGCAGCATATGGCCTCCATGATTTCCAATGAAGAAAATAAAAGAATATGACACATATATATATAGCTCCCCTGTAACCGAGTGCCACGTCATCCCTAGGGGTGTCAACACCCATGTGGGTGGGTCGACCCCTAGGTCGACACCCCTCAAGGGGGGTCGACCCCCTAGAGCGGCAATTTTGCCGCTCAGAGGAATTTTTGAATTTAAATCGTTCTGGATAAAATTCTAACTCATCTCTGACTCATGCATATATATATATATAATTTTTTTATGCGTATACAAACTTAAAACCCTCATAACTTCTTCATATGGTGTCCATTTTAATAAACCAAATGTCTATATTGACCAAAATTTCGATACGGACGCAATGGTGCAATCCGTTTCCTCTAATTCTGAATATTAGTTGTTATTTAATTTATTCACTTTAATGTCGTTAAAAATTTGGGGTGTTACATTCTGCCCCACTCACATTTCATCCCGAAATCTCTAAGTTGAGAAGAATGCATATCCTACCATCCATCAACCATCTACTCATCCACCAACCACTGGAATCCATTGTCCTTAAAGATTTCTAATGCTTATATGAATAAATGCATAGGTGTGTGCATATGTCCCAATACTAATGCGAAGATCTACTGATTCATTTGACCTTCTTAATGCAATGTATGTTAGTGCCATGAATCCAATATGTATGCAAATAAACCTATTGTATCATATAAGTTCTATATGTGTGCACACCCATTCGTCCAAATGCTACATCCATATGCTAGTTCATCCATTTCCGTCCATAAAAGAAAAGAATATGAACACACATCCATATGCAGTATGAAAATGACTGTGCCGATCTTGGTGCCTAATGTGTATGTATATGCGTCCATAGGTAACCACTAGCAAACACTTACATCCACTTGCATCCATCAAACATAACATGTTTCAAACACATGTTTACACCCATAGGATTCCTATCTAAAGGTCGAAAATACTATGAATAAGATATACTCCATTGACAGAAACAAGCACTGATAAATCTTAGGAAAAGGAGTTAAGAACATACCATCGAAAAGAAAAGGGTATGAAGCACGAATTTTGCCTTCGGTATCCCAAGTCGCATCTTCTGGATTATCCTCCCATTGAACCTTTAGCGACTTGATCTCCTTATTGCGCAACTTCTTAACTTCTGACCCAAGAATACGGGTAGGGACTCGTCTGACTGTCGCCTCCCGTTCCATTTCGACTTCTTCCAACATACTCGGCTCTGCGGTGTCATGTAGGCACTTCCGCAGATGAGAGACATGGAAGACGTCATGAACACCGGATAATTTTTTTGGGAGCTTTACTCTGTAGGCCATTTGGTCAATCCTCTCGGTTATGGGAAATGGTCCCATAAACCTAGTTGCCAACTTCCCTACTGATTTGAAGCGAACCACATTCCTTAAAGGCGATACTTTGATAAAAACTAAGTTTCTCACTTTGAATTCGATGTCAGTCCTTCTCTTGTCTGCATAGGCCTTCTGCCTATCTTGAGCTGTCTTCATCCGTCGTCGAATAAGGTCAATCTTTTCGGACATCTCCCTAACCATATCTGGTCCAAGTAATAATTTTTTTGTAGATTCCCACCAACGAGCTGATGATCTACAGGGTCACCCATACAATGCTTCGAAGGTTGCCATGCCGATGTTATCTTGTAACTATTATTATAGGCAAACTCTACTAAAGGAAGATGCTCTTCCCAAGTCTCTCCGAAGTCTAGGATACATAGTCTCAAAAGATCCTCAAGAATCCTGTTCACCCTCTCCGTCTGCCCATCAGTCTGAGGATGATAAGCGGTGCTTAAACACAACTGTGTACCTAATGCTTCTTGCAAACTCCTCCAAAATTCGATGGTAAAGATGGGGTCACGATCGCTCACGATGCTGGAAGGTGCTCTGTGAAGACGAACTATCTCACGAACATAAATTGTTGCCAACCATGATGCCGTCCTCTTACTCTTAAATGGAATAAAGTGAGCGCTCTTAGTGAGTCTATCCACTACCACCCAGATACTAGTGTTACCTTTCTTCGATCCAGGCAAACCATCTATGAAATCATAGAGACGCTCTCCCATTTCCACTGCGGAACCTCCAACGGATGAATTAGTCCACCGGGCTTCTTTTGCTCATCTTTGACTTGCTGGCAAACTAAATATTGAGAAACAAATTTGGCAACATCTTTCTTCATCCTAGCCCAAAAGAAAACCCTCTTCATGTCCCTGCACATCTTATCACTGCTTGGATGAATAATCATCTTAGAATTGTGGGCTTCTTATAGGACTGCCTTTATTAAGCTTCCATTCGAAGGAACACAAAGCCTTCCATCTCGTCGCAACCACCCCTAGGTTGACACCCCTTAAGCGGGGTTGACCCCTAGGTCGACACCCTTCTAAGGGGGTCGACACCCTAAATTGGGAATTTTGCCGCTTCGAGGAATTTTCGAATTTGAATCATTTTGGATAAGATTCTGACTCATCTCTGACTCATGCGTGTGTGTGTGTATATATATATATATATATATATATATATATAATTTTTCTATGCGTATACAAACTTAAAACTCTCATAACTTCTTCATACGATGTCCGTTTTACGCAAACCAAACGTCTATCTTGACCAGAATTTCGAAACGGACGCAATGGTGCAGTCCATTTGCTCTAATTTTGAATATTAAATCAATTATTATTTAATTTATTCTCTTTAATGTCATTAAAAATTCGGGGTGTTACAAGGATATTCCCCAATTCGATTTACAAGTTAGGGTTTGAGCTTTCCCAAATAAGGACAGAATTTGAGAATAAGGAAAAATTTCCCAAAATGAGACCCCTGGGTTCTTATTTATACAAATATTGGGCCCTCTTCTGGTAGCAAACAACAAAAGCCAACTTTTGGATTCGACAATGATGTTTGGCCTCTACGTCGGTTGCTTTGTTGGCTTTTGGTTCCAGTTGTTGGTTTTACCTTGTTCATGAAGGTTTTTGTCCACTTTTGTATCTCTTGTTTGTGGTGACGGAGTCTTGTATGTGACGTGATGTTGGTTTTGTCACTTTTTGCTCTTGGCTTCTAGTACTATATTGTGAAGTCTTTGGTGTTGGTGTCGGTTTAGATTCCTCTATTTCTCTTTGTGTCTGGCTTTCGATGTCAACCTATCTTGGAAGCTTTCGTTGGTTTTTGGGTGTCTATCTCCCTAGTTTCGGCACCATTTTCCTCTAGAATCTCTTTGCCTTGATGCTTCTACTTTCGAAATAATTATCCAGCGTCTACTTGCCCTCAAGAGTTGCTTTCAATGTCTTTTTCCCGTAATCTTTGTTTTGCTCTCGATATTGCTACCAGCCCGTTGGTAGCGACAACCCTTTCATTTGCTCTCTTATTATGATGTCGGTCTTAGGCTTCTACTCGATTTTGGCATAGTGCTTCCTTTCTCAAGTATTTTGGTATCGATAGTCCTTTGTATAGCCTAACTTTGTCTCGTGCTTTCCTTTCTGGTTCCATATTCTGGTATCGGATCATCTGCTTTCGATTATTTCCTATTGTTTGCTTCTAATTGATTGCTTTAGATGTTGAAACAATTTTGCCTCCATCTCCAAATTTCAGTACCAAGCTTTTACTTCTTTTATTAGTATCGATAACACATACTTTGGTTTTTCCCCCTGCTTTCAGCATCGGGTGTCTCAGTGATATAGTGTTGTTTTCTTGCTTCTGAAACCATCTACACTGTTGCACACTGTGTTCCAATACCCCTTCACCTTTATTTGGTTTCGATGTCGAAATCCGGTAGCGACACTATTGCTTCCCCTAATCTTTCACTATCGGTATTGTAGCTTTCAGACCTTACTCTTGGTATCGTCTTAGCTACCTTCAAGAGTTTTCTAATTTGGTTCCGGTTTCATTGTCTAGAGCTCTTTTTTTCTTCTGACTTAGGAGCTTCCGCCTCATATTTGATTGATGAAAATTTTGGTGTTAACAATTATCCCCCTAGAATAATAGGCTTTTGTCCTAGGACAAAAATCCGATGACACCTACGTTGTCTTTCTATAACTCAATAAACACTTGAGAGATTTCATCATTAGTTTTATCACAACTCAAAACAATGATATAGGAAAGGATATTGGGTTTATTCAGATGGTAGCATTGGAATTTAAACTTTAAACCATGAAATCTTATGAGTTTAACCATGTAACATGCAAACCCAGCAATGTATTCACGTTGGTCCTTATAACGCAAATTCAGAGATTTAGGACTTTTCTTATCTCAGGAATAGGAAATTTGAAATTTAAACTCAGGTTCTCAGCCTTAAGAGCTCATTCTTGAGAATGTGAGATAACAATCTGAGACTCAAACTTGGATGTTCGTGATAAGGTAATATGACCATTTATATTTGAATAACATCCGTGCATAGTGTAAATTTAAAGAACCTCCTTGTGTGAGGTGTTGAGGGAATATAGCTTTCGTTGCAAGGTTTCAAAATAAAGGGCTTGAGGTACCAATCCGAATGCTAATTAAGGAATTCTCTTGTGTAAACTAGACAGTAGGCCTGACCCTTTACTTGAGCAAGACGATAGCGGCCTAGAAACCGTATTCTGAAAATCTGTAAGTCAAAGCTTTCATACCTATATTCGACCATTGCGACAGGAGATTAAGAATCCATATTTGTTGGCAGTAGAAGTTTCAAGCCCGGTTTTATTTTTTTTTTCTCTGGTGTTTGAAGCTCAGGTTCCTGTTCAACAAGCTCTTGAACTCGTTTTCCGTTGGAAGAAACTTCAGTTTATATTTTGTAATCGGAAAGAACGTAATTTTGAATTCGGAAGGAGATGCTCTTAGCCTATTCACATTTCTCATTTTTTCCTTCCATTGCTCTTCACGCATGGAATGGAGGGGTATGGTCTCTGTAACATTTAGTATCTTCACACCTCTTCTTACCTCAGCAAAACAGAAACATTATTTTTCCCTTGCCCCAAAAACTCAAATGCAATTAACAGGGACACATTTTTCTCTTCTCCGTAAGCTCCACACTCCACTTTCTTCTCTCCTCCTTTCTATATGAAAAGGCACACAATAGCAATATAGCATGTGTGTATTTGTGAGGTTATATGTGTATATGCATGAGTGTTCTGTGCATGTGTGGTTCATGGAAGCAACAGACATGAGGAGGGAACATTCCTATGGATGTGCAGCGGAGTGGGGAAGCATGCATGAGGTAGCTAGGCAAGTAAGAGAGCCATTCAATTCATCATAAAACTTATATATTTACATTTCTCTCAGGCAACTTTAATTTTGTTTTCAAATCAACAGGACACTTTTTCACTTCCTTTCCCTCTTTGCAAATGCAGTCACGCATCACATACATTCTCTTCTCAACCACATTTTTCCTAGTTTGGAAAAAAGACACAGTGCATATGTTTGTGCGTGAGTATATGTGATGTGTACATGCATGTGTGAAAGCTGCGTTCAAGTTGTGTATGTAATATGTGTGTGCATGGCTGAGGGTTACATGGGTGGTGCTAACATGGAGGGTCCGTGCGAGATTTGCATATACATATATCTGAGTAACAAGGAGAAGGGTAGTGCATGCTTCAATTTACATGTGCGCAAGGAGTGGAAGATTGCTTTGGGCTTGGGCCATGTTGGGTAAGGTGCATGCATGTCAGAGCATGAAGGAGCATGAGTACACAAAATGAGGAAGGTGCTCATGAAGAAGATAGGTGGACTTCTGTTTGGAAGAAAATATTTGGGCTTGTATGCTTTTGGGCCGTAACTTGGAATTAGATCGTTGAAGCTTGCATTACAAACGTTGGGGGTGAGCTTTGATTTATTAATTATGGTTACTTGCGATATGGATTAGCTAAGTGTTTTAGTTTCAATAATTTAATGGTTTAGTTTTTACAGAGTTGGTAACTTTCGGGTTTGGTGTATATGACGGGCTGCTACGAGGGATAGGATTGGAATTTAATCTGTTATTATAATTAGTTTTGTTCATTTAGTTTTGTTTAAAATGTTTAAACTTTAAAATAATTATTTCCCCATACAAATGACAGATTTCGACTTTAGGTTTGTATCGACAAATAGAATATGTTAGTAAAATTGTTGGACAAATTTGATTAGTGAACCGTTAGCAGAATCAAGCATCCTTGTGCTATTAAATTTGCTAAATGATGCGTTGTCATTTATCATTGATTATCATTGTTTGACTAATTGTGCGGATTGCGCTCGACCAATTTATGAGAAAATACATGTTTTTGTTAAGCATTGGGTTGGTAGGTAATATTTTTTCGCTAACGCCTTGTGATTTATTTTACGATTTGGCTGAAAGGTATTTGACCACAATATTGATTCATTTAATTTGTGAATGTAAATTTAAATGAATTATTATAAAAGAATGTTTTCATAAACCAATGCGAAATGAAATGTTTTCCTTTAAAGAAGTAGAAGATATCTATAAATAATTTTTTTGAAGATGACAAATAGTTTATACAAAGTATTTTATAAATGGAAAGAATTTCGAGGACCAAAGTAACATGAATATTCTGAAAGATCTGGGAATGTAAATTATTATAGATTTTATCTATTTATTGATGTCAATGATTTTGTCACTTCGGCATATAAAATGATTTATTATGTTACCAATGATTCAAGTAACCGGTAACTGAAAAGTAGGCACATGTTTGAGTATGGTTCGCTCTTAGAATGGAGGTACATACTTATATTATCGATGTCATGAAGGCTGAGACTAAGTTGCCTTGTTATGGAAGGAACCTCTCGTGATTGGTTGTATATGTTAACTTTGATATGCTTTATTATAATATTTCGTAATTTCCAAATAAATATTCATAAAGAAATTTGTTCTTCAATCCCGAAGTAAAATATAGTTCGATATAAAAGAAATATGTATTTTAAAAGTTTAGAAATAAAACTTGAGAATAAAGTCCAAGAGATAATTTTTGTAAAGATAATTAGATTTGCAAATCTAAATGAAAAATTAAGTTAAGTAGGTAGTTTTGGTAATTGCATATTGTTTGTTGCATCATAGGCTCCATGAGTCCTATCTGCGATATAATAACTATGTTGGGTTGATCTTGTATCTAATTAGGTACCTAATTAAATATGGGTACGTAGGCAATCATAAAATGGTAGTGATGTAGGCTCTTAAATGACATAATATTTTTGTGTTTATTGTTTGTTGCATATCAAGTATTGATATATTTTTTTCCATTTACTATTTTATTCCATATTTACATTGTTAATTGAGTTCACAGGATTTGATAGGGATGTCTCTCTCGCCTGATTGAACAGCAGTAGATGTATAACATTTAATTTAGGTATGCACACCTCTTAGATTAATTGATTATTCTGATTAAGTTGTATATTTAAATATATATCCTATACATATAGAATGTTACCAAATATTATATATTAAGTTGGTAGTTATCAATCCTAGTTTAAAAAATGAATCGATTTTTTTGGCATTTTGACTAGTTCGAAAATCCAGGTCGTTGCAATTAACTCCATTCTCTTGTAAAAAAAACTGGGTGGTCAAGGTTTTTTGTCAGGAAACATGACAAAACACAATCCAACGGCTGAATGAAATGTAAAGAAATAAAATGAACCAACCCCATTGAATTTTGGCAATTTCCTGACATCCTAACATCGCCTTTTCCGGTCGTGTAGCTAGACTCCTCTTTTGTATATATTCAAAAACCTTGGGAGTGTATACACCCGCGTTGCTGGGCATTTTCTTTAACAAGGAATTCCATACAGGCTTGCCTGGAGTTGCAATAGTGATACTTGGTTTGGTTGTGACATTCTGTTGAGCATCTTCAGCGCATGGTTTTAGATTGCCATTTTCAGCATTTCCTACTACACCGAATTCCTTCCCGCTTGAACCTGAATTTCCACTATCACTGCAGTCATAAACATTATCACCTATCAGCCCAAAATCGGTCTCATTCAGACCAGCTTCACTAACATCCAATACAACTTAATTCATTCCAGACTCCATCGCTATTTTATCACCAACAGGTTCAACACCACAACAAATTGAAATTGGGCTAACCAATGGGATCGCTACTTCCTTCCCTCCAGGAGACAAGCTAGAATTCACATTTTGACTTGGAGCAGTAAGTGGTGAAACTCGGCTTTGAACTCAAGGCTAGCCAGAGAGCGGACTAGCATCTGCCGTATTAAAGTCAGATTCCAGAAGCATAGCAAAGTTCGCAAGAGAGGTATGGGTAAAACGGAGACCAGAGAGCGTTGTTGAATCGGATCTGGTGAGAGGAACAGGCATGGTCTCTCATTTTTTCTTCCTGACCATTCAAAAACGAATTGAATATGCAAAGGGTTAGAGATGAGAAGAAGAGAAGAGGTGTGAAGTTGAACGGTTTCGAGAAGAAACGGAAAGGAGAGGTGGAATGCAAGATTTTGAATGGATATTCGTTCAAATAGTCATTTATACACTGTAAAATACCCAGCAAACATTTCATTAAATGTAGGCATAAGATATATCGAAAGGCAAATTCTATTCAGACCCAAAAAAATACTGAGTAGCCCCCCTTTTTTATTTTAAAATTTCGCTGGACAAAAATACCCTTCGTTGAATATTTTTTTTTACACATTTTCATCAATCACGCAGCGCGGGTGTGGGGATTGTGATTCATCCTAGTAGGGGCCCTACGAGGTTGACATCAATACCTCGTAGGGGTCCTACGAGGTTAGCACCATTACCTCGTAGAGTCCCTACGAGGTAAGCAACATAACCTAGTAGTGACTCTACGAGGTAAAGGGTATTTTGGTCATGCGACAGTTTTTAAAAAATTGGGGGGGCTACTCAGCAAATAGATGGATCTGAATAGAATTTGCCATATCGAAATAATGTCCATATATTTAGTACACATGGAGTATTCATGATACAACATTTATCTTCCAATTAGGTAAATAGGGGTATCATTTTAAAACATGATATCTTTATATCAATATATATGAACCATAATCATATATTACATAACATAGCATCAAACAATCCATCAAATCCAAAACAAGGTATAATTTTTGGTTTTTGATTTCGTTTCAATTTTTGAGATTATTAAAATTTTGATCTTGAAATTTCGAAATTCCTATTTCGGATTTATTTATCATTTTAACTCCTTTGATATGTATTATGTCAAAAGATATCAACCTCTAATATTCATATTACATTAATTTCTTCCTATTAAAAGATATTTTGTAAATTCATTGCATAGTCCCACATTATTTCTCGCTATGGTTTTATATGTCTATTAAGCCTTCTTTTCCCCTTATGAACTTATATGCCAACACTACGTTGAACCTCCTACCTTTATCATTCAACCTCCCGTCAAACATTCTTCAAACTCTAAATAATCTGATTTCAAACTATAGGCTTGATTATAAATTCCATAGCAATGAGAAGAAAATTAAATTCTTAAACTATTGAATGCCGAAAATCAATGAGCTCTACACTCAAGTACTTTGGTTCTTTTCTCTTGGTTGATTTTCTAAAACATCATTTAGTGGTTTAAAATAATTTCTGCTTATTTATTTACTGTTTCCCAATGTGATTTTTTTTAAATTATTGTTACTGTTACTATTGGATTTCGGCACCGAAACCAAAGATTGGTGAAAGGGTATCGGAGTACCACTAACACCAAGAATGTTTTTTGGAAATACAGAACCGATACCAAATCGTCAAAACAACCAATGCTGAAAGCAAGAGGTGGAGAGCTTGATCTGATGCTATTTGAACCGAAACAAACAACACAAGCTTAATGCCAATGTGTAAAGGAAGCGACAGGTCAATATTGAAAGTGGTGAAGCCAATACCAACTCCTAAAGCACATACGTTAGCACCAAATTGCCGGAATAACTAACACCAAAAACAAGAAGAGAATGATACAATACATAAGCTATCGGTCCTAATATGAACAGGAAAGATTGGAACTGATACCAGAAGGCGATGGAAAATCGGTTTAGATGCCGAAGAAAATCTAATAAGAGTTGGCTCTGGCAACATACAATTCGACATAGAAAGCAAAACAGTGAGAAATCACCGAAAGAAGATGATTCGACCCCTGAATATGAAACCCAGCCGAGATAAAGCGGAAGGGGATATCGATACTAACTTGCTTGGTATCGATACCGACATCAAAAAGTATTCAGAAGTTAGTAAAGCAAAGTTTGCTATCGAAGCTATCTACACCAATCTAATTGGTATTGATGCAAATGGAAGTAGGACTTAAGTCACTAAGGACTGAAACCTATGTTCCGAGAGCGAGGGAAATCCAACAACGAAGCTCAGAGGTGGAAAGAAAACCGACACCAAAGTTTGAAGTCCGAAAGTAATTTTTAGAAAATGGTGAAGCAAGTCAAAGATGGTGAATGGAAGGGTCATCCACAATAACATGCTTAGTGTTGATACCGAAATCAGAAGTCATGAAAGTAAGATGAAGTCCAAAATTAGCTATCGAAACTGGATCTTATCACCGGAATCGAAAGCCGATAGCAATGTTCAGAACGAGGGAGGTCGAAACACAATAACCTGCACCGACAGTTAATGAAGCAGCCAACACCAGGCTCTTTTCTCATTGCCGAAGCTGAAAGCGCTCCTAAGGGGGTCAGCTGAATCGGTACTAAAATATGGCCCAATTTGTCTATAAATAAGACCCTAAGGGTCTCATTTTGGGGGGACTTTCTCATTATCAACTCTTGTAATCATTTTTTTAGAGAGTAAACCCTAATTTCTAAATTGATTTGGGGATTTTAATTAGAAACTTCTATGTAATCAACAAAGTGATCAATAAAGAGATAATCAAGACTTGAGATTAATTTCTTTAATACTTGTGTTAGCGATTTCTTCGATGCTTCTTCACGGAAATACTTTCTACATACAAGTCGTTTAGCTTTCTAACTCGCGTTGCGCTTAGAGAGCCCTTATCCCAAGGTAACTACTGGATCTTGAACCTCATAAGCATGATATTCACCTCTTGAAGGAAGAGTAACTAATCTTTGGGCTCGAGACCTTGATATCTAGGAAACGGTGAACTAACTCAAGCTTGTAGGAGCTAAATAATCTCTTTGGACCCCTTAGGTCCATATCCTTATACCTAATTACGATATTGACAAAAAATATTGTTAACATTTTGGCGCTAGAAGGAGGGTCTGAACCTCTGACCCTATTGGTAACCCTACCACATTTCCAACTATGTTGTTCCATCCCGATTTGGACTAAGCTTTGAAGAAGAGAAAACATGAGTAAAAGAGTACTACAAGCACCATTTGGATCTCAATTAGCTACGATAAGCATCAGTGAACCTAGAATCGTGGAAAAGCAAAGGCTTCGATTGGAAGCCCTACAAGTTGAGAGTGGGAAAAAGGAAGTAGAACCTTATAACTCCAACCGTTGGAGCATTAACCCTTTCCACATAGGTCCAACCCCTATCTTTTCCATATGTGGTTCTACATCAAAGGAATTAACCATGTTCACTCACCTTAAAGAAGCCATTTATGCGCAAGCTAAGGGAACTATGTTTAAACAAAGAATGGTGAAGAAGTTTGATTAATCTATACCAAGAGGGTCTAGGAAGGTTGAACTTGAACCTCATCACATAACCAAAAGGAAATTTGAAGATGAGAAGGAACCAATGCAACTAAGCAACAAAAAGGCTAAAGTCCAACGTCGAAAGAAGGCTTTCAAGTCAAGATTGCTAAAGGAATGCAAGTTTACTACATCTATTGAGAATATCTACTTCCTAACTAAACACGAACTCAACTTTTTACCGTCACAAAAGAAGAAGCCTGAGAATGAATTCAAGTTGGGGAGACCCTACCTCTTTTATTGTATAATGAATTGGCATGAAACCAACCATTTCAGAGCCCTAAAAGGGATGATCATCAAATTCTTTAGTTAAGTACAATTGTACAGATATGTAAAGAAAACATAGGCATCCACATCGATAGATTCTTCGGGGGAAGAGTTCCTACATAACTAAGGGTATGGAAACCCTCTCAAAAAATTAGAACAACCCGAAATGGGTCAAATAAATAAATGGATAAAAACTCTTGTCACCGCCAAGATGACCAGGGAAAGGTACCCCTCAGAGAGGGGTGGTGTGTAAGCCTTTCTCCACACCCAAATCAGAAAGGGCCAGGTTAAAGCATCAAAAGCAAAAGCCTCCGATCCACGCCGGAAATGGTCGGGATGGAGCATCTAATTTAGCACGTCCTGCCTCTGCTATGAACTAAGCATGTCCTACCCCTTCTCGCAAAAGAGCACGTCCTACCTCTTCTTATGTTCCTCGTATCCCGCAGAAGGGAACGAAAAACACTTATCAGCGCCTACGATGGCCAGGGTAAGGACCCCTTGGAGGTGGTGGAGTGTAAGCCTCTATCACCGCCTAAGATGGCCATGGTAGAACATCAAAAGAGTAAGCCTTTAAGCCATGCTTACGATGTTCCGGTTAAATCATCTAAGCCCTTATCATCACCTACGATAACTGACATAAGGCACCTCCTGGAGGGAGGTCGGGTAAGTCCTTGGTCCCTGGTTGAGAATAAGCTAGCCAAGTGCACCAGACGCACAGGTCCAGAAAGTGGCCAACATAGCACGTACATCCTCTTCTTTGCTAAACAAAAGCCCAGAGAATGGCTAAGTAAGCACGTATACCTTTTGCTTACATCTAATCCCAAGGAAGGGAAATGAAAGCTCTGGAGGAGCATTCTAAGCACGCAATTGGCTCTGCTAATGTAAATATCTGAATTTGGGTTATGGTTCAGGACTTCTATTAAATACCAGATGGAGATATTAGATATTCTGTCGCAGTATCAATATCCAGGTTATGGTTTAGGACTTTTATTATTGCCAGATGTGAATATCTGGTCGTCTATAAAATATCTGAATTCGGGTTAAGGTTCAGGACTTCTAATATTGCCAGAAGTGGATATCTATCCTTCTATCAAATACCCAAATAGGGGTTATGGTTCTGGACTTCTACTAAATATGTGATGAGGATATCTGGTCTTTTGTCAAATACTTGAATTGGGGTTATAATTCAGGACTTCTATTAATACCAGATGGGGATATCTGGCCTTCTGACAAAAAGCCGAATTTGGGTTGGTTCGGGACTTCTATTAACACTAGAAGTGGATTTTTGGCCTGTTATCAGATACCTGAATCTGGGTTAAGGTTCAGGGCCTCTAACTAATACCCGAAGCAATATTTTGGTCTTCTATTGTCAATACCATAATCTACGTCCCAAGATTAGAGTTCGTCTCCCCAAAGAAGAAAAACTTGCCAAGCAATACCTGAGGTGGAATATCAGAACCTATACACTAATGCCTTATGACAAAAGGATAGGTTTCCCCTAACGCCTCACATAGAGCATAGACGGGTTATCATATAGATCTAATAAGGTTAACATCAAACAATGGGTGCTAAGTTTGCACATAATGGTGCAATAAGAGAATGTTTTTCAACAAAGGCACAAGATCGGGTGTTAGGTGATATCCACACAAACTTATTTGTAAAATCATTCCATAAGTTGCCACGTAGAAAATATCATCACATCAAGTATCTTGCATTTATATCATTCTAGTGCTATGCCATAGTTATCAAATATAAAAGTTTCGTAATAACAAATCGCTTTAACCAGGGTCAGGGTGATTTAAAACATACTCTAAAGATTTACAGTTTGCTTTAGCGTCATCCAATTCAACCTTTAATTCATTGATTCATAGAAGCAATCTACTTAGCTCCTCTTCCGAGTTGATAGAAGGATGATCCCTTAGTTGATTTTCCAATTAAAAAATAATCTTATCTTTTTCTTCCAATTGGCTTTCCAGAACGGATATTTGTTCATAATTGTCACCTTTTGGAGACAACACATCCTTTCCCATTTTGGAGTACATCATTAAAAAAATTCTTTTGCTTTGCTATTGCTAATGAATCTTCTCTGAGTCGAGAAGGTGAAACTTTAGGTTGGCTTCCCTATTCGCATGAAAGACACAACACAATCGTTTACAAATTCTACTTTGAAAGATTGATATTCATCAATAATAATTTTCATTAGCAATGGAGTTTGCTACAATAGTATGTACACATTAGGAATTACAACAACAATCCCATTGGATAAAGTACATCTTACATTTATTAAAATCGATAAGCTAGAGTTCTAAGTTTCTTTTGAAACAACTTCCCGTTCATCGCCTAGACAACCTAGGGGAAGTCCATACTTCATAAAAATATGACGAAGGTTACATATTAAAGGACCCCTTTCAAATGCAGATAATGTTTGAGGAATAGTTTGCGATGAACACCCGCTCATAAGGCTAGAACACAAATGCAAAATGTCTTTTAAAAGTGCGTCTTCGAGTGAAAAAGGATTCTGTTGGAATCCAAAATGAAATAGGCAATTGATAATATAAAAGGTCATTGTCAGAAATATTTTAATACTTTTAGCAACTTACCTATTCAAAGAAGGGCTAAGTTACATAGTTTTCTATTTATTATCTAAGTTCACATTATATTGGAAACATATTGCTTGTTCAATTTATATTCCATTGTAGGAAACCAGTTATCCTGAACTTAAAGGGTAAGAAAACGAACAGCCAAAATAAGAGCCATACCTGAACGGAAGACATTTCAGGCTGAGTAGGTCACGCCAATTCTTTCTGGCCTTGGCTTGAGGAATCGCCATCTCTGGAAAAACACCCACTGAGCCTAGGTCAAGAGGAACATTCGAAGGACCTAGAGATATTTCTTTAAAAGCGTAAGTATCACCAGCAGAAGGACAAAAAATGACATGTCCTCCATTTGAATCACCAAGAATCCCTTTACCTTTGAGATTATGATCACCATCCTCTTTGTCCCAGTCATCATCAGTATCAGTAGCCACGTCCTCTTACTCACATAAATCGGTATCATCCGAAAGCTTCTCGATATACAAAAGGTTTTCTGATTTCCCTGGGACCTCCTCAGAAGCGTGGATACCTTGCTCAAACTGCTCAACCTTGCGCATAACTTGGTTTGAAATAGAGTGATGAACTGAAGAGAATACAATTAATGGGTACTTTTGAAAATTGTCGGAATATGCCAACAAAAGAGCATCCTCATAAGACTTTAGCATTGCCCTCGGGTAGTGAGATTCTAGAAATAAAGAAACTTTCTCCTTGGCTTCATGAATTATGAGCTTGGCATTGGAGAGTGCATTCTGAGCTTGGGAAAGTTGGTCATCTTTCTCTTTGATCCTCTCGGCATGATTAGCCAACATCCTAGCTTTCTCATTTTCAATCCCCTGCTTAAACAATTGGAGTGCCAGCCCTTGATCATTCAAAAGGAACTTAGCCTTCTTCTTATCCTCCAATTCAGATTCAACCTTCCTAAGAGATAACTTTAATTCCGTACACTCCTTCCTGTTCCCATCCATTAAAGACCTAACCTTAAAATCAAATGCAACCTTCTCTTCTTCAAATGTTAAAACCTCTGAAGGGGAGGGGTAATAATCTCTAGAAGAGACTACCATTTCTTTGTAATATGAATACAGAAATCAAAGTCAATGTTTGCATAAAAAACAGAGAAGAATAAAAAAGCAAGACTATACCAAAAGTTTTTGTTTGACAAGAAATTGTCGAGACTTCACCAAATCTAAAGGTGTGTAAGGCAATGACACGCATGTAGTGTTGTTAGAAGAAAGGGAAAGTCTCACAAGTTCATCGAAATCTTGAGCCCGTTAAAGGGATCATGGAGGGTTAATATGTTGAGGAGACGGAATAAAAATTAATTTATGTTCTACCTGACCTCGGGATCCCAAAGGGCTAAACATCAACAGAATATCTATAAAATCACTCCCTGGAGTCACTACCTAAGGGGAACAAACATTAGTAGTAGTCTCGACAGCAGGATCAGTAGATCCAGGAGTCTGCTGCACAGTAGTTCCTATAACCACGTCCTTGCAAGAAGTGTAAAGGTTGGAAATGTCACCCTTTTGTCTCTTAGCATTTGAAACATCAACAATGAAGGCGAGCCTCTTTTTAGCTACATCTGTGGATTTGACCAAAGCATCTATGGTAGACATTTCTTTAGAAGCCTGAGAAGTTGATTAAGGCGGTTATAATCAGAAAACAAAGTTTAAGAAGTTGTAACTTGAATATAAAATTTAGGTCGCTCCAACAAAACAATCGTACGCGAGTGCCTGAAAATAGAGGAGTTGGGGGGAAGGGGGTAAATATATTAGAACCTAAAGATAAGTATTTAGCATTAGGAAAACGGAGGGGTGGTCATCCCAATAATGTTTTCCTAAAAGGAAGAAGGGCATGCTTGCGAAGATTGTACAAGGTCAACAAGATAGACCTCTGTCCTAACTCTTTAGCTGCCATGTAAATGGAATCAATAACTTGAGTTTCCTCTTTCCTTAAACTTTGCCTCTTGGGGACAGGGCTGAAAAGAAACAAAATATGACAGAACATGAAAATGATATAGTAATTCTAGAGCAATAGAAATCTTACCAGGATTGGTAAAAGTGCCTAGAAACTAAGGGGGGCACCTGATAAAGAAAAACTGGTTTTCCCAATCTTTTGACCTTTTAATACTATCACCGATTAATTTTTTGTAGGATTTGCATGAATAATAGAAAATCTGCTCCTTTGGACAAACATAGTAAATAATGGAGAATATTGACACTAAGGAAAGGCTGTCCTGATTCGAATGCTAAAACCTCAAGGAAAAGAAGGAGAGTATATGTGTTCAGGGACAGTTGAATTGGGGCTATTCCTAAGCGGTTCAAAATTTTTGAAATAAAGTATGGAAAAGGGAAGAAGCCTCTATGCCAAATATGAATGGTTGTGTAGGTGAAAAATCCCTCTGATGGATCATGAATGGTGTTTTGATCAAGGGTAGGGATGGCCTCAACTTCAGTCATAATAAAGCTCCTAAAAATGGTATCCACTTCGTCTTGAATGCTGATCAATGTTGGAAAACAGTTGCCTTCTTAGGGCGAGGTGTAGTAGAGCAACTTGACTTTTATTTACCAACATTATGTTCCCCAGACATGGTGCTACTAGGTGATATTATTCCAAAACACATATTAATACTATATCTTCACATAAACTACCATATGACATTCACAAGTTGTAGCCAATATGAAATCTTGATAACATTAAAACTTGGAATGTTAAAACTGGGATGTTAAAACACCTCCCAAATCGTCAGGGTCAAAGTTCTGATGAAGTTCATATATAGGAGAATAACTTGTGTATGCATATAAACGGTTAAGTAATTTAAAGATGACTTAGTTGACTACCCCGATACCAAAACCACAACGACGAAAGGCCGATATCGGGGAAGTCAAAATATCAATAAAACTCATTGTCAGTTAAACCATAACAAAGTGTTTGGGTATCATCACTAGAATCCTAATCGATCTTAAAACACAGTACCAGTGAAATCAATTTTAAATTATTCCAAAGTCTTAATCCCTATCTTTGCCGACATTGAAAATGAAATGTTGTATATGACGTAGTTGTATGCACGATTATATGATTTTTGTTTGATGATAACACCAAATAAATATTATTTTAAATGTGTTTGTTACTGTACTGTTCTATATATATATATACATCACAGACAAGAATATAATATTTATATTTAAATAGAATACGACTGTATAGAGATTCATATATTCATACAGTATTTTATTTAAATTAAATATTATAGTTCAAACATTCAAACAGTAAAACAAGTTGTAACTCCACTATTTATTCAATTCACAGGAATTTGTACTTGTATTTAAGCTGAATATGATCGATAAATTTAAACACAATAAAATATTATTTTATTTCAACCAAATCTGTTTATTACATAAAATCAGTACAATTCTCTCACAGCTCCTCACTACAGTTCATTCATCACTTATACAATCACTTTTACACACTCACACTCAGTTATAATAACAAATCAATGACACAAATCTTCTGTCTTCCATCTTCTGTCTTCACTGCTCTCCGATCCAATCCAGTCATCTTCATACATGTCACATACAGAAGAACACACACAGTAGACTGCAACAAAAATAAAATTAAATAAAAGCAAATAAAAAATTTAATTTTATATTTTATTTGCCTCAGAATTACGGTGTGTTTCTCATCATTTTTCTAGACTTGGTCTTAAATGCAGAGACTGAAAAATTGTCTGATGGCTGCATGTACAAATGTGTATAAATATACACGTGTGCAATGCCTCGCCAGTCAGCGAGCATCTGAGCAGTAGCCACGAGGACCATCTCAACTTAGTGCATGTGAATTTGGTCGAGCATAAGTCAAAATAGTACATCAAAAGAAAATCAGCATAATGATAAACGCAACAATGAAAAGTGGTCGAGCACAAACAGGAAACGGTTATGGTCAAGTCATAATTACCCGAATTCAAACAAAAGTGTGTAATTTCATATGACAGTGTCAAGTACAGATAGGATAAACATCTCAGTTCTTAAGTAATGCAGCAGTTCAAGCTTATGGCATAATGAAAAACATTTCAAGTGAACAAGTGTGCTACACCAATATCAGTTCCAGGTCAGCAAGCCATAAGTCAAAGAAAAGTAAAACAGGTCATGGTGCACCATACATTGAAGGAGGAATGCACATGGAACATACATGAATGGTGCATGTATGAAACATGAACAATCCATAAACAAATAAAGTGAAGCAGCATGGTTAAGTGGCATGGCGCAGCATGTAACTATAGTCAGGGGTGACACAAGTTCAAGTAGACAACATACAAACTTTAATGTCAAGAAGCATGGTGGTACAGGATTGGTAATGAAAGTGGTGCAAGATCATCATGGTTGAGGATGGTAACTCAAATACAAGCATAAATGGATGGATGTACAACGAGCCAACATATAACAGCAAATATAAATGAGGCAGTTACAACATATTTAAAAGTGCGAAATATAGTAAAAGCAGCTAAATAGTCAAGTCACATACACATAGCAAGGATGCTATGCAATACATATACTAGAAATGGTTCGGCACAAGTCAAGTACAAGGTGGCGCAACAGCTCAAGCTCAAGACAAGCTTTTACAATGCACAAATTCATCTCAGCATGGTGTATGAGCAAACATGACAACAACAATTAAACAATGGGCAGTATACAACTTCAAAACCAATCATAGGAGTTTAGGAGAAAAGCTTATGTGAACAACATTTTCAAATAAGCACTGTAAATAAAATTACAAACACAAATCGAAATGGGTACAACTACAGCTAACTGGCCAAGACTCGAGCATCAACAATAGACTGGTTCAGACTGGATTCATAGGTTCAAAGTACATGGACACAGCATGGTCACACAACAACATACAAAGAGCAAGTGCATCAAAAAAGTAAAATAGAATGTGACAGAATACAATGTGAAAGTGATCGAGCATGTATACAACAAAAAGGTACAAGTTCAATGTCAAGTGCAAATGCAAAATTCAAGTGCATTATCACATTCAAGTAATACCAATGAAGTAGATCAAATATGCGAAATCAAGCATAGTATATGTTCTTTTCAAACATGGTTTCTAAAAAATTAAGGTTCCAGAAATAGGATAAAAACCACAGCATCTTTAAGTCAATATTTTCAAGTAGGAGGCCGAAAAAAGAAAAAAAATCAATTCAGAAAATTACTGAAATGGTCAACCAAGAAGTTCAGACTAAATGAACTTAAGAATGCAAGTGTGCAAAGATGGTACAGTCATAGGTCATGGCACAAGTTCATAGGAAGCAACATGTTCAAGTGTGCAGGGTCAACACAGAGCCAGTAACAAAGATCAAAACGATTGTATGACATGAACATTATCATGATCAAAGAAAACACGACAATTCTAATGTATCATCTGTTCGTATCAATGTTTCACATAACATCAGTTCATACGTTCGATAAACCAGTGTATAGTATATGTTCTTATCAAATCATGTAATAACAGTTCAGAGACGAGTATGCCATGGCAAGTTCAAGTAAAGGATTTGTGCAAACCGTTTAATTAAAATCTGTTCTTGTTTTTGAAATCATCAGGAAAGCTTTTAAAAAATTCATTGATAAAGTTTTGGCCAACCAGAAAATCATAAGCTCCAGAAAACTTGCTCAAGCCCTAATTTCCTGGAAAAATATATATACCGCAAGCTTCAAATCAAGGGTTTCGAAGTCCAGACTTAATCAGAAATTCCAGAACATACGATGATCTAAAATCCCAATATTTTCGTATATATCAATGACCGGTTCTAAGTTGAAATTAGAGCATATATCGGATTTTTAATCCTATAAATAGCACCAATCATCACAGGCATAATCTCATCCAAGTTCAAGCAAATTGAAACAAGAAAACTCGAATTTAAAAATCATACTAGGAAATCACTTGGATCGATTTAAAGCTTAAAGCAACGAAGATAACAACTGGAGATTCAAGAGCATCAAAGAAGTGAGAGCATCGGCTTCTAATATAAGGAGATTGCAAACCCTAGATCGGCATCGCCTCTTGAATCTCATGAAACCCTAGAATATTATCATGTCAGAGCCGCTGCCATTTTTAATTTTCAGAAGAAAAGAAAAGGATTGAACCAAATTACAAAGGAGGCCGACCAAGTTTTCAACTATAGGGGATAACCCTTATTTTAAATCCTAGGGTTTTCTAATTTTTTTTTATATTTGTTTTGTTTTAAATTGTAAAAATAAACGAACAGTTTCTAGATCTGTAAAATCTAGGGGAGACGAATTACGGATTTGTAATTCGGGGAAATCTGGTTTTGGGGATAGAAACAGTGCAGGGTTTTGAGCATAGGGTTAAGAACAGTTGGGAGCGAGGTACGCGAGTTTATAGGGGATTGTAAGCGTAGAGATTATTTTAACTCCTAGTAGAAACCTTGGGGAATGCAGCAGTAGGCAGGGTTTTGCCGAAGCTGGATATATCTGTGTGTTATTTATTTTCCGCATTTATTTTGATTATTATCTGTGCTTTTATTATTTAATTACTCTGCGAAAATCTGTGATAAACCCTATTCACCCCCTCTAGGGTTAATCTAGATCCTACAAGTGGTATCAAATCAGATATTTTTTATTTTAAAATAACTCTAGAGTCAAGGATTTCCCTAACGGTGAGTTTTCTAGTTGTCAATCTAGCGAGAATTTTTCCAGTATAACCCCAACTAGTTTTGATGGAACAGATTTTTTTAAATTGAAATTAAAAATGGAATTTTATTTAAAATCTATTAATATTAAATGTTGGGATATTATTAAAAATGGGTCTGATATGGTAGATAAGAATGATATTATAATTAACTTTCATGCTACTCACATTTTATATTCTTATATCAACGATGATCAGTATAACCATATCTCTCATTGTTTAACTGCAAAGGAAATCTAGAAAACACTCGACACGTTATATGGAAGAAAAGACAACAATAGCTCAAAAACCCCGATTGCCAACTCAGTTTCAGAAATATGCTTAACGAGATTTATAGAAGATGGATCAGATGATGACAGTGATGAAGACTCAACAGATAATAGTCACGGTGAATTTTCTTTTAAAAAGTTAATTTTTCTTTGTGACAAATTAACTAAAACTATTGAAAATCTAAAACTGAAAAATAAAAATTTAAAATCTGAAAATGTTGAGTTAAGCAATAAAAATCATGATTTCTAATTAAAACTTGAACGTTAAAAAGATTGAAAACTCAAATAGGCAAAATGTTTAGATTTGGAAAATGATTTAGTTCATCTTAATGAAAAATTTCAAAAGCTTGAAAAAGAAATTGTGTTTCTAAAAATAAACGAGATTGAACTAAAAACAAAAAATGATTTTTTGCAAAAAGAGTCGGATAAAAGGGCTAAAAATTCCAAATATAAAATTTTAGAGAAAGAGAGTTTATTGAAACTGAATCGATTTTGAATGAACTTGAAATTGAAACCGAGAAATAAAAAATCTCAGGTGCAATAATTGTATGACTTTTCAAAAAGAATTATTTGAAATAAAGGAAAATTTCAAAGCCCTTGAAAAAAAATGTGATTTTGGAAAATAACGAATTTGAAATTACTCGTATAAATCACGATTTTGAAAAAGAAATTGAAAATTTCAAGGATTTCGAAAAACTTGAAATTGAAAAGCGTAAACAATTTGAACGTGAGATTTTTGAGTCCAATACGAAAATTAAAATGCTTGAAAACGAAAATATGGTTTTGAAACACAATGATTCTGAAAAGAGGAAGATCACTATAAATCGTTGTTCGAATTTAATAAAAGAAAATAATGATCTTAAATCTAAAATTCAACAACTTGAATCAATATTAGTTAAGTTTTCTAAAGGTGAAAAATCGTGGAATATATTGTTAAAAAACCAAATTTTTGTCTAGAGTAAGAAAGGACTCGGTTTTCAAAATTTTGATCAAGTTAAAAAGCGAGATTTTAATGATTTTAAAAATTCTTCAAACCACTTTGGAAAAATTGATCTTTTTGAAGAGCCAAATTTTAATGATTTTGAAAATCCTACAAATATCTTTGAAAAAGGTCAAATTTGAAATTTAAATTCTAATAATTTCAAAAGGTTTTCAAATCATAAACAAAACGAAAACTCGTTTAGAACCAGCTCAGTTAAATGAATTTGGATTCCAAAAAATAATAAAATGAATTTGAATAAACCTAAACGAATTTGGGTTCCAAAGAGTACGCTATTGAAAAGTAATGGATTATTATATAAACGGGTTTGGGTACCAAAACGTGTAAATGAAGATAAGAGTGGTAAAACAATTTTTGTTAGACCACTCGATTCCATAAATATTTAGGTACCGGGGAAAGGCTAAGGAACAATTGTGTTTAAGAGATATAAATTCAAATTATTCCATTTTATTGAATTGGTTGAAGTTCCTTAGCCATAGATTCAGAGTTAGAGATTTATTGGAACACATCGATTATGGTAAGTCAGGTATGATCTCTAACCTCGTATTTTTATTTTAATTACTTTTAGTTTATTTTCCTTTTTAGTTTTTATTTCTTTATTTTCTCTATTTTTTTACTTGGCTGATTTTGAAATCATTCATTATTGATTGTTCAATTTCCTAGATTATAAAATTTTGATTTTTTTAAGTTATCTCAAATAATTATCTTAGATTTGATCGTTGAATGTTTCTTGTGTTTGTCTAAAAACTCTCTGAGAATGTCACTTGTGATTCTTGCTTTGAAAATGATCTTGTGCTGCTCTGATAAGGAAATTGATTTGATTTGTTTGAATATCTTGGTGACTGAACGATGAGTTGAAAAAACAGTAATTAAATATCTTTAAATTCCATAGGCAATTTGAATTAAATATATAAGTTGTTTTAAAATTGTCTAGTAACAATCAACATTAAAAAATATTAGACAATTTCATATTCTAATGATTGATTTTAGAAACTGATTTTTAAACTTGCATTGATACTTTCAAAAACTCCTCTTGAAATTGATATTTTAAATTTTACAATTATTTTTGATTATTTATTTAAAAATTGAAATTATTGATTAATTTGAACCGTTTTGTGACTCATCAAAATTATTAATAGATTTATGAATTTGTGATGGATTGTGACTACGGTATAATTCATAACTAGAGGAGATGTTATTTTAAATCTCATGACAATTGGAAAGATTTTATAATATCTTTGAATTAGAGCTTATTTCACGAGCATCTTCTATATCTACCATATTTTGGTCATTAATCATGGTTTTATTTAATTTGGGAAGTTCTAATTATTCTTGGAATTAAAAAATAAAATAAAAATAAATAATAAATAATTTATCCTTGGTATTCACTCCCATTTAAAAGTCCTCACGGTTATGCGTGGGTGAATTACCTTAATTTCTATGATCTTCCAATCTCACTTAAAAGACCTTTGGGCTGTGCTTGGGTGGAAGTCATCAGAGAGGATAAAGTTTAGTTACTACTAACCCCATTTAAAAGACCTTTGGGCTATGCTTGGTTAGGAAGTGCTTAACACATTTTTGAGCATATTTAAAATCTTTAAAATTCATATTCAAATATTCAATTTTTATTGAACTCTCCTCATTCTATAAAATCCATCGTAAATCCATTCATTCTGAAAGTGAAATTTGCTTCTGATTTAAAGATTATTATGATTTTTGTTTGATTAAATGGGATTTGCGATATATATTCTCCCTCTGAATTTGAATTTATATTTATGGTTTAAGTTTGTCACTATTTTCAATTTCTATTATCCTTTTGATGATAACAAAAAGGGGAGAATTGTCAAGATTTTGATTGACGAGTATTTAATTCAAAAATATTTTAAGATTGGAAATTAAATATCTAAAGGGAGAATGGTTAATTGGATTTCATCATTCAATTTTTTCCACATATATAGGGGGAGTTCAGTTTTAAGGGGAGCTAATAAATAGGGGGAGTTCAATATTCACTGTCAAACACATTTATTGTGGTCAAAATCTTTTATTTGTTTGTCATCATCAAAAGGGGGAGATTGTTGTATATGACGTAGTTGTATACACAATTGTATGATATTTTGTTTGATGATAACAACCAAATAAATATTATTTTAAATGTGTTTGTTACTGTACTGTTTTAGATATACATCACACACAAAAATATAATATTTATATTTAAACAGAATACGACTGTACAGAGATTCATATATTCATACAGTATTTTATTTAAATTAAATATTATATTTCAAACATTCAAACAGTACAACTATTTGTAACTCCACTATTTATTCAATTCACAGGAATTTGTACTTGTATTTAAACTGAATACGATCGACAAATTTAAACACAATAAAATATTATTTTATTTCAACCAAATCTGCTTATTACATATAATCAGTACAATTCTCTCACAGCTCCTCACTACAGTTCATTCATCACTTATACAATCACTTTTACACACTCACACTCAGTTATAATAACAAATCAATGACACAAGTCTTTTGTCTTCACTGCTCTCCAATCCAGTCTAGTCATCTTCATACCTGTCACATATAGAAGAACACACACAGTAGACTGCAACAAAAATAAAATTAAATAAAAGCAAATAAAAAATTTACTTTTAAATTTTATTTGCCTCAGAATTATGGTGTGTTTCTCATCATTTTTATAGACTTGTTCTTATATGAAGAGACAGAAAAATTGTCTGATGGCTGCATGTACACACGTGTATAAATATACACGTGTGCAATGCCTCGCCAGTCAGCGAGCATCTGAGCAGTAGCCACGAGGACCATCTCAACTTAGTGCATGTGAATTTGGTCGAGCACAAGTCAAAATAGTACATCAAAAGAAAATCAGCATAATGATAGACGCAACAATGAAAAGTGGTCGAGCACAAACAGGAAATGGTTATGGTCAAGTCATAATTACCCGAATTCAAACAAAAGTGTGTAATTTCATATGACAGTGTCAAGTACAGATAGGATAAACATCTCAGTTCTTAAGTAATGCAGCAGTTCAAGCTTATGGCATAATGAAAAACATTTCAAGTGAACAAGTGTGCTACACCAATATCAATTCCAGGTCAGGAAGCCACAGGTCAAAGAAAAGTAAAACAGGTCATGGTGCACCATACATTGAAGCAGGAATGCACAATTAACATACATGAATGGTGCATGTATGAAACATGAACAAGCCATAAACAAATAAAGTGAAGCAGCATGGCTAAGTGGTATGGAACAACATGTAACTATGGTCAAGGGTGACACCAGTTCAAGTAGACAACATACAAATTTTAATGTCAAGAAGCATGGTGGTACAGGATTGATAATGAAAGTGGTGTAAGATCATCATGGTCGAGGATGGTAACTCAAATGCAAGCATAAATGGATGGATGTACAACGAGCCAACATATAACAGCAAATATAAATGAGGCAGTTACAACATGTTTAAGAGTGCAAAATATAGTAAAAGCAGCTAAATGGTCAAGTCACATACACACAACAAGGATGTTGTGCAATACATTTACTAGAAATGGTTCAGCACAAGTCAGGTACAAGGTGGCGCAACAGCTCAAGCTCACGATAAGATTTTACAGTGCACAAATTTATCTCAGCATGGTGTATGAGAAAACATGACAACAACAATTAAACAACGGGAAGAATACA
This sequence comes from Allium sativum, assembly GCA_030737875.1. Classification (NCBI taxonomy): domain Eukaryota; kingdom Viridiplantae; phylum Streptophyta; class Magnoliopsida; order Asparagales; family Amaryllidaceae; genus Allium; species Allium sativum. Next base: position 128,391,148 of record CM060921.1, on the reverse strand, counting down.
ACTTCAAAACCAATCATAGGAGTTCAGGAGAAAAGATTATGTGAACAACATTTTCAAATAAGCACTATGAATAAAATTACAAACACAAATTGAAATGGGCACAACTACAGCTAACTGGCCAAGACTCGAGCATCAACAGTAGACTGGTTCAGACCAGATTCATAGGTTCAAAGTACATGGATACAGCATGGTCACACACCAACATACAAAGAGCAAGCGCATCAACAAAGTAAAATAGAATGTGACAGAATACAGTGTCAAAGTGATCGAGCATGTGTACAACAAAATGGTACAAGTTCAATGTCAAGTGCAAATGCAAAATTCAAGTGCAGTATGATGATCAAGTAATACCAATGAAGTAGATCAAATATGCAAAATCGAGCATAGTATATGTTCTTTTCAAACATAGTTTCTAAAAAATTAAGGTTCTAGAAATAGGATAAAAACCACAGCATCTTTAAGTCAATATTATCAAGCAGGAGGCCGAAAAAAGAAAAAAAATCAATTCAAAAAGTTACTTAAATGGTCAACCAAGAAGTTCAGACTAAATGTACTTAAGAATGCAAGTGTGCAAAGATGGTATTGTTGTAGGTCATGGCACAAGTTCATAGGAAGCAAGATGTTCAAGTGTGCAGGGTCAACACAGAGCCAGTAACAAAGATCAAAACAGATTGTATGACATGAACATTATCATGATCAAAGAAAAACAGGACAATTCTAATGTAGAATCTGTTCATATCAATATCTCACTTAGCATTAGTTCAAACGTTCGAAAAATCAGAGTATAGTATCTGTTCTTATCAAATCATGTAATAACAGTTCAAAGACGAGTATGCAATGGCAAGTTCAAGTGAAGGATTTGTACAAACCGTTTAATAAAATTATGTTCTAGTTTTTGAAATCATCAGGAAAGAATTTAAAAAATTCGTTGACAAAGTTTTGGCCAACCATAAAATGATAAGTTCCAGAAAACTGGCTCAAGCCCTAATTTCCAGGAAAAATATATATACTGCAAGCTTCAAATCAAGGGTTTCAAAGTCCAGACTTGATCAGAAATTCCAAACATATGATGATTTAAAATCCCAATATTTTCGTGTATATCAATTAACAGTTCTAAGTTGAAATCAGAGCAAATATCGGGTTTTTAATCCTATAAATAGCACCAATCATCACAGGCATAATCTCATCCATGTTCTAGCAAATTGAAACAAGAAAACTCGAATTTAAAAATCATACCAGGAAATCACTTGGATTGAACTAAAGCTTAAACCAACGAAGATAGCAACTAGAGATTCAAGAGCATCAAAAAAGAGAGAGAATCGACTTCTAATATAAGGAGATTGCAAACTCTAGATTGCCATCGCCTCTTGAATCTCAGGAAACCCTAGAATATTATCGTGTCAGAGCCGCCGCCATTTTCAATTCTCAGAATAAAAGAAAAGGATTGAACCAAATTATACAGGAGGCCGACCAAGTTTTCAACTATAGAGGATAACCCTTATTTTAAATCCTAGGGTTTTCTATTTTTTTTATATTTGTTTTATTTTAAATTGTAAAAACAAAAGAACAGTTTTTAGATCTGTAAAATCTAGGGGAGACGAATTACGGATTTGTAACGGGGAAATCTGGTTTCGGGGATAGAAACCAGTGCAGGGTTTTGAGCGTAGGGTTAAGACCAGTTGGGAGCGAGTGACGCAAGTTTACAGGGGATTGTAAGCGTAGAGATTGTTTTAACTCCTAGTAGAAACCTTGGGGAATGCAGTAATAGGCAGGGTTTTGCCGAAGCTGGGTATATCTACGTTTTATTTATTTTCCGCATTTATTTTGATTATTATCTGTGCTGTTATTATTTAATTACTCTACGAAATTCTGTGATAAACCATATTCACCTCCCTCTAGGATTAATTTAGATCCTAGACGAAAGTCAGAAATCTCGATAACACTTTTTACACTGTTTCGACACTTCAAAGGCCAAAAAAAGACATAGATGTTGGTGTCAGCAAAACTGAAACTAAAACAAATCGATAACGGTTTGGTATCGAGTCCGTCATTACCAAAAGTACAACATCCTCTTACAGAAAGAAAATCAATCCCCTATGGGTCAATTTTGCAGCTCAAACCCTAAAGATGTTTTGGGAAGATAAGTTACCCATTCTTCGTACCATTGGAAACTGGTAAGCTACTCTTACCATGAGAACTTATTTTAATTACCAAAATTAATAAAATCAATGCTTTCCCATAATCCGCTTAGGAGAATAATTTTCGAATTCTAGTTCAAAAAGCAGCTAAATACTTACTAAAATGAAATCGAGTTTGTAATTCTAAAAAAATTGAAGATATTTGAAAGTAGTAAACTTGTTTGAGCTTGTTTCTTCGCAGGAAGAAAAGGAGGAAAAAGAAGAAGAAAATATGTACTAAAGGGTTCTCCAATCCGGGCTATGCAGAAGGGCATGGATGAACGGATCATATAATTGCCAGAAAATCGAAAAGGCGGGAAATCAAAGTACAATATGGTGTAGAAGCCAAAAGTTTGACTCGAAAATTCGAAAATACCTCTTCACTAGGGGGGAAAATGTAACTATTTGATTTCGGCATCAAAACCAGAGATTGGTGAAGGGATATCGAAGTACCACTGGCACCAAGAACTGATTCGGAAATATAGAACTGACACCAAATCGCCAAAACACTCAATGCTGAAAGCAAGAGGAGGAGAGCTTGATCCGATGCTATCGGAACCGAAATGAACAATGATAGTTTAATACCAATTTAAAGAAGGAAGCAGCAGGGCAATATCGAAAGTGGTCAAGCTGACACCAACTCTAAAAGCACATGCTTCAACACCAAATTGCTGGAATAACCGATACCGAAAGCAAGAAGAGAATGATTCAATATAAAAGCTATTGGTCCCAATATGAAGAGGAAAGATTGGAACTGATCCCAGAAGGTGATGGAAAATTGGTTTAGACACCAAAGGAAATCTACCAAAACCATGTTCCGACAGCATATAATCCAACACCGGAAGCGAAAGTGTGAAAAATGTCCGAAAGCAGATGATCCTACACTAGAATATTAAAATGAGCCGAGATAAAGTGAATGGGGCTATCAGTACTTACTTGCTTAGTATTGATACCGACATCAGAAAGTATTCAGAACTTAGTGAAGCAAGGTTTTCTATCTAGGCTATCTACACCAATCTACTTGGTATTGATACACAAGCGAAAGCAGGACTTGAGTCACGAGTCACCAAGGACCGAAACCTATGTTTCGAGAGCAAGGGAAATCCAGCAATGTAGCTTAGAGGTGGAAATAAAACTGACACCAAAGGTTGAAGTCCAAAAGTAATTTTTAGAAAATGGTGAATTATGTCAAAGCTGGTGAACGGAAGGGTCATCCATACTAATATGCTTAGTGTCGACATTGAAATCAGAAGTCACAAAAGCAAGATGAAGCCGAGTTTAGTTATTGAAACTGGATCTTATCACTGGGAGCAATGTTCAGAATGAGGGAGGTCGAATCTCGATAACTAACACCGAAAGCTAATGAAGCGGGCGACACCAAGCTCTTTTCTCATTGTCAAAGCCAAAAGCGCTCCTAATGGGATTCCACTGAATCGGTACCAAAAGAGGGCCCAATTTTTCTATAAATAAGACCCCAAGGATCTAATTTTAGGGCACTTTTCTCATTCTCAACCCTTTTAATCATTTTCTTAGAGAGTAAACCTTAATTTCCAATTCGATTTGGGATTTTACTTAGAAACTTCTATGTACTCAACAAAGTGATCAGTAAAGAGAGAATCGACATGTAAGATTAATTTCACGAATATCTTTATATTTATGCTAGTGATTACTTCGATGCTTCTTCACAAAAATATTTTTTACATAAACCAAATTACCCAAAATACCCTTCTACAAGTTGTTTATCTATCTAACTTGCATTGCGCTTAAGGAGGCCTTATCCTAAGGTAACTATTAGTCCTTGAGCCTCGCAAGTGTGATACTCACATCTTGAAGGAAGAGTAACTAACCTTCGGGCTTGCGACCTTAATATCTAGGAAATAGTGAACTAACTCAAGCTTGTAGGAGCTAAATAATCCCTTTGGATCCCTTGGTCCATATCCTTAGAGTTAATCCCAGTATTGACGGAAAATATCATTAACAATTACTACTATTATTATTTTCTTTTTCATATGTCATCCGAAACTGGGATTTTTAGCAAAATCCACCTTGGCCCCACGTTGGAACCAAAATGGGACTTCTAAAATTTCTGCATGCTAGACGGATTCTCAAACCTTATACAAAATTCAATGATTGAAAATTTGAAATATGCTCTTCAAATTAGTACAGAAACACTCCTAATCTATATGAGATGATTTCCTACAAGCCCTCTTTGATCTATTGACCATAATATATCAAATTTTCTTGTATAATGTGATTCTTCAAATCGATTTTTATAAAGTAAGGTTTTAATGGAGTTTTGGAATTATTTTGAGGTGAAAATACGGTAGTCGAAAACATATATTTCGTCTCTCAATTAATGATCATGAAATGGACTAATACACCTTAACTTATTACATAGTTATTTGTCACTACAATCAGTAGGACTAAAATTGATTTATTATTAATGCTTGGATCAGCTGATATTAACCACTTTATGTGAATATTTTCAATATGCTATGTCATGTGGAAAATGATAGAGCCACTAGATTAACTATTATAAATAGTTATAGTTAAGAAACAATTCATTTACCAGATATTTTTGAACTCTTAGAAAGCTTTATGGCATTTAAATTTAACTTTTCATATCGTTTGGGTCGCTTCAGGATAATCTATCAATTAACATAAATGTGATTTTTTATAGTTAGTGTCATCTATCGGTCATGTAATATTTATATTGAATATATATTTTCTCTATACAATGGAAGCATTACGTAGTTACTAGGAATTCAAAAAACTAATCTAATCATTAGCATATAATGTATTGCACTTTATATCATTTTGTTGAATGTATGAAAAATAATATGTCGCCCATTATCGCTAGAAAATAGCGTCAATTAAGTGGGTGTTGCACTTTGGTGTATGTAACACCCCGAATTTCGGTTAATGCTAAAATTCACAAATTAAAGAATAACTAATCCCAGATGTGGGAATTAAGGGAAACGGGTTGCACCATTGCGTTCGTCTCGGAAAAATACGTGAAATAGAGTCTGAGTTTTCGAAAATCGGAGTCCGTATGAAGAAGATATGGACGAACGAAGTTAGGCAGAAAAACCGAAAAAACAAGCCAGAATGCACTGGCGCACTTGTGAAGTGCGCCAACACAAAAATGCACTGGCGCACTTGTGAAGTGCGCCAACACATTTTTACACTGGCGCACTTGGGACGTGCGCCCGTGTCGAGCCAGAAACCTGCACAGCTTTCTGGTTTGACCCTGGTGCACCATTTTAGGGTTTGGCTGTGTTTTGGGCTATTCTCTAGAAGCTTCCGAGATCTGATGGTCCTAATCTAATTTAGGGTTAATCTAATGGCCTAAAACACTTGCCTAATCTATAAATACACCCTAACACTACCCTAATTCATACTAAAAATAGATTCAAGGGCCTCATGCCGTCAAATCAAAACTAGAAGGAGCCTCCACCAAATTTGAGAGGAAGTTGGCATCTCAAATCAACTCTAATCAAGTTCAAATCCACTCTAGCAACTTAATCTTCCTCATTGGAGTGCTAATTAGTGATTTGTGAGTTCCTATGCCTTAGCAAGCAATTGCTAAACTAATTAGGATAGGATATTAGGAGGCTATGGATGTAAATGAGGATTTATGCACGTTGTGGTTGTCATATGTTATAAGTTCATATGCAAGTTTGTCTCTTTTTATGATATGACATGTTATGCATGTTTATATGCAAGTTTGTATGCAAGTTCATATGCAAGTTTGTCTCTTTTTATGATATGCATAACATATCCAAGGTTGCCTCTATGAATGACATGTTATGCAAGCTCATATGCAAATTTATATGCAAGCTCATATGCAAGTTTATATGCAAGTTCATATGCAAGTTTATATGCAAGTTCATATGCAAGTTTGGGTTAATGATTTATGCTAGTTGGGTTTAATGTTGTGATGCAAGTTGACACCTTTTAAATGCCAACGTTGTGCTAAGATTGAACCCATCACATTTATAATGAAACTCCCCATTTATATGACATGTCATGAGAACGAATTACGTGGGAAACGATGGGGTTAATATGCATGTTAATAAAAATGTGTAAAGATAGTATGCTTAAGCATAACATAAAATGAATGGACATAATTGGGAATTTACCTATTAAGTTAGGTCTACCCATATTATGGAGTTGGGAATTTACCTATTAAGTTAGGTCTACCCATACTATGGAATTGGGAATTTACCTATTTAGTTAGGTCTACCCATATTCTTAAAAATGTGTAATTAATTAAGGATAATTAATACAAATTATGGGGGTGATTAATTAGGTGTAATTAATCAACTAAGACACGAGGTTGGACCCTTTTGTAGCGGAAGTCTGCCCGGAACCGACCGGCAATCCAGCAGCTACAAATGATTGGCCCAATGTGAGAGGTCTTAGTCATAAATTAAATACATGATTAAAGTAAAGACACGAGGTTAGACCCTTTTTATGACGGAAGTCTGCCCGGACCCAACCGGCATATCCAGCAGCCATGGAAGATGGTCTAATGTGAGAGGTCTTTATGAGGTCATGATCTTAATTAATTAATTAAGAAACACTTAACCATATTAGCATGTAGAGGGACATGAGGGGTTAAGTGGGTGCCTTGGGTGGCATGTGGAAATCTAGTGGTTGCCTTGGGTGGCAATAGAAAATACGATTAGAATACTTAACCAAAGTGGAACATGTAATTAAAACATGATTAAAGGGTTAAGTGGTATACACTAGAAATGACAAACTTAGGTGGGTAGCTTGTGGGGGCCCATTTCAACCAATATCCCAAACGTATCTTTGTGGGCTCGACCCAAGTCGAGGACGGGACACGCATATTGGGCTTGACTATAAGAGGCCAAAACGGGGTAGCGGTGGCAACGCAAGTCCAACGGGTTTCATATGCGTGTGTGGACCCGGGCTGGTAGGTAAGACGTTGTTGCATTGTGTAGATATAAGCCGTGCACCATTTGTTGTATCGGGTTGCCACTATGGGGAGTGATACACCCCATTGTGGGGCCAGCACGGGTATCTACGGTAGGGAGCCGATCGCTTGGGAGTAGTGGGTACACCTAGTGGAGATAGGGGCAGGCGGCACCTATGTAGTCAGCTAGGGGTACACGAAACTACTGGGTAAATTTACTAAGTCCTTGGGAGGGATCAACCTTTAAGTAGGAATGACTGGTGTGGTGCAGTGTAGTAATTATCCTTGGGTGGGTAAATGCGTCTTTATCGTTATCTTAGTTCATTCTAAGTCTGATTGGTTACTGAGTGTAGTCATTTATCCCCAGTCACACCGTACCAAGTTATATCATACCCTAATTACTTTAATGATTGTATTGTTAAAGTTATAGGACTCGCTCAGACTTATGTCTGACCCCGTTGTTTTTATCTTTTTCCCAACCCTCAGGTTCTCAGAGTGGGCCCAGCACGAGTGGGCTTTGATCAGGCTGCTTTTATTACTCTCTTGGAGCTTGGACCCTAGATGTAGAGCTCAGCTTACCCTTTTCTTTTATGGCTATCAGTTCATGTATTGGGATTATGTATTTTTATTTATCAGGATGGATATTTTGTACTTGACTCTTATTATGGTTTTGTGATGTAACCAAACATGTTTTACTTTCCGCTGCAATTGAAATGATGTTTTAAATTTTCAAGTATTACTTATATCTGTCTTGCTGTAATTTCTCTGTTCTATATTCACTTAAAAATACTCCACCGATGTTATGGCATTCCCTTAGCGAGTGACCATAGCGGGAGTGGGGTGTTACACGTGGTATCAGAGCAAAGGTTACCGGAACAGATAAAATTTTTAGAAAACTATTTTTCTAAAAACATTTTTGGAAGAGATATTTTCAAAAACATGTCTTTAAAGAGAAAAGTTTTTGAAAGAAAAGCATAATCCCCAATAGCCATATCTTTATCTTTCGAATTCTCCGTTTTGAATCTTTCCTTTTTCGTTTCAGCATGGCTGAGGATCTTAACTTTCCGGAGGGTGTGACGATACCAGTATGGTATAGGAGATTGATGGAGGCTAGGGCCACCACTGCGGGTCCAGCAAATGTTCCTCCACCAACCGTAGCACCCGATCTTCCTCCTCCCCCTCCTCCTCGCACAGATACTTTTGCTAAGACTTGCAAGGAATTTAAAGCTATGGGAGGGAAACCTTTTCAAGGATCTGAAACTTTTGTGAAGGCTAGAGATTGGCTTAAGGAGGTGGAAGAGTTGATAGATATCTTTGAGATGGAAGAAGGAAAGAAAGTCAAGTTAGCTGCTTGGTTAATGAAGGGAGAGGCCTCATTCTGGTGGGAAGTCACTAATGGAGAACGCCCCGTTGACTCTTGGGCGGATTTTAGGCAAAGATTTGTGGCAAAGTTTCTCTCAAGGGCGGAGGAAAACTTGTATATGGAAAGATTCTTGACTCTAAAGCAAGGAAATCTCTCAGTGAAGGAATATGTCAACAAGTTTAATCAATTGGCAAGGTTTGGCCTAGACATGGTGAATACACCGGAGAAGAAGGCTTTGAGGTTCGTGAAAGGCTTGAATGAACCGATGCATGGATTGGCTATGACTCATATCCCTATGGGGGCCACCTTTGAGAAGCTAGTTGACATGGCACTCATGCATGAAGAGGAGAAGGGTCCCAATGCTAATAAGGCACCCGAGAAGAAGGGAGATCAAAAGAGACCTCAGCAACAACAGCAAAACAAAGGTGGGAAAGGCAACGGTGGCAAGGGGAAGAAGAAGTGCTTCAATTGCGGGATACCAGGCCACATAAGCAAAGATTGTCGAAAGAAGAAGAAGACTGGCTGCTATCACTGTGGCGAAGTAGGGCATCTAGAGAAGAATTGCCCTAAGAAGGGGCAAAGGACGGGATCTACCTCAGGAGGACAGGTGCAAGCTCTTATGGCACCGGGTCAGTCTAGGGGGCAAGTACAGGCTCTCGCGGTTCCACCAATTCAGGAAAGAGGTAGAACTATTTCCGTTGAAAGTCTGGTTTTTCTATTTGATCATCCTGTCCGTACATTGTTTGATTCTGGCGCATCGCATTCATTTATCTCATCATCATTAGTTGAGTCACTGCACTTAGACACCAGTCTAGTAGATGATCCCTTGGTTGTTTCAAACCCAATTGGGGGCTCCACTTATTTGTCCATGATATGTTTAGGTTTGAAGATTTCTATACTTAGCATTGAGTTTAGATGTGATGCTTTTGTTTTGGGCTTCCCGGGCTATGGTTTGATTTTGGGCATGGACTGGTTATCCAGTAGTGGTGTCGTTCTTGATTGCGAAAGGAGAGTTGTTAGGCTCATGACCCGCTTGGGTAACACTCTCGAGATCTCTTGTAATCCCATGGATTCTGTTATGCTAAGTTATCTTGAATCGCTTGACGCTTCGGTCGAGAGTTTGCAATCTGTTAGAGTGGTCCGGGAATACTCGGATGTGTTTGAGGAGGTGAAGGGCTTACCTCCGAAGCGGGAGATTGACTTCCGAATATATCTGGTGGATAATGCTAAACCTGTATCTTTACCAGTGCGCCACATGGCTCCTTGCGAGAGGAGGGAACTCCATAAGCAAGTAGGGGAGTTGCTTGAGAAGGGGTTCATAAGACGAAGTATATCGGAGTGGGGTGCTCCAGTAGTTTTTGCTACGAAGGCGGATGGGTCCCTCAGACTTTGTGTAGACTATAGAGAACTCAACAAGCTCACAAAGAAGAATAGACACCCATTGCCGAGGATTGATGATCTTTTCGATCAGTTGGTTGGCGCTTCAGTATTTTCTCAGTTGGACTTAGCCACGGGGTTTCATCAGTTGAGGGTGGCTGAGGATAGCATAGACAAGACTGCCTTTAGGACTCTGGATGGTTTTTATGAGTGGCTGGTGATGCCATTTGGGTTGACGAACGTCCCTGCATACTTTGTTGATTTGATGAGTAGGGTGTTCAGGGAGTTCCTTAATAAGTTCGTGGTGGTCTTTGTGGATGATATCTTAGTATTTTCTAAGAGTAAAGAAGAGCATGCCCTACATCTTGGGGAGGTGTTGGAGACTCTTCGAGCACATAGCTTTAAGGCTAAATTCTCTAAATGTCACTTCTGGAGGAAGGAAGTGCGGTTCTTGGGGCACGTGGTCTCCAAGGAAGGGATAGCTGTGGATCCCGCGAAGGTAGTATCAATTCAAGATTGGAAGGTTCCGAAGAATGCTACCGAAGTAAGAAGTTTCTTGGGGTTGGCGGGTTACTATAGGAAGTTTATCAAAGACTTCGCGAAGATATCAGCCCCATTAACCCGCTTAACGAAGAAGTATCTTGTTTTCACATGGGACGTAGATTGTGATGATGCGTTCCGACGGCTAAAGAGAGCTTTAACCACTGCTCCAGTTTTAGTGTTGCCAGATGGGAGTAAGCCATTTGTTGTTTACACCGATGCTTGTGGAACAGGACTAGGCGCAGTCTTAATGCAAGAGGGAAGGGTAATAGCCTATGGTGGAAGGCAGTTGAGAGTGCATGAGAAAAATTACCCTACCCATGATTTAGAGTTGGCCGCTATTGTTTTTGCGCTTAAGATTTGGCGCCATTATCTTCTTGGTGAGAGATTCGAATTATTCACTGACCACAAATCATTGAAGTACTTGTTTTCTCAAAAGGATTTGAATTTGAGACAGCAAAGGTGGATGGAGTTCTTAGCATCTTATGATTTCGAGACAGCGTATACTCCTGGCAAGGGTAACGTGGTGGCGGACACCTTAAACAGAAAAAAGTTGTCCTTGAGTCCATTGTTCGTGGAACAACGAAGCTTGGAATTTATCTCGATGTTTGATTTCAGACCTTCCATTGACTATATACCCGGTTTGCTAGCATCCTTGGAGGTCAGACCTACTCTTTTGGGGCGAATTGGAGAAGCACAGAGGGACGACCCACAGTTGGTTGAGTTGGTAGAGAAGCTCATAAGGGGGGAGTCGTCCAGCCATTTGAGTAGGTACACCCTAGACGATAGGGGGTGCTTGCGAAGAGACGGTAGACTTTGTGTACCGCAAGACGAGGGTTTGAGGAAGGCTATTCTTGATGATGCACACCGTTCTAGGATGACCATTCATCCCGGTGGGGACAAGATGTACCAAGACATGAAGCGGGTTTTCTTCTGGGCCGGTATGAAGAAAGATGTGGCCGAGTATGTCGCTCGATGCTTGGTATGCCAACAGGTGAAAGCGGAGCAAAAGAAACCAGGTGGGTTGCTTCACCCATTGGAAGTTCCGCAATGGAAGTGGGATAGCGTCTCGATGGATTTTATTGACGGGTTACCCAGATCAAGAAAGGGTAATACGGGAATTTGGGTTGTGGTAGACAGACTTACTAAAAGCGCCCATTTCATACCTGTGAAAAGCAAGAGGACTGCTCCATGGCTAGCTTCAGTATATCTTCGAGAGATAGTTCGATTGCATGGGGTACCCTCTAGCATAGTGAGTGATCGAGATCCTATCTTCACTAGCGAGTTCTGGAAAAGTTTGCAAGAAGCAGTGGGGACTCAATTATGTCTGAGCACCGCATATCATCCTCAGACGGACGGCCAGACTGAGAGGGTGAATCGTGTCCTAGAAGACCTTTTGAGGCTTTGTATCTTAGATTTTGGAGGTACATGGGAAGAGCATCTTCCATCGGTGGAGTTCGCATATAATAACAGCTTTCAGTCCAGTATTGGTATGGCTCCTTTCGAAGCTCTTTATGGAAGGCCTTGTCGATCACCTACATGTTGGTGGGAATCTACGGATAAGATCTTGCTTGGGCCTGATATGGTTAGGGAGACTTCTGAGAAGATTGACTTGATTCGAAAAAGGATGAAAGCAGCGCAGGATAGGCAAAAATCTTATGCGGACAAGAGGAGGACAGATCTTGAGTTTGAAGTTGGGGACATGGTCTTTGTCAAAGTGTCTCCGTTACGAAATGTGGTTCGCTTTGGATCTGTTGGGAAGTTAGCACCAAGGTTCGTAGGGCCGTTTCCTATTAAGGAAAGGATTGGATGGATGGCATATAGAGTGGAGTTGCCCGACAGACTTAGTGGTGTACATGATGTATTCCATGTGTCACATTTGAGGAAGTGCCTACATGAGACCGCAGAGGTGGTAGAGCTGAGCTTGCTTAGAGAAGTGGAAGTAGAGCGTGACGCGGCTATTCGACGAGCTCCTACTCGCATCCTTGGGTCAGAGACTAGGAAATTGAGGAATCGAGAGGTTCAACTAGTCAAAGTACAATGGGGAGAAGATGAGGGCAACGCTACTTGGGAGACGGAAGCGAAGATGCGTTCATTATACCCATTCCTTTTTGAGGGTATGTCTTTTAACTTCTCCTTTATCGTTTGTGTAGTACTTATCTTATCTTTAGTATGTCCTCTCGTTAGTACTTTTGACCTTTAGATAGGGCAAACCTATGGTTGAAACATGTGTTTGAGACATGTTATGGTTGATGGATGCATGTGGATGCAAGTGTGTGCCAGTGGTTGCTCGTGGATGCATATACACACACTCTAGGCACTAGATCGGCTCAGTCACATCATATTGCATATTGCATATAATTGTGTGTAGGTAGCTATATTTATGGATGTATAATGATTGTGTTATCATATGGATGATGCATTTTGGTGAATGTTTGTGCACTCATGTAGATATTGTATGTGTCGATAGGGTTCTCTCGCATACATAATGGATGCATGGCACTATCATGGTTTGCATATGTTCATACATTAGATAGGGAACATATACACACACTTTTTGCATATGCTCATACATCATTAGAAATTGTTTTAAGGACAATGGATTCCCGTGTTTGATGGATTGAGTAGATGGTTGTTTGGATGGTAGGATATGAATTCTCCTTAGCTTAGAGATTTCGGGGACGAAATCCTTTAAGGAGGGGAGAATGTAACACCCCGAATTTCGGTTAATGCTAAAATTCACAAATTAAAGAATAACTAATCCCAGATGTGGGAATTAAGGGAAACGGGTTGCACCATTGCGTTCGTCTCGGAAAAATACGCGAAATAGAGTCTGAGTTTTCGAAAATCGGAGTCCGTATGAAGAAGATATGGACGAACGAAGTTAGGCAGAAAAACCGAAAAAACAAGCCAGAATGCACTGGCGCACTTGTGAAGTGCGCCAACACAAAAATGCACTGGCGCACTTGTGAAGTGCGCCAACACATTTTTACACTGGCGCACTTGGGAAGTGCGCCCGTGTCGAGCCAGAAACCTGCACAGCTTTCTGCTTTGACCCTGGTGCACCATTTTAGGGTTTGGCTGTGTTTTGGGCTATTCTCTAGAAGCTTCCGAGATCTGATGGTCCTAATCTAATTTAGGGTTAATCTAATGGCCTAAAACACTTGCCTAATCTATAAATACACCCTAACACTACCCTAATTCATACTAAAAATAGATTCAAGGGCCTCATGCCGTCATATCAAAACTAGAAGGAGCCTCCACCAAATTTGAGAGGAAGTTGGCATCTCAAATCAACTCTAATCAAGTTCAAATCCACTCTAGCAACTTAATCTTCCTCATTGGAGTGCTAATTAGTGATTTGTGAGTTCCTATGCCTTAGCAAGCAATTGCTAAACTAATTAGGATAGGATATTAGGAGGCTATGGATGTAAATGAGGATTTATGCACGTTGCGGTTGTCATATGTTATAAGTTCATATGCAAGTTTGTCTCTTTTTATGATATGACATGTTATGCATGTTTATATGCAAGTTTGTATGCCAGTTCATATGCAAGTTTGTCTCTTTTTATGATATGCATAACATATGCAAGGTTGCCTCTATGTATGACATGTTATGCAAGCTCATATGCAAATTTATATGCAAGCTCATATGCAAGTTTATATGCAAGTTCATATGCAAGTTTATATGCAAGTTCATATGCAAGTTTGGGTTAATGATTTATGCTAGTTGGGTTTAATGTTGTGATGCAAGTTGACACCTTTTAAATGCAAACGTTGTGCTAAGATTGAACCCATCACATTTATAATGAAACTCCCCATTTATATGACATGTCATGAGAACGAATTACGTGGGAAACGATGGGGTTAATATGCATGTTAATAAAAATGTGTAAAGATAGTATGCTTAAGCATAACATAAAATGAATGGACATAATTGGGAATTTACCTATTAAGTTAGGTCTACCCATATTATGGAGTTGGGAATTTACCTATTAAGTTAGGTCTACCCATACTATGGAATTAGGAATTTACCTATTTAGTTAGGTCTACCCATATTCTTAAAAATGTGTAATTAATTAGGGATAATTAATACAAATTATGGGGGTGATTAATTAGGTGTAATTAATCAACTAAGACACGAGGTTGGACCCTTTTGTAGCGGAAGTCTGTCCGGAACCGACCGGCAATCCAGCAGCTACAAATGATTGGCCCAATGTGAGAGGTCTTAGTCATAAATTAAATACATGATTAAAGTAAAGACACGAGGTTAGACCCTTTTTATGACGGAAGTCTGCCCGGACCCAACCGGCATATCCAGCAGTTATGGAAGATGGTCTAATGTGAGAGGTCTTTATGAGGTCATGATCTTAATTAATTAATTAAGAAACACTTAACCATATTAGCATGTAGAGGGACATGAGGGGTTAAGTGGGTGCCTTGGGTGGCATGTGGAAATCTAGTGGTTGCCTTGGGTGGCAATAGAAAATACGATTAGAATACTTAACCAAAGTGGAACATGTAATTAAAACATGATTAAAGGGTTAAGTGGTATACACTAGAAATGACAAGCTTAGGTGGGTAGCTTGTGGGGGCCCATTTCAACCAATATCCCAAACGTATCTTTGTGGGCTCGACCCAAATCGAGGACGGGACACGAATATTGGGCTTGACTATAAGAGGCCAAAACGGGGTAGCGGTGGCAACGCAAGTCCAACGGGTTTCATATGCGTGTGTGGACCCGGGCTGGTAGGTAAGACGTTGTTGCATCGTGTAGATATAAGCCGTGCACCATTTGTTGTATCGGGTTGCCACTATGGGGAGTGATACACCCCATTGTGGGGCCAGCACGGGTATCTACGGTAGGGAGCCGATCGCTTGGGAGTAGTGGGTACACCTAGTGGAGATAGGGGCAGGCGGCACCTATGTAGTCAGCTAGGGGTACACGAAACTACTGGGTAAATTTACTAAGTCCTTGGGAGGGATCAACCTTTAAGTAGGAATGACTGGTGTGGTGCAGTGTAGTAATTATCCTTGGGTGGGTAAATGCGTCTTTATCGTTATCTTAGTTCATTCTAAGTCTGATTGGTTACTGAGTGTAGTCATTTATCCCCAGTCACACCGTACCAAGTTATATCATACCCTAATTACTTTAATGATTGTATTGTTAAAGTTATAGGACTCGCTCAGACTTATGTCTGACCCCGTTGTTTTTATCTTTTTCCCAACCCTCAGGTTCTCAGAGTGGGCCCAGCACGAGTGGGCTTTGATCAGGCTGCTTTTATTACTCTCTTGGAGCTTGGACCCTAGATGTAGAGCTCAGCTTACCCTTTTCTTTTATGGCTATCAGTTCATGTATTGGGATTATGTATTTTTATTTATCAATTTGGATATTTTGTACTTGACTCTTATTATGGTTTTGTGATGTAACCAAACATGTTTTACTTTCCGCTGCAATTGAAATGATGTTTTAAATTTTCAAGTATTACTTATATCTGTCTTGCTGTAATTTCTCTGTTCTATATTCACTTAAAAATACTCCACCGATGTTATGGCATTCCCTTAGCGAGTGACCATAGCGGGAGTGGGGTGTTACAGTGTTCCTTTTTGGATATTGAAATAATATATGTGATAGTAAAAATATACTCGTATACTTAACTCATGTTGTATCATATAGAGTTAGGGAAGGTCCAACTTTCTCGCGTTGTAAAATATAAAAGTAAGTGCGTCTTTGATTATTGTAAGTTAGTTAATTTATAAAATGGCAAACACCTTCTCTCCTACGACTACCTAACCCTAACCCTTCTTGCGCCTTCGCCTCCGTATCGTGCTCTCTTCTTAATGCCTTTCTTCTCTCATCCCATGAGCAATCATAAACAATCCAAACCTCCTAATTCGTCTTCCATAACAACTAGGTCCTGTAGTTGTACTCAATCTCTTGCTTCTTTATACTCTGATTTCGAACCTGATTGTGCTGCTAGTGGAGCTCCTGCGCGACCGGTGTATATGCTTCCTGAGTCCCATCCTTCTAATGCTTTAATTGCTGAAATAGCTGCTGCTAAACCTTTATCCTCCACGGATCTGCCAAACAACGGTAGGTCCCCTTTGTCTCCAATGCTTGCAATGGCTGCAACTACTTGGCCTCTGCCAGCGACTATTGATTATGATTTTGGAATTCTGGGTAATGATGATGGTAATGCATTAGTTAATGGGGAAGGAACTATTTTAGGGGACGGTAATGCCCTCACGCTCTATGACTTGTGTTAACCAGCAACACTCTCCATCTGTTTGTACAAATTCACCTTCCAATCAAGGAGCTAACACTGCAATCCTAGTGAGAAATGTTATTCCTAATGTTGATATGCTCGCTGCCTATCGTTCATCTTGGTGACTTCGTAGGGGTTTGCGGGTAAAGTGTGTTGATGGGCTATATTATCTGAAGTTCTCGTCATCTGATGAGCAACTACGTATATTGGAATCTACTCCTTCTATCATAGCTGGTAAGCCATTCATTGTGACTCTGTGGAACTCGTACGTCTATAAGTATAAGGAGCAAGTTCTCTCTATTCCTGTCTGGACACAATTTAATCATGTACCATCTGTTCTGCAACCTCTTCTAGGCCTGAATTGGTCGGCCTATCATATTGGGAGACTAAAATGCTTTGATGCTAACATTGTTGCTAGGAGAAATCTTTCTTTTGCGAGAGCCCTGATTGAGATTTCCACTAATAAGCTGCTTCCTAACCAAACTATGGTTTGAATTGATGATCGTCAGTACTTGGTAGATGTGACTTACAATTGGAACCTGATATTTGCATAAAGTGCAAGGTTTTTGGTTATTTTATGGATTCTTGTAGTCTCCCGACTGATGCCCCACCACCGATTAGACCTCCCCTTCCACGTCCTGCTCGTCGTGTTTGGGATCCTAAAGTGAAACTTCTCGAACCTACCATTGTTCCTACTGTTGTTGATGTGCTAGTTGTGAACATAGATGTTGAGCCTGTCATGGATTTGGTTGTTGAGCCTGTCGTGGACTTTCCTTTGGAGTCTTCGTGCCAGTTATCTTCCCATCTTGCACATGAGGTTGCACCTGATCCTGACATTACTTGGGTTCCTGATGTAGAAGCCTAGGTGCATGACCATCTGGAATGCGATGTGAGAATTCCTCATTTTTCTAGACAATGGCTGGGCCAATTGTGCCGCCTTTTCTACCAACCAGTTGATAATGACCTGAAACTTTGGGATGCAGATGAACGAGGTATGGAGAATGCTGTTATCACGCAAGATCCCTCATGGGATAGTACACTCTCCGGATTCATCGGCTATTTGGGAGGGTTTATATAGTCGATTTGCACATCACACTAGACTTATAACTCATTATATGGGTACTTTCTATTGGGGGTATTCCGTGTACGCGATTATAGTTATCTCTTGAAAGTTTTATTATTATTTGATAATAGACTGTGACTGGACACATCAAAGCAGATAGTTGTTCGTGCATGTGCGGAACACCTATTTCCTCTTTTCATAATCAAAAGTGGTACGGCCACTATAATCCGACTTACCTTGCCAAAAAAAATATAAATGTTTTAAGGACTTTACTATTAATAAGGGTTTTAAACTTCTACTTCAATTCCAAAAATATTACGAACATCATTTCATAATTTGTTAACTTTTTGAAAGAGAATTATCAAAATTTTGTTTGTTAAGAAGATAATCGCATTAATTGAGAGTTAGAAACTTTTTTGTAACATAATTATATGTTCATTTACAATAAGTTTTGTGGACTAGACTATCAAGTATTCAGAGCAACTAGAGAAATTACAAAATATTGGAAAATTTGTCCATAGTTCATTAATTAATTTAAAAAACAATTATCAAGATTATGTTTGTTAAGAATACTTAAATTTAGTTTAATCAAAATTTGTGACTGTTTATATGTTTGATCAAAATATAGTTCATCTTTTTATCGTTTGATCAAAATACATTTATAGATGTTATTTGTTTACAGGTATTAGAAGATATAATTATAATTATTATCAGTAAATTAATTAGTAATTGAAAATATCAATTCTTTAACATTAAAACACAATAATTAACAGTCATTTGATATTTAAAATTTCAGCAATGATCGCATCAGTACAATAAAGGCCAAAAATAGGTTTTAGTTATTTTACACACTAAAATAAGACATTATTACTATATATTAATTCTTCATTACATGAACTATACATATAATGGTTTTTAAGATTTAAAGGAAAACATGATATGGTAAGACTAAAATGTGTTACACAATGACCAAACCATGTCTCATATAATTACGAGGGCAGCACCAACAACTTGCCACTCCCTTCCAATCCTTCTTGCAGCGTCCAACAACGCCAGGCCATAGGCCACGTCCACTGCATTGAGCTGTGCACTCATCGTCTCCCTTGCATTTATCTTTGAATAGTCCAAGGCATCCAGACATCTCCTTCCACTCTATTGCATTTGCCGCTGGGTCATATATTATTCCATGAGGAGATATGCCAACGGTTAATCCAACAATATCAGCATTCAATATATATATTATAATGAACATCTAACTGTCATATTTGGTCAATGAAAATATTACCTGATGCCATCATCAATATTGAAAAAAAAAAGTAAAATGATTTTTTCTTGGTCTCCATGATTTTCTATTTTTGTGTCAATTGTAAAAGTGAAAGTAGTATATATAGTGATTCTATACCTTGGACTTTTTACCCACTGAACTAATTTATAATTTTAGATAATAGATTAATATGTTAATATTTCCATTGAACTAGTTTTATAATTTTAGAAAAAAATATTGGTAAGTTTATATTGTTCATGTAGTTATAAAGAAGTGAACATGGGACAAATGCATTGAACATCAACTTTTGATAAATATATTTAGTTCGTCCAAAAACTTGCATATTTTCTTCCATATAAATCCACAAAAAGATATAAAGCTACCGAATTCAGAACTAATTTTTTAAAATTTTATTGATCTAAATTTCAAATATATTTTATCCGTTTGTACCATTATTCTTCAGGTTTTTTGGTTGATTCTAGGCATACCAAAAATGTAAGTGTTGTAAACACGAGATTAAATGTCTAGAATATTATCATTATTTGTTAAAATTGATGTTAATATGGACAATCGGTTAAAGAAGAACCAGTAAAGTGGTTGCTCCGTTAAAAAATGAGAAACCTACCCACTAAAATATTCCAGAAATAAAAATAAATATCTTCTTACATGCACAAGGGAACGGTGTTCACACTTGGTCAGTAAATTATTCAAATTAGTTGTTCTCCCACACTGAACATGTTGGATGAGCTATTGTAAAGGTGAAATAATGAAATCGGTTATTACTAACAATTCCGCGAGAGCCCAGTTTAACAATTTTACATTCAATCTTAAATATACAAGAGTAAAATAAGTAACCTGCAAGATTTTTGAAATGATGCTTCCATTATAATGGGAGAGTACACTTGAGGGAAATAATGTTTAATTACCACACATTGAATTACAAGAAATTGATAATTTCCTTCCCTATAATAAAGATGGAAAGAAAAATAAAAAGAAATTGATAATTTTATTATCAGTTCCAACTGTAAAAAATCTGTAGGAAAAAACATCCGCGATGAATCGAGCTTCAAAATATTATTTGTATTTATTGAGCGTCAAACAAGGTTTTTGCAAACAATTTAGCCTTTGGAAGGTCTACGATCCATGATGAAAATTCATCCAAGTGAATATCAAGATTACTGCTCAAATCAATTTCAAAGGTAATCCAAGTTGTTCATCTTTCGTAGACTCTATTTTTTAGATCATTGATATACACGTAAACGTGTATATTTTATCTGCTTATTTATCTTGTTTTCTCTTAAAAATAATTGAAACTGTGTATTCATAGTTGTGTTTTCAGGTTTTTTAGGATGAATGGAATTGATGCACTTAATTGTTGAAAAGCTTGAAGAATTGATGTAAGAAGAGTGTTGATTTTGAGAACCAGATTAAAGAATGAAGAAATGTTGTTGTTCAACCAACTTCTGCCACATATTTTAAATATTCAATGTCTTTTCATAAAAATAGCTTGTCGCAGATGTTATGGAGTTCCTATTCATGCACAGAACAATTTGAGTTGATGTCATTTGATGCCTGCAAGCTATGACACTTACAAATCCATTCTTACGTGTTCACATTTAGCTAGTTGGTTTATGTATTATTTTGAAAAAGAGCGTTTGTCCTACATGGTGTAATAGGTTGCTTAGTCTTGGCCTGGGCAACTATAAAAACACTTTTATATAGTTCATTTGGATTAATTCAATCTTAGGTTTTATTCTGTAATTCTTTGCTTGGAATAAAATTCTTCTTCCTTGTTCTCTTTAGTTTTAGTTTTTTATTTACATGTTATTTTCTTTTCTGCAAGTAGATTAGATTGTCCTTTATTTTATTTTTATTTTATTTTTCTCTTGTTTTTGTTCTATGTTGCAATTTACGTTCGTTGTTAGAATAATAAACATGAGAGGCTAATCCCTTTCAACTTAGGGGTAATGAAGCTCTCTTGATTATGTAGTTGCAACATAATTTATCTATTCATTCTCTCCTTTTGTGCTTCATGTCATGTTGATGTCATGGTGGTCAAGTAGAGATTGAAATCAAAATTTTGATGGTCTATAATTCTAAGTAATAGTTCATAGGTCATGCTTAAAGTAAATTTCAATTTCAACTTGTTCAATTTTCATTAGATCTAGTAAGGTGATTTAATGGGTTCGATATAGTTTGATAGATTATGTTATGCTAGTTAATAGCATGAATAAGCTATACTTATAATAATCATATCAACTAAATTCACAAATAACCAAAAAAGAAGAGAGATCGTAATTTCATACCTTGTTGTACAACATGATCTAGAAAGTGGATTTATTCTTAAGTTGCCATTCATCTCATAGTTTTTATTAATTTCAGTTCACTAATTTAGTTGTAGTTAAATCATCATCCGGATTTTGGTTTAATCTGATTGAATATAATTGAAATTACTTATTTCCCTGCGGATCGACTCGTATTCGTCACGTACTAACAATTGTACGCCATGCGCTTGTGGTTTATTACACTTCACGACGGTGTTCTAATTCATAGAATATTCGTCATCGAACAAGTTTTTGGTGTCGTTGCCAGGGATTGAATTTAATTGTGATTTTATTCTTCGAATTAATTTTCTTTGTTGTTTTTCTTTCTTAAAAAAAGTAAGTGTTATTGCATCTTGTTGTTTTTCACCTTATTGTCATGTTCATTTTCATTTTTGTTCATTTTGTCTTTGTGTTTAGTCATCTTAAAGTTAAAAAAAAAAAGGTTGCACTTTATATATTTCATCATTCCCACTGTCAATTTTGCACTGATCATTACACCTTGCATTTGAATTTGTGTTCTCTGTTTTTCCATCCGTGTTTGCATTACTATATTTGTGTGTCTTGCATTTAAAATAAAAATAAAAATAAACACTTGCCTTTTGTTTTCCATTTTCTTTCATTTCCATTCAATTTATTTCCCTTTTTATTCATTTTTTTCCTTCCAATCTTCTGCAAATCTCTTTCCTTTTTTTACAAATAATAAAAAACACCAATTTACTGCTTTCCTTTTTCTTGTCCTCCTATATTTTCTGAATGTCTTCTGTTCATAATCCGTTATAAACCAACACCAATTTACTTTATTCCTAATAACATTACATAATCCCGCACCTTTCTCCATCCTCTCACCAGAACTGTGACAAAAGCACAACCATCCCCTATTCTTAGCAAACAAGACCCCCTCCGTCTAAATCAACCTCACAGTCCACCTTCCTCAATATCACCAAACCAGCATCACCAATTAGCCACTTTCATCACAAACTAAAAGCATTGCGGCAACCAGTTTCATCTCTCATCAACCCCCAAACCATCTTCATCTACTGCCACAACTGCCTGATCACTAGCGTGAACACCAACTGAAACAATTTCCGACCATCCTCCACCCCATACTATCACACTTCACCAACCACAGTTCTTCAACAATCTCCTTCACCACAAACCCTCCCACAGTTTTCATTCCTTGTAGCACCTTCTTCTCCTCTCATTCAGACATCTACAATTCCAACCATCTTGCGGCAGCCCCCCATAACCTACCAACAACCTCCCTGAATCATCAGTTCAGTCACATTCCCCTTTCCCTTCACAAATCTTAACTACTTTTTTTAGCAAATAGTCATCCGATTACCCAATCCCTTCATCAGATCTGACAAACATCCTTTGACCAACTCATTCGCGCACAATCAGCATTAACCAAAATCTTCACAACCCGAAACTCCCTCCTCAACCACTGTCAACTGCTCCATCGTCACACCTGAACTGTGTCAAAACCATATCCGAACAAACCCCAATCGTTCATACTCGCATTCAAAGTCCACGCAAAACACCATACAAAAACTCAATTACCCAGTTCACCATCTGCACCAGCACCAAACCATACCCTTCCTTACCAATCATCCACACCTTCAGCAAATTACTACATCTCCACCACCTTACCCCCTCGAAAATTCAACGCAGCAGAACCGAATCCCCCCCCCCCCAAATCCTTCGCTCTAAACAATCACCAAAACCCTGTCATCACCAATTTCTGCACCGCAACCAACATCTGCCTCACCTACCATCTCTATCAACCCCAAACAAGATCTGCTCCCTCAAGTCAACCAAAAGTAAGCCCATGCTCCGATCAGCACACACCATCTACAGCAACTCCAACACGTCCCCAAAACGAACGAGATTAGCACGCTTCCACCCAAAACTCCATGTAATCACAGACTGAAATCGCCCCCTTTCCTTCAGCTCCGAACCCCCAAATTCACACAATCCAAACCGTACAATCCTTCGAAAAACCTCATCAACCCCGGACAATCCATTTTCATGCAAACAAGCATCTCGCAACTCAGCACCAGATCTGAACGCGTCACCTAAATCACCATCTTCTCGATCGCCAACCAAACCCGCCACCCAATTTCGAAAAGCTAAGTCAAACAACCTAGCGTAATCCCCAAACGAAATTACATAAGCAAAAACTAAGTACCAGTATTAGTTCAACTGATCAGAAAACCCAAACCCAAATTGATCGATTTCGAAAAAAATAAAGGGCTTGATTTTTAATTGTTTAGCGTTTGTGTTGGAATTTTTTTATATGAAAGAAATAAATAATGGGTGAGTTTCGTTGAGCGTTATAGAGTGGATATTTTTTTCTGATTTGTTGATTTTATTGGATGCTTTGGTGAGTGTTGTTTTTGGAAAGGGATGATACAATAAGTCATTGACTGACGGGTTGTTATGTTTGGTAAGCTTTTTTAATTTTCATTGGTTGAGTGGAAGTTATTAACACTGCGTTGGAGTGATTTTAAGAAGCAAGTGAGAAGCGTCTGAATCCTCATTTAAGAAGAGGGTTAACTTTGGCTTATTTAAACACGTGAGGTACCATCACGAGTGACCAAGTGCTCAACTCGACCTCATTTTCTTTTTTCTATGCAACTTAGTTGTTTTCTTTTGAGCCTAGTTATTTATTTATTTATTTGTTTTGGATTCACTATTTTTCTTTCTCATTGAGCTTAGTTCTTTTGATTTATCTTTTCTTAGCTTAGTTTATTTTTGTAGTTTTTTTTACTACTATTTAGTTTTTTCTGTCATTAAAAAAAAGGAAGGAAACAAACAAAATTCCAATAAATCAAAGGCCACAAGTGAGAAAGAAGTCAAGCAAATTGCAGAAGTCAGATTGTTGGAGCGATTGCACACCAAGTGGGGTGTGAACGCGCTAACGCTACTCAGTTGCGTTGGACGGACTGTTAATCAAAGTGTGACTTTTCTAAATTCTACAAGGCCTGCTGCTGCTTGAAAAATATATAAAAAATCTATTTGTAAATATTTTGTGCACGTGTTGCGGCTTGCTTGTAAATTTTTTAATTCTTTATTTTCTTATTCTGTGACTGTTCTGTGATCGATTATTCTGTCTGTTGATGCGTGGCTGGAAAATTTAAAAGGAACGTGGGGTAAAGTGAAAATTTTGTTTTTGAAAAAAATTATTTTTGAAATCGAATCGAGGATTCCCCAAAGCTCATAGGACAAAATCGTTAAATTGACAATTTGGATTGATACTCTCTTAGGTGTTTAGGGAACGGTAGAGTCTAAAACTCAAACAGGCTCTTAAACCTTCAGTTGTGTTTCTACGGTGATTCGTGGCACACAAATAACCCCTATCCGAACCCGGCCTAGACTTGTATTCATATAGCCCGAATTTGTTAATTTTAACAATTTTTTTAAGAGCTTCTTAAAAATGTCCCAATTTCCTTATTTCTATGGATTTTGCGATAGTTGTGAAAATCAACATAATCCATATAATTTTACACCAAATTCATATGGATATTTTAACAACAACTATTGTACAAATAATTTTGATTTTACTCCACCAACTTTTGAAAATTTTCAAAATAATCCTGATTTTGCACTACAAAATTTTCAAAATAACGGTCAACTCTCAAGTCTTGAAATAAGTGTTCAAGCTCTAGTTGAAGAAAGTCAAAGATTTAATGAATCAAGTCAAAGAGTAATTGAGTTAATGTGTAACAATTCAAGTCAAAGTTTTCAAAATAATCAAAATTTGAATCCACTTCCAAATTCAAAAGATTTGGATTATAACCCTTGCCAAATCAATTTCGAACTGCAAAATGAATTTCAAATTCAAATTGAAAATGTTAATCACTTTTCAAAGGATTTTGGAAATGGGAACAATTTTAGTTGTGGTGCTACTGAAAATTTTATTCTCAACAATTTCAAATTGAAAATTCTCATTTAAATAATTATGAATTTGATTTTGCTGAGAAAACGAACGAAATTGACGACTACTTAAAGTTTCGTGAGAAACAAAATCAAAACCAAACGTGTGATGATTCGAATAAAAATCCACCTTTGCCCACAGTCGATGATTTTCAACTAACAACTTTTGAAATTGATGAAAATCTTAATGAAGTTGTTGAAATCTCTATAATTGATTTGAATTCAAATTCTCTTGAAAACAAAGACGTCAATCTTCAATTTGATCTTCCTCTTTCAGGTTCTGAAAATTTTGAAAATTTAGCAACTTTAGATTGTCAACATAACAAAAATGATGAAGTTGTTAACAACTGTTTAGGTGAGGACGACTTTGATGAGTGAAAACTTCTTGAACTGATTGACGATAATGTTGTTGGGTCTGAAACTAAAAATGAAAAATTTGAAAACTTTGAAATTCTTAAGGTTGAAAGTAACTGAACTACTAAATGTGATCTTGAACACAATGACGATTTTTCAAAAACTGTTAAAACTCCTTGCAACTTAATTGTTTCAAATGAACCTCACCGTGATCACTTATTTTTCAATGATAAATTTCTATGGTATATGAACTCTTTCTGGAATAACATTGTTTTTGAGGAAACACGATTTCGAAATTTACTGAAAATTCAATTGTTTGGTTTTAACTTTAGGTTTATGAATGAACCTTTAGTCAACAAAATTGCGTTTATCAAAGCAAAACTGAAAAATATTTCTCAAAACAAGTGTAGGGGTGAGTACGATGCACACGTCTCTCAATTTATACATCATTTGAACAAATCAAACTTTGTTTTTGAAACTTTTACTAAACCCTGACTCAGTGACCTCTCTATAGTTGCTATAGAAATTCAATTTGATTTTAGGATCAATTGTAAGCTCAACATTTTAAAATTAGCAAATCAAACTTTTGAAAAACCCAATTTTTTTTCAAATCTAAAACGTAATATAAAATCCCTTATGATTTGGTTTTCTGTGCTTAAGCTGTTTCTCATAATCTTAATGAGGCTGATCCATTGGTCCATCATGGACCGGTTCATCTATTCGATGACTGCATATTTTCTGCACGCACATTTGGTAAGTCGCACTAACCCTCTTTTGTACATATGTAAATATTTCTCTTTCGTTCGCTCATTTTTCATGCATTAATTGTGGAGACACAGTCGAAATCAAGAGTGGGGGAGTCTCATTTTCATTTTGTTTTGCATAGTTTGAGTTTTCACCTTTTTCCTTTTTCTTTTTGCATTTTTTTTCCTTCTTCTTAGAAGAAAAAGAATTTTGCATTTCTATCTACTTTTAAATAAGACATGATGGAGTTAGCATACAATTTTGGTCGTTCAATTAAAACATTTGGAGATTTACTTCTCTTAGCTGATAATGAAAGAAAAGTTTGAATTATGAGCAAATTTGGTGTAACTGGTTTATTGGGAAATTCGTAGGTGATGAGTATGAAATGTTTTCTAAATTGTAATCCGATTAAATGAATGGTTGATTAAGACTACTTATGATAACATTTTAGATCTTTAAGTGAAGTTGTGCTAAGATATTCTCGCTTAACTCTCTGTCTCTCTCTTATGTGAAAAAAAGAGAAGAAAAAAAAAAGAATGTGTACATATATAATAATAATCCAAGGGTATCCAACATTGCTAGTACATCTCGCATTGGTGTGCAAACCCGTCAAGCTCTTTCCGACATCTTGTTGACAAAGTCAGCGTCGGTATATCTTGGTCTCATTTTATGATTTGGACACCTAAGGATTACCGACATCTTATTGACAAAGTCAGCGTCGGTCTGCACAATCTGCCAAGCTCTGTCCCAAACTCTCATAGGTGGTATACCTTGGTCTTTTCGGTTAGGTGTTTGTAAATAGTAATAATGTAAATATTTTGTAATAAAGAGAGAGTAAGCACTTGAAATCCAAGCACACTCTTCAGTTATTCGACCTAACTTGATAACAAAAAGGAAGTTGAGATGCCGTTTTATGATTGTTGATATCATTTATAGAATTCACTTCATATTTGCACCATGTTTCTACCAAAACAACTGGCCAAGCTGGAGGAGCTTGTGACGATAACATGACTTTTGTTTGAAGTTTTGATTAGTAACGGACTCAAATTTCATAGTGACGACCCAAATTTGTGTTAACTCATTCGTGTAATATTTAAAAGTAAATTATCCATTTGTAAATATTCCTTTAAAAACGCTTGCATTCACATTGTAAATATTTTCGAAATTTGCATTTTGTACATACTTTTTGCTTTTGGATTTTGTGGATAGTATCCGCTGAAAACCCTCACGAGACAACACTCGTCCTACTGGGGTCACCCAGAGATTTAACGGGTTGTTGCATAGGCTTAATGCAATCGTGCTCCCTATGAAAACAGATTTATCTTATTTTATTTTATTTTATTTGAGGACGAATAAAAAGATAAGTGTGAGGGTATTTGATATACACGTAAATGTGTATATTTTATCTGCTTATTTATCTTGTTTTCTCTTAAAAATAATCGATACTGTGTATTTATAGTTGTGTTTTTAGGTTTTTTAAGATGAATGGAATTGATGCACTTAATTGTTGAAAAGCTTGAAGAATTGATGTAAGAAGAGTGTTGATTTTAAGAACTAGATTAAAGCTTGAAGAAATGTTGTTGTTCAACCAACTTCTACCGCATATTTTAAAGATTCAATGCCTTTTCATAAAAAATAGCTTGTCGCAGATGTTATGGAGTTCCTATTCATGCTCAAAACAGTTGGAGTTGATGCCATTTGATGTCTGCAAGCTATGACACTTGCAAATCCATTCTTGCGTTTTCGCATTTAGCTAGTTAGTTTATGTGTTATTTTGAAAAAGAGATTTTGTCCCACATGGTGTAATAGACCGCTTACTCTTGGCCTGGGCAAGTATAAAAACACTTGTATTTAGTTCATTTGGATTCATTCAATCTTAGGTTTTATTCTGTAATTCTTTGCTTGGAATAAAATTCTTCTTCCCTGTTCTCTTTAGTTTTAGTTTTTTATTTACATGTTATTTTATTTTCTACAAGTAGATTAGATTGTCCTTTATTTTATTTTTATTCTATTTTTCTCTTGTTTTTTGTATAATGTTGCAATTTACGTTCATTGTTAGAATAATAAACATGGAAGGCTCTTCCTCAAAAAAAAAAAAAAACATGGAAGGCTAATCCCTTTCAACTTAGGGGCAATGAAGCTCTCTTGATTATGTAGTTGCAACATAATTTATTTGTTCATTCTCTCTTTTTGTGCTTCATGTCATGTTGATGTCATGGTGGTCAGGTGGAGATTGAAATCAAAATTTTGATGGTCTATAGTTCTAATTAATAGTTCATACGTCATGCTTAAAGTAAATTTCAATTTCAACTTGTTCATTTTTCATTAGATCTAGTAAGGTGATTTAGCGGGTATGATATAGTTTGATAATTTATGTTATGCAAGTTAATAGCATGAATAAGCTATACTTATAATAATCATATCAACTAAATTCACAAATGACCAAAAAAGAAGAGAGATCGTAATTTCATAACTTGTTGTACTACATGATTTATAAAGTGGATTAATTCTTAAGTTGTCATTTATCTCATAGTTTTTATTAATTTTAGTTCACTATTTTAGTTGTAGTTAAATCATCATCCGAATTTTGGTTTAATTTGATTGAATATAATTGAAATTACTTCTTTCCCTATGGATCGACTCGTATTTGCCACGTACTAACAATTGTATGCCGTGCGCTTGCGGTTTATAACACTTCACGATGGTGTTCTAATTCATAGAGTACTCGTCATCGGACAATCATCTGATGCCCTATCCGAGACCACACTAACAACGAGTATTACCGAGTCTACTAACGTAGAGAATAATGCTACTTAGAAGCGACCATCCGCAAGTTTTGGCTTAAATGAATGTCGAATATATCGATTGAGTGCTCAAGTTTGTTTCCTATGAGGATCGACATACCCAATCCTGGTTTAACACAAAGCTACAATGGCAAAGGATCTATTAAAAAAAATGTTGACGGCAAAATATGTCGTAAACACCCAAGATCCTTAATTACTTAAGAATTATAGTTTCGCATGGAAATGTATATGCGGAAAGCAGTAGCACAAAAGATTTATAATGGTTTGGTCTCGTGAGGGGCCTATGCCCATTTTGGAAGAGTCGCTGATATTTTATTAACAATGAAGAGTTACAAGCTTGGGACTATTACATGACATCCCTTTACAAATATTTCTAAGTAATTTGAGGACATAATTGTCATATATAAGTATTAGGGAAAAAAAATTCTCAAAGCATGGATGCTATTAAAGAGGTCACTTGGAGCTCTCAAGAGATGTCGAATCAACCAATTTCCAACCACTTTGAAGTGTAAGCTTGGGGGTATTTAGTGGAGATCATGGGGTGCGAAATTCGTACCCCGTGGGGAACATTGAATTCAAGGGAGGCGAGGCTAGAGGTCCGAGATACAGGGATTCGAGATGATGGGCACGGCGCAGTTTTGAGGAGCTGTGAGGCTCTGGCTCATATGATCTTTTCCCGCCTTGTCACCTTAGCTTCTTGGCAACACCTCGGGTTATAACATCATGCGATGTGTTGAGTCAAGCGTGTCTTGTGTACTTTTGGGAACCGGACCAAAAGGTCGGTTAACATTTACCCCCCCCCCCCAAAGTACGCCTTGTCTTGACATGATGTGCTTTGAGTTGGAATCAATATTTTGTTGAACCGTTGAATTTCTGTAAGCTCATGAAAATAGACGTTAGTTATCGACTCTCGTTTACATCGTAACATTAAATTTTTTGCCGGTACGATGTTGTGTATACGTTATTGCGCACGCATGTGTATATTGAATTCATGCCCACGTATTTATATTTTTTTTTTGAAAATTGGTTCACTTTATTTCTATAAAACGGTACAAAAGACAATTAGCATACTAACCGTTACAATATAAAAGAGAAAAGAAACTGAAAATACAAGTAACTATATAAACAAAGCAACAAAGATCCGACCCATGATGAGACCACCATCCTATTTTAAGTTCAAACTCACCGCATTAAACCCAAGCTAACTTCCCTTAAACAACAATAGTCATCTTCATGCAAAATTCTTAACATATCTGATCACCAGCCAACTCATTCATCTAATCTAAAATGACACTAAAGCAGCCCTTACACAAATAGATAGCACCTATAATGAAATCCCAAAAAAATATTCAATTCCAGCACTAAGTTTGGTTGATGATTCATAAACAACTATGAATCAATCTTAATACCAGATTCGACAATATAAACTGTAGATTTCATATAAACAAGTATCCAAGTGCCATCAACTATCTTATAAAACTGTAACCTACATCTTCACGGTTATGCTTTATGCATCATTATAAACTGATAGCAAGCCAGTTCTTGATCATCATCAAGATGCTTCTACTATGTAAAATGCATATCATCATGCAGTATTCCATGTAGTAAAGGACTAGATATTTTAAGCAAGAATTGGAACTGGTTCGAACAGTAGGACCTTCAAAGCATAAATTCAGACTACTCCAGCATATAACTTGAATCAAATCCACATTGTTAATACAATTGGCACACATTAAATCACCACATTTAACAAAAACACTTCAGAACTGGTAATCATAGAAGGATTCAAGCTTTCACGTGATATCATAAACGGGTACACTAATATCCCAAAAAAAGTAAATGAACATGATCATCAAATACCAATTCCAATGTTCTGAACATGATTAATCCCCAATAAAACTAACTGTATATAACAAATCTGGATTTCCCCAAAACCGGATGAAACCTTCTACACTGATATATATATATATATATATATATATATATATATACATGAATTAAATCATTTCCATCCAACTCTTAAGCCCTTCAAGAAGAACAGAATCCGGGTATTGAGGAAAAAAACCATACTAAATTGCTGGAGACCATGAAGGCCAACTACTGCACTCAATTTTTAGTCGCGTATAAAAAATACTGTAATCATTAAATATCAGATCTAAAAGAAAATGTAAACCGCAGATTGCAATCCAAGTCATCAACCAAATCAAACAATACACAAAAATCAATTGAAATCGATATTGTTCAACCAACTAAATGATTATTTGGAGAAATTTGGAACTGAAGCTATATCAATTGCGCCGGAAATGCCGAAACCCAAATCCACAAAGGCTTGATCATCCAAAGTCGAGAAAATCAGATCCAACGAGTTAGGGAAGATCGATTGAAGGCTGCTTGAACTGGACCGCGATTCTAGAAACACGAGCGCTTTGCTTCAGATCTCAAACCTAGATCCGACATTTGATTTGTAAAAATAAAATAAAATTCAAGTGGCTTATCAATGGTTTACGAGATGTAAATACGCTAAAGGTTAACAAGAAGAAATCGAATTGAAAAGAGATGAAATAAGAGATAGAAGACTCACACACAGCGAAATAAAACGAAATGAAGTTCGTTTGTCGCCATTAACGAGCCTTTTTATATAAGTATACATAAGCATATAAAAAACATGATTTTTATTACTTATTTATTATATATATACATAGATATATATTAACTCGTGCCCCGAGTTTGGGATACGAGAATTTCGTATCCCAAACAGGGATACAAGTTCTCGTACCCCGGTAGGGTATGAAATCTCGTACCCCACTGGGGTGCGAGAGTTTGAGTCCTGTCATGGAACATAAGGAGTCAACGGGCTAAGCCCTCTTCTACCCTTCCCTCTATAAATCCCTCTTCCTCTCCCCCTTCATTTTTTCCTCTACTTCTACCTTTCAGACTTGCATTCGAAAGTACAAAACCAAAGCTCGAAATTTTTTTTGACTACGCAGGTGGGCTTTGAAAACAATTCTCAATGTACATCTTCATCGGCGAGTTTAGTCATGGCGCTCTCGTGGACCTCAGACCGGGTTGACGTTGGCCGTGCTCCTTGACTTTGAATTGGAGTTTCAAGAAGCTTGACACCAAGCTTCAACTCACGGTCGAGATCAACTCTTGAGTCTTTGGCTCGAGCTAATCGAGTATGCTGGAGCTTGAGATGGGAGGAGAAGAAGAGTCGCGAAAGGAAGAGTTCCGAGGAAAGGAAAAGGATGGGAATTGAGGATTTCGTGTTGGGTGAAGGGACACGGAGTAGCATATTGGGGGAATCTAGAAGTCGAGTCCCGAGGTAAGGAGAGTTTTGTATTCCCCTTAGTTAGGGATACGAAAAATCGTGCCTTCGGGAGGCACAGAGTTTTGTATCCCTGTGGGGCACAAAACTCTGTATCCCCAGTGGGGTACGAAGTTTCATATCCCTAGAGGGATATGAAACTCCATATCCCCTATGGGATACGAAGTTTCGTACCCCTAGGGAGGATAGTAACTTTGTATCCCCATGAGGATACGAAGTTCCATACCCCATACCGGGATACGAAGCCCTCGACCTAGCCTCGAGTTTTTCCGACTCTCTTTCACACGTCGCGCGTTTTCTCTCTAAGACCCCAAAGTTCCGACTTTCTATCTGGAGATCCACATTGTACCCATAACGTTCACATGACTATACTGACGCCTATGTTAACTGCTATTTGACTGATAATTTTGCATGGGTCATAGTTGTAGAACATATAAATGGATTGTGACTGAAATATCATACTATAAGACATGCTTTGCCAATTTTAATCATAATGTTGTCGCGGTTTAATGTGAATCCGGTGACATTGGTTGGCTACGATGATGGTTACAGTCTCAGGGACTTGTGGTCGTCGTCATGGCTCAAGTTTGTAAACTATAAACCATATTACTCTGACACTGCACAACGCTACACGCACATGTTAGTTTGCACTAACACAAGGGGTACAGGTTATACAACTGCCATCTCTAACGCTGGTATGTTGGAAGTATAGCTCAAAATGAAGACAATGTCTATGAAAAAGCAGGCTTCGGACGCCATGGCTTCTTTGCCTTCATCACACACATCTGATTCAACTAGAATTTCTAGCTTGGAGTGCGGCGAGCTTGAGTCTTCCAGAAGGTCCACTCCTTCTCAAGAGATAGGTTTGCCGGGATCATCTAATCATGGGGAGCAGCCAGAAGGACAACACTCCCCGGTTGTGCATAAGGAGGTAGAGCATGTGGATATCGTTAAGGGAAACTCGCTGGTGGCGCCGGATATGTTGGCGGACGCAACTATACTTGAAAATCTGCCTAATTCGGTGCCATCACGAATGGATGCAATGATGGTAAGGTGCATGGCATTGCAGTTCCGCATTCTCGAAGGATATGTTCTCATGCTCGGAAAGGATGGCAAGGCCCACGCACCACCGGAGGGGTACACTGCTGGAATGGGTAGGTTTGTAGTACTGGGTGTGTGCCTTTGGCCAGCAACTTTATTAGGGATATGCTGCACTACTTTCTTCTTACGCCATCATAGCTTAATCCGAATGCGTACGCTTCTCTTTTAGGTACTTACATTCTCTACAGGGAGCATCTGCAGCTAGAACCCACCGGAAAGGACATCCGGTATTTGTTTTAGTTGAAGAGGAGAGAAAATATCTCGCCGTCTCTTTGTTTCCTGGAAGCTTCCCCCAACACCAAGTTTTTTGTTAGGAAATGGCCTAAGCTAACCATATAGAAGTATTACTGGTTCTTCGTGCACTGTCTCTCTAGATTCGTGAGGAGATGGTTGGAAGGAAGTAAGCAATCTACTTTGCATTTATTGTGAAACTCGCGGGTTTGGTGACTCTTTCTTGACTTTGTTTTTTCATATTGCAGGAAATCCTGAGGCGACCATTGGCGTTGAGTACCAACGACATCTTTAGACCTTATTAGTAATTCCGGTTGGAACATGTTCCACCGAGAACGTTCTAAGTCAAGACCATCTCCATCGTACAAGGCTGCTCCCAGGCGATTGAGCGATAATTAGACCAGCGGATGCCGAAAAAGAGGCAGGTTCCTCGAATTAGAAAAGAAATATGCCCCCTGCTGGGCCTAAGCCGCACAAAGCCGCGAAACTCAAAAGGAAAGTGGAGGGGGTGAGGTTGGCGATGAGGAGGAAGTTGCAAGGGGCGAGGGACCGTCGACCGCTCATGTTCTGCCTATGATAGAAGAGGCTCGGATGGAAATGTCGACTAGGCCGCAGTCCCCAGCGACTCCCTCTAAGGTTGCCACCTCGCTCGAGGAAGAGGGCCTGTTCGAATCACTTAATAAACTTCCGCTAGAACCATTTTCCTGGCCAGCGCCACATTTATGGAAGAACTATCTTTAGCTATGGGGGAGATCACTTGTTCGAGCGGACCGTTATCTGGTCTATTGAGATAACACTTAGGACTCACACACTCATTAACCCTGCATGACACAACATTTGTTTGTATGTGTAGAGTACCTGACTCTAAACTGTTCCTTTGGCAGGTGATTTGGCAAGAGGATGAGGAGGACGAGAGTATGGGTACGAAGGTCGTCGACCCTCGAGGAACACTTTTCTTGATGGCTTTAGAAGAGAGACCAGCTTGTTCGGTGACTCTTCGCCTTCACATAATCATGGTATCGAACATCGTCACAGGTACCAACCCCGACAGTCTTCGACTCCTCTACCTCTGATTCGATCATCTGGGACAGACTCTAAGTTCAACACAGCGGGATCCAGACGTTCCTCATTGACAGAAGCCCTGTACATTGCAGCTTTGGCTCCCATTTATGCCCCATAAGGAAAGAGTTGGAGTCGAGTCATCAGAAGAAGGAGTTGGTGAAGAAGAAAAAGCAGGATCTGACATTGCCCGAGATTCGAGAGATTTCCGATAAGGGGAGGAAAGCACTGTTTAAGCAAAAGTTCCTCCAACACTGTAAAAACCCGCCCAGAATGGGCCAAAAGTTCAACCCAGAAAAGGCCCATTGAAACTTAGAACGATTCTAAATGGGTCGTTGGTTCCTGTAAGGATTACATTTGCATAAACAATATAAACATATACTTCAAATGGAATTGTCACATAGTGGAAGGGAAAATATAATACTAAAATAAGATGTATCACTTATTTAAAAATCATAGAAATACAACAATCAAAGTTACATATATTCAATGGGTACATCAAATAATTCATTCCAACAAGCTTCCAAAAGAAGTAAAGGAATAACTACTAATAATAGCATAACAGTTTCGTCTTCTTCTTCAGCTCCAGCCATGACTCCGTCCATGGCTTTTACCCCATCTACTGACCTGTTGGATATGTTAAGAAAAGGGATTAGAACATAAAGTTCTGTGCGACAGAAATATGGTGCTACTTAATGTCCATACCCCATATTTTTAGCAGGTTACATATGTCAAGGTATGTCTACGAAGCACACAACATTCAGACAAACACCAAGTATCTAACCAATGGGGTATATATCCGAGTCAATCGCCCATCAGTGTTTTCAGGTTAATGACCCAATGAGGTGGGCATTCTCGGTCACTTATGACCCTATTAAAGGTGGATTCTTATGATCCATTATAACCCTGAGGCGGACCCTAAGCCCCTTAAGACCCCGTCCTAATACGTTAACGTTCTTAAGTCTATACTTTCACTTGTAATATGAGAAGTAGTATTACGAATGTTGATACTTAACTAATATTACGGTAGGACATCTATGTCGCTTAAGACTTCCCTTAGACAGTTGGTTAGCATGAAATGGCCATATATCTTTCATATACCAATTTTGTCCCTAGTTGAGCCCTTACAAGCCGCTAGAGGAATTGGCATCCCTGTGAACTACCCTACTCCATTACCATTTTATTCCTAACCACTTTTAGAGAAGGAGGACCCAAAGACTTACTTCAAATCTAATAACGGTGGGTCCCATGACTTTGGTTCCTCTCCAAGGAATTAAAATTTAGAGGGATCCTAGTCCCAACTACTTAAGACCCAAATTAGATAAGAAGAGAGTCAACCACTAAAGACCTTCTCAAGGTGTAGTAATCCTGCCTATTTTCACGCACAATAAACTTATATATATATATATATATATAGTTATATACATACACACTAGACCTTTCACATTAAATTATACCTGTAGATGCTGGATATGTCGGACGGTTCTTAGCAGGCTTCTACTACAAGTTGGTTTGACCTTGTGTCTTGTGTAGTTAGTTTGAATGGTTCATGACACCCATACATCTCACGTTAGTTAGTCCTACTTGTGGTTGTTGGATTTGCCGATCGGTTCTGAGCAGACTTATACCACAAATGGCAACTAACCTCATGTCTGTGTATCATTGTTTATATATATAAAAAACCATTCTATATGCACACATAAGCAATCAATATATATTTATATATGGTGACATTTCAAATTCAATTCTTTTCCTAATCGCATTTATTACGTTAATTATGTTGATTACATTATATTAAAATAATAATAATAACAACGCATAACAACGTTAAATACTCATATGAACAAGGAAATGCTCTAACGAGGTGGCAATTGTCAATTTGTCCAAATAAAGGTATGCAAGTTTATTTTTCCATATCTTTACCGCAATAATTTAGGCATGATGATATAATAACATATAGCAGTGAACGGAAATATAGATACATATAAATCTCAGCTTGCATCATAGGCTTGTTGGAATGATTTCAATACTTGATTAAAAATAGAGTATAACTTACACATATAATATATACATGTATGTTTATATGTTCCACTTTGTCTAATTCACCCCTTTTTGGTGTTATGCACATAAAAACGTTTACATTTGACATATTTCAGGTCTGAATACGTTTGGATCCAAAATAGAATCCAAACCTAATCAAATCATGAAATAATCAAATTTAAATCCTTTTAGGTTAAAGTTAAATGTTTGATAAAGATGGATTACACAAAGTAGAAATGATGATAGCAACAATCTTTTTCATCCTTAATCAAATATAAAAATCAAAAATCCACATAACCCAAATAACATGATAATTCTTACGCAAGTATAAGATAGGTGATTTTGGGGTTTTAATATTCATATTATTGATTTCCAAATCCTCTTAGACATAGTTATCAACATGATAATCTAATAAAAATATGAGTATGCCTAAGTACACGACATTCCACTAACACATCTAGGGAAGGACAAAGAGGAATCTATAGTAGATCTAGATCTGTGCTTAATCTTTGCGGCAAACGTGCTCCAACAATCCTTCTAATATATATACAAGAAACATGTATTAGAATCTTATATATATTTATACCAAATTCTAGAATACTAAACCTATATAAATTAGAATAGAGAGAAGTCAATAATAAAGGCTGGAAGAATATAAGAAATCCTTAACCTTTTTTTCTTCTTCCGGAATTTAGTAATGGAAGAGAGGCCGCATGGAGGCAGGGATAAGAGAATGGCAAGGGTTTTATAGTGTGATATTAGGGTTTATATATGGTTGCCCATGTGAGCGTCGACCGTTGGATTATTCAGATTTAATCTAGGCCTTTTGTTTATGTATATCCCTCCTAGAAAACTAACCACATAGAATCATTGGGCTATTCTGTGATGTCCGTTAATGTCACTCATAATGGGAATGCATTAAGTTTCATGAAGCATTATAGGTAAATAAGCACAGGATAGTACAAGACAGATATATAAAATAACCATGGAATAAGAACTTTATTTATTATAAGATACCGTGGTCCAAAAACGTCACATGTATGAAACATAAAAGCCCCTTACAACATAAAAGTTACTGTCTTGTACTTCAAAAATATCAGAGTACATAAAAGAAGTAAAACTCCCCAAGAAGAAAATATAGCCATAGCAACAAGGATAGGCGCTTGAGCCATACATATCAGCAGCTCCAGCAACATAAGCAGAATCACGGTCAAGCCAGAGTGTTTCCTTCCTGAGAACCTATTGGGGGAGGGGAAGGCGGAAGGAGGGGGGAAGCGGAAGAAAGAAGGAGAAACAAAAAGGGTCTGACATAAAGTCTGGCGAGTCTAGTTACTTTTAGCAAGTAAATAAATAAAAGTAGCATGATAGACATATAAAGTAGATAAGAGATCACTACATAGATGACAGGTGTGACAAGGTAGACAGGATAAGGAGTATATGCTTCCCTAATGATTACTCTGCATTATTACTAGTATAACTAGAATGAGATGATCCCTTACACTTCAAGGTGATAGACTTGGGCATACGTCCAAACATACCTTAACTACTACCCTAATCGATCGGCTCCCTACTCCGTAGATACTTTGTGCCGGCCCCATGGTAGGATGTATCACGTCCTAAAGTGGCAACCCCTCACTGATATGCACAGCCCCATATCTACAGGTGTCATGATCGTCTTATCCCCCTCTGCCCGGCTTATGCATGCACATGGCCCGGTCAGTTTGTGCGGCCCACACCATCCTCCAACTTTGGATCTCTTACAATCAGTCAGTAAGCTTACCTCCTCTCCGCCTAGTACAGAGTACTTTGTTTGATACCTACTCCGGGTTACTAACTGAAACGGGCCCCACACAATATGATACAAGCTCTCCCTTTTGTCTTGTATCCCCCACTAGGTTTTCACGGACTATGTATACCACAAGGTATCTTTAATTACCTAGCCCTGTTCATTTTGCAAGTTATGCTTACCCTAAAAGGCGTCTTTAACTACATAACTTTTATAATTTTCACTGGTTATGTATACCACTAGGTGTCTTTAATTACATAACCTTATTGGGTTAAGTTCGTGGGCCTATATGTAAATATTACCCACCCCCTCAGATTTACTTAACCCACCCACAGTCCAACCAATTTTACTTAACACTAACTAAAGTTCAAAATCATACAATCCCTATGGATTAAATTAGGTTAAGTAGTCCAATTCGTTAACATGTCCATTTATCGTTCATAATAGGCTAGACCTCCCACATTAGGCCTACAACTTGTGGATGTTGGATATGCCTGTCGGGTCCGGGCAGACTTCTTCCATAAGTTGGGCCTAACCTCATGTCATAGCCCGATTCGTATTTGCGCACTTAGACCTCCCACATTAGGTTCAACATTAGTGGCTGCTGGATAAGCCGGTCGGGTCCGAGCAGACTTCCACCACTAATGCAACCTAACCTCGTGTCATAAGTGCAATTACAAGTTCTAATTATAGACGTTTCATTCTTATCAAATTCTTACCTATGACTTTATAGGTCCCTTTTTCCCAATAGTTTGATTTATATGCCCAACGATGTTTATATTCAAATTATGTCCATATTAACCATTTTTCCCCCCATTCACTAACTAGCACACTCATAAAATTGGTGGCATGCCTAGGCTAGATAATAGCCTAGTCATAAGCGATAAAAGGGAAAAATTAGGATTGTGACTAAAGTGAATGTTTTAACATAACTTGGCATAAACATAAACTAGCATGGTGATAAGGTGGATATATAAGCATAAAACTGATGAACTTGTGGCAGTCAATTGATTCTTAACATAAGTATGATGTCACAATAAGCATAATTAGATCTAAATTAACAAATTAGATGTCAAACCGGTTTAGATCTAATATGATAGGCACAAAGTGATGAACTAGATCTGATTAACAACTCAAATGTCCACCTAATTTAGATCCAACGGTTTAAAAGTGGATCTACACAAATAAGGTTTAATGTTTACATCATGGCATGTCATAGAAGTAACAATAGATCTACTAAGATAGAGATTTAGATCAATAGTTAAAATAGACCTAGCACAAATCATAGAATGCCACAAAGGTTACAATATATCCAACAAGATAGAGATTTTGATCCAAATCCTAACAAATTCAGAATGTCATATGTTCATGATTTACAATGGATCTGATATAATTTAGGCATATGAACAAATCCAAGTCATATTCTTATCATATTTACTTTTAAATATTCAAATCTAAAAGCAACTAGAAACTCACAGTGTTAGGATTAGAAAATAGAGAAAGAATGGATCTTGAATCTCTAGATTTGATTTGCAAAACTGATAGTTATATAATATAACGGATTCAGTTCAGACACCGACAAAGTTTGGCCACCATGAATTCTTAGTGAAGAAAATAAGAGAAATGACCACGCATATATATAGGTGCCAAACCCTCTGAAACTGACACCCTCCTCAGCCCTAGGGGTGTCGACACCCCTGTGGGTGGGTTGACCCTGGTGTCGACACCCCTTAAGGGGAGTCGACCCAAGTCGACACCCCTCTAGGGGAGTCGATCCCCTAGAGCGGGAAATCTGCCGCCTTTTTTCTTTTTCAAATTCGAATTGTTCTGGATAAGGTGCTGACTCATATCTGACTCCTATATTGCGCATATGTATATATATATATATATATATTATTTCTGCGCGTATACAAACTTAAAACCCTTATAACTTCTGTATACGGTGTCCGTTTTACACAAATCAAATGTCTATCTTAACCAAAATTTCGAGACATACGCAATTGCGCAGTCCATTTTCTTTAATTCTGAATATTAGATTAGTTATTATTTAATTTATCCTCTTTAATGTTTACAAAATTACGGGGTGTTACATTCCTCTACTTAAAGGATTTCGTCCACAAAATCTCCAAGTTGAGAAGAATGCATATCCTACCATCCATCATCCATCTACTCATCCATCAATCACTGGCATCCATTGTCCTTAAAGATTTCTAATGCTTACTCGAATATATGCAAAGGTGTGTGTATATGTCCCAATACTAATGCGAAAATCAGGCAGTTTTTTGATTCAGTTGACCCCTTAACGCAATGTATGTTAGTGTCATGAATCCAATATGTGTGCAAATAATCCTATTATAACACGTACGTTCTATATGTGTGCACACTCATTCATCCAAGTGTAACGTCCATATGCTAACTCATCCGTTTCCATCTATAAAAGAAAAGAAAATGCATACACATCCATATGCAGTATGAGAGTGATTAAGCCAATCTAGTGCCTAATGTGTGTGTACATGCATCCACAGGCAAACACTTGCATCCACTTGCACCCTTCAAACATAACTTGTTTCAAACACATGTTTACATCCATAGGATTCCCATCTAAAGGTTGAAAAATACTATGAATAAGATATACTCAAATGATAGAAACAAGCACTGATAAAACTTTGAAAGAAGAGTTAAGAACATACTATCGAAAAGGAAAGGGTACGAAGCACGAATCTTATCTTCGGTCTCCCAAGTCGCATCCTCTGGGTTATCTCCTCATTGAACCTTTAGCAACTTAATCTCTTTATTGCATATTTTCTTAACTTCTGATCTAAGAATACAGGTAGGGACTCGCCTGACTATCGCTTCCTATTCCACTTTTACTTCTTCCAACACACTCGGTTCAACAATTACTGTGGTGTCATGCAGTCACTTTCGCAGATGGGAAACGTTGAAAACATCATGAACACTAGATAGATTTTCTGGGAGCTTTACTATATAGGCCATTTGGTCAATCCTCTTGGTTATGGGAAATGGTCCCACAAACCTACGGGCTAACTTCCCTACCGATCCGAAGCGAACCACATTCCTCAGAGGTGATACTTTGATAAAAACTAAGTCTTCCACTTCAAATTCGATGTCAGTCCTTCTCTTGGCTGCATAGGACTTCTGCTTATCTTGAGCTGTCTTCATCCGCCATCGAATAAGGTCAATCTTTTAGGACGTTTCTCTAACCATATCTGGTCCAAGTAATAATCTTTCTGTAGATTCCTACCAAACAAGTTGGTGATCTACAGGGTCGTCCGTACAATGCTTTGAAGGGTGCCATGCCGATGCTGGACTGATTGTTGTTTTATAGGAAAACTCTACTAAAGGAAGGTTCTCTTCCCAAGTCCCTCGGAAGTTTAGGATACAAAGCCTCAAAAGATCTTCAAGAATCCTATTCACTCGCTCCATCTGTCCATTGGTCAGAGGATGATCAGCGGTGCTCAAACACGCATGTGTACCTAATGCTTCTTGCAAGATCCTCCAAAATTCCCTAGTAAAGATGGGGTCATGATCGCTTACGATGCTGGAAGGCAACCCGTGAAGACGAACTATCTCACAAACATAAATTGCTTCCAACTAGGATGTGGTCCTCTTACTCTTAACTAGAATAAAGTGAGCTCTTTTAGTGAGTCTATCTACCACAACCCAGATACTGGTGTTGCCTTTCTTCGATCTAGGCAAACCATCTATGAAATCCATAGAGACGCTCTCCCATTTCCATTGAGGAACCTCGAAAGGATGAAGTAATCCACCTGGTTCTTTTCTTCAGCTTTAACTTGCTGGCAAGCTAAACATTGGAAAACAAATTCGGCCACATCTTTCCTTATCCCAACCCAAAAGAAAACCCTCTTTATGTCTCTGTACATCTTATCACCGGCTGGATGAGTGGTCATCTTAGAATGGTGGGCTTTCTCTAGGACTTCCCTTATCAAGCTTCCAGTTTAAGGAACAAAAAGCCTTCCATCTCTTCGCAACCACCCATTTTCAGATCAACAAAATAGGCGGGTGCATTCGTCAGCCCAAAAGGCATCACTAGCCATTCAAAGAAACCGTCCGGAGTTCTAAAAGCAGTCTTATTTATGTTGTCCTCAGCCACCCACAACTGATGGTACCCCATGGCCAAGTCTAACTGAGAAAATACCGAGGCACCAACGAGCTGATCGAATAAATCATCAATCCTCGAATGCGGGTGCCTATTCTTCTTAGTGAGTTTATTCAGCTCTCTATAGTCAACACACAAATGAATCGAACCATCCACCTTAGTCGCGAATACTATTGGAGCACCACATTTAGATATGCTTCGCCTAATGAACCCTTTCTCAAGTAGCTCCCCTACTTTCTTACTCAGCTCCCTCCTTTCCCTCGGAGCCATGTGGCGCACTGGCAATGCAACTGGCTTTGCATTGTCCACCAAATATATACGAAAGTCGATCTCGCGCCTCGGAGGTAAACCCCGAACCTCATCAAAAACATCGGAATAATCACGAAATACTGGAACAGATTGCAAGTCATCGATAGATGCATCAAGAGAATCTATAAAACTAAGCATAATCGACCCTTATAGGTCACAAGAAATCTCGAGGGTCCTCCTATGACAAGTCAGAAGCCTAACAACCCTCTTCTCACAACCCAGAATGGCACCATACTTGGTAAGCCAATCCATTCCTAGAATCAGCCCATAGCCCATAAACCCGAGCACATACATGTCGCATTCAAACTCGACGCCTAACACAGATATTTTCAAACCCTGACAAATAAATGGGCCGAACCACCAATGGGATTTGAAACAGCTATGGGATCCACTACCATACTAATAATTAAGTGCAGAGATTCAACTATAGAACTTGATATAAATGAATGTGAAGCGCCAGAATAAAAAAGTGTTCTAATAGGATGGTTTGAAAGAGAAATTAATCCTTCCATAGAAATTTTTCTACCTCTATTGGGAGCACTAATCGCGAGAGAATGCACCTGCCACCCAGAAGTTCCTGTCCTTTAACCCAGTCCCTGTGATCCTTGTTTCTTCAGGCACTCTTTAGCAAAGTGTTCGACCTCTCCGCAATTAAAGCAAGTGTTCTTCCTTCTCTTAAAGTCTTTGATCAAGTGACCTTCCTTCCCAAAACTGTGACATTTTCTCTTATCTTTGCCTTTGTCATTATTGTCTCCTTTCTTCTGCTATTGTTGCTGTTAC
Organism: Allium sativum; assembly: GCA_030737875.1. Classification (NCBI taxonomy): domain Eukaryota; kingdom Viridiplantae; phylum Streptophyta; class Magnoliopsida; order Asparagales; family Amaryllidaceae; genus Allium; species Allium sativum. The sequence goes on along the minus strand of CM060921.1, from coordinate 128,347,225 downwards.
TGTTGTTGCTGCTCCTTCTTGGGCCACACCTTCCTATTTTGCGATGTCTCCTCAGACTTTGCTTCCTTCTTTTCTCCCTTGTCTTCCTCATGCATTAGGGCCATGTCGACAAGATTTTCAAAAGTGGCCTCCATTGGAATATAGGACATGGCTAACCCATGCAGAGGTTCATTCAACCCTTTAGCAAACCGCAAAGCCCTTTTGTGCGGCGTGTCCACCAACTCTAACCCGAACCTTGCTAGCTGGTTGAATTTGTTCACATACCCTTTCACCATCAAGTTTCCTTGTTTGAGTTCTAAGAATCTCTCCATCTACGTGCTTCTCTCAACTTGGGAAAGAAATTTCATTTCGAACCTCTATCTAAAATCTTCCCAAATTTCCACCGAATGTCCAACTTGGGTGACTTCCCACCAAAATGAGGCTTCATCTTTCAGTAGCCAGGCAGCTAACTGAACCTTTCTTCTATCCTGCACTTCAAAGATTACGAACAAGTCCTCGGCCTCATTGAGCCATTTCCGCACTTCTACGAATGTCTCATTCCCATGGAATGGCTTCCTTCCCATAACACGGAAGTCTTTGCAGATCTTGGCGAAGTTATTTGCTCTTGAAGGGGGAGGAGGAGGAGGAATGACTGGTGCAGATCGTGGGCCTACATGTAAATATTACCCACCCTCTCAGATTTACTTAACCCACCCACTATCCAACCAATTTTACTTAACCCTAACTTAAGTTCGTAATCATACAATCCTTATGGATTAAATTAGGTTAAGTAGTCCAATTCATTACCATGTCCATTTATGGTTCACAATGGGCTAGATCTCCTACATTAGGCCTACAACTTGTGGATGCTGGATATGTCGGTCGGGTCTAAGCAGACTTCTTCCCCAAGTTGGTACTAACCTCGTGTCATAGCCCGATTCGTATTTGCGCACTTAGACCTTCCATAATAGGTTCAACATTAGTGGCTACTTGATATGCCGGTCGGGTCCGGGCAGACTTCAACCACTAATGCAACCTAACCTCATGTCATAAGTTCAATGACAATTCCTAATTGTAGTTACTAGACATTTCATTCTTACCCAATTCTTACCTATATTTTATAGGTGATTATGTCCCTTTTTCCTAGTAATTTGATTTATATGCCCAACGATGTTTATATTCAAATTATGTCCATATTAACCTGTAACACCCTGAATTTTTGAATAATCGATTCAACTAAATTAAAGAATAAGTAATCATAGATGTGAGAATTAAGGGAAACGGGTCGCGCCATTGTGTTCATCTCGGAATTCTGGTTGAGATAGAGTTCAAGTTTGCGTAAATTGGATTCCGTATGAAAAAGATATCTTTAAATTAAATATTGCAGCAAAACACGAAAAAAAAAGAATGAGAAAATAATAAATGTTTAGCATTGTTCTAAGGTTTGTAAGTAAAAGACTTAGTATCTCATTTGGTTGGAACACGTGACTTGCATACAAGGGGTACAGAGTTCGATCCCCGCCAGTGCCATATTTTTGTTTTAGGGGAATGACTTAAAATGGCTTAGTGTGAACACAGTTCAAAAAGTGGTTTAGTGTGAAAATGGGTAATTCGGAAGATAGATAAAAAAGAATATATATATATATATATGACGTGTACGCATCATGTGGCCTACGTGGCGCATTTTTTGTTGTCAATGATTGTTTTTTTTATGTGGCCTTCTTTGATTGGCTTTTATGACAAATTAAAGGTAAGAAAGATTTATGCATGTATAAATGGATATTTGTATATGGGTAATTAATGTATACGGTAAAAGGGAGAATATGTAATTAACAATAATAGATTTATAATTTACATATAAATATGAAGGATAAACATGAAAATTACATGGCATAGATTGGTTCATGAAATGGTATATTTAGTATACCATTACTTATGAGCATAATTAAAAATATAGTTATGGCATAATTAAAATGGGAATAATTTACATATGGAATTTATCATAAATAAGAAATATGTAAATTATAGGAAAAAAATGAACATTTAATACACTGTGCTGAGTCATTAGGGCTGAGGTGTCACCCTATCTTGTTTGGATGGTTCAGGTTGTTTCTAGATTGATCGAATGGCCTAAATTAATCCTAAACGCTATAAAAACACCTTTAGACTCAAACCCTAAAATCAAAACAAAATTAGATTCATGGCCTCCATGCCGTCACATAGCAACACAGCATAGCCGCCACCAATTAGAGAGGAAGAAAGCTAGTCTAAATCAATCCTTTTCAACTTTAACAACGAATCTTCTTCAAAGGAAAGCTATTACAACTTCAGAACTCAGAATTCAGAATTCAAGACCTTCTCTGAATCGTGAGTCCGATAATTTTGATAAAATAATTAGCAAATTAATGGGATTGAGTTATGATGTGCACTATTTGGATATGATGTGATTTATTGACCGCATGTTATTATTCATGTAGTAAATTGTGATGTTTATGTTGTAAATTCTATGATGCTATCTTGCAAAGTTGTGATCATCTATGTTGTAATTTTATGATTGGCTTATATATAATCGAATCACCATGTTGTTCATATACTAGTTTGGGTATGTTGATTCATATGATAAATCATAAGTATGTATGCAAGTTTAGATTTTTATTAAGACATGAATCATATGCAAGTTGGGGAAAATTATATATAACCTTATATGCTTCATGACATCTATTTTAGATCTAAAGTTAGGCTATGACATGTGTGAGTTATATGCCAAATTCTGCATGCTAGTTTACATGTTTAGATGTAAGTTTATACCATTGTTATGTTGCATAAATCACATATGCAAGTTTATATGAATACATGTGTTTGAAAATGAATCATGTTATGCAAGTTTGTGATTACTGCCTATGCAAGTTTACACCTTTAGATGTAGATCTATGACATACATGATTTATGCAAGTTTGTGACCATTATATAAACAAGTTCACACCTTTAGATTTGGATTTATGACATATGTAATTTTATGCAAGTTGTAACTTGGGCCTATGCAAGTTTTAGATTGTAGAACATCATTCACACATGCAAGTTCACCCTTATGTTTAGATCTAGTTTTAATTATATGTATGTTGTGATGTTTTCTCTTTATTCCATGAGATAGACTATTCTAGTCTAACGTATATTTTACTTAAACGAGCAAACGTACAAGGTGGGGTAAAGGGGATAATATTAAAAGATTTAATTGGCATAAACGCCTTAAAAGGCATAAAATAAAATTGTGATGAAAATTGGTATGATTTTACATACCATAAATAGATGGACACAATTGAGTCAATTATGGCCATAGTTAAATTTGGAATTAATTGATAATTTGAATAGGGAAAGTAATTCAAATTGGGGAATGATTAATTATGAGTAGTTAATCGTCTAAGACACGAGGTTAGGCTCTTTTGTGGTGTAAGACTGCCCGGACCCGCCCGGCAAATCCAGCTGCCACAAATGCCAGTCTAATGTGGGAGGTCTTAGGCATAAATTAAATACGTGATAATTGTAAAGACACGAGGTTAGGCTCTTTTGTGGTGTAAGACTGCCCGGACCCGCCCGACAAATCCAGCTGCCACAAATGCAAGTCTAATGTGAGAGGTCTTTATGAGGTTACGGTCTTAATGAATTAAGAAACACTTAACCAGATAAACATTTAGTGGGACATGAGGGGGTTAAGTGGGTGCCTTGGGTGGCATGAGGAATCTAGTGGGTGCCTTGGGTGGCATTTGAAATACGATTAGAAATATTTAACCAAAATTGAAACATGTAAGTAAACATGAACAAGAAGTGGGCTAAGTGGGATGTACTAGAGGGGATCAAGCTTAGGTGGATAGCTTGTGTCAAGTAATGGGGACCCGTTTCAACCAGTAACCCATACGTATCTTTGTGGGCTCGACCCAAGTCGAGAACGGGACATGCATACTGGGCTTGACTGTAAGAGGCCAAACCGGGTTAGCGGTGGCAACGCAAGTCCAACGGGTTCATATGCGTGTGTGGACCCGGGCTGGTAGGTAAGACGTTGTTGCATCGTGTAGGTATAAGCCGTGCATTATTTGTGGTATCGGGTTGCCACTTTGGGGAGTGATACACCCCACTGTGGGGCCAGCACGGGTATCTACGAGTTAGGGAGCCGATCGATTGGGGGTAGTGCGTACGCCTAGTGGAGATAGGGGCAGGCGGCACCTATGAAGGCAGCTAGGGGTGCACGAAACTACCAATATCATTATTAAGTACTGTAGGCGGGATCAATCTTAGGGTAACTAGTGGTGGTGCAGTATACTAGTGGTGGTGCAGTATAGCAATTATCTCATAGTGTTGGTGTAGTTTAGTAATTATCCTACAGTGGGATAGGTGCGCTTTAACGATTTCGTTGTTCATCTTGTTTCCTTGTTTACTCTGCCATACTCAATGGTTCATGGTCATTTCCTGATTTTTCCAACTTATGCCTTAGCCTAGTTACTTTGGTGATTATATTGTTAAATTTATCGCACTCGCCAGACTTTATGTTTGACCCCCTTTGTTTCCTCCTCTTTTCTTCTTCCCCCCTCCAGGTGCTCAGGTTGGAACTAGCACCAGTGGAGCTTGATTTTGGACAGCTGTGCTTCTTTCTTTTAGAAGATTGCTTGGATCGCTGAAGTAAAGTTCAGCCTCTCTTTTATTTATGGCTATTTTGTATTGGGGATTATGTCTTTCAATTTATGTACTTTGATTTAGTCAAGATGGATATTATGTACTTGGCTCTTGTTTTGATGATGTAATCAAGCATATGTATTTTCCGCTGCAATGAAATAAAGTTTTTAATTTTTCAAGTACTGTTTATATCTGTCATGTTGTTAAGTTTCTGTTCTATACTCACTTAAAATGCTCCATAGAAGTTAATGCATTCCCTTTGTGAGTGACATTAATACATGGGGTGTTACACGTGGTATCCGAGCTGAAGGTTACCAGAACAGATATGAATTTTGAAAAGTTGTTTTTCAAAAACAATTTCTTAAAGAAGTACCTTCAAAAGTATGTTTTAAGGAAAGTATTTTCAAGAGAAAAGCTTATTTTAAAAACATAATCCCCGAGAGCCATGTATCTTTCCTTCGATTCTCCGTTTTGAATCTCTTCCTCTTTCCCTTTTGAATCTCTTCCTCCGCGTATAGATGCTTTTTCCTAAGATATATGAGGACTTCCATACGATGGACGGAAAACTGCTTCATGGGACTTAGACCTTTGTCGGGTCTAGAAGTTGGGTCAAGAAAGTGGAGGACTTATCGGTATCTTTGAGATAGATGAGGGGAGGAAGGTTCGACTAGCTGCTTGGTTGATGAAGGACGAAGTTTCTTGTAGGTCGGAGGTCACGATGAAGAACGTATAGTGGAGGCATGGATAGGATAGAAATAAGAAAAATTTCTGTAGATGGTTTAGCTTCCTTATCTGATTGTTGAGTTAAAACTCTTTCTGATTCTGGCTTTTTGATTCTGTAATTGATACTCTGCACTTTAATACTAGTCTTGTTTCTGATCCCGCTGTAGACTCAAACCCATGAGGGTTACAACCTATCTGTTTGTGATAAGTTGGGGTTTGAGGGTATCTGTGTTGGGCGTTAAGTTGACTATGACGCATACATTCTGGGTTTTTTTTCATGCTTGGTTTCATAAGAATCATTTGATAATCTGATCTGTACCAGTAGTCTATAAGTATCTAAATATTTCTGATAAGGTTAAGGGTTTTACTCGAAGCGGGAAGTAGATTTCCAGTTGGGCATTTGTTTAATGGAAGCGATTCTCTGAGTATCAATCTGATGTTGATTTCGGTCTTCGGGGTTGATACTTAGGGGGTTATTCTCTTAAACCGATGTCTGATAGGAACAAAGCTTTTGTTTTAATCATACTTGCCTCTGTCACTCTGTTGTATCATATCGATCGAGTCTTCGACCTTTAGGTAGAAACTATGGTTGAAACATGTGTTTGAGACATGTTATATATGATGGATGCATGTGGATGCAAGTGTTTGCTAGTGGTTGCTCGTGGATGCATATACACACACTTTAGGCACTAGATCGGCTCAGTCACTTCATATTGCATATTGCATATAAATGCGTGTACATATTTAAGTAATGGATGTATAATGATTGTATTATCATATGTATGTTGCATTTTGGTGAATGGTTGTGCACGCATGTGGAGATAATATGTATCGATATGATTCTTTCGCATACATAATGGACGCATGACACTATCATGGTTTGCATTAAGGAGGTCAACTGAATCAGTAGACCGCCTGATTTTGCATTAGATAAGGAACATATACACACACTTCTTGCATATGTTCATACAACATTAGAAAATTTTAAGGACAATGGATGCCTGTATTTGATGGTTGAGTAGATGGTCGTTTGGATGGTAGGATACGTTCTTCTTGACTTAGAGATTTCGAGGACGAAATCCTTTAAGTAGGGGAGAATGTAACACCCTGAATTTTTGAATAATCGAATCAACTAAATTAAAGAATAATTAATCTCAGATGTGAGAATTAAGGGAAACGGGTTGCGCCATTGTGTTCGTCTCGGAATTCCAATTGAGATAGATTCCGAGTTTGCGTAAATTGGATTCCATATGAAAAAGATATCTTTAAATTAAATATTGCAGCAAAAAATGAAAAAAAAGAATGAGAAAAGAATAAATGTTTAGCGCTGTTCTAAGGTTTGTAAGCAAAAGACTTAGTAGCTCATTTGGTTGGAACACGTGACTTGCATACAAGGGGTACAGAGTTCGATCCCCGCCAGCGCCATATTTTTGTTTTAGGGGAATGGCTTAAAATGGCTTAGTGTAAACACAGTTCAAAAAGTGGTTTAGTGTGAAAATGGGTAATTGGGAAGATAGATAAAAAGAAAATACACACACACACACACACATATATATATATATACATGTGGCGTACGTGGCGCATTTTTGGTTGTCAATGATTGTTTTTTTTATGTGGCCTTCTTTGATTGGCTTTTATGACAAATTAAAGGTAAGAAAGATTTATGCATGTATAAATGGATATTTGTATATGGGTAATTAATTTATACGGTAAAAGGGAGAATATGTAATTAACAATAATAGATTTATAATTTACATATAAACATGAAGGATAAACATGAAAATTACATGGCATAGATTGGTTCATGAAATGGTATATTTAGTATACAATTAATTGTGAGCATAATTAAAAATATAGTTATGGCATAATTAAAATGGGAATAATTTACATATGGAATTTGTCATAAATAAGAAATATGTAAATTATAGGAAAAAAATGAACATTTAATACACTGTGCTGAGTCATTAGGGCTGAGGTGTCACCCTATCTTGTTTGGATGGTTCAGGTTGTTTCTAGATTGATCGAATGGCCTAAATTAATCCTAAACGCTATAAAAACACCTTTAGACTCAAACCCTAAAATCAAAACAAAATTAGATTCATGGCCTCCATGCCGTCACATAGCAACACAGCATAGCCGCCACCAATTAGAGAGGAAGAAAGCTAGTCTAAATCAATCCTTTTCAACTTTAGCAACGAATCTTCTTCAAAGGAAAGCTATTACAACTTCAGAACTCAGAATTCAGAATTCAAGACCTTCTCTGAATTGTGAGTTCGATAATTTTAATAAAATAATTAGCAATTAATTGGATTGAGTTATGATGTGGACTACTTCGCTATGATGTGAATTATTGACCGCATGTTATTATTCATGTAGTAAATTGTGATGTTTATGTTGTAAATTATATGATGCTATCTTACAAAGTTGTGATCATCTATGTTGTAATTTTATGATTGGCTTATGTATAATCGAATCACCATGTTGTTCATATGCTAGTTTGGGTATGTTGATTCATATGATAAATCATAAGTATGTATGCAAATTTAGTTTTTTATTAAGACATGAATCATATGCAAGTTGGGGAAAATTATATATAACCTTATATTCTTCATGGCATCTATTTTAGATCTAAAGTTAGGCTATGACATGTGTGAGTTATATGCCAAATTCTACATGCTAGTTTACATGTTTAGAAGTAAGTTTAAACCATTGTTATGTTGCATAAATCACATACGCAAGTTTATATGAATACATGTGTTTGAAAATGAATCATGTTATGCAAGTTTGTGATTACTTCCTATGCAAGTTTACACCTTTAGATGTAGATCTATGACATACAAGATTTATGCAAGTTTGTGACAATTATCTAAACAAGTTCACACATTTAGACATATGTAATTTTATGCAAGTTGTAACTTTGGCCTATGCAAGTTTTAGATGTAGAACATCATTCACACATGCAAGTTCACCCCTTATGTTTAGATCTAGTTTTAATTATATGTATGTTGTGATTTTTTCTCTTTATTCCATGAGTTAGACTATTCGAGTCTAACGTATATTTTACGTTAAACGAACGAACGTACAACGTGGGGTAAAGGGGATAATATTAAAAGATTTAATTGGCATATACGCCTTAAAAGGCATAAAATAAATTTATGATGAAAATTGGTATGATTTTACATACCATAAATAGATGGACATAATTGAGTCAATTATGGCCATAGTTAAATTTGGAATTAATTGATAATTTGAATAGGGAAAGTAATTCAAATTGGGGAATGATTAATTAGGAGTAATTAATCTTCTAAGACACGAGGTTAGGCTCTTTTGTGGTGTAAGACTGCCCGACCCGCCCGGCAAATCCAGCTGCCACAAATGCCAGTCTAATATTGGGAGGTCTTAGAGGCATAAATTAAATACGTAACAATTGTAAAGACACGAGGTTAGACTCTTTTGTGGTGTAAGACTGCCCGGACCCGCCCGGCAAATCCAGATGCCACAAATGTCAGTCTAATGTGAGAGGTCTTTATGAGGTTACGGTCTTAATGAATTAAGAAACACTTAACCAGATAAACATGTAGTGGGACATGAGGGGGTTAAGTGGGTGCCTTGGGTGGCATGTAGAATCTAGTGGGTGCCTTGGGTGGCATTTGAAATACGATTAGAAATACTTAACCAAAATTGAAACATGTAAGTGAACATGTAAAAGAAGTGGGTTAAGTGGGATGTACTAGAGGGGATCAAGCTTAGGTGGATAGCTTGTGTCAAGTAATGGGGGCCCGTTTCAATCAGTAATCCATACGTATCTTTGTGGGCTCAACCCAAGTCGAGGACGGGACACGCATACTGGGCTTGACTGTAAGAGGCCAAACCGGGTTAGCGGTGGCAACGCAAGTCCAACGGGTTCATATGCATGTATGGACCTGGGCTGGTAGGTAAGACGTTGTTGCATCGTGTAGGTATAAGTCGTGCATTATTTGTGGTATCGGGTTGCCACTTTGGGGAGTGTTACACCCCACTGTGTGGCCAGCACGGGTATCTACGAGTTAGGGAGCCGATCTCTTGGGGGTAGTGGGTACACCTAGTGGAGATAGGGGCATGCGGCACCTATGAAGGCAGCTAGGGGTGCACGAAACTACAATATCATTATTAAGTTCTATATGAGGGATCAACCTTAGGGTGACTACTGGTGGTGCAGTATACTAGTGGTGGTGCAGTATAGCAATTATCTCATAGTGTTGGTGTAGTTTAGTAATTATCTTACAGTGGGTTAGGTGCGCTTTAACGATATCGTTGTTCATCTTGTTTCCTTGTTTACTCTGCCATACTCAATGGTTCATGGTCATTTCCTTATTTTTCCAACTTATGCCTTAGCCTAGTTACTTTGGTGATTATATTGTTAAAGTTATCGCACTCGCCAGACTTTATGTCTGACCCCTTTGTTTCCTCCTCTTTTCTTCCTCCCCCCCCTCCCCAGGTGCTCAGTTTGGAACTAGCACCAATGGAGCTTGATTTTGGACAGCTGTGCTTCTTGCTTTTAGAAGATTGCTTGGATCGCTGAAGTAAAGTTCAACCTCTCTTTTATTTATGGCTATTTTGTATTAGGGATTATGTCTTTCAATTTATGTACTTTGATTTAGTCAAGATGGATATTATGTACTTGGCTCTGGTTTTGATGATGTAATCAAACATATGTATTTTCCACTACAATGAAATAAAGTTTTTAATTTTTCAAGTACTGTTTATATCTGTCTTGTTGTTAAGTTTCTGTTCTATACTCACTTAAAACGCTCCATAGAAGTTAATGCATTCCCTTTATGAGTGACATTAATGGACATGGGGTGTTACATAACCCTTTTTCCCCGTTCCCTAACTAGCGCACTCATAAAATTGGCAGCATGCCTAGGCTAGGTAATAGCCTAGTCATAAACGATAAAAGGGAAAAATAATAGGAATATGACAAAAGTGAATGTTTTAACATAACTTGGTATAAACATAAAAAAGCATGGTGATAAAGTGGACATATAAGCGTAAAACTGATGAACTTGTGGCAATCAATTGATTCTTAACATAACTACGATGTCACAATAAGCATAATTAGATATAAATTAACAAATTAGATGTCCAACTGGTTTAGATCTAATATGATAGGCACAAGTTGATAAACTAGATCTGATTAACAATTCAAATGTCCACATAATTTAGATCCAATGATTTAAAAGTGGATCTACACAAATAAGGTTTAAGGTTCACATCATGGCATGTCATAAAAGTTACCATAGATCTACCAAGATAGAGATTTAGATCATTAGTTAAAATAGACCTAGCACAAATCATAGAATGCCACATAGGTTACAATATATCCAACAAGATAGAGATTTTGATCCAAATCCTAATCAATTCAGAATGTCACATCTTCATGATTTACAATGGATCTGATATAATTTAGGCATATAAACAAATCCAGGTCATAGTCGTATCATATTTACTTTGAAATATTCAAATCTAAAAGCAACCAGAAACTCACAGTGTTAGGATTAGAAAATAGAGAAAGAATGGATCTTGAATCTCTAGATTTGATTTGCAAAACAGATAGTTGTAGAAGATAACGTATACAAACCTAAATCCCTCATAATTTTTGTCCGTTTCACGCAAACCAAATGTCTATCTTGACCACAATTTCGAGACGGACGCAATGACGCAGCCCATTTTCCTTAATTCTGAATATTAAATTAATTATTATTTAATTTATCCTCTTTAATGTTAATAAAATTACGGGGTGTTACATGTTCAGTCGCTAGGCGGTCGACACAAGAGGTCGACCAGTGGTTAACACCCCTTCTAGGGGGCGGTCGACCTCCTGGTCGCTGAAAAGCCAAATGAACGCTGTGGCAATGAGGTGTTAATTTAATTAATACGTTGCTTAAATTTGTTAATCTTATTCATTATATACAATATCCTTTGCCCCTATGATCTTATCCTTATTTCAAATTTCAAATTCTCCCTGTTTATTGTGAATTTATTCTGGACACACACACACAAGCAGATATATATATATATATATATTCATATTATCCATTTTATTATATATACATACGTATATATTTTGCCTTTTTCTTTCTAAATTCATTTGTTCATAACTTCTTCATACATTGGCCATTTTCAACTTATTATATATGAAAACGATTCAGAATTTCACCATAAATCCAAATAATAGAATTTCGTGGCTAAATTCCTAAAGCTACAAAATCTCATTTTCTAGCCTTATTGTTTAATTCCTTATTTTTAATTATTATTTATTTATTATTAATATTTATGTATTTTACGGGGTGTTACATTCCCCCTTTAAAATAAATTTCGTCCAGAAATCTATTTGAAGGGGCGAAAAACACAACTCGCGTGATTACATCCATGTTGTACATCCATGTTATTTTTAAATCAGCCATAAGCATCCATGACTCGCAGTGATTATAAACTACAGACCTACTAAAGTGAGCTCATCCCAATCGTGTGGTGGAATAAGTGATGCAATATGTATGCAAACAACCTAGTTATGCATATAGTTCTATATAAGTGCACTTATGCAATGGTGTTGCATCCGTTTCCTAACATCCAACCTAGCAATAATAATGCATCCATAAACGTTATTTTAAGAAAAAATCACCCTAGAAAAGCTCTGGATGAGTCTGTTTCATCTTGTCTTCAGTCTCCCATGTGCTTTCCGTAGGATCATTTCCCCATTGTACTCGGACATAGCAAATGGTTTTGTTGCGGAGTCTCTTGATTTCATGCTCTACAATCCTTGTAGTGGCACAAGGCACCCTGAACTCCAACTCGAGTTTTTCTATGTCCCCAATTTCATCAAGATCGAGTCTGATAGCAGAATAATAAAGGCATTTCCTTAGATGTGATGTATGAAAAACATTATGGATTCCTGATAGACGCTCTGGGAGATCCACTCGATAAGCCAAAGATCCTATCTTCTCGATAACACGAAAAGGCCCAATAAATCTAGGAGTCAGCTTCCCATTCCTCCCAAACCAAACAACCTTCTTGAGATGGGATACTTTTACGAATACCAAGTCTCCAACATTAAACTTAAGTTCCCTCCATGGCTTATCGGCATACGATTTCTGACGGTCTTGGGGTGCCTTTATCCTCTGCCTAATCAAAGTTATCTTCTCCGTGGAATCATGGACGAAGTCTGGACCGAGTAGAATCTTGTCGGTAGTTTTGCACCAAAAAGTTTGTGATTTGCATGGCCTCCCGTAAAGCGCTTGGAAAGGGGACATACCAATCGTCGTTTGAAAACCATTGTTATAAGTGAATTCTATGAGCGGTAGTTGCTACTCCCAAACTCCTCCAAAGTCGTTGATGCAAGCTCTGCGCAAGTCTTCCAAAATCTGATTTACTCTTTCTGTTTGGTCGTTGGTGTGTGGATGATAGGCTGTGCTTAGATTGAAGGTCGTTCCCAATGTTGTTTGTAAGCTTTTCAAAAATCCGCTTGTGAATAAGGGGACTCTATCACTCACGATACTCGATGGGATACCATGTAGCCTGACAATCTCTTTGACATGTAATTGGGCTAATGAGGCTGTAGTCCTTGCCTTCATTACTGGTATAAAATGGGCGCTTTTGGTTAAGCGATCTACCACAACCCAGATGGCCTCATTCCCCTTTTGGCTTCTAGGAAGTCCATCTACAAGTCCATGGAAATATGTGCCCACTTCCACATGGGGATCTCTAAAGGTGGTAGTAATCCTTCGGGCTTCCTTTGCTCCGCTTTGAACTTTTTGGCACATCAAAGCATTTGGCCACAAACTCAGTTATGTCTCTTTTCATTCCTTCATAATGGAGATTCCAATTCATATCCTTGCACATTTTATACCCATCAGGGTGTATGGTAATATTTGACCTATGGCATTCCTCTTGAATTTCTTTCCTCAACCCTTCATCCTTGGGGACAAGAAGTCGTCCCTCCTATAGTGAACTTCCATCACTACCAATCGATTACCTAATCGAATGGGGAAAGGCCTCTTTCTTTCCCACTTTCTGCTTTAGGCTCCTTTACTCTTCGTCGAGGTCATGTGTCTTTCGAATCCTCTCCTTTAGGGTAGGACTAATTATCATGGCTCCAAGAAAGCCATTAGAAGTGGTTGGAGAGGTTTGAAAATTAAAATTAGAGAGAAATTCTAATTGCTTCCACTCTGAGATCGCGTTCAAGGTGGCATGTTTTCTACTTAAAGCATCCGCCACAACATTTCCCTTGCCCCGGGTATACTGAATCATAAAATCAAATGAGGTTATATACTACATCCACCATTGTTGTCTCAAGTTTAGATCACGTTGGGAAAATAGATACTTGAGGGATTTGTGGTTAGTAAAGAGTTCAAATTTATCCGCTAAAAGATAATGCCTCCACATTTTAAGGGCGAACACTACTACGGCTAACTCAAGGTCATGAACTGGGTATCTCTTCTCTAGATCCTTGAGTTATCTACCAGCGTAAGAAACTAATCTTCCTTCTTGCATAAGGACTACTCCTAAACCAGTCCTACATGCGTCGGTGTAAATAGTAAATAATTTGAACCATCGGGGTATAAGTAGGACCAGTGCGCTGGTTAATACTTCAAACTGCTTAGCAACAGTCGGACAAGTGGGTAATGTTGGGGTGAATCAACAAAGTTTGGGTAGAGCCGGATCGAAGTGTTGGATAGGTAAGCGTACTATAGTAAGAGGAGTAGTTATGAACCTTGTAGACCATCCCCATGGAGGTGGGGAAGGGAAAGCCCCAATTGGTTAAAAAAAAACCACAACTCCTTGGGGTTATCCTGCGCTTGGAAGAAGTCGGAAAAGGAAAAAATATAGTGATAGTTTTATTCTTCGTCGCCGTAAATAGGAATATTGAAAATAGAATTTTTTTGAATTTGAAATAATGTGATGGGCGTAATTTCGTAAAGGCTATATCAAATTTATAACTCTAAGAGAACACCAAAATTTTCTTTGTTAATTGGGTTAAAGGAGTAGAAATTTTTGCATAGTCTTTTATGAATTTCCTATAATACCCAACCAATCCAAGGAAGCTTCTTACTTTCGTAGCATTTCGAGGTATCCTCCAATCTTTGATTGCCTCGATCTTTGCGGGGTCTATGGCCAAGCCTTCGCTCGATACAATATGTCCTAAAAATCTTAATTCTTCCCTCCAGAAATGGCACTTCGAGAATTTTTCTTTTAATTGGGTCTTTCTTAACATCCTCTCAAGTGATTTTCATGCTCTTTATGATCTTTTGAAAATATAAGGATATTATCTACGAAGATTACCACAATTTTATTTAGAATGCGACTAAATATTGTACTCATAAGGCTAACAATGAAAGCGAGTGTGTTCGTTAGTTTGAAAGGAATAACTTCCCATTGGATTAATCCATCCGGCGTCCTAAACGTAATTTTGTCCTTACTGTCCTCCATAATTCTCAATGGTGAAATCCAGTAGCAAGGTCTAATTGGGAAAAATACTTAGGCTCTTTCCAAATGGTCAAAAAGGTCATCGATTCTAGGTAAATGGTGCCTATTCTTCTTGGTCAATTTATTAAGTTCACTATAGTCCACACAAAGTCACAAAAATCTGTCTACTTTGGTGGAAAATACAACAGGTGCACCCCATTCTGACGTACTTCAATGAATGAAACCTTTTTGTACCAACCCTGAAATTTGCTTATCCAACTCCCTCCTTTCCTTAGGCGCCATATGCCTCAAGGGCAGTGCTATGGGTTTAGCGTCTTTCTCTAGGTCAATACAAAAGGAGATTTCTCCGTGGGGGTGGAAGTCCCATGACTTCCTCAAAAACATCCAAGAACTCACAAATTATAGGGACCGAAGATGGTCCTTTAGAACTAGGAGATAAGAAATATAATAAGTCTTTATCCTTGTTCCTTACATTACAAGGAATACTCAGACTACGTCCTCCTCGGCTCTTAAGATGAACGATCCTCTTATCACAATCTAGGATGACCAATTAAAATGATTGCCAATCCATACCTAGGATAAGTTCATACCCAACAAAATCCAGTGCATACGCTTCGTAAATAACTCAACGTTGTCGATGTCCAATACTAGGTCTTTGCAAAACAATTCAAGATATTTATATCTTCCAATAGGGTTGGCCATCTCTATCGGATTATCAGAGATAGATATGGGAAGATCCAATAGATTAACTAGTCTCCTGGAGATAAAAGAATGATTCGCTCTGGAATCGAACAAGGTGTATAAAGAATTCCCTAAAATTGAAGTTATACCTTCAAGTGCAGGTTGCCTTTGGCCTTCTGGTGTTTGGCTTTGAATTGGTGCCGCCTCTATTGCATGATTTTGACCACTCTTGATAACTTTGGGCTTTGGGCAGTCCCTAGACATGTGTCCTTCTTCATGGCAATTGTAAAACTTTCCTTTGAATTCCTTCTTTGCCAACGAGGTCCTACAATCCTTGGCCTCACGTCCCTTGCGGTTACACCTCGTACAAGTCTTTTCTTCCTTTTTGAATTTGCTCCCCTTCTTCTTGTTCTTCCACCATTCCTTTTTCTTATTCTTGTTGGAACTTCCTTCTCCCTTTTCGCCATCTTTCTCCTCCTTGGAACTTTCAGCAGTACATAGGATAGATGTCTCTACTGGGGTTTCAAATTTTGTCCCAAGTTAATTGGGCTAATATAGTTTCCTTCAACGGGGAGTTCAGCCCCTTAACAAATCTCAGGGCTCTGTTCATGGGGATGTCTACCAATCCTCTTCCAAACTTATTTAACTCGATAAATTTTGCTACATACTCTTGCAATCTCAATCTTCCTTGCTTGTGGTGAATGAATTTCTCTAGCTGGATAGTCATTTCTGCCCTAGGCAAAAACTTCACTTCTAAACGGGTTTTGAATTTGGCCCAGGTAAATATCTGGCCCTCGTTCTCCATCGATACTGAGTCCACCATTCAAGGGCCTCATCTTTTAAGTGTTAGGCCGCAATTATGCTCTTCACTTCATTAGACCAGCCAGTAGCTTCAAAAATTCTTTCACAATCCATAATCCAAGACTGGGCACTAGTAAAGATTTCTTTCCCAAAGAATGATTTCCCTCCAATCTTCGCGAAGGTCTTGCAGAAACGAGAAAAGTCAAAGGCTACCTCAGCCACAGGAGCTGCAGGTACCACCGGGGAAGGATCAGTAATAGGGACCTGTTCCACAACACGAAGATACTGTTGGAACCATTCTGGCAAGCATCAGTGTCTTGCCTGGTTACCCTGCTCAGTAGGATTATCTACTATTCTACTATCTGAAAAGAAAAGGAAGAACCTTTTAGTGGATACTCCTGAGATAGTATACTGAAAAAGAAGGAAAACGATAAGGTTTCCTAATATAGATGTGTATCTTATTAGGGGTAAATATCATATATATATATATATATATATATATATATATAGTTTGAAAAATCTTTTTCAAATTACAAATGCGCCTCTCATACCTATAATTCTCTTATAATCGGGTAACCTAGGTTCTGATACCAATTGTAATAACCCACCCCGAATGGGCCTAAATTTCGACCCAAAAAGGCCCATCGAAACTTAGAACCATTCTAAACGGATCGTTGATTCTTGTAAGCATTGCATTTGCACAGATAATGTAACATATACTACGAATGGAACTCTCACACAGTGGAAAGAGAAAATATAATACTCAAATAAGATGTACCACTTATTTAAAAATCACAGAAATATAACAGTTAAATTTACATCTGTTCAATGGGTACATCAAAAAATTCTTTCTCAGAACTTTCCAAAAGAAGTAAAGCAATAATTACTAATAATAGCATAACAGCTTCGTCTATGGCTTTTACACAATCTACTGACCTGTTGGATATGTTAAGGAGAGGGGTCAGAACATAATGTTCTGTGTGACTGAAATATGGTGTTACTTAATGTCCATACCCTATATTTTTAGAAGGTTACATATGTCAAGGTATGTCTACAAAGCACCCAACATTCAAACAAACACATAGTATCTAACCAATTGGGTGAATATCCAAGTCAATCGCCCATTAGTGTTTTTAGAGTAAAGACCCAACATGGTGGGCATTCTCGATCACTTATGGCCCTATTAAAGGTGGATTTTTATGATCTCTTATAACCCTAAGGCGGACCCCTAGCCCCTTAAGACCCCATCCTAATAATTAACGTTCTTAAGTCTATACTTTCAATTGTAATATGAGAAGTAGTATTATGAACATTAATACTTAATTTGTAACGACCCGCATTCTACGTATCATAGGATAGTAGAATATTTATTTCTTTCACTCACGAAGTCGTATGGTTATGTAACTTTGAGAGACGACTATTGGGGTCATTTCCCATGTTCATGATGTCTGTCAATTTTTAAATGACCATTTTACCCCTAGTTGGTACTGTTTTGGCCATAACTTTTGAATAGAAAGGAATTTTGACCTGAAACCACTTACATAGGCTCCGGATGATGGTTTACAATTCCGTAGAGTGGTCACATTAGCCAAACGGACTCACCGTTTGGGAGATATGGCTGAAACAAGTTTCAGATGGTGAAAAACAGCTCAATTGGGCTTAACCGGGTAATTAGCGGCTAGGCCCAAAGGGGATTTCGGGATTGGAGATGTATAGGGGCTGATTAGGGTTAGAAAACATTTCTTTCAGCCGCCACTTTCATTCTTGGAACCCTAGCAATGGCCTCCAAAACCCAAATCAACTTCTAATCACTTTCTAATCAAGTTTCGACTTAATATACATCAAATTAAGGAGAGAAAACAAGAAAGCAAGGCTAGAGCTGCTGTTAGACATCAGTGTTCACCCAAATCAGCGAGGTTTCAGTTCTGAGAATTTCATTTGTGGCCAAGGTGAGTGATTTGCATAGTTTTTGCACTAATTACGGTAATTAAGGGTAACTAGTGAAGATTAGCGAATTTATACACTAATAAATTCTGGAAAAATATCTATAAATTCGAAAATAATATTTTATGTCTCTGGTAGAAATTTGGTTTAATTTGATTAAGTTTTGTAAACCCTATGATTAGTTTTGCTTAAACATGCTTAAGGGAAAATATGGGGTTTTGGGTATATTTGATCCATTTTGACATGTAAATTCATTGTTTTGGTGTTTGTGGTTAGTTTGTTATGTTGCTATGACTGTTTGGGATGATTTTTGATTGATTAGTATAGTTAGATTTGTCGAAAACGTCGTCGAATGGCGTAAACAAGTTGCTGGAAAAAGTTGCAGAAAGTTGTGCAGGGTTTCGGATCGGATCGGATATGGGCTCGGATCGGATTGGAGACCTGAGCAAGGAACCCGACCCGAACTGGAGTCTGGCACAAAAGAGGCTTGGCAAAAAGGAAGGCCATGTTGGTTAAGCTGGGGATTGGATCAACTTAAGGACGAAGAGCTCGGATCGGAACTTGACACTTGGGAGAACTGGCAAGAAGGAAGGCCACGCTAATTGAACTAGGATCAGATCGGATAAAGAAGGAGGGATTGGATCGGAGCACGTGAAGAATGAGGGAGCGGATCGGAGTGGAAGCACGAACTGGAAGGGAGATGGCACCCGACCCGACCCGAGGTGGGACACCCGACCCGGAGGAGGACACCCGACCCGAACCGACGCGATGGAGTGGACCCGAACCGAACCGCTATCAGAGGAAGACCATGCACCAACGCAACGCAGTGGACCCGACCCGAACCGATGGATTGAAAGGAACCTGACCCGACCCAGTATTGACCAATAACCTGAGATGCAAAGGTAGTCCAATATGGGAAGTTAGAGCTAAGGATCCAGTTGGGAACCGATGAGTTCACTTCATGATTGGGCTTTGCTGCGGGACGTGTGCCAAGAGGCAGTCGATGTTTATGACCTTGGATCACTATGTATGGGAAGTACGTGAACGAATTCAGGGCTGCAATGGCCTAGGTACGACTAAAGGGCTATAAACCAATGAAGTGGGGTCATTTGTAAAGATTTGGTCATGACTCCATGTGGTAAGCTTGGTAGTAGCAGTAGTTGTACAAGTTGAACTCCGTCGCTACTTCGATGGGTCTAGTGATTGACAGTGGTGGACATCGTATGCTTTACGCACAGAGTGAGAGATGTGAGGATGGTTGCTATGGTTGATTTGTTTGCTATCATTATGTCATGCACACCCCACCCCCATATTCTTTGCACTATTTATTATGGCACCTTAGAGTACTGTACGGTATGTGGTACTAACTCTTTGGTTGCAGGTCCAGGTTCAGGTATGGATTAGTATACCTGTTATTGTTCTGTTTAGATGCTTATCACTCATACCAGGCTTAATGTCTGACCCAGAGTTTTATGTCTCCTCTTATTACTCTGGGTGCTCACACGGGTAGACTAGAGACAGGCTAGCTGGTGATGCACGGGTAGATGATCCAGAGACGAGCAGGAGGCTTCCACGTAATATATATATATATAGTATTCTCCCTGTGTTGTTGAAGATCACTGCTTGGGCATTAGTGGTGCATCTTCTACTTTAGCTTTCTTTTGTTTAGAGACAGTAAATTTGGAAAGTTGTAATAAGCTGTATTTGGATTTCCGCTGCCCTGATGTTGATGTTGATTTTAGTTATCAGCTTATGCACTGTCTCACCTATTTTATCTCAAGTATGTTATTATTATTATATTTTACTCCATGCGATGTGAGACATTCTACAGGTTCTTGATTAGTTCGTTCCCTTCTTTCCTTTCTTCTAGCGACCGTCCCGTGCTAGTCGGGTACGTGTACAGCGCACTTTCGGAGGAAATGCAGGCTGGTGCGGGGCGGGCCGTCACATTTGGTATCAGAGCTCTAAGTTGCATAATTAACCTAGGGAAAGACACCAGGGAGAGATAGTATGTATATGAGAGCGCGTATTTGTGATTACTTTGGTTTTCAAAAGCTATATATATACTATTGGTAGTACAAGAATGAAGTCGCACTGCACTAGCACCACTATGGGGTCGTTAATCGTTTCCCTTTTTCAGATTGACGATGAGCCGATATACTAGAGGTGATGGTAGGGGAGCCAATGATGGGAATTCTTCTGACATGAGGACGATGTTTACTGACCTCATGAGAGAGATGCTTAGAGATGTACAGAGGGCAGCTCCTAATGGTGGAAATGGTGATGGTCCAATAGTGCAGGCGCCGAGAGTCGACTTCGCCAAGATGAATAAGGATTATACTAGCCTTGGTGGGAAGCCGTTCCACGGAACGGAGTCGGCTATGGATGTTCAGGATTGGTTGGATAGTTGCGAACGTATCTTCGAGGATTTGGGTATCTAGGATGCGATGAAGAGAAAGCTAGCGTCCCGTCAGCTGCAAGGGCGGGCAATGAATTGGTGGAATGCTATAAAGGCAGCTACTCCCGAAGATTAGATTACTTGGGAGCAGTTTAAAGCTCGCTTTAGCGAGAAGTTCATTCCAGCTGCTCAGAAGTCAGTGTTGTTTAAGAAATTCTTGGAGCTCAAGCAGAATAGCAGAGCTGTCTCGGAGTATATTGCTGAATTCGACACTTTATCGAAGTATGGGTTATCTCTTATTGATACTGCCGAGAAGAAGAATGAGAAATTCATAACTGGTTTGGATCAGTACTTGGGGGAAAGGCTTATTAACCACATCGATGAGACATTTGAATCAATTGTGGGGAAAGCATTGAGGTCAGAAAGTCTCTACCCTATGCCGAAGACTGAGGTTGCATCTGCAGAAGAGCCAAAACCACAAGCAAGTGGTGGAGGCAAGGGTGGTTCCCAGAATAAGAGAAAGCAGAGTCAGACTAAGGATGGCCAGAAGAAAATGAATAAGCAAGATGTGGAGTGCTTCAGCTGTGGTAAGAAGGGCCATTATGCCAGTAATTGTCGGGCCAAGCCAGCGGATAGGAAGTGCTTCAACTGTGGCCAAATGGGACATCACAAGGACAAGTGTCCGCAACCCTCCAAAGAAAAGCAAATGGTGAAAGCATATGCCCTTAATGCTATTCCTTCTTCGTCGAATGCCCCAACTGCGGTGGAGAAGGGAAAGAATGTCGTCATTCAAGGTATGCTTTCTATTTATGATGTTCCTGTTCGAGTTTTGTTTGATACCGGAGCTTCCAGTTCTTTCATATCTAGTGACCTGGTAGATAGGTTAGGATTGGAGCCTCAGATTGTCAATAGACCTTTAGTGGTGACGAACCCGATTGGTGGTTCGACTAGCCTTAGCATGATTTGTCGTAATGTGGTCTTATCGAGTCATGGATGCATGTTTGTTTGTGATTGCTTTGTTTTGGGCTTTACTGGGTTTGGCATTATTTTGGGAGTAGATTGGCTCCGAAGATACGGGGTGGTGGTAGACTGTGAGGGCTTTTTGGTGACAGCTAGAGCGGATGATGGGCGGAGGATAGTGTTTGTTGGTCTACCCAGTGAGGGGGTATTGGCTAGTTTTCTAAACTCCCTCGACATTCCGCATAGTGAGTTGTCAGGTTTGCCCGTGGTTGGCCAGTATCAGGACGTTTTCGAAGAAGTGACCGGGCTTCCACCACACCGAGAGATTGAGTTCCGTATTGATTTGGTGAAAGATGCCAGACCTATAGTGATGCCACTTCGTCGTATGGCACCAAGGGAGAAGCGAGAGCTCGAGGTGCAAGTCAGCGATCTTTTGAAGAAGGGATTTATCAGAAGGAGTGTTTCTGAATGGGGAGCACCAGTTGTGTTTGCTACCAAGGCGGATGGTTCCCTTCGTTTGTGTGTAGACTACCGCGAGTTGAATAAAGTGACGAGGAAGAATAAGTATCCTCTACCACGGATAGATGATTTGTTCGATCAGTTGAGTGGTGCGAGAGTATTTTCTCAGTTGGATCTTGCGACAGGTTTTCATCAGCTTAGAGTGGAAGCTGAGAGTATAGCTAAAACGGCATTTCGGACGCCGTTTGGATTTTATGAGTGGTTGGTCATGCCATTCGGGCTGACCAATGCCCCAGCATATTTTGTGGATCTTATGAATAGGGTATTCAGAGATCAGTTGAACAAGTTTGTACTTGTGTTCGTTGATGATATTTTGGTCTATTCGAAGACAGAGGAAGAACACAAGGAACATGTAAGAATAGTGATGGAGGTGTTGAGAAAACACCAATTGAAAGCAAAGTTTTCTAAGTGTCACTTCTGGAAGAGGGAAGTGAGGTTCTTGGGTCATGTTGTTTCCGAAAATGGTATTGCGGTGGACCCTGCGAAGGTGGCTACGGTACAGGATTGGCCTACGCCCAAGAATGCAACAAATGTAAGAAGTTTCTTGGGGTTAGCTGGATATTATCGTAAGTTTATCCAAGGTTTCTCCAAGATAGCATCACCATTGACCCAGTTGACCAAGAAGAATCAAGCTTTTGTCTGGGATGAAAGGTGCGAGAATGCATTCAAGAATCTAAAAGAAAAGTTGACATGTGCACCAGTGTTAGTCATTCCTAAGGGGAATGAAGAGATGACGGTATACACGGATGCCTGTGGTACCGGACTGGGTGCTGTATTGATGCAAGGCGGTAGGGTTGTAGCTTATGCAAGTCGGCAATTGAAACCACACGAGAGAAGATACCCTACCCATGATTTAGAATTGGCAGCGATCGTGTTCGCATTAAAGATGTGGAGACACTATCTCTTGGGAGAAAGATTTGAGCTGTTTACAGATCATAAGTCATTGAAGTATCTTTTCTCTCAGAAGGATCTAAATCTCCGTCAGCAGAGATGGTTAGAGTTCTTGGCTTCGTATGATTTTGATAACGCTTACACGCCTAGGAAAGGTAATGCGGTAGCCGATGCCTTGAGTAGGAGACATGCCAGTTTAGGGGCAATGTTTCTTGAATGGAAGCAACTGGAGTATATCGCGGGGTTTGATTTTAGACCAAAGTGCAAATTGGATCCAGTCATGCTGGCTAGTTTGGCGATCAGACCCACTTTGATAGAGCGGATTGGTTCCAGCCAGAGGGACGATCCTAATCTATTGGAAATCATCTCCAAGATAGAGATGGACATCGACGGTGAGGAGATGAACTTGTATGGGCTTGATCGAGAAGGATGGCTTAGAAAGAATGGAAGACTAGTTGTACCCAACGTAAATGGTTTAAGAGATGAAGTGCTTAGAGAATGTCATCACTCAAAAATGACTATACATCCCGGTGGTAATAAGATGTATCGAGACATGAAGCAGACTTACTACTGGGAAGGGATGAAAAGAGACATTGGGAGGTTTATATCCAAATGCATGAATTGCCAGCTAGTTAAAGCCGAGCAAAAGAAGCCTAGCGGGTTATTGCGACCATTAGAAATTCCCGAATGGAAACGGGAGCAAGTCTCGATGGATTTCATCGATGGTTTACCAAGGACTAGATCGGGACATGATAGCATTTGGGTGATTGCGGACCGATTGACTAAAAGTGCAAGGTTTATACCAGTCAAATCGACTAGAATGGCAGCTAAGTTAGCAGAATTGTATATGAAGTGGGTAGTGAGATTTCATGGAGTACCTAAAAGCATTGTGAGTGACCGAGACCCGTTGTTCACTAGTGGGTTTTGGAAGAGCTTACAAGAGGCTCTAGGGTCAGGATTACATCTCAGCACCGCATATCATCCTCAGACCGACGGTCAGACGGAGAGGGTGAATCGTATATTGGAAGATCTCTTGAGAGCATGTAAATTGGATTTTGGTGGATCATGGGATGACCATTTGCATCTAGTAGAGTTTACATATAATAATAGCTACCAATCCAGTATCGGTATGGCTCCATATGAAGCTTTGTATGCCCGTGCAACTCACCATCATGTTGGATAGAGACTGGTGAGAAGTTTATGCTTGGACCAGATGTGGTGAGGGAAGCTTCAGATAAGATTAAGACCATTCAACAACGAATGAAAGCTGCCCAAGATAGGCAGAAGAGTTATGCTGATAAGAGGAGAAGAGACTTAAAATTCTTCATTGGTGACTTGGTGTTTGTCAAGATTTCTCCGTTGAAGAGCGTGATACGATTTGGCAGGAGAGGAAAGTTGGCACCAAGATTTGTTGGCCCATTCCCTGTTCTTGAACCAGTCGGGAATTTGGCATATAGAGTTGACTTACCAGAGAAGATGGCGGGAGTTCACAATGTATTTCATGTTTCCCAACTAAGGAAGTTCGTCCACGACTCAGATACGACTATTTCACCTGATCAGTTAGAGGACTTCGAAGTAGAACCCGAGGCGGTTGGGAACCGCAAGCCGGCCCGTATTGTCGAGCACGACATGAAGCAACTTCGAAGGAAGGCGATGAAGCTAGTCAAGATTCAGTGGGGCGAGGACGAGAATGATTGCACTTGGGAGACAGAGGAGAGCATTAGGAAGACATACCCAGAACTCTTTGCCTGGTAAGATTTTGACTTCGATTTAGTTTTCCGCATGCTAGGATAGGCCTGTTTGCTTGTTTTGCATGTTTGATTGTTGTATGCAGTTGTTAGGCATGCGTGATCTTTTGTATGTTTTGGGTTAAGGAATTTCGGGGACGAAATTTCTTAAGGGGGGGAGAGTGTAACGACCCGCATTCTACGTATCATAGAATCGTAGAATATTTATTTCTTTCACTCACGAAGTCGTATGGTCATGTAACTTTGAGAGACGACTATTGGGGTCATTTCCCATGTTCATGATTTCTGTCAATTTTTAAATGACCATTTTACCCCTAGTTGGTACTGTTTTGGCCATAACTTTTGACTGGAAAGGAATTTTGACCTAAAATCATTTCCATTGGCTCCGGATGATGGTTTACAATTCCGTAGAGTGGTCACATTAGCCAAACGGACTCACCGTTTGGGAGATATGGCTGAAACAAGTTTCAGATGGTGAAAAACAGCTTAATTGGGCTTAACTGGGTAATTAGCAGCTAGGCCCAAAGGGGATTTCGGGATTGGAGATGTATAGGGGCTGATTAGGGTTAGAAAACATTTCTTTCAGCCGCCACTTTCATTCTTGGAACCCTAGCAATGGCCTCCAACACCCAAATCACCTTCTAATCACTTTCTAATCAAGTTTTGGCTTAATCTACATCAAATTAAGGAGAGAAAACACGAAAGCAAGGCTAGAGCTGCTGTTAGACATCAGTGTTCACCCAAATCAGCGAGGTTTCAGTTCGGAGAATTTCATTTATGGCCAAGGTGAGTGATTTGCGTAGTTTTTGCACTAATTACGGTAATTAACGGTAATTAGTGAAGATTAGCGAATTTATACACTAATAAATTCTGGAAAAATATCTATAAATTCGAAAATAATATTTTATGCCTCTGGTAGAAATTTGGTTTAATTTGATTAAGTTTTGTTAACCCTATGATTAGTTTTGCTTAAACATGCTTAAGGGAAAATATGGGGTTTTGGGTATATTTGATCCATTTTGACATGTAAATTCATTGTTTTGGTGTTTGTGGTTAGTTTGTTATGTTGCTATGACTGTTTGGGATGATTAGTGATTGATTAGTATAGTTATATTTGTCGAAAACGTCGTCGAATGGCGTAAACAAGTTGCTGGAAAAAGTTGCAGAAAGTTGTGTAGGGTTTCGGATCGGATCAGATATGGCTCGGATCGGATTGGAGACCTGAGCAAGGAACCCGACCCGAACTGGAGTCTGACACAAAAGAGGCTTGGCAAAAAGGAAGGCCATGTTGGTTAAGCTGGGGATCGGATCAACTTAAGGACGAAGAGCTCGAATCGGAACTTGACACTTGGGAGAACTGGCAAGAAGGAAGGCCACACTAATTGAACTGGGATCGGATCGGATAAAGAAGGAGGGATCGGATCGGAGCACGTGAAGAACGAGGGAGCGGATCGGAGTGGAAGCACGAACTGGAAGGGAGATGACATCCGACCCGACCCGAGGTGGGACACTCGACCCGGAGGAGGACACCCGACCCGGAGGAGGACACCCGACCCGAACCGACGCGATGGAGTGGACCCGAACCGAACCGCTATCAGAGGAAGACCATGCACCAACGCAACGCAGTGGACCCGACCCGAACCGATGGCTTGAAAGGAACCCGACCCGACCCAGTATTGACCAATAACCCAAGATGCAAAGGTAGTCCAACATGGGAAGTTAGAGCTCAGGATCCAGTTGGGAACCGATGAGTTCACTTCATGATTGGGCTTTGCTGCGGGACGTGTGCCAAGGGGCAGTCGATGTTTATGACCTTGGATCACTATGTATGGGAAGTACGTGAACGAATTCAGGGCTGCAATGGCCTGGGTACGACTAAAGGGCTATAAACCAATGAAGTGGTGTAAAGATTTGGTAATGACTCCATGTGGTAAGCTTGGTAGTAGCAGTAGTTGTACAAGTTGAACTCCGTCACTACTTCGATGGGTCTAGTGATTGACAGTGGTGGACATCGTATGCTTTACGCACCGAGTGAGAGATGTGAGGATGGTTTCTATGGTTGATTTTTTTGCTATCATTATCACATGCACACTCCACCCCCATATTCTTTACACTATTTATTATGGCACCTTAGAGTACTGTACGGTATGTGGTACTAACTCTTTGGTTGCAGGTCCAGGTTCAGGTATGGTTTAGTATACCTGTTATTGTTCTGTTTAGATGCTTATCGCTCATACTAGGCTTTATGTCTGACCCAGAGTTTTATGTCTCCTCTTATTACTCTGGGTGCTCACACGAGCAGACTAGAGACAGGCTAGCTGGTGATGCACGGGTAGATGATCCGGAGACGAGCAGGAGGCTTCCACGTAATATATATATATAGTATTCTCCCTGTGTTGTTGAAGATCACTGCTTGGGCATTAGTGGTGCATCTTCTACTTTAGCTTTCTTTTGCTTAGAGATAGTAAATTCGGAAAGTTGTAATAAGCTGTATTTGGATTTCCGCTGCCCTGATGTTGATGTTGATTTTAGTTATCAGCTTATGCACTGTCTCACCTGTTTTATGTCAAGTATGTTATTATTATTATATTTTACTCCATGCGCTGTGAGACATTCTACAGGTTCTTGATTAGTTCGTTTCCTTCTTTCCTTTCTTCTGACGACCGTCCCGTGCTAGTCGGGTACGTGTACAACGCACTTTCGGAGGAAATGCAGGCTGGTGCGGGGCGGGCCGTCACATAATTGATATTACAGTAGGATACCTATGTCGTTTAAAACTTCCCTTAGACAGTTAGTTAGCATGCAATGGCCATATATCTTTCATATACCAATCCTATCCCAAGTTGAGACCTTACAAGCCTCTAGAGGAATTGGCATCCCCATGAACTACCCAACTCCATTACCATTTTATGCCTAACCACTTTTAGAGAAGGAGGACCAAAGACTTACTTCAAATCTAATAAGGATGTGTCCCATGACTTTGGTTCCTCTCTAAGGAATAAACCTTCAAAGGGATCCTAGTCCTAACCACTTAAGATCTAAATTAGATAAGAAGAGAGTCATCCACTTAAGACCTTCTCAAGGTGTAGTAAACATGCCTATTTTCGCACACAATAGATTTATATATATATATACACACACACACTAGACCTTTTAGATTAAACAATATACCTGTAGATACTGGATATGCAGTCGGTTCCAGGTAGACTTATACTACAAGTTGGTTTAACCTCATGTCTAGTGTACTAAGTTTGGACGGTTCATGGAACCTAGAGCTCTCACATTAGTTAGGCCTACCTGTGATTGCTGGATTTCAGTCAGTTCAGGGTAGTAGACTTATACCATAAATGATAACTAACCTTGTGTTTGTCAGTAATTATTTATATATATAAAACCATTCTACATGCACACACAAGCAATCAATATATATATTTATATATGGGGACATTTCAAATTCGAATCTTATCCTAATCACATTTATTACATTAATATTACGTTAATTACGTTGATTATGCTATATTAAAATAATAATAATAACAACAATAATAATAATAACGCATAACGACATTGTATGAACGAGGAAATGTTCTAAAGAGGTGGCAACTGTCAATTTTTCCAAATAAAGATATACAAGTTAATTTTTCCATATCTTTACTGCTACAATTTAGGCATGATGACATAACAACAAAGCAACCGATAACAGTAAATGGAAAATATACATACATACAAATCTCAACTTACATCCTAGGCTTGTTGGAATGATTTCAATACTTGATTAAGAATAGATTATAACATACACATATAATATATACATGTATGTTTATGTGTTCCACTTTGTCTAATTCACCCCTTTTTGGTGTTATGCACATAAAAACATTTACATTTGATATATTTCAGGTATGAATACATTTGGATCCAAAATAGAATCCAAACCTAATCAAATCATGGAATAATCAAATTTAAACCCTTTTAGATTACAATCAAATGTTTAATAAAGATGAATTACACAAAGTAAAAACAATAGTTGCAACACCCTTTTTCATCCTTAATCCAATATAAAAATCAAAATTCTACATAACTCAAATAACATGACAATTCTTACGCAAATATGAAACAGGGGATTTGGGGTTTAAGTATTCATATTATCGATTTCCAAATCCTTTTAGGCATAGCTATCAACATGATAATCTAATAAAAATACGAGCATGTCTAAGTACATGACATTCCACTCACAGATCTGGGGAAGAACAAAGAGGAATCTTTAGTAGATCTAGACTGTGCTTAATCTTTGGGGAAAACATGCTCCAACAATCCTCTTAATATATATATATACACACACACATACATACATATAAGAAACGTGTATTTGAATCTTATATATATATATATATATATATATATATATATATATATATAGACACACACTACACCAGAAATTTCTTTTAGTAGCGTTGTAAAAACGCTGCTATACGACATGCAACTAAAAATCGGAAAGTTTTTGTTGCGTTTCAGTAAACGCAACCGAAAACGAAGAAATTGTAGCGTTTTTGAAATCCTGCAAAAAGTTTTTTTTGGCAACGTCTTAAAAATGCTACTAAAGTAATTCTTGCATCATTTTTCAATTTTTTTGTTGTGCTTTTTCAGTCCTACTACATATTTTTTGTAGCGGTTTTTCAGTCCTACTATATGTTTTTTGTAGCGGTTTTTCTATCCTACTATATGTTTTTTGTAGCGGTTTTTTAGTCCTACTATATCTTTCGTAAATTACATTTGTAGCATTTTCTCTACACTACTAAAACTTTACACCACATTTTATTTGCGGTTATTTATTGTTAATGGCTTGTAACGTCTCCATCAATCACTTATATATAATAGAAATATAAAACAAATAATTGTATGAGTATCATTTTCAAACAAAAATCAATAATCGCCATATTTAAATATTTAAAAAAACACATTACTCCCAATATCAAATATAACACCCATAATCATCTCAATAGTAGTATTTAGACAAAATAAGAGAATCCACATACCACAATTGCTTACAGACAGGTCTACATGACTAATATGAACAAAATAATAGTTAGTCTTCTTCATAGCTTAATAACCACCTGTTCTTTAATGCGGTGTTCTTCACTTTGAAAATCTAATTACCTGTACATAAATATAACGATCAATGGTAAAAATTACATAAAACGGCCAATGGTTAGAATTACATAAATGTGTAAATGCATAAATTATATATATGCTGACAGGTGATCAAATACATTTTATTTGCATGCATAAATTGAAGAAAACAAGTATAAACTGGATACAACACATGACAAGAACACTTGCAAGCAGATGAAGTTGTGAACACATCTCTGATATCCCCCACAATTAGTTTTGGCCCAATCAGTGCCTGCTACTGAAACCAAGCATCGCTCGATTTCAGGAAACTGAAACCTGTCGGTTTCCCGAAATCGAGCGACGCTCGGTTTTGGTAAATCTCTACTATTACTAAAACCGAGCATCGCTCAGTTTCAGTTTTCTAAAACCTGACACTCAGTTTCAGGATTCTGAAACTGAGCAGCTCGGTTTCAGTCAGCTGAATCCGAGTCGCCCCTCGGTTTCAGGAAACTGAAAACGAGCTCAGGTTTCAATTTTCTGAAACCTAACACTCTGTTTCAGGATTCTGAAACTGAGCCGTTCAGTTTCAGGATCTTGAAATCAAGCCGCTCGGTTTCAGGATCCTGAAACGAGTCGTCGCTCGGTTTCAGTCAGCTGAATCCGAGTTGCCCCTCGGTTTCAGAAACCTGAAACCGAGCTCAGGTTTCAGTTTCATGAAACTACAGGTTTCAGTTTCAGGAAACCAAGTGCCGTGTGATAACCAGATTCTTTTCAGTGCATTTGTAGAACAATCAACAGTTAGAATTGCACGCAAGTCCTGATAATGTACAAGTATAATTTACTATATATCACTTTCAAATTGGCTGAGTTTCAAATGGTTTAGGCCTCACTTTAATTTTTCTTCTTATACAATGATAGGGCCTTCACAAAATATGAATGTGTGAAATATATATGTTTAGATTATAAAAATGCACTTTTTGTTAGTGAAAGATTTTGTTTAAAAATTTTGACTCTCTTTATTTATGCGTGCATGTTTATGAATCCTTCGCTTTTAGTTTGGAGATTTTCCGAATTCAGTGAAATAAGATTAGTAGGGATTAGACTGCCAAAGATTACAAAAGATAAAAATCTGCTTTTGTAAAGTTTTCATTAGATTTTAGTCTTATAAAAATAGCTATGTATCTACCTATGTCTAAATATCATGAATTTAGTTTTTTATATATATATAAGAGAAAATTTGTTGAAATCAGCGTATATATGATTTATACAACATAGACCTAGAACTTGTAACATATGTACATTATATGGGTGTAATGCTGACAACTGTGTTTTGACTGCTCAAAGATTTTGGCAATCAAATGTTCACATTTTACAAAACTACCACCAATAAATTCATATTTTTTTTGATAGGTACTAATAACAATAAAAGTACTGGAATATTGCACTATGCGGTTATCTAAATACTAAATGCATGCTGAAATCAGTTTCAAACAAAGGACAAGTATGGACAATACATGAAACAAGTGGATATAAACACCTAATATGCATGAACGAAAAAAGAAAAAAGCATAAATGTCTAAATATAAGAGGAAGAAAAATAGAATAACTAAAAAAAGGAAGAAATGAAGGAAACTTACGTTGAACTGGACAAGAAGCACTTATGTTGATAGAATTAAAAGAGATGGGGCGACCTGCAATAGAAAACAACTGATGGGTGAAGTGAAGGCTTTCTGGTTTTGGACTAATAAGAACTTTCTGCCAACCTGCAATAGAAAACATCTTAAGTCATAACTAAAAACTGTTGTTCTTGTGCAAACATATGCAATGTCACATCTTGGCGTGAAACATAAAGGCAGCACTCTGGAAAGTATGAGTACTGGTCCATGGGATCATCTTTTTTATCCTCCAAACAGCCTTAACCCTGCTCATACGACCCAGACACAGTACAGAGCAAAAGAGTCACATGAGAAACTAAATGCAACACCAATAGACGAACTCCAACTTCCTAATATGACAAATGACATAAATGAGCGCTCCAACTCAAAAGAACTATAAATTGGATTGATAAAATGAAGCAAACACACCCGCATAAAGAACACCAGATCATCACATCACCCATTTTTATAGGGACCGTTTCAAGCCACTATAAATGAAGCAAGATCTCAAAGCATAGATCCAATCACTGAAACAAGAACAGAAAGAAGGTCATGCAAGTAAAGAAAGGACTAAGCTCTAAAACAATAACAATAACCAATATCTGAATAAGCAGTTTCCTGTAAAGTTCTGTTCGATAAAATTAGAAAACATAATAAATAGGTTAAAGAAGAAAACAAGATTTGAGACCCTAGTGCATGTAAGGCTGAATGGCCGCAAAGCAGATACGAACAACAATGAAAGGCGGATAATAGGTTATTTTTTAATAAACACAAAGTTAGGTTTATTTGAAACCATTCTTAATATACACTTAATTTTAAGCAAAGCAGATACGAACAACAATGAAAGGCGGATAATAGGTTATTTTTTAATAAACACAAAGTTAGGTTTATTTGAAACCATTCTTAATATACACTTACTTTTAAAAGGTTTCCTAATAAAAATTGAATTTGTATTATTACCTTATAAACACATCCTCTTCAATTCACTTTAGTATTCCCTGATAAACTTAATAGTATTTTTTGTTATTATCATACACAACCACATACGCACAATATTTGTTTTATATATTAATTAACGAATTGGTTAATCAATTAACTATGGAAATTGTTAGATTTGGTTTAGGGAGCATTATCTTTTACTGTTAAAGTTCAACATGGAAAAGTGAACGGTAACTTCTGATATTGCATCTTAGCCGTATCATATCTATACAATTGCACCAATCTTACATCAGATAGAGGAAAGGAAGTATAAGTACATCAAATCGATACCTCTTTTGCTCTGTACTTTGGCAAGTTAGAGTTTTTTCCATTTAGTTTTCTACAGTCTTTGCAATGCCTCACACTAAAACTAACATATGACTATTACCTCCCCGAAATGTCATAAAAGAGTGTTAAACATGTTCAGATTTGAAGACCCTTCCTACTACCATCATGCTGTAATGACCCGTATTCTACACATCATAGGATCGTAGAATATTTATTTCTTTCCCATGTGAAGTTGTATGGTCATGTAACTTTGGGAAACATCTATTAGAGTCATTTCCCATGTTCATGATTTTTGTCGATTTTTAAATGACCATTTTGCCCCTAGTTGGTACTGTTTTGGCCATAACTTTTGATTGGAAAGGAATTTTGACCTGAAACCACTTCCATTTGATTCGTTTGATGATTTACCTTTCCGTAGAGTGGTCACATTAGACAAACGGACTTACCGTTTGGGAGATATGGCTGAAACAAGGTTTGGAGGGTGAAAAACTGCTTAACTGGGCCAAATCGGGTGATTAGTGAGTAGGACCATAACCCATTTCGGGATTAGGGTTATGGGAGGGCTGAAATGAGATAGAGGATCATTCCATTTCAGTTTTCTAGCCTCCACTTATCACCAAGGATCCCTAAAAATGGCCTCTAACCTCTAAATCACCTCCAAATCATCTTTTGGTCAAGGATTTGGCTTAGCAACCCCTAATCAAGGAAGATCTTCACCAAAGCAACAAAGGAGCTGCTGTTTGGCATTGAGATTCACATCAAATCAGAGAATTATTTCAGATCTTAGTTTATTTTGTGGCTAAGGTGAGTGATTTGCATAGTTTTGCACTAATTATGGCTAATTAGGGTTGATTAGTGTTAATTAGCGAATTTAAACATGATAAAATTCTGGAAAAATGTTTATAAAATTCGGAATGATGTTTTAGACCTCTGATATGAATTTGGGTTAATTTGGTTGAGTTTTGCTAATCCTATCATTAGTTTCACCTAAACATGCTTAAGGGAAAATATGGGATTTTGGGTATGTTTGATCCATTTTAACCTATGGTATTGATGTGAATGATGTTTGTGGTTGATTATGCATGTTGCTATGACTGTATGAAATGCTTTGTGATTGATTTCAATAGTTAGAATGGTCGAAAACGTCGTCGAATGGCGTAAACACTTGCTGGAACAGTTTCAGAAAACAGTGCAGGGTTCGGATCGGATAAGGGGGCTCGGATCGGATATGTTGAACTGAGCAAAGAATCTGATCGGATCGGAACCCAACACTTGGGAAAAGTGGCAAAAAGGAAGGCCACGCTAGCTGAACTGGGATCGGATCGAATAGAGGGAGATGGATCGGATCGAGAAGAACGGATCGGATCGAGGAGGACGGATTGGATCAGAAGCGCGAAGACGAATCAGAGCAGGAGCACGGAAGCGGATCGGATAGGAGCATATGAAGGGAGCATGGAGACGGATCGAAAACGCGAACCAAGAAGGGACACCCGACCCGACCCGAACGGAAGCACCCGACCCGACCCGAAGAGAAGCATCTGACTCGAACCTAGAGAAATGCCGACCCGAACCGCACCAGAAGGGAACCCGACCCGAACGGATGAAGAACACCGACCCGAACCGATGGCTTGATGAGAAATCCGACCCGACCCAGTATTGACCAATAACCCGAGATGCAAAGGTAGTCCAATATGGGAAGTTAGGGCTCAGGATCCCGGAACCAGTTGGGAACCAATGAGTTCACTTCATGAGTTGGGCTTTGCTGCGGGACGTGTGCTAAGGAGTTGTCGACGTTCATAACTTCGATTCACCACTAAAAAGGAATGATGGGCTACTTATCAGTGCAGTAGGGTCATTATGACCTGAGGGGCAAAGTGATGGTAGCAAGACTACGTTATCAGTGCAGTAGGGCCATTATGACCCGAGGGGCAAGGTGATGCGTAGTAAGACTATGAGCCAGTGCAGTGGGGTTCTTATGACTCCATGGGGCAGAGTGGACATAGTAAGGATTAGTAAGACTATGAGCCAGTGCAGTGGGGTTCTTGTGACTCCATGGGGCAGAGTGGACATAGTAAGGATTAGTAAGGCTATGAGCCAGTGCAATGGGGTTCTAGTGACTCCATGGGGCAAAGTGGACATAGCAAAGGATTAGTGGCTACGTTATCAGTGCAGTGAAGCCATTTATGACTTCATGGGGCAAAGTGATCGTAGCAAGGAATGTTGGGTGATCGAAATGGTGAATATCGTATGCTTTATGCACTGAGTGAGAGATGTGAGGATGGATGATATGCTTGATTGTTTGCCATCATTATGACATGCACACCTCCCCCACCTCCGTATCTTTGCATTGTTTAACAAGATACCTTAGAGTGTTGTACAGTATGTAGTGCTAACTCTTTGGTTGCAGGTCCAGGTTCAGGTATGTTTTAGTCTACCTGTTATTGTTCACTTTAGATGCGTATCGCTCATACCAGGCTTTATGTCTGACCCAGAGTTTTATGTCTCCTCTTATTACTCTGGATGCTCACACGAGCAGACTAGAGACAGGTTAGCTGGTGATGTGCGAGTAGCTGATTCGGAGGCGGGCAGGAGGCTTCCACGTATGATATATATATATATATATATATATATATATATATATATATATATATATATATATATATATACACACATTCTCCCTGTGTCGTTGGTGGTCGCTACTTGGGCATTAGTAGTGTACCTGGCTTATCTTACTTTGCTTTGAGACGGTTTGAAAGTTGTAATAAGTTGTATTCTGAATTTCCGCTGCTATGATGTTTAGTTCTGATTTTCAGCTTATGCAGTCTCTCCTGTTTTATGTCAAGTATGTTATTATTATATTTTGTTCTATGCGTTGTGAGACATTCTACAGGTTCTTAGTATGTTCATTTCCTTCTTTCTTTTTCCTCCTGATGACCCGTTCCATGCTAACTGGAAATGTGTACAGCGCACTTTTGGAGTAAATGTCAGTTGGTGCGGGGCGGGCCGTCACACATGCCATATTCTCTGATAACGTGTTAACAGTTGCTAATTATAAATTAGTCAATTCCAAAGACCTAGAGAAGCCTAAGGGATTAAGGATGGCACATGTGGAAGGATCAACAACTATATGTATTTTGCAGTTAATTAAAATAATATCAAATGCTTTGTTTAAAAAATAAAAAATAAA
Organism: Allium sativum; assembly: GCA_030737875.1. Taxonomy (NCBI): domain Eukaryota; kingdom Viridiplantae; phylum Streptophyta; class Magnoliopsida; order Asparagales; family Amaryllidaceae; genus Allium; species Allium sativum. The sequence continues at coordinate 128,311,234 of CM060921.1, read as the reverse complement.
AATCTCAATCCAGAAAATAACTAATTGATCACAAGGAAAAGGAAGGTAATGATGATGAAATTAATAGCTTTCTTATGTGAATTACAACTAAATTATATTGTTTCCAAAACGCAGACGTTAAACGAAATGAGATATAGGTAAAACCATTCAGATCCTATGTAAAACTGCACTTTATGATGTGCCACGCTTCTACTACACCAAGCATTTCAGAATTTTTTTCTCTTGCCACAAAGTTTTGCTTACTTTCTTTTAATTTAAAATCTAGATTTCGCTTTTATGCCATTATATATAATCCAGAGGAGATAACAAATAGAGCAGTTAAAGTGGACAATTTAAGTAGAAATATTATTTTCATTTTTCTCTTTTCTTTTGAAAAAAAACAGGTTATTGAGAAATTGACATATAGTTATAACACAACTTGAATCTATAGTCACTCTCAGTCTTACTGGTATTATTTCAAGACTGGCTGCAAACATGCGGACAAACAGCTGATAATTTAGACATGTCTATAGTGTATAGGCATATTACTATTTTCCAAGGTTACCAGATTTCAAGACTGGCTGCAACCATTCACCTATTAGCCCATAGCGTCAAGCTCACTGGTCCACCATTCACCTATCAAACCTGCAAGCACGTCATCCCTTTTCTTGCAAGAAAATGAAGAGTTCCAAGGGTGCCTCGCAAATTGTTCATATGACCATACGTATTAAACTTTCTTGTCATTTTTTCCTTTAGAATTATAGAAATTAAACGATGAACTCTTATCAGTTTGAATTACCAAAAGAAACAGTAATGCAATGATTTTCGCGATACGATTGCATAGCAGTTACAATGAAAACATACAATAATGCCAGCCATTCCGTGTTCTTGAACAGCTATACATTTTTATGTAGTTTCAATGTCCCATCCTTTTAAAAACTAAGTGAAACATTATAAACTGTCTAAAGTTCATTTTGAATATGAACTTACAAAAATCCTTTTATCTTCTTCTTTTTATATAAGAAAATGATCAATCATGCGTTTTATTACCTCTGCACCTTCTGTCTGCATATTAGCAAATTTAACCTGCAATAAAAAATTAAAGATATAAGACAATGCTCCCAATAGAAAACTCGATAATAAATCATGGGCATTTTCCCTGTAAAATGTGACCTGAATGACACTGTGAGCTGCAAATTTTTGTCTGCAATTGTGGAAGCTTACATCCACTTTTTCCCATGATACTCGAGAGAGACCCGTTACCAGCTCCTCTAAATGAAATAATAAGCAGTTAATATCAGTAATGGAAAAATATCGATCATGCCCAAGCATATAACAGTTAATATCAGTAACGAAAAATACCGATCTGTCCGCATATTAGCATCTAAATACATTTCCTTTTCATCAACCACTCCACTCTCCCTCCCAACAACACATCCCATAATGTCTCAGAACCCATTTGTTAACATATATCACTTTAATAACTCCCCATGCATTTCTGGTCTACCAATAGAACACACATTTAACTCCTATCCAATGACAACCAATTAGATCATACTGCCAGTAAATTAACAATGAGCCCATGCGGAAATTAATAGCACTCTTTAGCTTCTTGTGCAAGTCCCATGCAAAATCATGAACCACGTTCTACATTAAATCATTTTCTACACTAGAATCCTTATTTACCAAGATACTCCATTTCTACAATTTAACTGTACTTGTGTTCTGATTCCAAGATACTCCAGTTCTACAATTTAAACCATGCTTTGAAAATTTTAATTGCATTATCGTTAAAATTGGACATCTTATGCTGTCTAATAAACTATTAACTGACTTGAGGTTAGAATTAAGGACAGGCAACCAATGTGCATCAATCAGTGCATGTGTGTTATATATGTATTTAGTAATCATGTCAATTTTCCAGAGAAGTGATGCACACGAAGCAAATACGTTCCAAATACTGGAAAGTTTAACTTGAGTAATTCTTCCACTTAACTTTTTACTGCAGTGCATGTATTTAAATGATTTTCGACATAAATCTTAATTTAGTACATCCAAAATAGATCACATCTTTAAGATCGTACATTTAATAACAATAAGATTTTCAGCTTATAAAGTCAAATTATAATTATTTTTTTGAGTAAAAATGATCAACAATACATACACTGACTTGAGGTCTTAAAATGAAACAATATGTGGACCTATGATGTTTTCTTATTAGGATTTTATCATTTTACTGGGGTTGAAATAATAATATTTGAGAACGAGAAGAAGTGAGAAAAATTAGGACATATGATATTTCTTTTTATTAGGATCTTGTAATTTTATTGGGTAGAAATAACATTACTAGTGAATGGGATGAAGTGAGCAAATAAAAGAATGGCATACGGCTTAACCCAAAGACTTCAGGAAAAACTAAAACATAACAAAAGGCTCAGAGTAATAACCTTTTCTGAAGTGTTGTTTTCAGAATCGTATATTTTACCAGTGCTTTCTAGCCCTCTAGTCAAGTACCAAATTCATTAATAGCCCATCCATGTTTGCCTGACGACAATCCACTGAAATTTGCATCAATTCTTGCTGATTCCATGTTCCCTTGAGCTATGTGCGCAACTCCAAAAATAATAGGACCTTTGAACTCCGCAACAGCAGCAGATACTAGAAAATCTACAAAATAAATAATTCACAGTTAATTCAAAGTCCCCATCAGCTAAGCAACTAAGAAAAATGTCAGATTTTTCACAAAATAAAAATTTACGAAACTGATCTTTAACTAGTGTTTTAAAAAAATGCAACCGAGGCGGTGCTAAAAAAGCACCAAGACGCAGAGTTTGAGGCGTTTTTACCAAAAAAAAAAAGTAAGCCTCAGAGGGTCGAGGCATAAAAAAAACATGAAGCATGAAGCATCAGCTAAGACAGTCAACCAATCTGCAGCATCAAGCGAGTAGCGTGTATATCAAATGTTGGATCTGGACTACTACGCAACATGTTAAATGGGTGAATTTCAATGGTTCTTATCATTTGAGATATCACAAGTTTACAAAGTTTAATTTTTTTTAGATAATTAGATCCAATCTAAATGATTTTTAAATAAAATCTTCATTCCATTTAAACGATTGATATAAAAAAATTCATTTATTTTTATATTTGATATATAATACATGCATGTTTATCAAATACAAGTTTACATGCCTACGTGCCTGCGTCGTTTGTTGGATAAGCATCGATATAAGCAAGTAACGGATGAAACGTCTTTCCAAGCAGGAATGGTCAACTCTGACAAGCGAGCCACCATCAAAACCTTCAGATTGGGACTAAACTTCCACGTTATCTTTATGCCTTAACATAACTTTAACACATCCTTTCTCTTTAGATGAGACGTTTGAAAACTGCATTTGAAATCTTTCTGCTTGCTTAAACATAAATTACCTTGGACTACAGTTTTTATGTTATGGGTTTAGCACTCTTATCTCTTTTAAAGCATAAACTTTCTTAGAGAAAATAAACGAAGATCTTTGTTAGAGGTTAGAATTTCAAGTTTCTTCAAAGGTAGAGATGATGGTGTTTTCTTTTCAGATCCCATATAATTTCCACAATAAATTAGAAGTTGCCCTCGTTTGTCAGATGCAGCAGCATTAGCAGACCAATTCAACACAATGACAGGTAGCCTGCGACTTCCAGAAGCAAGCTTCAGCTTAACAACAGATTTAGATGATGATGAGGCCAACTGTCGCTTCTTGGATGGGTCTGAAGAAAAGTCCCACAATAATATACCACCATTAATGTAACCCACAACAACGATAGATCCAGAACTCGATACCCAACAGACAGAACAAATTTCCATCCTTTTTTGTTCATATCCCCCATCATTTTGGCTACCAGAATTTGTATTTTCATCTTTTAATTTGAGATCTGTGTATCCCCTAACTGTGATAACATGACTTTCACAAACATCCCAGGGTATCATTATCCCATTTTTGTATGCAATTAGAACTCTGCAGTTGCAAAATTCAAATTTTATTTAGTATTTGCAAGTAGGTTAATCTGTAATAATTGTCATGTGTTTTGAAGCACTCAGATTAAAGAATTATGGGATATGTGAATAACCAAGCTTTTCTGAATACTTGGTGCATTTAACATAGCACAATATTTCACTATAATATCTGAAAATATACCGGTCTACGGATTGAAAGGCGGTAATAGTCCAAACATGTAAAAGTACATGAAATACATAAATGGATGGCTGTGGCAACACCCTAACCACAGACTGATGAATAGTACATGAAATACTAGCTGATCCATGGAACAGTTAATTAAATACATAAATGCAGAATTAAATACCAATTGACACAAACAATTCATTAAGTGGTCAAATAAATTAAACATTAAGGATCTTGCATCCATGTTTATCATTGACAATTATAAAGATATGTTAGATGGTGGTCTTGTATCAAAAAATATATGACACAGTAAGAGCAAACCACCAAGCCTTCCTAAAATTGCACTCAGACAGCATGCGGTCTAACTAGCAACATCATGTAGTAAGACTTGTTTGAAGATGGATAGATTTTAACACAAGCAGAATAAAAGCTATCAGGTTTGATAAAATAACAAGTTCTAAAGTTTTCCACCAAGTATCTGTGAAACTGTATTTAAGAAATGATACACTGTGCATGCACAGTGATAACACATGCATAGTTTTATGAAATTACCAAATGGAACAGCAACCCAATTCACCAAACCAAGGAGCAAAAATGTCAAAACACTGAGAACTGCTACCTATATATAACCAGACTTCCACTTCCTACTGACAACAGAAGCTTCGGCGCCGGTGCAAGTATCAACTGTCGCAACCAAATTATCATTAACCGCAACTTGCTTCGCACAAAAAATAAAAAACACTTGGACCAGGTAATTTCTCGCCTTACACGTATAACTTAAAATGATTAAGCATGTAAACATCATTTTCTCTCAAATAATATGATGTGATATGTCAAGCTTGTTAACACAAATTCAGCATTAGTCTATTTATATATTGTGATGCAAAAGCATTCCCAATTCAGGGTTGAGTCGGAAAGCAGATCCGCTGAAGGATTTCTAAATTCAGCAATACGTGATACGGGGTTAGCTAGCATTTTTAGTCAGTTAAGATTAGCCAGCTTGGTTAAATAATATTTTGCCTTAGTGAAAGTCTGCTAAGGCAAAATATATAAATCTTGTTGGTTTTCTTTGAACTGACTAACCGTAGCCGGTTTAAAAAAATCAGTTAAATGGTTTGTTTTTGCCAGATGGGAAAGTTGTTCTGCCAGTACATCTAAAACTAAGTCATACAGTACTATAGCTTATAGAAATGGTAATTTACACATATCAAGTTTTGTATTTCATGATATAAATATGTAACCTTTAACCCATTAATAACGTCAAGGCTTATAGTTTTAAGTTGAATAACTACCTTAAAATGAGGTTAAGGAACTTCTAATTTGAAATCTTATAAAGTAGCATTGAAAATTAGATGGATATCTAATGAAGTAGTCTTAAGTTGAATTCTAATTTTTCCTTAGGACCATCGAAAAAATCAAGGCCACGTCAGCAAAAGATTAATTGATATGGTAATAAAAATATATATTTAACTGTTTTACGTTTCACTTATGGTTAAAGAATGTGGACTTTCCCATCATATTAGAATATTTCTTTTCGCTTTCCTTGTGTTAAAATTTAAATGCGAAAATGACTCACCTTAACAAAGCTTCACAATAAATAAAAATTGTTAATACTTAAGTCCAATAAAGCAGGCAAACATAAGGATAAAAAGAATGCAACATACAACCAACATTGGCTAAATAACACATCAAATATGCAATCTGCATAGCAATATATACATCGTTCAGGCTGAGACTTAATATTTTCAGAATCTAAAATAGAATGTTACCTGAAGGAAAAGGATAACACAGTAGACACTGCTAATAAAGATACACACTTCATTGCTGCAAAATGAAACCAATAATCCTCTATTGTAAGTTATTATTCTGGCCCCCTCAATTCAGCAAACCACCAATACATGTTTCGTAGGGATAAATGATCCATATGTGCATTCTTTTGAATTGTGAGTTAAGTAAGCACTTCACCTATTCAAATACATTTAATATACCATACCCATTCAGTATATTGATAAACATAAATTTAGAATCAAATATATCATAATCTTTTAATGTCTTTGAGGAAAGTACTCTTGCTTCGAATAAGGGGCGGTTGGTCGGACAAATTAGTATGGAATATTAAACTTTAAAGCAAACATTTTATGTTATTTCATGGCACTTTTTATGTGAAGTAGTTGATACGAAAATCACTTAGATATCAAGGAAGTATGTATCATATTAGAACATAGATAAATGCAATCCTGTAGGATACTAACCCCCCAGCCACTTAAATGACATATGCAAGGATACAATTAAAACAATGGAATGCAAGGTCTGTTCGCAGACAATACCGATATAATGAACTAATGCGACATTAGAATAGCAGATCTAACCTATGAAGTGGTTACCACCTTATACATGAAAGAGCACATTGTACAGTTAGAAAGCATAGAGATACGACAACAAATAGAAGAAAGGAATAAGTATCAAAGTTGGAACTAAGTATTAAATACAAACTGAAAACAAATAGTACGTTGGAAAAATTATAGGTAGGCATATACTTATTCAGTTTTTCAAGTACAATGCGGAAGTCAATGCTAACCTATAGGCAGGTGTAAGAGTGAAGGAGTAATACAATTAAGATAAAATTATTGAGTACTTCATCCTCACCAGCTAAAATTATATAAGCTCGTTGGCACAGCATCTAACACTGGAAATGAAAAATATTGAGAAAAGCGCTCTTGGTGAACAAGTTGTTCATCATCCTAAAAATAGTTTAAAGTTTACCTGTATTAATTTGGAACATAGTCGGAGTAATGTCGATTGTGGGAAACTAGGGTATAAGATAATAGTTTACAATGGACAATATTGAGTCGTGAAAAAAAGGGTAGCCAGGTGACGGAAGTAGATGCGTTGCATAAAAACTAAGCTAGAACTTAATGAACACATTAAAGAAAATAAGAATAAACATACAACATAAACTGCTCTTATTCCTCCTTTTCTAAGAAAAGTTTTCTTATTGTGCAAAAGGCCGATGGCAGTCATCATTTTGATTGCCTACATGAGGTTCAACCTAGTTGGGTAAAAAAAGAAAGGAAAAAATATTTAATATGTAAGCATTATGAGCATAGTAGCATGTGCACACAATTAGAACAAAGTTTAGTTAGATAACTAGTTTTTTTCCCTCTGTAATCAAACTCATCCAAAATGATATCACTTGTTTTGTCTATAATGAATATCAACTGTCTTACTCTGTCCAGTCATAATCACAATCTGAGTCATGTTTCAGTAATCATAGATGGTTACAAAAATGATAGCTGATGTTATATAATCATGAATGTGTTATCAAATTAGTGTATAAATAAGAAGTATACCTGTTTTTCAGAGGAAGGTAGTGGGGATGATACAATTTGAAGGCAATCGCAACATCATCCTTAACTAAAGCAGCTTGTTACCCAATTCAACAATTGCCTCCAGATAACCATCTTCATCCGCCTTTTCCATCTCAAACCAACAAAACCATTCCCCTGCATAACCCACATCCGCACCACCGGAAGCCTATACCAAAACCAGTAATCTAAATACGTTGAAACCTTCTGCAGTCACAGCTCAAATAGCAGTAAATTGAAGCGATTCTGCAGCCCTACATTACTGAAACTAAATCGTCACCTACCTACCTTCAGTCGCCAGCCTTCAACCTTTAGACCTGCAACTTCACAACTCAACAATTGTTTGATCGTTTTTAAGCATTTTGATTCTACATCTCCAAACTCCCACAACCCTAGATCCATTAAATACCATGCCCTCCACAAACAAATCGCCAATAGATTCTCAAACATTTCAGCTATGATTTGAAGCCAGCTGGTTCCGATCTAACGCAGGAAGATTCGACATCATGGCGTAAATTTGTCGTGGGAAGTTATGCAACGATTCTTGTAACTGACAAATAATAATTTGGTTTCTTTGGTAGGAATAATCCATGGACGGAGGATGTTTTACAGATTTAAGATTGAAGAGAGGAGAGGAGTTACATAAATTTTAGGATTTTTTTTTTTGGTTTGCCGCCATTAGGAAATGAAAATAAAAATTAGATGGAACTTAAGCGGGATGGGAAATAAGTCCCTCCTAATCTACTCGAAAACGCAACTATTTTATTGAAGTGCATAGAACAGATGCATTTAACGTTAAACGCAACTATATAACGTAATTAGACACATAATTTCTTGTAGTGATATATATATATTTATACCAAATTCCATAATACTAAATCTGTATGAATTAGAATAGAGAGAAGTTAAGAATAAAGGTTGGAGGAACAAAAGAAATCCTTAACCTTTTTTCCTGGAATTTAGTAATGGCAGAGAGATAGTATGGAGGCAGGGATAAGAGAATGGTTAGAGCTTCATAGTGTGATATAAGGGCCTATATATGGCCGTGTGAGCGTCGGCCGTTGGATTATCCAGATTGAATCCAGACCTCTTATTTATATATATCACTCCTAGAAAACCCCAACCACATAGATTAATTGGGCTATTCAGCCGCCAGGCACCTGACCTGGGCGGTCGGCCAGTGGTAATCACCCCTCTTAGGGTAGCGGTCGAACTCCTGATCGTTGAAATGCCCAATGAACATTGTAGCGATGAGGTGTTAATTTAATTAATACGTTACCTAAATTTCTTAATCTTGTTCCTTATATAAAATATCCTTTGTCCTCATGATCTTATCCTTATTTCAAATTTCAAATTTTCCCTCCTCAATTTGAATTTATTTTGGACACATACATATATTATCCATTTAATTATATATATATATACACACACATATATTCTGTGTTTTACTTTCCAAATTCATTTGTTTATAACTTCTTCATACATTGACTATTTTCGGCATATTATATATGAAAACAATTCAGAATTTTGCCACCAATCCAAATAAAAGAATTTTGTAGCCAAATTCCTAAAGCTACAAAATATCATTTTCCAGCCTTATTGCTTAATTGCTTATTTTTAATTATTATTAATATTTATGTATTTTACTAGTTTTTACAGACACTAATTTGACGAACTTGTGTTTCTTCCCGATATCAGCCTGATTCCTTGCGAAGATACCGAGGAGATGTGGATGCAGGTGAAGGCTGTGTATTTTCAGGCCAAAGAGCTCACTAAGTACTCCTTGCACCTCTCTGACTTAATTAGGAAGAAGAACGTGGAATTCCAGAGTTGGGGGCTGACTATCGATGCTGAGCAAACTACTATCCAAATTTGGAGAATGAGATAGGTAAATCCACTTCTTGTGGTGTAACTATTTCTTTGTTGTTGCACCCTCGAATGCTAACTTTTTATTGTTGTTGTCATAGCGGAACTGAAGGAAACGTAAGAGAGACTGAAGAAGGAGGCGGAGCATGCAGCTTCGACTTTCAAGGATACAGCGGCCTCACTAACAACTGAGAACGTGGCCCCAAAGAGGGATAAAGCTAAGTTGGAGATAGTGAACACTAAACTAGAGACAGACAATGAACTGGTATCTCAGCTTCAAACGGGTAATGAGGCACTAAAGAAGGTGAATGAGAGGTTTAGAACTGAGAACGAGGGGACTCAAAAGCTTCAGAAGGAGGTCGTCGGGTTGAGGAGGCAACTAGAGGCGGCGAAGAAGGAGACAGACGAGGCCAGTAATAAGGAGGGATTAGGCTCGGTGGATGGGTTGAAGACCGAGTATCAAAGAGAAATGGAAAGCTTGAGAGAGGAGATCGAGGATGCAGAAGTCAGGGTAGAGTCCTCCCTAGAGAAGCACATCTAAAACATGTATGTCAAGGTCTTAAAATTTTGTGGAATCTCATGGATTAGCGACAAACCAAGCATGCTGGCTCAAACTTGGGAAATGTTAGTGCCGTATGAGGCTTGGCTACGTCAGATGGACGTGGGAACTGCAAATGAGCATCAACTGATGATAGAGCTCCTGACTAACGAGGAGCATAATAAACTAGAATAAAGGAGGAGATTCCTACATGAGGATGCAGAAAGGGAGAGACTGGCGAAGCGCGCTACCGAGATGGGAAAGTTTATTCCTACGGAGAGCATGGCTGTCACTGAGACATTTGCTGTAATGCCCGAGGAATTTGCGACCTTGGTAATCAACATAAACTCAGCGTTGACTATCCAAACATCGAAAATACCAGATAGTTAACAGAAAGAAGTTAGAGGGTGAGATTAAATAAGATAGAAAATTAGAATAGAAGAAGGAGAGGAACAACAACAGAACCAGAGTAACGCGAACCTCACAGCGGAATGAATAAAATATACTATATAACATAATTTTGAAATGCAAATATATACTTGAATATACATATCATTATCAAAGTACAACACTTACAATACAGTGGAAATAAACAATTACTATAAAATCCTGAAGCCTCCTGCTCCAAGCTGTCATTATATCTGTAAAATCCTGACTACTTGACTGCCCGTACAATTTGGGCACCCAAGAGTTTAGGGAAAACAAAACAAAATAAACTCCGGGTCAGTCATGGGGCTGGTATCAATAAATAATTTAAAACAATTTGAGAAAATAAACGATATCTCATAAGACCACACCGTATAACACGGAACGGGTTTTTCCCTTATGAGAATCCAAAATACTTGTTTTATCATTCAAAATCCTTTTGAAAGAAATGATAATCTTTATATTAAAACTCTTTGGATATTATAATAGTTTCTATCAACCACAATATAATAATCATCTAGCAGAACGCTTTCATCTCACGTTCCACATACATAATATATAATCAAAAACCGCGGGCGCTTATTGGGTAATGGATTCCAACTGGCAAGGTATGGGACCACCTTTCAATATTGTATCTCTAGAGAGGAATACACCGGGTTCAACAAGAACATCTTGTAACCTAGACTAAACATGACCGGTCACTCATTTCTCTTAAGTGTACCGAATGTATTATCACCAACGGTTGGGACCAGCAACCATTTCCCGAAAGGGACAACATCGAAATAGATTAAAGAAGTAAATGATACTCTAGATCAGGTGATAATACAACTTACTTGGCAGCTAACCACTTGGCCATGCGACGTAAAAATCACACATTTATTTACTTTGAATGTCACATCGTCATACCCGCCAAATCATAAATTGATTTCCCTAAAAATACCACATGTATACAGCTAAGAGAAATGAATCCCTCCACCACCAAACGTAAATACGTTCAAAGAGATCACCTTACGTGACCTATCAAATATAGTCTGTCATACATTCTTCCATACAGGCTGTCCTGGGATTGGACAAACCGAATGCACTATTTTGTAAATCCATCTTAATCAATTTCTACCTAGGATTTGCCAGAACAGCCCTTGCATAAACTCTGTCTTCAATTGTCTTCAACGTATTTGATCCGCAACGCTAATGGGTTCCAAAAATAAATCTGATCTCGGTCTCTCCATGTTGATAACGGAAATGGTCAAAAACTTTGATAGTCGGTTATTTAACTATCAAAGGAAAACATGTGTACAAACAACGATCATATTTCCAAATGGAATTCTTACCAAGCAAATCTCAATCAACATTGATCCCCTTTAATTTAATTTGTCATTCAATTATCCATTTCCCTATTCTTATTTCCATATATTCGTAAATTCTTATTTTCTAAATTTAGAAAATATACGTTATTAATCATTGGAAAACATTTCTATATTTACTCTCATTTCTATATATTTTTTATATTAGAAAACATTTCTGATTCTTATTTGGAAAACATTTCCAAAACTCCTTCATTGGATTTAAACTGATGTTTAAATAAAAAAATTGCTATGCCAACTCAAACCATTACGCTCATTAACTAAATTCTCCTAACCAACCTTCACTATCAAACCTTAACTATTCCTCAGTTAAAAACGAAGTCAATCAAGTTGGGGTATAACTACCTCTCAGACCTTAACTGAACAACATTTGTAACCTCGAAATAGACAAAGTTCACCTGTTAAACATTTAACAAACTTCCTTACGCAACTTTCGGTTTCTATTTACGAATCCACTTCTTTTATTGAAATCATTTGATTATAACAATAGTGTTATAATCTCATGCTTCCGAAATATAATAACTTAAATATAACTTTTATTTATTAATTTGGATAAATAGACAAACAACTAATTTATTGATAAATAAATAAACGTTGATTAAAAACGGAAAGTAAATAGTACTTTCTCGAATTCGATATAATCGAATTTCAACTTACAATTCTCTCTCGAATAATCTATATTTGATAACTATCTTTCGAATAACTATATTCGATTATCTCTCTTTCAAATAAACTATATTCGATAACTCTCTTCGGATAACTAATATTCGATAATCTCTCTTTCGAATAACTTATATTCAATTAATTCTCTTTTCAAATAACTAATATTCGATTTAACTCTATTCGAGTGACTAATATTTTGATTAACTCTATTCGAATAACTAATATTCGATAATCTCTCTTTCGAATAACTTATATTCGATTAATTTTCATTTCAAATAAATAATCTTCGTTTAACACTATTCGAGTAACTAATATTTCGATTAACTCTATTCGAATAACTAATATTGATTAACTCTCTTCGAATAACTAATATTTGAATAACTCTCTTCGAATAACTAATATTCGATTAACTTGATTCGAATAACTTATATTCGAGTAACTCTATATGAATAACTAATATTTGATTAACTCCAATTTAAATTCCTATTTCAAAACCCATTTTCCTTTATAATATTTTAATTTATAAAATAACTATTTTAATCCATTATTCACATTGAATGTGAATAATATTTCTTTTATATATCAATTCAGTTTGATTTCGTATTTAAAAATAGTACCCCATTTTCAAATTCTATTCAATCTCTATTTACAGAATCATTTATATAACATCATATTTTTTATTTCCAATCACCAATAATCTTATTTATAATTCCCTTTATAAATGTTTAAGTTTACATTCCATAAAAATATCGGTGTTAAAACCGATTTCTACTTCTTAATATAATTTCAAACTTATATATTCTATTTATCCAATGATAAATAATTTACTTAATTTATAAATCATTATTTATAAATTGATCTACTCAATGTATCTGTTAAAATAGATTTCCATTAATATTTATTTTTCCAAATGTTCCCTTTATATTATTCTATTTATTTGTAAATATATATTCCTTTTATATTTCTATTTATTTTCTAAATATTCTTTATATATATATATATTTCCAATATTTTCTTTTATTTAAATTACCAAATAGAAAGGCCCAGTACCATCCAAAAACACACAATCAGTTTAGATAATATATCACATCATATACCACAATATATGAAAAACAGTAATATAAATGTTGAGGAATCCAGTCGGATCCCTCCAACCTGTTTCCCTGCATCCACATATGTTAAACAATATAATTAACATCACTTCTATTTCAATATGAAATATTCTGATAAACAGAATCAATATTTGATTAAAGATATATATTTACATATCATTATATTTATTCTCAACCACTTAATTAGTAGTTCATTCAAACAGTCAATACACATCAATCAACCAGCATTTTTCAGTTCTAAAAGTACGTCATAAAAATATAAACTGATCAGTGTTAGTGAGATTACTCATCTTTGTCGCAAATCGTTAAATAACAATTTACGTCGGATTGATTTTGATTAGTCGTTTAATTCTGCCATAACTCGTAACGGACTCCAAATTGCTCCAGACCGATTCCATGATGTAGCCTGTTTCCATACAATCCTAACAGATCCTGTTTTATCAAATTCCAAAATGTATGAGCACAATATGATTATTTGAAGTGAATATGCTAATATATTTTGATTAAAACTTAATTAATTTTGATTTGGCTTTTACCCCTTTGATTTCGGCCCATCGTCCATATTCAAACCCGCCCCGTCCACGTGTGATTCACTTGCTTCCATTCTTACTACTGTTCCGTCGTCATTTCAGAAACACAATAATAATACTCCACTTCTGCTATTTCCCATTTCAGTACCCTTTTTATTTTTCTATATTTTGTTTTCCTTCTGGGCTTTATCCTAACACGGCCCAAACTCATACACACCCGTCACTGTGGAGCCTTCTTCATCCAGTATGTAATCATTTTGCTTGAGTCTTCTTTTGGTGCGTGACTTTCTTTTAGTGCGTAACTGATTGGAGATGAAACTTTAATTGTCTTGTCCTGGGTTGTATAAATATACATCGATTTCTTACCCATGAAGGAAAAGAAAACCGTACACACTTATTTTAATATATATATATATATATATATGTATATCTGCTAAGGAAATGTGTTGATGTATATATACACACTTAGGTTTCTTACTAGCAAAGAAAAAATGAACCGTACCCAAATATTTTTTATATATAATTATATCCTACGCTTAAGAGCTAAGTAACTTAGAACGTGCAAAATGAAGTTGATGCTTAGCTAAGAAGTAAAGGAATACAATGGGACGTGCATTGAATTGAAGGTACTATTTAAGAGTAGGGTGGCAAGAAGCTTATAAATAGGATAGGGACGAGAGCAATTCTTTTGTACCCACTCCCCCTATCCCCGTGTGCGTCAACCAATCAAATCTCCCCATTTCCAATTTTTTACATTTAAATCCTCGGACAATTAAAGGGTTTGACTGCAAAAAGTGAAAATCAGGGGGCTGTGATTGGTTGCGGACACGGGGCACATGCAATTTCGGGACAGAAGAATTGGTGCGGATAGGGACGGTGCATGGCCATGTAGTATTTTGTTTTTAGTGTTCATGCTGATGTCAATAGGAAGTTTTTTGTTAACATGCCATTTTAATGTTAGAAATGTATGAATATGCAATTATACACTTCATTATCTAAGTAAAGCTTCTAGCGAAAATTTACAGTCCTATATTATGTACTTTTACTTCTAGCGTCAACTATAACTATAACATGTAGTGGTCTCCCCGTTGTGTTCACATGAATTAGGTTATGAAATCCGTTGTTACTCGAAAACCATGTTCACACCAACAATTCCAGCATCGTTTAATATAAAATCCCAAACTCTACTCCTTAGCTAAGAAATAACGTTTCCATCACGTAAACTCTGTTCACTTAGGGACCATTTTCGACAAAAATAAAAATACCGTCGCATCAAGCAATGCACCATGATTTCAAAAATATAATAATATAGACAAGTGGGTTTGTTATGTGAAGCCCCACAATGTTGATACAGGGTGTAAAATACTTCAAAATTAAAAAATGCTTATTTTCTAAAATAAAAATTACAGTAAAATTGTAAAAATTAAATTATAGCTACGTCTCAAAGATCTTGTCAAAATTTGAAACCAATATATAATTATAGTTAAATATACCGTAATGGTTTATAAACGATTCCATAGCGACTGTTTGAAAATTTGATTTGGACATAACTCTCAATCTACACAACGAAATCTCCATTTTTCACTTCCATTAGAAAAACATCATTCAACAGATCCGAGCATTTCTTGTTTCATAGAAATCCGATTTAAAACGGATTATGTATATTCATTTAAACTTCGAATCGCCAAATTACAAACTGCCGCGCCATTTCGAGCTCGATTATAATTATAATATAATTATTACATGTAACTGTTGTTTAAATAATATATTCGTTATTTATAATTCAAATTTTAAACTGAATTAAATCAGTTAAATCATCTGATTCACACAACATTGCGAATTCCACTATTTCCGACAAATTTCGAAAATTAAATATATTCTACTATTATTTATATTAATTAAATATTCAATGTTATTTAATTAAACAACCATTTAGATCTCTAAATCACTATTTAAATAATTAAATTAATTAATTATTATACCGTAAAAATACGGGACATTACATTTGAGGAGGGAAGCTCCTATCGACCACTAGCTCCTAAATCTGCCACAGCCAGTGGTCCCACTATCCCAGTCCATGCCTCATTTGAGTACGATCCCGAGCACCCAGGATTGGGAGTGATTGGATCTACTTTGACCGCTACTACGAGAGGACTCCCTATCATACCTATACCATTTCTTTCCAGAGGTAAATTTTCATTACCGCGAATACCTGAAGATGATGTGATTACTGAATTCATGTACTAAATAGTTATGTTTTTACTATGCTACCGCTCATGGAGCGGATGCGACTCCGGGCCTCACCCCCACGCTTCCCCGAACAACTGAGTCTGGATTAGGGCTTCAAGGAATGCAATTCAGGGAGGAGAGTTATCATGTGGATACATTTTCAGACGTCGAGCTGGGATCCAAAATTTATAAAGGTCTCCTAGACAAAGGGAATGTCGTGGATGGAAAAAGCATCCAAGTGTCAGGCCCGGTGTAGGCGAATGCCCCTATAATGCAGGGGATGGTGGAAACTCAGAAAACGAAGATGGCAGCGAAGTCCAAAGAACAAGAGAAGGCATGATGAGGCTGCCCGATAGGAGGCACAGGCAGAGGCTAGGCGAGATGCCGAGGAGAAGGTCGCCGCTATAGTGGCGAAGAAGAAAGCTGACGCCGAAGCTGGAAAGGAGATAGTCGATGAGGAGGCGAGGAAGAAGAGGGACAATGATGATGCCAACAATCGAGTCGAGAAGGCCATCAGTAAGCTCAAAGCGGATGACGCTGCCAAACTCGAGTCCAAGGAACTAACTGATCGAAAGGCCGGCAGGGGTGCTAAGAAGAAGGCCGAGTCGGAGGCCAAGAAGGATCTAGGAGGAGGTGACGCCATGCTGGCCCTTTCTTCGGACATTACCCCCAAACTATTGCAATGTATAACCCCTGGGGATGTTGCAGAGATTACGAGTGGCAAGGTTGATCGTGGAAAGCGCACCTCGGTTACTCACGAGTCAGCTACCCCTATGAAGGACAAAAGAAAAGGTTTAAGCGGTTCGGGAAGGAAGAGGTCCATCACTGGAGGTGACATGTCCAGTGCTAAATTTGTACATAAAAAGAAAAGGAAGAGGAAATATCAGTAGCATTAGTAATTATCATAGTTGTTACCGATATTTTGGTTATGTAGGCCGATAGCATATGTGAGTACGACCCTCGCTTTTGGTCCTTAAAGGCACGGTGAGGTTTTCATGTACACCCTGTCATTAGAAAGTAAAGATATTAGATATGTAGTTTGTTTTGGATGTGTGAGAAAGGAAATGTTAGTTAACTAAATCGCATTTCATGTTAAGTGTTCAAATGTTCGTCTTATGTTTTCCAGTGTCCTGTACTTGCACAAGCATACTTAAATGTTACACCAAAAGAAATGTGATTGGAGACTCCGCTCTGGGGATGTCGCCGGTCATGCGGAGATCGTGCGTTGGTTCCATTTGTGGGGTTTCCTTTGTTCAGGAATCTCGAGGGGATTGGAATCCAGGCCAGGTGCCTTCTGTCTTGAACCACCCGGAGTTCGTCAGTCCTAAGTCATGAGAAGGCGTGGACGTTGTGATTCGTCCAATTTTTAGCTCTCCTGTCGTTCCTTTGGATTTAGAGCGCGAGGGCGTTGTATTCGCCAAAGGTTGCCCAGATCTGGACCTAATGGGTCGAATTATAGCCTAGGGGATGCCCACAATCCTAGAGGCTTAGGAGCGAAAACGATTTATGCTCGGTCTTGGTGTTGGGCTGAGGTTTGAGAGGTACCCAAATCCTGACCCGATGGGTTGGATAGAGTCATGCGAGTGGTCGGTATCACACTAGGTTGGCAGGTGGGCCACCCCCAAGTTTAGCGACTTAGGAGCAGAATGATTTATACTCCATCTCAGGGTTAGACCGAGATTCGAGTAGAGTTTTTTATACTCAATCGCGTCGCAGGCTCGGGACTCGAGGCATGTTATTTTTACTGGGTCTCGTCAATAGTTAAGACTCGAATGGCAACACCGGCTCCCATGCTCAGGGTGCTGATCCAATCCTATTGGTGTTCGTCCTTGTTGTTGGTTTGAGGCTTGAGTGGTGGTACCAGCTCCTGTGCTCGGGGTGCCGGTCCGGTGTTCGAGTGTCGATGTGTGCAAACCAGTTGTAATGGTCAATCAAACATATCATACAAGAAGTAAACGCGGTGGGGATATAGAATACTGAACATCATCTTTACTAATAACTTTAGCCGTAACAACCTTAACAATGCCTTGAATTTCAAGAAAACAAAACATCGTTGGAAAGCAGGAAAACTGTAAACTAAGTTATGTGAATTAGCATCAGATATGTTCGTTGTTCCATGCCCTTAGGAGCTCGGCTCCGACTACGATTGCTAGCTTGAAAGTCCCATTTATGAGCTTCCATTGTATGATGTATGGGCCTTCCTAGCGAGGACTACAACTAGTCAATGTGGGAAAGATCCATTTTTGGACGAGATCGCTGACATTGAGATCCTTGTGGCGACTTTAAAGTTGAAGTATCGGGGTACTCCTTGACGCTGGGCGGCAACTCTGAGCTCAGCCTCGTTCCTTTTCTCCTTGAGCAGGTCAAGTGATTCTAGAAGTAAGTCTTGATTGGTTTTTGGATCATAATAAGTAACTCGGTGAGATTGAAGCTTTAGCTCAATAGGATAACTACTTCGGATCCATAGGCAAGGGAGAATTAAGTGTGTCTGGTTGCTGACTTGTGGGTGGTCTGGTGGCCCATAGGGCCAGATGGAATTCGTCTGTCCATAAGCCTCTGGCCTTTTCCATATGCTTCTTGATGATGTATTAAATCAGTTTGTTGATAGCCTCGACTTTCCCATTGGCCTAAGGGTGAGCCACCACCGAGAATCTCTTTTCGATATTGTGCCGCCGATAGAAAGTCTTGAACTCTAAGCTCTCAAATTTGGTTCCATTATCTGAGATAATGGTCTGAGGGAAACCGTAGCAGGTGATGATATTGCGGACGATGAAGTTGATTACTTTCTTGGTGGTGATCGTAACGAGAGCTTCGACTTCCGCCGATTTGGTGAAGTAATCAACCGCAACGATGGCATAACGTTCCCTGCCTCTAGCCATTGGAAGAGTACCAATGTTGTCTATTCCCCACATGGAAACGGCCAAGGACTGACCATTTGCATCAACTCGGTAGGTAGGGCTCTTGGGATCTTTGAGAAACGCTGGCATTTGTCACACTTATGGGGATAGTTCGCGACATCTTGGTCGAGTGTAGGCCAGAAGTAGCCATGCCTAGTGATTTTTCATGTTAGAGTTTATCCCTCCTAGTATAGTCGCCTCACTCACCTTCGTGTACGTCTGTCAGTATGCGGTTGGAATCATCATGGGCTGCGCACCAGAGTAGTGAGATAAAGAAACCCCTGCGATAGAGCATTCCATTCAGAATGATGTAGCGAGATGATTGGCGAGTGAGCGCTCGTCTTTCTTTGTAAAGCATCGTGAGTGTTCCATGTTGCAAATAGTTTGTAATTGGTGTCATCCAAGACTACGGCTCAGTTTCGGTTTATGTTGCTATAGCCAAATCAATTTGAATCTGACCAATGCTTGAAGAGTCGTGTACTTCGATCAGGGCAAGTCCCGTAAGTTATGCATCCTCGGAGCTTGCTAGATTGGCCAGTGAGTCAGATTTTTCATTTTGTTCTTAGGGGATATGCGTGATGATGTATTGTTCGAAGTTGGTAAGCAGTTCGCGAACCTGAGCAAGGTAGGGAGCGAGCCGTGCTCCATTGGCCCGATACTCTCCCAGTATCTGACGCATAATGAGCTGCGAGTCAGAGTAAATCTGGACGGACCTAATGTTAAGTTCAATCGCGATTCTAAGTCCAGTGACCAAGGCCTCGTATTCTGCGTCATTATTGGTAGTAGGGAAGTAGAGTCTCAAATCGTAGCATATTGGGTACTTCTCTGGAGTGATGAGAATGACTTCAGAACCAGAGCGCTTATTGTTGGAAGAACCATCAACGAATAATTTCCGTTGAATGTGTGGAGTTTTGGTGTCTTTAGGAGGAGGCTCATCCGGGATGGTGAATTCTACTATGAAATTAGCGAGGGCCTGTCCAAGGATGACTCGGTGAGGGATGGATGTTATCTCGAACTGACTCAGCTCTATTTTCCACTTTAGTAGTCGTCCGGAAGCCTTGGGTTGCTATAGGACTTTTCGTAGTGGCTGGTCAGTATAAACTTTTATGGGGTGAGACTAAAAGTACAGTCGTAACTTACGGGATGAGATCAACAAGTAGTAGGCTAGTTTCTTAAAATTTGGGTAGTTCTTTTCTGCCCATGTTAATCTCTTGCTAATGTAATAAATTGTTCATTGGACACGATCTTCAATGCGTAAGAGCGCCGAGCTAATTGCCTACATAGAAACAACCAAATAAACATATAAATCTTCATGGTCCCCAGGTTTGGAAAAGATAGGTGGTCACTCTATGTGATTCCAAAGGTCCTTGAATGCGGCGATCCATTTTGGGGTACATGCGAATTTGCTCTTCCTTTTTCGAAGTAGGTCAGAAAAGGTAATGCATTCGTTAGTGGCTTTAGAGATGAATCGACTTAAAGCGGCGACCTTCCCATTTAAACTTTTAACATCCTTGATGTCCTATAGGGCTTGGATGTCTTGAATAGCTTTGATCTTATCTGGATTGGCTTCGATGCCTCGGGAATTGACAAAGAAACTCAAGAATTTTTCCGATGCAATGCCAAAAGAGCATTTCAAGGGATTGAGATTCATATCATATTGGCGGAGGACATCAAACATTTTGGAGAGTTTACGGACGTGGTCGTTTAATATTTTTTATTTTACAAGCATATCGACTACGTATACCTCCATGGATCTTCGGATTTGCTCCTTAAAAATGAAGTCGACCAGTCGTTGATAAGTGGCCCATGCATTCTTATGATCGAAGGGCATGACACGATAGCAATAGATCCCGAGGCTGGTTATAAAAGAGGTATGATCTTGGTCGGGGAGGTACATTAAACTCTGATTGTAGCCTGAGTAGGCTTCCATAAAGATAAGAGCTGGTATCCGACGATCAAATCAACAAGCCGGTTGATCTTTGGAAGCGGGAAGCTGTCTTTGGGACATTCCTTGTTCAAGTCATAAAAATTGATGCATGTTCACCACTTATCATTCGCTTTCTTGACTAAGTCCGGGTTGGAGACCCATTTGGGGTAGTCGGCTTTCAGATGAAATTGTTGTTGAGGAATCTATCTACTTCTTCATTAAGTGCGCTCGATCTTTTGGTCCCTAAGAATTAACGTTTTTGTTTGACCAGAGGTTGTGAGGGGTCGAGAGCTAGCCTGTGGAAAAGGACCGCTGGGTCGATGCCGCGCATATCATAGTGGGTCCAGGAGAACATGTCGAGATTGGCCCTTAAGAATTCCACAAGATATTCTCTTACTGTAGGGTGGAGTTGCGATCCAACTTTCAAGACCTTTGTCGGGTCGTCGGGGCTCTTCGTCCTCCCTTGGATCGAGATCATCGGAAAGACGACAGTGGCGCCCGAGTCAAGACCCAGATGCCTTTGATTTCTATGCAGAGATGGTCTTGGTGCAAGAAGGTGGAGGCATGGTCTTGCCTTTTACCGTGTTGCACGCGTTCTTCCATTCTATTGCGAAATAATTTCGAGTGGTTGCTTGGTCACCTTTGACCATGCCATCCCATTCTCTATCGAGAACTTCATTAAGAGAGTCCAGGGTGACATGCCGACCCAGAATTCTATAAGGAAGGGATGTCTGAAGAATACATTGTACAAAGAGATGATGTCGATAACCACAAAAGCGAGGATTCAGACTCGGCTCTGATCCCTGTCTCCAATTTCAACAGGTAGGTCGACCATGCCTACTAGATGATTGGAAGATCCATTGAAGCCATGGATCGTGGTGTGTAGGGCTTCAAGTCCTTTGTATCCAAACTCATTTGATCATAGGAAGCTTTGAAGATGATGTTGATTGAACTCCCCGAGTCGATCAATATCCTTCGGACGGACATGGGGCCGATCTAAGTTGTGATCGCGAGAGGGTCTGTGGTTGGGATCTCGATTCCCGTAGACTCTCCTTCGCTAAAAACGATGTCCTCTCGCATAGTTTTCTGAAATTTATGGTGATGGATTCGTCCAGAGTGGAGCAAGCTTCATAGGTGGCATGCTTTATAGATCTTTTGTACTCTTCCATTTTTCAGAAGCTTTCGTCTGTAGGGTAAGGCCCGCCATAGACAGTGTTAATCACAATGCCCCTTCTTTGGTTGGACGGACCTAGGGCCGTGTTGGCAAGTGTTGAAGGCGCGAGTGTTGGAGGACCCGTGGTCATTTAGAGAGGAACATGGTCTTGGACGTACTATTCCAGGCGCTTCTCACGGATGAGCTTTTCAATTGAGTCCCTGATTTGGCGCCAATCATTAGTATTGTGCCTATACATGTCATGGTATCAATGGTATCTGCTTAAGTTCTTCTCGCGGTCGGTTGACTCCCTAGTGTTTGTTTTCTTATACTGGAGCGTACATGTTTCCAAGTAGATTGTCTCCAAGTCTTAATTTAGTGGAGTTTAGGCCTCGTAAGTTTGGTAGTAACCGGGCTTCTTGGGATCTACTGGAAATTGGTTGTTGTTGCAATCTCCCTGCCTTATGTTGTTTGGCTTTGGTTTATAGGGGACTGCTCCTTTATCTCTATCGAGTGGTTCTCCAATCTGTTTCCCTTTGGTATCGTCGTCGACAGTGCCGGCCTGTGGGTTATTAGAATGGTTGGCCCGAGAGGCTCGATTATGCCTTTCTTCCTCTTGGAACAAGAATTGTCCGACCTTTTTGTAAAAAGCGTCGAGGCTCTTTGGCTATTTTCTGTCAATCCAGGCTCACAAATTCAGAAGTGGGGAGGACTCCCTTCGCAAGATCTTGAGCGACTCTATAGGTCCTTAGTAAGGTTAAGAGAAAGTGAGTGTGTTATTCCGAGTCGGGACGTGCATTCTGAATTGCTTGACCAATTCTGTGGCCAGTTGGCCTAAGTTTTTGATAGAATGGAGCTGAAGGCGAGAGAACCAGAGTAAAGCTGTGTCTGAAAAGAAGACTGGAAAGCATTTGCATTTGACTACGTCGGTGGCCCGACTAGAGTCCGTTTTCCATTCATAGCAGTTTAGGAAGGCACAAGGATCAGTCGTGCCATATAGAAGGCCATTTGTGGCATGTTGAAGCGTCGGGGCCGCTCGGCTTCATGTACGATCCTAGTGAAGGGATTATGCCTCAAGTGGGATTCCTATGAGTCGTCAGCGTTCCCGCGTAGATCTCTCATGATCATCCGGACCATGTTGGGGAGATAAGTTGGATAGGGGTCTTCTGGCGGAATCCATTGGTTTTATCGAACTTCAGGAGTTTGGTTTTGTGGGCGCCTTCTGTGATGCACATTGGGATCGTCCTCTTCCATGTTGTCAACTTCAATGACCCGGTTTTGGTGTGGCTGGTGAGGTCGAGTGTGTTGGTGTGGTCGAGTGGGTTGATGTGCATCTTGATCTGAAGGGGTATGGGTCAGTTGGGTTGCCGGAAGTGTAGGCCTCTGGTTCTGGGGCAGCGACATTTGGGTTCTGTTGAGGTAAGGGTTGGTTACTTGGACCCGGTTCGTCATTGATAATCAATTAGAAGCAGTCACGGTACTGTGTTGCTTCGCTGTAAGTGACGGTAGTTCAATCACCATTCTCATTTGTATTACCGTTGTCGTTTCCATTGGTATGATGAGCATTGGAGCGAACGCTAACGTTGTTGATGAGGATGAACCTCCTTCTTTTATATGGACCCCTCGATTCGAAAGAAGAAGTTTCCGAGATAGTACGCCATGGTCGGGCGTTGTTCTGAGCGAGATGAAGTCGAGAAATGATGCGTTGACTTTCTTGTAGTTTGGGCATAAGGTCAATGTTATTTTTCAACGCCTGATTGAGTTCAAGAGCTATACTTTCGTACTTCTTATTAAGCGTGCGGGTCTGCACTTGTTTTGCTGAGGAGGAAGGGTATCGGTTTCGGGGTCCACAGTAGAAGAACTGATCATTGCATTCTTTGGTTGCTTTGCCATCGTAAGCGGACTTGGTGGTAGGTTAGAGAAGGAACCTAAAGCACATCGGAATTGAGATGGTGATGTGCGACAAAGAAGCGAATCCGAGTTCTTAATGAAAGCACCAGGATGTTGATGACAGAATACGTCGTAAACACCCAAGATCCTTAACTGCTTAAGAATTAGAGTTTTGCATGGAAGTATAAGTGCGGGTAACAGTAAGTAACACAAGAGATTTATAGTGGTTCGGTCCCATGAGGGGCCTACATCACCTTGGAAGAGTCGCTAATAATTTATTGACAATGAAGAGTAACAAGCTTGAGACTATTACATGACATCACTTTACAAATATTTCAAGTAATTTGAGGACATAATTGTCATATATAAATATTAGGAAAAAGATATTTTTGCCTTTCTTCTTCCTCAAAGCATGGATGCAATTAAAGAGGTCACTTGGAGCTCTAAAGAGATGTCAAATCAATCAATTTCTAACCCTTTGAAGTGTGAGTTTGAGGGTATTTATAATGGAGTAGTTAGATGGGAGTAGGTAGGAGTAGGGGACCACATTAGTACATTTTGGATCCCAGGGTGCAAGCTACCAGAAACTCGGACCCCTCCCTCATCTCCCCTAGGAGACTCGTACCCGTTACTAGGGTACGAAATTCATACCCTGTGGGGCACATTGAATTCTAGGGCGGTGAGACTAGAGGTCTGAGACACGAGGATTAAAGATAATGGGCAGAACGTAGTTTTGAGGAGATGTGAGGCTCTGGATCGTATGACCTTTTCCCGCCTTGTCACCTTAGCTTCTTGGCGACACTTCGAGCTATAACCTCATGCGATGTGTTGAGTCGAGCATGTCTTGTGTACCAGACCAAAAGGTCGGTTAACATATGATAACATTATATAATACATTTCACAAAGCATCAACTGCACATATGTACAGATACAGCGGAAGTACTACATACAAGAGCTACACAAATAGGTTGTTATTCTAAACCCACATATGTAACATCAAAGATTTAATAATTAAATTATAAAAATAATTATGAGAGCAATGTGGTTTTGAATTTCAGAAACAAATACATGTTATTAAATAAGCAATAAATAATAATTTTCCATTATGCAAATATAACATGGTAGTGTTACATATATAATTCAATAAAAAGAAACAGAAAACGAATAGAAGGTAATAAATGGCACGTTATAAAATAATCAGAAAATATATGTGCACTTTAATTGTGTAAACAATGTGCGTTTGAATCTGAAAGTAACGAAAGATTGTTAACATTAACATATTAACAATATTAACCATTTAATAAAATAGGAAAAACAAATGTAAATGATAGGTAGTAATTAATATTAAAATGGCAGTGTTTCCTTTAAATTGACAATGCATTTCATAAAGGACATTAAAATAGGAATAATGAATATAACGTCAAAATTTGAAAGGGTATAGTTATTTTGGAGCGTGAATACACATCTGAACACACATAAGTATATAAATATAATTAGACATAAACTACGTAAGTAACGCGCAAAATAAACGCATGTCATAAATGATATAAAATCATGTAATAAAAGGAAGTTGAAATGATGTTAATTAATTAACGTCTTAATTTAAAATGGATGTGCATGTACTAATAACACACGTTTGAAATTGAAAATAAAATGCGTGTTAAGATGGTAGAAATAAACGTTAAAAATAACTTTCATGGAATTTAAAGAACTAAACGCACAAGAATGTATAAGAAGTGAATTATTAATGCATGCATATTGATTGCACATTTGAATTTGAAGAATAACGCATGTCAAAACAGGAAAATAATATTTGGAAATAAATCAAAATGGTTAAGAAAATAACATAAAATGTAACTATAAATGCCACAAAGATTACGCGCATCAGATGGCCTAATACATGTTTTGAAAACTTGTATAGGTCGACCCATGCCTTAGGAGGGTCGACTCCTATGTCGATCCACGGATCAACACAATAGGGGTCTGGGTTGAACTAGTTGGGCCAGATCGGATATATTTTATATTTTTATGCGGTCTAGATCTAATTCTTTTGAATCAGACGGACGTGGTTCTTTTGGGCAGCTATAACAATACCTACAAGGCCTAGCTTCCAACTCATATTTTATGAGAGGGCGCTAGTTTTGCCATTTCTTTTTTTCCAAACTCTTGAGAAATAAATTATATTTTAGATTTAGGATTACTAATTCAAGAAATGGAAGAAAATATAGTAGATTCAAGATGTAGATGCCCAAATCCCATAATTCTGTAAATCCTAATTGAAAGAAAATAGAAAGTAAACGCAGATCCAAACCAAGTCCAAAATTTAGAGCGCAAATCCCAGATGAGTGGATCTAAATTATATTTTCTTATAATAGTATATGATATCGTTTGATTCCTATAAAAAATTAAAATATGTTCTCCTCTTCCTCTTTTCCCCCTTTTCACACCGGAATATATATATATATATATATATAATGTAGAATTTCAGTTATGCGCAAAATATACATAAACTTGATATGTTGGTGTTGATCCCTAAAAATCCATACGCACATTGAGTTACAAGATCTGAGTAGGAGCTTGAACACCTTCAGGGTCAATCGCGCATAGTTTTGTCCAAGGCTTTTAAGCGACTCATAAAGGATGGAAAGCAACTACACAGAGCAAGGCTGAAGCCCGAAGAAAGTCATGATTCAAATGCAGAAGCAAAGGTCGATCGTTCATATCGAAACAAAGCCGATCGAGAATCAAAACAAAGCAGATCGCCCACAACAATGGAAGATGCTTGACCTAATATTAAAGTTCGGCTGCACGTATCAGAGCAGGAGTCAAGGTCGCGCATGCAATTAACAACCGCTTATGGATTACAACTCCTATCACTCGTATGTTCATGATAATCGAACGCCAATACTTTGGTCAGACACCACCTACTGGTCAGTCGTACACCAGTTCTTAGAAAGAGCGCGCTTACATCTCAAGTCGCAAGCCTTGGTCAGTCACCTCCAGAATAAAAATGTCATCGCCTGCTCACTCAAGATCAGACATAGCCGCATCAGAAAATCATGATCGTCAACCTGTCTACCCAAAATGCTCTCTCTTATAGAGTCGCTCGCGCATGACAAGTGGAACCAGCTACAGATAGCTGGCTACAGCTAGGCGATGGCACATTTGTAATTAATGGGATGAACGACCCGTAGCCTGCATAGACAGATTTCAGATCACTTGCTCAAGGGAGCTCACCTATAAATATGTCATGGCTACCAGCGTAAAAGGGATCCAAATTTTCTAGCCACAAAGTGTTGCTAAATTCTATCCTCGGTGACTCCCCAAACACTTGAAAGTAATGATCATCTTCTCCACTCAAAGTTCCATCATTCATTTGTCCATGGCGTCAAGTACAACCTTGTAATTGGGGAAAACTAAGAAATCTTCCTTCTCAATCATTCACCCATCCTTCTCCTCCTCAAACTCTACCATTCTCTCATTAAATCCCAGGATTCAAATGTATGAATGAGAGTACATTGAGTGGGTATAGAGATGTACGAAAAAAGAGAGTTTATGTATTTTGTAATCCCCATTATAAGAATGCAATCTATCTTCATAGTGGATGTAGGCCTAATATAAGGCTGAACCACTCTAAACCTTGTCTCTATTTTATCTTCCTCGCATTTTCATTTTCAATTATTGTTAAATACGGCTCCATCTATTTTGCTACCATTTTGGTGAAGTACAATTTTGGTACCTTTGGTGTTTAAGCAATTTTTTGGTGTAAACAGTTGGCATGTATGTATATATATATAATTGAATTGTGCAACTGATTATAATCCTTTTTGTTTGCGCGCATTGGAAAAAATATATTGTAATTATGAACAAAAGAGGATTTGAAAATTGTGGGTGTGACATAATTAATGTTATAGAGAGTAAACATGCAATTAGATTGTAAAACTGAGAATTCGTATGTTAATTGAAAAAATTACCATTTAGATTTGGAATGGAGTAAATATATAAAATGTTGGGATTTGAAAAAAGACATAACCCCATTGTATCCAAATTTACTGTATTTATTTAGAAGAAAGAAATTAAGTTAAAAAATAGGAATTAATGTGTGTCAAATTGAACAAGGAGTCAGAAATAGCCTAGATTGATTGATTAGAAAAAAGGAATATATTTCCATAATTTAGTTTAAAAAAGAAGTAGAAAATATAACTGCAAATTTAAAAATAAATAAAGACGTGGGTTTGTGTGAAATAGAGATTTAGCCATATTCTTCACTATTCAATAGCGTAAAACTAATTAAAAGTGAGGTCTTGCAATTGTGGGTTTCCATCAGAGTAACTAGCTTAAGCTAGAGATTTTAGTACAGTTTTAGTATCCAATCAATTTGGAATAGGTCTAATTTCCTAAAAAGAGTAAATTGTAAGGATGGAAAGAAAAAGGACAACATACTGAAAGATGTTTAGAAAGCCAAAAAGGAATATGTGAGGTTTATTATAAACTAACAACCACAACTTATTTTTGCATTAATATGAAACTGGGAAATCATAATACATAGACATGGTTCATTTGCAAATATGAATATGGCGGAAATTGGTTAAAAGAGCGACTAGGCTTTAATATGGACATATTGGCTTAAATGGGTTAAGTTACAATCCTAAAAGGTGATAGGTCTTAATATGAACATATTGATTTACAAAGTGTAAGTTATAAGCCTAAGATTTTTATGGTAACTAGTAAAGTTGATTTATAATAATATTTCATTAAATAGATTAATGAATATTATAAATCAATGAAAAAGAAAAGTAAGTAAAACTCATAATTGTTAATTAGATAGGGTCTAATTAATATAGCGACATGCGTTTAGTCTAGTCAGTGGGGATGAAGTGCCCAACGGGGAAAATCATAGAAGGTGTCAGGAGACATGGTGGAAGCATGTCCAACTTATTTGATGAGACATGAAGGAAGTGTGGGACTTCTACGAAATGTGTGGATACTCTGTGATGGTCCTTTGTGATAGGACCTAGGTTGTATGCACAAAGGCATGGTCTGTAAGTTACCATCCAGTGAGTATGCCTTGGCTACATCTATAGCTGATTGGGATGATTTCTAGGATGATTCAGCGGCTGCCTCAAGATAGGAGGCTTCGTGGTCAGGACTCAACAAATGATAGCAGGTCGTCAGACACCTAACATCATCAGTCAGAGCGAGTACGAGAAAGACTGCTAAAACAAAAGGTCAATGATCTTCATTATTGGGTCATTGGATGAGGGACCACATGTTTTTTTTGATTATCTGTTAGGATCAGTCACTTAGCTATTTTAAATGGTCTTTCATTAGTTGGGCGGAGGCTAGGAGGGGCCTAAAAGAGCGACCGGAAGAGACTAACCAAATTTTGATACATGTATTGTGGGCTTAACGAAGCCTTTATTTTGGGCCTAACAAGGCCATTCGTGACAGATATAGAAAGTCCCCTCCTGAGTTCCGTTGAATAACTCAGGTTTTCACTTTTGTAGCATAGCTTAGTATGCTTTCATGGCAATAGTGATGGAGATATGGTACGCTTTTGCAGCATGGTCTTGTACGTTTTCATAGCGCAGTGATGGAGACCACTTGAGAAGGGTCCTACAGAGAGTACCTTCGATATATTGGGAATATCACTACATATATATGATTTATTAGGTTAATCTAGTTGGGATTAAATAGGTATGATTTATGCATGAAATCAAAAGTGTAAAATGTAATAAACCTAATATAACTTAATAAAGATAAATCAGTGATAAAATAGTATATGTAGTGTTATTTATAGAAAGTATAATTGGTCCATTCACCAGAACTTTTGTTCTAACCCCTTCCTCATATCAAACCAGCAGGTTATACAGGTGGCAGAGATTATACATCTTAGAGACACTTGTTAAATAGTGTCATTATTAAGGTAAATATTTATTTACTATTATATTTTATTCATTCCACTGTGAAATATTTTTATCTTGAGCTGTGATATAATTTATCTTTTTCTTTCTGCAGGATACCAGATAAACCAACTCGGGTTTCAGTGGACTTGGATTTTAGCACTGTTTTCACCAAAAAAAAGGCTCAAACACCAATGGTACGAGAACCGCACTTCACCAATATGGTTAGAAAGTAAATGGAGCCGCACTCAACAGAAATTAAATGTAAAAATGTGAGGAAAGTAAAATGAAGACAAGGTTTTAGAGTGGTTCGGCCCTAAGCTAGGCCTACGTCCACTATGAAGGTAGTTTGCATTATCATGATGATGATTACAAGGCATAAACTCCCTCTTTATACATACAATCTCTCTCCCTTTTACAACAAATACTATCTTTTACATGCGAGCCACACTTAAATTCGTGGAATTCGATGGAGAGATGATATAGTCTGCGAAGGAGGAGGATAGGCTGGCGTTAGAGAAGAAGAATGTCCTTATTGGAGAGGAGGATGAAAGATGATCTTCAGTATCTAAGCCACTTAGGCGGATTTAATGGGTACCATGGCCAAATGGATGAAAGATCTTCCAAATGGAGATGATGACGATAGTTGAAATGCTAAGGAATGGTGGAGGAAAGGATTCAGCAGCACTTCGTGGTTGCATAAAAATGTCCCCTCCATTGGTGGAATCCATGGTTTACTTATAAGTGGACTCCCCTGAAGAAATGAGCTGAAATCTGTATATGCAGGCTACGGGCCGCCCATTTCATTAATTACTAAAATGCCACCGCCTAACTATAGCCAACTGTTGGTTACCGTTTCCAGCCAGTCAGTATAAGTGACTTTGTAGGAGTGGACTTTTGCATAGATCTGAGCAGATTGGACAGTCGATCAGCATCATAGTTTGCAGGTGAGCGATCAAGGCTTATAGATCAAAATGTAATCGCAACCCTTAAATAGCTGGTATCTGAACGAAGTGTTAGTGACTGATTGAGGAATGAGAGGGCGATTGTGGTTGCAATCTATGAGCAAACACAGGATATATGTGACCTCTGGCTTCTTCGTGTTTCCTGTTATGCACGATCGGTCAGGGTAGCATGAACAAACGACTGTAGAATGGATCATATGACCAAAAATCAATTCTTCTCTTCGTCTTGTACGATCGGTTTCCTCGGTACAAGGAAGAACGACTTCCTTAAAATGGACGATCTTAGCAAGATGTAAGAGCCTTAATGTTTTTCCCTATGCCGTTGTTGAGCTAGCCTGAAATGCGTGACCTCTCTGTATGGTCGTGCTGTGTTGTACGATCAATCGTGTTTTTGTTTAGCAGACGTCCCATCTTGTTCTGATATTCAAGCATCTTTGCTTGCCATAAATGACCGATCCTTGCTCCCATGCTCAAGCCATGGCCTATGTTTGACCTTGTTGTACACGAACGACCTTGGCTGGGGCATGAGTATACGAACCTCGTGTGTGCTCATCTTATGGTTCTAACTCAGGCTTAATCCTTCAATGCACGCATGATTCTTAAGGGATAAACATTTGCCCATCAGAGTTTGTAATTTCTAATTTGTAAAGATTACATGCTTCGAAATGTAACACCATTTGATGGATTAAGTCCAGTTTCCTATAAGACGAGCACACTTATTAATGACTCATGCTTATATGAAATTGAATATCCCTATAGTCGCGCGCGCACAGACATAGTTTTTGTTGACTGGATCTGATGAGCTATCTTTTGGGTATAATTAAGTGGGTTACCTTGACCTGATTGAACTGTCATGTTACTTTAATATGAAAGGGCCTTTTAGTCTTCTTTAAATACCGTCTTTTTTTCCGCTCTTTATGCATTTCGTCTTTTTGGAAGTTTTTCTCTAATGGTGGTTCTGCTGTAGAAGATTTCTTACTACCTTCGATTACTCCCAGACTTCGACTGCACTACCTTCTTCAATTTATCATTGTGCTTGATCTTTCTAGCTGAGCTTCTTTCAATTTTGAAATCAGCTAGAGCCTTTTCTCCTTACAATTGAACCCGCCTATTTGTTCGTAAGTGAATTTTCCTCTTTATATTTCGCTTTTGGGTTAATCCAATTAGCTTTCATAAAAGTTCCCGATTGGTAAGAACTGAATTATTTGAGCATGTATTGGAATTCTTGGTAGTTTGCAGTGATTGCGATGACTGGAAAATGTTGATTTGACTTAGTATGCTCTAGGGTTGTGTGTGTAATCATTTGATAGACCTGATTCGCAAAAAAAACCTTTGGTTTTCTAGTTTCCGCAATACGCCTGCAAGTTGCTTGTTGAAATGTCTTTGAAACGACGTTTTTGATTTACCATGCCTTCGTCGTATGTTTGATGAAACGCATGTGCCATAGAACCTTAATATTGTTATTTTTTCTTGTAATGCTTAATCTGTAACGACAAGTCTTACCACACACTTTTGAACTCGCAATTTTACCTTCGATCGCTTGTACTACCAGTAGATTTTGAAGACTAGGAATAGCTGATAGTTTTTAGCTTGAATGGCATATTCACTCAGAGTTGCTTTCCTTTAATTATTAGCAACCCAACTATAATTTGTTTCTCAAACATACTTACTTATGTAGAAATGCAAACTAAAAACCAACTTGGTCAAGATCCAAAGGAGGGTACCATGTCTGGAGAGCCCAAAGGTTCTGGTTAGTTGACTGATGCTGCCCCGACTGTTGGTTCTAGAGTGAACGTTAGCCAAATTTATCCCCCACCCCGAATCCTTGAATGGGTGCCCTCTAACAGCCGTAAATCGACGCTCCCATTTGGCTTATATCAGCAAATATGTGCTCGTTTTTGGGTTTTCAAAAGGTGAAACCAGATTTCCAAGGAAAGATGATTTGGCTGATCATCCGCCTCCTTGATATGTAGCGGTCAATCATCATATGTTATCCAGTGGAGTGGTTCCTCCTTTTAACTCCTATTTAGAGTCTATTTTGCGGCATCTAGCCATTGCCCCATTCCAGTTGCATCCCAATGATATCATATCTTATTAGGGCTATACATAGTTACATACTTTTTATGAGAGTCAAGCAACGAGCGCCTACATTTCAGGATATCTGTTCATTATATGCTTTCGAAAGAAGGGAGGCGGACAGTCCCTCTTTTATTCTTATGGAAGGCAAACATTGTAGAATTATTACTAGCTTAACAGATGGCGTCAAGGGGTTTCCAGATCAATATTTTTATGCTCGATGTCCTAGTAACTTCTACGGGCAGTGGATGGAAGGAGGTAACTGCCCTTCCTCTAGAATATTTACTTCTTTCCCCCTTTTTTATTGGTTTTCTTTCTGTTTTGCAGTACTTCCTACAAATGAAGTCCTTGTCCTTAACTGGGCTCTTCTCGATTCTTTGGTTGAGATTGACAAGATTGAGAGAAGCATACAGGTGTTGCTTTCAAAGGGAAACCTTCGTAATTATTAGTTACTCCATCCTTTACGATCCATTAAGAAAACTTTGGCTTATACAAAAAGTACCATTGGAAAATCCCTTACCAAAAAGAAATGCCTAGTCCTTGGTGATAGTAGCCAATCTTCACCGGAATCCTCCTTGCCTTTGATTACTGAAGGGAGTGATAAAGGAGTCGATGAAAGCATAGATTGTGCAAAGGATAATATAATTTCTGAAAAGATTATTGAAAATCATGCTCCCCTTATTATTCAAGAAGAGAGTTCCACAGGAAATTTTGGAGGCTTGGAAGATTTAGACACCGTCAATTATTAGTTAGGGTGATATTGTGACTTCTGATCCTATAGCACCCGATATGGAAAGAACTCGAGAATCTGCCCAATGGCCTGAGAAAGCATTTGATTTAGGAACTTCCCTTGAAATTGGTTCATTATTGGATGTGCACTAAAATACGGTTATTATAAGCACTTTATGCCTTCCCGCAAATCTTATAATCTCATTATATGCTTACTGAAGTTTTGCTTCGTTCTCTTGGTCAAGTATAAGCATGGAACACTCATTACTGGATAGTTTCTCCCAACAAGCTGGTTCTATTGATCCACAAAATATTTTACAGTCTCGCCTTTCTTGTCACCTGAAGCACTCCCAGTCATCCTCGAGTTCTCAATCTCAACCCATCCTTGAACTGCCATTGATTTATCCTTTAAGGAGGGAAGGATCCGATTGCGCAGAGGTATTGGACAAGGGCGATAAAGGTGAACACCACGCAGAAGGAGAGAAGAAGAAAAGGAGCGGGAACGATCGAGGCAAAAGTGAGATTCAGAAGCATTTCACATCAACTGATTTCTTAGACCCCCGATGTTCCATTTTTCCTAAACGATCCATTGTCCCAACTCCTGCTCAAATCCAAATGATTCTCGAGCGACCCCCTTATCAGGTTCCAACTGGAAACTTGATGCTTAGGGATCGCTTCAAGGTTGCACTAGTACAAAATGCGGTATTTGCGTCCGATATTTTTTCAATATTTGCATCTGACCCAGTGTGGATGCAAATGAAATGGACGCAAATGTTTTTTTTTTTTTGCTTCAGTTGTCGGGCAGACGCAAATTCGACATATCTGCGTCTGTTATCAACTGTATTGGATGCAAATACCAATGCATTTGCATCTGCCTAACCGTTACTGGAGACGCAAACCAGACATATTAGTGTCCATTTCATCATATGTTAGACGCAAAAATAAGTTAATTAGTGTCTCCCTTCCCACAACAGAAGACGCAAGGTGCTGGAGTTGGGCTTTGCTCTTCAACGTATCTGCGTCTGGTATTATACCACATTGGACGCAAATATCTTTTTTTTTTTTAAAAAAAAAAAGAAAAAGAAAAAAGAAAACAAAATGACCAGCTTGCTATAAGCTCTAAATTTACTAATACAAAAGGCAGACAATGAAAGTAGCTGCAACAATACAAAACAGACTGGACCAACAATAGCGCGATCAATGCTACTATAAGTCAGTTTAAATGCAAAACAATTATTCAACATACATAAATGCAAAACAAAGACACCATCTACAAACTGAAATATAATCATACATATTAGCGCGATCACTGCTAGCTACTATAAGTGCAAACCATCGTCGGCTCCTGCAAACTGGAAGTAACTGCGGATTGAGAAGCAGCAAGTACCATCGGCTCCTGCAAGAGGCAAGTGAAATCATTTAATGGTTATTCCAATGGCGATCAAAAGCATTAAACGAAAACTGAAAATTGTTCTTAATATACAACAGCAGTTCATAAAATAAACTAAACTGAAATTTGTTCTAAAACAAACTTAATTACAAACTGTTCTAAAACTTCTAATAACCCGCGCAAAAACTTCATATCTGTGTATCTAATATAGTAAGCTTTATTTTTCATATCTATATATATAATATTCCATTGACAAGGTGCATGAATTCGTTTGACATGTGTAGTTGACAAGATGCTTACATGTGTGTAGTTGACATGAAACCTACAACTGTATACGGAAATAAACATGTAGTAGCACAATAAATATATAGAGAAGTTGTGCATATATAATTTGTCTTCCATACACTATCAGTAAACCAACTAAAAGATATGGCAACCATTGAACAAATACATGTGATTTATAGCATACAATATGATGCTTACACGCTATGCAGACTCATATTTTGTATAAGAAGCATAACCATAATTTTCTAAGAACAAATACAAGTAACAAATGTGACACCATACTATGTACTAATGGCAGTTCAATATACTGCATCTTCTTCTCCTCTGCTCCCACAATACCAAAATATATTGTATCAACCAAAAGTACTCTCAGACTTAAGCTGTTCAATATACCCATATTTTGTTGAGTTTTCCTTTGAACGTGATTAAACGCATAATTTGAAGCATAACAAACTAACAGTGGATGAAAATCCAAACTGGATTAGCCATATCATGTTAGGTTGGTGTGTAGTTATCGGTAATAGTTGCGAACTCTTCCTTCTGTAATTAGGTTCAGTAGCGAATATACGTTGTTCATTGTGCTAAAATTATACATAATACAAAAAAATTTAGGATCCAAGTACCATCATATCCGCACACATACATGAATTAATTTTTTTTGGATATCATATTATTTTTTTGGTTTCCTGAATATGGATATCTGATTTTCGGATATCCAGCATTAGGCGCCTACACATACCATTTTTGTTCGCTTGACACTAATTAGCAATTACATGAATTAATTTCAGAAGGGAGGGAACACATCGCACGAAGCAACAGGCAACGAGTGGCTGCAATCAGGCCAATGATACGGTTGCTCAATTATGGATTGCAATTTTACAATGTATGAAATAACACATCAACCAGAGTATGAAATAGCAAATCCTTTTCACTATAGCTTCCTTGAAGTCTGTATTCTAATCAAAATGGTTGTACAACCGTCTAATTATTTTGTAACTATCATAATATTACAGTAACAAGGAATAGTAGTCATTTATTAAAACTCGTAAAAGCAGTTTTTTTATGCCGCCACAACTCATTTAACTACTGCAAACAAAAATTTAATACATAGACGCGATCAAACCATTTGATTTATTTTAACAAATTTAATACATAGACGCGATCAAACGGTGGCTTTGACAGAGCAATCATGATTGTGTTTTGGGGCTGGAAAATTGTTGAATAGTTTAGCTACTCAATCAGATTCCCGAACTTTAATCCTACTTTAGTTCTTGCTTATACTCTAGGAAGAACCACCCTCTTCATGTTTTGCAGTAGTTAATGTGTTCTTGGATATATATACATGAAAGAGTAACAACGTTGAGCATTTATGTGCT
Source organism: Allium sativum (assembly GCA_030737875.1). Lineage (NCBI taxonomy): Eukaryota > Viridiplantae > Streptophyta > Magnoliopsida > Asparagales > Amaryllidaceae > Allium > Allium sativum. The sequence goes on along the minus strand of CM060921.1, from coordinate 128,274,411 downwards.
TTCAGATTTTGTAGAGCTATGAGGTTGAACTTTAGCTGTTCATTTTCGTTATTTCGGTGCTTTCTTTAATTTTTTTATTTAAGTTCTAAGTAACAGCATTGAAGAAGTCTACATAGTTTTTATAATTTTTATGTTAATTTATGTACAGGGCAATATGCTCTCGAAATTACTCATATTCAGCATCTACATTTTGTTTCGGGTAAATCATCCAAAGAAAACGCGGTTGTGATAAATTCATATGATGCAAAAAAGACAAGGTTTCTCTCCTAATTGCCAATTAATCAATTGCCTTCCCAATAAGGTATTTTGATTACTTTATTTCCTAATTAAATACAAAATTAACAAGTAATAATAATAATACGTTAATCAATTTCTTCTGTTTACTGATCTGTTCCAGTTTTCTGTTTTTGAAAAGCAAAAAACAACTGAATAATGCAAACATAAAACTTGAATTATTTTATAAAGTTGTAATTATCTGCGCATGTATTATATTATGGTCTTAACAACAACAAAAGTTTTGTTCTACCAAAAAAAGCAAAACTGTGTTGCTTGTCATTGATATTTCTAAAACTTTAGCTTACCTTAAAAGGAAAGTTAGACCAGGCTTATAGCAATTATAAATAAATCATGTTTGACAGATATTATTTTTGACCTTATGGTATGTTTTGACTTTATTTTGAGAGAGAATGTTATAGCCGATTCATTTTAAACTTCTTTGCTATTTATTTAATAAAAGCAAAATCAATTTTTTCTTCAAGTTGCCAAATATGCTCCAATCTGATATTTTAATAAAAGCAGTCTACATAGCCAACCGCGGAGTCAAACCTCTGTACATAATAAAGTGGAACAAATAGCCGTTTTTTAACATGATTGAAATCATCCGTTTTCTGCATTATTGCATTTATATGTTTTTGCTGTGCAGGCCATGAGACGAATGCAACGTGCATGCAGTTTCTCGATTAATAAGCCTGCACCATGCTTCCATGTCCATGTCAAAGTTTTTACATTGTTACGTCTAAAAGTTATAGTCAGGTTTTCAAAACCAGCTAGCTTTTATTCCATTCAATATTTATTATCAATGTTCAACCTTTAATAAACATCAGTAAAAGTGTACCATAAATTGTTTTGTGCATTTCTTTTACTCACTATTTTCACCTTTATTTCTCACTGCTTCTATTTTCATTTCTATTTATGTGATTTTTGTTCTGCAAAGTAATTACATTAACTAATTGGTTCTGGAAACCCAGAAGAAGGCGAGCTTCGACCACAACTTCTTGACCGTTTTGGAATGCATGCACAAGTAGGAACAGTCAGAGATGCATTACTTAGAATCAAAATTGCCGAAGAACGAGCGAGATTTGATAAGAATCTGAAAGGATTCAGAGAATCATATGAAACCGAACAAGAGAAATTACAAGAGCAAATCGGAGTAGCAAGAAGTACATTGGGATCTGTTCAGAAAGATCGTGATTTGAGAGTAAAAATATCAAAAGTGTGTTCGGAATTGAATGTGGATGGATCTAGAGGAGATACTGTGACTAACAGAGCTGCTAAAGCTTTAGCCGCTTTGAAAGGTAGAGATCAAGTTACTCCAGAAGATATCGCAACTGTCATTCCGAACTTTTTTTGCAGCGTACATCTGTATATATGTATATTTCAAGAATCGATAAACTCATGGTCGGAGATGAATTATCCCATTTTAAAATAGTAATAAAAGATCCTTTACATAAATTTGTGTTTCTATGTTTTAACTATAGTTTTAATTTTGTAGCTATAGGGACCACGTTTCTTGATAAAGTCAAACTGTGTCCTCTGTAAATATGAACTTCAAGTTAGAAATATAGAGCAATTTAATATAAATCTTCTGGATTATGTTGGCACTGAGTAAGCTTTCTTGGACACCTAAACATGTATACAATGACTTTTTTATTTGGCATGTCAATTACAATCTATTTAACATGCCCAAAGTAATTACTAAACGAATTCACACTTGATGAATATAGGTCTGTTATACATCTTTTGTTAAGAAAAAGTGTGAAACTCTCAAACTTAAACCGGAACCTAAACCAAGCTGTTCCGAAATTTCTAAAATTGATCTGAATTTTGGAAATGAACTAAAGAACCAGAACATAGACTGAAGCCTCAAACCTTGATATTAATTATCACAGGTTTATTCTTTAAATTTTAACCTGAGACGTCTGATCTCTGGGAAATAACTCTATTTCATGATTTCAAAAATACTTTCTTTAATCATTGGTCCTTGCATCAAACATTGGAATACTTCACTGATCATTTCATTACTGTTGTCTTTTATTACTATTGTCTTGTCTATGTATTCTAACTTCTTTTGTTATATCCAGACAGTAAATTTGTGTAGTTTCTTCATCATGTTACTCCAGAAAATTTGTCATTTTTCGGTTGAGGAAAGATCCTTTAGAATCGTTTGATTCGCGATATATTATAGAATTTCTGAATATATATGTGAATTTTCTTTTCAGCGTGCATAATGAGATAATTTATTTGAACTTTTTTTCCATTCTCATGGGTATGAAACATTCTTTGTTCCTGCTGTTTTCCGCGTCTATGTCGTTATTTTACAATAAAACTAGGCTATGATTTTCTAGTCTTTTAGGTTTGCTGGAGACTTGCTTCTAGTCTTAGAACATTGTGGGTTTTGCTTGCATTAAAGGCTAGAAAATAATGATACAGTTCCATGATAGAATATAATCTATCTATCACTATTACTTAAAAACAGAAATCAGGAACCTTAGTCTGTCAACGATTATGCACTGCCTCACAATATTTGGCATAGTTATAATCATATCGCAGCCGTACCTCATGCAAAAGCAGCGACAAATCGAGGGTGGGGAAAGAAATAACTTATAAAATGACTGATATGAATACTGTGAAGCAACGTGTAATTCAAGTAGGTTTTACATAAATTACCTTGTCCAATGCCACCACCAAATAAAAGGACAACTAAATCCAGTTTTGCACGATATAAGTAGACAAATGATCCTGAATTTCATCCATCTCATCTTGGCTATAAGAACGATCTTGTACAAAGTCCTGCAATTAAGAGATTGTTTTGAAAATTGAATCATATAATTAATTAACATTAATATTGAAGGAAAAATGAAAAAACTAAAGTGGCACCTTTTTCAAGTCGATGCTATGATGATGTTTTGTTATTATTTCATACATATACCTCATCACATAATATACACAATTCGTTGATGTAGATTGTTTAGGACACTAACAACATTTAAAGGAAATTTAATTAGTTCAAAATGAATTTATATCTCAAATGAAATACAATTGTTTATGGTAGAAAATCAATCACCGTAACATTTTTCCAATTCAACGTTGCTGCTTGAGACTTGCCTCCGTATACTTTGTAAAGTTTAAACGCCCTGCACATGCAAGAAAATGTTAAAACAATTTGTATAACCACAAAATCAGAAATTGTCTTATTAAAACGAACTGTTTTATAAAACTAAAATTGATACTCTATAACTTACACGTTCACTTGTGCCTTAATTTCCGGATTATGCTTGCTTTCGGCACGGGAATCAAAAACATAAACATCGCTCTTTTGTAGATGGAAAACAAGCAGCAGACAATGTTTCCTATAGCATAAAATTTGTAAAAGGTTAAAATTAGTAAATATATATATATATATATATATATATATATATATATATATATATATAAGGTGGTTAACAAATAGTGTGTACTCTTCGTAGTGCGGGGCAAAAAGTAGTCTTTTGGATTGGGACTCACGCAATGTCTTGAGAATATATGAATTAGTCGCGTCGGGAGATTTCTTTACTTGAGAAAGCTTATGAGGACACATAAACCCGAAGGTCTCCACTTCAAGGTCATTGAACCTATGATTTAACCACCTACAAATTATGTGAACATTTCAGTTTATATTATCGGACATAGATCCTTATATCGATTCCAAATTTGCACTTGTCTTATTCCGTACTTAAAATTTGTATTTTTCTAGTATATTTTTTTTTTGCTAATTTTTTAACATACAATGTCGAACGTTTACTTTGCCCCATTAATATCTCATACAAGCCCGTAAATTTATAAGGGTACGTTTTTTTTAACAAAAAAAATTAAATATAACAAAACAAAATTAGCTACAATACTATATGCTATACTATATGTTCAAGTATACATATATGTAATAGGAGTGAAATGCTTACATGATGTAAATATGTAACCATGATGCATTCAACCACGCCATACTAAGAAATTTGACAATGTCATTGTTTCTGATCTTGATTTCACAGTCCTGGTCGCACTTAAATAAATCCTTATTCACTTGAATTGTATTAATGATGTTATCAGCTGATGACCCTTGAACTACCAGGTCATGAAAATATCGACACTCTTTCGTTAAAGTTTTAAGGATTCCTTCATCCACTAGTGTATTGCGCTTTGCAGTCTCATTTGTATTGCGCTTTGCAGTCTCATTTGTTATTGCATTAATGACCTTGTCATTATTACTTCCGATCATGCTCTTACTTGGTTGAGATTTAGATCCCTAGTTCAAAAGTGTTTAAGGTGCTTGTTGTTAGCAAAATATCAATATCTCAATTATTTGATGTCTGAAATATTGATGTAATAAATTGGAAGACTCTGATGGGAAACTCATATTACTTCAAATATAAAACAGTAACATAAAACAATGTTATTTCACCATATTTGACTAAACAAAATTTTCATATTTACTGTATTATCTCTTAGAAGCACGAGACTTTTAGGCCATTGAACAAAACTACCAACTGCTTCACCTATCGTGCTGAAATATTTAGTTGGAACTGGAAGTGGGGTTCTTTCATGACTAGACTCCACTGCATCAATCCCAACCTTCACATGATCAACCAAGATTTGTTAATATATTTTACAAAAGATAGCACTAACAACTCCACGCGGAACAAAGTTATCTGAATTTGGAATATAAATCTTGTAGCCGTTCACTACCATGATATGATAATATAAAATTAAGAAAACAAGTAGGGTTGAATGAACTAATTATCACATTAGAAGTAAGTAGGTTAGCACAGTTGAGAAAAATCTGGCAATAACATCATTTGTTAATTGTTATCTTTTACCCTGTGCATGTAGATGATACTAGTCATGATGTTAATAATTTATGAAATATATGATGTTGCAGGCTAAATCATTGTAAAAATAATTTCAAATTAAATAAAATACAACAAAGGATTATGAATGTATACTAAAGGAAAGTTGCATAAATTTGGAAAATGCACATTTAGATTCATCATAAGGTGTAATCTGATTTCCTTTATCTGTTTTTAAATGTGAAGAAATCGATATCATACAATATTTGTTTTGAGGCTACCTGAATTATCTATTTTTGCAACATATATTTAATCAATAAATATTAGATTCAACTGTTAACGTAATTAATATTCTCTTAAGGGCAATATTGTATTTTGTGTTATGTTTAGCCTATATATAAAGGCCTCTTGTACTGCTTTAGGGTTAACACTTTTCTCTTCTTGTAGCCGTCATCTGCTTTATACTGTAATGGTGAAGATGAATAAATGAATTGCTTTAGACCTCTTTATTAGATTTATCATGGTATCAGAGCCAATAAATTCCTCTCAGCAACCATAACTTTCTTCTCAGCATCTTGTCCAGATCTCGTCCTCAAGTTTCACTCTCGTTCTCAATTCCAGACCCGTACAGACCAACCCATCCAGATCCGAAGATCCATTAATCTCGTCCCCAAACCTCTCAGCAACCCGTCCCCAAACCTCTCAGCAACCCGTCCCCAAACCTCTCAGCAACCCGAAGACCTGTAGGAGCTCCAGACCCGAAGCACTCCAATTCCGCCGTTCCAGAATCAGACCCGAACCCCAATTCCAAAGCCGAACCCAGACCAGAACCCGAAGCACCCCAATCTGTAGCCCAGAGTCGACGTTCACTATGCCCAGACCCGAACCCGAAGTTCACTGTAGCCGACGTTCACTTACCCGAAGTAGATCCCAGACCCGAACCCGATATTGAAAGTTGAGTTTGTTCTCTGTGCCCAGACCCGAACCCGAAGTTGGGTTTGTTTTTGTTTTTGCTTTTTCAGAGACGAAGTATTTATTTGATCTGTGATTTCTTTAAAAAAAAATTTTAATATGGATGAAGTTAAAGATGATTCACTCCAAGCTATTAGTGTTCAATTAGATGGTAAAAATTATGCTTATTGGAGTTATGTGATGAAATTTTTTTTGAAAGGTAAACAAAAATGGGGTTATATTTCGGGTGCCATTATTAAGCCTGTGGATAGAACAGCTGCTAATTATGTATCTTTGTTTGACAAGTGGGAGATTGCAAATTCTAAAATTATTACTTGGATTAATAATTCAGTCAAGCACTCGATAGGTACTCAATTAGCAAAATATGAAACAGCTAAAGAGGTTTGGGATCATCTTGCTAGATTGTATACACAGTCTAATTTTGCAAAACAGTACCAATTGGAGTCTGATATTCGTGCTCTGCAGCAGAAAAGCATGAGTATTCAGGAGTTTTATGATGCTATGACAGACTTGTGGGATCAGTTGGCGCTCACAGAATCTGCTGAATTACGCGCCTTTGGACCTTATATTGCTCGAAGAGAAGAACAAAGATTGGTACAGTTTTTGATGGCTCTTCGTGACGAATTTGAAGGACTTCGTGGGTCTATTCTACATCGTCATCCGCTACCTTCTGTTGATTCTGTTGTTAGTGAACTTTTAGCAAAGGAAATTCGTCTTCAGTCTTCTGTTGCAAAGGAAGTCTCTACTCCATCAGTCTTTGCTGTGCCTCCACGACCAAATTCAAATTCACAAGTCAGACCTTATGTTCCAGTTGCTCGTGATGAATGCAGTCTTTGTAGACAAAAAGGTCATTGGAAATCTCAATGTCCACAAAGAAGAAAGCAACAGCAGCTCTATCAGCAACCTCAGCAATTGAAAAATTTTCGACCACCAATTCCTCATAATGGACCTCCTCTTCTTCCTCGCCCTCATAATGCTCTTACAGCTCCTACTTTAGATTCTTCAATAATTGAACAATTTCAGAAATTCCTTGCATCTCAGCCACATGCTATGGCAGCCACATCTCAACAAGATTTGTTGTCTAATTCATCAAGTATATCTTCTTCTGCCTGGATTTTAGATTCAGGCGCTTCAAATCATATGTCACCTAATTTATCCTCTTTCACTTCCTTGACTCATAAATTTTCTATGCCTGTCATGAGTGCTAGTGGTACATCTATGCCTGTACAAGGTGTTGGTTCAGTCATTACACCGTCTCTGTCCTTATCTAATGTCTATTACATTCCTAAACTTGCATTAAACCTTGCTTCTGTTGGTCAAATTTGTGATAATGGCTACTTGGTTTCTTTTTCTTCTTCTGCATATTATGTTCAGGATCCAAAGTCACAGAAAGTGATTGGGACCGGCCATAGAGAAGGAGGACTTTATGTATTGGACCAGCTCAAAAATTCAGAGATTGCAGCTTCTGTTCCTGGTGTGGATGTTTCATCTTTTCGTTTGAGTCCGTCATCGTCTATGTTTTATTTATGGCATTCTCGTTTGGGTCATGTTTCTAAGTCTCGATTACAATTCTTAGCATCTACAGGAGTTTTGGGAGAATTGAAAACTCATGATATTTCTGATTGTAGTGGTTGTAAACTTGCAAAATTTTCTGCTTTGCCTTTTCCCCAAAGTAATAATTTTTCTATTGCACCTTTTGATCTTATTCATTCTGATGTTTGGGGACCCTCTCCTGTTTCTACAAAGGGAGGCTCTCGTTATTATGTCTCTTTTATTGATGACTGCACTCGTTATTGTTGGATTTATCTTATGAAATGTCGCTCAGAATTTTTTGGCATCTATAATGAGTTTCGATCTCTTATTAAAACTCAGCATGGAGCTGTTATCAAATGTTTTAGATGTGACTTGGGGGGAGAATATACTTCTCATGCTTTTAAGGAAATTCTTGCTTTAGATGGTACAATTTATCAGACTTCTTGCACTGATACTCCTGAACAAAATGGGGTTGCTGAAAGAAAACATAGACATATTCTTGAAACTGCTAGATCTCTTTTATTGTCTGCTAGTGTTCCAAGTGAATTTTGGGGAGAGGCAGCTCTTACCTCTGTTTATTTGATTAATAGAATTCCTACTTCTCATAATTCTGGCTTGTCTCCCTATGAGAAGTTGTATGGTTGTCCACCAGATTATTCCTCTCTTCGTGTTTTTGGTTCCACATGCTTTGTTCTTCTTCCTCATGCCCAACGAAGTAAGCTAACATCACGGTCTGCTATATGTGTTTTTCTTGGTTATGGTGCAGGACAAAAAGGATATCGTTGTTTTGATCCAGTCAGTCACAAGCTATATGTCTCTCGGCATGTTGTTTTTCTTGAACATATTCCTTATTTTACAATTCCTGGTCGTACTCACAATATATCTATGTCTGATCTTGTTCATATTGATCCTTTCACTGCTGATGATGATGAGCCACCTCCTGCTGAAAATCCACACACTTCCATTGACTCAACAACCACTCAATCACCTTCTGAGACAGTAGATGCTAGTGAACGTAGATATCCTATCAGAAATCGTCATTCTACTAGACGACCTGATTTTGAATACTCTTGTCTTTCCAGTTCATTTTCTTCATTTCTTGCTTCTATACATTGTCTCTCTGAGCCTTCATCTTTCAAAGATGCTGTTCGTGATCCTCACTGGCAACGTGCTATGGCTGAGGAGCTGACTGCTCTTCATCAGACTCATACATGGGATTTAGTACCTCTTCCTGCAGGAAAACGTGCTATTGGTTCTCGTTGGATCTATAAGATTAAAACTAAAGCTGATGGATCTATTGAAAGGTATAAAGCTCGCTTGGTTGCTAAAGGTTATTCTCAAGAATATGGTATGGATTATGAGGAGACTTTTGCTCCTGTTGCAAAAATGACTACAGTTCGAACTCTTATTGCGGTTGCTTCTGTTCGTCACTGGAATATTACTCAAATGGATGTTAAAAATGCCTTTTTGAATGGAGATCTTCATGAAGAAGTCTATATGATTCCTCCTCCTGGTATTGATCATCAACCCGGTGAAGTCTGCAAACTTAGGAAAGCTCTCTATGGTCTCAAACAGGCTCCCCGTGCTTGGTTTGAGAAATTCTCTACTGTGATTACTTCTCTTGGTTTTTGCTCAAGTAACCATGATTCCGCTTTGTTTGTCAAGTGTACCTCGTCTGGTCGAATTTTGCTTTCTCTTTATGTTGATGATATGATTATTACAGGCGATGATGTTGTTGGGATTAACTTGTTGAAGTCTGAATTGACTCGAAGTTTTGCTATGAAAGACTTGGGTCCCCTTCGTTACTTCTTGGGTATTGAAGTTGCTTCTTCTCCAAAAGGTTATCTTCTTTCTCAATCCAAGTATATTTCTGACATCTTCAAGCGCGCTCGTCTCTCAGATAATAAGACTGTTGATACTCCAATTGAGCTCAATGCTCGATACTCTATTTCTGATGGATCTCCATTGCCAGATCCTAATCTTTATAGAACGATTGTTGGAAGTTTGGTTTATCTCACTATCACTCGTCCTGACATTGCATATGCTGTTCACATAGTCAGCCAGTTTGTTACCTCTCCTACTACAGTTCATTGGGCTGCTGTTATTCGCATTTTGAGATATCTCCGTGGCACTCAGTTTCAGACTCTTTTGCTTTCTTCTACCTCATCTTTAGAGTTATGTGCTTACTCTGACGCAGATTGGGCTGGTGATCCTACTGATTGCAAATCCACTACTGGCTTTTGTATTTTTCTAGGAGATTCTCTAATTTCTTGGAAAAGTAAGAAGCAGGACGTTATATCTCGGTCTTCGACAGAGGCAGAATATCGTGCTATGGCTTCTACTACTTGTGAAATTGTTTGGCTACGATGGTTGCTTGCTGATATGGGTGTTTTCTTGCAAGGACCAACTCCTTTGTACTGTGATAATAAAAGTGCTATTCAGATTGCTCATAACTCAGTCTTTCACGAAAGGACCAAGCATATTGAGATTGACTGCCATATTACTCGCCATCACCTTCAGAATGGCACTTTGACGTTGCCATTTGTCTCTTCCTCCTTGCAACTTGCAGATTTGTTCACTAAATCTTTGTCATCTTCACGTTTCCGGTTTTTGACTGACAAACTCTCGATGCTCATTGCTGTCGCATCATGAGTTTGAGGGGGGATGTTAACGTAATTAATATTCTCTTAAGGGCAATATTGTATTTTGTGTTATGTTTAGCCTATATATAAAGGCCTCTTGTACTGCTTTAGGGTTAACACTTTTCTCTTCTTGTAGCCGTCATCTGCTTTATACTGTAATGGTGAAGATGAATAAATGAATTGCTTTAGACCTCTTTATTAGATTTATCATCAACTTGTTTATGTTCAAATAATTAGTAGAAATATACACAAATCAAAGTAAGCTTTATGCTTCTTTGAAACAGCTGTAATACCTAAATCGTCAATAGTTCCACATGAATATAGCTTAATAACAATAAAGATTATGTTCTTAAGGAGACCGAGCAAGACTAAGAAAATTTTAGAAAGATAAAATGAAATGCTAGTAATGGTAAAAAAAATACTTTTTTTTTACACTGAAACTGTATAAAATAGTTACCATCATCATGGCATAAATTACAATATTAAAAAAATCTTTTGAAATAAATGGTAAAGTGCATTAGATTAGTCTCTCTTAAATTATAACTGAAGAGAAACACTGTGTTGCAGGAAAAATCTTTGCCCTTCTTAATTTATATTAATTCTACCATATATTTTTTGTTATCTAAGAATGCGGCCATTTGCTTTTATTATGTTCTGTTACTAAAAAAATTGAACCCAATGCAAGCAAATTACCTTTAGCGATTCCTTTTGGTTTGGTTCGCGCATACTTTCTAACCAATACACGAATGTAATTTGTTGAACAACAAAAGTCTTTATTGTTTAATGCATGGAAGTTGCTTCAGTGAAAAAATTTGGTAAAATATGTAAACTTGAGAAATGAAGTAAGTGTATCGTAGTTCTAGTACCTTTCCTCAACTCCAGCAGAATGCTGAACTGGATCTGTTGAATTATCGAATTTTGAGCGAACTTATTGGAATATGAGTTCAAGCCAAAATGAATAAACTTGGTAAAAGAGGCGAAAAATAAACATTTAAGAGGAGTGAAAAAATCATTAATGATTTAACCATATCCAACCTAAACATGCTTGTATACATTTATATGTGCATTTATTCCACTGAACAATGAATGTACTATGATAAGCATTATACTGAGGCAAGGGACCTAAAATATAAAATCATAAATGCACTTTTATTATAATATTTGTGTCTGTTAATGTAAGTTCTGGCTGTTAAACATATTATTTGCATCTGTTAAAACTTGGGTCAAGCATTTTAAGACATAACTTATATTCTTTATCTCTCACGCAACTCCTGTTCATATGACTCACACGCATTGTCTGCATCAGGAGGAATAACATGTTTCTAGCCATGCATATATACAGTTTCCAGCAATGCATATATGTGTGTTCAAAACTATAATGATTGACCCTTCTGGAATAATCATACCGACTTCTTAAAGATGATAAATATCGTTAAGTTTAACACAATACAAAATATCTAATAAACTAATATGCTTCTTGGTTTATCTTCGGTATGTTATAGAATGCATACATGTTCATAGAAAAAGGTTAAAAGTAGATAACGACAACTTTTTGTTGACATGAATGAGATAAATAATTGTATGCGACTAAAATTTGAAAATATAAAAAGTTAATCTAGTATCATTCAATATAAAGGACTTGCAAAGATTTGTTTTAAATGTTTGGAACACATTTTAATATATGATTTATCAAATGATTTTCGCCATTTTATTGTAAGAAGGATTTTAGTCAAAAATGAAATTTGTTAAATTTCAAGTATAAAAGAAAATGCTTGCTTAAGTCATGATGAAAAACGAGTTTTATTAACAAGTCGGGATATAACAAGTCATCATTTTGATTAACAACTAACGATGAAGTTGTTTAGAAATTTACCACGCAGAAAGGATATGTGAAATGCTGTTATGGCCAAATCCTAACCTATATATAATTTATTCACTTTTTTATTAAATAGGTACAGGATTTTCATTAGAAATTTTTCGTTTTTTGGTGAAATTAATTAGGGTTTTTTCATAAGTGTTGCTTAGATGTTCGCTAAAAAAAACAATCATAGAAACATATAGATCTTCCAATTTTTTCTTTTACCCTCGCTATGAAAATTCAGGTTACATAACAACATCCCCTTTTATTTTGCCCTAGTTTATCATTCCAGCATAACAGCATCCCCTTTTATTTTACCCTAGTTTATCTTCCAATTTTTTCATAAGTCTGTTCCAATTTTTTCTTTTACCCTAGTTTATCATTTCAGCATAACAGCATCCCCTTTTATTTTATCATTCCAGCATCCCCTTTTAAATCATGGTTACGTAACACCATTATACCTTATGTGTTCTTAACAATCATAACACCCGATCAGCCTTCCTTAACGGGAATTAAACATTTAAACTAACTTTTACTGGATTAATTCACATCAATCAAAGGTACTCTTCAGAACTAAATAAAATTACACATATCAATTGAAATACCCAAATCAATCCAAATCGAACCGTTAAAAAGTGATAGCATTAGAAGTTTTTACCTTTGCACTGACTAGAATCGGAAATTGGATTGGATTGAAGGTAGGGCAGAAGCAGATCGGCTGCTGGTGGAGATGAAGGAGAGTGGCGGAATTTTATTTGGAACGAAGAAATTTCTTTTTTTTACTTTACTAATTTCATGAAAACTCGCGCTCTAGAGTAATTATTTTACTTTTCCCTCCACAATCCATTTGTTAGCGGGCTTTTTTTATTTTTTTCCCCAGAGTAATCTGCGTCTGTTCAACCAAGTCGACGCAAAGCCCAAATAATTTGGACCCTTAGCCTTCTTTTTTTTCCCTCGACCTATTTGCTCTTCTTACAATAGACTAGACGCAAAGCCCAAAGTATTATGCACCGTTAGAGCCCCTTTTTTCCCTCAAATTATTTGTGTCTGTTTAAAAAAGGAGCGGACGCAAATTATTATGCTGTCTATTTGCGTCCAATTACAGAACAAACTGACGCAAATAGCTGCATATATTTTTTGCAATCATATATTTGTGTCTAATGTTGGTTAGAAGCAGATGCAAATTGTACTATTTGCATCAGTTGCTTGTACAGCAGATGCAAATGAGGAGACGCAAATACCTTGTTTTGTACTAGTGTTGGGATTTGAGGGGAATGTATTTTGATTTGGATCTGCATCCAAATGATACGTGAATGTTGTTGAGGGATTAAGTACTATAAAGAGTTGTATGGTTACTCAGTTTAACACTACTATGAGTCAACTCGAAACACGATTGAACCTTGCCATGAGCAATGTTGACAAGCAACTAGAACATTGGGCCAAATTTGGTTATGAATTCCAAAGATTAAATGCTTGGCACCTTGACTATATTGACATCATGGAAAATGACAAAGTTGGATTGGTTCACCTAATCAGGTTTCAAGAATCAGGAATTGCCTCTTTAAAGAGTGGGAATATTAGAGTAAACAACTTGGAGGCTGAAAATGAGAAACTCGAAAGAAAACTTGAGGCTGTAAGAGAGCAATTTCGAGAAGGTCAATTTGCTCAAGAGCTTGCTGAATGTCAATTGGCTTTGGAGAGACGGGCTTCGGCTTCTTATCAGCAAGAAAAAGTGGTTCTTGAGAACAAGATTAATTCTCAGAATGAGACTCTAAGAACTCTGAAAAAAGGCAGGATCAAGCTGCGCAAAGCCCTTGACAAGGTGAAAATTGAAACTGACAAAACCCTATTCCAATTTTACTTTATAGTGTTATGAACCTCGGAAGCTTAAGTTATCTGAACAAATACTTTCCACGGACTTTGTCTCTTGTTTGGGAACAAGTGCTTTCATACTCTGTTGGTGCTGATGATGATATCTCCAGGAGAACCTTTTGGAAGAAGAAGACCATAGGGCTTTGGTTAGAGGTTGAAAAATATTGGCGGACGAGCGAGCTCAATCTTCCCGGGGGGGGGGGAACCCTGGATGTTACTACCATTCGTGGTCCAACTAGTCCTATCGATATTGAAGCTTCAAGCTCTCAAACTCCCCTTATGGATCACCCTGTCTAGGATGCTACACGGGTTCGACCCATTAAAAAGCATATAGTTTAGGTGAATGCTCTCAAACAATGCGCGAGCCATGATGACGCCTCTTTAAATTTGAATGATCACGAGGTCGACCTAATATACCCAGTAACCTGAGGTAAAACCGATCTCTATCAATCCGCACTAAATTTGGATTATCTTACTTCTTCACCTGGGTTTGCTGGATTTTGAGCTTATTATTCATTTGCACCAGGCCCGCCTTCGCCACCTCTTTTGTCTACTGGTGGTACCGCTGTTCAAGTTGCCACTGTTGACTCTATTTTAGTATCAACCAGTATTAGCCCGCGAACCACACCTTTACTGGGCGACCAAACATTACTTATCATGTATAATCTGGAAGACGATGACGAAATTTGGAATACTAAGGCTATGTCCACTTTGACATGTAGAAAGACGCCCGTTGCAAAGAGCCCAGGAATCATTATCCTGTCCTCTCTTGATAGTTCTTGTGTAAACAAAGGAACAAAGGGTGGAAGTCAAGCAGTTGGTTCACCTCCTCCTTTTTCTGTTAAGAAGTAGCAATTGTGACCCTTATGCTTTGATTTCAATCTATCTTCTTATTTGTCATGTACTTGGATCGGTTGTATATGCGAGTGCCGACCCTCGCCTAATACGCTTATGCTCATATACCAACGTTGTAACGTTTGGCATTATAATGATTTCGTTATTCGTTCTTTTTATGAACGATAGCGTTTCATGGGGATTCAACCTTGTTAGTCGAACGATCTCATCAGATGCTTACTCTTTGTTGTAAAGCTGTAATGAGCTTGTGTTATTTTTAGGTGAGCATTATTGATTTTTATGCAATGGTGATGCCGCATACCAGAGTTTCTTATAACTTTACTAGGGTAGAAACAATCGATTTTCCATAAATTCTCTTAGTTATAGTTACAATTTCAGTTTTAAGATCAGTTTATGACTTTTGGATAGGTATCCAACCATATTTCCCGCTAACCTGGCAGTACAAGCTCTTCGGGGATTAGGTTTTAGATGCACAAGGTTATTTTTTTTTTGTATTCATCCCCCATTTCTCGTTGATCTGGTGGCCCAAACCCTTCGGAGATTGAGGTTTGAATGTGTGCCACCATGGGAAGTCTTGGGTTTCAAGTTTCGATCCAAGTTTGGTCTCGTTTGTTCTGGATTCTTTAGAACCAAAAAGACCTTGTTGGATACCCCCTTTCGGCTAGGATTTCTATTACCCCCTTTCGGATAGGATTTCTGTTACCCCCTTTCGGCTAGGATTTCTGTTGGCGTTGGTCCTTCCATCATGTTTGTCGGTCCTTCCGGCACTAGGACTGGTGCTTCCAACCTAGGTTTTGTTAATCCTTCCAACTTTATGCATCATCCTGGGAGGTGAACACTAAGTCCTCTTATCGAAATTTATTTCGATTCAAAGAATTTGTGTCCTGCACCTAACAAGGTGCCTCTTTTGGGACTAGTAATTTTTATTCATGAGACAATTTTGATACTACCTTTGTATTTTCCTCAAAGTTTGAAGCCAACCCCTTTAATGGATGCTTGCTAAAAGTTTGGGATGTTTCATAGTGAAAATTGCAGCTTTCTGACCTACTATTTGTTTACTATGCTTTTCACTATTTGCCCCAGAACAGCTTATTCTTTTTGAAGCAATGTGCTTATTTATCTTGCTTAATCTGCATGATGTTTTTGTCTCTCAAGTTGCTTTGCTTGAAATATGCTTTGGGAATCCTTCCATTACGGTTTGGTTGTAGATGAGTGATTGCTTCTACTATGCCCTACATTTAAGAAACCGGCTTTTAGTATGGGCTTACAAGTATGTCATTTAGATAAGCACATAACTTTTGATTTATAAGACATTTGTTTAGTACTAAATAGGTAAATCATCGTCAATTGCTTATAATAATATAGAAAGTAATAGAGAAAAGTAAAGTGACTATTGGTTCTTAAGCAAAACAAAGTAATGAAGCAAAGTAAAGTGATGGAGGTTGTGTATTCAGAGCCATCATAACCAGGATGCTGACTACTGATCCCTAAGCAAATGCTGGCCTTGGATTGGTTTGAGCGATTTACTCATTACTTCTTGCCCCGTGCTCGTAGAGAATTGGAACAGTGTTCATGGACTTGTACATATTGTTGCAAATGATTCTTCCTAATCAGTTCCTCAATTAGTGATTTAAATGCCTACAATCATTAGCATCGTGCCCTGGCTAGTTATGAAATTGAAAAACCTTCCTGATCTTATAGCGACATCCTTGACCTGCATTCGTTTTGGGATTGGATATTTCTCCGTATCCTTAGTTGCCATGAAGAAATACCCTATGGTGTCATTAAGGGGAGTGAGCTTAGAATTCTTAAAAAAGTGGAGCTTCTTCTTAGGTCAGTTATCCTTTCCTTCGTTGCTCCTCTTTTAACTATCAAAGCTACTTTGCGTACTACCTTTCCTTTTTAGCTGTTCTTTGCTTTCCAAAACACACACCGAATTTTCTTCAATACTCATGTATTTTTCATCTTTATTGAGTAGTTGTTCGAGTGTACTTGGTTTCTTCTTCTTAATCCATCGTCCTAACTTAGTCTTTTTACATATGGCCCCTTTCAAAGCCATCAGAACTACACGGGGCTCATAATTTTCAACTTCGGCCACTGCCATTTTAAAGCGGGTAAGAAAAGCTTTGACGGACTCTCCTGGTCTTTGTTTTAGTTCACCTAGCTCCATAACATCCCGAACCCTAGTTGCTTGGTGTTTGAACTGCTTGTTGAATAGTCTGGCCAAGGTAGCGAAGTCGTCCACAGACTTCGGCGGTAGCTTTATGAACCAAAGATAGGCCACCCCTTCTAGATAAGTTGGGAAATACAAGCATTTGATCTCGTCAGTGGCGCGTGCCCCATTCATATGCTGATCATATTTGCACAGGAACACATTAGGATCACTAGTCCCATTATAGGATTGCACTGTTGGAGGTTTAAATTCCTGTGGATATATAGCCATTTTAATTCTTTCGGTGAGTGGGGTCTTGGTAGAGAAAATTCCCACTCTTTTCTATTATCTTCTTTCTTCAAGTTCTCCTCCACAATTCCATGCGCCATTCCTAAGATATATTCCTGCTCTTTGCTCCGGTCCATAAGACGAGTGCCTTCTTCTTCGCTAGATTCTCATCTAGGTGGGTAATCATGATCTGAAGACAGGGGGTCTAGAATTTCTTTCGAGAAAAATGCCCCTTTAGTGGAACCATTTACTCGTTAAGAGGTTGTGTTATCAAAATGGTTGCGCATAGGGGCTTTAGCTTTTCCATAGTCCAGATTAGTATGATATGTGATTTCCTGGATAGAATGTCTCTGTTTCGGTGCTTAAAGCAGAAGATTCTGTGTCATATGCAAGACTCGTTTGGGCAGCTGGAAAACGAGTGGCACTCAGTGTAGTCTTTGCGGTAGTGGTCTGAATAACGAAAATTGACTCAAGCTTCTTCATCATTGCATTATTTGTGTAACACCCCACCTCCGTTAAGGTCACTCACAAAGGGAATGCCTTAACTTTAGTGGAGCATTTTAGTAAACAGAACAGAAAATTTCAAGACAGATAAACAATACTTGAGAAATTATAACTTTATTACAGCGGAAAACAAAAATCAGTTTAGTTACATCTTTACCAAAAAAACTCAAGTACATAAATATCAGTCTTGTTCAGAAAATCATCAGAGTACAAAACTTTAAAATCATAACCCCACAGAAGCTGCCATAAGGAGTCAAGCCATACATTAAGCACTCTAAGTACTTCAAGCAGAAGAAATCCGGATCAAGCTAAAGTGTTCCCTCCTTGGAAAACCTGGGGGGGAAACGGAAGAAAAGGAGGCGAAAACAAGCAAGGTCAGACATAAAGTCTGGCAAGTCCAGTGACTTTTAGCATATGAACAGATAATAATAATTATGACATGAAAATATGAGCAGCACATGTACTTAGGTTAAATAGAAGAAACAGAATAATATTACTTTTCATTTCTCTGCACTAATACTAGTATAACAGGATTAGGTGTCACCCCAATGTCTAAACTGAAACAGAAACGGGAACAGAATAATTTCCATAGAAGAGAATGCTAGTAATGGGCTTTTACCACCCCCAACAGAAATAGAATGCTAATAATGGGCCTTTACCACCCGAACAGAAAGTACAGAAACAGAAACAGCTTAATCCCTACAGAAACAGAATGTAGAATTAGGTGTATACTAGTAAATGGGCCTTTACCACCCGAACAGACGGTACCACGCAGAAACAGACATGTGTTGCCACCCAACAGAAACAGACGGTACCAACAGAAACAGACAGAACTAAGTGTACCCTAAAACCCTACTCCAAGCGATCGGCTCCCTAATACATAAATACCCTGTGTCGGCCCCACAGTAGGGTGTATCACTCCCTAAAGTGACAACCAATTGGCACAGACCTATTTACAGATGTCACGGCTTCTTACATCCTCAGAGGCAGACCAGGATCCATGCACGCACATGACCTGGTTGAAATGCACCATCAACACCCCTCGCCATTATCAGAATGAACCACTTATAATTAGTTCAGTAAGCGTGCCCAGAGCCTACCTATTGTTGGGTCAAAGTTTGATACCAGAAAGGGTTACTGACTACTATGGGTTTGAAACAACAGATGACACAAGTAATTTCCCTCCTA
Source organism: Allium sativum (assembly GCA_030737875.1). Taxonomy (NCBI): domain Eukaryota; kingdom Viridiplantae; phylum Streptophyta; class Magnoliopsida; order Asparagales; family Amaryllidaceae; genus Allium; species Allium sativum. Next base: position 128,255,448 of record CM060921.1, on the reverse strand, counting down.
ACCTTGTGTCCCCAGACTAACAGATTTCAGATTAACTTGTTTACAAGTTCAGACATACAGAGTTCAGATCAACTAGTTCACAGATTAGACAAGTTTCAGACTAACGGATCAGATATACAGATTTAATAGATTTACAGATTTGTCTAACTTTGTAATTGGGTCTACAGATTCACGAAACGGGTTTGTTAAATTCATTAGTCCAATTGGTTTAACCCTACCCACCCAACACGTTTTAGACATCATATTTATCTCAGATTTGTATCAATTAAAAATTAACGCGCAGACCTCTCACATTAGACTGACAGTTTGCGGCCACTGGTTAGGCCGGTTGGTTCCGGGCAGGTTTTTGCCGCAAACTGAGTCTAACCTCGGGTTTCAAGCATGTTATGACTAACTTCTCACATTAGAACCTATTGTTTGCGGCCACTGGATGTACCAGGCGGTTCCGGGCAGGATTACGCCGCAAACTCATTCTAACCTCGAGTTAGCCATGTTTCATGTTTAGCCAATGCATTCATTCACAGACTGTGCTAATATCAGACTAATCATGCTAATTTAAAAAATTAACTTCTGTACGAGTTACAGAAGATTATTCGAGGTTCTATTAACAAGTTTTGCTCAATTTTAAATCGAGCCTACAGATTTACATACTTCAAATTTCAGCATTTCAGTTCCAACAGATTACGCCATTCAACAGACTAAACAAATAACAGATCTTGTAGATTAGGCGATTTAGCAGGTCTAGCAGATAAGGCAATTTTAACATAATTAGAAGATTAGGCAATTCAGTCTAATTAGCAGTTTAGGCAATATAACAGAACTAGCGGATTAGGCAATATAACAGATTTAATCATTCCTTAAAGTTTCATTGACATATCTTGCCTAATTATAAATTTAGCCTTACATGCCCAAATCAAGGTCATAATTCATAATACAATATATGCCCCAAATTTTAGCCTTAATATTCCCATTTACAGTTCATGTCAAAACTAGATTTAATATTCTAGTTTACCATTTATGTTCAGGTCTAATACACATGTAAATCATTCTCTATTATAGCCAATTCAGATTATGCCAACATATTTGCTATGCCAAATTTACTTAATTAAGCTACGCCCAATCCCCGTATAACATGTTTCCACAAGTTCTCTAAATACTCATGAAATGGCCCTAGCAAAAGGAACAGGGGATAAGCACAAGAAAGAATAGGCGTGCAATAATGAACCAAATACAATGATAATGGCCCCTCTAGGCTCGATGTACATAATAGTGAGTGGGAATAAACTAGCAAAGTTACATACTAAATATGAGATCTATCATCATTAAGGGAATAGGCATAAGAAACTAACTACAATAGTTATAGGCAACTAACCACAATAGTCATGGGCGACTAATTACAATAGTTTCTTATTCAATGTCATAGGCAATAGTCTCATAGTCATGAATCATAGTCATAGGCAATAGTCTCATAGGCGTGAATTATAGTCATAGGCAACAGTTTCATGTCCAATTATGCATTATTCATTATTTGTCCCAAAATTTAGCGTTCGTGCATTAATCTCTTATGAGATTCGGCGCAGGCTCGTAGTAGCCTGGCTATAGAACAGAAAGAAGAAAGAGGTACAGAATAGTCATAGAAAAACAGATCTGACAGATAAGAATATACATAACCTCATATTCAGATTTATAATCATGCCATAACCATAATTAAAGTTTATATCGGAAAATAACTGTACTTGCCTTTCGTGGTTTAAGAAAGGATAATAAACTGTTGTTGATGCAGAAATGTTGAATTACTCCTCTTTAATTGTTGTTGTAGCTCTAAACTTTGATTTGAGATTTGATTTAGCTTTTAATTCTATTCAGGTTGGAAGAAGATGCATCAATCCAAGTTTTGATTCCAACAGAGTAGCGACGCCATTTTTATTTTTAATTAGAACAGAGGCAGAATATAGACAGAATGAAATTGTGTAGAGAAAATGAGGCTAGGGGGCTGTTTATATAGGATTAGGCGGACGAATCTAGACAGAAAACGAGACCGGATACATCAGAATGAACCAGGTTCAAAAACTGGGTTTCGAGAGCAGGTCGACCCCCAGGTCGACTCCCCAGTCGACCTGGCCATGGGGAGGTCAACACCCCAGTCGACTCCCCAGTCGACCTGGTTGGGAGGGGGGGTCGACTCCCCAGTCGACCTGGGTATATAGGTGGGAATTTTCCCGCCAGCCTTCTTTGGGTTTGAATTTCGAATTTCTGGCTTTATTTTCGAGCTGTTTTATTTTATTTAAATTCCTGAAACTTCGGAGGGTCATAACTTGGTCATACGGACTCCGTTTTTCGAAAACTCGGACTCGTTTTCGAGCAGAATTTCGAGATGAACGCAATGGCACAACCCGTTTCCCTTGATTCTTATTTAAAAAAATTATTCTCTGATTTGTTACTTATACGTTCATAGAAAATACGGGGTGTTACATTCTCCCCTCCTTAAAGGATTTCGTCCCCGAAATCTTCAAGTTAAGAAGAATGTGTCCTACCATCCAGTCATCCATCTACTCAACCACCATCCACAAGCATCCGTTGTCCTTAGAAAACTTCTAATGTTGTATGAACATATGCAAAAGTGTGTGTGTATATGTTCCTTATCTAATGCAAAGATCAGGCGGTCCACTGATTCAGTTGACCTCCTTAATGCGAACTATGTCAGTGTCATGAGTCCAACATGTATGCAATTTTCCTATTTGATACATATTATTCTTATATGAGTGACAACCATTCATTCATATGCAACATCCATGTGATGAGTCAATCATTTTGCATCCACAGAAATTGAAAATGCTCACACATCCATATGCAGTATGAGAGTGTTTTCGAGCCGATCTAGTGCCTAGTGTGTGTATATGCATCCACGAGCAACCACTTGCATCCACTTGCAACCATCAAACATAAAATATCTCAAACACATGTTTACATCCATAGGATTCCTATCTATAGGTCGAAGACTCGATCGATAGGATACAGTCGAGTGATGGAAGCGAGTGCAGATAAACAAAAACTTGGTTTCCATTAGACCTTGGTTGAGAGAAAAATTCCCCTAAGTATCAACCCCGAGGACCGAAATCAACATCAGATTGACACCCAGAGGATTACCCTCTTTAGATAATGTCAAAACTAGAAATCTCAACCTTATCAGAAATATTCAGATATTTACAGATTACTGGTACAGATTAGATTACTAAATGATTCTTAGGAAACTAAGCATGATAAAAACCCAGAATGTATGCGTCATAGTCAAGTTAATGCTCAACACAGATACCCAACTTACCACTCTTAGATGAGTCATAACCCTTATGAGTCTGAGTCTACAGCGGAATCAGAAATAATACTAATATTCAAGTGCAGAGTATCGATTACAGAAGCGAAATGCCAGAATCAGAAAAGAGTTTTAACTCAGAAATCAGATAAAGAAATTAAACCTCCTACAGAAAGTTTTCCTATTTCTATCCTATCCACTAGCCTCGAGAGTGTTCGCCTGCCTTCCAGAAGTTGGTCCTGCCCTCTGCCCTTGCCCTCGTTTCTTCGGACAGTCCCTAGTGAAGTGTCCCATCTCACCACAGTTGAAGTAAGTGCCCTTTCTTTTTCTGCAATCCTTGTTCAGATGAGTCGAGCTTCCATAAGTAAAGCACTTTTTCTCCTTCTTATCCTCAGACTTTTCACCCTTCTTTTGTGTTTCCTTTTTGGGCCATGCTTTCTTGTTCTGTGGTTCTTCCTTCTTTGCCTCTTTCTTGTCATTGTCTTCCTCGTGCAGTAGTGCCATATCCACCAATCTCTCGTAAGTCGCTCCCATGGGTACATGGGTCATGGCTAGGCTGTGTAGTGGCTCGTTCAATCCTTTAACAAAGCGGAGAGCCTTTTTATGCTGGGTGTTGACTAAATCTAGCCCGAACCTAGCCAGTTGGTTGAACTGGTTGACGTATTTCTTGACCGTCATACTTCCTTTCTTAAGAGATAAGAACTTTTCCAGTTGTAGACTTTGTTCAGCTTGCGAGAGGAATTTTGTCTCAAACCTTGTTCTGAAATCCATCCATGTTTCAACCGGCCTCTCGGCGTTAGTGACTTCCCACCAATAGGAAGCTTCGTCCTTGAGCAACCATACCGCCAATTGTACCTTCTTCCTATCGTCCACCTCGAAAATAACGAACAGATCCTCAATTTCTTTGAGCCAGTTCCTCGCTTCTACGAATGATTCGGTTCCCTTGAAATCCTTTCCACCCATGGCCCTAAAATCTTTACAGATCTTTGAAAAAGCCATTGCACGAGGAGGGGGCGGAGGAGGAGGAATCGCAGCAGCTGGAGGAGGAATATCTGTTGGGCCTGCATCGTTGGCCCTAGCCTCTAAGTACCTCCTAAACCAGCCAGGTATTGGAATGCCCTCTGGAAAGTTAAGATTCCCAGACATTCTGGAATGAAAGAAAAAGATTTAAAACGGAGAACTGAAAAGGTAGATATATGGCTTTTTGGGGATTATGTTTCCCAAAATAAGCTTTACTTTTGAAAATACTTCCTTTTTAAAACCTTTTTGAAAATAGTTTTCAAAACTTTTTATCAAATCTGGTAACCTTCAGCTCTGATACCAAGTGTAACACCCCACCTCCGTTAAGGTCACTCACCAATGGAATGCCTTAACTTTGGTGGAGCATTTTAGTAAACAGAACAGAAAATTTCAAGATAGATAAACAATACTTGAGAAATTATATCTTTATTATGGCGGAAAACAGAAATCAGTTTGGTTACATATTTACCAAAAACTCAAGTACATAAATATCAGTCTTATTCAGAAAATAATCAGAGTACAAAACTTTAAAATCATAATCCCCACAGAAGCTGCCATAAGGAGTCAAGCCATACTTTAAGCACTCTAAGTACTTCAAGCAGAAGAAATCCGGATCAAGCTAAAGTGTTCCCTCCTTGGAAAACCTGGGGGGAAACGGAAGAAAAGGGGGCGAAAACAAGCAAGGTCAGACATAAAGTCTGGCAAGTCCAGTGACTTTCAGCATAAGAACAGATAATAATAATTATGGCATGAAAATAAGCTGGATAAGAGATAACAGTAACAGGAGCAGCATATGTACTTAGGTTAAACAGAAGAAACATAATAACATTACTTTTCATTTCTCTGCACTAATACTAGTATAACAGGATTAGGTGTCACCCCAATGTCTAAACTAAAACAGAAACGGGAACAGAATAATTTCCACAGAAGAGAATGCTAGTAATGGTCTTTTACCACCCCAACAGAAACAGACAGAAACATAATGCTAATAATGGGCCTTTACCAACCGAACAGAAAGTACAGAAACAGAAACAGATTAATCCCTACGGAAACGGAATGTAAAATTAGGTGTACACTTGTAAATGGGCCTTTACCACCCGAAAAGACGGTACCACGCAGAAACAGACAGGTGTTGCCACCCAACAGAAACAGGCGGTACCAACAGAAACAAACAGAACTAAGTGTACCCTAAAACCCTACCCCAAGCGATCGGCTCCCTAATACATAAATACCTTGTGTCGGCCCCACAGTAGGGTGTATCACTCCATAAAGTGACAACCAATTGGCACAGACCTATTTACAGATGTCACGGTGTCTTACATCCTCAGAGGCAGACCGTGATCCATGCACGCACGTGACCCGGTTGGAATGCACCATCAATACCTCTCGCCATTATCAGAATGAACCGCATATAATTGGTTCAGTAAGCGTGCCCGGACCCTACCTACTGTTGGGTCAAAGTTTGATACCGGAAAGGGTTACTGACTAATATGGGTCCCAAACAACAGATGACACAAGTAATTTCCCTCTTAACCTTGTGTCCCCAGACTAACAGATTTCAGATTAACTTATTTACAAGTTCAAACATACAGAGATCAGATCAACTAGTTCACAAATTAGACAAGTTTCAGACTAACGGATCAGATATACGAATTTAACAGATTTGTCTAACTTTATAATTGGGTTTACAGATTCACGAAACGGGTTTGTTAAATTCATTAGTCCAATTGGTTTAACCCTACCCACCCAACACGTTTTAGACATCATATTTATCTCAGATTTGTATCAATTAAAAATTAACGCATAGACCTCTCACATTAGACTAACAGTTTGCGACCACTGCTTAGGCTGGTTGGTTCCGGGAAGGTTTATGCGGCAAACTGAGTCTAACCTCGGGTTTCAAGCACGTTATGACTAACTTCTCACAATAGAACCTATTTTTTGCGGCCACTGGATGTGCTGGGTGGTTCCGGGCAGGATTACGCCGCAAACTCATTCTAACCTCGAGTTAGCCATGTTTCATGTTTAGCCAATACATTCATTCACAGACTGTGCTAATATCAGACTAATCATGCTAATTTAACAAATTAACTTCTGTACGAGTTACAGAAGATTATTCGAGGTTCAATTAACAAGTTTGCTCAATTTTAAATCGAGCCTATAGATTTACATACTTCAAATTTCAGCATTTCAGTTCCAACAGATTACGCCATCCAACATACTAAACAGATAACAGATCTTGCAGATTAGGCGATTTAGCAGGTCTAGCAGATAAGGCAATTTTAACATAATTAGAAGATTAGGCAATTCAATCTAATTAGCAGTTTAAGCAATATAACAGAACTAGCGGATTAGGCAATACAACAGATTTAATCATTCCTTAAAATTTCATTGATATATCTTGCCTAATTATAAATTTAGCCTTAAATGCCCAAATTAAGGTCATAATTCATAATACAATATATGCCCCAAATTTTAGCCTTAATATTCCCATTTACATTTCATGTCAAAACTAGATTTAATATTCTAGTTTACCATTTATGTCTAGGTCTAATACACATGTAAATCATTCTCTATTATAGCCAATTTAGATTATGCCAACATATTTGCTATGCCAAATTAACTTAATTAAGCTACGCCCAATCCCCGTATAACATGTTTCCACAAGTTCTCTAAATACTCATGAAATGGCCCTAACAAAAGGAATAGGGGATAAGCACAAGAAAGAATAGGCATGCAATAATGAACCAAATACAATGATAATGGCCCCTCTAGGCTCGATGTACATAATAGTGAGTGGGAATAAACTAGCAAAGTTACATACTAAATATGAGATCTATCATCATTAAGGGAATAGGCGTAAGAAACTAACTACAATAGTTATAGGCAACTAACCACAATAGTCATGGGCGAGTAATTACAATAGTTTCTTATTCAATGTCATAGGCAATAGTCTCATAGTCATGAATCATAGTCATAGGCAATAGTCTCATAGGCCTGAATTATAGTCATAGGCAACAGTTTCATGTCCAATTATGCATTATTCATTATTTATCCCAAAATTTAGCGTTCGTGCGTTAATCTCTTATGAGATTCGGCGCAGGCTCGTAGTAGCCTGGCTATAGAACAGAAAGAAGAAAGAGGTACAGAATAGTCATAGAAAAACAGATCTGACAGATAAGAATATACGTAACCTCAGATTCAGATTTATAATCATGCCACAACCATAATTAAAGTTTATATCAGAAAATAACTGTACTTGCCTTTCGTGGTTTTAAGAAAGGATAATAAACTGTTGTTGATGCAGAAATTTTGAATTACTCCTCCTTAGTTGTTGTTGTAGCTCTAAACTTTGATTTGAGATTTGATTTAGCTTTTAATTCTATTCAGGTTGGAAGAAGATGCATCAGTCCAAGTTTTGATTCCAGCAGAGTAGCGACGCCATTTTTAATTTTAATTAGAACAGAGGCAGAATATAGATAGAATGAAATTGTATAGAGAAAATGAGGCTAGGGGCTGTTTATATAGGATTAGGCGGACGAATCTAGACAGAAAACGAGACCGGATACATCAAAATGAACCAGGTTCAAAAACTGGGTTTCGGGAGCAGGTCGACCCCCAGGTCGACTCCCCAATCGACCTGGTCATGGGGAGGTCGACACCCCAGTCGACTCCCCAGTCGACCTGGTTGGGGGGGGGGGGGGTCGACTCCCCAGTCGACTTGGGTATATGGGCGGAAATTTTCCCGCCAGCCTTCTCTGGGTTTGAATTTCGAATTTCTGGCTTTATTTTCGAGTTGTTTTATTTTATTTAAATTCCTGAAACTTCGGAGGGTCATAACTTGGTCATATGGACTCCGTTTTTCGAAAACTCAGACTCGTTTTCAAGCAGAATTTCGAGACAAACGCAATGGAACAACCCGTTTCCCTTGATTCTTATTTTAAAAATTAATTATTCTCTGATTTGTTACTTTAACATTCACAAAAAATACGGGGTGTTACAATTTGCAATAATTATTTGACTCGTTAGTCCTTCCATCGCTTCTTCCAATTCTTTCTTGGTTATAGCTACCTCAATTTCAGATGATTCTCCTGCCTCGAAATGGGTGGTGGGCGATGTGACAATATTAAAAATGTCGGTGAGGTCGTTGATTTCACAAGTAACTTCCTTCGACACATCCATGATTTTATGCAAAGTTTTTCTTAGAAAACCTCGTTGGACTTCAACAGGGAAAGATGCAAACACGACCCCACGGTGGGAGCCAAATGTTTTCATTAAAAAATGGCTCAAAGACTAATGGTACGAGAACCGTACTTCACCGGTATGGTTAGAAAGTAAATGGAGCCGCACTCAACAGAAATTAAAAGTAAAAATGTGAGAAAAGTAAAATGGAGACAAGGTTCTAGAGTGGTTCGGCCCTAAGCTAAGCCTATGTCCACTGTGAAGGTAGTTTGCATTATCATGGTGATGATTACAAGGCATAAACTCTCTCATTATACATACAATCTCTCTCCCTTTTACAACAGATACTCTCTTTTACATGCGAGTCACACTTAAATTCATGGAATTCGATAGACAGATGATATAGTCCACAAAGGAGAAGGATAGGTTGACATTGGAGAAGAAGAATGTCCTTGTTGGAGAGGAGGATGAAAGATGATCTTCAGTCTCTTAGCCATTTAGGTGATTTAATGGGCACCATAGCCAAATGGATGAATGATCTTTCGAATGGAGATGATGACGGTAGTTGAAATGCTAAGGAATGTTGGAGGAAAGGATTCAGTAGCACTTCGTGGTTGCAGAAAAATGTCTCCTCCCTTGGTGGAATCCATGGCCTATTTATAAGTGGACTCCCCAAAAGAAATGAGCCAAAATCTGTATACGCAGGCTGCGGGCCGCTCATTTCATTAATTACTAAAATGCCACTGCCTAGCTGTAGCCAACTGTTGGTTACCATTTCCAGCATGTCAGTATAAGCGACTTTGTAGGAGTGGACGTTTTCATAGATCTAAGAAGATTGGATAGGCGACCAACATCATAGTTTGCAGGCGTGCGATCAAGGATTGTAGATCAAATTGTAAGCGCGACCCTTAAGGAGTTGGTATCTGATCGAAGTGCTAGTGACTAATTGACGAATGAGTGGGCGATTGTGGTTGAAATCTATGAGCGAACACGGGATATATGTTTGACCTCTGGCTTCTTCGTGTTTCTTGTTATGCATGATCGACCAGGGTAGCATGAACGAACGACTGCAGAATGGATCATATGACCGATATCATTTCATTTCTTCATCTTGTACGACCGGTTTCCTTGGTACAAGGATGAAGGACTTCCTTAATATGGACGATCTTAGCAAGATGTACGAGCCTTAATGTTTTGCGTCGTGGCATTCTTGAGCTAGCCTGAAGTGCATGACCTCTCAATATGGTCGTGCTATGTTGTACGATCAATCATGTTTGTGTTGAGCGGACGACCCATCTTGTTCTGATATTCAAGCGACTTTGTTTGCGATAAATGACCGATCCTTGCTCCCATTCTCGACCCCGTTGTGCACGAACGACCTTGGCTGGGGCATGATAATACGAACCTCGTGTGTGCTCGTCTTATGGTTCTAAGTCAGGCTTAGTTCTTCAATGCACACATGATTCTTAAGGGATAAATAAGCACTTTGTGAAAAATTTGGGCCCGCTAAAATTTGGGTCGTTGCAGCACATAAAAAAATTATAACAAAATAATATAATGTAATGACCCGGAAAATTCGAAGCTCGAATTTCTGATAATAATACATAATCCTGTATTACTTGCCGAAAACCCAAGTATTGAAATACCAGACTGTTAATAGAAAGAAAATTAGAGGGTGAGAGAGGAAATAAATAAATATTAGAATAGAAGAAAAAGAAGAACACCAGAGTCTCATAGCGAAAGGAACAAAATATACTATATCAAATGTTTTATACGAAGGACTGTATATATACACACACACACATAACATTAGAGCGTACATTCAGATCAATACAACACTCTGTTGAAATAAAATAGTACCAGTAAATATATGGAATATGTCTCGACTTCAACTCCTTTTCCGGAACTCCAAGCGAAACCTACCCTGGAAAAATACTCGGTCTGACCCGAGCACATTTAAAGCAAAGCAAAATTCACCTGGATCGGTATGGAATACTTTAAGTGATAAATTCATAACACAAACAACTTACTTGACTTTAGAAATCGTTTTCAAAAGAAAAGGATAACCATAAGACCAGTCCACACATAAACACATACGGTTTTTACCTTACGATAACCCAAAATCTTTTTTATATCAAAATTCAGTAATATTATAAGAGTGTCTAGCAAAACACAAAAAAATAACCATCTAGCAGAACACTTGCATCTCACGCTCTTCATATATAATATAGAGTCAAAAACCAACATGGTGCTTTTTGGAGAATGGATTCCAACATGAAAAGGTATGGGACCACCTTCCGATAGTACACCTCTAGAGGGAAAATGCACTAGGGTTCAACAAGAACATCTTGCAACCCGGCCACACATGACTGACCACTCATTTAGCTTGAGTGTGCAGAATATATTGTTACCCTTCAGCTTTTTGTCGCGACCACCGAAATTCTCGGGAGATACAGAAACGAAAGAAGAACAAAATGAAATTTCTCTAGATCAGCGATAATATACCCGTATTTAAGAATGACTCACTTAGCCGTGCTACCGGCCCGAATTTTATCATTTCCCGGTTGATGAGGCTTGAGGTCACGTTTTAGTTTGCAAAGTGAATGATTTTACGTTAAACTAACATTTAACACCATATTAATTTTCATATATAATCCAACAACATATATAATTATTCAAAAACCATTTTTATAAAATTCCAAATTAAAATGATATTAAATTTATTAAAAATCCATTTTTTATTAAATAAATCATTATAATTTATAAACGATTCCATAGCGACTATTTGAAAATTGGAATTGGACATAACTCCAAATCAATAACATAAAATCTTGATTTTTCACTTCCATTAGAAAATTGTAATCAAATAGATTCAGACGATTCTTGTTTCAAAGAATTCTAACTTAACTTGGCTTCTATATATTCAATTGAAGTTCAAAACGTAATATTACAAACTACCACGACATTACGAGCTCGTTTTAAATTAAATATGAATTAAACGTTCAAACTTTGTTTATATAATAAATAAAAATAATTTTATATTCCCGAATTAATATCTAAAGCTAAATTAAATGTTCCGACAAAACGGTTAAAAATCTGGGTCGTTACATTCCTTCCCCCTTAAAGAATTTCGTCCCCGAAATTGCTACGACAGGAAGAACGCTACAAACCCATTCACTTTGCAAAAATCAAATTTATTCCAAATCAAAAATCAATTCCTTATTGTTAATAAAAATTTAAAAGATTACAAAAATTTTCCAACACTTTAAATTTTGGAATTTTTTTGGTAGAGTATCCCCTGTACGGGGGGACTTCTGCAATATTGCAGGATAAGAAAATATATATAGATCGACCCACACGGTCGGAAAAACCAAATTCCAAATCCAAAATTTATATTTCATGTAAGCGTACCTTTGGCGAATGTTATTACACAATTAAACAATAAGCTATACTTGAGTTTGCTCAAATATTTTGCAGCCCTAACCAAACTAGGTCCAGTCAATTCTAAATCTCAATCGATAAAGGCTTAAAGATGGATTAGCTCTTCTACATCTGTCCTAAACTCAAATGAATCTCATCAGTCAACTAGTTCAAATATCCACTTCAACTACTCAATTCATTGGAGTTTCATTGATAATAACAATCTATTTTGTATACATCAATTGATTTCTTCATTCAATTTAAATTCATTATGCTCGAATCCATCTGATAAGTTCAGTTTATACGTTCTGTTTTAGTTCTCAACCAAGTTCATTAATCCATACTCATGCAATTCAAGCATACAATCCAAGTGAATCCCAAGATTCCATTTTGAATTCATTATCCAAACACAAGCCAATTTCTAATCGGGTTAAGTTAAATTTTATTTCAAATTCCCTTATAAATGTTCATTTTAACTCAATACGAGTTAAAATATTAAAATTCCATTCTTGATATATCGAAAATTTCCTTTCGTTAATTTTTCCTAATTCCATAACTAAACTCATTTAAATCAATATTGATATATTTGGTCGATCTCCTATATTATAATAATTTGATAAAATCATTACTTTTATCGTTTAACAAAATATATTACGCAAAATTAATTCAAAATAATTTTATATAAAATACAAATACATGCTCCCATATATGTATATACACACACGCTCAAACTCAATGTAGGATATTATTGATCCTATCTCTATTGAGTTATGCTACAGAGCCAAGGTTATTTCTAAATCTTATGCTCTGATACCAACTGTGACGACCTGGAAAATTCAAAGCTCGAATTTCTGACAATAATACATAATCCCATATTACTTGCCAAAAACCTAATTATCGAAATCCCAGACTGTTAATCGAAAGAAAATTAGAGGGTGAGAGAAGAAAGAAAGAAATATTAGAATAGAAGAAAAAGAAGAACACCAAAGTCTCACTGTGGAACGAACAAAATATACTATATCAAATGCTTTACATAAAGGACTGTATGTATATGATTACAACATTAGAGCATGCATACATTCAGATCAGTACAACACTCAATGGAAATAAACTAATACCAGTAAATATATGGAATACGTCTCGACTTCAACTCCTTTTCTAGAACTCCAAGCGAAACCTACCCTGGAAATATACCTCGTCTGACCCGAGCACATTTAAAGCAAAGCAAAATTCACCTGGAATAGTTTGGAATACTTTCAATGATAAATTCATAACACAAACAACTTGCTTAACTTTAGAAATCATATTTGAAAGTAAAGGATAATCGTAAGACCAGTCCACATATAAACACGGACAGTTTTTATTACGATAACCCAAAACCTTTTTGATATCAAAATTTAGTGATATTATAATAGTGTCTGGCAAAACACAAATAAATAATCATCTAGCAGAACGTTTACATCTCACGCTCTACATATATAATATAAAATCAAAAACCAGTATTGTGATTATTGGAGAACGGATTCCAACATGACAAGGTATGGGACCACATTCTGACAATGCACCTCTAGAGGGAAAATGCACTAGGGTTCAACAAGAACATCTTACAACCCTGCCACACATGACCGGCCACTCATTTAGCTTTAGTGTGCCGAATATATTGTCACCCTTCAGCTTTTTGTCGCGACCACCGAAATTCCTGGAAGACATAGAAAAGAAAGAAGAACAAAATGAAATTTCTCTATATCAATGACAATATACCCTACTTGGAAATGACCCACTTAGCCATGCTGCCTGCTGCTTTTTGACATTTCCCAAACGATGAGCTTGAAGTCACGTTTTATCTTCAGAGAACATATCAATATCTTTAAATGCCACATTGTCAGATCCGTCAAATCACTAATTGACGTCCACAACTGCACTATGGGGGTTAAGCAAGAGAACTTCTCCGCCACCAGGCTTAGTGTACTTGTAAAAATCAACAAAATGTGATTCTCAAGAAATACTCCGTCAACCATTCGTCTATACAAGTCATCTTGGAAAAAGATGAACCGAAGGCGCCCTCCTACCACACTCTTATATAGGAATCACCCTAAGGTTTAGTAGCGAGTAGTCCTTGCAATCCGTAAATTTCAATCATGACAAAACCACAATGTATCTCTTTTATGGGAGCCACAAAGAGATTACAGGTAGTTCCTCTGCTTATGAAGATCTAGGATCTTCAGTGCTCCAACGTTATTTGCTGCAAGTTAGTTTCGATAGCAATGCTGAGTCGAAGAGGTTTTGGGTCTAGTTCCCATCTCGGTCTCTTCGAAACAACACGTCAGAAATCCAATAAGATATCTCACAAATAGTTGGGATTTTAACTATCAATTCACACAACAACATTTGAAAAATATATATTGATTCAAAACATTCCTTTAAAAACATTCCTTTAAAATAATATATTGATTATTAAAAATCATTTCATCGATTTATTACTTACCTAACTTAAAACATCATCTTTTTTCCCTTATTTACTCAAAACCATCATATTATAAAACTAAGTTTTGGATTTCATAATTAAAATCCATGTATTCACTTCTTTTGCCAAAACCCTTTTACAATCTTATTATAACACATTCTTGGAAACTTCTTTTATCATCTCAATTTACTTTTGCTCAATTCAATATGCAATATAATATTTATTTTAAATTATCTCATTAGCTCAAATTTATTTTATAACTGTGTTTATAAACTCGGATTTCAATACCAAAAATCCACTTAACACTTACTTTTCCCAAATCTATTTAACGTTCATGTCTTTCGCCTTTTCGATTTTTCCTCTCCATTCGAATCATTTTACGTAATTAAACTAAGTAAACATCACTTAACTAATACTTTAGCTTCGATTTTCTTTATAAATCCTTCTAGAACATCTGGATTTTTATAATAAAATTTCCTTTGAAAACTCTTTATTAATGTCAAATTTTAATATCATTACAACTCGATAATTACCTTAAATGAATTCCGTTAAAAAATAACCACTTAATTATTATTAATTAAAATAATAATTAGCTTTCATTTACTGAAATAAAACAGTTTATTTCTTCATTAACTAAAATATATTAGTTAATCGTTTTATTAAACAATATCTTATTATGATAATTAAATAATCATTATTACATCATTAAATAAACAGGTAATTTAAGAAATCTTACTAATTTTAAAATAATTATATTTTAAATTGTTTTCATTAGATTAATTGAAAATTAATTGATCTAATAATCAATGGTTGACTCAATCAACCTTAAACCTTTAGTTAGTTCATTAACTGATTTCCGTAAATTCTTCCTTTAGGATTAATTAATAATATAATTAATCCAAAAATATCACTTAATTATTTTAAAAACCACTATCTCAAACCCGTAGATTAATTACCCCTTAATTCACTTATAAAATTTATTCAACGTGAAATACTTATCATATAATCACTTTATAAAACTCTAAAACCAACTTATAATATTAGCTGATTTTTGTATAATATATAAAATAAAATTGTAAATATAGCCTTAGTTATAAAGTATATTTTATAACATAAATATGTTAATTCGCTTGCGACAAATCAAAGTCTAAATAATAAATGTGAATTTTTAGGTCATTTGTTGCCAATTCCTAAATCAATACTGTCTATTGATTTAAAATAAAACAACGTTTAATTTTAATTCAACGTCAACATCCAAAAGGGATTTAAATGTCATTAGGTTTTAACAATTCATATATAAGTAATATGAAAACAAACAGCATACATAATATTTAAGGAATCCGGTTGGATGACTCCAGCATGTTCTTCCCTATATCACAGTATTGTAACATTTCATAATAATAAAAAATATAAATTTCATCCAATGCGTTTAAAATGACTTAAATATAATTAACGTCAACCAATTGTAAAAAAATAACATTCGAGGCAACCATTTAACCAATTTATACTATCAACCATCAATTATACGAATTCTATCACACAATAGGATTAAAGAAAAGTGCGAGTGTTAACTCACCATTATTTTCCGATTAACGATTTCAGCGTTGTTTCGTTTAATTTTAAACAGAAATTTGAAGTTAAATGAAATCACAAATTGTTTCCAACCCTTTCCGAACTAGCTAGTACACAATATAGCATTTTCCTCAGCGATTCCAACAATTTTGATTTTATCCAAAAAAAATTGTTGAAGGAAATCATGCCCCGTCATGAATAACTCGGAGCCCACGTCCATCAATTTAGCCACCTGCAGCGCCTATTTAAAATCTATGATTTAAATTTTAAACTAATAAATTTTAATCATAATAAAAAAAAACTAGTTACTTTAATTAGGGAAAAACGATTAAGCCGATTGCCCTTTGTTCAACAAATTTTAAAATGTTATTAACGTTACTAAATTAAAGGATAAATTAATTCTAACTCTTCCATTACCCATGTATAATATTTCTTCCATGTTTTATGTGTAGAACCCGACTTTCGCTACATGTTTGTTCACCCACCTAGCAACAAGTGGTATTATTATAAACATAATATGGTTTTTAATTAAACAATTAATATTAATAAAACACTAGTTACTTGGTAAACAATTGGTTAGACCGATTTTATTCCTTCACTCCAGCTTAGAAAACGCATGCTTCAACTCATGCACACACAACTATCAGAGTCTTCTCCAATACCATCTTCTGGCAACCGCAATATGTCCGCCACCATTAGTCTCAAACAAACTCAGCTCCTGCTTCCAACAAATACCCCATCATGCGCCTACCGTTCACCCTCTCAATACTTCCTTCCACGTCAAAGCTTCCCTCTTCATTTACTTTTCTATCCCCATGCAACACGTTAGCCCAAATTAACTCAACTTGCCTTCTTTCTTCTCCACCGAACACCACGTAATGATTCCCATTACCAACCACTATCTCTTCCATCTGGATGTTCAAACGCGAACCCATCTTTTCCCAGCATGCTCACGAACTCGACGTTGCTGCTGCACAGCAAACAGACCACCTGACTTCCATCGCCTACCACCATTGCACGCAGCCCAATGCCCTCCTTCCACGCCATAAGATTCGACAACCATCGCCCACCGTTAGTCGAATAAACCACCATAACTGATGCATCTTCCAATTACGGATCCGGCCACCTCAGACCAAATTTGTCGATCATCACTATTGGTTAGGTCATTCTTGATTAGACGAAAATGCTTGTAGTTGAATGTTTCTTGGATGTATGATCGGAGGGAAAGATGATGGAGTTTGGCAATCGTTGGTTGCTTCATGCATGGTTCGAATATAAATATACGGGAATAGGGCGGAAAATTAAAGTGGAGTTCAAAGTGCCAGCTAAAAAGAATAGACAGCGTACCTTTTCACAGAAGGCTTTTGAAACAATTGGACCATGTTATTTTGTTTAGTCAAAAGATTTTATTGTATTGTCAGGCATCATGTGCCAAGATATGGACAATATTGGATAAGATTTCTCTTTGGATCAGCTAAAATATGGTCAGCCGAATTAAAATGAACTACAGCAATTTTGTCAAGCCTTTGAACAAGTGTACACTTTCTCAAAGAAAAAGAAAACAAAAACGTACACGGATGGCGTATCTTAATGTGTATATTTTCTAAGATTAGAATAGGATTCCAAGATTTGCTTTGATCGACTTTTTCCCAAAAATATAGCTGAAACTTTGGACTCAACCTACCCAGTCAAGATTCAAAAAGATGCTGCAGAGATTTTAGAAGTGATCGCGCTAGATTTTTGCCAAATTTGAAAGGATTTTGCGGACGATGTACTAACGTTTCTAAAAGATGTCCTTGTTTTATAAAATGGGTATTTGATTCTAAGGACATATTCCTCAAAAAAATTAGATCAAAGGACAACTAAGTTTGATAATTAAATGAAGGACAAAGACCAAGTTGTATTATATCAACATGAAGTTCACTTTAATTTTATCATTATTACTAAATTAATTAAAACATAAATGATTTACCTTAAAATTGAAGAAAAAAAAAGTGATTTCAAAATTATTTTAGTTTATTGATGTTATTATAAACATATATAAATATTCAGCTCGGAAAGCTAAGTGAATATAGCTTTATTACTTAAAAATATAGCTTTATATTGTATCACTCAAATACAAAATTAAGTCATTTTAAAGCTAATCTCATTTGCACCAGAGAAAAGCTATATCGTAAATAACGAAGCTATATGCATATAGCTTTCCGTCCTGCATTTTTTATACTCATTTTCTCCTATATTTATGATACCAAAAACATTTCATAATTAATTTTTATTAGTTTTTAATCTTATAATCACAGAAAAGGGTTTTTGTATTAGTTTTTATTATTTGTGAAATGTAATGTGTGTCCTTAGTTTAAAATATTTGGACATTTTTCAATTAAATCATGAAAGTTGTCCTTGATTTACATTACGAAAGTAGCTTGTCCTTAGATCTAATTTTATTTTAAAATGTGTCCTTGAAACAAATATCCACTAAAAATTAATTATGAAATGTTTTTGGTATCATAAATATAAGAGAAAATGAGTATAAAAAATGCAAAACGGAAAGCTATATGCATATAGCTTCGTTATTTACGATATAGCTTTTCTCTGGTGCAAATGAGATTAGCTTTAAAATGACTTAATTTTGTATTTGAGTGATACAATATAAAGCTATATTTTTAAGTAATAAAGCTATATTCACTTAGCTTTCCGAGCTGAATATTTATATATGTTTATAATAACATCAATAAACTAAAATAATTTTGAAATCACTTTTTTTTTTCTTTCAATTTTAAGGTAAATCATTTATGTTTTAATTAATTTAGTAATAATGATAAAATTAAAGTGAACTTCATGTTGATATAATACAACTTGGTCTTTGTCCTTCATTTAATTATCAAACTTAGTTGTCCTTTGATCTAATTTTTTTGAGGAATGTGTCCTTAAAACCAAATACCCCTAATTTTTATTAGTTTTTAATCTTATAATCACAGAAAAGGGTTTTTGTATTAGTTTTTATTATTTGTGAAATGTAATGTGTGTCCTTAGTTTAAAATATTTGGACATTTTTCAATTAACTCATGAAAGTTGTCCTTGATTTACATTACAAAAGTAGCTTGTCCTTAGATCTAATTTTATTTTAAAATGTGTCCTTGAAACAAATATCCACTTTATAAAATATCCCACGGACTTCTACTTAGACACTGCAATTGACGTTACGGATGTCGGTGCGTATATTGAAAATGATGTTAGAAAGTGACAAAGATTTCTATTATATACTGCACCATTATCATTCCAGTGTAATGTTTGCACTTCAAAATTGACTATTTTTAACAGCATTAAATTAATATAAAATAGCATTTCTACCAAATCAACATTAAACTAATATTTAACACCATATTAACTTTCATATATAATCCCACAACTTATATAATTATTCAAGAACCATTTTATAAAATTCTAGATTAAAATGATATTAAATTTATTAAAAATCCATTTCTTATATTAAATAAATCATTATAATTTATAAACGATTCCATAAGGACTATTTAAAAATTGGAATTGGACATAACTCCAAATCTATAAGATAAAATATTGATTTTTAACTTCCATTAGATAATTGTAATCAAATAGATTCAGACGATGCTTATTCCAAAGAATTCTAACTTAACTTGGCTTCTATATATTCAATTGAATTTCAAAACGTAATATTACGAACTACTACGACATTACGAGCTTGTTTTAAATTTAATATAAATTAAACATTCAAACTTTGTTTAAATAATAAATAAAAATCCTTTTATATCCCCAAATCAATATATAAAACCGAATTAAATATTCAAACAAAATGGTTAAAAATTTGGGTCATTACATATACATCAGAGTACGACAAGATGACTACACAAAACATGCACTAGCATCAAAATAGGATAAGCTTGTACATGGCAGAAGCAAAGCATAGTGGACATCTAATAGGAGAAGAATGTTAACCGGCTTTTTGGTCCGGTTCCCAAAAGTACATCGGACACACTCAACTCAGTACATCGCGTGAAGCTAAGGCCGAGAGGGAAGCTTAGAAGCGAAGGGAGCAGGATTAAGGAGGGACCATACCACTCAGAACCACACAGCGCCCAAAGAATATTCCCGAACCAAGACCTCAGACCCCGAAGGAGTCACAAGCCTTAGGCGCCCAAACCTAAGGTCCTTGCTCTCCCCCCGACAGGGGGACTTCGCACCTGGCAGGGTGCGAAATTTGCACCTAGCAAGTGCGAAATTTCATAACCTGCAGGTGCAAAATTTTGCACCCATTCCCGGGTTCGAAATTTGTGTGTATGCAGGTGGCGGGTTTGAATTTCTGCATGTGCTCCCCCATTCCTACCTAACCCTACCTAACCCCTCTCCTATAAATAGCCCATAGCCTCACACTTCAAGGGGGTTGGATTTTCATCACTTGGGACCTTCGTAGAGCTTCATGAACCTCATTAATGGCATCTCCTATTTGAGGAAGAGAAGGACTAAATAATCTTTTTCCCAAATACCTAGCCTACGACAATTATGAAAGTGAATGTAATGAAATTTCATTAGCATGCCTCTACTTTGTAATTCTTGAGTGATTAATAATATCCCAACGCCTTTCCAAAGTTGACGTAGGTTTCTTCCGAGACCGAACCAATATAAATTCTTTGTGTCATTTAACACTTTCTTTTACTTAGTCTTGCGACCATAATAACAATTCCTAGTAATAGGAATCCTTGTTGTTTTTGATATTTTTTACCGTTAATATTTGGTGCTTTCATTGATAGGACTCGGATTTCGCGCCTTTGTCGCACATTGTCATCTCGACCTTCGACGAGTTTGAGCTTCCTTGCTTAACCTGCTACTGAGTCCGCTCACGATGACAAAGCGACCAAAGAACGCGATGATCGGCTCTTCAGCCGCAGTCGAGAACGGGACATCCCAACAACCTCAACCCACATACATCTCTGCCGCTAATGAAGACTCCCTCCTGTTGTGAACCCCTAAGCGCCTGCAACATAAGCTCAAATCCGCATGCTTAATGAAAAATATGAGAACACAACAGTCAAGTTTAATCAAGCATTAAGGAATAACATCGACATTATGCGACAACTTCAAGAAAGTCCGCGCGTCGTCGTTCGACTTCAACTAGCTCGGAACAACGCTCGAACACGACCAATTGCCTCGGAAACCTCCTCTTTCGAGTCAAGGGGCCCACATCAAAGAAGGAGGTTTAGCTTCATCAACAACATCACCGCTCATACCAATGCCCTCGACAATGGTAATGGCAACGGCTACGCCAATGACAATGGGAACGGGAATGGCGACTGAACCACAGTCACATATAGTGAGGGGGCATAGCACCGAGACCGCTCTCGCTTGGTCACCGATTACTGACCAGGTCCTACCAACCAACCTCCTCCTCGACACAATCCGACGGCGGATAATCAGGATGATGGTCCCGCTATTCCAACGGCTCGCGTCCCTCCAGAATAGGAACCACATTACCCTGCTCCACCTCACCATCCACACCAAGACCCGATCGTAAACGTCGAGGACATGGAGGAAGACGATCCGAACATCCATCATAGAAGGCGCCCTCGCAACAGATTTCTAGAATCTCGCCAAAACCCATGGATCTCGATGGCGTATCCCCATCCAACTTATCTTCCCGACATGGTACGAAGAATCATGAGGGAAATTCGAGGGGGCACACATGGCTCATGGGAGGCTCACATTAGGTGTAACACCTTCACTAGAAGAGTGAATGAGGCCGAATGGCCACCATGGTTTAGCATGCCGCAAATGCCACTCTACGATGGCACTACCGATCCTTGTGCCTTCCTAATTCGATATGAATGGCAAATGGACTCGAGCCGGGGTAATGACCCAACCAAAGGCAAATGCTTCCCTGTCTTCCTATCCAAAACTGATTTACGTTGGTTCTCTCGCCTCCCACATGATTCCATTAACAACTTTGGGCAATTAACAACAGAACTAGTCAAGCAATTCAAGGTTCATTTCCCGACTCCTAAGATTGCCCTCACTCTGTCCAACTTCTACCAAGGGCCTACCGAGTCGCTCAAAAGCTACCTTTCTCGATTCAACATAGCTCTCGCTGAAATGGAAGATCCGGATCCTCGCACCGTGCTCTTTCAGTTAGCAAAAGGCGTCCTCCCTACTTCAGAGCTCGGGGCATGGATCGATCGGAAGCAGCCAAAGAGCCTCGACGCCTTCTATGAGAAGGTGGGTCAATACTTATGCCAAGAAGAGGCAAGACGAAACTGGATCTCCACCATCAGTCGTCCCAATGACCCCCAAGCGGACATTGCGAATAACAACCTTAAATGAAGGCAAGTCGGGGAGCCCCACAATCCAAACAGGGGGCAGGTCCCTATAGGAAAATACCAAACAACGGTAGGCCGGGTGGTCAAAACAACGGGCAAACCCTAGCAGAGACAGGAAGACCCGGCCCTCACCGTGCATTCGAGACCTACACCCCATTAAATGAAAATTTAGAAACAATTTACCTGGAAACATGTAACACTTTGCAGTACAAAAAGCCGCGCGTCAGGGAATCAGCTGACCGCGAGAAGAACACTGGGAGGTACGGTCGATACCATGACCTATAAAGGCATGACACCAACGAGTGCCGCCATCTTAGGGACACAATCAAGAATCTTATCTGTGAGAAACGACTCAAACAATATGTCCAAGAACCTTTTCCTCCCGAATCGAACACTCAGCCTTCGGCAATGGCTCCTCCGGCGCCCGCCAAGGCAGCTCCGGATCCATCTAATCCGACGCAAGAGATTGTGATAAACCCTATCTGTGGCGGATCTCACCCCACACACGACAGCTTTCGGAAAATGGAGGAGTATATAAGTTCCATAAAGCAACTTATGAAGCCTGCTCCGCTCTCAGTAAATCCGCCCCAGCCAAGCTACAAAAGACCATGCGGGATGACATCGTTTTCCAAGAAAGAGATTATACTGGGATGGATATCCCGACCACCGATCCACTAGTTATCACAGCTCAGATCGGTGTCGCTTCTGTCAGAAAGTTATTAATTGACTCAGGCAGCTCGGTCAACATCATCTTCAAGTCCGCTTACGAACAATTGAAATTGGAAACGAATGATTTAAACCATGACGCGTTGCGATCCACGGCTTCAATGGGGCCTCTAGTTACCCCATAGGTATGATCGAGCTACCTGTGGAATTGGGCGAAGGGGACAGGAGCCGAGTTCGGATTCTCACTTTTATGGTTATAGACATCGATTCTCCCTTCAACGCTTTTATTAGGCGCCCTCTTCTCACTAAATTTCGGCTTTGTATGGCGCCATGGTCTCTCATAATGAAATTCCCGACAGAAAAGGGGATTGGAACAGTCAAAGTCGACCAAATGAGCGCTAGAGAATGTTATGCAATAGAATGGAAGAACCCGCGCAACAAAGAAAAGGACAAAGTCGTGCCCACACCTTCTTACGCCAAGAACATCTCATCATAGCAATCAACGGCGTTTGGGCCTCGGCTCAGGCGCCACTGTCATCTTTCTGATGATCATGACCCATGGAAGGACGAAGAGCCCGAATATGAGAGGGCCACCCCGGTCGAATCCATAGTGGATGTTCCCGTCAACCTCGACAACCCGACAAGGGTGTTGAAGGTAGGATCGCAACTCCACTCCCCAATCAAAGATCTTATAGATTTCCTAAAGGCCAACTTGGATGCGTTCGCATAAACTCACTCCAACATGAAAGGCATCGATCTCGTTGTTGCTTGTCACTTTCTAGGCATAGATCCTATGATGCCTCCAGTCAAGCAGAAACGGCGCTTCTTGGGGCCCGAGAGGTCCAAAGCACTCGAGGAAGGGGTAGACCGCCTGCTCAACAACAACTTCATTCACGAAGCCGACTACCCTTAGTGGGTCTCCAATCCAGTCCTGATCAAGAAAGCCAATGGTAAATGGAGAACGTGCGTCGACTTCTCCGATTTAAACAAGGCATATTCAAAGGACAGCTTCCCGCTACCGAAGATCGACAGACTAGTCGACTCAACTACCGGGTACCAGCTACTATCTTTCAAGGATGCCTATTCAGGCTACAATCAAATCCCAATGAATCTTCGTGACCAGGATCATACCTCCTTTATAACCAACCTCGGACTTTACTGCTATCATATCATGCCTTTCGGCCTCAAGAACATCAGCGCCACTTATCAACGAATGGTCAGTCATCTCTTTAAACATCAAATCGGGAGATCCATGGAAGTGTACGTGGACGTTATGCTGGTAAAATATAAAATATCGGGCGACCACATCCAGGACCTCCACGAGATGTTCGATGTCTTCTGCCAATATGACATGAAACTAAACCTCTGAAATGCTCCTTCGGAGTCGCCTCGACAAAATTCCTGGGTTCCATTGTCAATTCTCGGGGCATCGAAGCCAATCCAGAAAAAGTCCAAGCTATTTGGGACATCCAAGTTTCCAAGGGCATTAGGTATGTCCAAAGTCTAAATGGAAAGGTCACCGCTTTAAGTCGGTTCATCTCTAAGGCCACCGACAAGTGCATTCCTTTCTTTGAATTACTTCGAAAAGGGGAACGCCACTTCGAGTGTACCCCCGAATGTGTCCAGGCATTCAAGGAACTTATGGATCACTTAGAGCGACCACCTATCCTGTCTAAGCCCATAGAACATGAGGACTTATACATTTATCTAGCTGTCTCTGCGCAGGCAATCAGCTCAGCACTAATACGCCTAGAAGTTCGCATCCAACGACATGTCTACTATATCAGCAAGCGGCTGACGGGGCCAGAAAATAATTATCCAAAGTTGGAAAAGCTGGCACTCTGCTTATTGATTTCCTCTCGAAAGCTCCGACCATAATTCCAGTCTCACCTCATAAAAGTTTTCAATGACCAACCGCAACGTCTGCTCTTACAACGGCCCGAGGCATCCGGCCGACTACTGAAATGGAGTATGGAGCTAAGCCAGTTTGAGATAACTTTCATCCCTCGGCGAGCTATCCTAGGCAAGCTCTCACGGATTTCATAGCGGAATTCACTGCACCAGAGGAGACTCCTACGGAGAACGCCGAGGCTCCCGGTACCCAATGGAAATTGTTCGTGGACGGCTCCTCTAATGCAAATGCTCCGGGGCCAGAGTCGTCCTCATCACCCCTGAAGAACGCCCGATCTATTATGCGTTAAGATAGAATTTCCTTTCTACCAACAATGACGTAGAATATGAGGCCTTGATCGCCGGGCTCATAATCGCGATCGAACTCAAGCTGGAGACCGTCCAAATCTTCTCCAACTCTCATCTTATTGTCCGTCAAGTGCAAGGAGAGTATCAAGCGAAAGAGGGATGACCTGCCCTATACCTGGGCTAGGTTCAGGAGCTACTCACCCACTTCAACCATTTTGTCATCACCCATGTCCCCCAAGAGCAAAATGAAAAAGCAGATTCCCTTGCAAAGACGGCAAGCACCGAAGATCTGCAACTTAATGGGTTCGCCCCAGTTGAAGTGCTCAACTCTCCGAGCATCAAACAAGGACAAACCGAGATGGTCATGGGTACCGAACCCGATCCCGAGTCATGGATGGCACTGATGAGGAATTACCTACAGCATGGGACCCTACCAAAGCACTACAAAGAAAGGCGAGCGCTCACTCACAATTCAACTTGGTACCTTCTTATGGACGGAGTACTTTACCGCAGGGCTTTTTCTGTTCCCTTGCTCCGATACGTAGCCCACGACGACGTGCTCCAACTGCTGAGCAACGTGCATGAAGGCGAATGCGACGACCACACTGGGGGGAAACACTGGCCAGAAAAATACTTAGACATGGTTATTATTGGCCCACGCTTGATTAAGACACCGCGGACTATGCTCGCAAGTGCGATAAGTGCTAGCACTTCTCTAAGATCCCAAGAGCCTGACCTACCGAATTGTCTCAAATGGTCAGCCCATGGCCGTTTTCCATGTGGGGAATCGACAACATCGAAACTTGTCCAATGGCTAGAGATGGGGAACGATACGGCGTCGTCATAGTGGACTATTTCACCAAGTGGGCAGAAGCTGAAGCCCTCGCCACTATTACCACGAAGAAGATGATCAACTTTGTTATTCGCAAAATCATTACTCGCTATGGGGTTCCCCAAGCTATCATCTCCGACAATGGCACTCAGTTTGAGAGCGCAGAGTTCAAAGCCTTCTCTCAGCGCCATGGCATCAATAAAAGATTTTTAGCCGTAGCTCATCCTTAAGCCAATAGGCAAGTCGAGGCGGTTAATAAGGTCCTCAAATCAATCATTAAGAAACCTCTAGAAAAGGTTAGGGGCATGTGGAAAGACGAGCTTCCTTTGGCCCTATGGGCCTACTGGACCACCCACAAGACAACAACCGGTCATACTCCTTTCGCCCTAACATACGAATCTGAATCCATCATTCCCATTGAGCTCAAGCTTCAATCCCATTGAGTCACTTACTATGATCCCAAGACAAACCAAAATTTACTTCTGTAGTCACTCGACCTACTGGAGGAAAAAAGGAACGAAACCGACCTCCGAGCCGCGACCCAGCGGCAATGAGTAGCCCGATACTTCAATTCCAGGGTCCGCCATGAGGACCTCAACATCAACGACCTCATCTTAAAGCCGGGTTTTCCCGCGCCAACAGGCCTTGTGCCTCGTTCGAAAGGCCCGTACTCCATACAGCGAAAGCTTAACGATGGAACTTTCAAACTCGCCACCGTCGACGGACCTGAACTCCTGAGGGCATGGAAAGACGAACATCTCCATCGCTACTTTACATAACTCAGTTTATAGTTGTTTGTGCTTTCCAACAATGTTTTGTTTTCTTGAAATTCAATGCATTGTAAAGGCTACTACTGCCAAAGTTATTAGTAGAAATGATGTTCAGTTTCCTATCTCCTTGTTGTTTACTTCTCATGTGATGTGTCTTGTTAGTTCTGATAACCAGCATAAATCAAACATGCGATCGTGGTATCGGCACCCTAGGGACGGGAGCTGGTGTCGCCGTCTCAATCTCGAGTTAATATCGAGGCTGAAACACTTGGCTACGTCCGGCACCCTGAGCACGAGAGCCGACAACGCTACTCGAATCGCCGGCCCGCGGCGCGATCGAGTATAAACAACCACTAACTCGAACCTCGACCCCGTGCCGAGGCCGAGGATAAATCATTCTGGCATCCAAGTCCATGCGACTTGGCGCCACCACCTAGCGACCGTCCAGGAATGGCGCAAGTCTCTCTTAGCCGATCGCGGGTGCCGGTCGAATCTTGGCGCAGCAACAAGACCGAACTTAAATTATTTCTTCCCCCTTAGCTCTCAATGCTTAGGGGTAGCCCATGGCCATGACCGGACCATACGAGCTGGTGATCCGGGCTCACCTCGTCGGCGAATAAACGACACCAACGGCTTTCCCCAACCCGATGAACGACGTGAGAGCCACCCACCTGTCGGACCGCACAACGCGACGCCCTATGCCTTTGCTATACTTGGGATTAACCTTGGGCAACCCAAAATAGTTGGTGCACAGCCTGGTTTCGCAAACTGCGGGTTTCCTGAGCTGAGGAAAATTTACTGAAACCAGCGCTCTATTATACCCCTTTGGAATAATTGACCCAAAGGGCGGTACCCAATCGCTTTTATGACAAGTGCAACGATAAGTATGCTTATGCAAGTATAGGACACTGGAAAACATAAAAGGAACATCTGAGCACTTGGCATAAACTACGATCTTTACTACTTTATATTTCAATTTTTGCACAAACACATTTAATAGACTACATGTCTAAAATATTCCTTTCTAATGACAGGGTGTACATGAGAACCACACCATGTCTTCAAAAACCAAAAGCAAGGGCCATACTCGCATAAACTATCGGCCTACACTACCAAAATAACGGTAACTTCTACTTAAGTTACTAATACTGATCATGTTTTTTCTTCTTATCCTTGTGTTTGTGCTCTTTCTTTGCAGATTCAGTGCTCGATGGGTCGTCCTTCATGCCATGCCTCTTCTTTCTTAACCCACTCCTGCTTCCTTGGCCCTTCGGAGGAGTAATTGATTCACGAGTAACCGAAAGGTGTCGTTCACAGGCACCGTCACTGCTGGAGATCTCAGTGATGTCAGTAATAATGGCACACAGCGTAGACATGGGGGCACTCCCAGCAATAAGGCCTATCACGAATTCGCTCTGTTTTGGGACCTCCTTTCCTTCCCGTTCAGCCTTCTCCTTGGCCTCTCTAGCGGCCTGACGCTCAGCAAGCTTTCGGGACTTATGTGGTGTGGAGCCAGCAGCCTTGGTTTTCTCGAGGGTCTCAGCGACCCTCTATTGGGATTCATCGTCCTCCTTTTTCTCCTAGGCCTCATCAGCAGCCCTCTCCTTATCCTCCAGCTCTTCACGCTTGGCAACTATTTTGGCTTTTGAGCCGCCACTAGAGTTGTCATCGAAGGCACGTCTGCTTCCACTAGGCCTCTTGTAGGAGCACTCTGTCTGTCTACCACATCTCCTTCCTCGTTAAGGATTTCACACATGCTTGGAGTTATCTCAATCCCTGAGAATATGTCAAGCCTATCGCCACCCTCTCCGAGCTACATCTCCAAAGGCCCTGGTCTAGGATCGGCCGCTAGTGGGATCACGGAGGTGGGGTCAGGCATTTATGGCCCCGAAGGAGCTTCACAACAAAATGCAACCTTTTAAACCGCAAATTCAGTGATCACGTCATCCTAAGGGGTGCAGGATTAAGGAAAATTACCAATTGTCTAGAACAGCGTAGAGAGGGAAGGAAAGGCATTGTAACAATAGGTAAGGTAAACTCGGTGTCCCTGAGAGTCGGATAATCAGGATTGTACTCAGTGGATGCTTGGGCCAAGGCTCCAAAGCCACTCACCATAGAAGACTCGGGGGCCGGGGGCCGTTATGAACTCCCTTCTACAAATGTAGCTGCCACGGTCATGCTCTCAGTGATGGCGGATTTCCCCTTCTCCGCATTAAGCCGGACCCACCTCTCTCTCTCTCTCTTGGCATCCTCTAACAACAGTCTCCTTCCATCCTCCAGCTTCTCGTACTCCTCACCGGTCAGAAGGTCGATCATAAGCTGACACTCATCCAAAGCACTCACATCCACTCGACGCAAATGGGCCTCATACGGGACCAACCTCCCCCAAGTTCGAGCAAGCTCACGGGAGTAGTCTTCGACCCATATAAGCCCATGGAATTTCAAAATCTTGACATATATTTTGGATACCTTCCTCAAAGGACGATCCAACATGGAACTCCGTGTCCTCAAGCTGTTCCCTTAGTTGCTTAACTTCTCTCATATGTTCTGCCTTTATCCCATCAACTTTGCCCAACACATCCCGGTTACGAGCCTCGACATCCTCCTTTTCTTTACTCATAGCCTTTAGTTGCCTCTTTAGCTCAGCAACCTCTTCATTCTCGGCTCGCAACCTTTCATTCTCCGCCCTCAGAGCAGCATTATCATTCTGGAATTCAGTAACCCTCGCATTATCATTCTCCAAGATACCACATGCTCACACCAGATTAGCCTTGTCCTTTTTTAATGTCGTGTTCTCGGTAGTTAAGTCAACCATGGTGTCTTTAAAATTCGAAAGGGCATGGTCCAACTCCTCTTCAGTATACTGTAAGTCTGTATCGTCTCTGTTGTAGCAACATGATCCGTGAGCAAGCATTCAAGGGTTTGATAATGCATAAAAGAAGACTTACAATGTAGGGAATGGACATACCTATCTTCTTGTTCAAATTTTCAATAATGGTCTTCCCGGCATCAATAGTCGACCTCTGGTTAAAGAGCTCCAAGTTTTTCTCTTTGATCAGCTCCGAAAGGTGAAAAGAATAATTGGTAAGCTCGTTGGCTTGATGATACGCAGCCCGAACATGCATTCACATTTCTCCCGACTCCCAGCTAGGAACTGGGCGGAGATCAGGAAGGGACGCCATATTATCAAAGTAGTACTGGGAAAATACAGCTCCAAAAATGTTCTCCTCTCCTCTGCAAAAAACGCTTGAATTTGGGACTCTATCAGGTCTTGCATTCCCATCACAGCCTCCCTACCCGGTCCTGGTTGACCAAACAACAACTCCTTCCCCTTAGCAGGCTGAACGGGGGCCATAGGGGAAGTATGCAGGGAAGCTGTCGCAACCGAAGGTCGGGGGACACCTAGGTTAAGTCGAGAATCCCTCGCAGACACACGAATGGGAAGAGGAGGTGGTGGAGTCAGGGATCGCTGAGATCGATCCCTACCCCATTGTTCACCACCATGTCCTGGTGGGGGTGGGACATCATACAAATTGGTCGATCTCCTGAAGCTTTCGAAGGAAGAGCTCCAGCGGCATCGGTGGTCCCCATGTCCGTAACCTCGGCCACCAAGTCCTCTAGTCATGTCACCTGCCAGGGGAACGGGTCAAAGTTTGTCAATTCACACGCACGGGCGAACATCTACGCTATGTAGTGTATATGAGTGTATGCCCTAGTGTTCTCTCAATAGACCAGAATGTGGTCCACATGAAGAAGTTAACCCCTCTGCAGCAAGGGTTAGCTCTTCCACGCTCATTGTATTCGGCCACGGAGTCCAATCCAGGTCGAGTTAATTTATTTCATCAAACTGGCCCGCATCCTTGAGCGAGGCGACGGTCCCAGAGCGGGTCGCAGGAGACTGTGGTCTATCCAACGCTCCTTCCCCCTCTCCCGACGACGGCAGGACATGAGCGCTCGATAACCCCTCGTCTCTGGCAGCCTCCTCCGGACCGTGGGCCTCGTGTTCGCGCACATCTCCTCGGGATTGAGCAGTTCTTTGCAGCTCCCTCCAGCAGAGGGCATCTTCCTCTTCAGCCCAACAGTGGCTGAACCTGTAACCACTATCTCCTTTGGTGTACTGTTTGCAACTTTAGGCCTAATCATAGCCCGATCCCTAGGAAGCAACCCGGCGCGGCGAAGGCACTCGTGACTTGTCACGGTTTTGGTATTGCGAAGATTCTCCGGTATCGCTCGCAAAGCATTAAGGCGTTGCCAATATTCGTCACCGGCGGGCACTTTCGGATTCCATGCCATGATCCAATCAAAAGAAAAATGAGATAGGAGTTCCAGGAATTTACAGCAAGGAACAAACTTAGAGGAATACTTACTCCCTTCTATCCATTTCCTCGCAAACCCAGGACGACAACAGACAAAGAATCATTTGTACTTAATCACTGATGACCTAGACCACTTCCCGATGAAAAATTTGTTGGCAGGCGCCGCTTCCAGAAACCATTGAGAGGGTTCAGCATTGCTTGTTCTCCTTAGATGGAAAAAGTATTGGATATCTTCTTTGGTTGGTTCTCGCTGCAAGAACTCGTGGCAGAGAGCATAGGTACCCAGGAGCGAAGCATAAGCTTTCGGGTGCAGTTGCGACGGTACAAGGCGAAAATAGTATAGCATGTTTTGAATGAAGTCATTGGCTGGGGGCCCGCACTCGGCAAAGCAAGCCTGTCTGTTCCAGGCAGTGAGACTGTCGGGAGGCACATGAGCTTTGCCATCCCTTCCAGGGGCGTGGGCTTCACCCGCAGGTATATTGAAGCACACCGCCATTTTTCTAACTGCTGTGGCGTCCATACGTGCTGGTACCGAATCTACCGGATGCTCCAAGATAACCACGTCAAGTAGCATATCCAGGGCCACCGGAGGTGCAGGCGCATCCTCACTCATAATTTCCACATTCTCAACCTCCTCGGTTACAATCGGGGAAAGTTGCCTCTTAGTTTGTTCCCCGTGCTCAGATGCTCCAGGCGACTGGCTGTGTGAGAAGGATTCCATCCTTCGGTAGTCTCAAGCTCGCCGCCAGACGAGCTACCACTAGGGGTTGAGCCAGATGTGTGTGGCGAGGGCGGGGAAGCCTCGGCCTCCAAGGTCTTTCCAGTCTTCTTTCTTGTTTGCATTACTGACTATACTTCAACACATCAGTGTTAGTACTGGCAGTAAAGTGATCTATACCCCTCGTGTCGGCAGTGACTAACATATGTGTGTAGTGTTGTGCACGGAAAAGTAACATAAGGAAAGGTTCGAAACCCTGCTCGCGCAACCACTAGTGTATACACTAGCGCTAAACGCACAGTTGTACGATTGATATGTTAATCCTAAGATGGGTAGTCGGGAGGTCAAAGTCCTAGGCAGGAGAGAAAGTTGCCAACCCGTTTCTGAATCCAAAGCTTCTAGCCTTGAAGTCCGAATTTTCGAGCTCCTCCAGATTTCGAACCCTTCAGAGTTCGAAATCTCATATCCCTCAGGGTTTGAAATTTCGAACCCCGCAAGGTTCGAAACATCGAACCCATCCGGGCTCGAAATTTTGAGCCCCACCAAGTTCGAAGTCTCGAACCTAAGGGTCCGGGAATGCGAACCTCCCGAGGTTTGAAAATCCGAGCCTTTCAGGGTTCGAAGTTTCGAAGCTCACGAGGTTTGAATCCAAAGGTTCGGGAATTCGAACCTATGAAGGTTCGAGATTTCGAGCTCTGCCGGGTTCGAACTTCCATGCCTTCACCATAGGCTCGACAGCTCCGCCTCTCACGCCGACCCCCTCCGGTGATGCCATGGCCCTTCGACCTCCTTCCTCCTCGTTCCTTCGACAACAGGCATTACCTAATTCGGGTTTAAAAGTTTTGGGTTCGAAATTTTCAGCTTTGAACTTTTACAATAGTGGCGTCCATGGAAGGAAATAATAGAAGGAAGAAAATGAGGGGGAGGCCTATTTATAAAAGGAAAGTTTGTCCCTTCGTATTCCAGGGTTGGTTCGAGAATTTTGAACCTATCGGGTTCGAAATTTCGGACCCCCTGGGTTCGATGTTTCGAACCTCTAGGGGGTTCGAAAATTCAGACCTCATGGGTTCGGGATCTCGAACCTCCAGGGTTCGAAAATTCGAACCCCCAGGGCTCGTAATTTCGAACCTCCTGGAGTTCGAAAGTCCCCCTCCCTAAAAAAAAGAAGAAGTCGCACCCCCAGGTTCGAGATATTGCGCCACGCTCACTCGTATACGTACTCCCTGCGCATGCATACCGACTCTCGTGCACCCATGGAGATGACGCATTGCGAATACTGATTGACTTGAGCATGGCGCACACCTCAACAACGGATCGTTCGCAAATCCAGAGCGAATGAGCCCAATAGCTAAACGTTTGTTATCCTTTAATTTACAGGATTAATCAATAGCCCCGCTATAATCTCAACCAATACAAAGCACATCATGTCAAGACAAGACGTACTTTGGGGGACAAATGTTAACCGACTTTTGGGTCTGGTTCCCAAAAGTACATCAAACACGCTCAACTCAGAGCATTGCGTGAAGCTAAGGCCGAGAGGGATGCTCAGAAGTGAAGGGAGCAGGATTAAGGAGGGACCGTACCACTCAGAACCTCGCAGCGCCCAATGAACATTCCCGAACTAAGACCTCGGACCCCGAAGGAGTCGCAAGCCTCAAGCGCCCAAACCTAAGGTCCTCGTACTCCGCCCGATAGGGGGACTTCGCACCTGACAGGGTGCGAAATTCGCACCCAGCAGGTGCGAAATTTCATACCCTGCAGGTGAAAATTTTCGCATCTAGTCACGGGTTCGAAATTTGTGTATGTGCAGGTGGCGGGTGTGAATTTCTGCATGTGGTCCCCCATTCCTACCTAATCCTACCTAACTCCTCTCCTATAAATAGCCCATAGCCTCACACTTCAAGGGGTTGGATTTTCATCACTTGGGACCTTAATAGAGCTTTATGAGCCTCATTAATGGCCTCTCCTATTTGAGGAAGAAGAAGGAATAAATAGTCTTTTCCCAAATACCTAGCCTACGACAATTATGAAAGTGAATGTAATGAAATTTCATGAGCATGCCTCTACTTTGAAATTTTGGTTGACTAATAATATTCCAATGCCTTTCGAAAGTGGACGTAGGTTTCTCCTGAGGCCGAACCACTATAAATTCTTCGTGTCATTTACCGCTTTCTTTTACTTAGTCTTGCGACCATAATAACAATTCGTAGTAATAGGAATCCTTGGTGTTTTCAAAAAATTTTGTCTTCAACAAAGAATAACCTGAATTTACTTGATCTGACACAAGTACATAAAAATACGTGGGTTGTTTTAGCTTAAACAAGATAGTTATTGAACGATTGTTGAAGTTAGTGGCACACAATATGTGATTCCTCTCAACAGAGTAGGTACACTATAAGCTTACATCAATATGATTTACATGAGGTAAGTTCACAAGGGTCACAAATAATGTTCTCTTGTACAAGGTAAAAATACTGAAACACAAATGTTTCCATTGACACAAATAACCTAAGCTCAAGGCAAAGCTATGTAAAAAATCTCAAATCACATATAAATACACGATGGAAACTATAAAATCTCAATACATAAAACTCGATTAGAAGTTCAAATAAAAAAAAAGTAACCACCATATTATAAATCATCAAAGAGCTCATAGGCTATGGATACAAATCCAACATCCACAAAATGGTGAAAACATATAGAAATTACAAATTCTAGAAACCAAAAAATAGTGAAATATAGAAAATAAAACAAATTGGATTTCACAAACGGCGAGTCCAAGCTACGTCACACGTGCATTACAAAAATGGCTAAAGCCTACCAAATACTATTCACCAAAATTTGGCGATGCCAAGATGACCCAAAGAACCATAAATGGTGTGAAGGCTTCACATAGAAGAACCGAAGGTCGACACAAATAGCCCAAATAGTATTGGCTATACAGATGACCTAAAGACCACATAATTTGCCACAAACTCCTAAATAGTAACCCAAATAGTGATAATTGTGCATCAGATATCATGCGTTCTCACTTATCAGTTTACTACAGGATAGCCAATTCCACACTCATGTAGCTTCAATCGAACAAGTCCAGAATAAACCGATATAGTAAACCTATAGGTCTCATAATGTTAATCCGTAAAATATGTAACAGGAATGATAAATATGGTTAGGTCATCCTCATGAAGGTAGTAATAGGTCGTGGGCCGTGGAATAATGGGGCTAAGTATTTATGTCGTCCATGCTTTGGCTCGTTTTGATGCTCTGGAACATTTAGACCACACTAGTATTTTAGGTCATTCTACGGGCTTGATTTCTCAAGCCCTATAGTTCACAAATCTCCTTAGCTCATTAGGCATATAATGCCGAGACATATGGAATCCGCACACCATTTGGGTCGTTTAGCTCTTTAGCTCGTTCCTATATATTAAGGTCGGGTCGTTTTGCAATACTTTGGATCGTTTCGTACTGCTTTGGATCACTTCGCATCGCTTTGGATCGTTCCGCTGCAACATGTGAGGGTTTTTAGCCCGTTCTGCCCTAAGCCAGATGATTTTGGACCATGAAATACTAACCTGAGGCCTTTAGGTCGCCCGACGTGTTAAAGCATGAACATGATAATTACAGAACTGCCACCTGGCCTGAATCACACCTATAAATACCTTCCTCATTTCTTCATTGAGGGGAACCGAATTTTATGACCCCGAAGGGTCGTCCAACCATTTCCTCAACAATTCTAAGTAATTCCTGCAACTCCAATAATCTCCAATTCTAGATCAAGTATGGAACTCTCCATCAAATCATGGAAATCTACTCAAGAGCTTGGTGAATCATAGATCTACTTCTCAAATTGCTACACTTAGAGGATTTCTCAACTTCCTTTGGCTTTTTGGATCAAATCAAGAGAAGAGTGTGTGAGGATGAAAATCTATGTAATGTGAGAGTATACAAGCCTTGTAAATTTGCATAAGATAATGGAAGTTTCTCTCAAAGTAGACGTGGATCTTTTCTAAGATCGAACCACTATAAAAATTCGTGTTCTTCATTTAAAACTTTCTATTTTGTGATTGTGGTCTCGCTCCAACCGTTAGGTGAAGTGTTTGCATAACACCATTGGTGTTGAAATCAAAGTTTGGTTTTAACATTTGGCACCCACCGTGGGGCCGCGTTCGCCCTTCCTTCTCTTACACTCTCTCACAAGGTTCAAGGCCTTGCATTGAGGTTCTAAACTTACTTATACCATAGATCCCACAAGACTAGGCCAATCAACAGACTTTCTCTCAAATTCAAGTCCTTTTCCGAAATCATGGGTAAACCATCAAGGAAGAATGCTAGTAAAACTGTCGAAGAGGTCGACAACGCCGCTAAAAACGAAACTACTCCATCACCAACCAATTCGAAGTTGGTGAAACTTCTAAGGCTGGAATGGTTGTAACAAGGAGGGAGTTGGATGAAGTTGTTGCGGGCTTAACAAGTCAAATGAATATTGCAAACAATGCCATGCTCTTGAAACTTGAGTTTATGCTTGCCATGCAGGCCGCTACGGCAAAAGTTACCATGAATACCGCTCATGCTAAATCAGCTCAGACGGATCATACCGAAAATGCGGGTTCTTCCTCTTCAAGTCCAAATCGAGGAAATTATATCCAAGAGGTTGCAAATCCTAATGATCCTCAACATAGGGAAGCTAAACCGCCCACGCGCAACCACTCCGATAAAGCAACGTCTCCAGAAGCGCTTGGAACCACCAAAGGGGCACCTCCCTAAGTGGGAGGCTCAGGGCCTCGGAATCTGAACTGTTACCGTTTGCATAGGCAAACATCCGGCAAGGAGATAGCGTCCGACATGTGGACCAGTACAACGAAGAGGAGTGCATATCAGAGACGGTTCACAAAATCATGGAGAAAATCTTGAAAAAGCAGGATGATGAGAAGGAATGGGGGTTCGCTCCTACCAAAACCCACTCACGGAGAGGATCAAGATGGCTCCATACCCAAATAAGTTCAAACCTCAAACAGTGCAAGCCTATAATGGGACTAGTGATCGCAACGTTTTCCTGTTCGAATATGATCAATAAATGGATAGAGCACGCACCACAGACGAGTTGAAATGCCTATACTTTCCAGCTTACCCCGAAGGGGTGGCTTCACTTTGTTTCATAAAGCTACCACCCAAGTCTGTGGATGATTTTGCTACTTTAGCCAAGCTATTCAGAAAGCAATTCAGACTCCAAGCTACAAAGGTGCGGGATGTCATGGAGTTGAATGAGCTTGAGCAAAGGCCAGGAGAACCCATTAGGGATTTTCTCACCCGTAGAATTATGAGCCTCGTTTGGCTTTAATGGCTTTAAAGGCAGCCATAAACAAAAAGACCAAGCTTGGATGATGGATTAAGATGAAGAAGCCAAGTGCGCTTGAGGAACTGTTCGGCAAAGCTGAGGAATATATAGGTGTTGATGAAGATCCAGACTATGCCATGGATGTTCCTGAAAGTAGCGCACAGCCCGAAAAGATAAATAATGATGCAGAAGGCGGCCAGAAGAATCCTGGTGGTCAGAAAAGGGGCAATGATGGAAAAGATAATCGAGCCAACAAGAAATTCCACTTCTTTAATAATTCAGAATTGACTCCTTTGAATGACACCATAGAAAACATCTTTATGGCAACTAAAGATATTGAGGATTATCCAACACCGAAGCAAGCAAAGGTCAGTGATGCCGCAACAAAATCAGGAAAGTTTTGTCGGTTTCACAACCAATCGGGCCACAATACAAATGAGTGCAAACATCTGAAGAACCTTATTGAGGAATTAATAAGGAAGAACAGACTCCAACAATATACAAAAAACTCGCAGAATACTCAAACTGCTCAAGGAAAAGGGACATCAGTGGGGCATACTAGACAGAATGAGAATGCTCCGGTTGATGTCATTCCAAGACTAATCATCAACACCATTTCAGTTGGGACTCACCCAGTCGGAAGAATTTGGGAGGACATTGTGAAGTACACTAACGAGATGAAGAGCCTTCTGAAAGAAGAAGAACTCATGATCATGAACGAAGCCTTTCCGGTAAAGATCCCGAAGACTCCATGGAATGATATTGTGTTCAGAGAGAGAGGCTAGGGCGGATTGCTAACACCAACAGTAGATCTAATGGTGATTACCGTCAGTTTGGGTCCAGCCATAGTCAGGAGAGTTTTGGTTGACAGCGGGGCATCCGTAAATGTCCTTTTCATTAATGCATTCAATAGAATGAACCTTTCCATGGATGACGTGAAAACTTGTTAGAATAAGATCCATAGGCTCACGGGGTAACCCACTCAACCATTGGCATCAACAACCTGCTCGTCGAACTCGGAGAAGGAAAACAGAAGGTTGCCATAAAGCAAGATTTTGTCATAGTCGATGAGCTTTTGGCGTATAATGCCTTCCTTGCGAGGCCAACCCTTGCAGCATTAAGGATAACAATGGCTCCATGGTGCTAACTATGGAATTCCCAACCGGAAATGGAGTCAGCGTGATTAAAGGCAACCAACAGGCAGCAAGGGAATGTTATATGGCAGAACTTTTTGAAGCTAGAAAGAAAGAAGTGAAGAAGGATGTGGAGCCTCCGCTCTGCATTCATCACGCCCCCTTATAGCAATTAGGGCGGGGCCCTCACATTGGCGAGCATAGCGGAGCCCAAAAAGAGATTGATCCAAGGAAAGCCAATGTAGGGGAAAATAGAGCGGCACCAGCTGAAGCTACAATCTCTATTCTCGTACACGGCAAGGATCCTGACAGAGTCTTGAAAATAGATTTTCAGCTAGGCCTGAAATTGCAGAAGGAATTAACTTTGTTTTTAAAAGCAAATTTAGATGTTTTTGCTTGGACACATTCCGACATGAGCGGAATATCACCTGATGTAATTGTGCATAAGTTGAATATTAATCCAAGTTTAACTCCAGTAAAACAAAAAAGATGAATTCAAGGACTTGAAAGATCTGTTGCATTAAAAGAAGAAGTAAATAGGTTATTCAAGAATAACTTTATATGAGAATCAACATACCCTGATTGGTTTTCCAATCCGGTTCTTGTTAAAAAATCCAACGAAAAATGGAGAGTGTGCATAGACTATTCGAAGCTCAACAAGGCGTGTCCCAAAGATAGCTTACCATTACCTAGAATTGATCAACTTGACGATGCGACGGCGGGGCACGAACTGTTATCCTTTATGGATGCATACTCTGGGTATAATCAAATCATGATGCACAAACCAGATGAAGAGAACACAAGTTTCATAATAGATAGAGGCTTGCATTTCTATAAAGTTATGCCATTCGGACTGAAAAATGTAGGAGCAACGTACTAGCGCCTTGTGAATTCCATATTCGGATCCCAAATTGAAAACACAATGGAAGTCTATGTAGATGATATGCTAGTAAAATCGAAGAAAGCTAGCGATCATCTGGAGAATCTGGCTGAGATATTTCATATCCTTAGAAAATATGGGATGAAGCTAAATCTGCTCAAATGCTCATTTGGAATCTCATCAGGAAAATTTCTCGGGTTCATAGTCAATGCCAGGGGAATTAAAGCGAATCTTCTCAAGTCACAGCCTTACGAGAGATGTGTGCTCCAAGGACAAAGAAAGACCTTTAAAGCCTAAATGGGAAAGTAGCCATACTTAACCGATTTATCTCTAACGCAATGGATCGGTGCATTCCGCTCTTCGATGCCTTGAAGAAAGGAAAGAAAGATTTCCAATGGACTCTTGAAAGTCAAATAGCCATCGAAGAGTTAATTAAGTACATGGGGTCACCACCGATGCTCTCTAAACCTAAATATGGAGAGGAGTTGTACCTATATTTAGCTGTCTCGTTTCATGCCTTAAGCGCTGCACTTGTCCGGGAGGATGCCAAGGTCCAATGGCCAGTTTATTACATTAGTAAAAGGCTCGCTGCGGTAGAACTAAACTATCCAAAGTTAGAAAAACTTGCGTATTGTCTGCTTATCGCTTCAAAAAAGCTAAGGCCATATTTCCAATCCCATCCTATGAGGGTTCTTCCCAATTAACCGCTAAGACAAGTTCTCTTTCGACCAGAAACTTCGGGAAGGTTATTGAGGTGGAGCATAGAGCTCAGTCAATATGACATCAATTATCACCCTCAAAGAGCTATTAATGGGCAAGCTTTAGCAGATTTCATCGCCTATTTCAGGGATAGGGGAGAAGAGACAAAGGAACTAGCAGAGATAGTGGCTAGTAGGATGTTGTACATCGACGAATCCAGAAATGATTACTGTTCAGGGGCTGGAATAGTCCTAGAAACTCTAGATGGTCATTCCCTATGCTACTCCTTAAGGTTGGAATTCCCATCAACCAATAACGAGGCTAAGTATGAAGCATTGATAACAGGGCTGAAGCTAGCAAAAGAGCTGAATCTAAAAACCTTGCTAATTTTCAGTGACTCTCAACTAGTAGTGTGTCAGGTCCACAAAGAATTCCAAACCAAAGTCGAAAACCTTCCTACTTATCTTTCCAAAGCTTTGGAACTTCTCAACGACCTTGACTACTACACTATATCTCATATTACCAGGGAAGAAAATGCAAAGGCAGGTTCCCTCGCTAAACACGCCAGTTCCTCACATGCGCAGTTGTTAGGTCTAATACCTATCGAAGTCCTTTCAACCCCTACTATTGAAGAAGTGGATATTGATTAGATCATGGAGATGGTTAAAGAGCCTATATCCTATATGACCCAAATCAAGGAATACATCCTTAATGGAACACTTCTAGAAGAGCCAAAAATGCGGAGGAAAATATTGCGCAAGGCTCTATTATACCTTATCCAGGATGGAAGGTTATATAGGCAAGGATTCTCCATGCCACTGTTGTGGTGTGCAACCAAAGAGGAGTCCAGAGCAATCTTGGCGGAACTACATGAAGGAGAATTCAGAGGTCATACAGGAGGTCTGTAACAACCCGCACCTCCATTCACACAAGATATTGTCCCCAACTTATCCACCGTAAAGATTTTTGTTCCTATGATTTTAGTTTAAAAAAAAAACTAGAATCTTGTTCACATGATAATTGTGATGAAACAAAATAGAAAACAAATATCATTTTTGGTTGTCACAAGGTCGTACACTGGCCAAGAAAATTTTGCGCTATGGCTACTTTTGGCCCGATGTGAACCTGGATGCACTGATCTATGCCAAAAATGTGATAGATGCCAAAGATTTGCGAAGATTACAAGAGCACCTCCTTGAGAATGACTCATATGGTTAGTCCGTGGCCATTCACCATCAAGGGTATAGATTTGATTGGATCATTGCCTACAACTAAGTCAAATATGAAATATGCAATCGTGCTCATGGACTACTTCACTAAATGGGTCGAAGCCGAACCATTAGCTACTATTACTTCGAAAAAGGTGATCAAATTTGTTCTAAAGAACATTGTCTGCCTATTAGGGGTACCTCAGAAGATAATCATCGATAACGAAACTTAGTTCGAGAGTAGTGAATTCCAAGATTTCTGTGCTAAATACAAGATTAAGAAGCATTTTGTAGTCGTTGCTCATCCACTGGCCAACGGGTAAGTTGAAGCAATCAAAAAAATTTTGAAGTCAACCATCAAGAAGCATCTCGAAAAAGTTAAAGGTGGTTGGGTAG
Source organism: Allium sativum (assembly GCA_030737875.1). Lineage (NCBI taxonomy): Eukaryota > Viridiplantae > Streptophyta > Magnoliopsida > Asparagales > Amaryllidaceae > Allium > Allium sativum. The sequence continues at coordinate 128,213,978 of CM060921.1, read as the reverse complement.
ACGAGCTTCCTATTACACTATGGGCATATTGCACAACTCATAAAACTGCAACTGGGCACACTCCGTTCTCGCGTGCATTTGGATTTGAGGCTATGATCCCGATGGAGCTAGAAGTTCCCACTCACCGAAGAATCCACTTCAACCAAGAAGAGAATGAGAAGCTGCAACCCAAAGCACTTGATTTGCTTGAAGAAAAAAGGAAAGAAGCAGAACTCAGGGTCGTTGCACATCAAAGAAGGATAGCTCGTCATTTTAATGCTAAGGTAAAATGGAGAACCTTCCATGTTGGGGACCTTATTCTGAAAAGAATCATGATAGGGACCGGAGTATTTGGACCCAACTGGGAAGGGCCGTACATGGTAAGCCAAAAATTCCCAGATGGCACATTCAAGCTGAACACGACGGATGGGATCCAACTTCGGAGAGCTTGGAAAAACATACATCTTCATCATTACTTCGTTTAATAATTCTTTCATTTTGCAAGTTGTAACATCATGCATTGTAAATAACATGCAATATTGTTACAAGTTTTGTACATATTGATGAAAGAAATTGCTTCACTTGCCTAAATCATACATTTACATATTCTTGTTTACAAGTTGCTAAAAATTCGATTTTGATTACAGGACCCCTAAAAGAACATCGACGCATCCATAACCGAGTAAAACGAGGTGACTGTCCGATTGGGATAGCTAAAGCGCCCATTGCTCAATGCTCATAACATCATTCGTAACAAATACGAAGATGTGGGGCACAACCTTGCAAACAAGGGACACCAGGAACTGAACGGTCGGATGATGTGATGATCGGATTACAGAAAAAGTTGTAAGTTTCACCGTAGGGGCACCTTCTTAGTGGCATGGTCTAGGAACCTAGTCCTAACAAATCGTAATAAAAGCAATAAATGGACTAGCGTTTGCCCCATGAAACAGTGCACCTCTAAACCAAAGACCTCCCTGAGGGGCACCCAGTTGATCGTCAGCGCCATTATTAGATGGTCTGATTACGACAAACATTGGGCCTCTAAACCAAATACCTCCATGAGGGGCACCCAGTCGAATGTCAGTGCCATTAATACATGGCCCGATTACGATAAACCCTAGGAATCAAAAGACCTCTTCGGGGGCGTCCGATCAAATGCTGGATCTTCCAAATCCAGTTACTGACGGATTCAAAAGACCCCTTCGGGGCATCCGACCATAAGCCAGGTCTTCCAAATTTGGTTAGCGACAGACCCAAAGACCTTTTCGAAGGCACCAACAAATTGTACAAGTGGCTGAATCATTCAGCCACAACGAATAACGGTTTTACAAAAGACCTCTATGAAGGCACGAAAACCAAGACCTCTCCGGGGTACATTCAAATATGATCTCCAAAGGGCTTGCACTTCCAGGTTAGCGAGAAACATGATTGAGTATGATAATATACAATAACTCTCAAGCAAAGGCACGGTAACAAAGATTCCTCTCCACTGAAAGGTATGATCTTGATCGACTAGATGAAAAACCCTTGGGTCATGGGCGAGCCATGGAATTTTAAATGTGATGGCAAAAACACATGGCCGGGGGATTCTTAATATAGTCGATCACAAATGTCATGCCTAATCTTTAAAGTTCGTGACGAATTTTGGTATGGGGGGCATTACCACCGCATTAAGGAAATTCAATAATGCTCACTCAAACATACCATAAGCCCATCACAACTTCACACTGAAAGTTTGGCACCAACAAGGATTATTCTGATCAACAAAGTTGAACATTGAAATGGCTAAGGCAAACCCAATAACTACGATATTGTGATAAGCACAAAGGTGATTATTCACAGACAAGAAGTCTCAAAAATTGCCCCAATCAAAATCAAGGAAACTCAGTAAAATTGGTCAAATAAATCCGGCTAATAATGATTCGTTCCTACAACTGAAAATCCAATTTACAATAATGTGCCACGAGGTCATTATAATACCAAACATTGTAATAACAAATTAATAGTGGTATAAAATAATTTTTGTTGTGAACATGAAAAGTCAACAAGTGTGGAATGCAAAGCAAAAAAGTACGATAAAGCTAATGCAAAAGCTTAAATGCGACAAACAAAACACATTTCCATCACAACATAACAAAGGAAAGTCACAAAGTCACGAATCTAATACACAAGTTTCAGACATAGAGTAACATAAAGTAGTAGGCGAGGACTGACACCCGCATATACAACTGATCTGAATAAAACATATAAAAGAGAATAGTCGACAAGCAAAATGAACTGGTTTTGAGCACTACTTCTTCTTATCACTTGACCTCAGAACTGGTTTGTTGAGAGGAGGAGGAGGAGTCTCTACCACATCACTTAGATTTTCTTGTGAAGACAAAGTAATAGCTTCCGTATTCTGAGTAGCGTGCTTTTTTCTCTTGCGCTTCGTAGATGATGAGGACTTAGCAGCTTTCTGTCCCTTACCCTTAGCAGCATCTTTCGGGCTTTCATCTGTTTCTGTGGCCTCGAGATCATCGCTGAGAGTATAATTGACATCATCCTCCAAGTCAGAAAGCACACCGATTTTGGCATCCTGTGATCTGGGAACTGTAATGACAAGTAAGGATGTGTCACTAGGGGGAGAAGGAATGATAACGGAAGTAAGGGGAATTGTCATCAGAGGTGAGTCAGTTATAGCGGCTTCAATTGTGGTTGCTTTGCCTATAGAAGGAGAAGATAGGGATGAAATTAAACCTAGATTATGGAGGGCATAAGAGGCAAGAGACCCAGGTGAATAAAAAATAGACTATAAGTATGACAAGGTGTAGTCAATTTCAGTTTTACCTGCATCTAGAAGGTTTTCCTGGACATCTCTATGCTTAATCCTCTAGTTATCTATGTTTTCATCATCACCTTCATCGTCTTACCCCCGTTCCTCGATAACATTCTCCATAACAATGCACTCTGCAGTGCTTACATCTTTTTCTGTTAAAGCAACAGGAGCACTCGCATGAATCTATGAACTAGAAGCTTCAATAGTTGCAGGATCGATGGGAGGATCAATAGTAGTTTGACTCTGCACCTTCTCTTCGGAAGCACCATCCCTATTGTTCGCCAACCGGGCTTTTCCCTCAGCTAGAACCTTCTTGGATTTGTCATCTAAAATTTCATTGATGAGATCACCTTCGCTACGATCGCCACCATTAATTTCAAGTACTTGTTCCCAGACGAGTGCCAAGGTAGTTGAAAAGGTGTCCCCTAAGTAGTGTATCCTCCCACAGCTCACGACACTGAAAACATAAAACCTAAATATGTCAGCATCAGCCTTGTCCATAGCGTTTTTGTTGGTTTCCTTAGTAGTATTCTTGTCCTTCTCAAGAGATTCAACCTTAGCCATAGATGGTTTCTCTAACCTGGGCAGCTTCGTCCCGATATTGTTTAAAAAATCCTTTTCCATAGACGGTGTAACCTCAGCATTGCATTTGGCAGTTAGGGCTTCCTTTTCCTTTTGTTTAGCAGCTTTGAGTTCTTCACTGAGTCTCTTATTCTCGACATCTAATCCCTCTTGTTCTACATTTCTTTTAGTAAGAAAGGCAATGGTAGCCACGATAATCTAAGACTTCCTCCCACTTGGCCTATCACTCTCCAATTCTGCAATCTTAGCAAGATGAATGTCATTACGCTTTTGGAGATCGTCGCCAAATTTATTCCATTTGCGCAACTCTCTTTTAGCATTGTTCCTGACAATACTTCGCTTCGTTTCAAGTTGGCTCTTAACAGTGTCAAGCTGGGTATGCGTTTGCCTTATTACGGCATCTACTTCCTTGGCTACGTCATCAGCATCAGTTGGATTTGCACCACAATCAAAGAGTATCCCTTTCAAATTCCAACCCTTGAATCGTTCGGAGAGAGGAGCGTTTGCTGGTTTAGGTTCGTAATGAGGCTTACGAATGATTGAGTGGATTTCAGGAGAAGGACTAGGAGGACCAGTAGATGGGACCGATCGGGGTATAATAGGAATCTTCTCCAATCGAGGGCGCTTATTTGAGTCATCCTTCCCTTGATTGTCTTTCCCACGCTTTTCCCCGCGACTTTCTTTATCATGAGTATCATCCCCTAAGCCAAGCACATCTTCTTCTTTCCTCGTCTTCTTCCTCACATATCTTTTGCCTTTGCTCATCAGTTAATTCCAATTCTTATACATGTGAAGGATTGTGTGAAGATTTTGGAGGGAGGGGAGGGTAAGGCTGTTTAGAATGATGCGGTGATTGCGGAGGGTCGGATTGTAACAAATACTTTGGGTCATATGCTTTACTTTTCTTCCTAAAATCTGACAAGTGTTTCCCGTGCATATCTAAACCTAAAACAAGATAAAACGGGTTTTCAGTACTTAAACTACAAAGTACCGGGGAAAATTGTGAAAGCTATGAAGGAATTTTGAATATATGCATATTAGACATGTTTTCTAAGGTGCTGCTATTGACATACCAGTTCTTATAGTTGGTTCCTAGGAGATTTCTAGAGATGCGAGATATTTTCCTGGCCGAGTGGTGGAAGCATCCATTATTTTAGTTATAGTATTTATGGTTTGAGGTTGAAATAATTGGGAAACAGTATCGCCTTGGCTAATATACTTAGCAGAGTTAAGATCGCCCAAGTTATCAAAGGTACATGTCAAACCTTCCTCTGTTGCATTTTGAATGAAAGGATCCTCAGCCATCATTTCAATGTTTGCGTCAATCTCTAATGCGGTTTCACCTTCCCTAACATGTTCAATTTCATGTGCAGAATCTAGAACATTGCCCTCTCTGTCATCTCTCAATCTGCTCAGACTTCGTTTCTGATACAGGATTCGCTGAAGTACGCTCTTTCCCAACTAGTTCAGTTAAGGTCAGAAGACCCTTGCCTTCTCGTTGATTAAATTTTTCGTCTTCATTAGAAGCCATTCTGGATAGTGGCGTACTACCACCAACAGGTTCTGAACACTTTTCAGAGTAGGGTCAACAGTTTGGTCCCGAGTCTCATTATCGCCACCAGAGGTACTAGTGTCTGGTTCGGCAAGATTAGGTTTGGGAGTTGGAGGCTCACCTTTAGAGGGAAACTTCCTCAAAGGATGGAGAAGTTCGTATTGGCAAAGAATTGTTTCTGTAGCTGAGAACTTTCTACTTTTCCTAGTCTCATCGACAGCTTTTAGGGTTTCGAATACAGCTTTAAGTGGGGCAGATGCCTTGTTATCCTTGATTGGGTCTGGAACAACTAAAGTTAAAAGAAGTTATGAGAAGCTGTTATTTAAAGAAAGCAAGATAAATCGCCCATAGAATACGCTTACCTCCTTCTGTCCAGTTTCCATGAAAGGTTTCAGGACAGCGAATGAAGAAAAACTGAGTTAAGAACCCTAAAACACTTTCTGGTCGATTGGTTATGAGCCTACGAATTCTTGCACCCTCGACATGTATGATGTATGAGGTTTCCTTCTTTTTCTGAATGAACAAAGGTAGCAGATCTCTTGAAAATTCGGTTTACGCTGCTTAATTTGCATAAAAATAATGTAAAGTCCTAATAAGATGGTATAACCATTCAGATGGAGTTGAAAAGGAGCGATGGCCAGATGGTTCATGATTGTATCTATGAAAGGATTAAAAGGAGGAACACCACTGCCTGCTAGCGTATAACGATTCACGGTTACATATCCCGCCGGGGGTTGATCCGTGAATACACCCTCATCTGGCAGGATTGCATCTGTAATAGAGATGCCAAATTGGCTATATAATTTTTCAAAGTGTTCCTAGTCGAGCATAGTAGAGTGTCCTTCAGTAGGCAGGCTACTAAGCAGAACATGATTTGGAAAAGGCTGGGGGGCTGCAACTGCCATAGAAGTATCAAGGAGCAGACGATATCCCTTCAGTATGAACACTCGTTTTCTTCCTAGTAGTCATTCTACAAGAACGACCTTGTCTATAAATGAATCAAAGGAAAATAGGATCGAAGATTTATATTCCTAGAGATTTGAAGCGTAAAAGTGTGTAAAGTTCTCAGATTAACAAGTTCTTAATTTCAAAGCATTAGAGCCTTAAATTGTTCTAAAGCTCACAAAGGATTAGGACGTATGCATGAACTAAAGTTCTGGGTCGTGTGTGCAAATTAAGGCTCTAGGTCACATTCACGAACTAAAGATCTAAGATGTGTTAGCAAACTAAAGCCTTAGGTTGAGTTTACAAAATTGAGCTTTAGGTTGTTATAGGTTCAAATCTTTGGGCTGCTCTGGGACTTAAGGGATAAAATTGCTCTATAAATCCAAAAGGATTGAATAACCACCATGGTCCAAAGACCTAAAATATCCAAGCAACAAAAATCATGGAAAACACGTTGTATTAACAAACCAAGACCTTAGGTCGGTTAACGACCTAAAGCTTAAGGTCGTGTTTGCGACTCAAAGACTTTAGAGCAGAAATACGATCTAAGGTCTTATGCCATTATAACAACTTAAGGCATAGGATTAAGGTCACAACTTAATGCCTCTAGTTCTAACAGTGACCTAATGACTATGTTTTGAACGATATAAAACCTCTAGATGGCTAAAACAATTTAAGGTTTGAGCTTTGATGACATGGATCATTCCAATGAGTTGGGATCTTAGGCCGCTTTAATTGCTTAAGCCTTGGGTCATTTGTTGAAAATTTGGAATGTTTTGTCGTGATAATGACACAAAACTTAGCTCGCTCTGCCGACCTAAGTGTTGGCTCGTAATAGCGACCTAAAACCGATCCAATGACTGATTCATAACCTAAAGCACAATAACATTATAGCGATCTAAGAATGGTGTTCTCTGAAACGATTTAAAACTTGAAGCATTCAAGGATATGACTATAGAGCATTCAACAGTGAAACTAGTCGTGTGGGATTTCGAGCTAAAGCAATCAAAATTACGATATGACCTAAGCTTTCAAGACATCATTAACTATGAACAATTTAGAATCATACAAGGGTTATGAATAACTGAGCACCGAACTCAACTCAAAACATCTCATACAATCAAAAATCCCCAAATCAGATTCGAACGTACGTTTGAATTGCAAAAAAATCGCAAGATTCACAAGATCCAAAATTATTGGGTTCGATTTAAAAACTATCACAAACAATCAAATTTCCTTGAATCGAGCTCAGATCCAAAGATCAAATAAGAAATAAAACCTGACATTGGTTAAGAATTATCCGCGATGGAGGAAGGATCTCGAGGGGAATTGAATAGCTTTCAGCTGAGCAATTAGTCAGACTTGTTGGAGTCAATATCATGAAAAGATAGCAGGACTTGAATGATGATCCAGGACATTGGCTGAAGATTAGATCAATTTCAGATAATCACCATTAACGGGCTTTAAGCTGGAAGAAGAATGAAAAGAAAATGGCGACTTGGGATGGGAGTATAAAAGGACGAAGCTCTAACAGACTAGGACTCGAGCCCAAGGTCCATCAGCGATCTAAAAACTAAGCAGCGGTCTAAACCAAGATGTTAGTGTCAAAAAACAACACAAGGAGTTGCACGACCTAAAATCTATAGCGATTTAGAGCCTGGTACGTTCTAAGGCTCAGCACAATTTATTGTTGCGAATGAGAAACAACGACCTAACATGTGTTAAAATTGTCTAAGTCAAAGCTTGTATTATTTTTAATGCATACAAGATTTGAGGGGCAAATGTTAGCCCACAAAATATGGCTCAAGAATGATAAATATGGTTAGGTCATCCTCATGAAGGCAGTAATAGGTCATGGGCCGTGGAATAAGGGGGCTAAGTATTTAGGTCATCCAGGCTTTAGCTCGTTTTGATGCTCTGGGACATTTAGAACGCACTGGCATTTTAGATCGTTCTACGGGCTGGAATTCTCGGCCCTATAGTTCGGTAAGCTCCTTAGATCATTAGGCATATAATGTCGAGATATATGGAATTCGCTCACCAAATCATCTCTTTAACTCGATCCCATGTCTTAAGGTCGGGTCGTTCCGTAATATTTTGAACCGTTCCATACTGCTTTTGATTGCTCCACATCGCTTTGGATCGTTCCGCTGCAACATGTGAGGGTTTTTAGCCTATTCCGCTCTAAGCTAGATGATTTTGGACCACGAAATACTGGCCTGAGGCCTTTAGGTCGACCAACGAGCTAAAGCATGAACAGGATAATTATAGAACTGCTACGTGGCCTGAGTCACACCTATAAATACCCCCCATCATTCCTTCATTGAGGGGGACCGAATTTTATGACCCCAAAGGGCTATCCAACCATTTCCTCAATAATTTTAAGTAATTCCTACAACTCCAATAATCTCCAATTCAAGATCAAGTACGGAACTCTCCATCAAATCATGGAAGTCCACTCAAGAGATTGGTGAATAATAGATCTACTTCTCAAATTGTACACTTAGAGGATTTTTCTACTTCCTTTGGCTTTTTGGATCAAATCAAGAGGAGAGTGCGTGAGGATGAAATCTACGTAATGAGAGAGTATACAAGCCTTGTAAATTTGCATAAGATAATGAAAGTTTCTCTCAAAGTAGACGTGGATCTTTTCTAAGATCGAACCACTATAAAAATTTGTGTTCTTCATTTAAAACTTTCTATTTTGTGATTGTGGTCTCGCTCCAACCATTAGGTGAAGTGTTTGCATAACACCTTTGGTGTTGAAATCAAAGTTTGGTTTTAACACATATCGCTTGGTTTATCATATTGCTTAAATCACTTCCTCATTCTTTCGAAGAGTGCAAAAACTTGTGATTTTATATAAAACTATTTCTTTTAAGAAAATGAGTTCAAAACAATTTCCTAAAACAGTTTTTAAATTATTTCTTTTAAAATCTCTTTATACTAGAGATTTATTATATATAAAATAGCTTTGGAAATTAACTTTACTTTTATTAACTACTTTGCAAAACATTTATTGATTTTGAATTGAAATTATTTTAAATTCGATTTATAAAACATGTGCATGAAACTAGCAAATTCAAATTGATATTCAATGAACCAGCATATCAGAACTCATATAAAATTCTCAATCTAAAATACAAATTGACATTCAAGTTGGCTCTCCAATTTGTAGGAATCAATCTTTTGAAAACAGCTCAAAACACTAATCAAAATCAAAACACAAAGGAACATGAGACTCAGAGATAAACGCACCAACATTTATATAAAAAGATTTGACCAGGTGCACCCAAATAGGAGTACCCAGGTCGCCTTTAACTTTGCGTAGGTCAACCCTAAGGTCAACCTAACAGTGCTCTGGGTCGACCTATAGGTCGACCAAAATAGGTCAAGTATCAACCTTTGTTACATGATTCATTCAAGAAAATTTCCTGCTTCGACTCAAAGTTCATGCAAGATTTAAGCAAAGCTACAGATTGATTTAGACATGGTTTCAAGCACTATGAAGAGAAGTACATGGAGTATAGTCTAAAAATATTTTGACATGAATTCGTTGCAAAATGAGAGATCGTGAGCTCATAAAGATGGACATATAACATTTAGTTATGGTAAACATAAAATTTTGATTTCTGTTTATAGTAGACGAAATCAGTAACCAGAAATCACAATCTACAGACATACAAAACTTATTCAAGGTAGAAGTATGAGTTTTTACTCATCTTCTGGCAATTAGCAGCAAATTTGTAAGCAAAGCTGAATCTTTTGGCTTCAAAATAACTTTAGAAACCTGTAATAATAAAAAACACAAACATGTAAGAGAAGAGAAAGTTACAGTGAATAACTTTCTTCAAATCTAAGAATTAGATGAAATATTTACTGGTTTTAAGTTTGATTACATGTTAAAAGTAGTATTTGTAAGCGTTTTCTCTTGATTCTATTTTTAAAAATAACTTGGCTTTGCAAATTGGAAGAGAATGTTTTGTCCTCCCAGATATTTGATCATTCAGGAAGAAGAAGAGAAGTAAAAGGAGAAAGGCACGTACTTCAGAAATGCTTCCCTAACTAATTCAGTTTTTAACATTTGGGTTTGGTTTTGGACCAAAAACACACTCATTAAGCTGAGTACTGTTATGTTTAAATCAATCTCTCTATTTACAAGTTCTACAGTAGCCTTACACAAATTACATACAATTATTTAAAACTAACATATTTCTTACTTTACAAAAATATTGTGCAACACACATAAAACCATTTAATATGATTCCTAAATGTATAAAAAAATATTATTAAGAATTTATAATTTAATTAAGAATTTTATTTTACACTACAATTGTTTAAACTTACATTTTCAACCAAAAAATTACATAGAATTCACTCGTCTAAAACCACCAAATAAACCATGATAAAAATATTTTTACACTTGAACGTTTGGTTTTGACAATATTTTACATTATCGTTATTCAATTAGAATCAAATTAATTTTTAATAGCTTCGTTTACAATAAAAACTATCGTTTCGCAATAGTTTACAAAATTATTGCATTTTAACAAATAAAAAGCTTTAATTTTTACTTCTATCACAAATTCACATTATAAAGTTCTTTAAACTTTATTTCCTCGATATTTCTATTCATTCATGTAATGCCCCGCCTCTATACCCACTACCGTCTAGTTCATTTCAGAGAAATGTCATAGACCATAACAGAGAATGAGGTTTTTGAAGAGCGACTGATTATATAATTACTCCATATAAGGAATGCACATCGAAATCTGATACCAATTTAAATTTCGATATGACCATTCGGCACATATGGCAACTACACAACGACTATATGCAATCCAGAAAGCAGTATAAAATAGACAACAACAATAATATAAATATGGTATATCTCAAAGCCAGACAAAGAATAATCATATCACAAAGGAGGAATAGATATGAATAAACCAAGGATGTGTACAACAAGATAGTGGTCAACAAAGATCCACTAATCCCAAAATGATAGATACATACACCAAGATCTAAATAAAAGAATATGTACACAACGGTAGATAATGTCAAAGGTACAAAAGTACATAAAACTGCGGAGATAGAGTAGCAAGCAGAAAACGGAAGATGAATCCTGCGAGAAGTCCCAGAGGAGTACCTAAAATGACTTGGCCTGACTCGAGTATTATTTATAAGAAAATAAACAATAAACACGGATCAGTCTAGCTTTACTTATCAAATAAACTGAGATAGTGAGAGATATAACGCAGGATGACTTGACTCTAATAATAAGATCTAATCATAAATAAATATGAAACATGGCATGTCAACACAATCAGGAAGTGACAATGGAATGTCAGCACACAATTATCTCAACATAATCTCCTAGCTAATGTAGAATGCAACATTCAAATGATAGCGCTCAACAGGAAATGACAGTTGAAATGAACATGACATTGAGCATACAACAATCTAGAGATCACTAGAAATCTAGAAAACATCATAAAAAGTGGTACTCCCCAGATGAGAAACGATCCATAAAACATCATAAAAAGTGGGTATCTCCCAGATGAGATACGATCTCTAGAAAACATCATAAAAAGTGGATACCTCGCAGATGAGATACGATCTCTAGAAAACATCATAAAAAGTGGATACCTCCCAGATGAGATACGATCTCTAGAAAATATCATAAAAAGTGGATACCTCTCAGATGAGATACGATCTCTAGGAAACATCATAAAAAGTGGATGCCTCCCAGATGAGATACGATCTCTGGAAAACATCATAAAAAGTGGATACTTCCTAGATGAGATACAATCTCTAGAAAACATCATGAAAATTTGGACAGAAGTCCCATAGACGAAGGTCCCAAATCGTAGATTCCCACTAGGGAGATCGTGAACCCAACAACTATGTCAGGAGGCGGATACCAACGATCCGGGTGAAAAAAATTACTCCGAGCTAGTTAATATAAGGAAATAGCGACATGTCCCATAACCACATGCTATTCTCGAATATTTACGAACCCGTAGTTGGTTTCTGTTCAAAACAGAGAAAATCACCACATATGTTCGAACGCACGAGTCCAAGAGTCATTTGCCGAAGTAAACGTATAAGGGGTCATAGTCCTCAGTTTTACTAAGGTAAATAAACTAAATTTCTCATTCGATCGATAGGATAAGGAATCATATATAAATCAATAGAATCGGAACCGGGTTTAGAAATCGAATTGATTTAAAAAAAGGATTTGAATTTAAAAACTGATTAAACATTGGTTCGATGCCCATTGACAATATAAAACCCCATTATCCATTGTGATCAAATTATTCATGAAAACCGTCGCCGTAGCGAATAGAACACAAACATCATGAAACATAAACTCTCATCACAACAACGTATAGGAAATCAAGGGATAACGGTTGTAATTTCGATCAACGAACGAATCGAAATCCAAATTAGCACCTGAAGGTTTTAAACTACATCGAAATAAACTCGAAGGATATCGAGTCGATAATTCACATTTTAGAGGTTAACAAGAGTATCGAATAAATTCGGTATACAAAATAGAGCGCATGGGCTTTAGAATGATCACTTATTCAATTCACATCATAAACAAATGTGAATCGGCCAAGGAGGATCAACATTGGAAGAATCAAATGATAATCAAGGCCAATGAATCGAGCTGCTGAAATTTATGAATTCGTGAAGCTGAAGTTCACAAACGAAGTCCGAACGACCTGAGCTCATGCCGGGAAAGAGCCCATATGGGGGTAGACTGTGGACCGAGGTCCCTTTGGTCCATAGCCCAAAACTGGTCAACCGATCAAATAGGGGCGGTCGACCGTTTTTACACAGAAGTAAAACCGATCGACCGCCCCATTTTGGGCCTATCGACCGATTTTGGCCTGGGCTATTGCCCAGGCCAAACCTAAGGGGATTCGTTCCCCGCGAGTTCCGACTTCGATCGTTGAGGTTCGTGACTTCTTCGAGACATCAATGAAACCTCTCTGATCCATTGTATCGACTCGCAAAGCTCGAATGCATTGGTTTTAATTGTTGGTTCTAAAACAAACAAAATTCCAAACCAAAATGAATAAACGCGATATAAGCGGATTGTGAAGTCTTAGAATCTTGCCGGATGCAGCAATGGTACTTCACAACCCCATATTCACATGCATAAACATATACACATAAGATTTCGAATGATTCGGTTTATAAATTCAAGTATGAACTAAATTCCAAACCAAAGCACACCAAAGCGATTCAAGCAATTTGTGAAGACTTAAAAATTTTCCAGGGGGCAACGGAGCTTCACAACATCAGCAAATCAACTCATAGCATATGCATTAGATCATATGAACAATCCTTATCATAATTTTCAACTCAATGAAACATAAAAACATGAAATCGGCTAAGTTACACTAGCATAACAAACTCACTTGCACATGCAAACTCATATGAACACTAAATTACACTTGTACACGCCAATGGCTTGTGGCATAGATGTGAGTCCGAAAAGAACTCACCTTTGGCTCTTGAATATGAAGAACAAGTTTCAACAAGGAAGAACAAGCACCCAAACGAGCAAAGCTCCTCTCTTTCATCAATTGCACCTCCGAAATGACCTCATACATTCACATCCAAACATATATGTGTTAGGGTTGTGAGAAAAATCCGAAATTGAGAGAAGTATAAGGTAGAGAGGGAGAGTAGAGAGCTTACCCATGTCTTAGAATTGGATTTGCACAAGAATTGAGCTCTACGTTGAAGGCCCTAGCTTAGGGAATTTCTATTTCCCATTCCCTTCCCCATTTTCTATTTTCTTTCAAGTGAGAGTGAATGAAGGAGGAGAGAGCTAGGTGGAGCTCTTAAGTAAATGAGCTAGGTTGGCTAACCAAGCCCTAGCCAAGGTGCCAAAATTCCAAAGCTCGGAATATATCGAAGTTTATACTTTTCGAACTCCTAAATGACGTTTTGAACTCAATGGAAGTGGTTTCGAGTCCAAATTCATTCGTATGCGAAAAGTGATATTTTGGTCATACACAAACGACCAAATTTTACCTAACTCTGAATGTATCGACGCTTATAGACAAAAAGGTCGTAAACGACGATCCAGACTCAATGGAAGTGGTCCTGAATCCTAATTTTATTATTTGTGAAAAACGACATTTTGAGTGACACATCAGACACGACGATATATTTAAATAGAATATTTAAATCTATTATCATCGAATGAGCGGGTTGTTACAATTCAGTAGACATATGTTGAATTAAATTCTATTATCTCTTTATTTAAATTTAATTTTCCGTTAAACCCAACATAGTTCTTCTTTATTAACCCAAAACTTATTAATTATTCAACTTAAATTACTATATGGATTATCCTTTCCAAATTTATATTTATTCACTTAATTTACGAATTATAGTCATCATTATAATTTACTTACATGGGTTATAAAAAATTAGGGTTGTTGTAGACTCCCCCTTATAAAGATTGCGTCCTAGCAATTTCTAAAGAAGTGTCGTACTTAGCACAATTTATTTCATCTTGAAAGAAGAAATATACAAGCTTGAGTTAATATTTCTCACCCTTAATCAATAGAAGAAAGAAAACTAGGATATGTTCATTTGATAAATTCTTTGGTTTCTCAAGTACAATCCTTGGGGTTAGCGGACCTGCATTGAATTTTCACAATCTAAACATCATTATTTCAAAGGCACTTAACCTTTGAAGCAGGTGCAGTATCGTGATGTTGCATGATAGATAAGTTGGGTGAGATCTCAAGCTCTAGTAAAATATGGGAATTGATAATTGAATCTTAATCATGAAGACATATCCGAAGTTATGATACATGAAATACATCATGAATACATGAAAACTAAGATGAATTGGTATACGAAAAGTGATCGGGCTAGTACGTTCAATAATACGGACATGTCATATATATCTAGGAGCCAACTTCATGGTTCGACTAAAACGTGTTACCCCCTTCAAAAGAGGTACATGAATAAACACAAGATCCCCAAAAGAGAATTCTAAGGCTTTATATTGTTGTCCACGTAGGATTTTTGTCCACTCTAAGCCTTTTTTAATTCTGATTAATAAGATCATTCTACTTAGAAGCTTTACAAATAGTGTCGAGGCCCAAAATTAATTTCTCCCTAGACTCCAACCAACAAGATAGTGATTGACATGGCATACCGTAGAAGGCTTTGAATAGAGCCATACCGACATTAGGATAGAAACTATTGTTGCAAGTGAACTCAATAATAGGTAGGTGGTATTTTCGATTACCACCAAAATCAAGAATACAATCATGAAGCAGATCCAATCTTCCAAAATATAATTCACCCGTCCAATCCATCCATCAGACTATGGATGAGAAGCTATGTTGAAATTAAGCTTTGTACCCAAAGCTTTTTTAAAGACTACCAGAATTCACAAGTAAAAAAGCGGATCTCTATCATAAGCGTTCGAACTAGGAACACCATGGTGTCTCACGACTCCCTTAAAATATAGCTTAGATAGATGATGAAAAGACGAGTAAGATTGAGTAATATGGAAACACTTGTAATAAGCTAAGTGTGGAAGATATAGTAAACAATATAAAGATGGTAAATAAAAAGTAAAGATACTAGAGATTTTATACTGGCTCGGAGCACTGTTTTACGTCTAGTCCCAGACTCCTTTTGGAATTTGAACTAATCAACAACCCTCACTTAACCCAAAGGAAAAATTATTACCACACCTGAGTAGCAAAATAGGATTTCGACTCAGCAAACGAAGAGATCTTCACTAACCTGAGCAGCGAAACATGACTTTTACTAATACAGATGTTTATTAGACTATATTTGTGTTCATAATAACATGTTTAAGTCACTATACAGTACACCCTTTGTATAATCATCTCCTTTATATATATATATATATATATATATATGTGTGTGTGTGTGTGTGTGTGTGTGTGTGTAAGTAAATGAAGAATTAAGAAGGAAATTGATTTATAATCATAGAGTATTGAAAATCAAGAGCACAGGAGAATATTTTAGAAATATTTCTAGGATCAAAGAATAATAGAATAAAAAAGTTCAATGAATTGAAACAAGTGATTTTGGGATTTATTTATAGTGAATAAAAGGTTGAAATCATTCGATAAATCAGTTTAATCAAAAGTTATGGTCATAACTCTTTGTTTAAAGGTTTATGTCACTTTAAAAAGTCGCAACCCTTTAGTTTAATAGACTGAATTTAGAATTCAACCGGCTAAAAAACAGCTATAAGTTGAAAATATTGTGCAAGTACACAGAAATATGTTATTCAACAGGCTGATTCATGGATTCATCCGGCTGAACGTTCAAACATAAAAATTTGAACATCTTAGCATTTAGCTAGCTGAATTCGTGAATCAGCCGACTGTTACACATGTCTACGTATTCATGGGTTTTAGCCTTGTTATTAAAAACTATATATATACTATAGTAGAGATTTTAACATTAAATCTAACTAAATACTGACTCGAATACAATAATAATATACCAATTAATCATGTCAACGAATCTTCTTGTATTTGAATTGTATGCTTCTCGTTTTCTCTTATAATAAACGCTAGTGTACAATATTGTCATTCATAGTCGAAATATAGCTCCAGAATGGAGGTTCTAACGATCTCCCCCCTTTTGATGATGAAAACTATACCCGACTGGTATATATATATATGTATAACAAATAAAATATATTTTTATTTGTGCTTCCCTTGTCTGTATGCTATATATTTTGATTTTTCTCCTCCTTTGTCATCGACAAAAAGGAGATATAGTTAATACATATAATTATATGAAATTATATATCTTTTCATAGCTCATGAAATATGATATAAATAAATATATTCCATATAAATGAATATTATATTGGCATTGTATAGCACATGAAAACGAATATGAGAATAGCATATAAATATAAAGCTCAAGACCTATATTTCAAGAAGTACTACAAGTAGCACATTATATTTGAACTATGTATGTATATATGATATTTATATAAGAATGATAAAATAATAATCCCACATAATAAAATGTATACATAAAACACTCATATGTACATAGCTTTAATGTATGATATTCATGTTAAACATAACATATAGATAAATTAACATTGCATAGAAAATAACCTATACAACATGTTTAAACAGAACATTCGAGTTGAACACATGATTCGTGGCACAAGCTATATAAACAACAAGTTGATCATGTGAAAGCATTGTCATAACTTGAGCAAAGGCACATAGTTATCACACATAACATAATGACATATAAACATAATGACTAAGTTTGACAAAATATAACCACGAAGTTCTACAAAACATTAAAAACATACCAATGCAAGTTTGAAGAAAGTCATAGTGATTTTTAAAAAGCATCATAGGAAACAAAAGATTATTTATGCAAACCGAATTTAAAGTTAATTTCATTCTTCACCATCATCTACACCATTACCCTCATCTTCATCATTTTATTCATTATCATCTTCTTCTTCCTGAGAAGACCATTCGAATGGGATAGGATGATGAACTTTAGAGGAGGAAGAGCTAGTGCAAGAGATTTTGTTCCAAATTTTATTTAAGAAACCTTTGAACGAATTAAAGTGTTTTTCAGTTTTTGTTTCTAAGTTTTTAATTTGAGAATGGAGCTTGAGTTCGTTTTTTTAGAGAGAGAGAGAGAGAGAGTTATAAGGGCTTGCTTCAAGGTTTCTTACAGACTAATTATTTGGATAAAATCTTCATCTTCTATAGTCCATGAGGAAGAAGCTTCCTTGATGGTCATAGGCTCAGATGGTTGATTAGTGTTCTTGGCATTGTTTATTTTCCATTGAGCAAAGGATATATATTAAGGGTTTCCGGCCTATTGGGAATGTGCATTAATGCCAAAGTCTTTGCAGCTACCTCTCCAATCAAGGAAACTGTAGAATCAGTGAGATTAATTACATAACGAAGGAGGATCCTTATGATGTAGTCTCTATAGTGTATCGTTTTATACTTCCTGTTATATGTAATGTCAAGAAACTCATCCATAATAATTTTGCTCTAATTCATCGAAGTACGATTATGTATAGCATAAGAGACTGGAAATCCCTTTTATAGACCTTTTCGTAACTTCCCGTTCTAAGTTATAAAGAACGAATTACGGTACTATGTATAGTACGTGAATGGGAACGTAATGCACTATACTTTAAATTATTCATATTTGTCAAAAGTTGGAAAGGAAATAGTGAGATACTTCATCTCTCTCAGTTATGTCTACGTCTATATCATCTATTTGCGTTCCTTAATGAGAGAATATAGGATATGTCCTAACCTAGATATTGGTATAAATATACGAACTCCACATACCATTGTCCAAATGACATTTTTTTATCCTCGGGATCTTCAAAATCAAGGTTTGGATTTTCGAGGAATAACTTGATGTGGAGGTGATCATATTTCTTATTATTTACGTTATAATCTATAAAAGATTCAAAATGATTTAACCTAGCCACCTGTACAGTCTGATAGCTAGTAAACTCGGAGAATTCAATGAATGAGCCATGATAGACCTTTTAATCTTTCACAATTTTGAATCGTTGAACTACAGTTTCATTGTAGAGCCACTGCTAAATTTTATCGTCGGATGGTCCAACTACAGTTTGTTTTAGCTTCTTTGATCGAGGAGGCCTCCTTTTTTATTTAATCAGAGTTTTTGATTTAGGAATTTAAGAGGTTTGACGATGGTGATTTAGGAATTAGGTTTTACAGTGAGGTAAGGAATCAAAGATGAAGTATACCTAAAAAAATCGATCTGGAACAATTCAGCTGGCTGAATTTTTCATTCAGTCGTTTGAATTTGTGATTTTTGGAACCCAAGAGCAAGCTCTGTTTCAGCCAGCTGTTTTGAGGAACCCACTCAGCTGCATCTTAAGTTTTTATTTTTGTTAGTTTTGTGGAATCAATCATTTTAATTTATGATTCAAACGTCGGAATCTGATATGCTTGTAATATTTTCATATTCTTCTTAATTTTAAGCTATATATGAATATGAATCTTGTGCATTTGTTTTGAACTTATTATATTTGACAAGTGTATGAGTTATTTAACATATATTCATATATACACACACACACACACACACACACACACACATATATATATATACGTATGTATGTATGTACATTGATGTGTGCTCTTAGTATATGTAAAATATTTTATATAGTTTAGACTAATGTCTTATAATTGCAAGAAATAGCTTCTTATAGATGACATACGTACTATGAAAATTTTAAGTTTATATATTAATTATATTTTATAAGTGTTTCAGAATTCCATATATATATATATATATATATATATATGTAATGTATGTTTTGTTTGTTTGTATGTATATATATAAGTTTATATAAAAATACTTAGATTTGTTTATAAAGCATATGATTTTGCAGTTTTGATATATATAGTTAATGATACTCAAATATTCTTATATTTGAGATGTTATCTTAAACTATATGTGTTTTCTTATAGTTTATATATTACAAGCTTACATTATATGATGTTTATGAGTTATTATTAACATAATATATACTTTTATATATTAGAATAGTTTGTAAAAGTACTTAGTAGCACCAAACATATATACACATGTGAAAAAAATTTATTATATGATTTTAGTTAAGAAAATACAACTTCATGAAATTTCTTATTTTTGAGAAGAACAACAATATGAAATTCTATATGTACTCAGCAATATAATAGTTACACTCAACAACCATGTAATTTCATTCAAAGGCTAATGACGAGGACTTCTTTGGGTAACTCTCCTTGTCAGATTTTTCATTTGCAGCGTAGTTTCTATCCCGTGAATTTGGTGAGTACGGGGACATTGCGGAGTCGGATGCCATGGGTTTTAGGATGACGATGGAGGAACTGATTGTGACGACCCGCAGATCCTTGCCCTTTGAACCGATATAAACAACACAAGTCCAGTCCAAAAAGTAAGCATCCACAAAAAGTCTTATGATAAACCGAATTTTTAATCTTCGGTCATCGATACTTTACATATCTATGGTGTTAATTTACCACAAAACCAAATCTGACAATCTCAACCCATTGGGTTTATTAGCGCAAACATAGCGGAACAAAAACAAAGACAAGAACATAATCTCACAGCAGAACAGAACAAAATATAATATTCCAACATAACTTTACAACGGAGATTTTAGAATGGAAAACATTAAAATAATCAGGGTGAACATACCATGGATAGTTATAAAATCTATCCTCATATAGTACAACCACGACATCCAAGTATATATAGTAGAATACGCCCTTCCTTCTGACGAAGAACATCAGCTTCAGTGAATCGTTTGGGAACTCCTCGAATTCTGTCCAAGCCTGAAATGCACTCGGATTTGACCCGAGTGCCAAAACACTCGAGTCAGGCTTGGATTAACTGGTTTGAAAACTATATAACAAATCCTACATATCTCAAACACTCAACAATAGGGTGTCAAAACTTTGTGCATGCTTTTTGAAAATAAAGCTACCATAAGACTTGTA
Organism: Allium sativum; assembly: GCA_030737875.1. Classification (NCBI taxonomy): domain Eukaryota; kingdom Viridiplantae; phylum Streptophyta; class Magnoliopsida; order Asparagales; family Amaryllidaceae; genus Allium; species Allium sativum. The sequence continues at coordinate 128,193,526 of CM060921.1, read as the reverse complement.
TCCCATCACACAATGCAAACACACACCATTAGGAGCAAGTTTTACCTCATGATAACCAAATATGATTGATGCACGAAAATTATTTGATATTATCATTAATGACTATCTTTCAAAACCTTTTCAAAATAAATGTATAGATCTTATAAGACATAAGTACCTGTATACTGCTTCTACATACATAGGTTACAAATAAAACCGTAAGGGCTCATATTTTAAGTTGGGTTCCATCAATGACCAAGGAAAAGGATCTTCCTTAACCGCGATTTGGTCATGCCTCTAGCGGGATGTCCTAAGATCAACAAATGCTCCTTTTGTAGCGGTAAAGCCTACCCGCCTATACCAGTGATGTTCGGGTTTCTCCTGAACATAATGCCCCCCTCGCCCCTCGGTTGTTATGGAGCATTATCTGAGGCGTCCCATTCCATTATCCGCTAAGTAAATTGCCTAGGCTCCATACCATAGCATCACTGTCTCAACTAGAAGGAAACATTATTCCTTGTCTCTATTGTACTTCATCCGCTTTCGGCTCATTATCAGTTGTTAGGCCTGAAGTCACGCTTCCACAAAGCTCTGCTTTTTGACACAAGCTTTGATCATCACTTAGCATGCCACATTGTCAATTTACAACATATAATTAGTGTCTATTAATATATAACCCTCTGAGTACATATGTCCCAGAGGAGGGTTGTGACGACCCAAACTTCTCCGTAAAGGAAAGACAGATTGCTTTGAGAACAACACACATCAGAACACAAAACAGAAGAATATTTCATTGCTTATTACACCAGTTAACATCAGAGAAAAAGAATGTTCCACAGTATGAATAATTATACAATAGAAAATACAATATCAGAGTTTTAAATTTACATAGCAGTGGAAAAGTAATACAAACACAACTGAAAGAAATATACGAACACGGAGCTTTCCGAATATCGCTTCAGCTGTAAACCAGGATCCTGTGAAGATAATATCTGCAAAACTAAACTACTGACTGCCCGTATGGAAAATATGGGCACCCAGAGTTAAGGAAGGAACAATAAACTCCAGGTCTGTAACGACCCGGAAAATCTGAACCAATTTAAAAAATTTAAATTGGCTAATTTGGTGAATTTAAAATATTTAAAATAAATATTTTAATTAATAACGATGAAAAGTGAGTTTGAATCGTTGTTTGAAAAGAAATATAATTAATTCTAATTATAAACAAGGCATGAAATGGCGCGATAGTTTCAAAATTTGAATTCAAACTTTGACTAACTATACCGGGTGCAAAACAAAACGAATTTGAGTGAAACAAAAAATATTTAAATCTGTTAGTGAATATCTTTCTAACGAATCTGAAAAATCGAAGTTTCATAGCGGGAAGCAAAAGTTATGGCCAAATAAATTTTCAGAAAGGTCGCTATAGAGTTTATATAGCCCGTGAAAATGGCCATTTTGCAAACGACCTCGAAATTCGACAAAACCACTTTTGTTGGATCTAGGATGTTAAATAGTTGCTAGATTTCAAATTTCATAATTTTTGAAGCTAGTATGTGAGCGTGGCGAAGGAAAACGTGTTTTGGTCAATTACAGTTAAATTGGATCGACCAGAAAAGGGCCTTTTTGCAAACGACCTCAGAATTCGACGAAACTAGTTTTGTTGGGACCGTATCGTCAAAACATAGCTAGATTAATTTTTCGGGAATTTTTAGAATCAGTATGTGGCCCTGGTAAATTGAAATGTACGTTCAAAATAGATATTGAATGTTATATATTTTAAATTGAAGGAAAACTGACTGAAGCTTTCGAATGGGCCTTCGAAACATATCCCATTGTGTTCGGAATGGGGGTATTTAGCTGGGGACGACAGTCGTTGGATTTGAATTGGTGTTCGTGTGTGAAGAGGGGTATTTTAGAATTTTGAAAATATATAAATAAATAAAAAATTCATTGGTCAACAGCTCTCTCTCTCTCCCCCGATTAAAATCGCGAACGACGGAATGGCCTTCTTCCCTTCTCTCCTCTTTTCCGGCTAATCCACGCAACGAAACATCCATAGCTGGTACGCCCTTCCTCATCGCTCCTTTCTCGAGATTCGCGCCTCCAAAGTCGGAAGCTTTCAGCCGCCGCCCCGCCTAATTTCGATCGTCGAGCTGGCCGTGATCACCACCACCGCCTACGCCTCTCCTCCCTCTTCAACACCATATAACCCGATCCTCCTATAGCGCAGCGGATTGGAAGAAAAACCGGACCCTATTTTTGAACGTTTCAGAAAGGTATACGGCTATTTTTATTTTAACTATATTATAGCACTTTAAAGCGCTACGGTTTTTGATTTCACTGTAAAAATCATATCTTTTTCGTTTGTTGACGAAATTCAGTGAAACAAGAGACAGTGGACTCATGTGGACGTCTTCTACATTCTAGAAGGGACCGCATATTTTTCTGAGCCTTCTGCTATTTTTGGTGGAGTGGAACCCAATGTGAGATTTCTAAATTATAAACGATATGGAAAACGACGATGTATAAATTATATAGTCGATGTATGAGTTATATAAGCGTTGTACACCTCTTGTATAAGCGTTGTATAAGTTATACGTTCGATATATAAGTTATATGTGCGTTGTAAAAATTATATATGTGTTGAAATAGAAGTGAAATGCTTATATATATATATACACATACATACATACACGCCCCTCGTCCACAAACCATGGACGATATTTATTGGTTGTGATTGGTGTGAAAATTGGTTGATTACGAATGGTTGATTAGAATTGTTTGTGGTTGAAATTGATTGATAGTGGTTGAAAAATACCCGTTTGTGGTTGAGAATTATTTGGTTGAAACCATATAGGATTAGTTTGTGGAAATGAAAAAAATACACATGACGCCTGCGTGCGAACTAGATGCATGAAATCCCCATTGTCAAAAGCTGCGAGGCTTTAAGGTAGAGCGAGGAGCCGTACTAGGGACGACCCCGGTTTTAACTATCCTGCCGTTATGCTGCCGAAATTTTGTATAATATTCATGTGTTAGAATTATTTTCATGTGTTGAAACTATATTCGTGTGTTGAATAGAAATTCATGTGTCGAACGACATTCGTGTTTTGAAATAAATTGTTTTATAATAAAAATCATATTTTTATCATTTATATCAACTATATAAAATAGTCATGTTTCGAAATAAATTGTTTTGCAATAAAAATCACCTTTTTATTGTATATATATAAAAACTATAGAAAACATTCATGTGTTGAATAGAAATTCATTCGTTGAATAGAAATTCATGTGTTGAATGGTATTCGTGTTTTGAAAGAAATTGTTTTATAATAAAAATCATATTTTTATCATCTATATGAACTATATAAAATAATCGTGTTTTGAAATAAATAGTTTTACGATGAAATTCACATTTTTATTATATACATGAATTGTTAAAAATAGTGAAGTGTTGAAATAAAATTTAGTTGGATAAAAATATCATTTTTATCGAAGGTATGAAAAGAATATGGTTTTGAAATCGAAGAATCGATTATATATATATATATATGTATGTATAATTAAAATAAATCGAATAACGAAGCTGCAGTTCGTGTTTTGAAACCATGATTTCAAACGATTAGTGCGGGAGATCCGACCATCGGATTTCCCCGAAACCGTTGGGTTCGCTTTGGAAATATCTTTCCAACGACACCAACTTTGTAAAGATCCAACGGTTGGATTGTCTGGATTGTTTAATTCAAATCTGAAGAAAAATAGCGCCAGAATCGGTTATATATATATATATATATATATATATACAAATATAATTAAATTAAATCGAATAACGACGCTGCAGTTCGTATTTTGAAATCGAAACTTCAAACAATTGTACCGGGAGATCCGACTGTCGGATTTTCCCAAAACTGGAACCGTTGGATTCGTTTTGAAAAGATCTTTCTAATGACATGAAATTTGTGAAGATCCAACGGTTAGATTTTCATATATGTGTAAATCAAATCTGAAGAAAAACAGCGCCACGGCCGCGTTATGGCCTGAAGCGTCGTTTGAATAAATTGGCCATTTTTAAATAAATAAAAATAGCGATAAATCGTTATAAAATATTATAAACGATATGGAATGTGAAATTTTAGAAACTAACTGAAGGTTAGCTAAGTCAAATGGTTTCCTGGGTTTTGATTTGATGTTGGTTCCGGCCTTCGGGGTAAATATTTGGGAAATCGTTCTCTTACTGATTTACGGTTAGTGACTAATGAATTAGAATGAAGCGTATGTATGTTTGAGTAGCACTTGTTTATTATATACGCGAGTTGTTCAGAAAGACCGGGTTTATCCCATTCTGAATAACTGAATCGACGATAAGAAATCGAAGATGAAGACGGTGGTCGAAGACCGGAGATCTTCACCTCGTTTGGATGGTAACTGATGTCCTGATTGCGAGGAATCCCGAAATATGGATAATAAGTGGTGATCGTCCAGATGTATGTGGAGATCGATGGATAAGTGAGGTATATAGTCCCTCCGGTTTCGTTCAAACCCAGAACGGACCTGCAAATGGACTGTGTGTCTGACATGAGAATTTCTTCTGTGTGATTGATAGCCATCAGTTGCATGGTGTGAATTGCCTGTGTGGCATGCTAAGATGCAGTGATCAGGGCTTCTGTTGAAAAGCAAAGTCTTGTGGTTGATGATCAAAGCATCGCCTGTGTGGCGTAGCTTTGTGTATAACGTGAATTCGCGAGCCTCACACCCCGGTTTGAACCAGAAACGGGAGAGAACATCAGGGAGGGCATGTGTTTCCTTCCAGCTAGAGGTGGTGTCTGTGCTTAAACTGGCTGACATTTATATTATTTTCACCTATGTGGTCGTTGCTATTGCGAGGCGCCTCGGTTATATCGGTCGATCCGGGACCGATGGAGTCATTCGTTGGCTCATTTACGCCCCAAAGGGTGGGGAAACGTATTGTTCAGGCACTATAATCCACTCCGTGTGGACCGGCCCTGACGATCCAAGGGGCAGTTGCGGCTATTCCGGAGACATGGGCTAGATTGTCTCGAAGTCGGTAAGGACTATCTTTTGCCTTGGTTCATGACGGAAATCCAATTTCCAAATTCGTGACTGTGCGGTTTTGATTGTAAACCTATATTTGGCGACATAGTGGCATGGGACGCTCATGTCGTCTATGATTGTGTATGAAATTAGAAACTAACTGGAAACGAGCTAAGATGGGTGGTTTCCTGGGTATTGGTCTGATGTTGGTTTCGACCTTCGGGGTTAATACCCAGGGAATCGTTCTCTTACTATTTTACAGTTGGAGTCTGATTAAGGATTAAACGACAAAGTTTACATTTTAAATGATTTTTTTTCTCGTATCAAACATATTTTGGTCGATATAAGGTAAAACTCTATCCTCCGGTTTGCGTTGCATTGTGTGATGGGACTTGAGTCTTATATTGGCTTCATTTTTATAAAAAGCATTGCGATGTTTAAAAGATTTAATTTTTTTAAAGCACTAGCAATCCAATGGAGTTAACCCGTTCCGCGAAAGTGGCGTGGTCCTGTGATTAGCCATATCATTAAATGTGTTAAGTAGATTTCTCATACCAGTCCCATGACTGACTCGTAGTTTGTTTCACTTGCAAACTCGGGTGACCCTTTTTCTACACGGGCATCCTTGTATTCAAGTTTTAGCGGGCTCTTTCTGGATAGCTGGAGCTGAAGATGGATTCTATCATTTATCTCTTTTTATGTTGTTCAGCTCCTATTGTACATATTATGTTTGTTTTCCGCTGTTGACATTTATGTATAGCTGAACTGTATTTGTACTAAGTATGATCCATTATACTGTGTAACTCTGATGATTATGTTTATCCAGTGTATTATTTGTTCATTATTTGGTGTATTTGTTTATTTCTGTTCTGCTATTATCTGTTAATGTGTTATATTCCAAAGATTACCCTTGACACCGTAGTACGGGGTTTTGGGGAGCTAAAGTTAAGATTAACAACTGCTCCAGTGCTAACCATAATCGACGACAATCAAGATTTGAAAGTCTGGACAGATGCCTCTAGAGAAGGCCTTGGCGCAATATTAATGCAAAGAGGTCAAGTTTTGGCTTATGCTAGCCGCCAGCTGAAGCCACATGAAAAGAACTTTGTCACTCATGATCTTGAGTTGTTGGCCATCGTATTTGCTTTGAAAATCTGGAGATACTATCTTCTGGGTGAGAAATTCGAACTGTTTACAGATCATCAGTCGCTAAAGTATCTGTTCACCCAGAAAGTCTTGAATCTGAGGTAGCAACGTTGGCTAGAGTTTCTGGCAGCATACGACTTTGAGATTCTATACACTCCAGGGAAAGCCAATGTCGTGGCCGATGCGTTAAGTAGAAAGAATGTTATGATCACCAGTTTTATCATTACGACTTCTTTGATTGACAAGATATCTGCTCTCTAAAAAGATGATAAATTTATTAAAGGAATGAGCCAGCGGATTCGTGAAGACAATGGTTCAGATTTCCAGCTCGATAGCGAAGGGATTCTGAGGTTACAAGGACTAATTTGTGTCCTAGAAATTCCTGAACTCAGAAGAGATGTGCTTGATGAATGCCACAAATCTAAGCTTAGTATCCATCCGGGTGTGAATATAATGTATAACAATATCAAGCGAACATTCTGGTGGAAATCGCTGAAAAGAGACATCTCAATATATGTTAGCCGGTGCCCTACTTGCCAACTAGTCAAAAGCGACCAATAGAAACTGACTGGATTGTTGCAACCGCTGGACGTTCCAGGTTGGAAGTGGGAACGTATTTCCATGGACTTCATAGATGGTTTGCCCAGAAAAAGAAAGGGAAATGACAGTATTTGGGTGATCGTAGATCGCTTCACGAAGACCGCCCATTTCATACCTGTCAGATCGAACCGAACTACTCAGAGTCTGACGCAGATATATTTCAAGGAAATTGTTAGACTACACGGAGTACCGATCAGTATAGTTAGTGATAGAGATCCAATATTCACTAGCAAATTCTGGGAGGCATTTCAAGTAGAACTGGGAACAAAGTTGAATCTAAGCACCGCTATCATCCTCAGACAGATGGTCAGACTGAGAGGATGAATCGTATACTAGAAGATTTATTGCGGGCTTGTGTTCTAGATTTTGGTGGATCATGGGAAGACCATTTACATTTGGCTGAGTTCTCATACAACAACAGCTACCAAGAGAGCCTGACAATGTCACCATTCGAAGCATTGTATGGTGGACCGTGCCGATCTCCTACTTGTTGGGTCGAACCGGGCAATAGACTTGTATTGGGATCTGATATGATCTGTGAGGCTGCCGACAAAGTCGATTTCGTTAAGAAACGATTACTCGCCGCTCAAATTTGTTTTCTCATACCAGTCCCATGACTGACTAGAGTTTGTTTCACTTGCAAACTCGGGTGCCCCTTTTTCTACACGGGCAACCTTGTATTCAGGTTTTAGCGGGCTCTTTCTGGATAGATGGAGCTGAAGATGGATTCTATCATTTATCCCTTTTTATGCTGTTCAGCTCCTATTGTACATATTGTGTTTGTTTTCCGCTGTAGACATTTATGTATAGCTGAACTGTATTTGTACTAAGTATGATCCTGTATACTGTGTAACTCTGATGATTATGTTTATCCAGTGTATTATTTGTTCATTATCTGGTGTATTTGTTTATTTCTGTTCTGCTATTATCTGTTTATGTGTTATATTCCAAAGATTACCGTTGACACCGTAGTACGGGGTTTTGGGGTCGTCAAAAGGTCAGTCATGGGACTGGTTTGAGAACTCAAAACAGTTATTAATTTGATTTTAAAGTAAGGTAAATCAAGGGACCTCGCTGCTAACGCGGAACCGGTTTCCTCCCAAGAATAGCAGTGCATAAAAATAAACAGCGCAATGTTCTTTTTTAGAAAAATGAAACCATTATAAGACTCAAGTCCCATGCAACGTAAGCCGAAGGATAGAGTTTTACCTTATAATAGTCCAAAATGCTTAATACGCGAAATTCATCTTTTTCAATATTACTATAAGTTCATAGTGTAGGAATCAATTTCGGATATAAATGTATCAATCCTAGATGGCATAATATATCATGTAAGCGGCATAATATATTATGTCACCACATAGGTATACAACTAAAACTATAAAGCTCGTATTGGAAAATTGGGTTTCCATCATGAGGGCTGCAAATTCGAAAGATCTATCGCGAAAGTATCTCCACGGCTTACGTCTCAGCAAGAGAAAACACCGTAATACATATACTATGCACTTTGGATAAGCATCAGTATGTTCTATCCTCATGGGATTCGGTCGGCTGAAATGACCTATCCCAATCTCTAAGTGTGGAGCGACCACACCCAGCACAACTCGGCCGGCCAAATCCATATGTAAATAAAGTATATTGGTCAAACCAACTAATCAAACAAATCGTTCACAATCATACCGAGGTGTGAGGCTCGCGAAGTAACGTTGTACACAAAATTATGCTAATTGAAGTTGTGCTTTGATCATCATCCACAAGGCTCTACTTTTCAACAAAAGCCTTGATCCATGCATTTTAGCATGCCACATTGTCAGTCCATACCATACCACTGATTTCGGCCAATATATAACCTTTGAGCACATACGTCTTAGAGAAGGGTGTTAAGGAAGAGGATAAATTCTCCGCCACCAACAGATATATATATATATATATATATATATATATATATATATATATATATATAGCAGAGATCAACAAATACACCATAAAGGAATACAACGTCAGACATACCATCCATTTACAAGTCCATTCTGGGTGTGAACGAAACCGGAGGTACCTTATTCCTCGTCCGTATGTCCAATATGGAAGAGAGGTCCTCGCATATCCGAACAATCAACAAGTACGTCCGGACGGCTACTACTATAGCCCCTTCAAGGTAGCTACTCCAATCATGGGCATCAGTAGCAACTCATCCATTCGATGTGAAGATCGTCGGTCTTGCGCCATATTCAATCTCTCCGACTGTTAGTCGTCGTATCAATTATTCAGAATGAGTTAAAACCGGTCATTCCGAATAACTGGCGTACTTTATAAACAAGTGATATAAAAACACATCCTATGCCTCATTTCAATTCAGAATATTCTTTTAATAAAATATTCACATTTTTATCTAATTAAAGATTCATTAAAACTCTAGTTCAGTTTTAATCTCAAAAATCATTACTTAATGATTATTCCAATTTTAAGAAATAAATAACTGGGTTAAGGAACTAATGTCTTTTAAAACACAGTTCATGATAAACCCAAATCTTCTTTTATTAACTATGGAATCTTCGCAGAAATCATAACGATGTATAATCGATATAAATTCCCATATCAAACTAATAATATAAATGGAATAGCGGCAATGCCTTTTAAATTCCATATATAGTATCGGTCTTCATTCACAGGAGCTCATCTCGATTATTACCAAATCGAATTCCATCCAATTTCAATTTAATGTAATAAATTGGAAAACTTTATTTTGGAAAATTCCCATTAAATCTCAATAAAATATTTATAAATTCCAAATTATTTCTTCACTGTTAATTGGGTTAAAGAACAAGTGTTATTTAAAACACCGTTCATGTTAAACCCAAAAATCCAGTTCTTTTATCCAATTCCAATTAAATATTAATAAATTGGTAAAAATTTCCTAAATCTTAAATAAAAGATTTATTCTTTTCTAAAAGGGTTTAAGAACAGTGTTATTAAAGACACCATCCATGACAAACCCAAAATTCCATTTGATATTAAATATACGATTCTGAATAGATATTATATCGGCATATATTCAACATCAAATTTTGAAACCAACAGATATCGTATTGGGAATAACGATGTGTATATATCATCCAAATTCCCATAATACTATCCGTATAATTACGAAATCCAATATCGGAATATTCTGAAACCATTTCCATTCAAATCCATTCTAACATAAATATATTAGAAACTTTGGTTTATATTAAAACCATAAAAATTCCTTTTATTTATTTGTTAAAAATAAATAAACCAATTAATCTGATAAAAATATCTTTTTTCTTCATAATTTGGAATATTTCATCCAAAAACCATTTCAAATCATTTATTATAATATTACATAATTTTTCCCTATTTTTATTTATTTAAAAATAGGCCTATTCAATCAAATGACGTTTCAGGTCATTTAACTGCACTGGCGTTGTATTTATTCCAACTTGAATTAAACATTTCCGAAAATCTAACCGTTGGATTTCAAATCTCTTATTATCGTATGAAAGCTCTTTTCGATACGAACCCGTAGGTTCTGGTTTCAAAAGAATCCGATGGTCGGATCTTCCGCTACGTCCAATCAAAGTTAATGGTCGAAATTCGCGAACGGTCGGCGTGCGAATCTATTCAGGGCATTATGTATATATCATCGATTTCCATTCAAAACGTATTTTAAAACGTTTATAAATTCGTTTAAAAATGATTTCAACTTTTATTTCAACTTTTATTTCAATTTTAAATTAAAATCGAATATTCTATATATTTTTTATATTAAAATAATATTATTTTCAAAATATTAGATTTTGAAAATACTTCTTTTCGATATTCATTATAAATTGAATATAATAAATCGATAAACCCGTTCAGGTTAAAATGGCATTGCTACTTATAATGGGCTAAGTAGTCCAATTCTTTATCATATTCATTTATGGTTAAAATGGGCCAGATCTCTCACATTAGGCCTACAACTTATGGATGCTGGATATGCCGGTCGGTTCCGGACAGACTTATCCCACAAGTTGGGTTTAATCTCGTGTCATGGCACGTTTCGTATTAGTGCACTTAGACATCTCACATTAGATTCAACATTTGTGGCTGTTGGATATGTCGGTCGGGTCCGGGCAGACTTCCACCACAAATATAACCTAACCTCGTGTCAAAAGTGCAAATTTTGATTTCTAATAAAAGTTGAACTTTCCATATTATTATAATATTAAAATAATATTTCAAAATGTCTAATTTTGAAAACTAATCTTTTCAATATAAAATAAATAAAATCATTTAAAACATCCGTTCGAGTAAAAATGACGCAAAGCTACTTAACTCGGCTTTAATTCACTTAAGATATTATTCAAAAAATATCAAAACCCCTATTTTGATTCTTTAACTGAAAATTATTTTAAAAACATACATTAATTTCTAAATTGGAATGAGACCCAAACAATTTCCATATAATTGGATTTCCATACATCGCATGTATACTAACTAATGATAAATAATCATTAAAATATCCAAATCATCCAAAGTGCGTCCTACAACTGTATAAGCATTCAATAAATAAATAATGCTTATAACTAATCATAAGGGAGATGTGTGATTAAAGTATCATCCCATGACCCGTATGGGGTTTCAACCAACAAATAACCAAAAAATAATATATTATTAGTTGTGCACTTGGGCGATGTGTAAAAATTATCGTCCCAATCAACATAAACAAATCAGGTAACTTGTAAATGGAAGTGTAACATTACTTAAATTATCATAAAAATAATTACATCATTTAAACATGTTAAATACTTCCAAATCAACAAACATGACATAACATCCAATTCCACAACATCCGTTTAATAGATAAAATTCATCAACACAGATTTCGATTACAAACAATTAATTTACATTTAATTATATAAATAAATAACTATTCAAAAAGGTTGAGTGAGAAAGAGTTCTCACCTTCGATTTCCGCTCCGTCATTCTTTAATTGACGGTCCGAATCCAATTTTGTCCCAAATTCTAACATGCTCCAAATTTTAAAAAATTAGTGCTCGCTTGAAGCTCTCAACTCAACGATCACAACGGATTCAGTTTCATGCAAATTCGATGTCGTAACAAAAAGTTATTAATTTGCAAAGTTAAGAAATTAATTTAAATAATTCTCGAAATTGAAAATTTTACCCAAATTTCAAACTTGCTCCAAATTGGTGTCCACTCGAAGGTCCCGTCGCCACGACCGCGGCGGATCTAGTTTTGCGTGATTCTGAGTTCGTGGCAAAAAGATATTAATATACGAACATGGAATATTATTTATATAATAAAATCACGTTTTACCTTCTTCTCTAAACGACACCCTCAACTTAAAATGCTCGCCACGGCCAAACTGTAAGTCGGAATTGCCTGAAACCAGCGCAATTCTCTCCGGCTTCTCCCCCTCTTTCCACGCCGGGTGGTCCGCCTCTAATTCGCCACGTGGGGCCCACGATCAATAGTTGAACGGAATACTGCAGTTTCTGTTCAACTTAGTGCTGCGGCCGTCTCGGTGCTCCAAATGCCACCAATTTTTGTCAGTAGCTAGATCTCGATCTCCCGAACAACTTTCCTTCAGGTCATTTGGCCTAAAAATGCACGGATCGACGGGAAATTGCTCATCTTTGCGACTGTCCTATTTTCAGCACCCCTCCAATCGAATTGACATTCCGGCCAACTCCAGCAACCTGAGAACATGTCACCACCACCAAAAGAACTGTATGCTTCCATTCTACCACTGCCTAAATTCACTCGAGCTAATTTTCTTCGTGGGGCCCGCAGCAAGTAGATAACCAAAATTGGATGTTTTCCGTTCAACTGATCTATCTCTCGCCTCCGACGTTCAATGACCCTCAATTTTTGGGCGGGGGTAGCTCTCTCCAATATCTATAAACTCTTTTAATATCATGTCCTAACTCCTTATGGTTTGGGAGATATAAATTATTTAGTGTTCGGGGTCTTTTTTCAAAAGAATTTTGAGAAAGGAGGAGAGCCGCCGCCAAGAAAATGAAGAATAAGGATTTGGGTTTTCATTAGGGTTATGGGTGGGTTTATGATAATACATAGAGGTTAGGAAATTGTAGTTTAACCGTTGTGTCTTTTAATTAGGTTTTATTTTCTAATTATGACACCTTATGTATATTGTTTATTAAATTTTGGTCCTTTCCATGGTTCTAAAAACCGTGTGATCACCTACGGATTCCAACTTCGATGAAAATTGAAACACAACTATTCTTTGACATTACGAATCCAAAGAAACTGGTCTCGTCGAATTTCGAGTCCGTATGCATTAATAATGAATTTTTAAAATCTGAAAATTACCAGTTTACACTGCAAAATCAATTACGACCACATACTGATTCTAAAAATTACAGAAAAATTATTTCTATCTGTGTTTTGACGATACGGTCCAAACAAAATTAATTTCATTGAATTCGAAGACCATTTGAAAATTTTCACTTTTTAAGGCATATATATTTTATATTAAAAATACAATTTTATATGAATAAATTCTGAATCTCGAAACATATCGGTGCTTATACTTTTTGAATTCAGAAACATCATTTTGAACTCAATGGAAGTGGTTTCGAGTCCAAATTCATTCGTATGTGAAAAGTAGCCTTTTGGGCCATATATATTATATATATAAATTCCATAGCGACTATTCTGAATTTTAATTTTGTCATAACTTACAATTTATAAGCTGAAATCTCAATTTCTAAAATTCATTAGAAAGATATCGTCAATATGATCCTAGCATTTCTTGTTTCGTCCACTTCCGACTTATAATTAATTTTATATAATTTTCCAAAGTTTAAAATCAAAATTTGAAATTACCACCATTTCAGGCTTGTAATATAAATATTATAAATTTATAAATTCTAACTTCTATTTAAAATAAATTTTCAGTCGTTATTATTTAAAATAAATTACTTTAAATATTCAAAATCTGTTAAATAAGCTAAAATAAAAATTTTAAATTGGTTCAGAATTTGCGGGTTGTTACAATCTCCCCACTTAAAATCTTTTCGTCCTCGAAAAGGAACGAAGCTGAAAGTTGTTCTGCTAACCAACTCAACTTTCAATTCTAATCAAATTTTCAATTCAATTCAATATTAAATTCGATTTAGTTAAATTTATCATTCTTTCTCATATTGGTTAAATTAATTATCAGTCCATTATTTTAATTAGTTAAACTAATAATCAAACATAACAACCAGCAATTAATTAAGTGATTAACTTTTTAAATATATATAACTTTTATATGTAGTCAAAAATCATATTTTTAGTGCAAATCACAACAATAAACCCTATCTAGTTTTGGTTCTCACACAAGTCAATTGGAAATATATAGATATTCCACTTTCGAATACTCGAACATAAATGCTAATGATGATGCGTCAATCATCAGAATTATGTTTGGGCAACTACAGCGTGATTCTATATCTATCCAGTATATTTGAGACTTCGTATTCACGCTAGCTAGGCGTATATGCAAAATCTTTATATACTCGATTGTCCAAATAAAATGTAATAATATTTCAAATACGTATCCTAAGATAAAATTTTCAAAACTAAATTTGTTATCATTTTTATTTTAAAAATAACACTTTTTGGACTCATTCTAGGATATTACTGATCCTATCTCTAGCGAGTCATTCTTATAGGATGCTACTGATCCTATCTCTGATGAATTCTACCATTCGGTTCTAATGTGTCTTGTTCTCGAGCTCTTTAAACCAAAGCTCTGATACCAAATGTGACGACCCAAACTTCCCCGTAAAGGAAAGACGGATTGCTTTGAGAACAACACACATCAGAACACAAAACAGAAGAATATTTCATTGCTTATTACATCAGAGTACAAGAATGTTCCAGAGTATGAATAATTATACAACAGAAAATACAATATTAGAGTTTTAAAATTACATAGCAGCGGAAAAGTAATACAAACACAACTAAAAGAAATATACGGACATAGAGCTTTTCGAATATCGCTTTAGCTGTAAACCAGGATCCTGTGAAGATAATATCTGCAAAACTAAACTACTGACTGCCCGTGTGGAAAATATGGGCACCCAAATTTTAGGAAGGAACAATAAACTCTAGGTCAGTCATGGGACTGGTATGAGAACTCAAAACAGTTATTAATTTGATTTTAAAGTTAGGTAAATCAAGGGACATCGCCGCTAAAGCGGAACGGGTTTCCCCTCAAGAATAGCAGTGCATAAAAATAAACACCTTAATGTTCTTTTTTAGAAAAATGAAACCATTATAAGACTCAAGTCCCATGCAACATAAGCCGAAGGATAGAGTTTTACCTTATAATAGTCAAAAATGCTTAATACGCGAAATTCATCTTTTTCAATATTACTATAAGTGCATAGTGTAGGAATCAATTTCGAATATAAATGTATCAATCCTAGATGGCATAATATATCATGTAAGCGGCATAATATATTATGTCACCATATAGGTATACAATTAAAACCGTAAAGCTCGTATTGGAAAATTGGGTTTCCATCATGATGGCTGCAGATTCGAAAGATCTATTGCGAATATATCTCCATGGCTTACGTCTCGGCAAGAGAAAACACCGTAATACATATACTACGCACTTTGGATGTGCATCAGTGTGTTCTATCCTCATGGGATTCGGTCGGCTGAAATGACCTATCCCAATCTCCAAGTGTGGAGCGACCACACCCAGCACAACTCGGCCGACCAAATCCATATATAAATAAAGTATATTAGTCAAACCTACAACCAAACAAATCGTTCACCATCATACCGAGGTGTGAGGATCACGAAGTAACGTTGTACACAAAGCTATGCTAATTAAAGCTGTGCTTTGATCATCATCCACAAGGCTCTGCTATTCAACAAAAGCCTTAATCCATGCATCTTAGCATGCTACATTGTTAGTCTATACCATACCATTGATTTCTGCTAATATATATAACCTCTGAGCACATACGTCTCAGAGAAGGGTGTTAAGCAAAGAGAATAAATTCTCTGCCACCAATATATATATATATATATATATATATATATATATATATATATAGCAGAGATCAACAAATACAGCATAAAGGAATACAACGTCAGACATACCATCCATTTACAAGTCCGTTCCGGGTCTGAACGAAACCGGAGGTACCTTATTCCTCGTCCGCATGTCCAATGCGGAAGAGAGGTCCTCGCATATCCAAACAATCAACAAGTACGTCCGAACGGCTACCACTGTAGCCCCTTCAAGGTAGCCACCCCAATCATGGGCATCAGTAGTAACTCATCCATTCGATGTGAAGATTGTCGGTTTTACGCCGTCTTCAATCTCTTCGACTGTTAGTCGTCGTATCGATTATTCAGAATGGGTTAAACCCGGTCTTTTCGAATAACTGGCGTACTTTATAAACAAGTGATGTAAAAACACATCCTACGCCTCATTCCAATTCAGAATATTCTTTTAATAAAATATTCACATTTTTATCTAATTAAAGATTCATTAAAACTCTAGTTCAGTTTTAATCTCAAAAATCATTGCTTAATGATTATTCCAATTTTAAGAAATAAATAACTGGGTTAAGGAACTAATGTCTTTTTAAACACAGTTCACGATAAACCCAAATCTTCTTTCATGAACTATGGAATCTTCCCGGAAATCATAACGGTGTATAATCGATATAAATTCCTATATCGAACTAATAATATAAATGGAATAGCGGCAATGCCTTTTAAATTCCATATATTGTATCGGTCTTCATTCACAAGAGCTCATCTTGATTATTACCAAATCGAATTCCATCTAATTCCAATTTAATATATTAAATTGGAAAACTTTATTTTGGAAAATTCTCATTAAATCTCAATAAAAGATTTATAAATTCCAAATTATTTCTTCACTGTTAATTGGGTTAAAGAACAAGTGTTATTTAAAACACCGTTCACGTTAAACCCAAAAATCCAATTCTTTTAACCAATTCCAATTAAATATTAATTAATTGGTAAAAATTTCCTAAATCTTAAATAAAAGATTTATTCTTTTCTAAATTGGGTTTAAGAACAGTGTTATTAAAGACACCATACACGACAAACCCAAAATTCCATTTGATATTAAATATAAGGTTCTGAATAGAAATTATATCGGCTTATATTCAATATCAAATTCTGAAACCAGCAGATATCGTATTGGGAATAATGATATGTATATATCTTTCAAATTCCCATAATACTATCCATATAATCCAATATCGGAATATTCCAAAACCATCTCCATTCAAATCCATTCTAACATATATATATTAGAAACTTTGGTTTATATTAAAACCATTTAAATTCCTATTATTTATTTGTTAAAAATAAATAAATCAATTAATCTGATAAAAATATCTTTTATCTTCATAATTTGGAATATTTCATCCAAAAACCATTTCAAATCATTTATTATAATATTACATAATTTTCCCTATTTTTATTTATTTAAAAATAGGCCTATTCAAATAAATGACGTTTCAGGTCGTTTAACTGCACTGGCGCTGTTTTTATTCCAACTTGAATTAAACATTTCTGAAAATCTAACCATTGGATTTCAAATCTGTTATTATCATATGAAAGCTCTTTTCGATACGAACCCATAGGTTCCGCTTATAGAAGAATCCGACGGTCGGATCTTCCGCTACGTCCAATCAAAGTTAATGGTCGTAATTCGAGAACGGTCGGCGCGCAAAACGTTCTATTTAGGCCATTACACACACACACACAAATATATATATATATATATATATATATACACACACACACGTCGATCTCCATTCAAAACGTATTTTAAACGTTTATAAATTTGTTTAAAAATGATTCCAGCTTTTATTTCAATTTTAAATTTAAATTGAATATTCTATATATTTCTTTATATTAAAATAATATTATTTTCAAAATATTAGATTTTGAAAATACTTCTTTTCGGTATTCATTATAAAATGAATAAAATAAATCGATAAAACCGTTCGGGTTAAAATAGCGTTGCTACTTATAATGGGCTAAGTAGTCCAATTCTTTATCATATTCATTTATGGTTAAAATGGGCCAGATCTCTCACATTAGGCGTACAACTTGTGGATGCTGGATATGCCTGTCGGTTCCGGATAGACCTATCCTACAAGTTGGGCCTAACCTCGTGTCATGGCCCGTTTCGTATTTGTGCACTTAGACATCTCACATTAGATTCAACATTTGTGGCTGCTAGATATGCCGGTCGGGTCCGGGCAGACTTCTACCACAAATGTAACCTAACCTCATGTCAAAAGTGCAAATTTTAATTTCTAATAAAAATTGAACTTTCCATATTATTATAATTTTAAAATAATAATTCAAAATGTCTAATTTTGAAATCTAATCTTTTTAATATTTATTATAAAATAAATAAAATTATTAAAAACATCCGTTCGAGTAAAAATGACGCAAAGCTACTTAACTCGGCTTTAATTCACTTAAGATATTATTTTAAAAATATCAAAACCCATATTTTGATTCTTTAACTGAAAATTACTTTAAAAACATTCATTAATTTCTAAATTGGAATGAGACCCAAACAATTTCCATATAATTTAATTATATGGATTTCCATACATCGCATGTATACTAACTAATGATAAATAATCATTAAAACATCCAAATCATCCAAAGTGCAACCTACAACTGTATAAGCATTCAATAAATAAATAATGCTTATAACTAATCACAAGGGAGACGTGTGATTAAAGTATCATCCCATTACCCGTGTGGGTTTCAACCAACAAACAACCAAAAAAATTAATATATTATTAGTTGTGCACTTGGGCGATGTGTAAAAATTATCGTCCCAATCAACATAAACAAGTCAAATAACTTGTAAATGGAAGTGTAACATTATTTAAATTATCATAAAAATAATTACATCATTTAAACATGTTAAATACTTTCAAATCAACAACCATGACATAACATCCAATTCCACAAACATCCGTGTAATAGATAAAATTCATCAACACAGATTTTGATTACAGACAATTAATTTACATTTAATTATATAAATAAATAAATGTTCAAAAAGGTTGAGTGAGAAAGAGTTCTCACCTTCGATTCCCCCTCCGTGATTCTTTAATTGACGGTCCGAATCCAATTTTGACCCAAAATCAAACATGCTCTAATTTGACAAAATTAGCGCTCCCTCGAAGCTCTCGACTCAACGATCACAACGGATTCAGTTTCATGCAAATTCTTTTTCATTACAAAAGGTTGTTAACTTGCGAAGTTAAGAAATTAATTTAAATAATTCTCGAAATTGAAAATTTTACCCAAATTTCATACTTGCTCCAAATTGAATGAAATTGGTGTCCACTCGAAGTCTCGTTGCCACGATCGCAGCGGATCCAGTTTTGCGTGATTCTGAGTTCGTGGCAAAAAGATATTAATATACGAACATGGAATATTATTTATATAATAAAATCACTATTCACCTTCTTCTCCAAACGACACCCTCAACTTAAAATGCTCGCCAAGGCCAAACTATAAGTCGGAATTGCTCGAAACCAGCGCCATTCTCTCCGGCTTCTCCCCCTCTTTCCACATTGGGTGGTCCCCCCTCCAATTCGCCAAGTGGGGCCCACGATCTATAGTTGAACGAAAAACTGCAGTTTCTGTTCATCTTAGTGCTGCGGCCGCCTCGGTGCTCCAAATGCCACCAATTTTTGTCAATAGCTAGATCTTGATCTCCCGAACAACTTTTCTTCAGGTCACTTCGCCTGAAAATGCGCAGATCGACGGGAAATTGCTCATCTTTGCAACTGTCCTGTTTTCAGCACCCCTTCATTCGAATTGACATTCCGGCCAACTCCGACCACCTGGGAACATGCCACCACTGCCAAAAGAACCGTATGCTTCCCTTCTACCACTGCATAAAGTCGCTCGACCTAATTTTCTTCGTGGGGCCCGCAGCGAGCAGATAACCAAAATTGGACGTTTTTCGTTCAACTGATCTATCTCTCGCCTCTGACGTCCAATGACCCCCAATTTTTGGGTGTGGGTAGCTCTCTCCAATATCTAGAAACCCTTTTAATATTATGGCCTAACTCCTTATGATTTGGGAGATATAAATTATTTAGTGTTCGGGGTCTTTTTTGCAAAAGAATTTTGAGAGAGGAGGAGAGCCGCCGCCATGAAAATGAAGAATAAGGATTAGAGTTTTCATTAGGGTTATGGGTGGGTTTATGATAATATATAGAGGTTAGGAAATTGTAGTTTAACCCTTATGTCTTTTAATTAGGTTTTATTTTCTAGTTATGACCCCTTATGTATATTGTTTTATTAAATTTTGGTCCTTTCCATGGTTCTGAAAACCGTGTGGTCACCTACGAATTCCAACTTCGATGAAAATTGAAACACAACTATTCTTTGACATTACGAATCCAAAGAAACTGGTCTCGTCGAATTCCGAGTCTGTATGCAATAATAATGAATTTTTAAAGTCTGAAAATTGTCAGTTTGCACTGTAAAATCAATTACGACCACATACTGATTCTATAAATTACAGAAAAATTATTTCTAGCTTTGTTTTGGCTATACGGTCCTAAAAAAATTGATTTCGTTGAATTTGGAGGCCGTTTGAAAATTTTCACTTTTTAAGGCGTATATATTTTATATTAAAAATACAATTTTATATGAATAAATTCCGAATCTCGAAATATATCGGTGCTTATACCTTTTGAATTCGTAAACGTCATTTTGAACTTAATGGAATTGGTTTCGAGTCCAAATTCATTCGTATGTGAAAAGTAGTCTTTTGGGCCATATATATTATATATATAAATTCCATAGCGACTATTCTGAATTTTAATTTTGTCATAACTTACAATTTATAAACTAAAATCTCAATTTCTAAAATTCATTAGAAAGATATCGTCAATATGATCCTAGTGTTTCTTGTTTCTTCCAATTCCGACTTATAATTAATTTTATATAATTTTCCAAAGTTTAAAATCAAATTTTGAAATTACCGCCATTTCAGGCTCGTAATATAAATATTATAAATTTATAAATTCTAACTTCGATTTAAAATAAATTTTCAGTCGTTATTATTTAAAATAAATTACTTTAAATATTCAAAATCTGTCAAATTAGCTAAAATAAAATTTTTAAATTGGTTCAGAATTTGCGGGGTGTTACAAGGGTGTTAGGCCAAGACGATAAATCCTTCGCCACCAACTGATATTTTATCAATAGAAACCAATTGGTTATGCCATAAAATACCACGCCAGACACACCCATTTACAAGTTTGTTCTGCGTTGTGAACGAAACCGAAGGCACTTTATTCCACGCCCAATGAAGGAGAGAGGACCTTGCATATTCAGACAATCTTCAAGGATGTCCGGACCATTACCAATTATAACCTAGTTTCAAGCGTACGTGCCAATCGAGACATATGCAACTAATACAAACGATGTGAAGTTCCCCAGTCTTCAACCACCATCTTCTGATATCTTCAATACTTGTCGTATAATTATTCACAATGGGTTGAAACCTTGTCTTTCCGAATAACTAGTGCATCTTTAAAATCAATATAGATGTACACAGATATTATGAGTCTCATTCCATTTTGAAGTATTCTATTACTCAAATCATTCTTTTTTTTTAGAATTACTTTGTTTAAATTTTATTAAATAGTAACATTCTTTAAACTCTAGTTTAAATCTTTCCTTGGAAATCCTTTCAAATGATTATAAAATCTCAGTTCACAAATTTAACCCAACCATTGGTTTATACACTTTATCGGGATTATTGAATCCTATGGAAAAGGGTAATTTCTCAAATCATTAACCCAATCCAATCCTATCCATCCTATGGAGCAAAACAAACAATACTTCATATCTAACTTTTATCATACTTTGGTAAGTTTTATTACCTTCATTAATACCACTCTTTCATTTCAAATCTCTTTTTTAGCATGGCGTTTCATTTCAAATCTTTACTCGAAGATTTATTAAAACTCTAACTTAGTTTTAATCTTCAAAATCAGTGTTTAATGATTACCTAAATTGAATCAAGGGTTAAATCTACCGAACAATCCTTTATGATTATTCAGTCTTATCTTTACGGGAAAACATATTTACCAAATCCCAACCTATTCATTGATCATTGATTAGGGCATATTACTTTATCTTTTCTTGATCATATCTCTATCCCAAAATCGTATTTACGATTTTTTAATCTTATCATTATGCGAAAGAAGTGCCTACTCAAATCCAAATCATTCATTAACCATAATTATAGTAGATTATTGTTAACTTTCCCTAGTTATATTTTTGGTGCAAAATTGCACTTGCAATTTCTTAATCTTATCGTTAGGGAAAACTAGCATATCTTTTAAACGATCTTTAAACATTTCCCCATTATCGTTTGCTAGAGGAAATTTTTTCATTATATATTTATATTCAAATTGAATAAATATTACTTTTCAAGTTAACTTGGAAAATTATTCTTCCTTTTAAATGGGATACAGAACAAATGTTATTTAGAACATCATTCACAATAAACCCAAAATCATACTTTCATTTTCAATGAAATCATCACGGAAGTCATATCAACTCACAATCGATATAAATTCCCGTATCAAACTAACACTATAAGCAGAATAATAGCAAAGAATTCTAAATTCCATACATGGTAATGGTCTTCATCCATATCAATTAGAACCAAACCGATTCCCATTCTATTCCAATTTACTTAGAAAAACTTTAGTTTGGTTTCATACTTTTCAAATCCCAAAATATCTTAAAATCCTCATTTTAATCCTTTGGATATGTTTTTAAAATCTTTGGATATCATTGGCTATCTCAAAACCTTTTAATCTCAAATCGTTCCAAATTCCATCACAAATAGCATTGTTAAAACATCTCATTTTCAAAAAATTGCTTTTTAGCTTTCCAAACTTGGTATATTCAATCCAAATCTCTTTCAAACCATTTATTATGATTTATCCCTGTTTTTAATAATTTAAAAATAGCTCGTTTCATAGAAATCCCATTTCGGGTCACAAAATACTCTAGCGCTGTTTTTATACAAATTAGAAATGAACTTATTTCAAAATCTAACCATTGGATTATAATACTTTACTTTGCATTTGAAACCTCGTTTCATTTCGAAACAATAATTTTTCGTTTGGGAAAATCCGACGGTCGGATCACCCGGTACGTCAATTTAAAGTCAATAGTCGAAATTCATGAACTACCGCTGCGCGACTCGTCCTATTCAGGCCAAATTTCGATTTATATTTAAAATCGAATCGAATAACGTCAAAAATGGTTTATTAACTACATAATAACTCTCGAAAAATATATTACCAATATTTAACTTTAAATTCAAATATTTTATTGTTTAAATATTAAACTAATATTATTTTTCAAACTTTATCTTTTGAAATCCAAACTTTCCTGGAATCCCTTGTAAAAATAAACAAGATGATTTGGATAATAAAATCGAGCTAAAACCTTTTTTGGATATCCAAATCGAACTTCCCTTTTCAAAGTTAATATTCACTTTTAAATTCAAATTTAAAACATGCCTTAATTACTTGAAAACTTGTTCAAATACAACTTCCATCCTTACGAAAACTATTTGTAATAACTTTAACTATCTTTCCAACTCATTTCAGGTTTAAAATTCAAACCTCTATTTATACACATGGTCTAGGGTGATATGTGCAAAAGTGCCCGTCTAGGTGTCAACATGAGAGAGGACAGCTTAGGAGTGAAGTAAGGACCTTAAGATAATTTTCCGCCTAAGGTTAATTAAATTTTTCGTTTCTTATTCTATGTGCCATGTCTTATTTTTAGTGCTAATAAACACCATCACTACACTTATGATGCATGGTTGATTGGAGTGTAGGCAATGGTTAGTGAGGTGTCAAGGAGAGAGTAAATTTAGGAAGTGGTAAATAGTAATGATTTGATTTTTTTAAGCTCATGTTTAATTTAATGACCTTTATACGTTTTCAAATCGTACGATCAAACCGTAAGTCCGATCGATACAAATTATATATACTACTATATTTCGTAGATACAGATCCAATGAAACTAGTCTCGTCGAATTCGGAGACCGTTTTCAAAATGGCCTTTTTCTAAGTTATTATTTAATTTCAACTGATTTTCTGACCCGCGTTTATATTGTGCACGCTCACATACTAACTTCGATTGATATGAAATTTGAAATCTTACCATATTTTAGTGTCCCGAATCTGTTGGAACTAGTTTTGTTAAAATCCGAGATCTTTTGCATAATGTATATGTTTAGGCTTTTAAAATAATATTAAATTATTGAATTTTAATATATTTACTTTTAAATCAATTTTAAAAGTTCACTAACCTTATTTTAACTTCACTAAAATATAAAACAAAGTTAGATTTCATTTTTCCATAATTTTTTGAGTCTAGATTGAATATTTATTGAAATCTGAAATTCACTTAGAGATATACATTTAAAAATCATTTTAAATAGATTTAAATCCATGTTTTAAATTGACTAAAAATACGGGCCATTACAATCTTCCTTGTTAAAAAAATTTCATCCTCAAAATTAAAGATGGAACCAAAAGTCGTTTAGTTAACTAACCAAGCCATATCCTATCAAACTTAGCACCAAACTTAACTCTATAAGTTATACATATATCATATATGCGTGATATCTGTTTCAATTCTCATTCGAACACACAACTTATCCCTGAACTAGTATTGATCCTTCAATCCCTTAGTACAGACACTGATTAGACCCTTGATAAAAAACTCTAGATTTCTTTACATAGCTCACAACTATGATAGAAAACTCAAGCAACTAACAAAAAACTGTAATGGCCATATTTTTAACCGTCTAATTTAATATTTATACATGGTTTTAAATATTGTTTTGAAATTTAATTTAAATTTTTTGAATATTTTATTAAATAATAATTTAGATTCCTGAATGGTCAGGATTTGTTGGATTTGAAATATAATGTAAACTGGCAATTTAAAAGGATTTAATGTTGTTTAATTTTGAACTATATTAACAATTTTGATTATTAAACAACATTTGAATGTTTAATTTATAATTTAATTATAAAACGAATTGCAGTGATGTAGTTTGTAATAATACGTTTTGAACTTTAATTGGTTATACAGGATCCAATATAAATCGGAATTTCTCGAAACAAGAAAGTTCTGAATCTATTGGATAATATTATTCTATTAGAAGAGAAAAATCAAGTCTTCATATTGTATATTTTTTATATCTAAATCAAATTTTCAAATAGTCGCTATGGGATTCATTTATTAATTATAATGTTTATTTATATAAAATAAAAGGGTTTTTAATTTTTTTAATATCGATTTGGCTTGGAATTTAACCCGGAGTATTATATTTTGAAAATATATGAAATTCGGGTCGATTATGGCCAATTATAGTATTTTAATATTATTGTATTAAGATATTTTAAATTTGATTTATTTTAAATTAATTTGGACCATTTAAAAGGGGCTTTATTCAAATGACCTTTGTTTTCAATGAAACTAATTTTATTGAGTCTGCAATAGCGAAGTTTTGCTAGATTTCAAGTTTCGTGTTAATTGGAGTTATTCTGTGAGAGTAGAAAATTAAATGTAAATAAATCGACTGTTTGGACTCAAAGAGCGTTGTTTTTGCAGACAGACTCGAAATTCGATGAAACAAGTTTCATTAGTGCTGTAACGTTAAATTATACCATGATGTCCATTTTCATCACGTACAGAGTTTGTATAGCACGGGAATTAATAAACAATGAACCAAAAAGGCGATAGACACGAACGGAAATCGTTTAGTCCTATTAATAAAAAAACTTTAGCCAAATAAAATGAAATAAAATCCCTGATTTGCACAGCCATTGCTATTTAATCCCCACACCCTTTCGTTCCACTCCATCCACAGAACACAACATCGTTTTATTTTGGAAACCATTGCTTCTTTTATATCGTGCCAAACCAAAGCCATGCTCCACTCCTTCCAATGTTGACAACTCCCTATACTTTGATGCACCTTTGCAAAATTGCATTGACCCAGAACCTCCATGCACAAATAAAATATTGGGATCTGATTCGCCTTCACAAAACAAATTAAACTTGAAGGCCATTTGGTTCGTGCTTGTCTTTCTTCTTCAAAGTTCACAACTTTTTTCTTTAAACTCAAATTTGAATATTGATTCCTGTTAGGATGGATTTCGGATCCACGGATACTAATGAATGGAGAGAATCGCTCTCTTCGTATGAAACCAGTATCGAGTTTTTGAATAAACCTGACCTCATTCCGCTCGATTCCTTCTACCGAACTCAACCCCTGCTCTCATCAAAAATATAAACCCTAGGTCATTTATGACCAGACCTAAATTCAAACAGTTGATGCAATGGGAGTGCATGTGATCTGAACGCAGTTGGTCGGAGATGGGGTATGGTGGTCCGCTCGGTGGTGAGGAGAGCTGCGTCTTCTTCGAGCGGCAAGCTTAGAGCAGCGATGGAAGGCCAGATGGCGGTCATCAGGGCGCACGGCGGAGGTACGATGCTGTAAGTGGTGGAAGGCGAAGCATTGGAGAAAGGTGATGATAGTAAGGTCTCCGGCGACGTTCACAGGTGACAGTGGGTTAAGTCGTGATGATACGTGTTACTAGAGAGACCAATGGTCGAGGTTTCATAGTTTGCGGTAGTTGTTTTCATGGTGTTGGGTGTTTCTTTTGTAGGAGCAGGCTGTTTTATTTTAATAGGAGAAGAAGCGTACGGATGGGAGAACGTGGGTGAAGTACTGGTTTGAAATGTTTTACTGGAGCAAGAAATGTATGGGGGAGGAGGAAGGTATCATGGGCTAAATGATGAAAAGGTGCATCACATTTTAAAAATAAAAGAGGGGCAAAAGAAAATGGTTTTGTGCGGTGAAACACGTTCATGGGTCGGGCCTTTAAAAAAAAAGAGAATAAAAGGGGGTGGGCTTGGAATGGCGAAGGGATGGGCATTTTTTAAGGGGATCGGATTGTTTAAAAACGAGAAGAAGTGGTTGTTGGACCTAAACATGACAAAGAAATGGTAATTAAGATAATCAGGTCATTAAAGTTTAATTAATTCCTTAAAGTAAATTATATAATTCATATTTGAATATTGTTATAATCGTAACCTGACTGTTTGTAATCAGAATTGCGTGAAACCGGGTTCGTTGGAATCGCAGAGAAAATACTACATTGCCAAGCTAATGTAGAAGGGTTTGGAAGCTATCGAGTTTTCATTTAATTTTAAACGATTATTTAAAATTAAATGAAGCAACACTGAAATCATCAATCGAAAATAAATGCTGAGTTAATTCTCATACATTTCTCGAATCCTATGATGTGATTAAATTCATATAATTTAATTTAATTGTTGATAATATATATTGGTTGATTGGATGTCTTGGATGCCTATTGTTGATTGAATGGTTGAGGTTAACAATATTTTCGTCGTTTAATATATTTTTATATGTTGTTATGAAATATTATAATGATATGTAAAGCAAGGAAGAACGGGTTGGAGGGATCCGACCGGATTCCTCAAATATTATGTGTGTTGTTTGTTTTTATATTATTTATATATGAACTGAATGAACCCCAATGAATTGAAAACCTGTTTGGTTGTTGAAGGTTGAATTAAAATTTGTCGTTGTTGTGATTTGAATCAATGTACAATATTAATTAAGGGAATGGTAGCAAATAGCCTAAAATCTACCGCTTTTGTTTAATCATTGATTTGTTGTTAGGCGAATTAACGAAATTCGGTTATAAAATTTATTTTATAACTGGAATGAGTTTTTTAATTTTATTTTGTATTATAATGAAGTTTTTAAAACAAATCAATGTTTATAATTGATTTTATAAAATATCATAAAGGGGTTATTTGACGTTTAAATATGTTGTAAGAGAAATAAGTTATAATTAACCTTTGAGTTAATATTTTAGAATACTTATATTTAAATAAACGTCTAAGCAATAATCATTAGATTAATTTAATTAATCTAATAAGAAGGGGTATTTGAAATCAGTTAACGAGTTAGCCGATGGGTTTAAGTTGACTAAGTCAACTGTTGATCGAATGTAGTTATTAATGAATGGTTGTTTAAAATTTAGTAAGGCTTTCTTAAATATAACATACCTTTTAATGAAAATATATTAATGTGAATAGTCATTGTTTGATAAATTTAAAATTCAAAAATGATTAATTAATTAATTTTTAATTAATAAAAAAGTAAGCTATTTTACTTAAGAAAATAACGAAGTTAATTATAGTCTAAAGGGATTTCTTCTTAAATGAAAACTTATTTAAGAAGATAATCGAGATGTAGTAAGATTAGTAAATTTTGAAAGGTTTTGTCTAAAGTAAACGTTTTATTAAATATTGAATGGAGATTAAAGGGAAGGTTTCAAGAATGTAAAGTACTTAGTAGTTTTGTGTAAAGAGGCTATTAAATTGATTGTAAAATCCAAGATCTAGTTTTATGATATGATGAGGATGATTTTGGGTAAAATATTAATAAATGGACTATCGTAATATAATCCAAGTTATAAATGGATATACTTGATTAACAAGTTAAGTAAAGTCGACCAGGATTTCAAAGGAAAGAATATGGTTTATAAAACCATATAAAATATAAGCTTTGATTGATATTGTAGAATTATTAGTTTTTGAGTGACAAATTATTATCCATCTCGAGATAAGAACGTTGTCGATCAAGCTTTGAGAGGTAAATAAAATACCCCAACTTGGACGGCTTCACTATTATCGAATGATGGTATTAGTTTGTGACGGTAAGAGATGTTGAAATTAAGTTTGTTATTCCATAAGAAGAATATGAAATAATAGTTGCAAGATTTTTGGAATATAAATAATATTGCAATGTTAGTTTCAAGATTTTGAAAATGTAAATAAGCCTGTTTGTTTTAAGTGTGAATAGATTAACATGGGTTGATCCATATAAGAAAAATGGAAATATATTTTATACCATTGACTTAGTAATATATCGATATTCTCCTAGGTAAGGAAAAAATAAGAGGTGTTTGAATATTAAGAAATATTTTCTAAGATGAAGGACATGGAAAGAGTTTTGGAAGATGTGATGATATTTTGAAGTAAAAGAAATGAATAGGAGGTTGGTTAATACATTATTTTTAAGAATTTGGAATATAGTTAATGTTTCTGGATTAACGTAAAACAAATATGATGTGTCGAAAATAGTAAATAGAATTGATTTTAACCGAAGAAATGGGTTTTGAGATTCGATAAAAGAGTTAATGAATGGTTTTGAATAATAAGACCCGAGTTGCCAATGTACTTGACAATACTAGTTTGAATTGATAGTTTAAACACTGACTATCAATGAAATATTGTTGGACCTTTCGACGTGTTGTTTCGAAGAGATCGGTATGGGAATCAGACCCATAACCACTTCGAATCAATGTTGCGTACGAAACTAATCTGCAGGGATACATATAGAGATGGAGCATTGAAAACCATAGATCTTCCTAAAACGGAAGAATTACTTAAAATATATAGTTGATCCCTAGAGATATATTGTTGTTCTGTCGTGATTGAAATCTATGGATTGCAACGACTTCTCGCTACTGATCTATAGGGTGATTCCTAGGATGCGATAGGAGGGTGCCTGTAACACCCCGAATTTTTAACGACATTAAAGAGAATAAATTAAATAATAATTAATTTAATATTAAGAATTAGAGGAAACAGACTGCACCATTGCGTCCATCTCGAAATTCTAGTCCGGATAGACACGGTTTGCGTAAAACGGAAACCGTACAAAGAAGTTATAAGGGTTTTAAGTTTGCATATGCGCAGAAAAATTATATATATATACGCAAGAGTCAGAGATGAGTCAGAATTTTATCCAGAATGATTCAAATTCGAAAATTCCTCAGAGCGGCAAAATTCCCACTCTAGGGGGTCGACCCACCCACAGGGGTGCCAACACCGCTAGGGCTGACGTGGCAATCGGTTTCAGGGGGTCCGGTAGCTATATATATGTGTCCTATTCTCCTATTTTCTTCATTGGAAATCATGGAGGCCATATGCTGCTGGAGTGCGAACTGAACCGTTTTCTACAACAACATACTTTGCAAATCAAATTCAGAAATTCTAGATCCGTTCTTTCTCAATTCTCTAAACTTAATGCTGTGAGTTTCCAGTTGTTTTTAGGTTTAGATAAATAAAAGTAAATTGTGGACGACTATGACTTGGATATGTTGTAAAGTATGATTCTGTGCTTGTGTTAAATCCTATACTGTGTTATGATAGATCTATTCCCCTATGATCAAATACAATTATGGTTGTTCAATTATATTGCCTATGTGGTGACTTGTAACCATATTATGGTGAATGTACATCTATTAAATTGGACAGTTGTAACATTGGCTAAATCTAGTTCCTTATGTAAATTACCTTCCACCTATCATATTGTGATCAATCTAATATGTTGTAAACTTGACATGTGAAGCTATTTTTAGATCTAAACATGTTACTATGTCACCCTAATTATGCTAGATCTAAATAGTTGGACTAGATCTCGTTATGTTGCTTTTACATCATATTTGCCACAAGTTCATCAGTTTTATGTCCACCTTGTTATGATGAAAATTACATGTCCACTCACCTTGTTATCATGTTAAGTTTATGTGTATGCCAAGACATGTTGAAAACTATCACCTTTTTCATTGTTGTGGCCAGGCTACTTTATAGCCTAAATACCGCCAAAATACATGCAAATACGTTAGTTAAGAAACATGGAAAAAGGGTTTATAATTGGCATAATTTATGCAGTTAGACATATAATTCAAATAAGGAAACATAGAAATAATGACATAGGTATATTTGAATAAAAATGGAATGTTTAGTAATTACAATTAGGAACTGTAATTGTACTTGTGACACGAGGTTAGGTTGCATTAGTGGTGGAAGTCTACCCGGACCCGACCAGCATATCCAGCAGCCACTAATGTTGAACCTAATGTGGGAGTTCTAAGTACGTAAATACAAATTGGGCTATGACACGAGGTTAGACCCTAATGTGGAATAAATCTGCCCGAACCCGACCGGCTTATCCAGCATGCATATGTTGTAGGCTTAATGTGGGAGGTCTAGCCCATTATAAAACCATAAATGGACATGGTAAAGAATTGGACAAATTAACCTAATTTAATCCATTATGATTGTATGATTATGAACTAAAGTTAGGGTTAAGTAAAATTGGATGGGTAGTGGGTGGGTTAAGTAAATTAGAGGGGGTGGGCAATATTTACATATAGGCCCACGAACTTAACCCAATAAAGGTTATGTAATTAAAAACACCTAGTGGTATACATAACCGATGGAAAAATATAATAAAGTTATGTAATTAAAGACACCATTTAGGTTAAGCATAACTGACATAGGGCTATGTAATTAAAGACACCTAAGGGTATACATAGTCAGCGGAAAACCTAGTGGGGATACAAGACAAAGGGAAGAGCTTGTATCATATTGTGCGGGACCCATTTCAAGTCAGTAACCCGGAGTAGGTATCAAATAAAGAACTCCGTACTAGGCGGAGAAGGGGCACGCTTACTGATTGAATACAAGAGATCCAAACGGAACGGACGGTGTGGGCGGCGCAAACTGATCGCGCCATGTGCGTGCATGAGCCGGCAGAAGGGATAAGACGATCGTGACACCAATAGATATGGTTGTGCACATCTCGGAAATAAAGGGTTGCCGCTTTAGGGATTGATACCTCCTGCTGTGGGGCTAGCACAGGATATCTACAGGGTAGGGAGCCAATCGATTAGGGTAGTGGTTAGGGTACACTCGGACGTATGACCTAAGTCTACCAACTTATAGTGGAAAGGATCATCTCATTTTAGTTAAACTAGTCATAGTGCAAAGTAATCATTAGTGAGGGACTCACACCTTATCATGCTTACCTTGTCACACCTGCCATTTATATAGTGATCTCTCTTATCCACTTTATATGCCTATCATGTTGCTGTTAATTATCTACTGGCTGAAAGTAACTAGACTCACCAGACTTTATGTCTGACCCTGTTGTTTCTCCTTCTTTCTTCCATTCCCCCCTCCCCCAAAGTTCTCAGGGAGGAAACACTCAGGCTTAGTCAGGACTCAGATATCGTCTTGCTAGGAGCTACTTCTGGAGTATGTCTTAAGTTCTTGTCTCTACTATGGCTTAACTCTTTTAATTGGGGAAATTATGCTTTTTATTTACTTATGTACTCTGGTGGTGCAAGACAGAAGTTATTTTCTTATAATGTTTTTGTGACTTATGGAATTGTGGACCACGGTATTATGGTTTATGTTTGAAATAAAAATTTAAATTCCCGTTGTTGTCTTATTTATATCTGTCTTGTAATTATTCTGTGTCTATTTACCTATAAGTGCCTCACAAAACTTAATGCATTCCCTTAGTTAGTGACATTAACGGACGTAGGGTGTCGCACTTGGTGTCAGAGCTGAAGGTTACCAGATTAGATAAAAAAATTTGGAAATTATTTTCAAAAAGGTTTTAAAAGAAAGCATTTTCAAAAGAGAAGTTTGTTTTGAAAAACTTTCCCTAAAAAGCCATATGTAGCATCCTTCAGTTCTTTATCTAAATTTCTTCCTTTTCCCTTTTTCAGCATGTCTGGGGAATAAAACGTACCTTATATTCCAGAGGGCGTCACAATACCTGGATGGATCCGTAGGTATTTGGAGGCCACGGCGCCTGCCGACGGCCAAAGAAATGTTCCTCTCTCAGTTGCACCAGTCATTCCTCCTCCTCCCCCTCCAAGAGCAGATAACTTCGCCAAGATCTGCAAGGACTTCCATGCTATAGGAGGGAATCCATTCCATGGTAATGAGACATTCGTAGAAGCTCAGAATTGGCTTAAGGAGACCGAGGACTTATTCGTAATCTTTGAATTGGAGGACCAAAGAAAGATTCAGTTAGCTGCTTGGCTGTTAAAGGACGAAGCCTCATTTTGGTTGGAAGTCACCCAAGCTGGACGTTTGGTAGAAACTTGGGAAGATTTTAGATAGATGTTCGAAATGAAATTTCTTTCCCAAGATGAGAGAAGCATACAGATGGAGAGGTTCTTAGCACTCAAAAAAGGAAATTTGACGGTGAAGGAGTATGTGAACAAGTTCAACCAGCTAGCAAGGTTCGGGTTAGAGTTGGTGGATACACCGCACAAAAAGGTTTTGTGGTTTGCTAAAGGGCCGAATGAGCCTCTATATGGTTTAGCCATGTCCCATGTTCTAATAGGGGCCACTTTTGAAAAGCTTGTTGATATGGCCCTAATGCAAGAGGAGGGCAAGAGAGAGAATAAGGAAGTAAAGACTAAGGGGACATCGCAGAATAGGAAGGTGTGGCCCATTAAGGGGCAGCAACAACAGCAACCACAGCAGCAACATCAACAATAGCAGAAGAAAGGAGGGAAAGATGACAAAGGCAAGGATAAGAGAAAATGTCAAAATTGTGGAAAGGAGGGTCACTTGATCAAAGATTGTAAGAGAAGGAAGGCCAATTGCTTTAATTGCGGAGAGACCGGACACTTCTCTAAAGAGTGCCTGAAGAAACAGGGATCGCAGGGATAAGGTCAAAGAGTAGGGTCTTTTGGAGGGCAGGTGCATGCTCTCGCGATCAATGCTCCTGAAAGAGGTAGAAAAAATTCCGTAGAAAGTTTAGTTTCTCTTTCAAACCATCTAGTTAGAACACTTTTTGATTCTGGTGCTTCACATTTGTTTATATCTAGTTTTATGGTTGAATCTCTGCACTTAATTACTAGTATCGTAGTAGATCCTGTAGTTGCTTCAAACCCCATTGGTGGTTCGGCTCATTTATCGATGATTTGTCGGGGTTTGAAAATATCTGTGTTAAGCATCGAGTTTGAATGCGACGCGTATGTGCTCGGGTTTATGGGCTATGGGTTGATTCTAGGAATGGGTTGGGTTACCACGTATGGGCCATTCTAGATTGTGAGAGGAGGTTTGTTAGACTCCTAACTTGTCATGGGAAGACCCTTGAAGTTTCTTGTGACCCCCAAGGGTCTGTTATGCTTAGCTTCCTAGAGTCTCTAGATGCATCCATAGATGATTTGCAATCTGTTCTAGTGGTTCAAGATTATTCAGATGTTTTTGATGAGGTACGGGGTTTTCCTATAATGTGCAAGATTGACTTCGCATATATCTGGTGGACAATGCAAAGCCAGTTGCATTACCAGTGCGCCACATGGCTCCAAGGGAAAGGAGTGAGCTGAGTAAGCAAGTAGGGGAGCTACTTGAGAAAGGGTTTATCAGACGAAGCATATCGGAATGGGGTGCTCCAGTAATATTCGCAACTAAAGCGGATGGTCCACTTCGTTTTTGCGTTGACTATAGAGAATTGAATAAGCTCACCAAGAAGAATAGACACCGACTTCGGAGGATTGATGATTTATTTGATCAACTTGTTGGTGCCTTGGTAGTTTCTCAGTTGGACTTGGCTACGGGGCTCCATCAGCTGAGGTTGGCTGGGGACAACATAGATAAGACTGCTTTCAGAACTCTGGATGGTTTCTTTGAATGGCTAGTTATGTCTTTTGGGTTGACAAATGCACCCACCTAATTTATTAATTTCATAAGTAGGGTGTTTCGGGAGTTCCTAAACAAATTCGTCGTAGTCATCGTTGATAATATTTTAATCTTCTCCAAGAGTGAAGAAGAGCATGCCTAGCATTTGGAAGAAGTTTTGAAAACTCTCCATGACCATCAGCTAAAAGCAAAGTTCTCCAAATGCCATTTCTGGAGAAAGGAGGTGAGATTCTTAAGGCATGTAGTCTCCAAAGAAGGGATAGCTGTAGATCCCACGAAGGTGGTTGCAGTGCAAGGTTGGCAGATTCCTAAAAATGCAACCGAGGTGAGAAGTTTTCTTGGGGTGGCAGGGTATTGTAGGAAGTTCATTAAGGACTTTGCAAAGAAATCAGCCCCTCTCACCAGGCCGACGAAGAAGAATTTGGCATTCTCATGGGACATAGACTGTGACGTTGCTTTACAATGACTAAGAAGGGCTCTGACAACAGCCCCAGTCTTAAATTTGCCCGATGGGAGTAAAGTGTTTACTGTTTACACTGATGCGTGCGGTACAGGGCTTGGTGTGATTCTGATGCAAGAAGGGAAAGTAATATGTTATGGGGGTGGACAGTTAAGAGTTAATGAGAAGAACTACCCCTCCCATGATCTGGAGCTAGATGCTATAGAATTCGCGTTAAAGACATGGCATCATTATTTACTTGGAGAAAGGTTCGAGTTATACACCGATCATAAATCTCTCAAGTATCTATTCTCACAGAAGGATCTCA
The DNA here is from genome assembly GCA_030737875.1 of Allium sativum. Classification (NCBI taxonomy): domain Eukaryota; kingdom Viridiplantae; phylum Streptophyta; class Magnoliopsida; order Asparagales; family Amaryllidaceae; genus Allium; species Allium sativum. The sequence goes on along the minus strand of CM060921.1, from coordinate 128,158,280 downwards.
ACTTAAAGCAACAACGGTGGATGGAGTTCTTAGCTTCATATGATTTTGAGATTGCTTATACCCCTGGCAAGGGTAATGTGGTGGCAGATGCACTAGGTAGGTAGAGGGTGGCCCTGAGTCCTATGTTTGTGGAAAGAAAGAACTTGGAGTTCATATCAGCTTTTGATTTTAGACCCTCCATCAAGGTTTTGCCTGATTTGTTTGCATCCTTGGAGATACAGCTAACTCTTATGGATTAGATAGGAGCTTCACAACAAGGTGACCCACAGATTCTAGACATCATGGATAAGCTCAGAAGAGGGGAGACTTCTAGTCACCCCAGCAGATATACCATAGATGAAAAGGGGAGATTGCGGCAAGATAGAAGGCTTTGTGTTCCTCAAACTGGAAGCTTAATAAAGGCAATCCTAGAAGAATTCCACCATTCTAAGATGACCATTCATCTAGGCGGTGATAAGATGTACATGGACATGAAGTGGGTTTTCTTTTGGGCTGGGATGAAGAAAGATGTGGTCGAATTTGTTTCTCAATGTTTAGTTTGTTAGCAAGTCAAAGCTGAGCAAAAGAAGCCCGGTGGATTACTTCACCCGTTGGAGGTTCCGCAGTAGAAATGGGAGAGCGTCTCTATAGATTTCATAGTTGGTTTGCCTAGATCGAAGAAAAGTAACACCAGCATCTGGGTGATAGTGGATAGACTCACTAAGAGCGCTCACTTTATTCCATTTAAGAGTAAGAGGCGTAATTTATGTTCGTGAGATAGTCCGTCTTCATGGAGTAACTTCCCGCATCGTAAGCGATCGTGACCCCATCTTTACCAGCGAATTTTGGAGGAGTTTACAAGAAGCATTAGGTACACAGTTGTGTTTAAGCAACGCTTATCATCCTCAGACCGATGGGCAGACGGAGAAGGTGAACAGGATTCTTGAGGATCTTTTGAGGTTGTGTATCCTAGACTTCGGATGGACTTGGGAAGAGCATCTTCCTTTAGTAGAGTTTGCCTATAATAACAATTTTCAAGCTAGCATCGGCATGGCACCCTTCGAAGCATTGTACGGGCGACCCTGTAGATCGCCAACTTGTTGGTGGGAATCTACAGAAAGATTATTACTTGGGCCAGATATGGTTAGGGAAACGTCCGAAAAGATTGACCTTATTCGACGGTGGATGAAGACAGCTCAAGATAGGCAGAAGTCCTATGCAGACAAGAGAAGGACGACATCAAATTCGAAGTGGGAGACTTAGTTTTTATCAAAGTATCACCTTTGAGGAATGTGGTTTGCTTCGGATCAGTAGGGAAGTTGACACCTAGGTTTGTGGGACCATTTCCCATAACCGAGAGGATTGGCCAAATAGCCTGCAGAGTAAAGCTCCCAGAAAATCTATCCGCTGTTCATGACGTATTCCATGTCTCTCATCTATGGAAGTGCCTGCATGACACCGCAGAAGTTGTTGAGCCGAGTATGTTGGAAGAAGTCGAAGTGGAACGGGAGGCGATAGTTAGACGAGTCCCTACCCATATTCTTGGGTCAGAAATTAAGAACTTGAGCAATAAGGAGATCAAGTTGCCAAAGGTTCGATGGGGAGATAACCCAGAAGATGTGACTTGGGAGGCCGAAGACAAGATTCGTGCTTCGTACCCTTTTCTTTTCGAAGATATGTTCTTAACTCCTTTTCCTAAGTTTTATCAGTGCATGTTTCTTTCAATAGAGTATATCTTGTCCATAGTATTTTCGACCTTTAGATAGGAATCCTATGGGTGTAAACATGTGTTTGAAACATGTGTTTGAAACATGTTATGTTTGATGGATGCAAGCGGATGCAAGTGTTTGTTAGTGGTTGCCTGTGGACGCATATACACACACATTAGGCACTTAAATCCGCTCAATCACTTTCATACTTCATATGGATGTGTGTGCATTTTCTTTTCTTTTATGGATGGAAATAGATGAACTAGCATATGGATGTTGCATTTGGACGGATGGATGTGCACACATATAGAACTTATATGACACAATAGGTTTATTTGCATACATATTGGATTCATGGCACCAACATACATTGCATTAAGGAGGTCAACTGAATCAGTAGACCGCCTGATCTTCACATTAGTGTTGGGACATATACGCACACACTCGCATTTATTCATATAAGCATTAGAAATCTTTAAGGACAATGGATGCCAGTGGTTGGTGGATGAGTACATGGATGAAGGATGGTAGGATATGCATTCTTCTCAACTTAGAGATTTCGGGACGAAATCCTTTGTGTATGGGAGAATGTAACACCCCAAATTTTTAACAACATTAAAGAGAATAAATTAAATAATAATTAATTTAATATTCATAATTAGAGGAAACAGACTGCACCATTGCGTCCGTATCGAAATTCTGGTCAAGATAGATGTTTGGTTTGCGTAAAACGGACACTGTATTAAGAAGTTATGAGGGTTTTAAGTTTGTATACGTGTAGAAAAATTATATATGTACACATGAGTCAGAGATGAATCAGAATTTTATCAAAAATGATTCAAATTCGAAAATTCCTAAGGGCGGCGAAATTCTTGCACTAGGGGGTCGACCCCCATAGAGGAGTGTCGACCTAGGGGTCGACCCACCCACAGGGGTGTCGACACCCCTAGGGCTGATGTGGCACTCGGTTTCCGGGGTTCTGGCAGCTATATATATGTTTCCTATTCTCCTATTTTCTACATTGGAAATCATGGAGGCCATATGTTACTGGAGTGCGAACTGAACCGTTTTCTATAACAACATACTTTGCAAATCAAATTCAGAAATTCTAGATCTGTTCTTTCTCAATTCTCTAAACCTAACGCTGTGAGTTTCTAGTTCTTTTTAGGTTTAGATAAATAAAAGTAAATTGTGAAACACTCTGACTTGGATATGTCGTAAAGGATGATTCTGTGCTTGTGTTAAATCCTATACTGTTTTTTGATAGATCTATTCCCCTAAGATCTAATACAATTGTGGTTGTTTTAGTATATTGCCTATGTGGTGACTTGTAACCATATTATGGTGAATGTACATCTATTAAATTGGACAGTTGTAACATTGGCTAGATCTAGTTCCTTATGTAAATCACCTTTCACCTGTCATATTGTGATCAATCTAATATGTTGTAAACTTGACATGTGAAGCCATTTTTAGATCTAAACATGTTGCTATGTCACCCTAATTATGCTAGATCTAAATAGTTGGACTAGATCTCATTATGTTGCTTTTACATCGTAATTGCCACAATTTCATCAGTTTTATGTCCACCTTGTTATGATGAAAATTACATGCCCACTCACCTTGTTATCATGTTAAGTTTATGTGTATGCCAAGACATGTTGAAAACTATCACCTTTTTCATATTCCCTTCTTCATTGTTGTGGCTAGGCTACTTTATAGCCTAAATACCACCAAAATACATGTAAATAAATTAGTTAAAAAACGGGGGAAAAGGGGTTTATAATTGGCATAATTTATGTAATATTGGACATATAATTCAAATAGGGAAACATAGAAATAATCACCTATAATGATATAGGTAGATTTGAATAAAAATGGAATGTTCAGTAACTACAATTAGGAATTGTAATTGTACTTGTGACACGAGGTTAGGTTGCATTAGTGGTGGAAGTCTGCCCGGACCCGACCGACATATCCAGCAGCCACTAATGTTGAACCTAATGTGGGAGGTCTAAGTACGTAAATACAAATCGGGCTATGACATGAGGTTAGACCCAACTATGGAATAAGTCTGCCCGGACCCGACCGGCATATCCAGCATCCACATGTTGTAGGCCTAATGTGGGAGGTCTAGCCCATTATAAAACCGTAAATATACATGGTAAAGAATTGGAATATTTAACCTAATTTAATCCATAAAGATTTTATGATTATGAACTCAAGTTAGGGTTAAGTTAAATTGGATGGGTAGTGGGTGGGTTAAATAAATTAGAGGGGTGGTCAATATTTACATATAGGCCCACGAGCTTAACCCAATAAAGGTTATGTAAGTAAAGACATCTAATGGTATACATAACCAATGGAAAAAATATAATAAAGTTATGTAATTAAAGAAACCCTTTAGGGTAAGCATAACTGACATAGGGCTATGTAATTAAAGACACCTAAGGGTATACATAGTCAGTGGAAAACCTACTGGGGATACAAGACAAAGTGGAGAGCTTATATCATATTGTGTGGGACCCATTTCAAGTCAGTAACCCAGAGTAGGTATCAAATAAAGAACTTCGTACTAGGCGGAGAAGGGGCAAGCTTACTGATTGAATACAAGAGATCCAAACGGAACAGACAGTGTGGGCGGCGCAAACCGATCGCGCCATGTGCGTGCATGAGCCGGGCGGAAGGGATAAGACGATCGTGGCACCAATAGATATGGTTGTGCACATCTTGGAAATAAAGGGTTGCCGATTTAGGGATTGATACCTCCTACTGTGGGGCTAGCACAGGATATCTACAGGGTAGGGAGCCAATCGATTAGGGTAGTGGTTAGGGTACACTCGGACGTATGCCCTAAGTCTACCAACTTATAGTGGAAAGGATCATCTCATTTTAGTTAAACTAGTAATAGTGCAAAGTAATCATTAGTGAGGGACTCACACCTTATCTTGCTTACCTTGTCACACCTGCCATTTTTGTAGTGATCTCTCTTCTCCACTTTATATGCCTATCATGTTGTTTTTAATTATCTACTGGCTAAAGTAACCAAACTCGCCAGACTTTATGTCTGACCCTGTTGTTTCTCCTTCTTTCTTCAGTTCCTCCCTCCCCTGCCCCCTAGGTTCTCAATGAGGAAACACTCAGGCTTACTCATAACTCAAATATCATCTTGATAGGAGCTACTTCTGAAGTATGGATCAAGTTCTTGTCTCTACTATAGCTTAACTCTTCTAATTGGGGAAATTGTGCTTTTTATTTACTTATGTATTCTGATGGTGCAAGACAGAAGTTATTTTCTTCTAATGGTTTTTGTGACTTATGGAAATGTGGACCATAGCATTATGATTTATGTTTGAAATAAAAATATAAATTTCCGCTTCTGTCTTATTTATAACTATCTTGTAATTATTATGTGTATGTTTACCTATAAGCACTTCACGAAATTTAATGCATTCCCTTAGTGAGTGACATTAACGGACGTAGGGTGTCACAGTGCCTTTGGTTCATCTTGTTCCTGGATGACTTGTATGGACGAATGTCCAACAGAGTATTTCCTGAAACTCATGTACGTTGATTTTACAAATATACCAAGTTTGATGGCAGAGAAATTCTCTTGCTTAACACCCAGAGTATATTTGTAAACGTCAATTAGTGATTTGACGGATCTGACGATGTGGCATTTAAAGTTTATGAGATGTTCTCTTAAAAGTTCGACATGACCACAAGCCTCATCTACCGGGAAATGACATAAATTGGGTAGGCAGCATAGCTAGGTGGGTTGTTCCTAAGCAGGGTATATTATCACCAATCTAGAGAAAATCCTTATTTTTTCTTCTTTTGCTTTTGTATCTCTCTGGAATTACAGTGGTCACGAAAAAAGGCGTAAGGATGACAATATATTCGATACACTCAAGTTGAATGAGTGGTCGATCTTGTGTAGCCGGGTTGCAAGATGTTCTTGTTGAACCCCAATGTATCCCCTCTAGAGTACACTGATCGGAAGGTGGTTGCATACCTTATCATAGTTGGATTTCATTCTCCAATAAATGCCCTACGGTTTTTGATTTTTTAATGAATATGTAGAGCATGAGATGCAATCATTCTGCTAGATGGTTATTTATTTGTGATTTGATAGACACTATTATAATATCATTGGATTTTGATATGTCAAAAATGTTTTGGGTTATAATAAGGTTAAAACCGTCTGTGTTTTTGTGTGGGCTGGTCTTACTATTATCCGTCCCTTCAAAAAGGATTTCTAAAGTTAAGCAACTTGTTTGTCATTTGAATTTACACTGAAAGTATTTCATACTGATCCGAGTGAATTTTGTTTTGCTTCAAATGTGCTCGGGTCAAACCGAGTATATTTCCAGGTTAGGTATCGCTTGGAGTTTTCAGAAGAGGAGCTGGAGTCGAGACATAATTCCATATTTTACTGGTACTAGTTTATGCTATTGTGTGTTGTATAGAGATGTATGTATACTATGCATTTGTAATATATAGTTTTCTTTTGTATAAAGCATTTGATATTATATTTTGTCCATTCCGCTGTGAGACTCAGATCTTCTTATTTCTTCTGCTCCAATATTTCTTTCCTTCTTCTCTCAGCGTCTAATTTCTTTCTATTAGCTTTATGGGTTTTTGATACTTGAGTTTGGACATGGGATGTATTAGTGTATGTATTCGAGTGTCGAATTTTCTAGGACGCTACATAAACCTTCATCCAGCTTCACCCTCAAACATCGAGTGATTAATCCATTCTCGGATCAATGTAAAATATACCTCTAAGTTCCGCAATCAAAAGAATCTATTTGAGGAAATGATCCACATAAATTTACATAGTAATTCCTATGATTTTCTTTCTTTACCCTACCCAAATTATCTCATCTGCGACTTAAGCATATTTCAGAATTTATCGACTGTCCAAAATAGCCGAGAAATTTGATTTCTTACCTTGACCCAATTGGTTCATAACTTATCTTAAGCTTATCATCTTTTTAGTTTCCTAAAAGTTTCTGAAATTTTAAACTTCTTCAACGTGTTAAATATAACGAGCACCTACAAGCTCTGCACTAAACAAGAGGAATGATGCGTTGAAAGGCATGACAAGAGTTGTGGATGACCATCAAGGGAAGTAAAACTCAAATGGAACATGTCATATTACTCACACTACAAGGATGAAATATAATAGAACATATAAAACAGGTAAGAATAGTGAAGTATATATGAGCAGAAAACTCCAAACTTTCGTAAAAACTAGAAAGTATATCCAAATGCCAAGATTACAACATAAGTCCGTACAAATTTGCCTCACTATAGCAAATCAACAATTTTCGCCCTTCCACATCCCCGACCCTCACCTCTAGCTTCCCGCAATTCACTCTTGCTGCATACCAATTGAGACAATCCATGCCTAAAATGATCCCAAACCCAGCGAAGTTCAACATTAAGGAATCACACACAAAAGACCAACCATGACTTGATAACACTAGAACACGACACAACATGCACAAGCTGGATGAACCCCGTACTAGGTTAGTCGCGATCAATGGTCTATCACAAATCCCGGGTTCCAAACCCAAGTGGCACACTAACTCGTTACAAATGAATGAATGCAATGCTCCAGTGTCGAGCAACACACAAACCGAAACATCTATAATCTAGAAGATTACCTTGAATAACGACACCCTTTCCTTTCTCTTCCGCCGTAGGAGCCCTTGCTAAAGATGGCACGGCTTCCACAGCATATGCCTTCCCACCTGTTTACCTTGGCTGGTTCTGGACAATCCTACTTATTATGCCCAAGCATCCCACAGTTGAAGCACTTTTTCACACCTACATCTACTGTGGCTACCACTAGAGCGGGTACCCTTCGCATGAATGCTTCCATCATGGCCTCAAACATTATTGGGTAGTTTGGTGCACCTCCATTACCCCCTCCAGGAACAACCCCCTCCCTAGCAATATGTCTTGAAGCACGTCGCCTTATTCTAAATCTGCAAATTATAATGATTAGCCACTTGCAAGAAAAACTGCTAAATAAGTACAAACACTACTATATTATATATTATCATATAGTATACATCCATCAAATCTACAAATACTCTCTCATATGTTATTACACCTTAGAACTTTGGCTAAAATCCATATCTCAGATACCAAATGTGACGACCGCCCATAATCTCTGCACTAAACAAGAGGAATGATGCACTAAAAGGCATGCCAGGCAGCTGTGGACGATCCTCAAGGGAAGTAAACCCCAAACGGAACATGTCGTATTACTCGCAGCGCAAGGATGAAATATAATACGACATATACAACAGGTAATAATAGTGAAGCGTATTTGAGCAAAAAACTCCAAACTTTCGTAACAACTAGAAATTATATCCAAATGCCAGGACTACAACATAAGTCTATACAAATTTTCCTCACTACAGCACTTAGAGAAGAATAACAAACAACAAAAACAGAAATACTAGATATTAATAAAACTAGTACGTAAGCCTCTAGCTTGCCACCGAACTGCAACATTGTCCTTACCAAGGTATCACCTGTCACCTGCCACCTAGCCTGCCTATCCACAATAGGATGAATAGCCCAAGGTAATAAGAGGGAAACATAAAACCTTGAGTCTAACAACGGTCTTAGTGAGCGATAAAACAGCTAACAAACATCATCAATAAAGTATATGAGAATAGGCATATTAACCCTCAATCTACCAAACACATCACCAGAGAAGAACTCCAAGCCCAACTTCCCACATTCGACAGTGATAGCCTTTATAACAAACATTTCAACCATATACCCATAGAAACCAGAATGACTATCCATTCCTAACAATCAGAAGCAACCAAACAATAGCACTCACAACATCCAGATTATGCCTCTCACGTGAACCATCATAGTCGAATTCAACATCCCTCAAGCTCAAGCCCCAGAGGCCTAAACCAATATCAGAAAAGCACCCAACAAACATCTCCTTCGACGTTGGACAATCTACGTGAGATGGTACAAACAAAACACACAACATACATTCCAAAATATGGCTATCACCGCCAATCCTACTTTGAAACCATCTTTAATCGTATGACTGACCATGTCATCCGTTAAGGGCTAATGATAACCCCAGTTCTAACCAGACTACTGCACATCTAGCGTACATTTTCCTCCTAGAGACAACTACGACCATACATTCACCTAGCCCTTTAGGTGCCCCTATTATCCCTTCACAACTCTAGTTGGCATCGCCGACAAGTATCCACAAATTCATACCCAATCTCAAGTATCCATTATCCACAAACTTAAGTCCAACTTGAGTCGTCTTCCTATTCGTTACATCTCCACGATCACGAACACATCACAACACTTTGACATTCACACTTGAATTCACTTCGAAGTCAAAATCATTTCTAAACCAATTCTAATGAGAAACCAACTCATCCAATCCATACAATATGATTATACTCATGTCATGAAATTGCTAACATCATGGAAATAATAACAATCGTGTAAAATTTACCAAAATCAAGTTAAATGATCATATGAACTAAAATCATGGATCTAACTTGCATATACATATGGAATTACATAGAAATTGCAGACTTTAAGTTGCTAATTTAGAATCTATGGCGATTCATATAAAAATAAACTTACCATGATGTAGATCTAAGGAAAACGACTTGAAAATGATGAAATTAAGATCATATAACTCATATACTTGATTGAATTTGTGTGAGAGATACATATCACTCACCAATTTCCCAGAACAATCCAAAAGAACTTAGATCTATATCCGAACTGCGAAGGATTTGATCCAAGCTCTTCAATTTGATGAACTCACCTTTGGAATGGCGTAGATCTAGCTTTTTACGATGTAGATCTTCGATTCTCTAAGCTTTAATGGTGGAAAGGTGAAGAGAATGGAGAAATGAATGAACTCTAGCTCTTTCAAATGAGAGAATAGAGAAAGTAAGCTATTCTCCATGCCTCCTGTAACACCCTTTTAACAATATTAAAGAGGATAAATTAAATAACAATTAATTTAATATTTCGAATTAAGGGAAATAGGCTGCGTCATTGTGTCCGTCTTGAAATTCTGGTCAAAATAGACATTTGGTTTGCATAAAAGGGACATCGTATAAAGTAGTTACGAAGGTTTGAAGTTTGTATACACACAAGGGAATTATATATATATATATATACATATAGGGTCCAGAAATTCAAATTTGGTTCAGAAAATTCAAAATCATGAAAATTCAGGTGAGCGAGAAAAATCCCGCATAGGGGAGTTGACCCCTCATGGGTGGTGTCGACCCATGGGTCGACCCCCTAAGGGGTGGGTCGACCCCCCTAGGGCTGAGGTGGTAGGGCGAATTCTTGGGCTGACAGCTATAAATATAGGCTCATTTCTCTTGTTTTCTTCACTGAAAATTAATGGAGGCCTAAATGTTGTTGGTGCCTAGACTGAATCAAATCCTTTTCTTCTTCTGCAAATCAAAGTTAGAGATTCAAGTGTACATCTGTTCTTCTACCTTTCTAGATCCAAACGATGTTAGTTTCAAGTTGCTTTTAGATTTAAATAAATAAAAAGTAAACATGATAGGACTGTAATTTGGATCTATGCAGGTTAATCCTTGAATCACTTCAGATCTGTAATAACTTGTGAATCTATGATATTTTGGCATACTATGACTTGGATCTTAACCTTTATCACGTCAAATCTACTTTTGATTATAGATCTAATTCAATATTTAGATCATCTTGTACCTATCATGTTGTGGTTAATTTAGATCTGTCAAGTGTTGGACGTATAAATCCTAGTTTAGATCTAATCATGCCTATTATGGCATCCCTACTATGTTAGAACCCATTTATTATCACAAGTTTACTGATCTGTTCTTATATGTTCATCTTTACATTATGCCATGAAAAGTTTATGTCAATTCTGTTAGAATAATCATCTCTGTCATCTTCCCATCACACTTTCCCTTTTATTTTATATATCCAGGCTATTTTCGAGCCTAGGAATGCCGCTAAATTATGTGATTACGTTAGTTTTGGAATGAGGGGAAAAACATTGAAATTGGGCATATCTTGTGAATTGGGAATTTGGGGCATAATTGGTAAAAAGGTGAAAATTGGCATAATTTGAATAATGTATATGTATATGAATTTGGACATATATTTCACTATGAACATAATTGGGGGAAAAAGAGGCATGAAACCTATAACCTATAACGACATAGGTAAACTTAGCTAATAATGAAATGCCTAGGATTACAATAATTAGAACTGTAACTGTGCCTAGACACGAGGTTAGATTGCACTTGTGGTGGAAGTCTGCCCGGAACCGCCCGGCATATCCAGCGACCACAAGTGGTGAATCTAATGTGATAGGTGTAGGTGCAAAAATACGAGACGTGCTAAGACACGAGGTTAAGCCTGATTTGTGGAATAAGACTGCTCGGACCCACCCGACATGTCTAACATCCACAAGTGGTAGACTTAATGTGGGAGGTCTAGCATACTTTAACCATAAAGTAAAATATGCAAATAACCCTTGAATACTTAACCTAGTTAATCTATAGGGATTGTATAAACATAAACTTAAATTGGGGTTAAAGTAAAGTTGGTTGAACAATGGGTGGGTTAAGTAAATCTGAGAGGGTGGGTAATATTTATATATATGCCCACGAACTTAACCTGATAGGGTTATGTAATTAAAGACAACAAGTGGTAAGCATAACCTATGAAAATGTTGGAGTTATGTAATTAAAGACACCTTTTTAGGTAAGCATAACTTATGGAAATAATAGGGTTATGTAATTAAAGACACCTAGTGGTAAGCATAACCGGTGGAAATCCTAGAGGGGATACAAGATAAAGGGGAAAGCTTGTATCATATTGTGTGGGACCCGTTTTAGTCATTAACCCTTAATAGTTATCAAATGAGTACTCCAAACTAGGTCAGAGTTGGGGCAGGCTTATTGGGTTGATTGTAATATATCCAAACGTGGAGGACGGTGTGGGCGGCACAAACCGACCGAGGGCATGTGCGTGCATGGGCCGGGAAGAGGGGGATAAGATGATCGTGACACTAGTAGATATGTTTGTGCACATCATGAAGGGTTGCCACATTTGGAAAGTGATACCTCCTACTGTGGGGCCGGCACAGGGTATCCACGGAGTAGGGAGCCAATCGATGAGGGTAGTGGTAGGGTACATCGGGACGTATGCCTAAGTCTACCATCTTATAGTTGTTGGGATCATCTCATTCTAGTGATACTAGTATTAGTGCGGATAATCATAGAATCTTTAGTGAAGCATATACGATCTATCATGTTTACCTTATCATACCTGTCGTTATATGTTGTTATCTCTCCCTTATCCACTTTATATGCCTGTCATGATACTTTTACTAATTTACTTGTTAAAAGTAACTGGACTCGCCAGACTTTATGTCTGACCCTTTTTGTTTCCACTTCTTTCTTTCGTTCCCCCTCCACCCTCCCCCAGTTCTCAGGGTGGGAATACTCAGGCTTGACCGTGATTCTGTTTGCATTTTGCTAGAGCTGATTAGATTTATGACTCAAGCTCTTATCTTTGCTATCATGGCTATATTTTATTTGGGGAATTTTGCTTCTTTTATGTACTCTGATGTTTTGAAGTACAAGACAGTAGTTTATATGATGTAATGGTTTTTGTGTATTTCAGACATGTGATGTTTTCGAACCATGACGCTTTATGATTAATTATTTTTTTAATTTCGTTGTCATTTTATATCTATCTTGTAATATTCTATTTTTTTTTACTTGTAATGCTTCACAAAACTTAATGCATTCCCTTCGTGAGTGACATTAACGGACGTGGGGTTTTACACGTGGTATTAGAGCTGAAGGTTTCTAGATTAGATAAAAGTTTATGAAAATTATTTTCAAAAAGGTTTTAAAGGAAAGCATTTTTCGAAAAGAAAAGTTTGTTTTGAAAAACATATACCCAAATCCATATGTAATATCCTTCGATCCTTTGTTTAAATCTCTTTACTTTTCGTTTCAGCATGTCTGGGGAACCTAATATTCCTAAGGGCGTTACGATACCAGGGTGGTTCCGCAAGTATCTAGAGGCCATGGCGCTTGCTGGAGGTCAAGATGACGTTCCTCCCCTAGCTGCACCCATTGTTCCTCCTCCTCTTCTTCCAACAGCAGATAATTTCGCTAAGATCTCTAAAGATTTCTGTGCCATGAGAGGGAAATCGTTTTGTGGAACCAAAACATTTGTAGAGGCAAGGAATTGGCTCAAGGAGACCGAGGAATTGTTTGTAATCTTTGAAGTAGAAGATCGAAGGAAGATTCAGTTAGCTATTTGGCTACTGGAAGACGAAGCTTCGTCCTGGTGGGAAGTTACCCAAGCTGGACGTCCGGTGGAGACATAGGATGATTTTAGGCAGAGGTTTGAAATGAAGTTTCTTTCAAAAGCTGAGAAAAGCATGCAAATGAAGAGGTTCTTGGCGCTCAAACCAGGAAACATGATTGTTAAGAAATATTTGAACAAATTCAACCAACTAGCAAGGTTTGGATTGGAATTGGTTGATACTACGTATAAGAAAGCTTTGTAGTTTGCTAAAGGTGTGAATAAACCCCTTCGTGGGTTAGCTATGTCCCATATCCTAATGGGAGCAACTTTTGAAAGGCTAGTTGATATGGCCTTAATGCATAAGGAAGATATAGGAGAAAAGAAGGAAGTTAACACTAAAAAAACAACGCAAAACTAGAAGGTATGGCTCAAGGAAGGGCAGCAGCAACAACAACAACAACAGAAGAAAGGCGGAAAGAAGGATAAGGCTAAGGATAAGATGAAATTTCACAGTTATGGACAAGAGGGTCACTTGGTTAAGGACTGCAAAAGAAGGAAGAATACTTGCTTCAATTGTGGAGAGGTCGGACACTTTGCTAAGGAGTGCCCGAAGAAACAGGGACCACAGGGACAAGGTCAAAGAGCAGGAGCTTCTGGAGGGCAGGTGCATGCTCTCGCGACCAGTGCTCCATATAGAGGTAGGAAAATTTCCGTGGAAGGTTTGATTTCTCTTTCCAATCATCCTATTAGAACTCTTTTTGATTCTGGCGCTTCACATTCATTTATATCTAGTTCTGTGGTTGAATCTCTGCTCTTAAATACTAGTATGGTAGTGGATCGCGTTGTTATCTCAAACCCCATTGGTGGTTCGTCTCATTTGTCTATGATTTGTCGGGGTTTGAGAATATCTATCTTAGGCATCGGGTTTGAGTGTGACACGTATGTGCTCGGTTTTATGGGATACAGTTTGATTTTAGGGATGGATTGGCTAACCATGTATGGTACCATTCTAGATTGTGAGAGGAGGATCGTTAGACTTTTGACTTGCTATGCGACGACCCTCGAGATTTCTTGTGACCCACAAGGGTCTGTCATGCTTAGTTTCCTAGAGTCTCTTGAGGCATCTATTGATGATCTACAATCTGTTCCAGTAGTCCGAGATTATTCTGATGTTTTTGATGAGGTATTGGGCTTACCCCCAAGGCTCGAAATCGATTTTCATATATATTTGGTAGACAATGCAAAGCCAGTTGCATTATAAGTGCGCCATATGGCTCCAAGGGAAAGGAGGGAGCTTAGAAAGCAAGTAGGGTGGCTACTTGAGAAAGGGTTTATTAGGCGAAGCATATCTGAATGAGGTGCTCCAGTAGTATTTGCGACTAAGGAGGATGGTTCGCTTCGTTTATGTGTGGACTATAGAGAGTTGAACAAACTCACAAAGAAGAATAGGCTACCACTTCCGAGGATAGATGACTTGTTTGACCAACTTGTTGGCACCTCGGTATTTTCTCAGTTAGGCTTGGCCACGGGGTTTCATCAGTTGAGGATGGCTGAAGACAGTATAGATAAGACCGCTTTTAGGACTCCAGATGGTTTCTTTGAATGGCTAGTTATGCCTTTTGGGTTGACGAATGCGCCCACATATTTTGTCGATCTGATGAGTAAGGTGTTTCGGGAGTTTCTAAATAATTTCGTCGTGGTCTTTGTTGATTATATCTTGATCTTCTGAAAGAGTGAGGAAGAGCATGCCCAACATTTGAGAGAAGTTTTGAAAACTCTCCGTGCGCATCAGCTTAAGGCAAAATTCTCCAAATTCCATTTTTAGAGAAAAGAAGGGAGATTCCTAGGGCATGTGGTTTCTAAAGAAGGGATAGCAGTGAATCCCGCAAAGGTGGTTGCAGTTCAAGATTGGCAGGTTTCGAAAAATGCAACAGAGGTGAGAAGCTTTCTTGGATTGGCAAGCTATTATAGGAAGTTCATTAAGGACTTCGCGAAGATATCAGCCCCACTCACCAAGATGACGAAGAATAATTTGGCGTTATCTTAGGATATAGATTGTGATATTGCTTTCCAACGACTAAAGAGGGCTCTGCCAACAACCCCAGTATTGACCTTGCCTGATGGAAATAAAGTGTTTACAGTTTACACGGCTGCATGTGGTACAGGGTTTGGTGTGGTTCTGATCAAGAAGGGAAGGTAGTATGTTATGGGGGTATAGAACTAAGAGTTCATGAGAAGAACTACCCTACCCATGATTTAGAACCAGCTGCCATAGTATTCGCGCTCAAGATGTGGCATCATTATTTTCTTGGAGAAAGGTTCGAGTTGTACATCGATCATAAATCTATCAAGTATTTGTTCTCGCGGAAGGATCTTAATTTAAGGCAATAAAGGTGGATGGAGTTCCTAGTTTCTTATGATTTCGAGATTTCTTATACCCCTGGCAAGGGTAACGTGGTGGCAGATGCACTGAGTAGGCAAAGGATGGCCTTAAATCCTTTGTTTGTGGAAAGGAAAAGCTTGGAGTTCATATCGACTTTTGATTTTAGACCCTCCACCAAGTTATTGCCTAGTTTGTTTGTGTCGCTAGAGATATGACCTACTCTTATGGATTAGATAGCAGCTTCGCAGCGAGATGATCCACAGATTTCAGACATCCTGGATAGGCTCAATAAATGGGAGACTTCTAGTCATCTCAATAGATATTCTATTGACGATAAAGGGTGGTTGCGATGAGATGGAAGACTTTGTGTTCCTTAAACTGGAAGTCTGTTAAAGGTAGTCTTAGAGGAAGCCCAGCATTTTAAGATAATTATTGATCCAGGCGGTGATAAGATGTATAGGGACATGAAGAGGATTTTCTTTTTGGGCTAGGATGAAGAAAGATTTGGCAGAGTTTGTTCTCAATGTTTAGTTTTTTAGCAAGTCAAAGCTAAACAAAAGAAGCCCGGTGGGTTACTTCATCCTTTGGAGGTTCCATAGTGGAAGTGGGAGAGTGTCTATATGGACTTCATAGATAGCTTGCCTAGATCAAAGAAAGGAAACACCAGTATTTGGGTGGTAGTAGATAGACTTACTAAGAGCGCTCATTTTATTCCAGTTAAGAATAAAAGGACGGCAGCTTGGTTGACAGTAATTAATGTTCGTGAGATAGTCCGTCTTCATGGAGTACCTTCCAGCATCGTAAGCGATCATGGCCCCATCTTCACTAGTGAATTTTAGAGGAGTTTGCAAGAAGCATTAGGTACATAGTTATGTTTGAGCACCGCTTATCATCCTCATACCGATGACAGAAGGAGAGGGTGAACAAAATTCGTGAAGATCTTTTGAGGTTGTGTATCCTAGACTTCGGAGGTACTTGGAAAGAGTATCTTCATTTAGTAGAGTTCGCTTATAATAACATTTTTCGAGCTAGCATTAGCATGGGAACTTTCGAAGAATTGTACGGACGACCCTATAGATCACCAACTTGTTGGTGGGAATCTACAGAAAGGCTATTGCTTGGACCAGATATGGTTAGAGAAACGTCCGAGAAGATTGATCTTATTAGACGACGAATGAACATGGCTCAAGATAGGCAGAAATCCTATGCAGACAAGAGAAGGACTGATATTGAATTTGAAGTAGGAGATATGGTTTTCATTGAAGTGTCACCTTTGAGAAATGTGGTTCACTTCGGATATGTAGGGAAATTGGCACCAAGATTCGCAGGACCATTTCCCATAATAGAAAGAATTTGCCAAATGGTCTATAGAGTGAAGTTACCCGAGTGATTTTCTGGCATGCATGATGTTTTCCGTGTTTCTCATTTGCGGAAGTGCATACATGATACCACGGAAGTTGTAGAGCCAAGTACGTTGGAGGAAGTAGAAGTGGAACGGGAGGCGACAGTTAGACGAGTTCCTACCTGTATTCTTGGATCAGATGTTAAGAAGGTACGCAACAATGAAATCAAGTTGATGAAGGTTCAGTGGGGAAACAACTGGACGATGCAACTTGGGAGACCGAAGACAGCTTCATACCCTTTTCTTTTCGAGGGTATGATCTTAACTTCCTTTTCCAAAGCTTTTATTTATGCTTGTTTCTAACATTTAAGTATGTCCTATCAATAGAATCTTCGACCTTTAGGTGGGAATCCCATGGATGTAAACATGTGTTTGAGACATGTTGTGTTCGGTGGATGCAAGTGTTTGCTAGTGGTTGCTCGTGGATGCATATACACACATTAGGCACTAGATCGGCTCAATCACTCTCATATTGCATATGGATGTGCGTGCATTTTCTTTACTTTTTATGGACGAAATTGAATGTATCATCATATGGATGTTGCATTTGGACAGATGTATGTGCACCCATGTAGAACTTACACGTTATAATAGGATTATTGCATACATGTTGGATTCATGACACTAACATACATTGCATTAAGGAGATCGACTGAGTCAGTAGAACGCCTGATCTTCACATTAGTATTGGGACATATACACACACCTTTGCATATGTTCATATAAGCATTAGAAGCCTTTAAGGACAATGGATGCCTGTGATTGGTGGATGAGTAGATGGGTGATGGATGGTAGGATATACATTCTTCTTAACTTGGAGATTTCGGGGACGAAATCCTTTGAGTAGGGGAGAATGTAACCCCCCGTAAATTTAACAACATTAAAGAGGATAAATTAAATAATATTTAATTTAATATTCAGAATTAAGGCAAACGGACTGCGCCATTGCGTCCATCTCAAAATTCTGGTCAAGATAGACATTTGGTTTGCGTAAAACGGACAATGTATGAAGAAATTACGAAGGTTTGAAGTTTGTATATGCGCAAGGGAATTATATATATACATATATGGTCAAAAAATTCAAATTTGGTTCAGAAAATTCAAAATCAAGAAAATTCGAGTGAGCGGGAAAAATCCTGCCTAGGGGAATCAACCCCTTAAGGGGGGTGTCGACCTCGGGGTCGACCCCTCAAAGGGGTTATCGACCCATGGGTCGAGCCCCTAGGGCTGAGGTGGCAGGACGAATTTTGGGGTTGTTAGCTATAAATATAGGCTCATTTCTCTTGTTTTCTTCACTGAAAACCAATGGAGGCCTAAATGCTATCGGTGCCTAGACTGAATCAAATCCTTTTCTTCTTCTGCAAATCAAAGTTAGAGATTCAAGTGTAAATCTGTTCTTCTTCTACCTTTCTAGATCCACACGTTGTTAGTCTCAAGTTGCTTTTAGATTTAAATAAATAAAAAGTAATCAAGATAGGACTATAATTTGGATCTATGCATGTTAATCCTTAAGTCAGTTCAGATCTGTAATAACTTGTGAATCTGTTATATTTGGCATACTATGACTTGGATCTTAACATTTATCATGTCATATCTACTTTTGATTATAGATCTAATTCAATATTTAGATCATCTTGTACCAATCATGTTGTGGTTAATTTGGATCTATCAAGTGTTAGACATCTAAATCCTTGTTTAGATCTAATCATGCCTATTATGACATCCTTTTTATATTAGAACCCATTTATTATCACAAGTTCACCGATGTGTTCTTATATGTTCATTTTAACATTAGGCCATGAAAAGTTTATGTCAATTCTGTTAGAATAATCATCTCTGTCATCTTCCCTTCACCCTTTCTCTTTTATTTTATATAGCCAAGCTATTTTCGAGCCTAGGCATGCCGCTAAATTATGCGATTACGTTAGTTTAGGAATAAAGGGAAAAAAATTGAAATTGGGCATATCTTGTGAATTGGGAATTTGGGGCATAATTGGTAAAAAGGTTAAAATTGGCATAATTTGAATAATGTATATGTATATGAATTTGGACATATATTTCACTATGAACATAATTTGGGGAAAAGGGGAATGAAACCTATAACCTATAACGACATAGGTAGACTTGGCTAATAATGAAATTCCTAGGATTACAATAATTAGAACTGTAACTGCGCCTAGACATGAGGTTAGATTACACTTGTGGTGGAAGTCTGTCCAGAACCGCCCGGTATATCTAGCGACTACAAGTGGTGAATCTAATGTGAGAGGTCTAGGTGCACATATAGGAGACATGCTAAGACACGAGGTCAAGCCCGATTTGTGGAATAAGTCTGCCTGGACCTGCCCGGTATGTCCACCATGCGCAAATGGTAGGCTTAATGTGAGAGGTCTAGCATACTGTAACCATAAAGAAAAATATGGAAATAAACCTTGAATACTTAACCTAGTGGAATCCATAGGGATTGTATGAACATAAACTTAAATTGGGGTTAAGTGAAGTTGGTTAAACAGTGGGTGGGTTAAGTAAATCTGAGGTGGTGGGTAATATTTACATATAGGCCCACAAATTTAACTTGATAGGGTTATGTAATTAAAGACAACTAGTGGTAAGCATAACCTGTGAAATGTTAGAGTTATGTAATTAAAGACACCGTTTGAGGTAAGCATAACTTATGGAAATAATAGGGTTATGTAATTAAAGACACCTAGTGGTAAGCATAACCGGTGGAAATCCTAGAGGGGATACAAGCCAAAGGGGAGAACTTGTATCATACTATATGGGACCCGTATCAGTCAGTAACTGTTAATAAGTATCAAACGACTACTCGAACTAGGTCGGAGTTGGGGCACGCTTACTGGACTGATTGTAAGAGATCTAAACGTGCAGGATGGTGTGGGTGGCACAAACCGACTGGGGACATGTACGTGCATGGGCCGGGTAGAGGGGGATAAGACGACCGTGACACCAGTAGATATGGTTGTGCACATCACGAAGGGTTGTCACATTAGGAAAGCGATACCTCCTACTGTGGGGCTGGCACAGGGTATCTACGGAGTAAAGAGTCGATCGATTAGAGTAGTAGTTAGGATACATCAGGACGTATGCCTAAGTCTACCATCTTATAGTTGTTGGGATCATCTCATTCTAGTGATACTAGTATTAGTGCAGAGAATCGTAGAATCTTTAGTGAAGCATATACGCTCTATCATGTTTACGTTGTCATACCTGCCTTATATGTTGTTATCTCTCTCTTATCCACTTTATATGCCTGGCATGATATTTTTACTTATTTACTTGCTAAAAGTAACTGGACTAGCCAAACTTTACGTCAGACCCTTTTTGTTTCCTCTTCTTTCATCCGCTCCTCCCCCCGGCACCCTATCCCAGGTTCTCAGGGTGTGAATACTCAGGCTTAACCATGATTCTGCTTTCATTTTGTTGGAGCTGCTTAGATGTATGGCTCAAGCTCCTATCCTTACTGCCATGGCTATATTTTATTTGGGGAATTTTGCTTCTTTTATGTACTCTGATGTTTTAAAATATAAGACAGTTTCTTTTATGATGTAATGGTTTTTGTGTATTTTAGACATGCGATGTTTTTGAACCACGATGCTTTATGATTAATAAAGTTTTTAATTCAGCTGTCATTTTATATCTCTCTTGTAATATTTCTGTTTCTGTTTACGTATAACGCTTCGCAAAACTTAATGAATTACCTTTGTGAGTGACATCAACGGTGGTGGGGTGTTACACGTCCTACCCCCTATTTATAGCCTCCACCACCTCACTAATGGGCCTCTTCAAATTAGCCTATTATGGCTTCCCAAACCTGAACAACCAACTGAAAATCCTTAAAACATCGATTTCTCCCAAACCGCTGAGCAAAATCTTTAACGTGGCCACTCGACGGAAAGGGAAACATCTTTTCCTTTCCAATGGCACAGGTCTCAACACCTGATTCAATCCGAATCAAAAGTTATCCCTTGTACAAGACTAACAGGGCCAAAACGATCACAAACAAAATTGGTAAAAATTATGGATATGTCTTACATCACTATAAACAACATATTAAAATATGAGAATGATTCAACCATTAGGGAATAATTAAAAACAAATAATTTTTTTTACGATCCTTCGATACGTAAAATGGAGGCCGTTACATTCTCCCTCCACCCCCCCTCCCTCATCCATAGATATTTCGCCCCCAAAATTTCAATAACCTAAAGCAACCACAACATGGAATTATTACTACTAAACTACATCCACCAGAATGATTTGTCAACTTTGAGTGATGACATCCGCTCGGGATCTCATCCCTCAATCCATCGCATTTTTAGGCATATTCAAGTCCTGCATTGCTACCAAGTTAACGGGATTAACAGTTGTTCCCTTTCCAGAACAACATGGCCTAAGAACCTCACCTCGCTCTTTCGGAAGTGATGCTTCAAAAACTTAGTTCTCAACTGATGCTTCGGTGCATCTTCCAAAACAATTTCTAGATATCCATCACTCTAGGTTGCAAACATAACTGGTGTTCCCCATTCAGATACACTTCTCCAAATGAATCCTTTTCCCAAAAGGTCACAAACTTACACCTCTAACTCTCGTTGTTCCTTAGGCGCCATCCACCTAAGAGGCATAAGGATTGGTCTAGCACCATTGACAAAATTGATCCTAAACTCGATCTCACGATGCGACGACAACCCTTTGACCTTGTCAAAGACATCCTCAAACTCATTAGCGATTAGCACAGATGACAAGTCTTCATATAGAATCCCAAGCGAATATAGATAGCTCATAAAGACCCCGTCTTCAGGCTTACATATAATCAACACTTTTCTCCCTTCCACATCCCCGACCCTCACCTCTAGCTTCCTGCAATTCACTCTTGCCGCATACCTCTTGAGCCAATCCATGCCCAAGATGATCCCAAACCCAGCGAATTTCCACACTAAGCAATCACACACAAAAGAGCAACCATGACTCGACAACACTAAACCACGACACAACATGCATAAAATAGACGAACCCCCAATTGGATACGCCTTCACATTCTGTTTACCCTTGGTTGATTCTGGACAATCCTTCTTATTATGCCCAGGCTTCTCACAGCTGAAGCACTTCTTCACACCTACATCTACCATGGCTGCCACTGGAGTGGGTACCCTTCGCATAAATGCTTCCATCATTGCCTCAAACATGGTTAGGTAGTCTGGTGCACCGCCATTACCTCCTCTAGGAACAGCCCCTCCATAGTAGGATGACTTGAAGCACGTCGACTCATTCTAGATCTGCAAATTAGAATGATTAGCCACTTGTAAGAAAAATGCTAAAAAGGTACAAACGCTACTATATTATATAGTACCATGTAGTATACATCCATCAAATCTACAAATACGTATCTCATACGTTATTACGTCTAAGGACTTTGGCTAAAATCCAGAGCTCTGATACCAAACGTGACGACTGCCCACAACCCTTGCACTAAACAAGAGGAATGATGCGCTGAAAGGCGTGCTAGGAAGCTGTGGACGATCATGAAGGGAAGTAAACCCCAAACGAAACCTGTCGTATTACTCACAGCGCAAGGATGAAATATAATAGAACATATACAACATGTAAGAATAGTGAAGCATATATGAGCAGAAAACTCCAAACTTTTTTTTCTACTAGAAAGTATATCCAAATGCTGGTATTACAACATAAGTCTGTACAAATTTTCCTCACTACAGCACTCAAAGAAGAATAACAAGCAACAAAAACAGAAATACTAGATAGTAATAAAACAGGTACATAAGCCACCAGCTCGCCACCGAACTGCAACATCGTCCTTACCAAGATATCACCTGTCACTAGCCACTTAGTTTGCCCATCCACAATCGAATGAATAACCCAAGGTAATAAGAGGGAAACATAAAACCTTGAGTCAGAAAACAGTCTTAGTGAGCGATAAAATAGCTAACAAACATCATTTATAATGTATATGAGAATAGGCAGATTAACCCTCAATCTACCAATCACATCAGCAGAGAAGAACTCCAAGCCCAGCTCCCCACATTCAACTGTGATAGCCTTTATAACAAACATTTCAACCATATACCCACAGAAACCAGAATGACCATTCATTCCTAACAATCATAAGCAACCAAACAATAGCACTAACAACATCCAAATTATACATCTCACGTGAACCATCCTAATCGAATTCAACATCCCTCATGTTCAAGCCCCAGGGGCCTAAACCAATATCAAACATGCACCCAAGAAACATCTCCTTCGACGTTGGACAATCTATGTCAGACGGTACAAATAAAACAAACAACGTACATGATTGACTCTGGCTATCACCGCCAATCTCGCTTTGAAGCCATCGTTAATCATATGACTGGCAATGTCACCATGCCATCCATCAAGAGCTAATGGTAACCGTAGTTCTAACCTGATTATTGTACGTCCAACGTATATTTGCCTTCCAGAGACAACTAGGCACATCCAATGGGTCTAGTTATTCGACTAGTCCAACTAGCCTTTTAGGTGCTCCTATTATACTCTTGCTTTGAGCCCGTTAGAACTTACAACGATAATCCCCTCATAACTCTAGACGGCAACACTGATGACTATACACAAACTCAGACCCCGCCTCGAGTATCCATTATCCACAAACTCAAGTCCAACTTGAGTCGTCTTCCTGTTCGTTCATCTCCACGAACACAACACTTCGACATTCTCAGTTGAATTCACTTTGAAATTAAAATCATTGCTAAACCGAATATCATCAATATAAAGTTCAATAAAAAACATAGCGTTCTATCCATTTGCTATGAAATAAACTACAACATTCATGCAATCAACCACAGTGTCTACAAATGCTTCTGAAAACCCTCACACATGTGCCTTGAGCCCTGATCGACTCAATTCCCTTTGGGTACACAACCGATCCGAACACACTCTGGTCAAGCTCGCATACATCTGGTCAAGCGCACACACTTCTGGTCTAGCGCACTCACTTCTGGTCAAACGCACACACTTCTGGTCAAGCACCCCTTGGTCAAGCATAACCTGGTCGAGCACACCCTGGTCGAGAACACACCCTCTGGTCAAGTGCACACACTTTTGGTCAAGCGGACACACTTTTGGTCAATTGAAGACACTTCTGGTCAAGTGAAGACACTTCTGGTCAAGTGCACATACTTCTGGTCAAGCGGACTTCTAGTCAAGCACATACACTTCTGGTCAAGCGAACATGCTTCTGGTCAAGCGGACACACTTCTGATCAAGCGGACACACTTTTGAGCGGACACACTTCTGGTCAAGCAGACATACTTCTGGTCAAACTGACACACTTCGGGTCAAGCGGACACACTTCTGGTCAAGCGGACAGCTGTCAAACAGCTGGGACAATGGCATTTTCGTAATTATGACAGGCCTAATCTGAACCTTCTCAAAACTTGGCCAAAACTTCGTCAATCGATTCTAATGACGAAATCAACTCATACAATCCATCCAATACGATTACAATCATGTCATGAAATTGCTAACATCATGGAAATAATAACTATCATGTAAAATTCACCAAAATCATGTGAAATGATCATATGAACTAAAATCATGGATCTAACTTGCATATACATATGGAATGACATAGAAATTACCGATTTTTAGTTGCTAAATTAGATCCTATGGCGATTCATATGAAAATAAACTTACCATGATGTAGATCTAAGGAAAACAACTTGAAAATAATGAAATTAAGACTTCGAACTCTTATACTTGATTAAATCCGTGTGAGAGATGCATATCACTCACCAATTTCCCAAATCAATTAAAAAACACTTAATTCTAGATCCGAACAGCGAAGGATTTGATCAAAACTCTTCAAGTTTGTGAACTTTCCTTTAGAATGGTGTAAATCTAGCTTCAAACGATGTAGATCTTTAATTCTCTAAGCTTTAATGGTGGAAAGGTGAAGAGAATGGAGAAGTGGAAGAAGTCTAGCTCTTCCAAATGAGAGAACGAAGAAAGTAAACTATTCTCCATGCCTCCTACTCGGTATTTATAGCCTCCACCAGCCCACTAATAGGCCTCCTAGAATCAGCCCATTATGGCTTCCCAAACCTGAACAGCCAATTGAAAAACCTTAAGCAGCGATTCCTCCCAAATAGCTGAGCTAAATCTTTAATGTGACCATTCTACGAAAAGGGAAACATCATTTCCTTTCCAATGGCACAAGTATCGACAACTGATTCGATCCGAGTCAAAAGCTATCCTCTGTACAAGACTAGAAGGGGCAAAATGGTCACAAAAAAATTAACAAAAATTAAGGACATGTCTCACATCCCCATAAACAACATATTAAAATATGAGAAAGATTCAACCCTCAGGGAATAATAAAAAAAATTAAAAAATTATTTTACGATCTTTTGATACGTTAAATGCGGGCCGTTACATTAAATTTTCGAAAAATTTCGCCATAACTTCCTTTGCGCAGCTCAATCGGTACAACCTCAAAACACCTCTATAGGCACTCACCAATCAAAAAGAAAATCGAAAAGCCAAGCGGCTTGCTAATTAGGCTAATAAAATCATCAAACCCAATTAATACAATAAACATGTTCTTTTTTTATGAGTATGCTATTTTATTCCCTACATCAGCTTCCATTCAATAACTTGTTCAATATATATACGTCCAATTCCTACGAATTTTCAAATCAATCAACACTATCATTCAATTTACTAATTATTTCTTAATTTGTTCACTTTTAGTTTGGCTCAATCATATTTGAATATATTTTACTTGCCTAGAAACAAGTTGATTTTTTAGTTAGAATTCAAGTTCCATATTCATAACTTAACCAATTCTTTTCTTTTTTAATTATACTTATACTTTTCTTAACTAGTTTGAATAGTTATCACACATTACATCCAACAATTAATTTGTTGATTAACTTTTCAAATGCATCTTTTTAAGTTGTCATAATATATATCCTTTTATATATTCAAAATACATTTTCAAAAACCAAAATCATTTGTATATGAAAATCACCAATGCGTCTCTCATATATAATTCTCTCAACTCATTCTAGGGCATTATTAACTCTATCTCTAATGAGTTACTCATCCTAGGATACTACTCATCATATTTTTAAAGAGTCTTTACTCCATAGAGCCACGACTTATCGCTCAACCAAAGCTCTAATACCACTTGTGATGACCCACAGACCCTTGCCCTTTGAACCGACTATAAACCACACAAGTCCAATCCAAAAAGTAAGCATCCACAAAAAGTCTTATGATGAACTAAATTTCTGATCATCGATAGCCAATACTTAACACATTGTGTTCATGTACCGCAAAACCAAATCTCACAAAGTCAATTCATTGGGGTTTTATTAGAGCACACACACGAAATAGAAACAAAAGACAATAATAGAATCTTACAGTGGAATAGAACAAAATATAATATTCTAATATAACTTTAAGCGAAGACTTTACAATGGAAAACATTTAAATAATCAGGTTGAACATACCATGGAGAGTTATAAACTCTATTCTCACATAATACAACCGCGACATCCAAGTATAGATAGTAGAATACGACATGTCTTCTAACATAGAGCACCGCTTCTCTGGAATCGTCTGGGAACTCGTCGAATCTTGTCTAAACCTGAAATACACTCGAATCTGACTCGTGTGCCAAAACACTCGAATCAAGCTTGGATTCACCAACTTGAGAACTTGGTAACAAACCATACATATCTCAAACACCCAACAAAAGGGTGTCGAAACTTCATTCATGCTATTTGAAAATGAAGCTACAATAAGACTCGCATCCCATTGCACAATGCAAACACACACCATTACGAGTAAATTTTACCTTATGATAACCAATATGCTTGATACACGAAAATA
Organism: Allium sativum; assembly: GCA_030737875.1. Classification (NCBI taxonomy): domain Eukaryota; kingdom Viridiplantae; phylum Streptophyta; class Magnoliopsida; order Asparagales; family Amaryllidaceae; genus Allium; species Allium sativum. Next base: position 128,131,543 of record CM060921.1, on the reverse strand, counting down.
ATTTAATATTATCATTAATGTCCCTCTTTGAAAACCTTTTCAAAATAAATGTATATATCTTAATAGACATAGGTACCCATACATAATGTCTATATACATAGGTTACAACTAAAACCATAAGGGCTCGTATTGGAAGTTGGGTTCCATTAATGACCAAGGCAAAGGATCTTCCTAACCGCGATTTGGGCACACCTCTAGCGGGATATCTCACGATCAATACATGCTCCGTTGGTGGCGGCAAAGCCGGTCCACCTAAACCAGGGGATGTTCAGGTTTCTCCCGAACACAACGTTCCTTGGTCTTTACCGACCATTATCCAAGGCACCTCGTTCCATCATCCACTAAGTAAATTGCCTCGGCTCCATACGACATCATCATTTACTCAACTAGAAGGAAATGTTAGTCCTTGTCTCTGCTGTACTTCATCCTGTTTCAGCTCATCACCTGTTATGAGGCCCCAAATCACGCTTCCACACTAAGCTCTGCTTTTCAACATAAGCTTTGATCATCAATAGCTCATCACTTGGCATTCCATATTTTCAATTCACAACATATAATCGATGTCTATTAATATATAACCCTCTGAGTACATATGTCCCAGAGGAGGGTGCTAAGCTAAGAGGATAAATGCTCCGCCAACAACTAATTTATCATCAATAGAAACCAACTGGTTATGCCATAAAATGCAATGTCATACACACATCCATTCACAAGTTTGTTATGGGTTGTGAACGAAACCAAAGGCACATTATTCCTCGTCCAATGAAGGAGAGAGGACCGTGCCAATCCAGATAGTCTCCAAGTACGCCTTCACCATTGCCACTTATAACCTCGTCTTTGGTGTACAACCCAATCGAGACATAGGAAATTAATCCAAACGATGTGAAGATCCCTGGTCTTTAACAACCATCTTCAAATATCTACAATGCTCATCGCATAATTATTCATAGTGGGTTGAAACCCGGTCTTTCCGAATAACTAGTGCATCTTTAAAATCAATACGGATATTCAAAGATATCATGAGTCTCATTCTTTGGAATATTCTTTTACTCAAATCATTCTTTATGTTGGGAATTACTCCATTTAAATCTTGTCAAAGATTTACATTCTTTATACTCTTGTTTTAATCCTTTCTTGGAAATCCTTTCAATTGATTATAAAATCTCATTTCACAATTTAACCCAAACCAAGGTTACTATGCTTTATCTATTGAATCCCATAGAAAAAGTAATTTCTCAGATCATTAACCCAATCCCATCCTATCGATCCCACGAAGAAAAATTGGCAGTACTCCATTTCTAATTTCCATCGTATTTTGGTAAGTTTGACTACCTTCATTACTGCCATTCTTTCATTTCAAATCTCTACTTGAAGATTTATTAAAACTCTAACTTAATTTTAATCTTCAAAATCTCTTTGGTGATTGCTTAACTTGAATCAGGGATTAAATCTTCCAAACAATCCTTAATGATTATTCGGTCTTATCTTTACGGGAAAACATATTTACCCATTCCCAACCCATTCATTAATAACTGATTAGGGTAGATTACTTTATCTTTTCTTGATCATAACTCTATCCCAAAATCGTACTTACGATTTCTTAATCTTATCATTATGCGAAAGACACGCTTACTCAAATCGAAATCATTTATTAACTATAATTATGGTAGATTACTCTTAAGTTTCCCAGGTTATATCTTTGGCGCAAAATCGCACTTGCAATTTCTTAATCTTATCATTAAGGAAAACTCACTTATCTTTTAAACGATCATTAAACATTGCCCCATTAATGTTTGCTAGTAGAAACTGTTTCATTAAATCTTTGTATTAAAATTTAATAAAGACTACTTTTCAACTTAACTTGGAAAATCATTCCTTTTAAATGGGTTATAGAAGAAATGTTATTTAAAATATCGTTCACGATAAACTCAAAATCATACTTTCATTTTCAATGAAATCTTCATGGAAATCATATCAGCTCACAATCGATATATATTCCCGCATCAGACTAATACTATAAGCGAAATAACGGCAAATCCTTCTAAATTCCATATATAGTAAAAGTCTTCAACCATAGAGACTTATCTTAATTATAACCAAACCGATTCCTAGTCAATTCCAATTTGATTCAAAAAACTTAAGTTTGGTTTCACACTTTTCAAATCGCAAAAATATCTTAAAACCCTCATTTTAATTTTTGGATATGTTTGCAAAACCTTTGGATATCATTGGTTAACTAGAAACCTTTTAATCTCAAACCGTTGCAAATAACGTTGTAAAAACAGCTCATTTTCAGAAAATTGCTTTTTAACTTCTCAAACTTGGTATACTCAATCACAATCTCTTTCAAACCATTTATTCTGATTTATTATAATTTATCAATTTTTTTAATAATTTAAAATTAGCTTATTTCATTAAATTCCAATTTCGTGTCATAAACTTCTAGTGCTGTTTTTTATTCAAATTTGAACTTATTTAAAAATCTGACCATTGGATTATAAAACTTTAATGCGTATTTGAAAGCTCTTTTCATTTCGAACCAAATGTTTTTCATTTCGGGAAAATTCGAGGTCGGATCTCTTGGTAGGTCAATTTAAAGTCAACGGTCGAAATTCGCGAACTACCACTGCGCAACTAGTCCTATTCAGACCAAACTTCAATTTATATTTAAAATCGAATAGAATTACTTCTAAAATAATTTACTAACTATAAAATAATTTTCAGAAACTATATTCCCAATACTTAACTTTAAATTCAAATATTCTATTATTTAAATATTTTAATATTATTTAAAATATTAAAATAATATTATTTTTCAAAATTTATCTTTTGAAATCCAAACTTTCTTGAAATCCATTATAAAAATAAACAATATTATTTGGATAATAAAATCGAGTTAGAACCTTTTCTGAATATCCAAATCGAACTTCACTTTTCAATGTTATTATTCACTTTTAAATTCGAATTTAAAACATGCCTCAATTACTTGAAAATTTGTTCAAATAAACTTCCATCTTTATGAAAACTATTCGTAGTTACTTTAAATACCTTTTCAAATCATTTCAGATTTAAAATTCAAACCTTTAAAATTTTCATTTATTATTTTATTAATAAAATATTCAATTAAATCCCCATTTTGAATAACACTCAATTAATTACCATATAATTAAAGTTATATGAATTTAACACATCATTAACAATCATTGACGATCATTAACAATAATTAACTTCCAATTATCACATAATTACATCATTAACATAAGCTTTAAGGTCGTTACTATTTCAAATCACTTTGATTAAATTATTAACCAACATTAATAATTTATTTGCCTTTAATTTCAAATCCAATCATATTCAATTAATGTCGACACACATCACAACAAGTTGTCAATCAGTGTGACATCAAAATTTATTGATGTTACTATTCATCCATAACATAACAATCACGTTACCAACCAAATTAACCGGTCATTTATTTTCGATTTAACTTCATAATCATTAGGGTGTTCACATTAATTTCCAAACTATCATGTAATTAACTTACTTCCATTAACATGATTGACAATCATTAAACCCAAAGTTACTTAAGAACATAGCAATTTATAAGCATAGTATAATTAACTACACTAATTACAACAATTAATCCAAACGTGAGCACAGCGTGCTCACCATAGCTCATCCACTCCACTAAATTCTAATTATAGGACTCTCTAACTTTGATACAACTCTGAACTTTACTTTAGCAACTAAGTTGTTCCCTTTTCCACTCCAAATGTTTTTCGGATTCAACATGCTAGTTTATATATTTTAACTTGTATTTAAGTGAAGCAAGGACCTTAAGACAATTTTCCACCTAAGGTTAATTAAATTAATCTTTTCTTATTCTTTGTGCCATTTCTTATTTTTTAGTGCTAATAAAAACTATCATTACACTCATGACACATGGTTGAGTGCAGTGTAGGCAATTGTTAGTGGGGTGTCAAGGAGAGGGTAAATTTAGGAAGTGGTAAATAGTAACGATTTGATTTGTTATATGCTCATGTTTAATTAAACGGCCTTCATACGATTTCAACTAGTACAATCAAACATAAATCTAATCGATATGAAATTTGAAATCCTACTATATATCATTGATACAGATCCAATGAGACTATTCTCGTCGAATTCAAAGACCGTTTGTAAAATGGCCTTTTCCTAAGATATTATTAAATTTCAACTAATTTTTCGAAATGCGTTTATATTGCACACGCTCACATACTAACTCCGAATGATATGAAATTTGAAACCTTACCATATCTTAACATTCTGAATCTGATAAAACTAGTTTCGTCATAATTTGAGATTATTTGCAAAATCTTTATTTTTAGGCTTTTAAAGTAATATTAAATTACCGCATTTAGTATATTTACTTTTAAATCAATTTTAAAAGTTTACTAACCTTTTTTTAACTTTAGTAAAATTTAAAACAAAGCTAGAATTCAATTTCCATGGTTTTTCAAGCCTGGATTCAATATTTAACGAAATTTTAAATTCAGCTAGAATTATCCATTTTAAAATCTTTTTAAATATATTCAAATCTGTCTTTTAAATTGACTAAAAATATGGGTCATTACAATGATTCATAGACATCCGATTTAGCCTATTCGTAAACTTTCCAGGTGATTTGCTCCAAAAAAGTTAAACTTCGCACAATCACTTTTTGCTCAAAATATAATTCACGATGAAGTTCTAATTTTTCTTTTGATAATGGTGAATGTCAGTGTAACACCCCACCTCCGTTAAGGTCACTCACAAAGGGAATGCCTTAACTTGGATGGAGCGTTTTAGTAGACAGAACAGAAACTTACAAGGCAGATAAAACAGTACTTGAAAATTTTATAGCTTTATTACAACAGAAACCGAAGCAAGTTTGGTTAAATCTTTTCAAATCACAATATCAGAATTCAAGTACAAAAATATCAGTCTTGTATAAAAGCCTTCAGAATGCATAGTTTTTAAAATCATAATCCCCACAGAAGCTGCCATAAGGAGTCAAGCCGTACTTTAAGCACTTTAAGTACTTCAAGCAGAAGAAATCCGGATTAAGCTAAAGTATTCCCTCCTTGGAAACCTGGAGGGGAAACAGAAGAAAAAGGGGCGAAAACAAGCAAGGTCAGACATAAAGTCTGGCAAGTCCAGTGACTTTCAGCATATGAACATATCATAATAATAATGACATGAAAATAAGCTGGATAAGAAATAACAGTAACAGGAGCAGCAGATATACTTAGGTTAAACAGAAGAAATAGAATAATATTACTTTTCACCTCTCTGCACTAATACTAGTATAACAGGATTAGGTGTCACCCTAATGTCTAAACAGAAACGGGAACAGAATAATTTCCACAGGTGAGAATGCTAGTAATGGGCCTTTACCACCCCAACAGAAGCAGACAGAAACAGAATGCTAATAATGGGCCTTTACCACCCGAACAGAAACAGATTAATCCCTACGGAAATAGAATATAGAATTAGGTGTACACTAGTAAATGGGCCTTTACCACCCGAACAGACGGTACCACGCAGAAACAGACAGGTGTTACCACCCAACAGAAACAGACGGTACCAACAGAAACAGACATAACTAAGTGTACCCTAAAACCCCACCCCAAGCGATCGGCTCCCTAATACATAAATACCCTGTGTCGGCCCCACAGTAGGGTGTATCACTCCCTAAAGTGACAACCAATTGGAACAGACCTATTTACAGATGTCACGACGTCTTACATCCAGAGGCAGATCGGGATCCATGCATGCACATGACCCTGTTGGAAAGCACCATCAACACCCCTCGCCATTATCAGAATGAACCTCTTATAATTAGTTCAGTAAGCGTGCTCGAACCCTACCTACGGTTGGGTCAAAGTATTGATACCCGAAAGGGTTACTGACTAATATGCGTCCCAAACAACAGATGACACAAGTAATTTCCCTCCTAACCTTGTGTCCCCAAACTAACAGATTTCAGATTAACTTGTTTACAAGTTCAGACATACAGAGTTCAGATCAACTAGTTCACAGATCAGACAAGTTTTTAGACTAACGGATCAGATATACGGATTTTACAGATTTACATACTTGTCTAACTTTGTATTTGGGCCTACAGATTCATGAAACGGGTTTATTAATTTCATTAGTCCAGTTGGTTTAACCCTATCCACCCAACATGTTTTAGACATCATATTTATCTCAGATTTTCATTAATTAAATATTAATGCCCAGACCTCTCACATTAGACTGACAGTTTGTGGCTACTGGTTAGGCCGATTGGTTCCGGGCAGGTTTCTGCCACAAACTGAGTCTAACCTCGGGTTTCAAGCACATTATGACTAACTTCTCACATTAGAACCTATTGTTTGCAGCCACTGGATGTGCCGGGCGGTTCCGGGCAGGATTACGCCGCAAACTCATTCTAACCTCGAGTTAGCCATGTTTATCTTTATGGCCAATTAATTAATAATTTACCATTTATGCCCGTGCCTAATATACATGTCAATTATTCATAACTATAGCCAATTCAAATTATGTCAATAACAGACTAAATATATCAACTCAATAGATATAGCAGATAACAGATTTCGCAGATTAGGCGACTTAACGGATTTACCAGATTAAGCAATTTAGCAGATTTAGTATATATCAGATTAGGCATTCTCAGCAGACTTAGCAGATGACAGATTTAGCAGATGAACAGATCTAGCAGATTAGGCAATATAGCAGAACTAGCAAATTAGGAAATATAACAGAACTAGCAGATTAGGCAATATAACAGAACTAGCAGATTAGGTAATATAACAGAACTAGCAGATTAGGCAATATAACAAAACTAGCAGATTAGGCAATATAACAGATTTAATCATTCCTTAAAGTTTCATAAACATATCTTGCCTAATTGTAAATTTGGCCTAAGTTTGCATGCCTAAATAGTTGTCATGATTCACAATATGATCATATACCCCACGTTTGCATTGAATTTACATGGCACAGATTATGGTCATAATTCACCATATTACACATGTCCCAAATTTAGTTAAACTTGCCTAGTTCAAGAGATTCACATATAAATTATACCAAATATAGCCATCGATTTCAATGCATGTCATATATTCAAAAATCTCCCACTTAGGTGTTATTCACATTTAATAGTTATCAAATCTTAATATAGATCTTCACACCTAAGTCATATTCTCTTTTTATCTCAAGTCATGAATTGTTATATAAACAATATGCCCAACAATCTAAAACTTTAAATTATAACAGATCTTAGTTCAAAATATGCGTTATGTCCAATGTCTCAAGTCACATGTTAACATACAATGGTTCCTCTTCTTCCAATTCACAGAATAGATCTAAATCTAGTTTACATCCTATGTCCTTTTAGTCACAGATTAGCTATGTCCAATTATGCCATCGTTCGTTATTTGTCCCAAAGTTTAGCGTTTATGCGTTAATCTCTTATGAGATTTGGCGCAAGGTCGTGGTACCCTGGCTATAGAACAGAAAGAAGAAAGAGATACAGAATAAAATAGATCAGAACAAAACATACACAACCTCAAATTCAGATTTACAATCATGTCACAATTATAATTAAAGTTTATATCGGAAAATAACTGTACTTGCCTTGATTGGATTAAAGAAGAAGAAGAGTTGCAGTTGTTCTCTTTCTAATTTTATTCGGTTTGGAAGAAGATGCTTTAGTCCTAGTTCCAGTTCAGATCTCAGCAGAGTAGCAACGCCATTTTTATTTTAATTAGAACAGAGGCAGAGCATAGGCAGAATGAAATGGTGTAGAGAGAATAAGGCTAGGGGGCTGATTATATAGGTTTAGAGTCATGAATCTGGTCAGAAAATCGGGCCAAAAACATCAGAATGCATCGGTTTCAGGAAGTGTGTTCGGAGGGGGGGGGCGGAGGTCGACCCCCAGGTCGACTACCCAATCGACCTGGTCGGGGGGTCGACTACCCAGTCGACTCCCCAGTCGACCTGGTCAGGGGGGTCGACTACCCAGTCGACCTGGGTCCTAGGCGGGAAATTTCCCGCCCAGCCTGCTTCTGGGTCTGAATTCGAATTTTGAATTCGAATTTCGAGCTGTTTTCGATTCTGAAAATTCCGGAAACTTCGGAGGGTCATAACTTCGTCATATGGACTCCGTTTTTCGAAAACTCAGACTCATTTTCAAGCAGAATTCCAAGATGAACGCAATGGCGCAACCCGTTTCCCTTGATTCTTATTTTAAAAATTAATTACTCTCTGATTTGTAACTTATATGATCATAGAAAATACGGGGTGTTACAGTCATTAATCTTTTCTTTAGTAGATGGTGAGTCAATCATCGTTTGTTTCGACTTTTTACTCTCCGGTGTATAATCTATATGATAGGAAGACCATTTATAGACTGGTTCATTTTCCAGAGTTGGAGTTGGTAAAGGAGACGAGGAAGGTGATGATTAGGAGGAGTTTGACTAGTTTGAAGCCATGATGGAGCAGATAAAGTTTTGTTATAAAGCATTATTTATGAGAGGGATTGAATAGTTTATTGTAATATAACTTTGTATAAATAGTGAAAAGTAACTAAAATGGAGGGGAAAATTTTGTTGTTCAGAGTTGATTTAAATTCTACAGCAACAATATGTTTTATAAATAGATCGGCATTTGATGGATAGATTTTTAATGTCGAACATAGTATAGGTGCAATACAGGGTGTTTTCCTGATTGAGCAAGAAGTACAAAAAGGCCAAATGGAAAGTACATATGACTAGTATTCAAGCAACCATGGTTCGTGTACCGGTGGATGCGAAAATTAAAAAATTGTTCTTGTAATTTTTTTTTTGAATCATATACATCTTTAAATGATACAAATTCAGGTTCATGCCTTAATTTTATAAATATATTTTCAACTAATGGTTTTATAAAAATGTCTGCTAGTTGATTTTCTGATGAAATGAAATTCAAATTCATTATTTCTTTTTCTACATTATCGCGAAGAAAATGACGATGAATATCTATATGTTTGGTTCATGAGTGAATAACTGGATTTTTAAATAAATTAATTGCACTAGCAATATCACAATAAATAGTTGATTTTGATAAGTTTATTCCAAAATCTTCAAGTGTTTGTTGCATGTATATGACTTGAAAACAAGCCAAAGCTGCAGATATATATTCAGCTTCACATGTTGATAGTGAAACATAATTTTGTTTCTTGCTAAACCCAGAGACTAGTGATTTGCCAATAAAATGTACTTTTTCGATCTATCTGAGATCCTTAAAAATCAGCATCACTGAAGGATACTAATTCGAAAGAACAATCTTTTAGATAGAAAATTCCAAAGTCTTTGGTATTGCTTAGATAATACAATATACGTTTTACTACTCGTAAATGTGGTTTCTTTGGATTGGCTTGAAACCGTGCACATAAAAAAGCACTCATCATTATATCAGGTCGACTTGCGGTTAAATATTAACAATTTATCATACTATGATATAGTTTTTGGTCAAAAAAATTTCATTTTCATCTCTATTAAGATGAATTGTTGTACTCATAGGACTTGCTTTAGCAGAAGTGTTTTCCATTCCAAGTTGTTTAATTAAATTATTACAATATTTTTCTTGATTCATAAAAATTATATTTGGTAATTATTCGATTTGTAGACCAAGAAAATAAGATAATTCACCCATATGGGACATTTCAAATTCCTGAATCTTTATTTTTGAAAATTCCTGACAGATATTTTCGTTAGTGGAACCAAAAATAATATCATCTACATATATTTGGATTATTAATATATTCTTTTTAGAACATTTTATAAAATGTATTTGATCAACCATCCTGATTTCAAATCCTGAACTTATAAAATAGTTCTTAAGACGTTCATATCAAGCACTAGGTGCTTGTTTTAGTCCATATAAAGCCTTTTATAATTTATACATGTGATCAGAAAATTTTCATGAGTAAATAAAATAATGGTTGTTAAACGTATACATTTTCTTTTATATATCCATTTGATAAGCACTTTTTACATCCATTTGGTAGAGTTTAAAATTATGGAAAACAAGCATAGGCTAGTAAGATACTTATTTCTTCTAATCTAGCGACTGAGGCTAATGTTCCTTCGCAGTCTATTCATTCTTCTTCATTATATCCTAGTGCTACTAATCTAGCTTTATTTCTAGTTTATTTCCTAATTCATCGGCTTTGTTTTTATATACCCATTTCGTACCAATGACTGCTTGATCACTCGATCTAGGAACTAATTCCCAAGCTTCATTGCGTTAAAATTCTCTTGCATAGCTATAATCCAGTTGTCATCAGTAGAGGATTCCTTTGTATTTTGTTGGTTCTATATAAGAAATAAAAGCTAAGGACTTATTAGAATTAATTGATTTCTAGTTTGTACATTTCAATTAATTTCTCCAATATTATTTTAAAAGGGATGATCCTGTAGTATTTTTAGTGGAGATCTTATATCATTATTATTGTGAACAATGTTTTCATCTTATCTAGTATTATGAACAATGTTTTCATCTTCTCTACGTTATTTTTTTATCTAGTATTATGGTAACACCCCATGTCCATTAATGTCACTCACAAAGGGAATGCATTAACTTCTATGGAGCATTTAAGTAAGTATAGAACAGAAACTTAACAACAAGACAGATATAAATAGTACTAAAACTTTAAAACCTTATTCATTGCAGCGAATAAACACATAGGTTTGATTACATCATCAAAAACCAAAGTCAAAATACATAATATCCATCTTGACTAAATCAAAGTACATAAATTGAAAGACATAATCCCCAATACAAAATAGCCATAAATAAGAGAGGCTGAACTTTACTTCAGCGATCCAAGCAACTTCTAAAAGCAAAAGATACAGCTGTCCAAAATCAAGTTCCATTGGTGCTATTTCCAACCTGAGCACCTGGGGGGGGGGGGGAAGAAGAAAAGAGGAGGAAACAAAGGGGGTCAGATATAAAGTCTGGCGAGTGAGATATCTTTAACAATATAATCACCAAAATAACTAGGCTAAGGCATAAGTTGGAAATAAGGAAATGACTGTGAACAATTGAGTATGACAGAGTAAACAAGGAAACAAGATGAACAATGATATCGTTAGAGGCGCACCTAAACCACTATAAGATAATTACTATACTGCACCACCACTACTATACTGCACCACCACTAGTCACCCTAAGGTTGATCCCGCATACAGAACTTAATAATGATAATGGTAGCTTCGTGCACCCCTAGTTGCCTTCATAGGTGCCGCCTGCCTCTATCTCCACTAGATGTACCCACTACCCCCAAGCGATCGGCTCCCTAACTCGTAGATACCCGTGCTGGCCCCACAGTGGGGTGTATAACTCCCCGAAGTGGCAACCCTATACAACCAACAATGCATGGCTTATACCTATACGATGCAACAAAGTCCTACGTACCAGCCCGGGTCCACACACGCATATGAACCCGTTGGACTTGCGTTGCCACCGCTAACCCGGTTTTGGCCTCTTATAGTCAAGCCCAGTATGCGTGTCCCGTCCTCGACTTGGGTCGAGCCCACAAAGATACGTATGGGTTACTGGTTGAAACGGGACCCCATTACTTGACACAAGCTATCCACCTAAGCTTGGTCCCCTCTAGTACATCCCACTTAACCCTCTTTTTATTCATGTTCACTTACATGTTTCAATTTTGGTTAAGTGTTTCTAATCGTATTTCAAATGCCACCCAAAGCACCCAATTAATTCCATATGCCACCCAAGGCACCCACTTAACCCCCTCATGTCCCACTACATGCTTATCTGGTTAAGTGTTCTTAATTCATTAAGATCGTAACCTTATAAAGACCTCTCACATTAGACAGGCATTTGTGGCAGCTGGATTTGCCGGGCGGGTCCGGGCAGTCTTACACCACAAACGAGCCTAACCTCGTGTCTTTACAATTGTTACGTATTTAATTTATGCCTAAGACCTCCCACATTAGACTGGCATTTGTGGCAGCTAGATTTGCTGGGCGGGTCCGGGCAGTCTTACACCACAAAAGAGCCTAACCTCGTGTCTTAGACGATTAATTACTCCTAATTAATCATCCCCCAATTTGAATTACTTTCCCTATTCAAATTATCAATTAATTCCAAATTTAACTATGGCCATAATTGACTCAATTATGTCCATCTATTTATGGTATGAAAAATCATACCAATTTTCATCACAAATTTATTTTATGCCATTTAAGGCATTTATGCCAATTAAATCTTTTAATATTATCCCCTTTACCCCATGTCGTACGTTTGTTCGTTTAACGTAAAATATACGTTAGATTCGAATAGTCTAACTCATGGAATAAAGAGAAAACATCACAACATACACATAATTAAAACTAGATCTAATCATAAGGGGTGAACTTGCATGTGTGAATGATGTTCTACATCTAAAACTTGCATAGGCCAAATTTACAACTTGCATAAAACTACATATGTCATAGATCCAAATCTAAAGGTGTAAACTTGTTGAGATAATGGTCACAAACTTGCATAAATCATGTATGTCATAGATCTACATCTAAAGGTGCAAACTTGCATAGGCAATTACCACAAATTTGCATAACATTATTTATACTCCAAACCATTTATATAAACTTGCATATGTGATTTATGCAACATAACGATGATGTAAACTTACATCTAACATGTAAACTATCATGTAGAATTTGGCATATAACTCACACATGTCATAGCCTAACTTTAGATCTAAAATAGATGTCATGAAACATGTAAGGTTACATATAATCTTTACTAACTTGCATATGGTTTATGTCTAAATCAATATCTAAACTTGCATACATACATATGATTTATCATATGAATCAACATAACCAAACTAGCATATGAACAACATGATGATTTGATTATACATAAGCCAATCCTAGAATTACAACATAGATGATAGCATCATAACTTTACAACATAGATGATAACATCACAACATAACATCATAGAATTTACAACATATATGATAACATCATAATTTTAGAACATAATTATAACATGCGGTCAATAATTCACATCATATCCATATAATCCATATCATAACTCAATCCAATTAAATTGCTAATTATTTTATTAAAGAAATCGAACTCACAACTCAAAGAAGGTCTTGAGTTCTGAGTTATGAGTTCTGAAGTTGTATTAGCTTTCCTTCGAAGAAGATTCGTTGTTAAAGTGGGAAAGAATTGAATTAGATTAGCTTTCTTCCTCTCTAATTGGTGGCGGCTATTCTGAGTTGCAAGGTGACAGCATGGAGGCCATGACTCTAATTTTAATTTGATTTTAGGGTTTAAGTCTGTAGGTGTTTCTATAGAGTTTAGGATTAGTTTAAGTCGTCCGATCAACCTAGAATTAATCACAGCCAATCAGAGCAGTTCAGAAATCCTAATGAGTCAGCATCTAGTCACTAAAAAGTCATTAAACAAATCTGCCCGAGGGGGCAGGTCGACCTCCAGGTCGACCCTATGGTCGACCTGGTCAGGGTAGGTCGACCCCCAGGTCGACCCTATGGTCGACCTGGCCCTGGCGGGAATTTTCCCGCCTAGCCTGTCTGACTCTAAATTTTAATTTTCTGAAATCTGTTTTGAATTTTCTGAAACTTCTGATCGCCATAACTTCTTCATATGAAGTCCAATTCATGCAAACTCGAACTCTATCTCAACCAGAATTCCGAGACGAATATAGTGGCGCAACCCGTTTCCCTTAATTCTTACATTTGAGATTAGTTATTCTTAAATTTTTGAACATTAATATTAACAAAAATATGGGGTGTTACATTCTCCCCTCCTTAAAGGATTTTGCCCCCAAAATCTCCAAGTTAAGAAGAATGCATATCCTAACATCCAAACAACCATCTACTCAACCATCTAACACAGGCATCCATTGTCCTTATAAATTCCTAATGTTGTACGAACATATGCAAGAAGTGTGTGTATATGTTCCTTATCTAATGCAAAATCAGGCGGTCTACTGATTCAGTCGACCTCCTTAATGCAAATAATGATAGTGCCCTGTATCCATCATGTATGCGAAAGAATCCTATCGATACATATTATTTCTACATGTGTGCACAACCATTCACCAAAATGCATCATCCACATGATAACACAACCATTATACATCCATTAACCTAAATATGTACACACATTTATATGTAATATGCAATATGAAGTGACTGAGCCGATCTAGTGCCTAAAGTGTGTGTATATGCATCCACGAGCAACCACTAGCAACCACTTACATCCACGTGCATCCATCATACATAACATGTCTCAAACATATGTTTCAACCATAGGACTACCCTATCTAAAGGTCAAAGATACTAGCGAGAGGACATACTAAAGATAAAGCAAGTACAAGCTAAGCAAAAAAGGAGAAATTAAAAGACATCCCTCGAAAAGAAAAGGGTACAAGCAACGCATCTTCTCTTCCGTCTCCCAAGTAGTGTTGCTTTCATCATCTCCCCATTGCACTTTGACTAGCCTGACCTCTCGATTCCTCAACTTCTTAATCTCCGACCCAAGAATGCGCGTAGGAGCTCGTCGAATCGTCGCATCACGCTCTATCTCCACCTCCCTAAGCAAGCTCGGCTCTATCACTTCCGCGGTCTCGTGCAAGCACTTCCTCAAATATGATACATGGAATACATCGTGTACACCACTAAGTCTCTCGGGCAACTCCACTCTATACGCCATCTACCCAATTCTCTCCTTAATAGGAAACGGCCCTACGAACCTTGGTGCTAACTTCCCAACGGACCCAAAGCGAACAACATTCCGTAATGGAGACACTTTGACAAAGATCATGTCCCCAATATCAAACTCAAGATCTGTCCTCCTCTTGTCCGCATAAGATTTCTGCCTATCTTGCGCCCTCTTCATCCTTCTTCGAATCAAATCGATCTTTTCCGAAGTCTCTGTAATCATATCGGGCCCAAGTAAGATCTTATCTGTAGACTCCCACCAACGTGTAGGCGAACGACACGGCTGTCCATAAAGAGCCTCGAACGGTGCTATGCCAATGCTAGACTGAAAGCTATTATTATATGCGAACTCTACCAATGGAAGATGTTCCTCCCATGCACCTCCGAAATCTAAGACACGTAACCTCAATAGGTCCTCTAGAATACGATTCACCCTCTCGGTCTGGCCGTCCATCTGAGGATGATATGCGGTGCTCAAACATAACTGAGTCCCTACCGCCTCTTGCAAGCTCTTCCAAAATTCGCTAGTACAGATAGGATCGCGGTCGCTCACTATGCTAGAAGGAACACCGTGCAAACGAACTATCTCTCGAATGTGTACGGAGGCTAACCATGGAGCAGTCCTCTTACCCATCACGGGAATGAAATGGGCGCTCTTAGTAAGTCTGTCTACCACGACCCAAATCCCCGTATTACCCTTTCTCGATCTCGGTAACCCGTCAACAAAATCCATTGAGATGCTTTCCCACTTCCATTGTGGGACCTCCAATGGGTGTAGTAATCCACCGGGCTTTTTTTGCTCTCCTTTTACTTGTTGGCACACCAAGCATCTTGCGACAAACTCTGCCACATCCCTCTTCATGCCGGCCCAAAAGTAAACCCGTCTCATGTCCATGTACATCTTGTCCCCGCCGGGATGGATGGTCATCTTCGAACGATGTGCATCATCAAGAATGGTCTTCCTCAAATTCTCGTCCCGTGGTACACAAAGTCTACCGTCCCTAGGTAACCAACCCTTATCATCTAGGGTATACCTACGGAGATGGCTCGATGACTCCCCTCTTTTGAGCTTCTCTACTAACTCAACCAACTGCGGGTCATCTTGTTGTGCCTCCCCAATCCGTCCCAAAAGCGTAGGTCTGACCTCTAAGGATGCTAGCAAACTGGGTATAAAGTCAATGGAAGGTCTAAAGTCAAACGTAGAGATGAACTCTAAGCTTCGCCGCTCTACAAACAACGGACTCAAGGACAACCTTTTCCTACTTAAGGCGTCTGCCACCACATTACCCTTGCCAGGGGTATATGCTATCTCAAAATCGTAGGACGCTAAGAATTCCATCCACCTTTGCTGCCTTGAGTTCAAGTCCTTCTGAGAGAACAAGTATTTTAGTGATTTATGGTCAATGAACAATTCGAATTTCTCGCTAAGAAGATAATGACGCCAAGACTTAAGCGCGAAAACAATAGCGGCCAACTCTAGGTCATGTGTAGGGTAATTTCTCTCATGCACTCTCAACTGCCTTCCACCATAGGCTATTACCCTTCCCTCTTGCATTAAGACTGCGCCTAGTCATGTTCCACAAGCATCGGTATAAACAGTAAGTGGCTTACTCCCATCTGGCAATACTAAGACTGGGGCTGTGGTCAAAGTTCTCTCTAAACGTTGGAACGCATCATCACAATCTACGTCCCATGTGAAAACTAGGTTCTTCTTCGTCAAGCGTGTTAATTGGGCTGATATTTTTGCGAAGTCTTTGATAAACTTCCTGTAGTAGCCATCCAACCCTAAGAAACTCCTCACTTCGGTAGCATTTTTAGGGACCTTCCAATCTTAGATGGCCACTACCTTCGCGAGATCCACAACTATCCCTTCTTTGGAAACCATGTGCCCTAAGAATCGCACTTCCTTCCTCCAAAAGTGACATTTAGAAAATTTAGCTTTAAGGCTATGTGCTCGAAGAGTCTCCAACACTTCCCTAAGATGTAGGGCATGCTCTTCCTCGTTCTTAGAAAAGATCAAGATGTCGTCCACAAAGACTACCACGAATTTATTGAGGTACTCCCTAAACACCCTACTCATCAAGTTAACAAAGTATGCGGGGGCGTTGTCAAATCGAAGGGCATCACAAGCCACTCGAAGAAGCCGTCTGGAGTCCTAAAGGCCGTCTTGTCTATGCTATCCTCAACCACTCTCAACTTATGGAAACCCGTGGCTAAGTCCAACTGCGAAAACACTGAGGCGCCAACTAACTAATCGAAGAGATCGTCAATCCTTGGCAGTGGGTGCCTATTCTTCTTAGTAAGCTTATTAAGTTCTCTATAGTCCACACAAAGTCTAAGGGACCCATCTGCCTTCGTGGAAAATACTACTGGAGCACCCCACTCCGATATACTACTTCTGATGAACCCCTTCTCAAGCAATTCTTTCACTTGCTTACTGAGTTATCTTCTCCCTCTTGGAGCCATGCGGCGCACTGGCAATGCAACTGGCTTTGCATTATCTACTAGATATATTCGAAAGTCTATCTCACGTTTTGGGGGTAAACCCCTCACCTCATCGAAGACATCAACATATTCACGGACTATACGAACAGAATGTAAGTCATCATCAGATGCGTCAAGGGATTCTAGGTAGCTAAGAATTACTGGACCTCTAGGGTCACAAGAAATATCAAGGGTCTTTCCACAACGAGTCAACAATCTAACAACCCTTCTTTCACAATCTAGGATGGCCCCATATCTAGTTAGCTAATCCACACCTAGAATCAAGCCGTAGCCCATGAAACCAAGAACAAAGGCATTGCACTCAAACTCAACACCCAAGATAAACACTCTCAAATCCCGATAGATCATAGAAAGATGATCCGAACCACCAATAGGATTTGAGACTACTAAGGGATCCATAACTAGACTAGTATCTAGGTGCAGTGTTTCAACTAATGATGTAGAAATAAACGAATGTGATGCGCCAGAATCGAATAAAGTACGGACAGGATGATCAAACAGAAAAATAAACTTTCAACGGAAATTGCTCTACCTCGTTCTTGCAGCGGTGGGACCACGAGAGCCTGAACTTGCCCCCTTACCTGCCCTGGTGCCATAAGAGCCTGCACATGTCCTCCCGAGGTAGACCCTGCCCTCTGCCCTTTCTTTGGGCAGTCCTTAATTAGATGTCCCGCTTCGCCACAGTGGAAACAACCAGTCTTATTTTTCTTCCTACAATCTTTGCTTAGATGGCCGGGTGTCCCACAGTTAAAGCATCTTTTCTTTCCCTTAGCATTGTTTCCTTTACCACTTTTCTTGTTTTGTTGTTGCTGTTGCGGTTTCTTTTGATCCCCTTTTTTCTCGGGTGCCTTACTAGCATTGGTGCCCTTCTCCTCTTCATGCATAAGTGTAACACCCCACCTCCGCTAGTGTCACTCGCAAAGGAATGCACTAGCTTTAGAGGGGCATTATTGGTAAACATGCACAGAAATATCACAAGACAGAACATATAAAATAGCGGAAGTAAAATCGAACTTTCATAAACATGAATACATAAGGTCTAAAGCCTTTTACATCAGAGTACATCAAAACCTGTCTTGCAATAGTAAAGAAGCATAAAGACTTTTTCATAAATTATTCCCCAAATAAAAACAGTAAAGTAGCCATAGCCAGGAAAAGTCCAAGCCATCCATGATGACCTTCAAGCAGAAGAAGTCCGAACTAAACAGCAGTGTTTCCTCCCTGTAACCTGGGGGGGAAACGGAAGAAAAGAGGCGAAACAAAACGGGTCAGTCAAAAAGACTGAGTAAGCCCTATCTACTATTAGTATAAAAACAAGTAAAGTTAACTGACATGAGAAACTGAGATGAACATAAGCATGATAACAAGATAGATAAGCTAAATCAAAATATCAGGATGAACTACTGAACTCAGATAAACTAGGGTGTCGTGATAAACTACGGTGTCAAGATAAAACAAGGTATCACATTGTCAGGTTTCTATCAAGTATAATATCCCAAGATATCTATCGCGTATAACGTCCCATGGCATCTATCCTGTATATCTGCTTTGCACCTACCGTACTAGTACCCCAACTGTATTACGTGTTATCCGTGAATGACCCTTACTCAAAAGTCGTGTAATGGTCCATGTCAACCTAATATGCCGCATATATAGGTTACTCAACTCATATGTTTCTTTCCATGTATAAGTTCAGTCCTTTGCCGTAGGCTGTACGGGCTTTCCCATGTAAACGGTTTATCCTTGAAGTTGTTTTGGACTGCAACCCTTGATCTAGTTGTGTTTCCTTACCATGAACTATCGCGCGTCCACTTAGGATTTATACCACCTAGGACCGCTAGGGATTATGCTACCTAATGAACGTTTCCGTGTCTCGGTTTGGGTTTTGGCCACCTAGGACCACTAGGGATTACGCCACCCGTCAACCGCGCCTTTGATCCCACGTATGTATCGTGAATCGTTTTCCATGTCTAGATGCACATGTTACCCAATGTGCCATCCGAGTTCCGTGCCAGGGCAAATCAAGAAATACGGAACTCGGTCGGGAGCTTTAAATCGTCTGCCGATGCAGATATCAAGGTCTGTTTTTTACCCGTGGCTATGGTCCCACGTGACCCCTCCCTCAACTACTGAAAGGCAATCCAAGAAAAATCATGTATAAGAACCACTCCACGGCCCCACTATAGCCCACTTTCCTACGGGCCAACCTCACCCATGACTCGATAGCAAGCACATGGTCTGTTGGGGGTTCCCTGCCTTTCCGCACGTTCACGATTGACTAAAGATGGTAGGTAGTCGGCGATGCGCTATCCAGGGCAAAAACAAGAATCGTCGACTCCACGCTAATCCATCCCAGTCTTTAGGTTGCTCGCATAGCAACCAAGGCATACTCTTGGTCCTTCTAACGCAGACCTTAACCTCTCATGGGCCTAGTATAATTACCTGGCAGCCCACAGAGGGATCCCAAGAATATCCTCACGTCCCCCGAAGCTTCCACTTCGGCACCCAGTGCGCTGGAGCTTTTATCCAAGTCAGATAACTTGCTCCCCCTCGTATACTAAGTGATGACCTACCGTATCAGGTTACTCATCGTTTTGAGAATTAGTCCTATGTCCTTAGCTAAGAATTATTACTTAGTTACCCTTAACTAAGGTTTACCACTTAGCTTCCTTTCCCGTTATCCTTGATTAACCACGGTTTTCTACCTAGTTCTTCTAGCTAGGGTTTGTCTATTGGGTTAAGTGTTATCATTCAAGTCCATGACTTAACCCGCCCACGAATCACGTCAAAGATTGGCTAAGTATTTAAGTTCAAAACTTAGTCCCACAAGTTGGTTAAGTGTACCCAGAGGCTCATGACTTAACCCTATCAAGTCAAATTGGTCAAGTACTAGCTTACCTTAATCCTATCGGATTATCTTGCTAGATCGATTAAGCATAGATTATCTTAATCTCATCAAATTATCGAGTCGGATTGGTTAAGTATAGGTTGACTTAACCCCATCCTCTAATCGTACTACAATGGTTAAGTATATTCTAAAAAGGTCTTGTGACTTAACCTTATCAGGTCCGCGTATTAGATTGGTTAAGTGTAAGTTACTTAACCCCATCAAATCATCATGTATAATTGGTTAAGTATAAGTTGCTTAACCCCATTAAATTATCACGTTAAGTTGGTTAAGTATTGGTTACTTAACCTCATTGAATTACCGAGTTTAAATTGGTTAAGTGTTTAACTTAACCCCATCGAATTACCGTGTTTAGATTAGTTAAGTGTGGATTACTTAACCCCATCTAATTACCGTGTCGGATTAGTTAGGTGCAAATTACTTAACCCCATCCCCTAATCATCTTGTATGGTTAAGTGTCATTAAGAAAACTTACTTAACCTTGCCAAATTATGATGTTGGATTGATTAAGTGTTGGTTAACTTAATCCCCGTCCACTAGTCGTATAAAAATGGTTAAGCGTAATTAGGCAAATCAAATCACTTAACCTACCCAACCTTGTCATGTTTTGTTAAGTATCATTAGCCTAACCTATTTACTTAACCCATTTACCCATGTCATATTTGGTTAAGAGTCATTAATCAAATTAACTTAACCCTATCATGTGGCATTAATTACTTAATGCACCCCAACCTCTCACATTAGACTTTGTTGTGGTTACTAGTTAAGTCGGTCGGTTCCGGGTAGCTTTACACCACAACTTGGTCTAACCTCGGGTTCAAGCACAACATGACCAACTTCTCACATTGGGTCCTATTGTTTGCAACTACTAGTTAGGCCGGTCGGTTCCGGGTAGTTTTACGTTGCAAACTCAACCCAACCTCGAGTTGGCCACTTTCATGTTTAGTCTAGTGTCATGTTCATAGTCAAGTTTTCAAGCAATTGGGTAGACCTAACTTAATAGGTAAATTCCCAATGGGTAGACCTAACTTAATAGGTAAATTCCCAAGCTTATGTTTTTATGCATACTTACATGTCAACTTCCATGTTATACTTCAAGTCATGTTTTCAAGTATAAACACATGTCATATTTAACGTTACATGTTGTCATGTTTATACCCATTTACCCAAGTCATATTCATGTCATTATGTTTCCCCATAATGTGACCCCAACGCTTTTTAAACTATCATATACGTTCGCAACAACGTGATGGATTAAAAGAAGAGACTTGGCAAAGGAATGACAAAAATGGGTATTAAGCCACAAGTTAATCATGGTGGCAAATGAGGCACAAATGTGTTCATTAGCTTGCATGTTACATTCTTAAGCCTCAAAAACATGCATCAACCCAAACTTGGTACATAAGCGAATCATGGTGACAAAAGACATGGAATGATGGCTAGAAACTCGCATATATCATCATATAAGGATTATGACTTCATATGCAAGTTGACATAATGATTATGAAGATTCTCATGTTGCATAATGCAACATTTCAACATAAAGGTTGTGGCTTTTAGTTCATAAGATCAAGATAATGACTTCATAAACTTGCATAACATGATTGCATGCATCATTCTAATTAATCAAACCCAAACTTTCAACATGAACATTTAACTTCATAGTTAATATCTAAGAGTAGGGAAGGGCTTACATAGCTATGAAGGCACAAATCGAAATGCAAAACAAAGATTGTGATGAAGCCTATGCATGCCATCACCCAAAAACCCAAAGATGAACACTCCAAATCAACAAAAATACCATCTTTATGAACAAAGATCAAAGCTTTTGCCTTGAAATCAACTTGAGAAGCTCTCATACTAACATAGGGACTCTCTAATACTCTCATGATCATGAAACCTCTCATAGAAATGAAGTGGAGGCTAGGATAGTTGAGTGGAGGCCATGAGAGTAGCAATTTTGCCATAGTTTAGTTGCATGAATGAATAATGAGGGTTTAGGGGTAGGTTAGGGGCTTATTTATAGATTAGGCAAGTGTTTTAGGCCATAGGATTAAACCTAGATTCAATCCAAGCCACCAAAGTATGTCTTGGGGAAGAAGTCAAGTGTAGGAACCATCTAGGGCCTTTAGATTAAAGATGAACCATGAGAACCATCCAAATGCAAAATCTGCATTTGAGCGAATCAGCCCACGGGTTGACAGCCAAACACCCTGGATTAACCCCTAGTCGACCCAGCAGGCTCGGGTCGACCTCAAAAATCGGCCGGTTCGGTTATTCCCCTCTCCCAATTCGCTGTTTTGAACATTTTTGCATATTTATTTATTTAATTTTCAATTATATATATATATATATATCAATATATATATATTTCTCTGCGCAACCCATTTCACTTAATTAAGTATCCTTTAATTTGGGAATTTTTCGTGAAACTTCGCGAGGCCATATCTTGGTCAAACGGACTCCGATTTTCGAAAACTCGGACTCTATTTCGCGTATTTTTCCGAGACGAACGCAATGGCATAGCCCGTTTCACCTGATTCAGAATTTAAAATTAAATTCTGCCTTGATTCTCGTCTTAATCATGTTATCGAAATACGGGTTGTTACATTCTCCCCACCTTTTAGGATTTCGTCCCCGAAATCTCCAAGTTAGGAAGAACATATCCTACCGTCCATCATCCATCTACTCAAAACATCATCCACAAGCAACCATTGTCCTTAGATGATTTCTAATGCTGTATGAATATATGCAAGACGTGTGTGTACATGTTCCTTAGCTAATGCTAATGATCAGGCCTGAATAATCTTTCTAATGCAAAAATATGTATAGTGTCATGTATCCAACGTGTATGCAAATAGTCCTAGTCATATAGATACTATATGCGTGCACAATCATTCATTCATATGCAACAACCGCATGATAATACACTCGATTTCATCCATAAACAAGTATAAATACTCGTGCATACGCAATATGAAATGTGACCGAGTCGAGCTAGTATCTAATGTGTATTCGCGCATCCACGAGCAACCACTTGCAACCACTTGCAACCATATCAATCATAACATGTTTCAAATACATGTTTACATCCATAGGGTTCTACCTAGGATTCCCTGAAACAGGGTCGAGAAGATAAACAAGACAAACTCCTTACGGGGTTTGTAACAGAAAATAGGACCGAGAGGATGTCCACAAAAGATAGCCTACAAGTAAGCTCTACCGAAAACAGGGATCAAGAATATACTCCCAAAAAGAGATATCATGCGCGTATCTAGTCTTTGACCATCAAAGTCGTCTTTCCTGAGCTTAATTCCATCGTGCCTTGACCGTCTTTTAACTTCACGATTTCGCAGCTTCTTATTTCCTGTTTCCATAACATGAGCTAGAACTCATTTCTTTGTCGCCTCTCGTTCCACTTGCACTTATCCTTTTCCTAGAATACTTGGCGCAAACATGACTGCGTACTCATGATCTCATGCAAGCTTTCCAAAATTCACTAGTGAATCTCGGACCTCGTACCACAAGGTATTCCACGTAGAAGAACTTTCTCTTGAAAGTAAACAGATGCCAACCAGGTTATCAAGCGCACTTACTTGGGTGATTTCCATAACCCGTGCATAAGTGAAATAAACCATCCGTCTTATTGGCGAACACCACTCGATCGGGCTTCAAATTTCCAATAAAGGCATCAAGGGATTCTAAGTAATTAATCATGACCGAACCCAAAAAGGTTACACGAGACTTCGAGGGTATTACCAAGGCTAGTCAAAGAGTCTAACTACCCTCCTATCAAAACCGAGAGTGGCACCCCTTACTGGATAACCACTTCATCCATAACCGAGGCATGTTATTCTCAAATCCAAAACAAGTCATGAATAAATGGACCGGTTCTCCACAGGACTTGAGACAAAAATGGGATTCTCTATTACGCTAGTACTTAAGGTGTAGAGACTCAACTATCGAAGCAAACTTAAATGATGCGGGGATCAAAACAAAGTCTTGGCAGGATGATAGAAAAGAAGAGCTAAACTTTTAACAAGACCGTTACCCTCCTTCCGAGGTACCCTAGAAATAAGAGCATACTATTACCCTCCCGATGATCTTGTCCTTGTCCCATAATACTTAACTATCCACCCCGTTTTACCATGCCAAAGGTACTCTCTCGTCATGGGTTTCATTGTTCATCTTTCTCCCTCCTTTGAGGACTAAGCCATACCAACCAGTTGTTCATCCTTAAGCTCGTATCCTTTATCCTCTTTCTCACTAGCCTTTCTTATAACGCGGCCACTGGTCTCTCGAGAACCACCTCCATCGCATGGAAAGCACTTTCGTAGATATAAAAGACTAGTCGCAGTTAAAACCACTGTGACTACAGATGGAGGAAAGAAAGGAAAAGAGATTCAATTAAGGAAACAAGGATAGTGCTAATGGCCTTTGGGGAATAGCCTTTTTCTTTTAAAAGAAAATTTTCTTGAAAAATGCTTCTTTATAAACGATTTTCAAATAGTTTTCAGAAGGTCTTTAAAAACTTTTGCCTAGTCTGGTAACCTTCTGCTCTGATACCAAATGTAACACCCCGCCTCCGCTAGTGTCACTCGCAAAGGAATGCACTAGCTTTAGAGGGGCATTATTGGTAAACATGCACAGAAATATCACAAGACAGAACATATAAAATAACGGAAGTAAAATCGAACTTTCATAAACATGAATACATAAGGTCTAAAGCCTTTTACATCAGAGTACATCAAAACCTGTCTTGCAATAGTAAAGAAGCATAAAGACTTTTTCATAAATTATTCCCCAAATAAAAACAGTAAAGTAGCCATAGCCAGGAAAAGTCCAAGCCATCCATGATGACCTTCAAGAAGAAGAAGTCCGAACTAAACAGCAGTGTTTCCTCCCTGTAACCGGGGGGGGGGGGTAACGGAAGAAAAGAGGCGAAACAAAACGGGTCAGTCAAAAAGACTGAGTAAGCCCTATCTACTATTAGTATAAAAACTAGTAAAGTTAACTGACATGAGAAACTGAGATGAACATAAGCATGATAACAAGATAGATAAGCTAAATCAAAATAACAGGATGAACTACTGAACTCAGATAAACTAGGGTGTCGTGATAAACTATGGTGTCAAGATAAAACAAGGTATCACATTGTCAGGTTTCTATCAAGTATAATATCCCAAGATATCTATCGCGTATAACGTCCCATGGCATCTATCCTGTATATCTGCTCTGCACCTAACGTACTAGTACCCCAACTGTATTACGTGTTATCCGTGAATGACCCTTACTCAAAAGTCGTGTAATGGTCCATGTCAACCTAATATGCCGCATATATAGGTTACTCAACTCATATGTTTCTTTCCATGTATAAGTTCAGTCCTTTGCCGTAGGCTGTACGGGCTTTCCCATGTAAACGGTTTATCCTTGAAGTTGTTTTGGACTGCAACCCTTGATCTAGTTGTATTTCCTTACCATGAACTATCGCGCGTCCACTTAGGATTTATGCCACCTAGGACCGCTAGGGATTATGCTACCTAATGAACGTTTCCGTGTCTCGGTTTGGGTTTTGGCCACCTAGGACCACTAGGGATTAAGCCACCCGTCAACCGCGCCCTTGATCCCACGTATGTATCGTGAATCGTTTTCCATGTCTAGATGCACATGTTACCCAATGTGCCATCCGAGTTCCGTGCCAGGGCAAATCAAGAAATACGGAACTCGGTCGGGAGCTTTAAATCGTCTGCCGATGCAGATATCAAGGTCTGTTTTTTACCCGTGGCTATGGTCCCACGTGACCCCTCCCTCAACTACTGAAAGGCAATCCAAGAAAAATCATGTATAAGAACCACTCCACGGCCCCACTATAGCCCACTTTCCTACGGGCCAACCTCACCCATGACTCGATAGCAAGCACATGGTCTGTTGGGGGTTCCCTGCCTTTCCGCACGTACACGATTGACTAAAGATGGTAGGTAGTCGGCGATGCGCTATCCAGGGCAAAAACAAGAATCGTCGACTCCACGCTAATCCATCCCAGTCTTTAGGTTGCTCGCATAGCAACCAAGGCATACTCTTGGTCCTTCTAACGTAGACCTTAACCTCTCATGGGCCTAGTATAATTACCTGGCAGCCCACAGAGGGATCCCAAGAATATCCTCACGTCCCCCGAAGCTTCCACTTCGGCACCCAGTGCGCTGGAGCTTTTATCCAAGTCAGATAACTTGCTCCCCCTCGTATACTAAGTGATGACCTACCGTATCAGGTTAATCATCGTTTTGAGAATTAGTCCTATGTCCTTAGCTAAGAATTATTACTTAGTTACCCTTAACTAAGGTTTACCACTTAGCTTCCTTTCCCGTTATCCTTGATTAACCACGGTTTTCTACCTAGTTCTTCTAGCTAGGGTTTGTCTATTGGGTTAAGTGTTATCATTCAAGTCCATGACTTAACCCGCCCACGAATCACGTCAAAGATTGGCTAATTATTTAAGTTCAAGACTTAGTCCCACAAGTTGGTTAAATGTACCCAGAGGCTCATGACTTAACCCTATCAAGTCAAATTGGTCAAGTACTAGCTTACCTTAATCCTATCGGATTATCTTGCTAGATCGATTAAGCATAGATTATCTTAATCTCATCAAATTATCGAGTCGGATTGGTTAAGTATAGGTTGACTTAACCCTATCCTCTAATCGTACTACAATGGTTAAGTATATTCTAAAAAGGTCTTGTGACTTAACCTTATCAGGTCCGCGTATTAGATTGGTTAAGTGTAAGTTACTTAACCCCATCAAATCATCATGTATAATTGGTTAAGTATAAGTTGCTTAACCCCATTAAATTATCACGTTAAGTTGGTTAAGTATTGGTTACTTAACCTCATTGAATTACCGAGTTTAAATTGGTTAAGTGTTTAACTTAACCCCATCGAATTACCGTGTTTAGATTAGTTAAGTGTGGATTACTTAACCCCATCTAATTACCGTGTCGGATTAGTTAGGTGCAAATTACTTAACCCCATCCCCTAATCATCTTGTATGGTTAAGTGTCATTAAGAAAACTTACTTAACCTTGCCAAATTATCATGTTGGATTGATTAAGTGTTGGTTAACTTAATCCCCGTCCACTAGTCGTATAAAAATGGTTAAGCGTCATTAGGCAAATCAAATCACTTAACCTACCCAACCTTGTCATGTTTTGTTAAGTATCATTAGCCTAACCTATTTACTTAACCCATTTACCCATGTCACATTTGGTTAAGAGTCATTAATCAAATTAACTTAACCCTATCATGTGGCATTAATTACTTAATGCACCCCAACCTCTCACATTAGACTTTGTTGTGGTTACTAGTTAAGCCGGTCGGTTCCGGGTAGCTTTACACCACAACTTGGTCTAACCTCGGGTTCAAGCACAACATGACCAACTTCTCACATTGGGTCCTATTGTTTGCAACTACTAGTTAGGCCGGTCGGTTCCGGGTAGTTTTATGTTGCAAACTCAACCCAACCTCGAGTTGGCCACTTTCATGTTTAGTCTAGTGTCATGTTCATAGTCAAGTTTTCAAGCAATTGGGTAGACCTAACTTAATAGGTAAATTCCCAATGGGTAGACCTAACTTAATAGGTAAATTCCCAAGCTTATGTTTTTTGCATACTTACATGTCAACTTCCATGTTATACTTCAAGTCATGTTTTCAAGTATAAACACATGTCATATTTAACGTTACATGTTGTCATGTTTATACCCATTTACCCAAGTCATATTCATGTCATTATGTTTCCCCATAATGTGACCCCAACGCTTTTTAAACTAGCATATACGTTCGCAACAACGTGATGGATTAAAAGAAGAGACTTGGCAAAGGAATAACAAAAATGGGTATTAAGCCACAAGTTAATCATGGTGGCAAATGAGGCACAAATGTGTTCATTAGCTTGCATGTTACATTCTTAAGCCTCAAAAACATGCATCAACCCAAACTTGGTACATAAGCGAATCATGGTGACAAAAGACATGGAATGATGGCTAGAAACTCGCATATATCATCATATAAGGATTATGACTTCATATGCAAGTTGACATAATGATTATGAAGATTCTCATGTTGCATAATGCAACATTTCAACATAAAGGTTGTGGCTTTTAGTTCATAAGATCAAGATAATGACTTCATAAACTTACATAATATGATAGCATGCATCATTCTAATTAATCAAACCCAAACTTTCAACATGAACATTTAACTTCATAGTTAATATCTAAGAGTAGGGAAGGGCTTACATAGCTATGAAGGCACAAATCGAAATGCAAAACAAAGATTGTGATGAAGCCTATGCATGCCATCACCCAAAAACCCAAAGACGAACACTCCAAATCAACAAAAATACCATCTTTATGAACAAAGATCAAAGCTTTTGCCTTGAAATCAACTTGAGAAGCTCTCATACTAACATAGGGACTCTCTAATACTCTCATGATCATGAAACCTCTCATAGAAATGAAGTGGAGGCTAGGATAGTTGAGTGGAGGCCATGAGAGTAGCAATTTTGCCATAGTTTAGTTGCATGAATGAATAATGAGGGTTTAGGGGTAGGTTAGGGGCTTATTTATAGATTAGGCAAGTGTTTTAGGCCATAGGATTAAACCTAGATTCAATCCAAGCCACCAAAGTATGTCTTGGGGAAGAAGTCAAGTGTAGGAACCATCTAGGGCCTTTAGATTAAAGATGAACCATGAGAACCATCCAAATGCAAAATCTGCATTTGAGCGAATCGGCCCACGGGTTGACAGCCAAACACCCTGGATTAACCCCTAGTCGACCCAGCAAGCTCGGGTCGACCTCAAAAATCGGCCGGTTCGGTTATTCCCCTCTCCCAATTCGCTGTTTTGAACATTTTTGCATATTTATTTATTTAATTTTCAATTATATATATATATATCAATATATATATATTTCTCTGCGCAACCCATTTCACTTAATTAAGTATCCTTTAATTTGGGAATTTTTCGTGAAACTTCGCGAGGCCATATCTTGGTCAAACGGACTCTGATTTTCGAAAACTCGAACTCTATTTCGCGTATTTTTCCGAGACGAACGCAATGGCATAGCCCGTTTCACCTGATTCAGAATTTAAAATTAAATTCTGCCTTGATTCTCGTCTTAATCATGTTATCGAAATACGGGTTGTTACAATAAGCGCCATGTCAATTAATCTCTCAAAGGTAGCCCCCATAGGGATGTGGGTCATAGCTAACCCATGAAGTGGCTCGTTCAAACCCTTAACAAATCTTAGGGCCTTCTTTTCTGGAGTATTCACCAAGTCCAAGCCAAATCTCGCCAACTGATTGAACTTGTTAACGTATTCTTTCACCGATAGATTCCCTTGCTTCAATGCTAGAAACCTTTCCATGTATAAATTCTCTTCAGCCCGTGAGAGAAACTTTGCCTCAAACCTCCGCCTGAAATCTGGCCATGTATCAACTAGACGTTCCCCATTAGTGACCTCCTACCAAAATGAGGCCTCATCCTTCATTTGCCAGGCGGCTAATTGGACCTTTCTTCCATTTTCCACTTCAAAGATTCCAAACAATTCTTCAACCTCCTTTAGCCAATTTCGAGCTTCTACAAATGTCTCCGTCCCGTGAAAAGGTTTTCCACCCATTGCCCTAAAGTCCTTACATATCTTCGCGAAAGTATCGATGCGAGGAGGAGGGGGAGGGGAGGAGGAGGAGGAGCATTTGTTGGATCTGCGGTGGTGGCCCTAGTCTCTAAATACCTCCTAAACCATCCCGATATCGTTATTCCCACGGGTATCTCGGGTATTCCAGACATGCTGAAACGAAAAAGGAAAGATTCAATACAAAAGAACCGTAGGAAAGATATATGGCTCTTGGGGTAATGCTTTCTAAAATAAGCTTTTTCTCTTGAAAATACTTTCCTTAAAACATACTTTTGAAGGTACTTATTTATAAAAGTTGTTTTTTGAAAAACACTTTTTCAAAATTCATATCTGTTCTGGTAACCTTCAGCTCTGATACCACGTATAACACCCCATGTCCATTAATGTCACTCACAAAGGGAATGCATTAACTTCTATGGAGCGTTTAAGTAAGTATAGAACATAAACTTAACAACAAGACAGATATAGACAGTACTAAAACTTTAAAACTTTATTCATTGCAGCTGATAAACACATAGGTTTGATTACATATCAAAAACCAAAGTCAAAGTACATAATATCCATCTTGACTAAATCAAAGTACATAAATTGAAAGACATAATCCCCAATACAAAATAGCCATAAATAAGAGAGGTTGAACTTTACTCAAGCGATCCAAGCAACTTCTAAAAGCAAGAGATACAGCTGTCCAAAATCAAGCTCCACTGGTGCTAGTTCCAACCTGAGCACCTGGGGGGGGGGGGGAAAGGAAGAAAAGAGGAGGAAACAAAGGGGGTCAGACATAAAGTCTGGCGAGTGCGATAACTTTAACAATATAATCACCAAAATAACTAGGCTAAGACATAAGTTGGAAAATAAGGAAATGACTGTGAACAATTGAGTATGACAGAGTAAACAAGGAAATAAGATGAACAACGGTATCGTTAGAGGCGCACCTAAACTACTATAAGATAATTACTATACTGCACCACCACTAGTCACCCTAAGGTTGATCCCGCCTACAGAACTTAATAATGATAACGGTAGTTTCGTGCACCCCTAGTTGCCTTCATAGGTGTCGCCTGCCCCTATCTCCACTAGGTGTACCCACTACCCCCAAGCGATCGGCTCCATAACTCGTAGATACCCGTGCTAGCCCCACAGTGGGGTGTATCACTCCCCAAAGTGGCAACCCGATACAACCAACAATGCACAGCTTATACCTACACGATGCAACAACGTCTTACCTACTAGCCCGGGTCCACACACGCATATGAACCCGTTGGACTTGCGTTGCCACCGCTAACCCGGTTTTGGCCTCTTACAGTCAAGCCCAGTATGCGTGTCCCGTCCTCGACTTGGGTCGAGGCCACAAACATACGTATGGGTTACTGGTTGAAACGGGCCCCCATTACTTGACACAAGCTATCCACCTAAGCTTGGTCCCCTCTAGTACATCCCACTTAACCCTCTTCTTATTCATGTTCACTTACATGTTTCAATTTTGGTTAAGTGTTTCTAATTGTATTTCAAATGCCACCCAAGGCACCCACTTAATTCCACATGCCACCCAAGGCACCCACTTAACCCCCTCATGTCTCACTACATACTTATCTGGTTAAGTGTTTCTTAATTCATTAAGACCGTAACCTTATAAAGACCTCTCACATTAGACTGACATGTGTGGCAGCTGGATTTGTCGGGCGGGTCCGGGAAGTCTTACACCACAAACGAGCGTAACCTCGTGCCTTTACAATTGTTACGTATTTTATTTATGCCTAAGACCTCCCACATTAGACTGGCATTTGTGGCAGCTGGATTTGTCGGGCGGGTCCGGGCAGTCTTACACCACAAAAGAGCCTAACCTCGTGTCTTAGACGATTAATTACTCCTAATTAATCATCCCCCAATTTGAATTACTTTCCCTATTCAAATTATCAATTAATTCCAAATTTAACTATGGCCATAATTGACTCAATTATGTCCATCTATTTATGGTATGAAAAATCATACCAATTTTCATCACAAATTTATTTTATGCCATTTAAGGCATTTATGCCAATTAAATCTTTTAATATTATCCCCTTTACCCCATGTTGTACGTTTGTTCGTTTAACGTAAAATATACGTTAGAT
Source organism: Allium sativum (assembly GCA_030737875.1). Classification (NCBI taxonomy): domain Eukaryota; kingdom Viridiplantae; phylum Streptophyta; class Magnoliopsida; order Asparagales; family Amaryllidaceae; genus Allium; species Allium sativum. The sequence goes on along the minus strand of CM060921.1, from coordinate 128,099,537 downwards.
TCGAATAGTCTAACTCATGGAATAAAGAGAAAACATCGCAACATACACATAATTAAAACTAGATCTAATCATAAGGGGTGAACTTGCATGTGTGAATGATGTTCTACATCAAAAACTTGCATAGGCCAAAGTTACAACTTGCATAAAACTACATTTGTCATAGATCCAAATCTAAAGGTGTAAACTTGTTGAGATAATGGTCACAAACTTGCATAAATCATGTATGTCATAGATCTACATCTAAAGGTGCAAACTTGCATAGGCAATTACCACAAATTTGCATAACATTATTTATACTCCAAACCATTTATATAAACTTGCATATGTGATTTATGCAACATAACGATGATGTAAACTTACATCTAACATGTAAACTATCATGTAGAATTTGGCATATAACTCACACATGTCATAGCCTAACTTTAGATCTAAAATAGATGTCATGAAACATGTAAGGTTACATATAATCTTTACTAACTTGCATATGGTTTACGTCTAAATCAATATCTAAACTTGCATACATACATATGATTTACCATATGAATCAACATAACCAAACTAGCATATGAACAACATGATGATTTGATTATACATAAGTCTATCCTAGAATTACAACATAGATGATAGCATCATAACTTTACAACATAGATGATAACATCACAACATAACATCATAGAATTTACAACATATATGATAACATCACAATTTTACAACATAATTATAACATGCGGTCAATAATTCACATCATATCCATATAATCCACATCATAACTCAATCCAATTAAATTGCTAATTATTTTATTAAATAAATCGAACTCACAACTCAAAGAAGGTATTGAGTTCTGAATTATGAGTTCTGAAGTTGTATTAGCTTTCCTTCGAAGAAGATTCGTTGTTAAAGTTGAAAAGAATTGAATTAGATTAGCTTTCTTCCTCTCTAATTGGTGGCAACTATTCTGAGTTGCAAGGTGACGGCATGGAGGCCATGACTCTAATTTTAATTTGATTTTAGGGTTTGAGTCTATAGGTGTTTTTATAGAGTTTAGGATTAGTTTAAGTCGTCCGATCAACCCAGAATTAATCCTAGCCAATCAGACCAGTTCAGAAACCCTAATGAGTCAACATCTAGTCATTAACAGGTCATTAAACAAATCTTCCCGGGGGGCAGGTCGACCCCCAGGTCGACCCTATGGTCGACCTGGTCAGGGTAGGTCGACCCTATGGTCGACCTGGCCCTGGCGGGAATTTTCCCGTCTAGCCTGTCTGACTCTGAAATTTGAATTTTCTCTGAAATCTGTTTTGAATTTTCTGAAACTTCCGATCGCCCTAACTTCTTCATACGAAGTCCAATTCACGCAAATTCGGACTCTATCTCAACCAGAATTCCAAGACGAACACAATGGCGCAACCCATTTCCCTTAATTCTCACATCTAACATTAGTTATTCTTTAATTTGTGAACATTAATATTAACAGAAATACGGGGTGTCACAATTATGAACAATGTTTTCATCTTCTCTAATGTTATTTTCTCTAGTATTATGAACAATATTTACGTCTTCTATAATGTTATTATTTTCTCTAGTATTATGAACAATGTCTTCATCTTCTCTAATGCCATGAATAATGCTTTCAACTTCTTTAGATTTTGCATGATTTGATTATTTTCATTCTATGACATTTGATTAAAATTTTCATCATATGACGCGTGTTGAGTTTCTACTATTTTATTTGTTCATTTATTAAAATTCAATAAGCTTTTCTTTAGTCCGAATATCTTAAGAAAATTCCTTAATCGTATTTCAAATCAAATTTACCAAGCTGATCTCTTGTGTTTAAAACAAAACATTTGAACCAAAGATTTTAAAATAAGAAATATTTGGTTTTCTACCATTAAAAAGTTCATAAAGGGTATTTTTCATAAGAAGTCAAATAGAAACACGATTAATACATAACAGGTCGTTGCAATTACTTTCACCCAAAAATGTTTTGGTAACTTGCTTCCGTTTAGTAAAGTCCTAGCACATTCTTGTAACATTCTGTTTTTTTTCTACAACTTCATTTTGTTACGGAGTTCTAGGAAACAAAAAATTATGAGAAATTCCTTTCGTTTTACAATATTGATCGAATATTTCATTTTTGAGTTCTCCTCCATGATTGATTCTTATATTCTTTATCTTAAACCCTTTTAAATTTTGAATTCTTTTGACAAATGTTTTAAAATTTTCAAATGTGTCACTTTTATTTTACACAAAAAATGTCCAATATAGAAAAATCATTAATAATTATAAACACATATCTATTATGATATATGGATTGAACTTATGTTGTCATAAATAAATCCGTATGAAGTAATTAAAATGGTTGTAATGTTGAAATGACCTTTTAGATTTAAACGATGATTTTGTTAATTTTCCTAATTGAAAACGTCACAAAGGTTGTTAAATTTGAATTTCTTTTTTGCTAATCCTTTTACTTATTCAAATTTTGAAATTTTAATTATAGTCTTAAAATTTATATGGCAAAATCTTTTGTGTCATAAACAAGGATCGTTTCTTTGGCTATTAAACACATATCTGGATTATGATTTATTTTCATATTTAAAATATATCTATTTATCCCTATTTCGTTCAAAAATAAGATTTTAATTTTGATCGAAAATACTACATTTATTTTTTCAAAATGACTTTTTAAATCTTTATCATACAATTGACTAAAAATAAGTAGGTTATGTTTTAAAATTTTAACTAATGAAACACTAGTAATAAGAGGTAAATTAGATGTACCATAATTGCTCATATCGCCTTTTCGATGATATAACCCTTGGAATTATCTCCAAAAGTGGCATTTCCTCCTTTTGAGTAGATAATATTGGTTAGCATTTTCTTAACTCCTGTCATATATTTTAAGCAACCACTGTCGAGTATCTATTTTTTTTAATTTCTTGAGTGGGGGCTGCAAAAATAACAAATAATGTTAGTACCCACTTTTTAATAAGGCTTCAAGAATTAGGTCTTAGGAAACCAAATCCAAGTGGGTTCAGTGTCCCTTTTATGAACTATGAATAGTCCAATTTTATATATTTACTACTAATCAATTTTTTATTTGTTTTCGGTACCCATATGTTAATAGTTTTAGAAACTATTTTTCTTTTTGCAACTTTGGATGAAATACTAGGTTTAACAATTTTTATGTTTAATTTGTTTTTAAATGGAATGTCAGATTTTTTTTATATCCTAGTCCTTTATTATTAGATGCAGATAGAATCTTTTATAATTCTAGATAAATTTTCTCTTCCTTTATTTAAATTTGAGACATTTTTAGTGATGTCTTCTAACCTGATTTTTAGACTAGAATTGTCTAATTTCGTTGTTTTAATCTTAGTTTTCAACTCTTGATTTTTAGAAGCAAGTGCATTATTCTTTTCTTTTTGAGTTTCAACTTCTTGACTCAGTAACATAAGTCGAGAATGAATGTTAGAAAAAGATTCTTGAAGTTTTCTAAATTCTTCTTCTAATATATTTTTCTCGTCTTTAAGCATATCTCTTTCAAAATCTGCTTTTTTCTGATCTTTATTAGCTTGTTTAAATTTTCTTTTAAAGTTATTTTTAGATTCTAATAATTCTGAATTTATTTTGACATTATATCAAAAATAAAATTACTAACCTCGTTATCTTTATCCATGAAGCATATGTTTGCTTGATCGTTGTCACTATCGTTATCAGTTTCTGAAGAAGAGGAATCTGAATCATCCCATGTTACCAAAAATACCTTCTTCTTAAATTTGTCCTTTTTATTTTTATTATGATATTATTTCTTCGGATCTGGACAATCTTTTTGTAAATACCCTTTCTTGTGACATTTTAAGTACCAGATTACTGATGATGATGGTTTGTTGTGATTGAAGTACTTTTTCCTATTATTCCTATTTCCCTTTTTATATTTCAAAAACTTTAAAAAGTTTCTAGCAATAAATGCTAGACCATCTTCATCTGAATTCTAACCTTCTTTTTTGCATAAAATGCTAGATTCGTTTTGCCCTGAGCATGTACTCTTTTAGCCTACTAATTAACTTCGTAAGACATTAGATTTTCTATTAACTCTTTTGGTTTTCTAATAAAATGACCATTAGCTTCTTCAATAGATAAGACCTTTCTTTCCCAATCTTCCGTGAATGAGTTTAGGATTTTTGATACTACATCAAAATTAGAATATTTTTCTTCCAACCTAATTGTGAATGATAAATATCTTCGAATCTGGATTACATATAATTAATAGGTTCATCTTGCTTCGTTCTAAAATTTTAAAATTTGACATTTAAGCATGGACATCTTGCTTTGCTTTACCTTGTTAGTTCCTTTGTAGGTAACTCTGAGTGTTCGCCATATCTCATATATAGTGATGCACATGCTAATACGGTTGAATTCATTTCTTTCCAAGGTACAATGCAACGTATTTGTGGCTTTATCATTTGCAATGGCATCAAGTTTTTGTGAGTTTAAACATTCAAAATAATTGGTAGTAGGCATGTTATATTCAGTCTATGAAATATGTCATGAATCAAAACAATTGGCTTGCATGTAAATTCTCATACGTGTAGCCCAATAATTATAATTCATGCCAGTGAATAGTGGAGGTTGTGTAGTAGATTGACCTTCCATAAAACTAGTGTTGGTGTTAGTGTTATTTTCCACATTATCAAGATATCAAATAACTGATTTATGGTTATAAGATGTCCTTCTCTAATACCAAATGAAAATACAAATATGATCGCTAATATGGAAATAAGTGTAATAAGCTAAGTGTGGAAGATATGGTAAATGATATAAGGATAGTAAATAAAAAACAAAGACACCAGAGGTTTTTATATTGGTTCGAAGCTCCATCCTACGTCCAGTCCCAAACTCCTTCTAGAATTTCAACTAATCAGCAACCCTCACTTAACCTAGAGGAAGAGGTATTACAACACCTGAGCTGTAGATCAAGGACTTAAGCGGCAGAACAAGATTTCGCCCCAGCAACAGAAGAGGTCTTCACTTGCCTAAGCAGCGAAACATGACTTATACTAATACAAATGTTTGTTTGACAATATTTGTGTTCTTACTAACACATATAAGTCACTATAAAATACACCATTCTTATAATCTTCTCCTTTGAATATGTATATATTTGTAAGTATATAAAGAATTAAAAAGGAAATTGATTTTTAATCACAGGGTATTGAATTAAAGTGCACAAGAGAATATTTTTGAAATATTTCTAGAATTAGATAATAATAGAATCAAGAAAGTTCGTTGAATTGAAACAAGTGATTCAAGGGTTTATTTATAGTGAATAAAAGGTTACAATCATTCGTTAAGTCAGTTTGATCAAAAGGTTTGAACATTACTCTTTGATTAAAGAGTTATATCTCTTTAAAAAATTGTAAGCCTTTGGTTCGGCTGACTGAATTTAGAATTCAGCTGGTTAAAAACAGCTATGATTAAAAATTATTGTGCACGTACACATAAACATGTTATTCAGCCAGCTAAATATTCAAACATAAATAATTTAAGATCTCAACATTCAGTCGGTTGAATTTGTGAATCAGTCGGTTGTTGCACATATATACGTGTTCATGTGTTTCATCCTTGTTATTAAAAACTATATATATATATATATATATATATATATATATATATATATGTATATTATAGGAGAGATTTTAACATTAAATCTAACTAAATATTGTCTCGAATGCATTAATAATATGCCGATCAATACTATCTTCGAATCTTCTTGTATTTGAATTATATTCTTATCTTTTTCTCTTATTATAAACATTAATGTAGGATATTGTCGTAGTTAAAATATAGAATGAGAATGGAGGTTCTAACAGATGAGATGCAATCCAGTTAGACTTTAAAGGAATAAAGTGGGCTGATTTTGTCAAACACTCAATGATCACTCACACAATATTACGACCAGATCTCGAATGAGGTAAGCCGTAGATAAAATTTGTAATGACCGGATTTTCGATCATTTAAAATTGAATAATTAAACTTGTTTTAAATATTATATTGGAAATATTAATAGATTTTAATATTTGATTCATTAATAAAATGACAATTGAATGTTTATATTTATATTTAATTTATAAACGAGCTCGAAACGTCGCGGTAGTTCATAATATTGAGTTTTGAACTTCAATTGAATATACAGAATCTGTTATAAGTCGGAATTCTGGAACAAGAAATGTTAGAATCTATTTGATGATAATTTTCTAATGAAGGAGAAAATTTGAGGTTTTAGCTTATATATTATAAGTTATGACCAAATCAAATTTTCAAATAGTCGTTGTGGGTGTCAAATATAAACGATAACATTTATTTCATGAATTAAAAAGCAATTTTAAGAGAATTTGAATATCGTTTAACTCGGAAACATAAACATTAAGTTATAATTCCATTTTTGTTTGGATTTGAAGCTGTATATTATTTCATTTGGATATGTTCTTTAATAATAATTTATTTTTATTTTAACAGTTTTGGAAATTTATAGTATTATATTGATATTATATAAATGTTAGAAATAGCTATTTTATAAAATGATCTCGAAATTCGACGAAACCAGTTCTATTGTGTCTAGAATATTAAATTATTGTATGATTTCAAATTTTGTCGTGATTGGAGTTGTTTCTTATGGTACAAATTTAAAACAGCGAACACTAATTGTGCGTTAAATAATAAATCAGGATTTGCTTGCATTAGCATTGCTTTCAAAATCCTTAGAAAATCATTGCACGTCGCTTTCAAAATCTCGACCAAATGTCGCAAGATCTAATCCAAATCTTTAGAAGACGGAAATGAGTTTTAGCAAATCTTAGCTACTATATGGTATCAAATCTCTGCACAATCCTATAACATCATTACCATCTCCGATAAAGTATTCGTTGGTACTGAGTCAAAAATCTCAACAAATTTATAAACAAAAATCGTGGCTCGTCCATTTCGAGGTATGATAAAATCTTGCACAACCCATACAAAATTAATGCAAATCGAAAATGGTCTTAGCAAATCTCAGAAAAACCACAAAAAGATATTTCAAAATCTGGCATAGTATTTCAGATAAGATTTGCTATGTTCCAATAGTCAAAAATTTGTAGCTGGCCTACTATACGAAATCTTATCTTAATGTGACCAAAATACATATATATTCGACTTAGTCAAATTTGATTGGCTACGGACGTTACTTTATATATAAAATATATCTTGATCATATAAAAATGTCAGTAACAACTTTTTGAAGGAAGACTGCGCAAATCCTTACAACACTGAATCCCTGATAACTATCTCAGTCTTATCCATGTGCAACAGAACCATGTGCACTTCATTCAAAATTCACGGCTGACTTATCGTATTTATTTTATTTTGCTAATTCACTGATAGCTAGTATAAAAAGGAGAGAGACTTGCCTTTACTCACCTGCATACATATAAAAACATACTGGCTCATTCAATTAAAATAACAGTAATTAAAAACAAACGAAGAAGCCTTCTTCCCTTATTCAAAACTAAACAACCGATCCTTCTTAAATCAATATAAAATCCAAAACTAAATGAAATCATGTGTACCTGGATTTTTTGAGATTGTGAACTCACGCCTTTCTTGTGGGTAACTATAGTTTTGGTCTGGCAATATTGTTGGCGCTCGAAAATTCAGGTAGCGAAGTGGTGTTCGGTTTTTGCAAGCTAGGGGAAGGTCTGAAATCTATTGGGTGGTGTAGAAGTAGACATGGTGGTGAGGAGAGGTGAATGTTGATGAAGGGAGGACGAATGAGGGAGTGATGTTAGAAAGAAGGGGATCGACAGTTTTCTTTTGATGCTCTAGAAGTTTAAAACGTAACAAGTATTGTGCAATGTGGTGGTGTTCTTCATGGAATGATTTGTGCGAGTTAGGAAATAGGGCAGCTCGAAGTTGTTACGGTGCATTGACTAAATGATGGGTTGTCACGGTGCTCTAAGTTGTAGAAAAGAAGCGGTAGAGTTGGGGAAGTAGCGGGCTGTAGATTTTTCTGGGCTTGGGACTCTCGTTCTTTAAAAGAAGAAAAATAAAATATATGAGTTTGTGTGTGTCTGCATGGGGGAAGGGGACTTGCGTAAATATATGTTGTGCAGCAATGGAGGGGGAAGTTACTTCGCTTGGGAAGAAGAAGACTTAGAGGAATGGGATGAGTTTCGAAAATTACAGGGAAGAGGAGTTGTTAGTTTAACGTCGAAGAGGAAAGAGATTAAGTGTGCCTAAATACCATTTAGGAAGGTGATTAGTAGTTAAAAAAGGTTATTGTATTAAGTTAATAACTTAATTAATTATATAAGTGATATTAGTGAGTGTTAAAATTGAAATCATAATTACTTATTCATACATATGCATAACTGAAAGATACCAGAGGCGTTCGAATCATAGTAGAAAAGGCTACACAGTCGAGATGATTGGAATGGAATCACAAGCGATTGGAATTTCATTTGATTTAAAATGCTTGTTCAACGCTACAATCATCAGCTGAAATAAATGGTGAGTTAACTCTTACACTTTCCCTATTATGTGATTAAATTCGTATAATTAGATTTAATAGTTGATAATATATATTGGTTGATTGGATGCCTTGGACGCCTATGGTTGATTGAATGGTTTGACATTAGTTGTATTATTGCCATTTAATATATTGAATTAAAACTATACGTTGTTAGGAAATATTATAATTATTTGTGATGCAGGGAAGAACGGGTTGGAGGAATCCGACCGAATTCCTCAAATATTATGTATGTTGTTTATCTTTATATTGTTCATATATGAGCTGGTTGAACCCCAATGACATTGAAAACCTGTTTGGAAATTGACTTTGAAATAAAAATCAATGTTTTTGTGATTTGAATCGATAAATGGTATTAATTGAGTGATTGGCAGCAAATGACCTAATATCCACCTTTTTGTTAAAACATTAGTTTGTCGTCAGGCAAATTGACGAAGTTGAGTTATAAAATTTATTTTATACGTTATAATGATGACTTAAAAATAAACCGGTAAGTTTTTATAGAAATATTATAAAAGGAATTTGAGCTTAGGCGACTGGTTTAAATTAAATGTTTAATATTCGAATGGAAATCAAGGGGATGGTTTTCAAGAATATAAAGGAAATTACGTATTGGTTTGGTAAGATGTAATAAATGGATTTTACTTGTAAAATCAAGGAAATTATTTTATAATATGATATCACATGGTTTGGATAAAGTATTTGGAAATGGATTGGCGTAATATTCCAAATTGTATTTTATAACAAAGTTGAAGTATATTAGATGGTTATAATGAGCCAAGATTTTTTAAAAAGAAATATTATGGTTTATAAACCATACTTCAAAATAGCAATAAGATTGGATTGATATTATAAGGACGATGGGTTTTTGAATTGCAAACTACTATCTATTCTAAGATAAGAACGTTGTCGATCAAGGTCTGAGAGGTAAATAAAATACCCAAACATTTGTCGATCAAGGAGTTGAAATTAGTTTATTATTTTCATAAAGGAATATTGCAATGATATTGTGAGAATTGAAATACAAATGAAATTGAAACATTTATTGCATAGGAATGGAATACACAAATAATATTACCTGGTTTAAAAATAAACAGTGTATAATTTGACGATATGCCAATATTTCCAAGATAAAGGAAATACAATATGTTATAAGGAAATATAGTGAAGGGAGTTAGTAAATATGTTTATTTTGAAAAGAAGTATTATTGTTTTCAAATGACGAAAACAAAGGAGATTTGTCAAGATAAAAATATAGGATCGATCTTTAAGAAGCAATGGGATAGTTTAATAAATGGTTCTGAAGAATCAAAGTCTGAGCTACCAATACACTTGACGATACTATTAGTGATAGTCAAAACCCCAACTATCAATAAAATATTACTGGACCTTTTGACGTGCTGTTTCGAAGATACCGGGATGAGAATTAGACCCAAAACCACTTCGAACCAACGTTGCGTTTGAAATTAATCTACAAGGATACGTATAAAGATGGAGCACTAAAGGTCGTAAATCTTCATGAGCGAAAGAACTACTTGTTGAATTTCTCTAGCTGATCGCTAGAAATATTTCGACAGTGATTCTGTCGTGATTGAAATGTATAAATAGCAAGGACTTCTCTCTACTGATCCCTTGGGTGATTCCTAGGATGCGGTAAGAGGATACCTTCGGTTCATCCTATTCTTGGATGACTTGTATGGACGAATTTCGGACAGCGTATTTCCTGAAACTCATGTACGTTGATTTGTACAAATATACCAAGTTTGGTGGTGGAGAAATTCTCTTGCTTAACACCCAGAGTATATTTGTGGATGTCAATTAGTGATTTGATGGATCTAACGATGTGGCATTCAAAGTCGATGATGGCTAGGTGTTCTAAAAAGATAATCCTGACCTCAAGCCTCACAAACGAGAAATGACAAAAATCGAGTAGGCAGCATGGCAAGGTGGGTCACCCCCAACTAGGTGTATTGTCCCCAATCTAGAGAAAAATTCTTATTTGTTCTTCTTTCGCTTCTGTATCTCCTAGGAACGGTTATGTTGGTACCAACCGTGGGTGTAACAACCCGGAATTTTGGAACCAATTTAATTTTTTTATTTTAGCAATCTTAATGGAGTTTGAATATTTAGAATAATTTATTTTAAATAATAACGACGAAAAATTTATTTAAATCAAAGTTAGAACAAATATATTTATTTTAATTATAAAAGGAGTTGGAAATAGCACAGTAGTTTGAAAATTTTAATTCGAACTTTGAATGAATGTAAAGGATTCAAAATGAAACGGATTTTAGTGAAACCAAAAATATCTAAATATGATTAAAAATATCTTTCCAACGAATCCGAAAAATCGAAATTTCATAGCGAAAATAAAATGTTATGGCCGGTTGAATATCGTGAATAGTCGTTATGGAATACAGAATAATTTATATCCCATATAAATGGCCATTATACAAATTACCTCTCTTTTCGATGAAACCATTTTTATCGGATCTGGAATGTCAAATTATTACTAAGCTTAATTTTCCATAATTTTTGGAATTAATATGTGAGCGTGGCAAAAGAAAACGTGTTTTGTCAATTTCAGTCAATTTGGATCGACCAGAAAATGGCCATTTTTCAAATGGTCTCTAAATTCGACAAAATTAAATTTGGTAGGACCGTATCGTCAAAATATAGCTAGAAATAATTTTTTTGCAATTTTTTGGAGTCCGTATGTGGCCCTAGTAAATTTAAATGTACGATCAAATTAAATGATTTATATTTTAAATTAAAGAAATGGGGGCTGAAACGATTGATTGGGCTGATGGGACCTGGCCCATTGTGTCCGGAACGGGGGTATTTTCCTAGGGACAACATAAGTTGGGCTGAATTTGGAGCTAATAAGAGATAATGGGCTTTTACTGAAATTTAAAGAATTAAATATTAATAAAATAATATTATAAATAACCCTAGGATTAACAAAACCCTAGGCCATATAATTTTAGCCGCCGCCAGTTTTATTCAATGGCGGATATCATCCAGACCTTCTTCCTCCTCTATCTCATTGTAAACGCAATAATCCAAGAAAATTTCTTTGACAATACTCTAGAGCTTTGTGAGCTCATCAAAATGACCGGCCATGATTAGTTTTAACTAAACAAATTAGGTGCTTTTCGAGTTCGAAGTCGCTATGTTCGAGAGGGATTTCTGGTGTGTACGTGAGTGCGAGTGGGCCAGGGTTGTGGTCGTGGGGGAGGTGCTGACAAGGCGGTCGGAGGGGTAGCCGCTGATCAGGGTCTGGCGAACTCTAGTGGCGCTGTGCAGGGGATAATGGATGACGACGATGAGTTTTATTCTATTCAGGCCACTAACGAAGGATGGAAGAAACGTAGGGTCCTTTGGATCTGAAAACCAACGGCCCTGATATAAACTAGATGGTAATTAGAACTTCCTAGTTAATAAATTATGTAATTAAATCTTTAAATAATCATATCTCGTTCAAACAAAAATGAAATTCGATGATTTCAGCTTTGTTGGAATCGTATGGACAAGATCTACTTAATAGAACAACTTTGGACAAGAACAGAAGTAGTTGGAATTTCTAGTAAAATTAAACGCTGTTTAATTTTATTAAAATCAACCGATCAAGGTGAGATTTCTGAATTTAAAAATAGAATTTGTTTATATTGATTTCGATGTGAACTTCATATATGTGTTGTCAAAAATTTGAATTGATTGTCTGTGCTTACGATTAACATCTAGATTAAATTGTGTATGCCAGAAAATGTTCATGTTTAATAAGAACATGTTTAGACAATAAAATCATATTCTTGTTGTAAATATGGATCGATAAAATTTGTGTAGACAATAAAAATCATATTTTTATTGCATATATGAAAATGAATTGTTCATGTGTGTTAAAATTTGTTTAGGCAACAAAGACCATATTTTTATTGTACATATGAAGATAAAAGGTTCATTTTAAAAAGAAAATGTTTATACAATAAAAATCACCATTTTATTTTATGTATGAATAAACAATATCTTCATTGTTTAAAATTTGATAATGTTAACATTATAAAAATACCATTTTTGTTGTATAAAATGTTAACATTATAAAAATACCATTTTGTTGTGTAAAATGTTAACATTACAAAAATACCATTTTTGTAGTATAAAATGTTAACATTATAAAAATATCACTTTTATTTGTTTTGTTGAGTTAGAATTGCTAAATTATAATTGTCATGTTTAACAAATTATAATTGTCATGTTTAACAAATTAGAATTGTTAAATTATGTTAATGATAAAATTCACATTTTTATCATATATGTAGGAAAGATTAAAAATGTTCATTTGTTTGATATGAAAATATGTTAACGACAAAATTTACATTTTTATCGTATATGTAGAAAGGATTAAAAATGTTCATTTGTTTGAAATGAAGATAAGTTAACAGTAAATATTCATATTATTATTGTATATAAGAAAAGATTAAAAATGATCATTATAGAAATGAAAATATGTTATGAATAAAAACCACATTTTTATTGTATAAATAGAATATGTAAAAATGTTCATTTGATTTGAAATAGAGATATGTTAACAAATAAATATTCACATTTATTTGTCATATTAAAGATTGAAATTTGCCTACAAATAAATATTCACTTTTATTTGTTATGTTAAAGATAGGAATTTGTATGCAAATAAATTATTCTTTTACTTGTCATTAGAATACATAGAAAAACGTGTATAATTAAATTATTCTTTTATTTGTTATTGGAATACTTAGAAAAGATTAACAATAAAAATTTACATTTTTACTGTATGTAAGAAGTAAGGAGAAATGATCATTATTTGAAATAGAAAAGTTCAATATTGAAAATTTACATTTTTATTGAATGTAAAATGAATTATTAAAAGATGTGTCGTTGATAAAATATGTTAACATAAGAAATTACATTTATTGAATGTAAAATGAATCATTAAAAGATGTGTCGTTTGATAAAATATGTTAACATAAGAAATTACATTTATTGAATGTAAAATGATTCATTAAAAGATGTGTCGTTTGATAAAATATGTTAACATAAGAACTTACATTTGTTAATGTAAAATGAATCATTAAAAAGATGTACTGTTTGATAAAATATGTTAACATAAGAAATTACATTTATTGAATGTAAAATGAATCATTAAAAGATGTATCGGTTGATAAAAATATGTTAACATAAGAAATTACATTTATTAATGTAAAAATGTGTGAACAATAAAATATTCTTTTATTGTATACATAGGAATGTAGAAAATGCGTAGACAATAAAATACTCTTTTATTGTAACATGAAATGTGATTGAACCAAATATACTTGGTTATTGATATGGATTGTGATTGATTGATTGTTTGGATTATGCTTGACCAATTTATGAGAAAAATGTGTTTTTACATGTTGCATGGGGTTGGGTAAAAATATCTACGTGCTAATACCTTGTGAAACACTTCACGATTTGACAATAAGGTGTTTAGCGATGTTGTTTATTTCAAAATTTAATAAATAATTTTGAGATGAGTTTTTCTTAAGTAAAAAGAAATGTTATTCCCAATTTTGGACAGGGAATGTTTTATAAAAATTGTTTTATAAAATAGAAAGGATTTCAATGCCTATACCCAATGATTTTGAAATGATTTGTAAGTAAAAATCTATATAGATTTGATTATACTTGTGATTATGTTGTAAAATGATTTTCCCTACTTCGGGATATAAAATGATTTAGCAAGTATGTGGCTGAAGATGCGGGTGACCCAAAATTGACTAACAGTGTGAGGGCGTGCATGTCTTCTCCAATTAGTGGGATGGTGCATTGTTAGTGTAGCCGTTTGGTGCACATATATATCTATATTGGTTCAGTTAGGGTGTGTATTGTCCGGTCCTGAGGGAACATGACCGATATTTGGTTCGCATACTTGTTTGTATACATTGTTACGTTTTGGAATTCATATTTCCAAATGTTTTGTTTTCAAATCCCGAAGTGAAATCTACTTTGATATAAAATCTAAGTATGTATTTCAAATGATTTGAAATAAAAAAAATCGAGAAATAAAGTCCAAAGAAATAATTTCTGTAAAGTGAATTGGATTTTGAAATCTAAGTTTAGGGATTAAGCCTAAATGGGTAGATTAAGGATTTACATGTTTTATGATGCTTTGTAGATCCATAAGTTTATTTATGGTTGTTGTTTATGCACTGGCAATCCATTGGAGTAAACCTGTTCTGCGGTAGCGGTTTGATCAGAGAAATGATAGACTTCTGCTGCATTGAGATTAGCCTTATTATTAATTAGATTAAGTAAGATTTCTCATACCAGTCCCATGACTGACTCGTAGTTCGTTTCACTTTTCAAACTTGGGTGCCCTCTTTTCCACATGGGCAGTCGAGTGGCTTATTTTGCAGATACCTATTTATTAGGCAGGATTCTGGATCGAAGCTTAAAGCTGTAGCCAAAGCAATGGTAGACTTCCGCTGCATTGTGTTATGTTTATTTTAAACTAATCTTTCGCTGTTGTATTTTATTCGATGTACTTTGATATTCTGTACTCTGATGTTGCATTATTATAATGTAATAAAATCCTTTGTTATTTGTTTTGATCTGTTGTATGCCCAAAGTTAGCGTATTCGGATTTTTGAATGGTCTTAGTCGATTTTACGATTGATTAGGTCCGAGCAAAATCCGTTCGTTACAGCTGGTATCAGAACTCTGGTTAGCTCAAATCTTTGGGGTACAACTCATTAGGACTGAACAAAACACTCATCAGAGGTAGGATTAGAAATATCCTATAAAAGAATACTCGTTAGAGATAAGATCAGTAGTATCCTAGAATGAGAAAACTCGTTGGAGATGGGGTTAGTAATGCTCTAGAATGAGTAGGGAGTGACAAGTTTATAATTATCATATTTGTGATTATATATATAATCCGATTTTAGAAAATATGATTTTTGATATATAAAAACTATATATATTTGAAAAGCTAATCAACTAATAAAAATTATTGAAACAAATAAAAAAAATGAAAATCGAATTGGTTAGTAAAACAACTTTCAGCTCCATTCCTTTTCGAGGACGGAAAGCTTTTAAGTGGGGGAGATTGTAACAACCCGGAATTTTGGAACCAATTTAAAATTTTATTTTAGCAATTTTAATGGAGTTTGAATATTTAAAATAATTTATTTTAAATAATAATGACGAAAAATTTATTTAAATTGAAGTTAGAACGAATATATTTATTTTAATTATAAAAGGAGTTAGAAATAGCGCGGTAGTTTGAAAATTTGAATTCGAACTTTGACTGAATGTACAGAATTCAAAATGAAACGGATTTTAGTGAAACCAAAAATATCTAAATCTATTTAAAAATATCTTTCCAACGAATCCGAAAATCGAAATTTCATAGCAGAAATAAAAAGTAATGGCCGGCTGAATATTCAGAATAGTCGCTATGGAATATGGCATAATTTATAGCCTGTATAAATGGCCATTATACAAACGACCTCCGTTTTCAATGAAACATTTTTATCGGATCCGGAATGTCAAATTATTGCTAAGTTTAATTTTCAATAATTTTTGGAATTATTATGTGAGCGTGGCAAAAGAAAACGTATTTTGTCAATTTCTGTCAATTTGGATCGACCAGAAAATAGCCAATTTTCAAACGGTCTCCAAATTCAGCAAAAAGAATTTTGTTAGGACCGTATCATCAAAATATAGCTAGAAATAATTTTTCTATAATTTTTGGAGTTCGTATATGGCCCTAGTAAATTTAAATGTACGATCAAATTATATAATTAAATGATTTATATTTTAAATTAAAGAAAAGGGGGCTAAAACGATTAATTAGGCTGACGGGACCTAGCCCATTGTGTCCGGAAAGAGGGAATTTTCCTAGGGACAACATAGGTTGGGATGAATTTGGAGCTAATAAGAGATAACGGGCTTTTACTGAAATTTAAAGAATTAAATATTAATAAAATAATATTGTAAATAACCCTAGGATTAACAAAACCCTAGGCCATATAATTTTAGCAGCCGCCAGTTTTATTCAGTGGCGGATATCATCCAGACCTTCTTCCTCCTCTATCTCATTATAAATGCAATAATCCAAGAAAATTTCTTCGATAATCCTCTAGAGCTTTGTGAGCGCGTCAAAATGACCGACTATGATTAGTTTTAATTGAACAAATTAGGTGCTTTTCAACTTCGAAGTCGCTGTGTTCGAGCGGGATTTCTAGCGTGTACGTGAGTGCGAATGGGCTAGGGCTGTGGTCGTGGGGAGGTGCTAGCAAGGCGGTCAGAGGGGTAGCCGCTGACCAGGGTATGGTGAACTCTGATGGCGCCACGCATGGGATAATGGATGACGACGATGGGTTTCTTTCTATTCAGGCCAACAACGAAGGATGGAAGAAACACAGGGTCCTTTAGATCTGAAAAGCAACGACCCTGATTTAAACTAGATGGTAATTAGAACTTCCTAGTTAATAAATTATGTAATTAAATCTTTAAATAATCATATCTCGTTCAAATAGAAACGAAATTTGATGATTTCAGCTTTGTTGGAATCGTATGGACAAGATCGACGTAATGGAACAACTTTGGACAAGAACAGAAGAAGCTGGAATTTATAGTAAAATTAAACACTGTTTAATGTTATTAAAATCAACCGATCAAGGTGAGACTTCTGAATTTTAAAATAAAATTTGTTTATATTGATTTCGATGTGAACTTCATATATGTGTTGTCAAAAATTTGAATTGATTGTTTGTGATTACGATTAACATTTGGATTGAATTGTGTATGCCAGAAAATGTTCATGTTTAATAAGAACATGTTTAGACAATAAAATCATATTCTTGTTGTAAATATGGATCGATAAAATTTGTGTAGAGAATAAAAATCATATTTTTATTGCATATATGAAAATGAATAATTGTTCATGTGTGTTAAAAAAAATTTAGACAACAAAGACCATATTTTTATTGTATATATGAAGATAAAAGGTTCATTTTGAAAAGAAAATGCTTAAAATAAAAATCACATTTTTATTTTATGTATGAATAAACAATATATTCATTGTTTAAAATGAGATAATGTTAACATTATAAAAATACCATTTATGTTGTATAAAATGTTAACATTACAAAAATACCATTTTTGTAGTATAAAATGTTAACATTATAAAAATACCATTTTTGTTGTATAAAATGTTAGCATTATAAAAATATCACTTTTGTTTGTTTTGTTGAGTTAGAATTGCCAAATTATAATTGTCATGTTTAACAAATTAGGATTTTTAAATTACAATTGTCATGTTTAACAAATTAGAATTTTTAAATTACAATTGTCATGTTTAACAAATTAGAATTGTTAAATTATAATTCTCATGTTTAACAAATTATAATTGTTAAATTATAATTGTCATGTTTAACAAATTAGAATTGTTAAATTTTGTTAACGATGAAATTCACATTTTTATCGTATATGTAGGAAAGATTAAAAATGTTCATCTGTTTGATATGAAAATATGTTAACAATAAAATTTACATTTTTATTGAGATGACCCAAACTTCACCGTGAAGGAAAGCCTGGATTGACTTTGAGAACACGACAAATCGGAACACAAACAGAAGAACGTTTCGTTGCTTATTACAACAATTTCATCATAATACAAGAATATTATAGAGCATGAATGAATAAAATACAATTGATAAATATCAGAGATTTGCAAGTTACATTGCAGCGGAAAAATTATACAAAACACAACTGAAAGGAATATACGGATATGAGCTTTCCGAATATCATTCCAGCTACAAACCTGGACCCTGTGAATATAAATCTGCAAAACCAAAACTACTAGCTGCCATGTGGAAAATAGGGGCACCCAGAGTTTAGGTTAAAGCAATAAATTCCAGGTCAGTCATGTGACTGGTGTGAGAACTAAAACAGTTATTTAAAACTTTACTTCAAAACCAGATATATCAAGGGACCACGCCGTATAACACGGAACGTGTTTCCTCCCAAGAATGCCAGTGCATATAACAAAACAGCGCAATGCTTTTTTTTGGAAAAATGAAGCTATTATAAGACCCAGGTCCTATCACACAATGCAACGCAAGCAGGGAGATAGGGTTTTCCCTCATAATAGCCAAACATTCTTGGTACGTTAAAACAAAACATTTCATACTATTATAAGTGCATAGTGTATAAAACAACTTCAAATATAAATGTATCAATCTTAGATGGCATGGGTACCATATATCATGTCGCCAATACTAGGCTCTACAATCAAAATCGCAAATGTCACGTATTGGAATTTGGATTTCCGTCTGTCAACAAAGGCAAGGGATCGTCTTTACCGCTTTGAGATGCTTTAGCCCGTGTCTCAGGAACAGAACGCATTGTCCCTTGGATCGTCAGAGCCGGTCCACACAGAGTGGATTAAAATGCCTGAACAATGCGTATCCCCACCCTATGGGGCGTCAACTAGTCATATCCTGACCAAACTATCGGCCCCGGAACGACCGATATAACCAAGGCGCCTCTCTATCCATCATCCACATAAGTAAAATGTCAGGGCGTGCAAAACACTGACACCACTCCTAGCTAGAAGGAAACGCATGTCCTCCCTGAAGTCCTCTCCCGTTTCTGGTCCACACCAGGACGTGAGGCTCGCGAACTAAGCTACACAAAGCAACGCTATATTAAAGTCGTGCTTTGATCATCAACCACAAGACTCTGCTTTCCAACAGAAGCCCTGATCATTTGCATCTCAGCATGCCACACAAGCAATTCACGCTATGCAACCGATGTATATCAATCATGCAGAATGAAATACGATGTCAGACACACATCCATTTACAAGTTCATTCTGGGTTTGAACGAAACCGGAGGCGCCTTATTCCTCCCCCATATGTCAAATACAGGGGAGAGGCCCTCGCATATCCGTCGAACTCCAAGTACGTCTGGACGATCACCACTTATAACCTCATCTTGGGTGTACAGCCCAATCAAGACATCAGTAATCATCCAAACAATGTGAAGACCTCCGGTCTTCAACCACCGCCTTCATCCTCGACACATCGTCGAATAAGTTATTCAGAATGGGATAAACCCGGTCTTTCTGAATAACTCACGTATATAATAAATAAGTGCTATAAAAACACAACAAACGCCTCATTCCAATCCAGAATATTTCTTTATCCAAATATTCATATACTTTGGGAAAGGTTCCCATTAATTTTATCAAAGATAAATTCTTTAAATTTATTCTTTAATCTTCCTTTGGATATCATTTCAATCTAATTAAAGATGCATTAAAACTCGACTTAGTTTTAATCTTCACAAAAATCAATATTAACGATTGTTTAACTTGGGAAATCATATCCCGTCTTTAACTGGGTTAAATAACCAATGTCATTCAAAAGGGTTCACAATAAATCCAAAATCACATTCTATTCCATCAGCCTTTAAACGTAAATTACCAAGTGCACAATTCCCTAAGTATTAACCCCGAAGGGCGAAACCAACATCAGATCAATACCCAGGAAACCATTCAACTTAACTAATCTCCAGTTAGTTTCTGATTGTCTTAACTCAATTGGGTCTAAGAATAGTATTATTAAAGATACCATTCACGACAACCCTAAATCTTATTCCTGTCTTTAACTGGGTTAAAGAACCAATGTCCATTAAAACACGATTCATGATAAACCCAAAATCACATTCCATTCCATCAGCCTTTAACCGTAAATCAGCAAGTGAACAATTCCCTAAGTATTAACCCCGAAGGCCGAAACCAACATCCGATCAATACCCAGGAAACCATTCAACTTAACTAATCTCCAGTTAGTTTCTGATTTTCTTAACTCCATTGGGTCTAAGAACAGTATTATTAAAGATATCATTCACGACAACCCAAAATCACATTCCATTAATAATGGAATCTTCATGAAAACAAATCGATATATATAATCGATTTAAACTTCCATATCCAACCGATAATATAAATGGAATAACGACAAGGCCTTTTAAATTCCATATATATTAACAGTCTTCCTCTACAGAAGCTTACTTCGATTATTACCAAATCGAATTCCATTCAATTCCAATTTAATATGTTAAATTGGAAAACTTTACTTTGGAAATTTTCCTTTAAATCTTAACAAAAGATGTATAAATTCCAAATCCCATTTCACTGTAAATCGGGTTAAAGAACGAATGTCGTTAAAACACAGTTCACGATAAACCCAATTCACATTCCATTTTATTCCAATTATAAAATATAATTGGAAACTCTAACAATCTTAATTAAAAGATTAATTCTCTTCACATGGGTTTCAAGAAAAGTGTTACTGAAGACACCGTTCACGACAAACCCAAAATCTCATTGGATATTAAATACAAGACTCTGAATAGAAAATATATCGGCTTATATTCAATATCAAATTCTACCACTAACAAATATCGTATTGGAAATAATGATATAAATATATCTTTCGAATTTCCAAAAAAAAAATATGTATAATCACGAAATCCAACATCGAAATATTCCGAAGACAATTTTGATTCAAATCCATTCCAATTTATATATTGGAATTTTGGATATTTTTGAAACCATTTCAAATCCAATTTATTTATTTTAAAAATAATTGGATTATCATTCAAGTTCAAAACTAGTTCATTTCGATAAAAATCTATTATTATCCTTTCAAATATGGGATTTTTCATCCTAATTCTTTCCAAATCATTTATTATGATTTTATACAAATTATCGATATTTTTAATAATTTTATCAAGGCCCGTACAGTCGATTTTCATAAACGGTCATCGAACTACACTTATAGCGACCTTATCCAAATTTGATTTGGACATGATTCCAAATCCAACCGTTAGGTATCAAATCTCTAATATTCATTAGAAACTCTTTTCGATACGAACCCAACGGTTCTGGTTTTAGGAGAATTCGACGGTCGGATCTTCCGTAATGTCCATTCGAAGTCAATGGTCGAAATTCGCAAACTACCGCAACGCGACGCGTTCTATCCTGGCCATTATATTATATATATAATATATATAATATATATTCCTTCGATTTACATTTTAGAATGTGTTTTATAAATAGTTTTAAATTCGTTTCAAAAACGATTTCAACTACATATTCAATTTCAAATCAAAATTGAATATTCCATATTATCGATATATAAGTGATAACATTTTCAAAACATTAGATTTTGAAATCAATTCCTTTTCGATATTCATTATAAAAATGAATAAAACTGATATAAATATAGTTCGCGTCAAAAAGGCGTTAATCTAATCAATACGGCTTTATTGTAACGACCCGGATTTTTAAGCGTTGAATTCTGAATATTTAAATTTATTTTAAATATATTATTTGAATTATATATAGGAATTTATATGAAATTTATTAATCAAAACGAAGTTGAACGTATAATTTATAATTAAATTATAAAAGAACTCGAAATAGTCGCGGTAGTTCGTTATTTACGATTTCAAAATAAGTCGGATTTCTTTGAAACAAGAAACGTTCGGATCTAACTGATTATAGTTTTCTAATGGAAGAGAAAATTCGAGTTTTCATATTGTAGATTTTGTTTTATGTCCAAATCAAATTTAGAAATAGTCGCTATGAAGTCGTGTATACGCCATAACGGTTTATTAAATATATTTAAATATCGGTCTTGAATTTGGACAAGCCCTTTGAGACGTAGTGATAATTAATTTTTAGAATTTTACTGTAATTTTTAATTAATTAAATTTGCAACTTTTTATTTGGTGTATTTTGCTGCCTATATCAATATTTTGGGGTTTCATAATATAAGTTAAACTACCGATATTTTTATATTTTTGGGACCGTTTCACATTACTCATCACAACACTAATTTTGTTTTCATTGTTAGCGGTTCGATGAATGGAGCTTCTTTTGTAGCATGGTGCGCAAATCTAATAACAATGAAATTATAGCAAAATTACGATATTTCTACGAATGCGTGTAAATTTGCACTACTATGGATTTTGGTCATTCACTAACAAACTAACAAGTGAGAATATACAATACTTAGACGGGCATCACTTCGTTGAAATTGAACATATATATCCATATAAGAAGTCGAAGAATCGAAATAGTGGCATTCAGAGGAAAAAAAATTATACTACCTTACCACGAAAACCCAGACAGCGTGCTCTCCACGCCTCTCAATTCCGTGTTCCCCAATTCAATGTTCACCGTGCTTACCAAGCTATTAGGAAGTGTGCAAACCAAGCTACCTAAGTCTATATAACAACACAACTATGAAGCCTTTTTTTTCCCGAAATTCTTTCTACCAGTTCTTCTGTTCTTTCAGTAATACACAAAAGAAAAATTCTCCATTTCAAAGTTTAATTAAAAATCAAATATCGAATCAAATCAGTTGCTTCCAAATCCAGTGATTTTATTTTCGAAGGAGCTTCAATCTCGTCTATGTTTTATCTACTTCGATCAAGAGTTTCTGGGTTCAAAGAGCTTCACAGCGTGACCTAGGGTTCACGATTGTAGGAGTTTAAGGTTATTTCGGGTCGATTTATGTTTGGATTTGAGTTTAAAGGATTGTTTAGCATCGTTGGTGAGTTTTTGGGTATATTTTGTGATATTTTGTCCGATCAAAATTCTGTAGTAGTGCCGAGGTTGGTAGTTCGGACCTGGGTAGATGGTGCGAATTCAAAAGGTGTAGTTGATGACCAGCCTGTAGCCGAGGGGATGAAGTCGCGGTTTCAAGACAGTGATGGGAAGGCCGAGTTTAAATCTAAGGTGAGTAGGAGATAGTGGTTGCACGTGGGTCATTGGCAAATGTCAGTAGTTGTTTTCATGGGGAGTGGGCATGCTGTGTTGACTGTAGTGGTAACCAGAGATGAAGAGGACAGGTTGTGGTGAAGTAAAGGGGAGCAACCGTGGTATACAGAGTGTTTGGATTCCTTTCTGGTGGTTGCGTAAGTGTATGTAGGAGAGGTGGTGAAGGGGTAGTATGTACTTGCGTTGGTATAATCCAGAAAAGGGGTACAAGTAAATAGAGTGGTGATTAAAAAGAGATCAAAGTGGCTTAAGGATTTACGGTCAGTTTCGAAATTTATGAAATAAAAAAAAAGAATGGTGGAAGTAATAAGTATCAGAAGACTATGGTGGATTGTGTTTTACTGTAACATGTGGACGTTGAAGTGGGAGTGAACAGTTGTGCTGATGGTATAGTGACGGGGCTTGAAGGATGGTGAGTGAATTATAAGGAGGTGTGATTCAAAACTTTGGGGTACTGAGTGTTCTAGAGGCAAGTAAGGTTGGATAATGATTGAAATGGGATGTAACGGTTGAAGTTTGAAGAAGATGGTTTCTGGTATGTTTGTAATGTGCATGAACAGTTGGGTAGTATGATTCCTTTCTGGGAATGGCGGTTTGAGGTGAGGCTCTCGATGGGGTTTCGACGTCGATAAGGAGCTGCGGTGGTGAAATACTCCAGGCATTTATGTTGTCTGTGATGAAGTCGAGATGAAGTAAGCAGATGGAAGGAATAAATCGTGGCCTTTGGATCAGTATTTTATGGCTTGGGTTATCCTAAATGTTATTGGAGTCTGAACGAGGATAAAAGAAAACGAACAAGCCTGGACAGAATAAAATTGGCCTAGACCATGAGAGATTTTAGATTGGATCAGTTAACCCTCATGATGGTAATTACAAAGAAATGGGGTAATTAGAAATTTAGATAACTTAATTTAAGATAAAACCT
Source organism: Allium sativum (assembly GCA_030737875.1). Lineage (NCBI taxonomy): Eukaryota > Viridiplantae > Streptophyta > Magnoliopsida > Asparagales > Amaryllidaceae > Allium > Allium sativum. The sequence goes on along the minus strand of CM060921.1, from coordinate 128,075,159 downwards.
TGTAACTCGTATGTCTATTTCGTGTGTTACCAGAATTGGACGAAACTGCTCACGATGGAATCGCAATGCAGAAATATACATCGTGGGATTTACGCAGTTGAAATTAGCGCTACTGGGATTTCATGATAAAATCAAACGCTTTTTGATTTTAACGGAAATAAAAGCAGAATCGACAACTGCGAACCAATGTGAGTAAACTCACTAACCCTACCTCATTTATATTTTTTATATAAACGAGTTTTAAATAATTTTATGCCGTGTGATGGTTGTTTGGCTAAATGGTTGATAAATTGGTTGAATTGGTTGATATAGTTATATCATTGATCATTTAATAATTCTGTTCACTATGATATTTCATATTTATGTGAAATTAATGTTGATTAACATCTATGGATGCAGGGAAACATGCTGGAGGAATCCAACTGGATTCCTCAACATTTATATTATTGTTTGTTATTATTTGTGATATATACTGTGATTGACTATGCTGTGTTAAGTTACCCTGGCCTTAGAATTTTGGTTTTTTAAATACCGTAAAATATTCTCGAGTAGAAAATGAAATTTGAGATTTAAAAAGAAGATATATTTTTCAAAAAAAAATTGAAGTGTTATTTCGTGTATAGTTAAAAGGTAGAAACTTGTTGGTTTTAAACGAGTATATAAATTAAGTAAATTAGTTATTGTTGGATAAATTGAAATATAAATTCAAATTTGAATTTATATGAAAAAGTGGAATAGGGTTTTGAAACCAATATTTGGGAATGAGATTAAACTTAGGAATTATTAAGGAAATTTTAAATGAGATTTTAAATGATTGAAAAATAAAGGAAATAAGACTTATATAAATAATTCTGAATAGAAGTTATAAATAAAAAATTGGGTTGAAGATATTTTTATAAGTATGAATCAAATGGTATATAAAGGAAATATATTCACGATTAAATGGAATAATGGCTTAAACCAAGTATTTTGCAAATGAAATATCTATAAAGGTGATTTAGATTTGAAATATGATTTCAAATTAGAATTTGATTGAAAAAGGGAAATGGATGAACGTTTAAAAGGGAAACGACTAGTTTTACTCCAAAAGGGGGAAATATAAAATGAATTATGTTTTTTAAAGTGGAATGGTTATAAGGGAATTTGGTAATGATTTGGGAAGCATGAATTCAAAAGTGAATTTAGAATTTGAATCAACCTGAAATGGTAAATGAATTCTAAAGTTCAGAATATAAATCGAATATAGAGTATTCGAATGAGAGTTATCTATTGGAATTCGATTATATTAAATTTAGGGAAGTAGTTATTTTACTTTCCGTTTGAAACAAATTTAATAACTTAATTATTTATTTATTTAGTTATTAATTTATTTATTTAAATAAATAAATACAAATTGCATTTTTTTAAACCAAATATTTTTATAGCAATTTTAAACGATGCCGTTATAATAAATGTTTTGGTAAATCTAAATAGGAATTTTAACGCTGCCGTTATAATAACTGTTTTAACAGCGATCTTAACGCTATTGTTATAGTAAGTGTTATATAATTCTGAACAGCGATTGTAACGCTGTTGTTAAAAGAAATGTATTATAAATCATATATTGGGAAACAACGATTGTAGCGCTGTTGTTAAATTGAAATGAATTGGTCAACGAGGAATTAAGAAAGGAAATTCGGAAATATTTTCCGATATTCATAATGTATATTTTCTTAATATAAAAAAAAAGAATTCGTGAATATTTAGAAATGTTTTCTAAGCGGAATAATAGATATTTTCTCGAATAAAGGAATTATAATATTGAAAATGTTTTTCAAAGATTCGAGAGGGGAAATCGAGCTTCAAAAGAATACGAAAGATGGGAAATGAGAGTTGTAAATGAAAATATAATAAGGAATTGATTTAAAGGGGCCAATATTGATTGATGATTGATCTATCGAATTTCTACCTGGAAATAAGATCGTTGGTTGTACACTTATTTTTCTTTGATAGTTAAATCACTGACTATCGAAGTTTTTGACCATTTTTCCATCGTCAATACGGAGAGACCGGGATCAGATCCAGTATCTGAAAACCTCTCTGTATGGGCGTTAGCGTTGCGATCAAATATGATGAAGAAAATTGATGACGGAGTTATGCAAAGGCTATCCTGTTTACGGGATAGTGCCTTCGGTTTGTCCAGTCCCGGGCAACGTGAATGGATGAATGTCTGACAGAGTATATCTAACGGATCGCGTAAGTTGATCTCTTCAAACGTACTTACGCTTAGTGGCGGAGGAATTCGTTTCTCTTAGCTTTATACCCGTGGTATTTTTTGGGAAATCAATTTGTGATTTGGCGAATATGATGATGTGGCATTCAAAGTGAATGGTGGCCAGATGTTCAGGAAGATAATTCAAACCTCAAGCCTCACAACCCGGAATTTGACAAAAATCGGGCAGGCAGCATGGCTATGTGGGTCGCTCCCATTAGGATGTATAATCACCTATCTAGAGAAATTCCATTTGCTTCTTTAATCTATCGATGTTGTCCCTTTCGGGAGTCGGTTGTTGATCCCAACCGTTGGTGAAATACATTCGATACATTCAAGCGAAATGAGTGGTCGGTCATGTGTGGGTCGGGTTGCAAGACGTTCTTGTTGCCCAGTGTATTCGCCTCTAGAGATACACTATCGGAAGGTGGTTCCATACCTTGTCATGTTGGAAATCCAATCTCCAATAAGCACCCTGCGGTTTTTGATTTAATATTATATATGGAGCGTGAGATGCAAGTGTTCCGCTAGATTTCTACTTATTTGATTTAGACACTATTGTAATATCATTGGATTTGATGTCCAAAATATTTTTGGTCATCGTAAGGTAAAAACCATCCATGTTTATGTGTGGATCGGTCTTACGATTATCATTTCTTTCGAAAGGATTTTGAAAGTTAAACAAATGATTGGAGTTTACTCACACCAGTCCCATGACTGACCCAGAGTTTATTATGTTTGTTTTCCCTAACTCATGGGTGCCCAAATTTGTACGGGCAGTCAAGTAGTCGGGATTTTCCAGATTCACTTGGAAGAGCTGAGCCCTCCTTACTGCCACCAAAAAATGTGTGTCTCTTGGATCTGTAAATTTTATCTTCAGTGACTAGGGCCACTTTTAAAATAATGCAAACTGAGTAGACTACTTCATGATTTCATTTCATTTCATGAAGATTACAGGTTTGAAGGCGCAGATAACATTAAAATCAGAGTTTGTTACCTAAATTTTAGGGCATGGAAAAAGGACCTTGGGGAAGGTTGTGCGTCGATTTTGATTTAGGACAATAATAACTGGTGAAGAAAATTATAAGGCAGCGTCCGAGTAATTGAATTGGTTTTCAACGGGGTTGCGTTAAATTAAAATGCTTGCGCGTTATTTCTCCACCTCAGCAATCTTGATTATCGGTAATGAAAATAAAATGATAAAGTCTTCACAATCTTGATTACCAACGTAACATAAATAAAATGATCTTCACAATACGAATGTGTAACATGTTTGTCACTATATAATGAAAATGTCTTTGTAACCTCTTTTAACTAAATTATATAAAACAGTGAGTTAAGTTAGTGAATAATTTTATACTGAACAACCATCTATAAAGGAAAAACAGTTCTAAAGAAAAACAGAAAGTACAAGAAAATAACATAAACAAGATATGATGGATAATTAATGTTGTGTAACGTTTTAAATATTACTATAGAGTTAGATCATCAAGAAACCACGTGAACAACATGCTTCAATTCATCTTGCATGCTGCTTTTAGCTATTTTTTACAAAGGAACTTACTCAGATTTGTCATTGTGTTTTTTATAAACCAAACCCAATTGATATGAAAATTACCCTTCAAAACATTGAATAAAGAATTGAAAGTTTGTTCGCATTATTTTCATCTACATAGTCCCTGTTAAGAAGAATTTACGCATAGTTATGAAAGGCGCGCCGTGGCGCACGGCGCGGCGTTTGCGCCATTTTTATTTGTGGCGCGGCGCATATGAAAAGGCGCACTAAATGGCGCACGGCGCATAAATGGCACACGACGCAAAATGATGCGCCTTTTCTTTATTTTATGTTTTTTTTTTTTTTTTTTTTTGCATTTCAAACTGCTATAACTACTACTACAAATACTCTTACCATCACTACAACCACCATCACAACTACTATTACTATTATTATCATAATGATATGAAATATGAAAAAATTTGTTAATATCTTTTTTTTAGTTATATGAAAACATAATTACATCATCATTATTTCCTATACGATTATCATGAGCGAATTAATAACCTTACAATTATGTAATTGGCTGATCTTAACATGCTGATATTTAGAACTGACATATGTTTTATTATCCAACTTAGTTTAGATTTCTTTTAATATTGTCAGAAGTATATAATTTAAAAAGATTATAAAATATTGTCTAGCATTGATGCAAAAGCAAATGAATGAAACTCTGAAGCCGTGAACGAAATATCAAGAGAAGCAATTTTTGAGGAAGGAAAAATATTCTCATAAGATAAGCATTCAAGCAGCTATGAAACATACCCTTGGATTTTATTTTATTTTGCATATACGTAAATATGTCCAATGTCTTTATACGATTTGTCTGTAACATAAAAATATTTCAAGATTTGGTATTTGTTAAATACAATCGAGCATTAAAAAGAATGTATAATATTCGTGACACTGTTGGTCTAGTATTTTGAACGATATTGATGATTGTAATTAATGGTTAACTGAATATATGGCCGATATTGAAGATGAGCTTATGTTCGACGATGAGGATGACCTGACTTGGTGTGTTGCTACTATAGCAGCAAGAGTGGAGAGATTCAGTTTTTTAGCTCGTCTTTGATGTGTGTTATTATTTTTGATTTGAAAACTATTGTGCTTGAAATTTCATGCCTTATGCTTTTTTTTTTGCAAAATACATAAAAAAAATTGTTACGTATATTTTAGCAAAAAAAAAAAAGATTTTTTTTAAATCTTTTGTTAAAATATTAATTATATTAAAAAAATAAACATGCGCAGTAAATTAAAAAGGCGCGTGCCATTTGCCGCACCGTGCGCCAAGACTCCAGAGAGGGTTTGCGCCTTTTTGCGCTGTACACCATTAATAACACTGATTTACACTGCAATTTATGGGCAAAATATATCTTTCGATGTTCCATGTAAATATTTGATTGATATTAAATGGATTCATAGGAATAAGCATATAAGACCAACATAAATCAATTAAATCATTGAGTAATATGTGCATGTGATCTGATAAAAGAAAACATCATAATCAAATAGCTATAATACATCCACGTTATGACCGAAGGCTCCTTTATTATAAATAATTAACAACACACATATAAATATATGTAACAAAACGTCTATTTCTCAATTCAAGATCAAAATAGTTATTGTATAAATTAATACATAATTATATCGTGATAATTACAATGCATGGTTATAATTAATTGGTTCATTAAGAGGGCAATATCTTTCATCTATTAATGCAGAACCAACAAAATATAAGTATATTATTACAACGACCTCTCATCAAAAAATCAGAAATTAGTATAATCAAATGCATGAAATGTAATAAATATCACACCTACTATTAGTTAAATATAAATCTACCATAAATTTTCCCAAAAAAAAGACAATTATTATGTATTGTGGATTTTTTAAAAAAAAAAACTATAGAGCTATAAAAGGGTAAAACTGTATGGATCAAAGTTGGAAGAATCAAAAACTGGTGGATCTAAAATTGAATAAATCATATCACTGAGGAAATTAACCATGTTTGCAAATCTTTGATAACTGAAATACGTAATATTCACTTAAAAATTGCGAATTTCAAAATCAACAGAAGTTTAGGGGGGGTAAAATTATTGGAATTAGAATATAATAACTTACAAATCCATCATTGGAGGAAGACATAGATTAAAACGCCTGAATCCTATCTCTGTAAAACGAATCGAGATAATTCGAATGAAAAATATAGTACAGGCAGTAGTCGCAATAAAAATTGACATCCACGTTCGATGAATAACCACTTCCTCTATGTCAATCTATGGATCTTTTTCTCTTTATTTGTTCGATCTGTGTTTCTTTTGTTTTTTACAATAGGCAAGTAAGACGGGTAGTAGGATTGAGAAGACGGGATTGAGAAGAATAATACACAGTGTGAAATGGAAACGACTGGTAAAAACATCATTATTTTAAAAAAATTGCTAGTGCCACGTGTTGATTGGATAAGTGGGTGGATTCTCCTATCCAGTATAAGTAATATATAGATTGGCCATCAAAAAATCATCTTAAACCATCAAATTTCATCATTCATCAAATTTGCATCATGTCAGATGGAGAACCAATTTTGCATCCGCATTTACTGTTTTACTGCTGAGACATTGTAATACTCCATACACTTACTGTAACTTCAATATACTTACATAAATTGGTTACTGAGGCACAATATGAAATTCAAATGCCAGTTATAGCAAATGTGCTATGACTAAATCCAAAAGTACATGACAGAGACTGAAACAATATTGCATTATTCTAACCTAATTTTGATTAAAGTAGAATAAGTAGATTCGAGATGATATCTATCGATGTTGTCCCTTTCGGGAGACGGTTGCTGATCCCAACCGTTGGTGATATACATTCGATACACTCAAGCGAAATGAGTGGTCGGTCATGTGTGGGTCGGGTTGCAAGATGTTCTTGTTGAACCCAGTGTATTCGCCTCTAGAGATACACTATCGGAAGGTGGTTCCATACCTTGTCATGTTGGAAATCCAATCTCCAATAAGCGCCCTGCGGTTTTTGATTTAATATTATATATGGAGCGTGAGATGCAAGCGTTCCGCTAGATTTCTACTTATTTGATTTAGAGACTATTGTAATATCATTGGATTTGATATCAAAAATATTTTTGGTCATCGTAAGGTAAAAACCATCCGTGTTTATGTGTGGATCGGTCTTACGATTATCAGTTCTTTCGAAAGGATTTTGAAAGTTAAACAAATGATTGGAGTTTACTCACACCAATCCCATGACTGACCCAGAGTTTATTATGTTTGTTTTCCCTAACTCTTGGGTGCCCAAATTTGTATGGGCAGTCAAGTAGTCGGGATTTTCCAGATTCACTTGGAAGAGATGGAAGCATGAGGCTTCACCACTTAGCTATAGACTATCATATTTTCCGCTGTGTATATCTGGAAACAGGCGTTTATAACTGTTCCAGAAATTGTTGATGTACTCTGATAATGGTATGTATATGCAAAACAGATTTATATTTCAAAAGTTTAAGTTATCTAATATATTTTATTTGTTCCGCTGTGAGTTTGTAATCTTTGTTTTCTTCTATTCTAATATTTCTTTCTTTCTATTTCTCATCCTCTAACTTCTTTCTAATAATGATTCGTATTTCTGTGCAATTTGAGTTGGATGTGTGGAGTTATTAGTCGATCCAAAGGGTACGGATTTGCGGGTCGTTTCATTTGGTATCAGAGCTGAAGGTTGAGTAGTAACCTTGGCTCTGTGGCGTGACTCAATAGAGATGGGGTTTGTAATACCTTAGATTGAGTTTGAATATATATACGAGAGAGCGTATTTGTAGTTTTGATATAAAATTGTTTTACATTGTGTTGACTGGTTTGTTGAGTGGTTTGTGAATTCTGGTCGACACAGGATGTACAACCGTGTCGATAGGTGCTTCTAAACTCTCGAACAAAGCAATTCGACATGGTATTGTTTTAAAACGGGTAAATGAAATAATTTTGCCCAAAATAATTATTTTGATATAAAAGAAAAAATTTCTGAAATATTATTATATATGAATGTGTTGATGGTTATTACAATCAAATAGAATTATAAAATATTGAAATAGTTATATATAACCAAATATAACTTATATATGGAAAATATGCATAAATAAAATGAACTGGAATTGAATTCAAACCAAAATTTGGAATTCTAAATCCCGGTTGTTTAGAAATATTTTCTGAAGTATTTTTAAAGTAATCTAACACTACTTTAAGTATTTTTGGATAAGAATGATTTCAAATGGATTTTAAAAGTGATTAAGCACTGAAATCACTTCAGTGGCAAGAAAATAATTCAGATGATGGGTCGCGACATCATCAGTATTCATTTTCTAGTTTCTGAGTGACGGGTTGCTACCATAATAGTTCGTTAATGGAAAATTTGTTGGGGAAAAAACAAGTTATTTTTAAAATTCAAAGGTTTTGGATTTGTAAATGGTTATGGATATATGTATCTATATTATTTCAAGCGAGTTTGAAATAAAACCCAGGAATTTGAATTCTGAAATTAAAATTTAAGTTGTATATGTTGAATAGATTGAAATGGCAAAAATGTATCAAATGAATTGAAATTAACTTAAGTTAAAATTGGATTACAAATAATTCCGAATAAAGTTAAATAAAGAGAAATGTTGGAATTCGAAATATTAATATGATTTCGACCTATGTATAAACAAGTTGAATATATATTGGATGCTGTTGTTTGGAATTAAACTGTGATGGAATTGAACTCAAGCAAGATAAGGGGTTGATTTTTGAAAACAGAACTCAGTTTGGATTAGTGAATGGAAGTGAACTAATCAGAAGTTGATTAGAGATTTAAGAACTGGAAGTTGGGTTGATTTGAAACCAACTGGAAATTGATATATGTATGCTGAGCAGATATTGAATGGAAGCAAATGCAAGAGATAGAAATATGCCCGACAAAAAGGTACATGTTTACAATATCACTTGGGTTTGATGATTTTAGAGCCTATGGGGCAAGCCGCTTGGCTTTTTGATTTTCTTTTGGATTGGAGAAGGCCTAGAAAGGCGAGTTGTGGTTGTACCGGTTGAGCAGTGCAGAGGAGATGCTGCCGAATTTTTTTAGAATTTAAAGTGTTAGAAAATTTTCAGAATTTTTGAACATTTTCGGCACTAAGAATAAATTTATATTTGAATTGAAATTAAATTGGTTCAGTTAAACTAAAGATAATGAGTAATACGAAAGATTTAACCAGATTATAATAGGGTTGTGGTATTTTTCCTACCTTAGCAATTTCGAGGACGAAATTATTTTAAGGGGGAAGTTATGTAACGAACCAGATTTTTAGCCGTTGAATTCTGAATATTTAAATTTATTTTAAATATTTTATTTGAATTATATATAGGAATTTATATGAAATTTATTAATCAAAACGAAGTTGAACGTATAATTTATAATTAAATTATAAACGAACTCGAAATAGTCGCGGTAGTTCGTTATTTACGATTTAAACTTCAACTGAATATACAGGATTCAAAATAAGTCGGATTTCTTTGAAACAAGAAACATTCGGATCTAATTGATTATATTTTTCTAATGGAAGAGAAAATTCGAGTTTTCATAATGTAGATTTTGTTTTATGTCCAAATCAAATTTAGAAATAGTCGCTATGAAGTCGTGTATACACCATAACGGTTTATTAAATATATTTAAATATCGGTCTTGAATTTGGACAAGCCCTTTGAGTCGCAGTGATAATTTAATTTTTAGAATTTTACTATAATTTTTAATTAATTAAATTTGCAACTTTTTATTTGGCGTATTTTGCAGCCTATATCAATATTTTGGGGTTTCATAATATAAGTTAAACTACCGATATTTTTATATTTTTGGGACCGTTGCACATTACTCATCACAACACTAATTTTGTTTTCGTTGTTAGCGGTTCGGTGAATGGAGCTTCTTTTGTAGCATGGTACGCAAATCTAATAACAATGAAATTATAGCAAAATTACGATATTTCTACGAACGTGTGTAAATTTGCACTACTATCGATTTTGGTCATTCACTAACAAACTAACAAGTGAGAATATACAATTCTTAGACGGGGATCACTTCGTTGAAATTGAACATATATATCTATATAAGAAGTCGAAGAATCGAAATAGTGGCATTCAAACGAAAAAAATTATACTACCTTACCACGAAAACTCAGATAGCGTGCTCTCCACGCCTCTCAATTCCGTGTTCCTCAATTCAATGTTCACCGTGCTTACCAAGCTATTAGTAAGTGTGCATACCAAGCTACCTAAGTCTATATAACAACACAGCTATGAAGCCTTTTTTTTCCCGAAATTCTTTCTACCAGTTCTTCTGTTCTTTCAGTAATAAACGAATGAAAAATTCTCCATTTCAAAGTTTAATTAAAAATCAAATATCGAATCAAATCAGTTGCTTCCAGATCCAATGATTTTATTTTCGAAGGAGCTTTAATCTCGTCTATGTTTTATCTACTTCGATCAAGAGTTTCTGGGTTCAAAGAGCTTCACAGTGTGACCTAGGGTTCACGATTGTAGGAGTTTAAGGTTGTTTTGGGTCGATTTATGTTTGGATTTGAGTTTAAAGGATTGTTTAGCATCGTTGGTGAGTTTTTGGGTATATTTTGTGATATTTTGTCTGATCAAAATTCTGTAGTAATGATGAGGATGGTAGTTCGGACCTAGGTAGATGGTGCAAATTCAAAAGTTGTAGTTGATGACCAGCCTGTAGCCGAGGGGACAAAGTCGCGGTTTCAGGACAGTGATGGGAAGGCCGAGTTTAAATCTAAGGTGAGTAGGAGATAGTGGTTGCACGTGGGTCATTGGAAAATGTCAGTAGTTATTTTCATGGGGAGTGGGCATGCTGTGTTGAATGTAGTGGTAACCAGAGATGAAGAGGACAGGCTGTGGTGAAGTAAAGGGGAGCAACCGTGGTATACAGAGTGTTTGGATTCCTTTCTGGTGGTTGCATAAGTGTATGTAGGAGAGGTAATGAAGGGGCAGTATGTACTTGCGTTGGTATAATCCAGAAAAGGGGTACAAGAAAATAGAGTGGTGATTAAAAAGAGATCAAAGTGGCTTAAGGATTTACGTTCAGTTTTGAAATTTATGACATTAAAAAAATGGTGGAAGTAATAAGTATCATATGACTATGGTGGATTGTGTTTTACTGTAACATGTGGATGTTGAAGTAGGAGTGAACAGTTGTGCTGATGGTATCGTGACGGGGCATGAAGGATCGTGAGTGAATTATAAAGAGGTGCGATTCAAAACTTTGTGGTACTGAGTGTTCTAGAGGCACATAAGGTTGGATAATGATTGAAATGGGAGGTAACGGTTGAAGTTAGAAGAAGATGGTTTCTGGTATGTTTTTAATGTGCATGAACAGTTGGGTAGTATGATTCCTTTCTAGGAATGGCGGTTTGAGTTGAGGCTCTCGATGGGGTTCCGATGTCGATAGGGAGGCGCATTGGTGAAATACTCCAGGCGTTTATTTTGTCTGTGATGAAGTCGAGATGAAGTAAGCAGATGGAAGGAATAAATCGTGGCCTTTGGATCAGTATTTTATGGCTTGGGTTATCCTAAATGTTATTGGAGTCTAAACGAGGAGAAAAGAAAATGAACAAGCCTGGACAGAATAAAATTTGCCTAGGCCATGAGAGATTTTAGATTGCATCAGTTAACCCACACGATGGTAATTACAAAGAAATGGGGTAATTAGAAATTTAGATAACTTAATTTAAGATAAAACCTTGTAACGCGTATGTCTATTTCGTGTGTTACCAGAATTGGACGAAACTGCTCACGATGGAATCGCAATGCAGAAATCTACATCGTGGGATTTACGCAGTTGAAATTAGAGCTACTGGGATTTCATGATAAAATCAAACGCTTTTTGATTTTAACGGAAATAAAAGCAGAATCGACAACTGCGAAACAATGTGAGTAAACTCACTAACCCTACTTCGTTTATATTTTTTATATAAATGAGTTTTAAATAATTTTATACCGTGTGATGGTTGTTTGGCTGAATGGTTGATAAATTGGTTGAATTGGTTGATATAGTTATATCATTGATCGTTTAATAATTCTGTTCACCATGATATTTCGTATTTATTTGAAATTAATGTTGATTAACATCTGTGGATGCAGGGAAACAGGTTGGAGGAATCCAACTGGATTCCTCAACATTTATATTATTTTTTGTTATTTAATGTGATATATACTGTGATTGACTATGTTGTGTTGAGTTACCCTAGCCTTAGAATTTTGGTTTTTTAAATACCGTAAAATATTCTCGAGTAGAAAATGAAATTTGAGATTTAAAAAGAAGATATATTTTTCAAAAAAAATTGAAGTGTTGTTTCGAGTATGGTTAAAAGGTAGAAACTTGTTGATTTTAAACAAGTATATAAATTAAGTAAATTAGTTATCGTTGGATAAATTGAAATATAAATTCAAATTTGAATTTATATAAAAAAGTGGAAAAGGGTTTTGAAACCAATATTTGGGAATGAGATTAAACTTAGCAATTATTAAGGAAATTTTAAATGATATTTTAAATGATTGAAAAATAAAGGAAATAAGACTTATATAAATAATTCCGAATAGAAGTTATAAATAAAAAATTGGGTTTAAGATATGTTTATAAGTATGAATCAAATAGTATATAAAGTAAATATATTCACGATTAAAGTGAATAATGGCTTAAACCAAGTATTTTGCAAATGAAATATCTATAAAGGTGATTTAGATTTGTAATATGATTTCAAATTGGAATTTGTTTGAAAAAGGGAAATGGATGAACGTTTAAAAGGGAAACCACTAGTTTTACTCCAAAAAGGTGGAAATATAAAATGATCTATGTTTTGTAAAGTGGAATGGTTATAAGGGAATTTGGTAATGATTTGGGAAGCATGAATTCAAAAGTGAATTTAGAATTCAGTTCAACCTGAAATGGTAAATAAATTCTGAAGTTCAGAATATAAATCGAATATAGAGTATTCGAATGAGAGTTATCTATTGGAATTCGATTATATTAAATTTAGGGAAGTAGTTATTTTACTTTCCGTTTGAAACAAATTTATAACTTGTTTATTTAATTATTTAATTATTAATTTATTTATTTAAATAAATAAATACAAATTGCATTTTTTTAAACCAAATATTTTTATAGGAATTTTAAACGCTGCCGTTATAATAAATGTTTTGGTAAATCTAAATTGGAATTTTAACGCTGCCGTTATAATAACTATTTTAACAGCGATCTTAACGTTATTGTTATAGTAAGTGTTTTATAATTCTGAACAGCGATTGTAATGCTGTTGTTAAAAGAAATGTTTTATAAATCATATATTGGGAAACAACGATTGTAGCGATGTTGTTAAATTGAAATGAATTGGTCAACGAGGAATTAAGAAAGGAAATTCGGAAATATTTTCCAATATTCATAATGTATATTTTCTTAATATAGAAAAAAAAGGATTCGTGGATATATAGAAATGTTTTCTAACCGGAATAATAGATATTTTCTCGAATAAAGGAATTATAAAATTGAAAATGTTTTTCAAAGAATCGAGAGGGGAAATCGAGCTTCAAAAGAATACGAAAGATGGGAAATGAGAATTGTAAATGATAATATAATAAGGAGTTGATTTAAAGGGGCAATATTGATTGATGGTTGATTGATCGAACTCCTACCTGGAAATAAGATCGTTTGTTGTACACTTATTTTTCTTTGATAGTTAAATCACCGACTATCGAAGATTTTGACCATTTTTCCGTCGTTAATACGGAGAGACTGGATCCAGTACCTGAAAACCACTCTGTATGGGCGTTAGCGTTGCGATCAAATATGATGAAGAAAATTGATGACGGAGTTATGTAAGGGCTATCCTGTTTACGGGATAGTGCCTTCGGTTTGTCCAGTCCCAGGACAACGTGAATGGATGAATGTCTGACAGAGTATATCTAACGGATCGCATAAGTTGATCTCTTCAAACGTACTTACGTTTGGTGGCGGAGGACTTCGTTTCTCTTAGCTTTATACCCGTGGTATTTTTGGGGAAATCAATTTGTGATTTGGCGGATATGACGATGTGGCATTCAAAGTGAATGGTGGCCAGATGTTCAGGAAGATAATTCAAACCTCAAGCCTCACAACCCGGAATTTGACAAAACTCGGGCAGGCAGCATGGCTATGTGGGTCGCTCCCATTAGGATGTATAATCACCTATCTAGAGAAATTCCATTTGTTTCTTTAATCTATCGATGTTGTCCCTTTCGGGAGACGGTTGCTGATCCCAACCGTAGGTGATATACATTCGATACACTCAAGCGAAATGAGTGGTCGGTCATGTAAGGGTCGGGTTGCAAGACGTTCTTGTTGAACCCAGTGTATTCGCCTCTAGAGATACACTATCGGAAGGTGGTTCCATACCTTGTCATGTTGGAAATCCAATCTCCAATAAGCGCCCTGCGGTTTTTGATTTAATATTATATATGGAGCGTGAGATGCAAGCTTTCCGCTAGATTTCTACTTATTTGATTTAGACACTATTGTAATATCATTGGATTTGATATCAAAAATATTTTTGGTCATCGTAAGGTAAAAACCATCCGTGTTTATGTGTGGATCGGTCTTACGATTATCATTTCTTTCGAAAGGATTTTGAAAGTTAAACAAATGATTGGAGTTTACTCACACCAGTCCCATGACTGACCCAGAGTTTATTATGTTTGTTTTCCCTAAACTCTTGGGTGCCCAAATTTGTACGGGCAGTCAAGTAGTCGGGATTTTCCAGATTCACTTGGAAGAGCTGGAACTAGGAGGCTTCACCACTTAGCTATAGACTATCATATTTTCCGCTGTGTGTATCTGGAAACAGGCGTTTATAACTGTTCCAGAAATTGTTGATGTACTCTGATAATGGTATGTATATGCAAACCAGATTTATATTTCAAAAGTTTATGTTATCTAATATCTTTTATTCGTTCCGCTGTGAGTTTGTGATCTTCGTTTTCTTCTATTCTAATATTTCTTTCTTTCTATTTCTCATTCTCAAACTTCTTTCTAATAATGATTCGTATTTCTGTGCAATTTGAGTTGGACGTGTGGAGCTATTAGTCGATCCAAAGGGTACGGATTTGCGGGTCGTTTCATTTATATATTTAAATATGATCGTGTCCATCCCAAATTGGACATCAAAATCATATTTTGATTCTTTTCTGAATATTATTTGAAAATATTCGTTATTTTAAAATATTCATTCTTTCTGAACTGGAATCATACACAGTCAATTACTATATAATGTGATTTATATGGATTTGATACACATATGTATACAACAACAATCAAACGCATTCAACCATCATCCAGAGTGCATTCTACACTGCATAAGCATCAAATATAAATATTTAACACTTACATAGCTTGTCAATCAATCGACATACAACTAATTATTGGGATTAGTGTATGTCAAAAATCATCCCAATACCCGTATGGGGTTTCAATTAACAAATAATGAATTTCATTTGTGCAGTTGGCCGATGTGTAAAATTTATCATCCCAATCAATATCAGTCAAACACGTGTACATAAGCAAATCATCTAATCGTCCAATCGTTATATTGAATTTTAAACATACATTTCAATTTACTGGGTCCCATAGGATCTCAAAAATTCCAAAAATATTATTTCTAGCTTTGTATTGACGACACGGTCCTAACAAAACTAATTTCGTCAAATTTGGAGACCGTTTGAAAAATGGCTATTTTCTGGTCGATCCAAATTGACTAAAACTGTCAAAACATGTTTAACTTCGCCACGCTCACATATTGATCCCAAAATTAATGAATTTTTGAATTTAGTAATATCTTTAGATCCCTGATCCAACAAAAGTGGTTTCGTCGAAAACGGAGGTCGTTTGCAAAATCTCTATTTTTAAGGGCTAAAATTTCATAGCGACTATTCTGGATTTTCAACTAGGCATAACTTTTTATTCCCGCTATGAAATTTTGATTTTTTGAATTCGTTGGAAAGATATTTTCAAATAGATTCAAATATTTTTGGTTTCACTAAAATCCGGTTTATTTTGAATCATGTACGTTCATTTGAAATTTGAAATCGAAATTTCAAACTACCACGCCATTTCCAATTCTTTTTATAATTAAAAATAAATATTTATATTCTACGACGATCAAATAAATATATATACCTTCTAATTCTATTCAAAATAAATTTCTCATCGCTATTATTTAAAATAAATCATTGTAAATATTCAAAATTCATTAAAATTGCCAACATAAAATTTTTCAATTGGTTCTGATTTTCCAGGTTGTTACAATCTCCCCCACTTAAAATCTTTTCGTCCCCAAAAAGGAACGGAGCTGAAAGTTGTTTAACTAACCAACTCAACTTTTAGTTTGGCTTTCATTTTTTAACTTTTCAGTTTCTAATAATTTTACAATTCTTCAAAAATTTGGCTAACACACTAAAATTTTGAAAAATTTCGCCATAACCTCCTTTGTACGGGAGCACCGGGAAAATCCCCAAACCGTGACACAGGCCTCTCCAATCAAAAAGAAAAAGAAACAGCCAATCGGCTCATAAAATCATCAAAAACCCCAAGAAATATAATAAACTTGTACCTATTTGTCGGGTAAACAATTTTATTCCTCTGTTTAGCTTCCCTGCCATGACTAGTTCAATGTATATACTTGTATATGCATGCAATTTCTATCAATTTTCAATTCCGTTCAACATTTGATACAATTTGGCCTAATGGTCCCAAATTCTAATTAATCAAAACAATAATCAAACAACACAATCAGCAATCAATTAGTTGATTAACGTTTCAAATTCATAAATTTTTTATATACTTTAAAATCATTTTTTGATGCCAATTCACAATAATATATTCTAACTTTATTTTGGTTCCCACACCAGTCAATTGGAAATATATAGATATCTCACTTTCGAAACACGAACATAAATTCTGATGATGTACACACTATAGCGATCATCAGAACCATCTCCGGGCGACTAGAGTGTGATTCTATATCTACCCAGTATATTAAAACTTCGAATACCCGTGGATCAGACGTATACGCAAAATCTTTATATACTTGATTGTCCAAATCAATACAAAAATAATATCCAAATACGTATAACATATTTTAAATTTTCAAAACAAAAATTTTCATCTTTATTTTAAAAAATAATACTCTTCACACTTGTTCTAGGATACTACTGATCCCATCTCTAACGAGTCATTCTCGTTGGATATTACTAATCCAATATCTGATGAATTCTTTCATTTGGTTCTAACGTGTCTTGTTCTCCTAGATCTGTAAACCAAAGCTCTGATACCACAATGAGACGACCCGAACTTCCCCGTGAAGGAAAGCCCGGATTGACTTTGAGAACACAACAAATCGGAGCACAAGCAGAAGAACATTTCATTGCTTATTACAACAATTTTATCAGAATACAAGAATATTACAGAGTATGAATGAATAAAATACATTTGATAAATATCAGAGATTTACAAGTTACAATGCAGCGGAAAAATAATACAAAACACAACTGAAAGGAATATATGGATACAGAGCTTTCCGAATATCATTCCAGTTGTAAACCTGGATCCTGTTAATATAAATCTACAAAACCAAAACTACTAGCTGCTCATGTGGAAAATAGGGGCACCCTGTGTTTAGGTTAAAACAATAAACTCCAGGTCTGTCATGTGACTGGTTTGAGAACTAAAACAGTTATTTAAAACATTACTTCAAAACCAAATATATCAAGGGACTACACCATATAACACGGAAGGGTTTCCTCCCAAGAATGCCAGTGCATATAATAAAATAGTGCAATGCTTTTTAGGAAAAATGAAGCTATAATAAGACCCATGTCCTATCACACAATGCAACGCAAGCTGAGGGATAGGGTTTTCCCTTATAATAGCCAAACATTCTTGGTACGTTAAAACAAATCATTTGATACTATTATAAGTGCATAGTGTATAAAACAACTTCAAATATAAATGTATCAATCCTAGACGGCATGGGTACCATATATCATGTCGCCAATACTAGGCTCTACAATCAAAACCGCAAATGTCACGTATTGGATGTTGGATTTCCACCTATGAACCAAGGCAAGGGATCGTCCTTACCGCTTCGAGACACTCTAGCCCGTGTCTCAGGAACAGAACGCATTGTCTCTTGGATCGTCAGGGTCGGTCCACACGGAGTGGATTAAAATGCCTGAACAATGCGTTTCCCTGCCCTATGGGGCGTCAACTGGTCATATCCCGACCAAACTATCGGCCCAAGAATGACCGATAGAACCGAGGCGCCTCGCTATCCATCATCCACATAAGTAAAATGTCAGGGCATGCAAAACGCTGACACCATTCCTAGCTAGAAGGAAACGCATGTCCTCCCTGAAGTCCTCTCCCGTTTCTGGTCCACACCGGGATGTGAGGCTCGCAAATTAACGCTACATAAAGCTACGCTATATTAAAGCCCTGTTTTGATCATCAACCACAAGACTCTGCTTTTCAACAGAAGCCCTGATCATTTGCATCTCAGCATGCCACATAGGCAATTCACGCTATGCAACCGATGTATATCAATCACACAGAATGAAATACAATGTTAGACACACATCCATTTACAAGTTCGTTCTGGGTCTGAACGAAACCGGAGGCACCTTGTTCCTCCTCCACATGTCCAATACAGGGGAGAGGCCCTCGCATATCCGTCGATCTCGAAGTACGCCTGGACGATCATTACTTATTACCTCGTCTTGGGTGTACAACCCAATCAAGACATCAGTAATCATCCAAACGATGTGAAGACCTCCGATCTACAACTACCATTTTCATCCTCGACACATCGTCGAATCAATTATTAAGAATGGGATAAACCCGGTCTTTCTGAATAACTCGCGTATATAATAAACAAGTGCTATAAAAACACAACATACGTCTCATTCCAATCCAGAATATTTCTTTATCCAAATATTCATATACTTAGGGAAAGGTTCCCATTAATTTTATGAAAGATAAATTCTTTAAATTTATTCTTTAATCTTCCTTTGGATATAATTCAATCTAATTAAAGATGCATTAAAACTCCACTTGGTTTTAATCTTCCAAAAATCAATATTAACGATTGTTTAACTTGGGAAATCATATCTATCTTTAACTGGGTTAAAGATCCAATCTCATTTAAAATACGGTTCAAGATAAACCCAAAATCACATTCCATTCCATCAGCATTTAACCGTAAATTAGCAAGTGAACAATTCCCTAGTATTAACCCCGAAGGTCGAAACCAACATCAGATCAATACCCAGGAAACCATTCAACTTAACTAATCTCCAGTTAGTTTCTGATTTTCTTAACTCCATAGGGTTTAAGAACGGTATTATTAAAGATACCATTCACAACAACCAAAAATCTTATTTCTGTTTTTAACTGGGTTAAAGAACCAATGTCCTTCAAAACACGGTTCACGATAAACCCAAAATCACATTCCATTCCATCAGCCTTTGACCGTAAATCAGCAAGTGAACAATTCCCTAAGTATTAACCCCGAAGGCCGAAACCAACATCAGATCAATACCCAGGAAACCATTCAACTTAACTAATCTCTAGTTAGTTTCTGATTTTCTAAACTCCATTGGGTCTAAGAACAGTATTATTAAAGATACCATTCACGACAACCCAAAATCACATTCCATTAACAATGGAATCTTCATGAAAACAAATCGTTATATATAATTGATTTAAACTTCCATATCCAACCGATAATATAAATGGAATAACGACAAGGCCTTTTAAATTCCATATATATTAACCGTCTTCCTCTACAGAAGCTTACTTCGATTATTACCAAATCGAATTCCATTCAATTCCAATTTAATATGTTCAATCGGAAAACATTACTTTGGAAAATCTCCTTTAAACCTTAACAAAAGATTTATAAATTCCAAATCCCATTTCACTGTAAATCGGGTTAAAGAACGAATGTCGCTAAAACACAGTTCACGATAAACCCAATTCACATTCCATTTTATTCCAATTATTAAATATAATTGGAAACTCTAACAATCTTAATTGAAAGATTAATTCTCTTCACATGGGGTTCAAGAAAAGTGTTACTAAAGACACCGTTCACGACAAACCCAAAATCTCATTTGATATTAAGTACAAGACTCTAAATAGAAAATATATCGGCTAATATTCAATATCAAGTTCTACAACTAATAAATATCATATTGGAAATAATGATATAAATATATCTTTCTAATTTCCTTAAAAAAATCTGTATAATCACGAAATCCAACATCGAAATATTCCGAAGACAATTTCGATTCAAATCCATTCCAATGTATATATTGGAAATTCTGGATATTTTTAAAACCATTTCAAATCCAATTTATTTATTTTAAAAATAATTGGATTATAATTCTAGTTCATAACTAGTTCATTTCGATAAAAATCTATTTTTATCCTTTCAAATATTTGCATCCCAATTCTTTCCAAATCATTTATTATGATTTTATACAAATTATCGATATTTTTAATAATTTTATCAAGGCCCGTACAGTCGATTTCCATAAACGGCCATCGAACTGCACTTACAACGACCTTTTCCAAATTTGATTTGGACATAATTCCAAATCCAATCATTAGATTTCAAATCTCTAATATTCGTTAGAAATCTCTTTTCGACACGAACCCAATGGTTCCGGTTTTAGGAGAATCCGACAGTCGGATCTCCCATAATGTTCATTCGAAGTCAATGGTCGAAATTCGCGAACTACCGCTGCGCGGCGCGTTCTATCCATGCCATTATATTATATATATAATATATATTTCGTCGATTTACATTTTAAAACGTGTTTTATAAATCGTTTTAAATTCGCTTCAAAAACGATTTCAACTTCATATTCAATTTCAAATCAAAATTGAATATTCCATATCATCGACATATAAATGATAATATTTTCAAAACATTAGATTTGAAATCAATACCTTTTCGATATTCATTATAAAAATGAATAAAACCGATATAAATACCGTTCACGTCAAAATGGCGTTAATCTAATCAACACGGCTTTATATATTTAAATATAATCGTGTCCATCCCAAATCGGACATCAAAATCATATTTTGATTCTTTTTTGATATTATTTGAAAATATTCGTTATTTTAAAATATTCATACACAATCAATTACCATATAATGTGATTTATATGGATTTCATACACTCATGTATACAACAACAATCAAACGCATTCAACCATCATCCAGAGTGCATTCTACACTGCATAAGCATCAAATGTAAATTTTTAACGCTTACACAGCTTCTCAATCAATCGATCGACATATAGCTAATTATTGGGATTAGTATATGTCATATATCACCCCAATACCTGTGTGGGGTTTCAATCAACAAATAATGAATTTTATTTGTGCAGTTGGCCGATGTGCAAAATTAATTGTCCTAATCAATATCAGTCAAATGTGTGTACATAAACAAATCGTCCGATTTGTTTATGATTATTTATTCATTCTTATACACGTTAAAAATTATATTTTTAACTACAAAATATTTATAACTATAAAATATTTTATTCCATTCCACATCACACAATAAATTTTCACCACACAATCAAGCAAGAAAACAAGTCGTCCATGGTCTGTGGATGATGTGTGTCGGGTGCTGCTAAGCACCATCTGCATCCTAGTATATGTATTTAACTAGAAAATAAAATAAAAGTGATAAGTTCTCACTTTTGGGATCCACTCCATCATTCTTTGAAGGATGGTTTCGATTTGCCCAAAATTCCAATGCGATCTTTTCCCACTGTTCATAGTAAAAATCACATTTTTAATATGATGTTCATAAATTAAAAATCGCAACTCTATTTTTATATTGCTAAAAATTCTATTTTTATATTTAAAAATATCATCTTTTCATACTTAAAGATAACGTCTTTTCATAGTAAAAAATATCGTCTTTTCATAGTTAAAAATATCATCTTTTCATAGTTAAAAATATAATCTTTTACCTAATCAAAATCATATTTTTTCTTTTATAAAATTAAAATCCTTTTGTTTAGAAAATATAATCTTTCCATCATTAAAAATCTAAGCTTTTCCATTATAAAAAGATCAAATCTTCATGTCTATAAACATCCTAGCATATGTAAGTAAAAATCATATTTTTTTATAAAATAAAATGAAAATAAAACTGATTTAAAAAAAAAGATTAAATGAGCAAAAATAAAAATAAAACTTACAAGGGGGCAAAAGGAGAGGGTGGCGGCGCTACAGATCATGGATGGTCGAGGTGTGGGCCATTAGAGGCGACGGCGGGGGTATTTGGGGTTGGCGGACCTCGAGTCGGGGTCAAGGGGTTTATGGCTCGGCTTTAGGGGGGAATGGGGCTCGGGATGTTCAGAGGAGAAGGGGAATAGCGGTGGACGGTGCCGCCTGGGGTGGTGGCAGGTGGGGAGGAGCCATCGTCGTTGGGCGACGGGGTGAGTTCGTGGGGGGGCGACCGTTTTATTTTAGATTTAGGTTTTCTTTTTTTTCAATCTTGAGTTCTGACGTGGAAGGAGATAAAAGGGGGAGATATATATATATAGTTTTATATTTTATTGTTTTAATTTTTCCCAAGAAGTTGACTTTTCATTCGACCTCCAAACGAGACCCAAGGACTGTCGCCCGCAGCTAATTACCCCCATTCCGAACGCAATGAGATATGTATCGTAAGCCAATTCGATCATTACGATCAGTTTTCATTTAAATTAACATTTAAGTCGTTATATTGAATTTTAAACATACATTTCAATTTACTGGGGTCCCATACGGACCCCAAAAATTCCAGAAAAATTATTTCTGGTTTCGTATTGACGATACGGTCCTAACAAAACTAAATTCATCAAACTTGGAGATAGTTTGAAAAATGGCCATTTTCTGGTCAATCAAAATTGACTGAAACTGTCAAAACATGTTTAACTTCCCCACGCTCAAATATTGATCCCAAAATTTATGAATTTTGGAATCTAGCAATATCTTGACATTCTAGATCAAACAAAAGTGGTTTCGTCGAAAATGGAGGTCGTTTGCAAACTCGCTATTTTTAAGGGCCGAAATTCTATAGCGATTATTCTGGATTTTCAACTGGGCATAACTTTTTATTCCCGCTATGAAATTTTGATTTTTCAGATTCATTGGAAAGATATTTTCAAATAAATTCAAATATTTTTTGTTTTACTAAAATCCGGTATATTTTGAATCCTCTACGTTCATTTGAAATTTGAAAACGAAATTTCAAACTACCGTGCCATTTCCAATTCTTTTTATAATTAAAAATAAATATTCATATTCTACGACGGTTCAAATAAATATATATACCTTCTAATTCTATTCAAAATAAAATTCTCATCGCTATTATTTAAAATAAATCATTTTAAATGTTCAAAATTCATTAAAACTTCCAAAATAAAAAATTTAAATTGGTTCTGATTTTCCGGGTTGTTACGTTTATCGTATATGTAGAAAGGATTAAAAATGTTCATTTGTTTGAAATGAAGATATGTTAACAGTAAATATTCACATTCTTATTGTATATAAGAAAAGATTAAAATGATCATTATAGAAATGAAAATATGTTATGAATAAAAACCACATTTTTATTGTATAAATATAATATGTAAAAATGTTCATTTGTTTTGAAATAGAGATATGTTAACAAATAAATATTCAAATTTATTTGTCATATTAAAGATTGAAATTTGTGTACAAATAAATATTCACTTTTATTTGTTATGTTAAAGATAGGATTTTGTATGCAAATAAATTATTCTTTTACTTGTCATTAGAATACATAGAAAAACGTGTACAAATAAATTATTCTTTTATTTGTTATTGGAATACATAGAAAAGTTTAACAATAAAAATTCACATTTTCATTGTATGTAAGAAGTAATGAGAAATGATCATTATTTGAAATAGAAAAGTTCAACATTGAAAATTTACATTTTTATTCAATGTAAAATGAATCATTAAAAGATGTGTCGTTGATAAAATATGTTAACATAAGAAATTACATTTATTGAATGTAAAATGAATCATTAAAAGATGTGTCGTTTGATAAAATATGTTAACATAAGAAATTACATTTATTGAATGTAAAATGATTCATTAAAATATGTGTCGTTTGATAAAATACGTTAACATAAGAAATTACATTTGTTAGTGTAAAATGAATCATTAAAAAGATGTATCGTTTGATAAATTATGTTAACATAAGAATTTACATTTATGGAATGTAAAATGAATCATTAAAAGATGTATCGGTTGATAAAATATGTTAACATAAGAAATTACATTTGTTAATGTAAAAATGTGTGAAAATATCTATGTGCTAATACCTTGTGAAACACTTCATGATTTGACTATAAGGTGTTTAGCAATGTTGTTTATTTCAAAATTTAATAAATGATTTTGAAACGAGTTTTTCTTAAGTAAAAAGAATTGTTATTCCCGATTTTGGACAGGGAATGTTTTTTTAAAAAATGGTTTATAAAACAGAAAGGACTTCGAGGGCTATACCCGGTGATTCCAAAATGATTTGTAAGTATTGGCTCCAACACCCAAGTTGTTTAATTATGCAGAGATTAATATCAGAAAAAATGCAAGTAAAGCGGGAAAGACACGAGATTTATAGTGGTTCGGCGTCAACGAGCCTACGTCCACTTTATATCTACGATTACACTTAAAATTCGAGTACAATCAATGATTTATCCCTCAACCTCACTTTTACAATGTTGGTTCACTCAGTAAATTCAAGACAACTCTGAACAAGAATAATAGAGATATAATAATGGTGGAATCAGCACTCAGAATTTCCAAAAAAAGATCCTAAAAATGCCAAGTGCTGGGCTATTTATAGGTGACATTTGCAGGAAGATCGTGGTCATACGTGGCACAAATCCCGAGGATCTCGGACTGGTTCGTGGCTTGATGAAGAATTGGTCAAAATGGCAGTTATGGACAGGTGTCGCAAAATCCTTCATTTTCGGACCGTGAATGACTTGGTCGTGATCTTCATCTTAGCTTCTGGGGTTGGATCGTGAAGAGGCAGAGGGTACGCATCGGATCGTTTTGCTGTGAACGGATCGAGTCGTGAAGCTCTAACGAGGACGGAGGGACAGGTCGGATCATGGATACAGGGGGCGATCGCGAGTCGTTGCTGGGTACCACAAGCAGGGGTAGTGATGGTGGACCAGGAGCCAAAGATGATGTGGTGACCACGATCGAGTTTCTGCGGGTCCTGACGAGTGAGGTTTCATATTTTCTTGGTCTTGGTGGCTTGGTCCAAAAGCTAGCCAACAGTTTGTCCCCTCGAAGTATGTTTTATCAAGGATGGAACATGCTTCGAAATTGGTGAACCAACTCTTCGTGAAATGACACGAATCAATAGTTGTGTTTGTTTGGAACGTCGTACTGCTCCACCATTTCTTTATTCATCATGCAAATTCCACCCCTTAAATTTCAGAGCAGACCGTGGTCAACCCATCAGGTAATCTTGGAATTCCATAAGTGTTTTCATATCTCTCCCCCTCTCTTTCTTCTTCTCTTTTTTTTTACAAATACTTCAATATTCGCTATTCGGTGATCGTGCTTTAGCTCGGGTCGCCAGAGCACTGTTCTATTTGTATACTTGAACTTATATCACGGTCTGGAAGGCAAGCAGGGGCCATATGAGCCATGATGGGCTTTTCTCGAATGTTCACGGTCCATCAGGTTCTATGGGACGGGCTGTATCACGAGACGCTATAGGCGTTCACAGCCCGTAAGCCCCCAAGGACCCGAATGAGACAAGAAAAGGAATTTCAAAATCCACTGCTATTCCTATATAAGTCGGCCCTTCTCCCACTTTTCCCTTTCTTCATTCTTTTTCCTTCGCAACCGCCACCCAATTCTCCAACCGAAACCCTAATTTTGCCTTTATTAGAAACCAAGATTTCCCCACAATCAAAAGGTAACGGCGTTGGTATCATTTCCCATTTTGTTTTGTTTCTTTTTTGCTTCTCTTTATTCCCCTTGAATTTTCACTAATATGGTGATAGTTACAACAAGGAATTTGGGTTTAGTGATGGTGGTAATGGGTTCGAATACATGGATCTACGGATGGAGAGGAAAAATGAAAGGGAAGAAGGAGAAGGTCGGGTCGATTCGTGGACGAGGCTTTGGCTCGGGTCGCGGAAACAGGAGGGCCGGAGAGGAAACTATGGTGTAATACTGGACAGCGGATCAGGTCGCAATAATAGAAAAGGATTGGGTCGTGGCACTGGGCATTAATTTGGATCGTGGGGGTATTTCATGATCCGATCATATACTTCGAACTAAACTGTATCATGACCCAAAGTCCATCCGCTGGCGAGACTAGTGGGCGACCCGTTCTCCACGATCCGGCATGAGTCCCACGATCCGAGTAAACTGTGATCCAATCCCCACGGTTTCAATGAACCAGATTTGTCGATGGTCCTAGATACATATTGACTCAAACAATGCATCGTAATCACAATATATTGGACAGTTAGGTTAGAGCCTTTGAGATGAACTTTCCAGACTGAACAACAGCATGACTTTACAGCATATAAAGGTTGTTATCTGCTTATCTGATTGACTTCATTCTTTTCTTTAATGTATGCACAGGCACACACTTGCACTTACACACACGGGGAACGGGTAACTTGTGTTCTAATTTTTACTCGCCAACACAGCTATGTCAGATAAACAAGTCACTGAGACACCAAGTGAAAATACTGAATCAGAGACAACAATATATCATAACTCTGATGTGCTTCCCTCAGATTGAAATAAGGAAAAATCCGATCCTGGTTACGAGACGAGCACCGATATAGAATCAACAACTTCTGAGAGCACGTCCCTTGAAGATGAGGATGATCAAGCTCCTGATGAAATTCCGGATGTTAAGGAAATAGAGAAGTTCACCGATTCTTTACCCTCTAAGTTAGATGATATAAAACTTAAGAAGATATGTTTAAGACACGGAATTCCCGGGAACGATGTGAGAGCTCTGGAAAGCGAAGATAGACCTCATTCTGCCCCAGAGTGGTACATGACTGTTAGTCAACTCATGTGCTGGGTAGGGGCTATTCCTCCCTTTCCTCCACTTGTTGTTGATTTCTTAAGACAACTACACATTGCCCCCATGCAACTCCACCCGAATGCCTATGCGGCTTTGTATACTCTGTACGTTGCTTATATGGAGATTCTGCAGACCGAACTTACCCTTAAAGATCTGAAGTTCTATTACCACTTCAAACATCGTTCCGTAGGGGCTCCTAATTTCTCTTTCTTCGAATCAGTCGCCAATAGAAAAGTTGTGACAGATGGTTATAGTAATATAGGGGATGTCAAATCTGATTGGTTATATATAAAACATTAAGCCGGATGCGCGAGGAAGTGGTTACAAGCAAGTATGCTTTCAAATTTTCCGCATTTAATTCGAATGCATAATTTCAGTGCTAACGAATCATTTTGTTCCACACAATTCACAACTTTGAGAGAATGGAAGGATCGATATACGAAGACCGAATGTGCCACCTTCTCAAGAGTAACTCAGATTTCTTAAGGATTAATAAATGTATCACCGACGAGAACCTTCACAGACACCGTCTTTTAGACATAAGGTTTGGGCTTGGAGCGGGCGGCAAACCTTACAAGTTTATACCTCCGAATGAAGGAGAAGGAACTTCTCAAGCTATAAAGACAACTGCCCTTCGCAAGAGTCCTTCGCCAATGATTAATCAGGATGACGAGGATTTAAACTTATACAATGGAGATGAGGGACGAGCCGACGAATCAAAGGAGGTCCCGACCTCTGAGGGGCAGTGTCCCTTAAGAACTTCATCGTCGGTTGAGTCTGTCGCTCAAGAAGAATTAACGGAGGAACATATACTCGGGGAATTAAATAAGATTCCATTACTAGAGGATATTTATACTCAAGAAGATTTCGGAGGGGAACCAATTTTTCCCATCTCTGAAGAGACGAGTGCCCCAGTTGGAGAAAAAGAAGTCATCCAAACGAGCCTAACTCCGGGCCCTGGTCCGTTAAAAAGGGGATTTCACGGGATGAACAAATCACATGCACCATTTACCATAACACTCTTTTGCTACTGTGGTTCATAGTTTTAACATGCACTCATTTCTTTTGCAGGGAAAATGTCTCACAAACGGTCTTATTCTTATCGCTCCCTTCGCGAGCGCACACCAAGCCTCCTTCCAGATCCCGAGCATACTCGTAGTGATAGTCGGGGAAGGGATAGTCGTTGGCCCCGGGATTCTCATTAATCTTATTCTACACAATCTCGATCTCCATCGAAGCAAGGTTATGGAAAGTCACACAGTCGTCCATTGCCACCGGTTGGGGGTAAGCAACTTCCTAGAGATTTGACTCCTCCGAAAAGTATGCCTTCTCACGCTCAGTCTTCCAAAAACCACCCCGAGCTGGAGGACAAGAACAAAGATGAGGGCAAGATCATGGAGAAGGGGAAGACAACTCCCATTTCCTCTAGTGAGCATGGCTTGGATACTACTGCCGCAAAGGACGTTGCCTCCAATTCTGAGATTATGGCCAGACTAGAGCGTTTGCGAAAGCAATTCCCTGATATTTTCTTTGAGAGGATGATATTCGTCCCAGATCTTGAACCGGTCCTCGAGGATTGGGACACAGAGGTGATAGGGTATGTATGCCATGTGGCTAAACAATACGGGGTAATGAGGAAGCATGCTGCTACACTTTCTACTATCATCCGCCAGATGCAGACGGAAGCAGCCAGAGCCAGAGTAAAGATTGATAATGATGCTAGGGCTAGGAGCAAAATGGAAAAATAACTAGAGGATGCACGGGCCCAACTGGCTTTAGCTCAACGAGGTGCAGAGAATTACAGGTCCGAGCTAGAGAGTGCTAGGGAGCATTTTCGCAGTGGGCTTGACTTAAACAGCCAGGAGCGGGTGGCCCTGAGGAAGGAAGTGGAAGATCTCAGGGCAATTAATACCGAACTGAAGGCAGCACAGGAACACTTTGCTGCTAAGAAAGATGCCTGGGAGAAAGAGTGGGCGAGCTTAAAAGATGACCTCTCTCTCGCCAAAAAGGAAAAAGAGGTTTTAAGTGATCAACTTGCCCAAGCTGAGGAGCGTGCGGCTCTCGCTGAAGGTAACGCCAATAATGCTCTTGAATCGGCCACTACTGCTGCTGATAAGCTTGCTGAAAAAGAGAAAGAAATAGCTGGTTTTGAGGAACTGTTGTTCGACTTGTTTGGTCAAGTCATCAAGACTCGAGACATCTCTTGGATTCCGGACTATCATGTTACTTTGGCCAATGTATGGGATGCAATTGTCGAAGGCGAGAAGCGGCGATTAAGGGTCGACGAGATTGACGAAAACCAGATGATGCAGACCTTTCTCAGAGGTGAAGAACCTGAGGCTCTAGAGGAAGGTAGACGCCTAATCCATGAGGATAATGAGAGGGAGAAAAGTAGGCTCAAGGGCAAGGATAAGGTTGGCGAAAGCTCGAGTTCGGTGGTGGAGCCCAAAACCTCTGAAATTGAGGAATATAACCCCGATGATCCGTTGATCCCCTTGGATCCAACTCCTCCGATTATCGGGACCACCAGTACAAATCTGGGAGATGCGTCGGCTGAAGGTATCTCCATATTCTCTCCACAGTTCATCAAGGCAATCGTAACTTGTCGTCGTCTCACGGGACAGACAACTGACATGGCCACATCTCCTCCTGATTTACTAACCTTTGCTTCTCAAGTTGTAGGTACCAAAGTGGTCGAAAAAGTTGCAGAGGGAAAGGAAGTGGTAGAGAAAGTTGATGTCCCTCCGGGTTCTGGTATTGAAGTTTCCAAGATTCCAAAGCAAACCGAGGGCACAACAAGTAAGAGAGTTACGGTAGCACCCATGGAATCCGGCACTGGCGCTCCTGTAGATGATGAGATTATCGCTGCTTTGCATGACACAGATGGCGGTCATAGAGATGAGGAAGAGGAGGTAGAAATCAGAGACGAGGCCAAGGGTGATGATAGTGAAACCTTGGCTGACATACAGGCTAGGAAAGAGAAGCAGTTGGCTCTTAAGAAGGAGGAACAGGATCCTGTGTTTGTGACCCCTATTTCTGAAATCGACCCCAAGACTGGGTTGATTATAAGATTCTCTTCCAAATCAATAACTTCACAACTTGCCTCCCAACCTTCCAGTCCTCCCCCGTAGCCTCTTATTGATAAGAGGAAGAGGAAGAAAAGTGACCGCTCTGGTATTGATAAAGAGGAGTTGGAGAAACAGAAAAAGGAATAGAAATCAAAGTCATCTCCCAAGCGTAAATCGAATGCAGTTATTAGCTCATATTTTAGAATTAGGATATCCTTTGGCCAAAAGATGTAGTCGTGAGAGTGGCCCTCACTTTTGTTTAGCTCCTTGTTCTTGTAAATCTGCTTTTAGTAAATGAAGATCAATTTCTTTTGCGCCATTGCGTTCCTGCAAATTCATCATGTTAGCAAAGTTTAAATAGTCATAACCAAAACATTCATAGTTAAATATTAAAGTCATAAGTAACAATTATTAATCATAACCGAAATAATCATCGAGAAATACACGTGCTAAGTAAATGTGTAGTAGTGCACGTATATGCCCCCAATCAATCGTCATTATAGTGCCTGGCCAGGGCTTATTGGCGTTCGATTAGGATTATATTTGTACTATCCCTGATCTTTCAACGGGGTAATGGTTCTTGCGGCGCTAAATCTCTAGCGCCTTTATACTCTCCCAATCCTACAGCGGGTTAGAGTTCTTGTGGCGCTGAGTCTCTAGCACCTTTATACTCTCCCGATCCTTCAGCGGGTTAAAGTTTGAGCTCGATGCTTGGTCTTCTCACCGATCCTTTAGCGGGGCAGAAATTATGGGGGCGCCAAGTCTCTAGCGCCTTTATACTCTCCCGATCCTTCAGCGGGTTAGAGTGTTATCAAGGTGGTTTCATCATGGTGCACCTTCATGCCTGGGGGACGTTATCTTCGTGTCCTTTATGCTCTTTCCCTGATCTCGGGAGTTAGAGTGCAAACAGTAGTGCGATTTACCACGCTGCACCTTTTGGAGCTTTAATTACCGTGAGCCTTCCGATCTGATAGACGACATTTTGAATTAGCTGTTTTGAGATTACTGCATAATTTAAAACAAATTTCGAAATGGTAACGGTTTATATTGATCAAAATAAAAGAGTAGATAAGAAATGGTGTAGTAAAGGTAAATGACACGCGATATTTTTATAGTAGTTCGGTCGAATCATGACCTACGTCCACTTTATAATCTTTTGTTCAAATAACCAGACTGTTCTAGGCAAGTCAAGCCTTTTTACATGGTTCTAAAAAAAGAGTAAAACTGACATTTTTATGTTAGATAAGGCCGCAAATGCTAGGCATTCCACACTCTGGGGATTTCATCTCCATATACGGTTGCTAGTTTGAAGGTTCCATTATCAAGCCTTCGTAAAATGGAGTACGGTCCTTCCCATTTTGGGCCCATATGTACTTGGGGCGAAAAGATGCGCTTCAAAACCAAGTCTCTGGGTTCAAATGTTCGAGCTCGGACTCTTTTGTTGTAATACCGAGCTATTTGTTGTTTATGGATCAGGGCACGTAAGTCGGCTTCGTTCCTTTTTTCCTCAACCATGTCCAGGGATTCAAGGAGCAGCTTATTGTCGGTCATCGGATCGTAATAAATGGTTCGATGAGATGGTACTTCCAACTCGACCGGAATGACTACTTCAGCTCCAAAAGCAAGGGAAAACGGGGTGTGACCCGTCGCCGACTTTTACGTTGTTCTATTGGCCCATAGTGCCAGGGGTAATTCATCAACCCACATGGCTTTGGCCCTCTTCAATCTTTTCTTTAGAATGGATTTGATCACCTTGTTTGCCGCTTCAACTTGTCCGTTCGACTGCGGATGTGCAACAGAGGTGTATCTTTTCTCGATGTGTACTTCCGACGGAAATCTTGAAATTCGATGCTGTCGAATTAGGTCCCATTATTGGTTACGATGACTTTTGGAATCCCAAATCGACATATAATGTTCTTAACGACAAAGGTGATCACTCGCTTGTTGTGATCGTGGTCAAAGGCTCTGCTTCTACCCATTTAGTAAAATAATCCACGGCCATAATAGCGAACTTTGCTCCGCCCTTTGCTATCGGAAGGCTCCCAATAATGTCAATTCCCCACTTAGCAAAAGGCCATGGGCTTGTCATTGTCTTTAACTGGCTAGGTGGCGGCCTAGGAATCTTGGAGAATTTCTGGCAAGCGTCACAACATCGTGCATACTTGGCTGCATCCTAGTTTATGGTGGGCCAGAAATAGCCATATCGCAATATCTTCTTTTCCAATGTTTTCCCTCCAGTGTGGTCGCCACACTCACCTTCGTGGACTTCCTTCAGTAAACGCTTGATGTCATCATGGGTAATGCACCGGAGGAGAGGCATCGAGAAACCTTGTCTGTACAGGACTTCGCTTTGCAACACATATCGGGAAGCCTTCTGTATAACTGCATGCCTCTCACTTTTCTTTGTTGGGAGCGTTCCGTTCATCAGAAAATTCTTTAGGGGGGTCATCTATGACTCCCTTTCAGGTTCAATCTCCAGTACCGGATCAACTTCCATCTGATCCACGCTACAGAACTGTAGTACTTCAATCGGGACTAGCTCCGTATGTTCTGTATTATCGAAGCTAGCCATCTTCGCTAACTTGTCTGCTCTTTGATTCTCCGCTCGAGGAATATGAGATATGTTGTTGTGATCAAAACCATCTAACAACTTCTTCACTTTTTCCAAGTATGATATCAACCTTGGACTCTTAGCCTGAAACTTTTCATTAACTTGGTTCACAACTAAAATGGAGTCACAAAAGATGTCTAGCTTTGTTATCCCTAATTCCTTTGCAAGCTTCAAGCCGACAATTAGAGCTTCATACTCGGAATCATTATTAGTTGCGTGGAACTCTAATCTAAGAGCATAATATATTATCCGTTTCTCTGGAGTTTCAAAAACCACTCCGGCACCAGATCGTCTGTCATTTTTAGCTCCATCAGTGTATAGTTTCCAGGCATTAGGGTCAAGGAGTAGCTTTGGCGGATCGTCTTCCTCGGTTACCACATCATCTTCTGGGTGGTAAACTCTGATATAATGTCTACAAGTGCCTACCTTCTTATCGACCTTCGGGGTTGGAAGTTCAGGTCGAATTGACTCAGCTCAATGTTCCATTTAAGCAACCTTCCTGATGCTTCTGGCCTTTGTAGGACTTGCTTAAGTGGGTGATCAGCGTAAATAGTGATGGGATGAGCCTGGAAGTAGTGACAAAGCTTCCTAGATGCAATCAACAAACTGTACGCAAGCTTTTCTATTTTTGGGTAATTTCGTTATGCGGCTGCTAATTTCTTGCTCACATAGTACACCAGCCTTTGCACCTTATCCTCTTCTCTTACCAAAAGCCGAACTGATTGCGTGGGATGACACTGCCAAACACACAAATAAATCCTCGTGATCCACAGGCTTAGACAGTATCGGGGGTATTTCCAGATGATTCAACAAATTCTGGAATGCTTCTATACAATCAGGAGTCCATTTAAAGTTGCGCTTGCCTCGCTTTATTAGCTCGAAAAACGGGATGCATTTATCTGTAGCTTTTGAGATAAATCTACTGAGCACTGCCACTTTTCCAGCAAGGCTTTGCACATCTTTAATCTTCTTTGGTTATTGAATATTTCGGATTGCTGTAATTTGATCTGGATTGATCTCAATTCCGCGTGAGCTGACAATGAACCCTAGGAATTTTCCGGATGCTACTCCGAACGAGCACTTCAAAGGATTTAACTTCATCCCGTATTTCCTGAGAATCTCAAACATTTCTGCTAAATCTGCAGTATGGTCAGATGACTGTCTAGATTTTACCAACATATCGTCGATGTATACCTCCATCGTTTTCCCGATTTGGTTGTAGAACATCCTATTCACCAATCGTTGATATGTAGCGCCGGCATTTTTCAAACCGAAAGGCATCACCACATAGCAGTATAATCCCAAATATGTAATGAAACTGGTATGCTCTTGGTCTAGGACATGCATGGGGATCTGATTGAACCCCGAGTATGCATCCATAAAAGAAAGAAGTTCATGACCCGGGGTTGAATCTACCAACTGATCGATTCTAGGCAATGGGGAAGCTATCTTTCGGACATGCCTTGTTTAGATCTGAAAAGTCGATGCACGTACGCCACTTTCCATTGGCCTTCTTTACCAATACCGGGTTTGAAATCCAGTCAAGGTATGTTGAATCTTTAATAAATCCGTTATTCCTCAGTTTTTCAACTTCTTCCTTCAAGGCGGCAGACCTTTCTGGACCGAGCATTCTCCTTTTCTGCTTGACAGGAGGATTTTTCGGGTTAATGCTTAACGAATGACTCACAATCGAGGGAGATATTCCACACATGTCCACATGGGTCCAGGCGAATACATCCAAGTTATCTTTCAAGAAATTTGTTAATTCTTTGGCTCGAATAGGATCCAACTGGGATCCAATCTTCAGGACCTTCTCTGGGTCACTATCATCGATTGGTACATCCGCAGTCGCTTCATTGGGAGTCGCCATTCTGCCCCCAGGCTCTTCATCCTCTCCGGGATCTACGTCCTCGGGCAACTCTCTGGGCGACCCTCCTAGAGGTATTTTCTTTAGTTGCTACAACGATTCCTCCCTCGGAGGGGAAGAACCACCTTTTGCTTCTACATCTTTCCCTTTTGCGGAGTAGCTTTAACTCTGCAATGTAGCATGCTCGGGCAACAACTTGGTCTCCTCTAACTATACCCACACCGGCATCCGTTGGGAACTTCAACAATAAGCACCAAGGTGCGATACAGGCCCTGAATTTGGCTAGGGTCGGCCGGCCTAAGAAGGCATTGTATGGCGACTCAATGTCCAAGACCACGAAGGGAAGGATCCTCACTCTCTGGCATTCTCCTTCTACAAGGGTTACTGATAGTTCCACATATCCCATTAAAGCGGTCGAGGCTCCGTTAAATCCACGTATCCAGCCCTTGCATGGTTTCAAGTCCTTCAGCTCGAGTTTCATGTGGTCGAATGTTTTCTTGAACAGAATGTTGACTGAACTCCCGTTATCTACCAAGACTTTATGAACTATAGCTGGGTCGATGGTGACGGTGATCACCAATGGGTCTTCAGTTGGGGAGTGTACTCCAATACTCTCTCGCTCGCGAAATATGACGTCGTCGGACATCGTCTTTTGTTGCTTAACTGGAGCGTTGTCCTCGGGGTTGCTACATTCCCCCACTTCGAAATGCTGTTTAGCTGCATTTACATATTGATCCATAGCTCTGAAACTGTGCCTTGCTAGGTGAAGTCCACCAACTATGGTATTGATAACGATATTTTTCGCTTTTTACTGAGCCGTCGGTTTGGCAGCTGGTTGGCTTTGGTTCGGGGCTTATACGGCTTACCCCCTGTCCCTAGGAGTCACCTTATACTCATCAAGCTTCCCTTCTCGGAGCAGCCTTTCAACCACGTCTCTCAAGTGACGACATTCGTTTGTGGAATGACTATGGATCTGATGAAAAAGACAGAATTTCCCAGTTTCACGCTCTTTCTCTGTAGAATCTCTTGGAGGAGGCCTTTTGTACTGGAGGACATTATATGTATCCAGGAAGATGTTTTCCAACGTATCATTTAACGGTGTGAAGCTCTCAAAAGGTCTGGGCCGGGATCTCCTCTGAGAGTCATTTCCTCGATTTCTTTTCCGATTATTGTTATTACTATTCCCTGATTGGCGACCGCTGCCTTGATTCTTGTTCCCGACGTTAACTTCAACTTTTCCTGAGCTATCTCCCGTTTGCTTGATAGCCACTTTGCTTTGGATATCTTCCTTATCAATAGCCTTTCTTTTTCGATTAGCGTATATCTCCTCCCAACGCAGGCGAACATTAGCTTTTTCATAAAATATTTCTCTGGCCGGGGGTGGTTTGCCGGCCAGATATCTCCTAAACTCGGTATCTTTATCGACGCCATCGATCAGGACCATCAACACAGTTTGCTCATGCGGATCTCTGACTTCTGTGACAGCCAAGTTGAAACGATCCAAATACGACCTCAGGCTTTTGTCCGGTCATTGTTTAATAAGGGATAGCTCAATTACATTCTTAGACCTCTGGGCATGAAGACGGAATTGGTTCACGAATCTCTCACTCAATTCCCTGAAGCTGGATATTGACTGTGCTGGCAAGCGGGTAAACCACAACAACGCCACATCTTCCAGGAATATAGGGATTGCTTTACATTTTACCACGTCTGTAGCTACAGCGGCATTCATTGACCAGGAGTATCGCATTAGATGCTGGATCGGGTCAGTCCTGCCCGCATAGCGATTCATAGTTGGCATATTGAAGCGCCTTGGGAATGTAACATCTAGTATGTCGTCAGTAAAAGGCATATGACTGCGATCTATGCCCCAATATTCGTTCCTCTGTCCACGGCT
The DNA here is from genome assembly GCA_030737875.1 of Allium sativum. Taxonomy (NCBI): domain Eukaryota; kingdom Viridiplantae; phylum Streptophyta; class Magnoliopsida; order Asparagales; family Amaryllidaceae; genus Allium; species Allium sativum. The sequence goes on along the minus strand of CM060921.1, from coordinate 128,038,662 downwards.
ATCTACCATGACTTGCTTAATCATTGCTTCAACCTCTGCATGGGTCAGGGTAGATTCGGGATCAGCACTTCTTGCCCGACGACCTCCTCCAGCATTTCTTTGATGTGTTGCTACAAAGTCTGGGCCCTGAGCAGAACTCCCTTGCCCCATGTTGTCGCGGTTCATCATGCGACGAGCGGGAGGCACGTCGTTCCTCGGTGGTAGAGCGGGCTCATTTAAATTGCGGTCACTATTTCCCTGATTAAGTGCCTCTTCTTCTCGAGATGGAAGTGACCCAAATCGAAGCTGCTGTATGTTCTCAGCCCTTTCTAATGGGGTCCATCGTCGGTTCCTTTAGGGTTCTTCAGACGACGACGTACGTTCCAAGGAGAAAGGGTGAGCTGGAGGTGGTGAAACCTGCCTTTGAATATCGTCAATTCGTCTGCCTAGGGCAGTAATATTTTGATGCAGCAACGTGTTCTCCAGCCTTTGAGCGACCAGTTCATCAGTTTGCATGTCCAACGCTTCAAGTATGCGAGACAGATGTCCTTCGGTAACTGGGGTAGAACGGTCAAGCTGGTCATCTTCATCTTCTCTTATACGCAAGGAACTTGAACCGGGTCGAGCAGAAGTTCCAGCACGAGCGGAACGAGCCATAATCTCCTTCCTAGGTCGGGTAGTAGTCTGATTGTCAGTTCGGATCGTGGTCCTCCTAGGCTGGTGGCTCGTGGTACCCTCCTAGCATCGGTTCGTGGTAGTTCCCTGGGATCGGATCGCGGAAGGGTTAGTAAGGGGGATGGCGATGTTATCTTGAGATCTAGTCGTGACACCCTCAGCTACTCCGGTCACCACGCCCTCATTGGATCGGATCACCCCTCCTCTCCACGATCCGGGGACAGAACTTCAACTTGCTCCTGAGACCTCTCTTCAATTGCTTCGTTTGTAGCTTCAGTCGCTTGGGAAGCTCGTACTTCTTTAGATTTCTTTCCTGCCATGATATTTGAACTTCGCTGAAACCTTCAAAGATCGAAACAGTGGGGTTTTGGACTGTTTTCTTCGGACTTGAATATCCAAACAATAGAGCAACAATCCAACGCGTTGAGATTTTGATTCTCAGTGAAAGCACCAAAATGTTAGATCCAAAATTGGCTCCAACACCCAAGTTGTTCAATTATGCAGAGATTAATATCAGAAAAAATGCAAGAAAAACAGGAAAGACACGAGATTTATAGTGGTTCGGCGTTAACGAGCCTACGTTCACTTTATATCTACGATTATACTTAAAATTCGAGTACAATCAATGATTTATCCCTCAACCTCACTTTTACAATGTTGGTTCACTCAGTAAATTCGAGACAACTCTAAACAAGAATAATAGAGATATAATAATGGTGGAATCAGAGCTCAGAATTGCCAAAAAAAGATCCTAAAAAATGCCAAGTGCTGGGCTATTTATAGGTGACATTTGCAGACGGATCATGGTCATACGTGGCACAAATCCCGAGGATCTCGGACTGGTTCGTGGCTTGATGAAGAATTGGTCAAAATGGCAGTTATGAACAGGTGTCGCAAGATCCTTCATTTTCGGATCATGAATGACTTGGTCGTGATCTTCATCTTAGCTTCTAGGGTTGGATCGTGAAGAGGCAGAGGGTACGGATCAGATCGTTCTGCTGTGGACGGATCGGGTCGTGAAGCTCTGACGAGGACGGATTGAGAAGACATGGACGGGTCGGATCGTGGATACAAGGGGCGATCGCAAGTCGTTGCTGGGTACCACAAGCAGGGGTCGTGATGGTGGACCACGAGCCAAAAATGATGTAGTGACCACAATCGAGTTTCTGAGGGTCCTGACGAGTGAGGTTTCACATTTTCTTGGTCTTGGTGGCTTGGTCCAAAAGCTAGCCAACAAAATCTATATAGATTTGATTATACTTGTGATTATGTTGTGAAATGATTTTCCCTACTTCGGGACATAAAATGATTTAGCAAGTATGTGGCTGAAGATGCGGATGATCAAAATTGACTAACAGTGTGAGAGCGTGCATGTCTTCCCCAATTGGTGGGATGGTGCATTGTCATTGTAGCCGTTTGGTGCACATATATATCTATATTGGTTCGGTTAGGTTACGTACAGCCCGGTCCTGAGGGAACATGACCGATATTTGGTTCGCATACTTATTTGTATACATTATTACATTTTGGAATTCTTATTTCCAGATGTTTTGTTTTCAAATCCCGAAGTGAAATCTACTTTGATATAAAAGCTAGATATGTATTTCAAATGATTTGAAATAAAAGAAATCGGGAAATAAAGTCCAAAGAAATAATTTCTGTAAAGTGAATTGGATTTTGAAATCTAAGTTTAGGGATTAAGACTAAATGGGTAAATTAAGGATTTGCATGTTGTATGATGCATTGTAGATCCATAAGTTTATTTATGGTTGTTGTTTATGCACTGGCAATCCAATGGAGTAAACACGTTCCGCGTTAGCGGCGTGGTCCTGTGATTAGCCTTATTATTAAATAGATTAAGTAAGATTTCTCATACCAATCCCATGACTGACTCGTAGTTTGTTTCACTTTGCAAACTCGGGTGCCCTCTTTTCCACACAGGCAGTTGAGTGGCTTATTTTGCAGATACCTATTTATTAGGCTGGATTCTGGATCGAAGCTTAAAGTTGTGGCCAGAGCAATGATAGACTTCCGCTGCATTGAGTTAAGTTTATTTTAAATTAATCTTCCGCTGTTGTATTTTATTCGATGTACTCTGATATTCTGTACTTTGATATTGCATTATTATAATGTAATAAAAGTCTTTTTTTTATTTATTCTGATGTGTTGTATGCCCAATGTTAGCGTATTCGGGTTTTTGAACGGTCTTAGTCGATTTTGCGATTGATTAGGTCCGGGCAAAATCCGAATCGTTACAGTGGGTGACAATACATTTGATACACTCGAGTTAAATGAGTGGTCGGTCATGTGTGGCCAAGTTGCAAGATGTTCTTGTTGAACCCCAGTGTGTCCCCTCTAGAGTACACTGATCGGAAGGTGGTCCCTACCTTGTCATAGTTGGAATCAAATCTCCAATAAGAGCCTTGCGGTTTTTGATTTTATAATGAATATGCAGAGCGTGAGATGCAAGTGTTATGCTAGATGGTTATTTATTTGTGATTTGATAGACACTATTATAATATCATTGAGTTTTGATATAAAATATATTTTGAGTTTTAGTACGGTAAAAACCATCCGTGTTTATTTTTGGGCTAGTCTTACTATTATCCTTTTCTTTCAAAAGGATTTCTGAAGTTAAGCAAATTGTTTATCATATGGATTTATCGCTGAAAGTATTCCAGATTGACCCGGGTGAATTTTGCTTTGCTTCAAATGTGCTTGGGTCAGACTGCGTATATTATCAGGTTAGGTTTCGCTTGGAGTTCCATACCAGGAGTTGAAGTCGAGATGTACTTCATATATTTACTGGTACCAGTTTATTTCCGCTATATGTATTGATTGAAATGAATGTATACCCTGATGTTGTAATATATATATATATATATATATATATATACAGTTCTTTTGTATAAAACATTTGATATATTATATTTTTTCCATTCCGCTGTGAGACTGATCTTCTTATTCTTATATTCTAAATTCTTTCTTTCCTATCTCATCCTCTAATTTGTTTCTATTAGCTTTCTGGGTTTTCGATGCTTGAGTTTGGACACGGGATGTATTAGTATCTGAATTCGAGTGTCAAATTTCCTGGGTCGTTACAGGTGGTATCAGAGCATAAGGTTTAGTGATAACCCTGGCTCTGTGGCGTAACTCAATAGAGATGGGATAAGTAATACCTAGATTGAATTTGAGAGTGTGTGTGTGTGTGTGTATGAGAGCTCGTATTTGTAATTTGATATAAAATTATTGTAAATTATTTTTGCCAATATATTTTGTAAAGAAGGGAAAGTACTAATTTTCTCGAATTGTCATAATATATTGAATTGAATAGAATTCCCATTTGGTCATAGAATTGGATGATTTCAAATGTGGAAGGTATGAATCAAAAATTTAAATATTTAAGTAAACTTATGAATTGAAATGGATCTTATAAGTTGTAATTGAACTTAAAATAAAATTTGACGTAAGTCAATGCACGTAATGAATCAAATGTTTGAAAATCAGGTTGATTGTATGTTTGAAATTGATTACATGGTTATTGAATAAACTTGATTTGAAACAAACCAAGAATAAATAAATTGAACCCATTGAGTGTAACAATCCGTAATTTTCTATTATTTAATTTTTGAATTTATTATGATTTTTGAGTATTTATGGTTATAAATAAAATTTGATGACTTAATTATGTAAATTTATTTTTAAAATTAATTAGTTTGATTAAGTAATGTATTTTGGTTGTTTACAATCATAATAACTTGTAGTTATTGTAAATGAAATTACAATTGGTTTGTAATTATAAATATTGAAATTTGTAATTAGTATTAAAATGTTTGGATGAAATTGATTTATTTAATTTACAATTGAAATTCAATTAATTTGGAAAATAATCAATGCTGGAATTAAATACAAATAAAATTGATTTGCAAAGTTAGTTTGAATTTATGTTGATTTAAGTAAAATTAACATGTTTTGAAATTAAATTGAAAATAAATGTTTATCTGGTAGAAAGCAGTTTAAATTATTTAGAAATGTAATTGGAAATTTATAGAAATTTATTAATACTTAAAATGAATTGATTATTTTTAAAATTTAATTGCTCAATTAATTTATATATCCAATCTAATATGATCTTTGATTTTTGGTATGATTTAGTGATATATATTTTACTTACGTTTTCATATATAAATAGTTTTTTTATTATCATTCATTGTTGTAAATGGTTGCATTGTCATGCACATTATTATTTCAAATTTCAATGAAAGAACAACAAATCTTATACTTCCTTTTCGATGGGCTAATTAATGTTGACATTGAATGTAACGTAACAAATAAAAGGACAGATAAAAATTCTTTAATTTCCTGTAATTGATTGAGCAGACCAGCATTTATCCTTTGTCAACTAGCTTTACGTTGCTTGATATGTTTGGCCATTACATTGATACTGAGAAAATCTTTCACGGGCTAAATCAATGTTCATACAAAATAATAATAATAATGGTATATGGAAAATATCAAAAAAATATCTCCCCATATATAGAAATGCACTTTCAACGCTTAACGTAATTCTCTCCTTTTAGCCTAATGCCTCATTTTTCTGTAGCCGCATCTCTCTTTTTTCTTCACAAATTTCAATGGCCTATTCACAACATTTCTTCATAAATCAAAATAAAATCACTTATCCATCCTAAAATCGTAAAACAAATTGCATCAAGTGCATCTCGAGAGGAGCTTTAAACCCATATAAAAAAATCGTGGAACTCAATCGAATTGTCGGAGGCGACGTCGACAGCAAACGTGGTAGGGCTCGGATTTGGAACAAGTACATGGATTTATTCGCGGTTCGGAGATCATATTTAGATTCGTAACGAAGATTAGCAACTTATGGAATTTTTTTTGTAGGTTTCCTCGAAGTTTGGTGTCGCGCGATGTGGGGGATGGGCTGAAGTCGCATCTTATGAGGGCGAGTTCCATGAAATGGTGTTCAGTGGATGGAGATTTTGAAGGAGAGTTTGTATGTGATGTCGAATTTGATTTTCATGGCGTAACGATGGAGATATGGTATAAGAAAGATGCGGAAATGGCTGTTTGAACCTAGAAATGCGCACGGTAGAATTGAAGGAGAAGAAGTTGGAGTGGTTGACGTGGAAGATGGGTGACATGGCAAGTTTTATTGATTTTGGTCCATTTTTCATTTTATTTATTTATTTAGTTTCCAATAGTAAAGCACGTATAACTTTTGCATACGACTTCAGAATGACACGCAGTTTGTTGCGTTGGAATCGTATCGACGAGCTCTTCGCGATGCCGCTGGTTTGGGCTGATTCTGAGAACGATGAATTTTGGGCTAAAAATTGGATTTCAATCTCGTTTAAATCCAAGGTGAGTAATTAAACCCACTCATGCGTAACTAAAGTATTCTAATATTAGTTAAATTATTGTCATGATATGATTGTATGGATTGATGTTTGATAGTTTAAATTGCATGTTTATATTTATTTGTATCGACAATGTAGTTAAATTTGACTGTTAAATATAATTTTACAGTTAAGTTAAAAATTCAACATTTAATTCTGTTTAAAACCTGACATCTGAAAAATTGAAAATTTATAGGATATTGGACTGTTTGTATGTATTGATGTGATGAATGGCGTGAATTTGATATGTTTGACCTGTTGATGTTAATTGTGTAAAACTACCTGTTATTCATATATCACCATTGTTTGTGCTGATTAATCCCAATCATTACCCCAGATGTTACGGGCATCGAATAAACTCGAGATTAATCATTAAAATGAATTAAGAACGTAGGTTGAAATGATAAATACCTATGGCCCTGATTTGGATTGAAATGATATATATCCTTTCCCAAAATACTAAAATTAAAATTTAAGTATCACTTGGCCATAGGATAGAAAATTATATACGGACACCGGTTGGTTAAATAAAATTTAATTTAACCATGAATTTTTAAATATTGTTTTAAAGACAATATAAGTTATGTTTTATAATTTATTTCCTTTGAACTTGAACCTTGAATTTTGAAATATAAACAAAAAGGGGAAATAAATTAGTATTGTAACTGAAGCTAAATAAAGTGAAATATAATGTAAATCGAATTTATTGAAATTGAATAGTTTCACCCACCTTTGAATTTTTTTATGAATCCGCATTGATTTGAATTATATATGAATTGTGAACTCGATGTTTGTTATAATTTGAAATCATTGAAAATGAGAATCTGATTTGGAATGTAACTATTTGAATTAATTTGATCGAATTGAAATGAATGTAAATTGGAAGTTTAATCGATGGAATTATTTAGAATTGAGTTGGTTGAATTGAAGATTGAAATATGACTTTAAGTTTAATTGAAAATGTTAGAGAAACGATTCTAATTCCAACTATAGTATTTCAAATAATTTTATAAACTATTTTAATAATAATTATTTTTTTCTTTATAAACTATTTTTCTTTATTTCTATTTTATTTTATAAATTATTTTAAATAATTCATTTTATAATTAACTATTTATTTTATAAATTACTTAATGTTTTAACTATATATTTTAATAAATTCGATAAATTCTATTTTAGATACAAATTGTTTATTTTCAAACTATTTCAATTATATATCTAATTTATTATAAATATACTGTTAACTATTTTAATATTCAAATTATTAAAGTGGGAATTATTCCAAGATTTTAATTGGTTTAAATGGAGATTTTAGTATGAATAATATCCTATCATGAATATTGAATGATTTTGAAAATCTGATATTTTGATATGAGGTATGAACCTCTTCGAAATGTAAAAGAACTGACCGGTGTGAAAAATGTAACGATTGGTTGTTAAAGAGACCGGGATCGGATATTGTCACTCTCTGCCAATACCGAAAACCACTTTAACAACTGTGTACGCGGTGGAGTTCCAGAAATGGTGTTGGATGGATTTGGAGGCGATTACTGGATTTGAAGAAAGAGAACGATGATGGATATCCTTGACCTTCGGGTCATAATTAAAATGACTAAAACAGGGCTATACCGTGACCAAGTGGGGTTAGCTACCTCCATCGGCAACACTTCTTCCTTTATTACTATAGTCCCTTGGTTTGATTGATTTGACGCGCATCCGTGATTTGGGAGTGTTGTCTGAGGTGGGCGGTAGTCGCGGCTGTGCGTTACCACCACTCCGGGCGTGCAACTAGTATATTCATACTCTGGGCATTCCTCGTGTGCCTTGTCATATTATCCTGATCGAGCCCCCTACGATTTTGATTTAACGTTGTCGTATCATGGTGCATCCCAATCCGCCGACGTACTGTGTGTTATATGCAAACTGTACGACAACAATATGAACGGTGTAAGGGTAATAATGGTAATCCCGCTTACATTATTTTATTATGTTATATTTAACCATAGACATTATTATAATAGCGTATTATATTATATATTATTAGTTTGACAGATCCTTAAGAGATGGAAATTCCCGTAACATCTCTTAAGTTATTGCACTCATATTATTACATGAAATTTGATTTAACTAATATGAGAATGATTTAGTTCTAATCCGAGTGTTTGTTTTTTTTTTTTTTTTTTTTTTTTTTTTTTTTTTGCAATACGCTCGGGTCAGACCGAGTTGCGGTTAGCGAAGTTTCACTTGCTTTGAAGATACCATTATGAAGATGAAGATGGAGCTCAACAGACGTATTATTATTTTTCCACTGCAAATGCATTGGTATGTTGTATGTTAATTTACTCTGATAATCATTGAAAAATATAATAAAATGTATGTTTTAACACCTTCATGAACTGTTATTTATTTATTATATTTTGTCCTTCCGCTGTGAGATTATGTATTTGTTTTCTTCTTTCTTCTTTCTTTTTATTCTTATTTTAATCACAATAGCTATCCATATTTTTGATCTGTTTATGTCGACATTAAGGATCATTATTGATTTGAACGGTCAAAAATCTCGGATGTTACATTTGGTATCAGAGCTTTGGTTTAGCGAAAACCTTGGCTCTATTTGGGATTAACTCATTAGAGATTGGGTTGTAATGCCCTAGAATGAGTTTGAGTGTATATGAGAGAGCGTACTTGTAATTTTGATATAAAATGATTTTGAATTGTGCCAATTTGTTCTGTTGAGTATTTATGAATTCTGGTCGGTACTTGGGACACCAAGGCATCGATAGGGATTTCTAAACACTCGAATAGGATTCATTGATATAATATTGTTTTGAATTGTATTTTATTTATATATAGAATTATTTGTGATATGTTAATTTTGATTTTGTTGATGATAATATTAAATTTTCATCATTTATTACTCGATTAATTAATAATTAGAACCATTGGTTGTTGATTGGTTTAAGAAAATCAAATATTGAAATTTATTGATAATAAAATAAGAAGTAAAATATGAATTTGAGAATTTGATTTCGGGTGGTTTTTTAATGTTAATTAGTAAATGGTTTTGAAATAATATATTTATACATATATTTTAAAAAAAAGTTGTTTCATATAGAAAAGTTGTTTCATATGAGTTTTAGGAATAAGTATATACCCTCTTGTCCTGGAAATGATTTCGGTGATGAGTGCACGCATCATCGATGTTTATTTTCAAGAATCTAAGTAGGGAGACATTTAATATTTTCTATACTTTGTTTTACGAAATTGAACTTTATTTATATCTTTTATAGTATGGTTTTATGTAAACGATATATTATAAAAAAAACTAAGAAAAAAAGAGCCTGTAACGACCCGTGTTTTTCGACCATCTAAATATTTAAATTAGTTTTAAATATTTTATTTGGAATATCGATGGAATCTAATATTGAATTCGTTATTTAAACGAAGTTCGAATGTTATATATTTATATAATTATAAATCGAGCTTGAAAATGGCGTGTAGTTCGTAAATTAGAGTTTTGAACTTCAACTGAGAATACAGGGTTCGATATAAATCGGATTTCTGTGAAACAAAAAACGTTGGAACCGTATTGATGATAATTTTCATATGAAAGAGAAAAATCCAGATTTCGTATTATAAATAGTAAGTTATGGCCAAATCAAAATTTGAAAAAAAAGCTATGGAAATCGTTATCGGCCTTTAAAATGGCCATTTTGCTAACGATCTCGGATTTCGACGAAATTAGTTTCATTAGAACCGTATCGTTAAATTATTGTACGGTGTTGAATGGCATGGCAAACCGATGTCATATGTGACCACGGCAGCCAAAAATGCCCGTTCAATTTCTATAACGTGTAATTAAATAAATAAAGGGTTATTTGAGTGTAACTTGAGCAGACTATCGAATTAGGCCACGAAACCAGTCCCGTTGAGTTCGTATCATCGATTAGAGTCAGGATAGGTATATAGTTCGTTATTTTTAGAGACCGGCAAATTTGGTGTTCAGAATGGCATTGCGGTGCACGTAAAAATAGCCTACCGGGGAAACAGCTCAGAATGCGACGAAACTGGTGCCGTTGGGTTCGTATTGAAGAATTATTATAGGAATGTAAGGTTTCAAGTTGATTTGATTTATTTGGTGATCGTGAAAAAATTAAACGCGTGTTTATTTCTGGTTTTATAAAGGAAATTTTTCCAAACGATGTCGGAATTCGACGAAACTTGTCCCATTGGGTCCGGAATACCTTTTTACACTAAGATTTGCCTTTTTATCAGTAAACAGAAATCATTGGTGGTGGTTTACATCAACTATTTCACGGCTAAGTTTCGTTTTTAATAAATTAATATAAACCAAACATTTCATCTCCACTATATAAAGCCATCATTGAACACACCGTCAAAACCCTTTCCTGATGGTCAACCCAACCTTTTTCTGCGCCTCCACTAAGCTATGGACGGATATAATCTTCCAACCTTTCTCCAATTAAATCTCTCAATTTGTTCACCTGAATTAAGGACCTTAAATTGCAAAAACCCTTAGCTCGGTGAGATCTCGAGTCTGGTCGGTTGTGATTGGGATTGTAGTTTCATAACGATGGAATTTTTGCCTCGAAGGTGTAGGTGTTCGAACCAATTTGGGGGAGATTGGAGGCGTTGAGTTCAAAACTGTTTCAGGGGAGGGATGTTGGCGCCGAGGCGTTTGGAGTAGGGATGTCCGATGGGACTCCGTTCATCGGAGATCGACGCAGTGCTCGGAGAGTGGTTTCGAGCTGAAGCCTAAAACTTGGTAGTCGGCTTCGAGAGGAACGAGAGGGTCGGCTTTCTATTCTCAGGAAAAACGCAATTAATGTAATTTAAACTGTTTTTGTTTACAATTAGGAGAAAAATTTATTTAATTTAAAAGGTGATTAATCATTTTCTAATGATTGTGGATGACAGGGATGTAACGGCTTGGTTAAAGATCAGAACGTGATTTGCATACCTGGAAAGAAGCGAACCCATTAACGTTTTAAACAATGTAAATATTACATATATATATATATATATATATATATATATATATATATATATATATATATATATATATATATAATTAGTTATTATAGCTTAACTAGGATTAAACGTTTGAGTAGGAAGGTCCAGTTCATTAATCGATCCGTTATTAATTTGCAAATCGAAAGAACCGTGGGCAAGGGTGATTTATACACTAAAGAACAGTGAAGTATAAAAGGAACCATACCATTTAGAGCTGTTGGTCTCCAAAACAAGAAATGATGCAGCGGTTCGGGAAGAAGGAAGTAAACCAGCAGATTGGTCGCGTTTTCTAATTATAACGTAATAATTAATTAGTGTTAATAAGGGATTAATTAAGTCGGTTAATTTAATTAAAATCTTATAACTCTAAATGTTTTTAACTTATGATTAAATTATCAGAATTGGACCAAACAAGTCGCGTTGAGACCGTATGACTAAATTCGACCTTCTGGAATCATTTTAGAGAAGACTGGGATCAGCAGAAGTTTTCTGTTAAATTAAACACATGTTTAATTTAACCGGAATCGGACCGCTTAAGCGAATCTGATCAAGGTGAGTTAAACTCACTCAGTTTCTCATTTATATTTTTATATAAATTGGGTTTTTATTTTGTGTGCTCTGCTTGCCGATGATTGACTGTTTGCTAGTTATAATTTATTTGTTGATTTAAATGATGTAATTAAACCGTCGTTTAATTTTAGTGAAATACCAAATCGTTATTTTTAACGATTGGTTCCAACAAAGGTAACTTACCTTATTGGTCACGTTTATTTTAGAAACGTGTTTAAATTGTTGAATTGTTTGCATTGCTTGTGGTTCATGTTGAATGGTCGTTATTTAGTGTATCAGTTAAATGAAAACCGAACGATCTGGTTTGTGATAACCGTTTTGAATACAGGGAAGAACAGGTTAGAGGGACCCAACCGGATCCCTCAAATATATTATTTATTTTCATATTATCTTATATGAATTGTCATGATTGGTGATTGATTTGGTTTGTGATCATTTACTGAAAAGTCAATCTGTGTTTTGTTTAAACCAATAGGCGGTATTGGTTTAGTATTTGGCAGCGTATGGCCTATAGAATCAATCGTTTATAGATATTGATTCACCGTCATGTGAGTCAATAAAGATGAAGTTATAAAATTTATTTTATAACTGGAGATAGATTTGAAATATATTATTTTGAATAGAAGTTATTAAAGGGAAATAAATAAATATTTTATTTATTTAAGACTTTGATTTGTTATTAATTTATTTTATAAAGTACATGCTGATGTTAATCAGATTTAAGAGCGTGAGAATAAGAAATGAATCGAGTGGTTAAACTTTGATAATTGTTTTGTAAAGAAACAATTAATGGAATTATTTAAAGTAATTATATTTTTAATTAATTTAAAGGGAGGATTATTTGGGATCGGTTAATGAGATAATCGAGGTTTGAGTTAATTAAATCGACTGTTTTGAACTGAAATTGATTATCAAATTGGTGTGTTTCGATCAAAATGGTTTAATGAATATCATTTAAGTTTAAATAAAGTTTAAAAAGAGATTTACTATTTAATTTAGTTAATAAAGGAAATTAACTATTGAAGTAGTGAATGATTGAAATAAGTTATATTTGTAATTAATGATGATTTGGAAATTTACTTTTAAATGGTGAAAGGAATTTATGAACGGGGTTTATATTTAAAACCCGAATTTTTATAACAAAGTTATAAAGAGAATGGTAAGCGAATATGAGGGCTTAATTTAAAGGATACTTGGATTAAGAAAAAGGATAGAAAGATGGGAAGGGTTTTTAATAAGCCGGAATTTTATAAATGTGGTTTAAAAGAGTAAAGGCGTTAATTTTACATTAACGATTACTTGAAAATGAGATCAACTAAAAAAGGGAATTTGAAATGAGATTCCAAAATGGGGAATGTTTGGATGGATTGAAAGGAGATTGGTAAAAGTGTATTTGAGGTAAATAAGTGGGTTGTAGGGGTGTATAACCAAATCCAAACTATAATGGGATTTGTTTTGGGACTGAAATGAAATATTGGGTTTTGATTACAACTTCTATTTATCTTAGGATATGAACGTTGTTGATCAAGGTCTGAGAGGTAATTAAAATACCCCAACTTGAATGACATCAGGATTATCTGAAGATGATATTAGTTGGTAATCGTAAAAGAGCACAGTGACAGTTCATTATTTCCATTAAAGGAATAATGCAACGTTGGTGAGAATTTAGAGATCATATAACGAGAAATCCGAAGTAAAGGAAACTAATTAGAAGGAAATGTAAAGTTAGTTTTATTTTGTACTAATAACATTAGTTATCGTTTCAAGAATGGGATACACGGTATTACGTAATGTTGTTTATAAAGTAATAAGTCGAATGGATTTTTCCATGTTTTAAATAATAAGGAATGATTGTTGAAATGTTTTTGGAAGGAGGATTTAGTGGAAATTGAATATGGTTATTGGTTATTTTCTAAGTATTATAATGAAATGATTTGAAGGGCATTAGCATATAAGTATTCAATTATCGTATTTTTAAACATTATAAGAGTTAGAAGTTTTGATTAAACAGAAGTGAATTAGTTTGTTTAAATTTAAAGGCCAAGTGATGCTGAATACTGAACCAGTGAACTCATTGGAGTTTCATGATTGAAACACTGTTTATTTTGATAGTTAAATCACCGACTATCAAATCTGCTAATACGATTGTTGGTATGGAAAGACCGGGATCGAATTTATATTCGAAAACCATTCCGACCAACAAATACGTGAAGATCTCAGAAGATGATCGAGATGGAGCATTGAAGACCGTGGATTTTCATACATGGAAGAACCACTAATATTCTCTACCTGGCAAGTAGAGATAAGCTGTGATTCTATCGTGGTTGGAATCTACGGGTTGCAAGGACTCCTCGCTACTGATCCATGAGGTGATTCCTATATTGGATGCAGTAGGAGAGTACCTTCGGTTCATCCTGTTCCTGGATGACTTGTAAGGACGAGTGTCTGACAGAGTATTTCCAAAGGGTCACGTACGTTGATTTCTTCAAACGTGGTATAGTTGTTGGCGGGGAATTGTCATTCTCTTAGCTTCTAACTAGAGTATTTTTGTGGACATCAATTAGTGATATCTGACGGATCTGACGATGTTGCATTCAAAGTGAATGGTGATCAAATTTTCCAAAAATAAACTCTGACCTCAAACCTCATCAACCGGGAAATGACAGAAATCGGGCAGGCAGCATGGCTATGTGGGTCTCTCCCATTAGGGTGTATAATCACCTATCCAGAGAAAATCCTATTTGCTTCTTTAATCTGTATTTCGATGTTGTCCCTATTCGGGAGACGGTTGCTGATCCCAACCGTCGGTAATATACATTCGGTACACTCAAGCGAAATGAGTGGTCGGTCATGTATGGGCCGGGTGGCAAGACGTTCTTATTGAACCCAGTGTATTCGTCTCTAGATATACACTATCGGCAAGTGGTCCCATACCTTGTCATGGACGGAATCCAATCTCCAATAAGCGCCCGCGGTTTTGATTGTATACTATATACGTGGAACGTGAGATGCAAGTGTTCCACTAGATTGTTATTTACCTGTATTTAGCATTATTATAATATCAGAAAAGATATTGGTTTCAAAACTGTTTTGGGTTATCGTAAGGTAAAAACCGTCCGTGTTTTATGTGTGGATTTGGTCTTACGGTTATCCTTTTCTTTCGAAAGGATTTTTAACTTTAAAATCATGATCGGATGATTTACCCTTAATACTGTGCGAGTTTATCTCACTCTGGTTCACCAGACTGACCCGATGTTTTGTAAATGCTCGGGTTAGCCCGGGGTGTACAGGTTCAGGTTATCGAATGCTGCGAAGAGACGAGCTGGAAGAGTCCATACGTATGATATTATATAGCTACTATTCCGCTGTGTGTTGTATATGGGAACAGGTTATTATAACTGTCCCATCGTGTGATGTACTCTGATATTTTAAGTATCTTTAAACTCTCAATAAAGATTTATTTCTGTATTATATTTTGTTCCGCTGCGATGTGAGGCTCTGTGTTGTATTGTTTCTTCTTCTTCTTCTTCTACTCTAATATTTCTTTCTTATCTCACCCTCTAATTTCTTTCTAAACTATCCAGTGTTTTCGGTGCTTTGAGGGTCGCATGAGTACGGTAAAGGTATTTATGTCGATTTTCGGGGCCGAAAATCCCTGGGTCGTTACAGAGCCCAAAATTTAATTCTTTAAATCTTAAATAACTAATGAATTGAAACTTCTGAATATTAAGAGAGTTATAAAAAATCATAAGAATTGGATAATAAATTAAAACGAATGGTAACCATTGAACTTATGTAATAATCAATTTGGTTCTATAACATGAATAACTTACCAATTAACTAAGAAGTTGAATGTTACAAGAATAAGCAATTAATTAATGCACAAGTATAAGAATGGAAAATCAAAATAGAAAATTTTGATTGGTTATAAATAAAACTTAAGTTATGTAATAAAACAAGATATACTTAGTTACATTGTAAAATTCAATTTAACTAAGTAACATAGATTAACTGAATCAATGAAATATCAATTAAGAAAATTATTTAGTAATACACTGAATGTATTGATATTAATGATTGGTTTTGCGAAAATATAAGTGAAAAGGCTTATAATTATAAACTTAACGATGGTTGAATGAATTAATTAAATTAATTAAAAACGAGTTCGTTGCATAGCAGCAGTTCGAAATTTTCCGAATTAAAGTTCAAATGAATGTATAGAGTCCAAAATAAGTCGGAATTCTTTGAGACAAGAATCTTTTGGATCTATTGGAATATAATTTTCTAATGTAAGAGAAAAATTAGATTTCGACTTGTAGATTTTAAGATATGTGTAAATCAAATTTTCGGAAAAATCGCGGTTTGGTAATTCACGATTCTGAACTAAAATATTATGAAATTGGTTATGTAAACTAACAAACGAGATAAGTTGAATAAAAAATTATATGGCTAAATAAATATGAATTGACAACTCTCGTACTATGCCTTTTTGAGGACGAAAGGTTTTAAGTGGGGGAGTGTGTAACAACCCATAATTTTATATTATTTAATTTTTGAATTTATTATGATTTTTGAGTATTTATGGTTATAAATAAAATTTGATGACTTAACTATGTAAATTTATTTGTAAATTTAATTAGTTTGATTAAGTAATGTATTTTGGTTGTTTACAATCATAATAACTTGTAGTTATTGTAAATGAAATTACAATTGGTTTGTAATTACAAATATTGAAATTTGTAATTAGTATTAAAATGTTTGGATGAAATTGATTTATTTAATTTACAATTGAAATTCAATTGATTTGGTAAATAATAAATGCTGGAATTAAATACAAATAAAATTGATTTGCAAAGTTAGTTTGAATTTATGTTGATTTAAGTAAAATTAACATGTTTTGAAATTAAATTGAAAATAAATGTTTATCTAGTAGAAAGCAGTTTAAATTGTTTAGAAATGTAATTGGAAATTTATAGAAAGTTATTAAGACTTAAAATGAATTGATTATTTTTAAAATTTAATAGCTCAATTAATTTGTATATCCAATTTAATATGATCTTTGATTTTTGGTGTGATTTAATAATATATCTTTTACTTACGTTTTCATATGTAGATAGTTTTTTTAATTATCATTCATTGTTGTAAATGGTTGCATTGTCATGCACATTATTATTTCAAATTTCAATGAAAGAACAACAAATCTTATACTTCCTTTTATGATGGGCTAATTAATGTTGACATTGAATGTAATGTAACAAATAATAGGACAGATAAAAATTCTTTAATTTCCTGTAATTAATTGAGCGGACCAGCATTTATCCTTTGTCAACTAGCTTTACGTTGCTTGATATGTTTGGCTATTACATTGATACTGAGAAAATATTTCAGGGGCTAAATCAATGTTCATACAACTAATAATAATAATGGTATATGGAAAATATCAAAAAAATATCTCCCCATAAATAGAAATGCACTTTCAACGCTTAACCTAATTCTCTCCTTATAGCCTAATGCCTCATTTTTCTATAGCCGCATCTCTCTTTTTTCTTCACAAATTTCAATGGCCTATTCACAACATTTCTTCATAAATCAAAATAAAATCACTTATCCATCCTAAAATCGTAAAACAAATTGCATCAAGTGCATCTCGAGAGGAGCTTTAAATCCATATAAAAAAATCATGGAACTCAATCGAAATGTCGGAAGCGACGCCAATAGCAAACGCGGTAGGGCTCGGATTTGGAACAAGTACATGGATTTATTCGCGGTTCGAAGATTATATTTAGATTCGTAACGAAGGTTAGCAACTTATGGAATTTTTTTGTGGGTTTCCTCGAAGTTTGGTGTCGCGCGACGTGGGGGATGGGCTGAAGTCGCATCTTACAAGGTGAGGGCGAGTTCCAGGAAATGGGGATCAGTGGATGGAGATTTTGAAGGAGAGTTTGTATGTGAAGTGGGATTTGATTTTCATTGCGTAACGATGGAGATGGTATAAGAAAGATGCGGCAGTGGCTGTCTGAACCTGGAAACGTGCACGGCATAATTGAAGGAGAAGAAGTTGGAGTGGCTGACATGGAAGGTGGGTGACATGGCAAGTTTTATTGATTTTGGTCCATTTTTCGTTTTATTTATTTAATTAATTTCCAATAGTAAACACGTATAACTTTTGCATACGACTTCAGAATGACACGCGGTTTGTTGCGTTGGAATCGTATCGACGAACTCTTCGCGATGCCCTGGTTTGGGCTGATTCTGAGAACATTGAATTTTGGGCTAAAAATTAGATTTCAATCTCGTTTAAATCCAAGGTGAGTTATTAAACCCACTCACGCGTAACTAAAGTATTCTAATATTAGTTAAATTAATATCATGTCATGATATGATTGTAAGGATTGATGTTTGACAGTTTAAATTGTGTGTTTGTATTTATTTGTATCGACAATGTAGTTAAATTTGACTGTTATATATAATTTTACAGTTAAGTTAAAAATTCAACATTTAATTCTGTTCAAAACCTGACATCTGAAAAATTGAAAATTTATAGGATATTGGACTGTTTGTATGTATTGATGAGATGAATGGCGTGAATTTGATATGTTTGACCTGTTGATGTTAATTGTGTGAATCTACCTGTTGTTCATATATGACCATTGTTTATGCTGATTAATCCCAATCTTTACCCCCAGATGTTATGGGCATCGAATAAATCCGGGATTAATCATTAAATTGAATTAAGAACGTAGGATGAAATGATAAATACCTGTGACCCTGATTTGGATTGAAATGATATATATCCTTTCCCAAAATGCTAAAATTAAAATTTAAGTATCACTTGGCCATAGGATAGAAAATTATATACAGACACCGGTTGGTTAAATAAAATCTGATTTAACCATGAATTTTGAAAATTTGTTTTAAAGACAATATAAGTGATGTTTTATAATTTATTTCCTTTGAACTCGAACCTTGAATTTTGAAATATAAACAAAAAGGGAAAATAAATTAGTATTGTAACTGAAGCTAAATAAAGTGAAATATAATGTAAATCGAATTTAATGAAATTGAATAGTTTCACCCACCTTTGAAATTTATTATGAATCAACATTGATTTGAATTATATATGAATTGTGAACTCGATGTTTGTTATAAATTGAAATCATTGAAAATGAGAATCTAATTTGGAATGTAACTATTTGAATTAATTTGATCGAATTGAAATGAATGTAAATTGGAAATTTAATCGATGAAATTATTGAGAATTGAGTTGGTTGAATTGAAGATTGAAATATGACTTCAAGTTTAATTGAAAATGTTAGAGAAACGATTCTATTTCCAACTATAGTATTTCAAATAATTTTATAAATTATTTTAATAATAATTATTTTTTCTTTATAAACTATTTATCTTTATTTCTAATTTATTTTATAAATTATTTTAAATAAATCATTTTATAATTAACTATTTATTTTATAAATCACTTAATGTTTTAACTATATATTTTAATAAATTCGATTAATTCTATTTTAATTACAAATTATTTATTTTCAAACTATTTCAATTATATATCTAATTTATTTTAAATTTACTATTAACTATTTTAATATTCAAATTATTAAAGTTGGAATTGTTTCAAGATTTTAATTGGTTTAAATGGAGATTTTAGTATGAATAATATCCTATCTTAAATATTGAATGATTTTGAAAATCTGATATTTTGATATGAAGTATGAACCTCTTCGAAATGTAAAAAAATTGACCGGTGTGAAAAATGTAACGATTGGTTGTTAAAGAGACCGGGATCAGATATTGTCATACTCTCTACCAATACCGAAAACCACTTTAACAACTGTGTACGCGGTGGAGTTCTAGAAATGGTGTTGGATGGATTTGGAGGCGATTACTGGATTTGAAGAAAGAGAACGATGATGGATATTCTTGACCTTCGGGTCATAATTAAAACGATTAAAACAGGGCTATACCGTGACTAAGTGGGGTTAGCTACCTCCATCGGCAACACTCCTTCCTTTATTACTATAGTCCCTCGGTTTGATTGATTTGATGCGCATCCGTGATTTGGGATTGTTGTTCGAGGTGGGCGGTAGTCGCGGCTATGCATTACCACCAGTCCGGGCGTGCAACTAGTATATTCATACTCTGGGCATTCCTTGTGTGCCTTGTCATATTATCTTGATCAAGCCCCCTACGATTTTGATTTAACGTTGTCGTATCACGGCGCATCCCTATCCACCGACGTATTGGTGTGTTATATGCAAACTGTACGGCGATGGTGTAAACGGTGTAAGGGTAATCCCGCTTACATTATTTTATTATGTTATATTTAACCATAGACATTATTATAATAGCGTATTATATTATATAGTATTAGTTTGACGGATCCTTAAGAGATGGAAACTCCCGTAGCATCTCTTAAGTTATTGCACTCATATTATTACATGAAATTTGATTTAACTAATATGAGAATGATTTAGTTCTGATTCGAGTGTTTGTTGTGTTTTTTTTTTTTTTTTTTTTTTTTTTTTTTTTGGCAATGCGCAGACTGAGTTGCAATTAGCAAAGTTTCACTTGCTTTGAAGATACCATTATGAAGATGAAGATGGAGCTCCTGCAAATGCATTGGTATGTTGTATGTTAATTTACTCTGATAATCGTTGTAAAATATAATAAAATGTATGTTTTAACGGCTTTATGAACTGTTATTTATTTATTATATTTTGTTCTTCCGCTGCGAGATTTTGTATTTGTTTTCTTCTTTCTTCTTTTTCTTATTTTAATCCCAACAACTATCCATATTTTTGATCTATTTATGCCGACATTATGGATCATTGTCGATTTGAACGGCCAAAAATCTCGGATGTTACATTGAGATAAATTCAATTTAATAGATTTGAATGGAATTCAAGTAAATGAACTTAAAGTGGATATAACAAATTGATTGATGCAACCAAAGGGATTGCTTAGAAAATGTTATAAATAAAATTTATATGCAGTGAATAAGTATGTAAGATTGTTTGGAATGGATGATTTGATGTTTGAATCTAACTTGATGATTACAAATGAATTCCATCTGAGATTAAGTACAGGTGCAAGAGCTAACCCATCATTAAACCATATTGGTTAAATTCTTGAGCAGATTAGATCCAGTTTAATTAGAGCTGCAAAATAATTGAGCAAGCTCAAGTACAGCCTATCTTCTACCACTTAAAAACGCTCGCAAAATGTATGCCTACGCAAAATATAAATTTTGGGTTTTTGATTTGGGTTTTTGAATTTGATTTTTCGACCGTGTGGGTCGATGTATTTCTTTTGTTGTTCCTGCAGTATTGCAGAAATCCCTCTATATAAGGGAGACTCTACCAAAAAATTTAAGGTGTTAGAAAAATTTCCAATATTTTTTTTTTGAATTGGTTTTCTATAAAAATTAACTAGTTTGGTTAAAACTAGAAATTTGGAAAGTGGAAATGAAGTTTTTAATTTATTGGATTTCAGAAAAATTGCTGAGCTTGTAGCATTCTTTATTTCTTAGTAATTTCGGGGACGAAATTCTATTAAGGGGGGAAGAACGCAACGACCCAGATTTTTGATCATTTGAAATTGAGTATTTAAACTGGTTTTAAATATTATATTGGAAATACTAATGGATTTTAATATTTGATTCATTAATAAAAACGACGATTGAATGTTTATATTTATATTTGACTTATAAATGAGCTCGAAACGTCGCGGTAGTTCATAATGTTGAGTTTTGAAATTCAATTGAATATACATAATCTATTATATTCTATTTAATGATAATTTTCTAATCAAGGAGAAATTAAATTTGAGATTTTAGCTTATATATTGTAAGTTATATCCAAATAAAATTTTCGAATAGTCACTATGGATATTGTATATAAACGATACTGTTTATTTAATGAATTAAAAAGGAATTTTAAGAGAATTTGAATATCGTTTAACGTGGAAATGTTAATGTTAAGTTACAATTCCATTTTTGGTTGGATTTGAAGTTGTATATTATTACATTTGGATATGTTCAATGATAATAATTTATTTTAATTTTAATTGTTTTGGAAATTTATAATATTATATCGATATTATATAAACGTTAGAAATTGTTGTTTTTCAAAATGATCTCGAAATTCGACGAAACCAATTATACTGTATCTAAAATATTAAACTATTGTATGATTTCAAATTTCATCGTGACTGGAGTTGTTTCTTATAGTACGAATTAAAATAACGAACGTTGATTGCACTTTAAATACTAAATCAGGATTTGCTTGCATTAGCATCACTTTCAAAATCCTTAGAAAATCTCTGCACATCACTTTCAAAATCTCGACCAAATGTTGCAAGATATTATCAAATCTTTAGAAGTCGGAAATGAGTTTAAGCAAACCTTAGTTATTGTATGGTATCAAATCTCTAAACAATCCTATAACATCTTTACCATCTCGATAAAGTATTCACTGGTACTGGGTGAAAAATCTCAGCAAATCTATAAACAAAAATTGTGGCTTGTCCATTTCGAGGTCCGACAAAATCTTGCGCAACCCATGCAAAATTAATGCAAATCAAAAATAGTCTTAGCAAATCTCAGATAAACCACAACATGATATTTCAAAATCTGGAACACTATTTTAGATAAGATTTGCTATGCTCCAATAGTCAAAAATTTGAAGTTGGCATACTATACGAAATCTTATCTTAATGTGACCAAAATACATATATGTTCAACTTGGTCAAATATGAGTGGCTGCGAACATTACATTATATATAAAATATATTCTGATCATATGAAAAAGTCAGTAACAAATTTTTGAAGGTAGCCTGCGCAAATCCTTAGAGCATCCCCAACGCGGGGTCGGTTGAAAAGCAACCGACCCCCAACGTTTGGGTCGTATGGCGGGCCAGGGTTGCTTCGACAACCTTGGAGGTTGTTGAAGCAACCAAATGGTTGCTCCAACAACTGGCCTTAGCCGGCTTTGTTAAAGCCGGCTATTCATTTCATAATTTTTTTTTTGTCTCAACCTAATGCTGAGACATTTTTTAAGGTATTTTTTTTTTTAATTTTCTCTTAGCTGGCTTTTAGAAAGCCGGCTAAAAGATTAATTTTTTTTTAATGTAAATTTCTTAGCCGGCTAAGATAAAAGCAACCCCTAAACCGTTGGGAGGTTGCTCGGGTCAACCGGCATGGATTTGACCACGAGTAAACCCCGTGTTGGGATGCTCTTGCAACCCTGAATCCCTAATAAATATCTCATTCTTATCCATGTGCACTTCAGTCAAAATTCACGGCTGACCTATCATATTTATTTTATTTCTTTAATTCGCTGATAGCTAGCATAAAAAGGAGAGAGACTTGTCTTCATTTACCTGCATACATGTAAAAACATATTGGCTCGTTCAATTGAAACAACAGTAATTAAAAACAAACGAAGAAACCTTCTTCCCTCGTTCAAAACTGAAAAACCAATCCTTTTTAAATCAATATAAAATCCAAAACTAAATGAAATCATGTGTAGTTGGATTTATTGAGATCGTGAGCTCACGCTCTTCTCGTGGGTACCTGTGGTTTTGGTCTGGCAATTTTGTTGGTGCTCGAAAATTCAGGTAGCGAAGTGGTGTTCGACTCTTGCGAGCTAGGGGAAGGTCTGAAATTTATTGGGTCGCAAGGGGATGGACATGCTGGTGAGGCGAGGTGGTTGCTGATGAAGGGAGGACGGATGAGGGAGTGATGTTAGAAAGAAGGGGATCAACAGTTTTCTTTTGATGCTCCAAAAGTTTAAAATGCGACAAGAAGTACTGTGCAATGTGATGGTGCATGGAATGGTGCGTGCGAGTTGGGAAATGGGGTAGCTCGAAGTTGTTACTGAGCATAGCTACAGGAAGGGGTTGTCACGATGACTCCAGGTAGTAGTAAAGAAGCGGTAGAGTTGGGCTATAGATTTTGCTGGGCTTGGGATTCTCTTTCTTTAGAAAAAAAAGAATATATGAGTTCGTGTGTATCTGCATAGGGGAAGGGGACCTGCATGAATGTATGTTATAATTATCTGTGATGCATGGAAAAAGAAGGTTGGAGGAATTTGATCGGATTCCTCGAATATTATGTATGTTATTTATTTTTATATTGTTTATGAACTGGTTGAACTCCAATGACATTGAAAACCTGTTTGGATATTGACGTTGAATTAAAATTCAATGTTGTTGTGGTTTGGATCGATACATGGTATTGATTGAGGGATTGGAAGCAAATGGCCTAATATCCACCTTTTTGATAATACACTGGTTTGCCGTCAGGCAGATTGACGAAGTTGAGTTATAAAACTGAAATGAAATTTTTAATATATTTTATATGTTATGATGATGATTTAAAAATAAACCGGTAAGGTTTTATAGAAATATTATAAAAGGAATATGAGCTTAGGCGACTGGTTTAAATTAAATATTTAATATTCGAATGGAAATCAAGAGGAGGGTTTTCAAGAATATAAAGGAAATTACGTATTGGTTTGGTAAGATGTAATAAATGGATTTTACTTATAAAATCCAATAAATTGTTTTATAATCTGATATTACATGGTTTGGATAAAGTATTTGGAAATGGAATGGCGTAATAGTCCAAATTGTATTTTATAACAAAGTTGAAGTATATTAGATGGTCATAATGGGCCAAGATTTTTAAAAAGAAATATTATGGTTTATAAACTATAGTTCAAAATAGCAATAAGAATGGATTGATATTTTAAGGACGATGGGTTTTTGAATTACGAACTACTGTCTATTCTAAGATAAGAACATTGTCGATCAAGGTCTGAGAGGTAAATAAAATATCCCAGCTTGAACGACTTCACTATTATCGAGGAATGATATTAGTTTGTAACAGTAAAGGAGTTGAAATTTGTTTATTATTTTCATTAAGGAATATTGCAATGTTAGTTGTGACAATTGAAACAAAAATGATATTGCAACATTTGTTGCGGAGGAATGAAATATATAAATAAGATTAATTGGTTTAAAAATAAATAATGTATAATTTGACGATGTTTGGTGGATCATAATTATAACTGAATTTATATCGTAAGTTAATAAGATATGCCGATATTTCCAAGATAAAGGAAATATAATATGTTACAAGGAAATATAGTAATCTTTTCAAAGGTGAAGAAGGAGGTTGGTAAATACGTTTATTTTGAAAAGAAGTGTTAATGTTTTCAAATGACAAATACAAAGGAGATTTGTCAAGATAAAAATATAGGATCGATCCTTAAGAAGCAATAGGATAGTTTAATAAATGGTTCTGGAGAATTAAAGCGTGAGCTGCCAATACACTTAACGATACTGTTAGTGATAGTTAAAACCCTGACTATTAATAAAATATTATTGGACCTTTTAACGTGTTGTATCGAAGAGACCGGGATGGGAAGTAGACCTAAAATCACTTTGAACCAATGTTGCATTCGAAATTAATCTGCAGTTACGTATAAAGATGGATTACTGAAGACCATAAATCTTCATGAGTGGAAGAACTACTTGTCGAATTTCTCTAACTGATCCCTAGAGATATTTCGGTAGTGATTCTGTTATGATTGAAATCTATAGATTGCAAGGACTTCTCACTACTGTTCCTTTGGGTGATTCATAGGATGCGGTAGGAGGGTGCCTTCGGTTCATCATGTTCCTCAATGACTTGTATGGACGAATGTCTGACAGAGTATTTCCCGAAACTCACGTACATTGATTTGTATAAATATACCAAGTTTGGTGGCGGAGAAATTCTCTTGCTTAACACCCAGATTATATTTGTGGGCGTCAATTAGTGATTTGATGGATCTAACGAGGTAGCATTCAAAGTGAATGATGGCTAGGTGTTTTAAATGGATAATTGTGACCTCAAGCCTCACAACCGAGAAATGACAAAAATTGGGCAGGTAGAATGGCTAGTTGGGTCTCCCCCAAGCAGTGTGTATTGTCACCAATCTAGAGAAATTTTCTTATTTGTTCTTCTTTCTCTTATGTATCTCATGGGAATGGTTATGTTGGTACCAACCATGGGTGACAATACATTCGATACACTCAAGTTAAATGAGTGGTCGGTCATGTGTGGTTAGGTTGCAAGATGTCCTTGTTAAACCCCAGTCAATCCCCTCTAGATTACACTGATCGGAAGGTGGTCCCATACCTTGTTATAGTTGGAATCCAATCTCCAATAAAAGCCTTGCATTTTTTGAGTTTATAATGAATATGTAGAGCATGAGATGCAAGCGTTCTACTAGATGGTTGTTTATTTGTAATTTGATAGACACTGTTACAATATCATTGAGTTCTGATATAAAAATATATTTTAAGTTATAGTATGGTAAAAACAGTCCGTGTTTATTTGTGGGCTGGTCTTACTATTATCCTTTTCTTTCAAAAGGATTTCTAAAGTTAAGCAAACTGTTTGTCATATAAATTTATCGCTGAAAGTTTTCCAGACTGATCCAAGTGAATTTTCCTTTTCTTCAAATGTTCTTGGGTCAAACCGAGTATATTATATTTTGTCCATTCCGCTGTGGTCGCTTGGAGTTCCAGAACAGGAGTGGAAGTCGAGGCGTGTTTCGTATATTTACTGGTACCAGTTTATTTCCGCTGTGTGTATTGATTGAAATGAATGTATACTCTGATGTTGTAATATATATAGTTATTTTGTATAAAACTTTTGATATATTATATTTTATCCATTCTGCTGTGAGACTCTGATATTCTTATTCTTCTATTCTAAATTCTTTCTTTCCTATCTCATCCTTTAATTTCTTTCTATTAGCTTTTTGGGTTTACGATACTTAGGTTTGGACACGAGATGTATTAATCTCTGAATTCGAGTGTCGAATTTCCTGGGTCGTTACAAAATCATTATAATCCCATTTCCATAACGGGACCTCAAGAGGCTGCCAAAGACCAATAGGACATTGAATTTCAACATAGATAAGTTAACATGTCATGTGATTGTCACATAACTTGCCACATCACGCTTCATTCCTTCGGAATATACATTATGATCTGTTGCAATAACGGGACCTCAAGTGGATGCAAAAGACCACTAGGATGTTGATCTTCGACGTTGATAAGTTGAGAAGTTATGAAATTGCTCACATAACTTGCCACATCACGCTTCATTCCTTCCCAAAATATAAGCATCTAATATCGATGTACATCTTACTATTATTAGGAATAATACACTCAGAATGGTGAGAAATTCATCAAGAATGTCCCTTCTAAGATCAAAAACATTAGGCATGGTTGACCTACCCTTCCTACGAATAAAACCATGAGAATCAACTAAGAAATATTTTAATTCATCACTACGGGATTCATATTTACAAAGATAGACAAGATGAGTAAGATCTGGATCTTGCGTTTGAACATCAACAATACGATCCAATAGACTAGGGGGAGATACCATGTTAAATAATAGAATAGGAGAATCCGATGCTCGAGCATGATCATGAATATCACCAATAGATAAGGCTTCCAGCATATTCCAGTCAGATAGCATAATAGAAATAACTGCTTGTCTCTTGCGACTCAACGCGTCTGCTACTCTGTTCCCCTTTCCAGGTGTATACTAGATGTCGAAATTATAAGAAGGGAGGAACTCGTGCATACACTGTTGTCACATATTAAGCTCTTTTTGGGTGAACAGATACTTCAATAATTCATGTTCGGTGAAAAGAACAAAGAACAAAAAAATATAATATCATTAATTTTTTAAGGCAAAGACTATGGCGGCCAATTCCAAATCATGGGTAATTTACTGAAACACTTTTGACCACAATTGTCTGAAGTGTAAGCAACTACCTAATCCTTATGCATAAGAACAACACCAAAACCAAATTTACTGGCATCAATACAGAAAATATGGTTTTGATTCCCTTCGGGAACTCCTAAGATAGAAAGATAAATTAAACTTCTTTCAATTTACATA
This sequence comes from Allium sativum, assembly GCA_030737875.1. NCBI lineage: Eukaryota > Viridiplantae > Streptophyta > Magnoliopsida > Asparagales > Amaryllidaceae > Allium > Allium sativum. The sequence goes on along the minus strand of CM060921.1, from coordinate 128,011,002 downwards.
AATAAGCTTCAAACTTATCGAACCAAACGAAATGAACACCTTTCCTCGTAAGGCTAATGAGAGGTAGGACGATGCGAGAGAAATCATTAATAAATTGTTGGTAATAACCGACCAATCCAAGGGAATTATGAATCTCAGAAATATTTTTTGTCCTTTTCCAATTCTAAATAGCTTCTATCTTCGATGGGTCAACAAAAATTCCATCAGTAAAAACAACGAGGCCAAGAAATTTCACCTTCTTCTCCTAGAAATGACACTTGGAGATTTGGCTCTAAGCTGATTATAATGAAGAGTTCTTAAGATTATTCTCAAGTGTTGAGCATGATCAACTTTAGATTTAGAATAAGAAAGGATATCATCAGTGAAAACTAAAACGAACTCAACAATATATTCCTGGAATACTCGATTCATAAGATCAACGAAATAAACAAAAGCGTTCATCAAACCAAACGGAAGCACACTCCACTCATAAGATCTTAAAGAGTACAAAATACGGTAAGAGGAATTCTATCCTCTGTAAATCAATTTAATGAAAATCAATGATGAGATCAAATTAAGAGAAAACATTATCACCATATAATTGATCGAACATATCGTCGAACCTACCCAATAGGTACTTATTCTTGATAGTTAAATCTTTAAGCTGGCGATAATTGGTGCGAAGCCTAAGAGCACCATCAAACTTTATAAACATGGTCGTGACTCCCCACGGAGATGGATGAAATTCTTATCTTCTAGTTCCAATGACTACTTCTTGAGTTTCTCATTTTCCTTGGTAGACGTCCTTGTGAGAGGACAACTAATAGGCTGAGTACCATGGATGTGATCAATGCGGTACTCAATTTCACGCTTGGGTGGCAAACCCAAAGTAGGCTCAAACACATGAGAAAATTAAAGAACAACATAAATTCGGGATATGCCATCAACATCTTGGGATTTTAGGAAAAATAAAGAAGCTTCAGAATCATGACATACTTTCAAATAACAATAGATAATTGATTAACCGAATCAGGATGCTTAAGGCATAAGATCCTTTCAGTGCAATAGCATTCGGGATTCATATCAAATGCGCCAATCCATTTCCAAAATCATTTTGAAACCAAGATAGTGATTAACTTTCAAATTCGCATGGAAAGAAAAACCACAATGAGAAATCTCAACATCTTTACAAAGTATACTAAGGATTTGCAATCTTCATAGAACCCATAAGGCAAGATACCTCTAAAGTATAATATCAACAAATTCCTTTGATATAAATGAGTGTGACACGCTCATTTCAAAGAGAACTCAAATAGAAAGATCATGAAATAAAAATAGAACCTTTAAAATTGGAAGAGAATGAACCTATTGGCTGAGAAGATCCATTAGAAGCATCCACAACATTATGCTTTCCATATTTAGTATCATTAGGATTTATAGGGCATAGTAAAGATCAATGCCCTACTTTCTTGTAATTTAAACAAATGAGAGATTTGCGGCACTTTCAAAATTAATGATAACGAGATCCAAAATTGTAGCATATCTTTTGGCTAAGAGGTACACTGTAATGAAAACTAGAACCAACATGCTTCATTTTCTTGTTATGTTGAAATGATTTGCATTTATGGAAAGGGAACATCTTCTTATTCAGATTCTTTCGAACATCTATCACAACACTATTATCATTCTCATTCTCGAGTACTCAAGTTGAAGCGCTGAGTCAACGAGTTCCTCAAAAAAAAAAAAAAATCTTAAGTTGAAGTATTAATGCCTTCTACAAATATTTCCTCAAACCACAAACACACTTCAAGTTCTTCTTATATGGTGTACTGATCTGCTCATAGCATTACTGGACAAGGCATCGAAAGAAGAAACATACTTCGAAGTGGATGATTATCCTTGCTTCAACTCAAGGAAACGACGAGCAAGATGAGGTTTCTCTGATTTAGGAATAACTTAAGATCAAAAAGTTCCTTAAACTGACTCTAAGAAAGAGTAGACTCTTTAACTTCAGCAATTAAGAGCTCATATCAATCTAATGCACATTATTGTAACATGCTAGATGCTACGAGAACCCGATGGTGGCCAGAAAGATCAATAAGAGAAAATATGCGCTCTCATGTATGCAACTAAGCTTGGGCTTCTAATACACTTTCCAAACCCTTGACACGCTTACCCCCAAGGACTCAAAAAGGTTGAAGGATACGATAAAGGATAATGACAAAATGAGACTATGATGGCATGAACATTGCCCTTTAATGTACTGTAATACTTGTTCCGTTCTGTGTTAATCATATCTTGTTTCGAATTCTACTTTGATACCAGGATATGACGCCCTACCCCAAGATATACACTAACAAAGAGCATTACAGAAAAAGAGTGTAAAAAGTTTTCGAAAACATTGTAGAAATTATTTCTTTTAAAATATGTTTTATAATGAAGTTTATTTATATAAAAAATAGGTTTGGAAATAATCTTTATTTTTTATAAGAATATTTTGTAAAATATTTATTTCAAAATGGTTAAGAATCGAAATTCATTTTAAATTTGATTTATAAAACATGTGCACGAAATGAGCAAATTCAAAAAGAAATTCAATGAAATCTACATGTCAAAACTCATAAAAATTGTCTATCTGAAATACAAATTAACGTTAAAGTCGACTCCAAATTTTTTAGGAATAAGCCTTTTGAAAACAATTCAAAACATTCATTAAAATCAGAACACAAAGCAGCAAGAAATTGAGAGATAAATACACCAAAATTCACATAAAAAGGTTCCACCGAGTGCATTAAAATGGGCACATCTAGGTTGACATACAACATTAAATAGGTCAACCCAAGGGTTGACCCGAAAATGCTCTGGGTTGACCCGTTGGTCGATCCAAATAGGTCAAGTCTCGACCTTTGTTACGTGATTTTCTACAGGAAAATTTCCTGCCCTGATTCAAAGTTTGATCAAGATTTGGGAAGAATTACAAATCGTATTTCGACATGTTCAAGTGATAAGAAATATACGGACTATAATCCAAAAATATTTTGGCATGAGTTCATTGCAAAATAAGAGATTAACAAGCTCAAAAGATGGAAATATAACACTTAGTTACCGTAAATATAAAATCTCATATTTTTGTTTATTGTAAACAAAATCAACAACCAGAAACCACAATATACAGACATCTAAACTTATTCTAGCTAAAAGTGTGAGTTTTTACTCACCATTTGTTGATTAATAGTGAATTTGTAAGCAAAGATGTGTCTTTTGACATGCAAATAGCTTCAGACACATGTAAGAATAAAAAACACAAACATGCAAGAGTTGAGAAAGTTACATGAATAGTTTTCTTTAGATCTAAGATTTAAATGAAATTGTTACTGATTTTGACTTTGATTGCGTACTAACATTATTATATTTTGGATTTTACGGTTCATTTTAATTTTAAAAATAATTTGGATTTGCAAATTGGAAGAGGAGGTTTTGCCTTCTTGAATTTTTGATCTTTTTGGAAGAAGAAAAGTAGCAAGCGGAAAAAGGTATGTACTTCTCAAATTCATCTCTATTTAATTCGATTCTTAACATTTGTATTTGGACACAAAACTCACCCATTAAACTAAGTATTGTTATTTTTAAGTTAATTAAGCTATTAACCTCTATATTTACAAGTTTACATCATTTTTACACAAACTACATTAAATTGTTTAAAACTAACATGTTTCTAGCTTTACAAAATATTACGCAACATATATAAAATCATTTTAACTAATGTAAAACAGATTTCTACATGTAAACACAACTTTTATTATTAAAATTTGCATTTTTAAACAAGAATTTTATTTTACATTACATTTGTTTAAACTTACATTTTCAACATCAAAATTACACAAAATTCACTCTCTGGTCTAAAACAACTAAATAAACCATGTTAAAAATACTTTTACACCTAAGCATTTTTTTTTAAAAATATTATACATTATTATTATTATTCAGTTAGAACTCAATTTAATTTGTAAACATTTCTTTTACAACAAAAATTACCATTTAGTAATAATTTAAAAAACGGATGCATTTTGACAAATAAAATCCATTAACGTTTATTTTAATAACAAATTCCCATTACAAAGTTTTGTAAACTTTATTTCCCTTATATTTCTACTTATTCAATAAACAAATGTTGAATTAAATTCTTTCATCGCTTTATTGAAATTCTATTTTCCATCAAACCTAACAAGGTTCTTATTAACCCAAAACTTATTAATTATTCTAAATAATTATGTGAATTATGTTTTTCAAATTTATATTCATTCACTCAATTTACAAATTATGATTATCGTTATAATTTGTTTACATATGTAATCACAAAATCAAGGTTGTTACCAACCTGGAGTGCCAATCAGTTGACTTATAATTTATTTGACTTAGAATGCACTAAAATAGACTGTTGCAGTTTTATCTTCAAACCTTAAGATCATATGGAAACAGTCTATCTTAGTTGACTGTATCTTTATCCTAGTCATTCATATTTTTGAATCCTAGATTTTTTTTTTTTTTTTTTTTTTTTTTTTGATTGTTGTCTTCATCATATTATGTCAAAATTCATTTTGATTTCAATATATTGTTTTGCATATTTCACCAACACCGGTGCTTGAAGTCAATCTTGTGAGTTTGCATATATTCCAAAATGATCGTCCTCACGATAAAATAATCTTAACAATAAGCAAGTTAATTTCCATTGATCAAAACCCATCACTATTTCGATGCATAAGATGGAAGAAAACAATTCCCTTTGCTAATTATCCTAAATTTTGCATTTTTTTTTTCTTTTGACTATGATGTCTATACTTCTAAAATTATTCAATGAAAAAAAACTTGAATAACAATTATGTATATCGACGAAAATGGAAATGCTATTTCAACTGGGTCTTATAGCCTAAGTTAGGTATGTGAAGTAAAATCAATTGTCAAGATGATTATTCCTCTAGTTGTCATTTGTGCATCTAGTTGCCGATTTCATCGAATGAAGAAGCACAACCCTAGCGGATCACAAAAGTCAACTATAAATCTAATTCAAATTTCCAAAAATGGCAAGTTGCGCGTTGCTTTTCCCCAAAATCAAGACATCATGTAATCTATGAATCTATATGTTTTATAGCAATGAATTTGCTATGGCATGTTTTTATTTTACAAGTTTTAGAGTATATACAAATAGCATAGCCCAACAAACATTCCGATATTGCCGAAATTTTATTTTAATTAGATTTTAAAAGTTTTAGCATTCTTACGATATTGCTGAATTTGTTATGGCATGTTTTTTTCTCTAATTTCCTATTTGCAAAATTTCTATAATTCATACGAGAAACATCATTCAGGTTTAAGGAGTAACAGAAGGATTCTGAGCATCCTGGAAACAACCTTATTTTTAGGACAGAAGCGCTCTAGGCTAGATGGAATGAATAGAAGATCAAGTGCAGGGAGATGATATGATTTTCTTTCATAAAATCAAGTTGATGCCGAACACTTATGATTGGCGCCAAGATGAGTTTATTAGCTAGGTAATTTCACTGCCCTCATGCATTCCCAATATCAAGTAAGACTTGATGTTTCGCGATCCGGCAATTTCAGTGGATGATTTATGTATAAACTGCATGCATATAACAACTTAGAAATAAAATTTTGCACTTTAATGTCTTTACTCTCTCTCTCTCTCTCTATATATATACATAAATTTGCCATAGTGGAAGGTGCGCTTTGTTGTTCTAGGCTGTTAAAACTTGCACTCCTATATAAAGCCGGTTCTAATTGCAGAAACATCTAGCGCTGTTTACAAGTCTCCACCGCCAATATCTACCCTAACTCATCCTAATGACGACCCTCCTCCTCCTGAAGCCCAGGGAGCAACTGACAAACCTAGCTCTGTTCCCCAATTTACAGCCGTCTGTACAAACCTGTTCTTCTCGAGTGCCGCCGGCGTTCAAGGAAGCGGAAAAGAATTTGCTTGGCAGCTAACCCTACGCCCATTCCTACTTTTCATCTTCCGTTTTCGCCTCCTCCTAGGCAAACATCGCCAACTCCCACCACTCCATTACCTACTGCGCTGCCAAATCATCCTCCTACTATGGCAGAGCCTTCCTATTCTGTCGATGATGATGATGGGTTCTAATTAGTGGTCTCAAGATGAACCTCTGGATCAGTGCATCAGACTTCGCAACAAGCTAAGGTTCCTGGGTCGCCTATGAGGAGGTCATATGCTACCGGGTCATTAGATACGGAATGGCCTACTGTCCAGTCAGCGAGATTTGACAGGAAGTGTGTTGGTTACTCTGCTGGTTACCAAAATCCTAGGGATAATTCTCTCCAACTTCCATCATCTCACGAGCTGCCGATCTCTTTGTCATCGCCCACAAAATCAGGTGATGGCTTCTCAACTTCTAAAGGGGGAGCTCCTCTAGATGTTAGTCGTGCTTGGAATGAAGTTGTTGTAGGAAATCAAGCTCCAGTTTTTACCCTTCTTAAAGTTTTATCACCCTACGGAATATCAAAATATGAAATGTGCTAAAATGTATCCGGAAATAGTTCAGAAAGGAAGACAAAAAGGGAGAATGCTATATTTATATACTAGTGTGAACCCGTGTTGTGTTATGCATACGGCAAAAAAGCTATTTTTGTTTCAAATCTTTTTGTGCTTGACATACTCGTGTAAATTTTTGTGAAACACATCTAGCTTAAGTGGTTCAAGGTCCGACGCATTAGACTCCATAGTAGACATTCTTGCTTTTATGATAGGATGAATATATAATCGTATCATAATTAAATATTATATAACCTTGCAGCTATATTCTTAAAGCAAAAAAGGTTACATTCATCAACGGGGACAAAAAAGCACGATTGCTATTACTTAGGGAAACTTCAAATGGTTTGAGCCTCACATTTCTGGGTTCTGTTAATTGAAATTTGAAACAATGACCTTAAAAGCAGACTTGTTCAACCATTTTAAGACTGGAAATCCACGCACAAAAAAATAAGTATTTAACTCTAATGAAGTTTTTAAATAATCCCAACTATGCATTGCCAAAATAAATTGACTTGATTAACTGTAAATTCATAGACAAAGGAAATACACGCCACATTCAAATATTTAGCGTACAATAATGCTGGGACTGCCTCGCATGTTGGTAAGAAAGAATGACAGATTGAAATTAATAGTCCCACATCATGAAATAAATTGAAGGAATTGTGTACAAATATGAACTGGTAGACATGTAGCATCAAGGATTCCTTTTGTTATATGGGAGTTGTGTGTCAACTCATATGCGTGTAAGGGCTTTGTTCCGACCGTCGTTACATAACAGTAGTATCAGAGCCGAAGCTTACGGACTGGGCCATGCGGGCAAGGCGGTGCTCTTAAAAGATACTCGTAGGATGCGAGTCACGCACAAAAAAATACGTATTTAACTCTAATGAAGTTTTTAAATAATCTCAACTATGCATTGCCAAAATAAATTGACTTGATTAACTGTAAATTCATAGACAAAGGAAATACACGCCACATTCAAATATTTAGCGTACAATAATGATAGCCAATCACTCATTAGTTAACCGTATGTATTAGGATTGCCTCGCATCTTGTTAAGAAGGAATGACGGATTGAAATTAATAGTCTCACATCATGGAATAAATTAAAGGAATTCTGTACAAATATAAGTTGGTAGGCACGTAGCATTAGGGATTCCTTTTGTTATATTGGAGTTGTGTGTTAGTCAAATGACAATGGTAAACCATGGGTTAACATGTAAAAGGAAGAAGCATGTAGATGATAGTATTAAGTGAAATATTTAACTATAGGAAGAAGAAAAGATCTGTCTCTTGATCTCCTCAACTTCAGCAAATATTGTGACAAAAAGAGCATTGTGAGTACATACGTGAATAAAAGAACATACTTCCATCATCATTATTCTGAAAAACACAAAGTTTTTCGATGAACAAAACTTTCTACTAATCAATCCAATTTAATGGATTATTTGAAGGCTGATATTAAAGGTTGGATTGAAAACTGAATGATTGAATATAGCACTAATAGCAGGGTAAGCTTAGGGTATATTTGTGTATCTTGATAAGCTTAAAAAAAAAAAAAAAAAAAAAGTATAAGATTACGTGTGATGCTTTCCAGCTGTGGCATGCAAACAAATTTGCAAATATTGATAAGATAAGTCAATGAATATGTTCTTTTATAAGCATAATAGAGAATGATATTAGTATAACATTAAATAATATGCACCGTTTTTATTAACTAAGTCAAATTAGCTCTATGAAAATAATACGCGAACCATATGTAAGTAATTTGAATTTCCTATATTTGTGAAAATCACTAAATGAAATTCAACTAATGTATATAATATATATTGTTAACTTAAATCACAAAAGAATAACAATAAATAAACATATCTCATATATTAAACTCAGGTAGTTGCAAAGATCTTAGGTAGTGCATATTCAAAATATATTGAACTTTTATAAACACAAAGTCTTGACATTAAAAGTATTCTGATTACAGATCACATAAGAAAACCACTTAAGCAATGAAAGCTACATGTATTAGAATAAGATAAGAACAAATAAGCTATAAAAAATAATCACTACATGGCTAACTTTGATTCATCAAAGTATTAATTGATACCGATAACAATTCACGTATACGAAAGCAAAAGAAAAAAGATGAGAGTGAGGCAAACTTTCCTTGTAATACTGGTATGACAAATGGGTCGAGATTAGGCGCAGCGGAGGCCAAACTCAACACACACAACAACTCAGTATAATGCACAAATTAACATAGACAACAAAACAGAGAACACACAAGGATTTAACGTGGTTCGGCAGTAGCCTACATCCACGGGCAAAGAGATGATTTTATTACCTCACTGGAGAACCATACATAGAGCTCATACAAAGCTTACAAAATCACTCAGCTCACTGTCACTCTTTTTCAGTTTTGTGGCTGCTGCAATTTCCTTTCAGCTTTGTGGTGGCGGCTACAAACAAACCCTTTCGCTCATTATTTCTCTCACAGCCAACCCTTACACTATGATGCTTTATATAGCATGTTCTCTCAAAAGGTAAGGGGCCCACAAGACAATAAATAATACGGCACGTTACTGCACATACATGTGCACCATACTTCACAATTCTCCACCTCGGATCATGCACAAAAGCATGAGACGATCACACACAAAGCACTCTGATTGCCACATATCCAGCTGCACCACCAAAGTAGTTGCCTACGTACCCAAAGGATCAAGCTGCCGTAGTTCATCAAAATGTCTCGCAAACGAGACTTCACAGTGTTCCGAAGAACCTCCACCCCATCGGGGTATCATACATCAAACATACAAAACATTAATCAAGTCAAGACAATGCTTGAACTTGACATTAGGAACCACTTTAGTCAACATGTCTGCGGGATTCTCTTTTATATCAATCTTCACCAAGAGAATATGACCCTCAGCTAATACTTCTCTGATGAAATGATAACGCACATCAATATGCTTTGTTCGGGCATGATGAACTTGATTCTTTGCTAGGTGGATGGCACTCATACTATCACAATACACAGGAAGTTGATATTGCACCACTCCCAAATCATCCAACAAGCCTTGTAGCCATATAGCTTCTTTGAAAGCTTCAGTCACTGCCATATACTCTGCCTCTGTAGTAGATAGAGCCACTGTCGACTGCAGAATAGACCTCCAACATATAGGACCTCCTGCCAAGGTAAACACATACCCTGTAGTAGAGCGTCTCTTATCCAAATCACCGGCATAATCTGAGTCTACATAACCAACACATAAATGACTGTTGTTCATATCCCTCACAAATTCTAAACCAGCATCAATAGTTCCCAAAAGATATCTCAAAATCCATTTGACAGCATTCCAATGCTCTTTTCCAGGAGCATGCATGTAACGACTGACCATACTCACGGCATGTGAAATGTCAGGTCGTGTACACACCATCGCATACATAAGACTCCCAACAGCATTAGCATAAGGCACATGTGCCATAAATTGAATCTCATCATCAGAGGAAGGACACATAGTTGCATTCAATTTAAAATGAGCAGCAAGAGGAGTACTTACAGATTTGGTTTCTTTAGAAATGCCAAATTTCCTTAAAACCTTCTTCAAATATGTCTTCTGAGATAAACACACCTTGCCCTTCATTCTGTCTCTTTGAATCTCCATACCAAGAATCTTCTTAGCATCTCCAAGATCTTTCATTTCAAATTCAGCTGACAACTTACATTTCAGCTTCTCAATCTCAGACTTGCAAGTAGATGCAATCAGCATATCATCTACATACAAAAGCAGATAAATGAAAGAACCATCACTCAGCTTCTTCAGATATACACAGTGATCATGGTGGCTTCTTGTGTATGCTTGGCCTAACATAAAACGATCAAATCGTTTATACCACTGTCTCGGAGACTGTTTCAGTCCATACAACGATCTTTTCAACTTACACACCAGATCATCTTCACCGGGAGATTTGAATCCACTTGGCTGAGTCATATAGATCTCCTCATCTAGATCTCCATGTAAGAACGCTGTTTTTACATCCATCTGAACCAGATTCAAGTCATGCTGCGCTACCAAGGCTAACAAAATACGAATAGAGGAGTGCTTCACAACTGGAGAGAATACTTCATTGTAGTCAATTCCCTCCTTCTGGGCATAGCCTTTTGCAACCAGCCTTGCCTTGTAGCGAATCTCATTTTTCTTCACTCCTTCTTTCTTAGCATATACCCACTTACATCCAATCGCTTTCTTGCCCTTAGGGAGCTTGGCAAGAACCCAGGTGTCATTCTTGTGAAGAGATGTCATTTCTTCACCCATAGCATCTTTCCATTCTTCACACTCAACGCTATGAATAGCTTGTGTGTACGTCTCAGGAATGCCTTCTTCAGTAACTGGTAAAGCATAAGTTACACAATCTCGAAACCAACCTGGTTTCCTGATATCCCTTTTCGGTCTGCTAGAAGCAATTGACTCTGGAACACTCTTATCAGCCTCTGTTTCTAATCCATCTTCGGAATCATCAGCACTGCCCCGGTCAACCGTAACTTCATCTGTTTCAACAACTGAATCTGTCACCTCTTCAGAAGCTGGTCCCACTGGTACAGTTTCATCTGGGACTTGTGTAACAATATCAAACTTCACACGCTGCAAATTCTCACGATTACTGCTCTCATTCTCCACCTGATGATAACCCTTAGGCTTTAGCATAGCAGCTTCATTAAACGTAACATCCCTGCTTATAATCATTTTCTTGGTAACTGGATTCCAAAGTTTGAACCCTTTGACTCCAGTCTTCATGCCAACAAATATTGCCTCAACAGCACGAACTCCAAGCTTATTGTCCTTCACATGAAACCAAGCAGGACAACCAAATACATGAATCAACTCATAGTCATAAGCAGGCTTACCATACCAGAATTCCATTGGTATTTTGCCTCCTAATGCAGATGAAGGCAACCGATTGATGAGAAAACATGCATAAGTAACAGCTTCAGCCCAGAATGCTTTGCCTAATCCAGAATTAGACAACATACATCGTACTCTCTCTAGCAGTGTACGATTCATCCTTTCTGCAACTCCATTCTGCTGTGGTGTTTCTCTAACTGTGAAATGTCTCTTGATTCCCTCATCTTGACATACTTTGTGAAATGGATCACTTGTGTACTCTCCACCGTTGTCTGAACGAAGCACTTTGAGTTTTCTACCCGTTTGAGTTTCAACTGCTTTCTTCCATCTCACAAATATTTCCAGAACATCACTTTTCTGTCTCATGACATACACCCATACACGTCTAGAATAATCATCAATAAAAGAGACAAACCAATGCTTACCTCCCAAAGATGCATTTTTGGAAGGACCCCATACATCTGAATGAACATAATCTAGAACTCCACTAGATTTATGGATTCCCTTACCAAAGCGAGATCTTGTCTTCTTGCCTTTTACACAATGTTCACAGAAATCTAACTTACAGACAACAACCTCTTTCAACAGATTTTGCTTAATTAAAGCATTCAAAGATTTCTCACCTGGATGTGCAAGCCTCATGTGCCATAGCATTGCAGATTCCTTAACAGCAATTTCACTCTGCTCAGCTGTAGCTACATCCCCAGTCACTGTTCTCCCATTTAAGTAATACAAGTTGTGATGACGTGTACCTTTCATAACAACCATAGCTCCAGAAATCACCTTCATAACTCCATTTTGACCATCAAGGCTTAATCCCTTGGATTCAAGCATTCCTAAAGAAATCAGATTCTTTTTCATACTCGGCACACACCTCACATTTTTCAGTTCTCTAACCTTGCCATCATGCAGTTTCAGGCGAATACTACCAATTCCCACAATGCTACAAGAATTGTGATTTCCCATCAATACTTCGCCCTCAAACTTCGTAAAATTTGAAAACCATTCTCTATTTGGAGTCACATGAAAGGTAGCACCCGAATCAAGTATCCACTCATCATCTTTTGCCTTAGAGTTAGAAGGTACCATGGTTAAAGAGAAATCTGACTCATTCCCTGTGTCTTTGCTGGACTGGACTACATTTGCTACACTTTTGCCTTTCTTGTCCCGCTCCTTGACCTTAGGACAATCTTTAGCCCAATGGCCTTTTTCATGACACCAAGCACATTCATCCTTAGCCAAACGCCCTTTTGCTTTCGAGTATCCTTTACCCTTATTAGGATGTTGGCCAACATTTTTCTTACGGTCTGATTTTCCGCCTCTCACTACAAGAGCATCACCACCATCTTCTCTGAAGATATCATCTCTATCCATCTTTCGGAATTCTTCACTACGTAATGATGTAGCGACTTCATCATAAATCAGCTTGTCTTTGCCATGAATTAGCGACTTAATCACGGGTTCATATTTCTCCGGAAGAGAATTCACTAAACACAAAGCTTTCTCCTCATCTGGAATGATCTCATCATAATTAACCAACTCCGTAAGGAGCTTGTTAAAGGAATCCAGATGCTCAGTCAGAGTTGCACCCTTCTTCATATTGAACCGATACAAATTTCTTTTTAGATGAATTCGGTTCGCCACATTCTTCACAAGGTACTTCGCTTCAAGTTTTTCCCATAATTCTTTCGGTGATGTCTCATGTTGATAGTTCACTCTGATATCAGCTTCCAAACAACCCCTGATCGTAGCCAAACAAAGCCTTTGATTCTTCTCCCACTGTTTGTCTGACCATTCTTCTGGTTTCTCTATTCGCAGACAAGCTTCCAAATCCAAATGCTCAAGAGCATCGGACACATCAGTTCTCCACAAACCAAAATTATTGTTTCCATTAAATTTCTCTACATCTAACCTTGCTCTGTGATACACTATTTTTTCAGATTGACGAGATTCACCCATTTTCGCAACACAAGCAACTTACACAAGAGAAACACACACAAATGGGAAAAACTGCCTTCACAGGAATTTCGTCGAACACCTTCCGTGCACTAAACTGAACACACAAATCCAAAGATTGCAACCGCAAGCTCTGATACCAATTGTCGAGATTAGGCGCAGCGGAGGCCAAACTCAACACACACAACAGCTCAGTATAATGCACAGATTAACATAGACAACAAAACAGAGAACACACAAGGATTTAACGTGGTTCGACAGTAGCCTACATCCACGGGCAAAGAGATGATTTTATTACCTCACTGGAGAACCATACATAGAGCTCATACAAAGCTTACAAAATCACTCAGCTCACTGTCACTCTTTTTCAGTTTTGTGGCTGCTGCAATTTCCTTTCAGCTTTGTGGTGGCGGCTACAAACAAACCCTTTCGCTCATTATTTCTCTCACAGCCAACCCTTACACTATGATGCTTTATATAGCATGTTCTCTCAAAAGGTAAGGGGCCCACAAGACAATAAATAATACGGCACGTTACTGCACATACATGTGCACCATACTTCACAATTCTCCACCTCGGATCATGCACAAAAGCATGAGACGATCACACACAAAGCACTCTGATTGCCACATATCCAGCTGCACCACCAAAGTAGTTGCCTACGTACCCAAAGGATCAAGCTGCCGTAGTTCATCAAAATGTCTCGCAAACGAGACTTCACAGTGTTCCGAAGAACCTCCACCCCATCGGGGTATCATACATCAAACATACAAAACATTAATCAAGTCAAGACAATGCTTGAACTTGACATTAGGAACCACTTTAGTCAACATGTCTGCGGGATTCTCTTTTATATCAATCTTCACCAAGAGAATATGACCCTCAGCTAATACTTCTCTGATGAAATGATAACGCACATCAATATGCTTTGTTCGGGCATGATGAACTTGATTCTTTGCTAGGTGGATGACACTCATACTATCACAATACACAGGAAGTTGATCTTGCACCACTCCCAAATCATCCAACAAGCCTTGTAGCCATATAGCTTCTTTGAAAGCTTCAGTCACTGCCATATACTCTGCCTCTGTAGTAGATAGAGCCACTGTCGACTACACAACTTTTATTATTAAAATTTGCATTTTTAAACAAGAATTTTATTTTACATTACATTTGTTTAAACTTACATTTTCAACATCAAAATTACACAAAATTCACTCTCTGGTCTAAAACAACTAAATAAACCATGTTAAAAATACTTTTACACCTAAGCATTTTTTTTAAAAAATATTATACATTATTATTATTATTCAGTTAGAACTCAATTTAATTTGTAAACATTTCTTTTACAACAAAAATTACCATTTAGTAATAATTTAAAAAACGGATGCATTTTGACAAATAAAATCCATTAACGTTTATTTTAATAACAAATTCACGTTACAAAGTTTTGTAAACTTTATTTCCCTTATATTTCTACTTATTCAATAAACAAATGTTGAATTAAATTCTTTCATCGCTTTATTGAAATTCTATTTTCCATCAAACCTAACAAAGTTCTTCTTATTAACCCAAAACTTATTAATTATTCTAAATAATTATGTGAATTATGTTTTTCAAATTTATATTCATTCACTCAATTTACAAATTATGATTATCGTTATAATTTGTTTACATATGTAATCACAAAATCAAGGTTGTTACCAACCTGGAGTGCCAATCAGTTGACTTATAATTTATTTGACTTAGAATGCACTAGAATAGACTGTTGCAGTTTTATCTTCAAACCTTAAGATCATATGGAAACACTCTATCTTAGTTGACTGTATCTTTATCCTAGTCATTCATATTATTTAATGTCTTTACTCTCTCTCTCTATATATATACATAAATTTGCCATAGTGGAAGGTGCGCTTTGTTGTTCTAGGCTGTTAAAACTTGCACTCCTATATAAAGCCGGTTCTAATTGCAGAAACATCTAGCGCTGTTTACAAGTCTCCACCGCCAATATCTACCCTAACTCATCCTAATGACGACCCTCCTCCTCCTGAAGCCCAGGGAGCAACTGACAAACCTAGCTCTGTTCCCCAATTTACAGCCGTCTGTACAAACCTGTTCTTCTCGAGTGCCGCCGGCGTTCAAGGAAGCGGAAAAGAATTTGCTTGGCAGCTAACCCTACGCCCATTCCTACTTTTCATCTTCCGTTTTCGCCTCCTCCTAGGCAAACATCGCCAACTCCCACCACTCCATTACCTACTGCGCTGCCAAATCATCCTCCTACTATGGCAGAGCCTTCCTATTCTGTCGATGATGATGATGGGTTCTAATTAGTGGTCTCAAGATGAACCTCTGGATCAGTGCATCAGACTTCGCAACAAGCTAAGGTTCCTGGGTCGCCTATGAGGAGGTCATATGCTACCGGGTCATTAGATACGGAATGGCCTACTGTCCAGTCAGCGAGATTTGACAGGAAGTGTGTTGGTTACTCTGCTGGTTACCAAAATCCTAGGGATAATTCTCTCCAACTTCCATCATCTCACGAGCTGCCGATCTCTTTGTCATCGCCCACAAAATCAGGTGATGGCTTCTCAACTTCTAAAGGGGGAGCTCCTCTAGATGTTAGTCGTGCTTGGAATGGAGTTGTTGTAGGAAATCAAGCTCCAGTTTTTACCCTTCTTAAAGTTTTATCACCCTACGGAATATCAAAATATGAAATGTGCTAAAATGTATCCGAAAATAGTTCAGAAAGGAAGACAAAAAGGGAGAATGCTATAGTTATATACTAGTGTGAACCCGTGCTATGCATACGGCAAAAAAGCTATTTTTTTTTCAAATCTTTTTGTGCTTGACATACTCGTGTAAATTTTTGTGAAACACATCTAGCTTAAGTGGTTCAAGGTCCGACGCATTAGACTCCATAGTAGACATTCTTGCTTTTATGATAGGATGAATATATAATCGTATCATAATTAAATATTATATAACCTTGCAGTTATATTCTTAAAGCAAAAAAGGTTACATTCATCAACGGGGACAAAAAGCACGATTGCTATTACTTAGGGAAACTTCAAATGGTTTGAGCCTCACATTTCTGGGTTCTGTTAATTGAAATTTGAAACAATGACCTTAAAAGCAGACTTGTTCAACCATTTTAAGACTGGAAATCCACGCACAAAAAAAATAAGTATTTAACTCTAATGAAGTTTTTAAATAATCCCAACCATGCATTGCCAAAATAAATTGACTTGATTAACTGTAAATTCATAGACAAAGGAAATACACGTCACATTCAAATATTTAGCGTACAATAATGTTGGGATTGTCTCGCATGTTGGTAAGAATGAATGACGAATTGAAATTAATAGTCTCACATCATGGAATAAATTGAAGGAATTGTGTACAAATATGAACTGGTAGGCATGTAGCATCAGAGATTCCTTTTGTTATATGAGAGTTGTGCGTCAACTCATATGCGTGTAAGGGCTTTGTTCCGACCGTCGTTACATAACAGTGGTACAGAGCCGAAGGTTACGGACTGGACCATGCGGGTAAGGCAGTGCTCTCAAAAGATACTCGAGTCACGCACAAAAAGATACGTATTTAACTCTAATGAAGTTTTTAAATAATCTCAACTATGCATTGCCAAAATAAATTGACTTGATTAACTGTAAATTCATAGACAAAGGAAATACACGCCACATTCAAATATTTAGCGTACAATAATGATAGCCAATCACTCATTAGTTAACCGTATGTATTAGGATTGCCTCGCATGTTGTTAAGAAGGAATGACGGATTAAAATTAATAGTCCCACATCATGGAATAAATTAAAAGAGTTGTGTACAAATATAAGCTGGTAGACACGTAGCATCAGGGATTCCTTTTGTTATATGGGAGTTGTGTTAGTCAAATGACAATGGTAAACCATGGGTTAACATGTAAAAGGAAGAAGCATGTAGATGATAGTATTAAGTGAAATATTTAACTATACGAAGAAGAAAAGATCTGTCTCTTGATCTCCTCAACTTCAGCAAATATTGTGACAAAAAGAGCATTGTGAGTACATACGTGAATAAAAGAACATACTTCCATCATCATTATTCTGAAAAACACAAAGTTTTTCGATGAACAAAACTTTCTACTAATCAATCCAATTTAATGGATTATTTGAAGGCTGATATTAAAGGTTGGATTGAAAACTGAATGATTGAATATAGCACTAATAGCATGGTAAGCTTAGGGTATATTTGTGTATCTTGATAAGCTTAAAAAAAAAAAGAGTATAAGATTACGTATGATGCTTTCCAGCTGTGGCATGCAAACAAATTTGCAAATATTCATAAGATAAGTCAATGACTATGTTCTTTTATAAGCATAATAGAGAATGATATTAGTATAACATTAAATACATGCACCGTTTTTATTAACTAAGTCAAATTAGCTCTATGAAAATAATACGCGAACCATATGTAAGTAATTTGAATTTCGTATATTTGTGAAAATCACTAAATGAAATTCAACTAATGTATATAATATATATTGTTAACTTAAATCACAAAAGAATAACAATAAATAAACATATCTCATATATTAAACTCAGGTAGTTGCAAAGATCTTAGGTAGTGCATATTCAAAATATATTGAACTTTTATAAACACAAAGTCTTGACATTAAAAGTATTCTGATTACAGATCACATAAGAAAACCACTTAAGCAATGAAAGCTACATGTATTAGAATAAGATAAGAACAAATAAGCTATAAAAAATAATCACTACATGGCTAACTTTGATTCATTAAAGTATTAATTGATACCGATAACAATTCACGTATACGAAAGCAAAGAAAAAAGATGAGAGTGAGGCAAACTTTCCTTGTAATACTGGTATGACAAATGAAACTCGCACTTTGACATGATAAACAGAGTTTGCTTCCAAGATTGGAAAGTGAAAAGAAAAAAGAAAAAAAAAAATTAATGGAGAAACGCAAAATAATAAATATGTAAATGAAGACCTGCCAAAATGTTCCTTCTAGTTATTGTTCCCACTGATCCAGGTCTCTAAACTTAGGGAGTACAATACTAAAGAATATTGACCAAAGTTGAATGCAAGTGTTAAAAATGAAAATCAGATTGCTGCCACTTGCTGGCATATGCGATTATTCAACTTCCATATTATTTTAAATTTATCCAAATATGAATCTTATAGATATTTGTAATGGCATGTTCAGAAAAGCAACTCAGCAATTAACATTGAAAAAGGAAGTAAATAACGAGACAATAAAGCTTACTGGCTGAACTGTTTATTAATTTCAGGAAATGCAAAGTTTACCACTTCTATGTGTTATTTGATTTTTCATTTAAATTGGTTGCTAATAAGGATTGGAGTATACATAGATTAAAAGAAAGTATCCCCATCATCTTGAAAACTAAAAAAAATATCTGATCTTTAAAAAAATTTGGGAAAATTAAAATTTTAATTAATAGTCGACCAACGAATAGGAAGCAATATGCAAATAAAACCTCTTAAATTTTGGTTGGAGTCTAGAGGAGGAATATTACGTAAACCTAATTTATAATTGATGTGGATTTAAGTCTCAATTATATTTCATCTAATACCGAGATCTTGTTGACATAAAAAATGGTGTAATTGAGATCAGTTGAGAAAACAATCTATTGTCTGTAAAATTGTGGGTGGCCAGGTTTAAAAAAACGAGTCAATATTGGTAGGCCCATACATTAAGTATATCTGTAAGGAAAAGGAAAAACTTACCTGGATATTCTCTAAGAATCAGAGATCGATTCATTTGATAGAACTAAGAATCTAGGATTGCAAGATGAAGTGGAAATGAAAATTTGAGCCTTTTTAAGGAATAAAGGCCCTGACGATGCATCTCCAATCCCTATCAATGCACTACGCCATAGATGGCTTATCGCAATGAAAATCCATGGTGTTGCTAGCTATAATGTTACCATTGCTATGCTGTTTTTTATCTATTGCAACGCACGCTTCAACGTGTTAGCATATATATCAAATTGTGTTGCAGTAGCTATAGATATATTCAAATTAAAAAAATTAAAAAATAAATGACACATCAGCGATCCACACCTTTGGTTAAAACGAAATCCCAACCATTC
Organism: Allium sativum; assembly: GCA_030737875.1. NCBI lineage: Eukaryota > Viridiplantae > Streptophyta > Magnoliopsida > Asparagales > Amaryllidaceae > Allium > Allium sativum. The sequence continues at coordinate 127,991,460 of CM060921.1, read as the reverse complement.
GATCAACACCTTGATCCGCACCTCACCCATTTCTATTTCCCTCCGTTATTTTCGTTTACCACTTATTTTCATTTCATCCCCAAATTTCCAAAATCAGTCAAATTTTTCAATCAATTTTACAATCGGTGAGTTCAATATTAGTTCTGAAAATTTAGGATCAACCCAACCGATCCATCGATTGAACGGATTTGATACCACTGCCTTCTCAGATCTTCTTGTGAAGGATCTAGGTATTGCTTCAAAGAGGAATATCCACCAACATCGCAATCAACGATTCTGTTTCAATAGCTACGTGAGATAAAAAGGTTTCTTCTCATCTCCTACCCGCTTTCGATTTCTCGGGTAAGAAGTTTTCAACTTTAGATTTGGTCGATTTAGTGATACAGTTTCCACGAAAATGGAAATTTTGAGTTCGATGTTGGGGTTACTTCCTGAAGGATTTGATCTCATTTATGTTGTTACTCATCAACACTTAGGTGGATTAGGTGCTGCACTTTACGGTCAGGTAAGGAAGTGGTATAGTGTAAAAGTTGCTTATGTAAAACAGTATATTATCAGATACTGCTTTTTAAACATAGGTGATAAATTGATACCAAAAGAGTTTTGGATAGACAGTCTAAGGGCATATCATTATTTAGCTAGAAACATCAAATTTACTTGGTATGTGTATAAAGATCCAAATTAATGGTAGCTCAAAAACTAATGAATTTGATTGATTGTATCAATTCTGGTACTCAAACCTTGCCAAAATGAATGCAGTTCTGGTACTAAAAGTTTAACTTTGCTCCATAGCAATAAGAATTTGTACACCGATTTCAAACTATAAATTCCTTTATTTATCCCAGCTCTATAGCAAGCAATCCGGGTTATCTAATCATATTAATTAATTTAAGGTATTGTGTTAGTATATTTCCTGTCAAGTTATGGTTAAAGAGATTTCTTATCTCAAAGGTGAATGAGATTTATATACATCTTTAATAAGATAACTATTGCTGTTGTGGACTATAAAAAGGCTAGGAAGCCCATGTTCCGATGCAGTAAAGGAGATCCAAGGCTTGTTCCAAAAACAGAACTTATCTCCTGAGTTAACAATGAATTTAGTTCCAATTTTAAACATGTGATGTAAATTGGAAATGTTTTTCCAGAAGGAAGATAACTTTTGTTTATAATTAGATACATCATGTTTTGTTGTTCATCCTTGGTGAAGTTGGGGGGAGTGTTGGGCAAGTGGTCAGGTCCATTGTTGGTAATGACCTTATGCAGTATAGACCTGGAATGAGCTACACACATGTTGTTTGTGGCAGGTGAAGTTGCGACGGCAAGAGCAGCAACGGCTTGCAAAGCATTGATGGTTTGTGCAATTACTGGGTCATAATCTTTGCTTTGCTGGTTCTATGTAATTTTTTCATATTTATTTGTTGGTTCTATCCTTTTCATCAAGTTGCACACTTGAGGCAGTGGCTTCATGCTGTGACGCAGTTCGCTTTCTCCAACTCTACGTGAGTTCATGTTGCATGCAATTACATAATGTTTAAAGGCTTATTATGAATATTAATATATAGGTATTCAAAAACTGAGACATCACTGAAAGAATAGTGAAAAGAGCTGAGTGTAGTGGATTCAATGCAATTGTTCTAACAGTTGATACACCTAGACTAGGAAAAAGGGAAAAGGACACAAAAAAACAAGTGAGTTCTTGTATATTATGTTTGTTTGTGAACATGTATTTGTAAATAAACTTCGATTCTGATTCTATTACAAAGTCTCTTGGTTTGCCTCCTCCTTAAAAAATAATGATGGTTTAAGTGACATAGTTGCATATGTTTGATCAAACATAGCACTAGAAACTTCAGGAATTGATATTCTGATCAAACCAGTACTTTACACTGGTTCATTTTTGAGTTTTGACACTACAAATGCCAACTATATCATGACAAATTTATAGTTTTATATTGATTTAATTTTCAGAATGATAGTACCAAAAGTCGAAAACTATGAACTGTTATCAGCGGATGTCAGCACTGTAAGTGGAAAAACATATATAAAAGGAACATATTTGGACAAAATTACGATATCTGACCCATCTTTTCTTCTTTTTATTTATTGATGCTGCAGAAAAATGGTTCTGGTATTGAAGCATTTGCATATCAAAATTTTGGTCCTTAACTTGGCAGGTATGAATTCTCCAATCAATACAAAATTTTGATTCTTTCTATACATATTTTGTTGTGTTGGTCTGTCATCAAAGCTTGAAGTGAAATGTTCATCCTTTGTTAAATATAACAGCAGTATTATATATACAGGACATAGAATGGCTAAAATAAAAAACAACCTTGCCGATTTTCCTTTTAATATTGTGAAGATGGAATTACTGGTCATTTAAGAATGTGAATTCTTTTTTGCAGCAATTAATTTCAATATATTTGTATGGTATGTTTGAATCCTTTTATATCATTTACTATTATTGTTATGCTTACCATGTAAATACATCTTTGATACCTCAAAAAACTCATGGTTAATTGCTATCTTATTGGTTAATTGCTTCTAGTCAGGGCCGGCCCAAGGGGTAGGCGACCAAGGCGGTCGCCTAGTGCAGCACGGCGGAAGGAGGAGGAGGGGGCAGCAAAATTCTAGCCATCCTTTTAGAAATTTTATTATATAAATATAGTGCAGGGCATAAAACTAATAAAGGTATTGATGGTCGAGTGGTAAAGGCTTCTGAAATGAAGGGGAATGATGTGAGTTCAAACCCAGATGGCTACATATTGTTTTGCTGTGACTTCATGTTTTCTTCCATAGTTTAAGTTCGCCTAGGGCAGCCAGCCCTATTGGGCCGGCCCTGCTTCTAGTTGCTTATGAAGCTGAAGGTGAGCATCTTATGAAGCTGAAGGTAATGAAGCTTATGAAGCTGAAGGTAACCATTTCCAATGTTTTTTTTAATCTTCTTATCCTCTTTGGTTACAAAGTGAAGGGGAGGACATCAAAATGAATCGACATTTAGACTAAAAGCATTAGCAACCACCTCCAAGTTAAGTAATTTCTTCAGGTTTCGATAGCATGAATCAAGATCATCATTCACCAAAATATGATCAAAAATGTCGGATGTTCTTCCTTGTTAGAGCTCAGCTTTGGCATTTCTAAGCCTTTTTCGAACTTGTTCTTTGGTCTCAGTTCCCCTAAAACAAAGATGCTTCTCGAGCTCTTCGAACGACGGTGGACATACAAACAAATTTAGCTTTTAGTGAAATAGCCCGCACCGATCTCGCACCTTGAATGTCTATGTCCAGAATACATATCTTTCCACCATTAGTTACAACATTAACAACCTCAATACTGGTGCCATAAAGATTTCCATGCACCAATCATGTTTGTATGTGTGAGTTATGCCCCAAATTGGTAGTAGTTTATATAATCATTTTCATGTATTTTTTCGATGCTTGTGGTTGTATGTGTGAGTCTGCATATGAGTGAATCGAGTGACAATGTAGCGAGGAAGGTATGTAAATATGAATGATTGTGTAATATACGAGTTAATGTACAATAGTGGAGTCAAAAAATTTGTACCATTTGAAATGTTGAAATAAAATATTTATTTGAATAAAATATTGTGTTATAATAATATTGATTATAATATTATGAAATCTTTGATTAATAGCAGTTGAGGTGTAATTACTTTTACCAGCTGCAAAACAAATTTTAACAACTGCTAGAAACAATTGTAAAAAAGATTGACTTTATTACGATTGTCAGCTGTACTAGACATATTACAACTGTTTTTGGCAGTTGTGAAAGGGTATTTTTTTGTTGTAGTGGTACATGTGGCAACACTAGTACTGATGTTGCCTTAGGGTCGCAAAGATGTTGCCTTTGACTCTAAGGCAACGCGACAAAAGGCAACACCAAAAAAGTGTTGCCACAGATCATTTTTTGTCTATAGCAACACTTTTTGGCACCTACTACGTCACTTCTCTGGGGTTGCCGTAGGCCATCTATAGCATAGTGATGGTTTAATTGTTTCTGAATAAAGTAGAAAATGATTAGGAGATATATGTTAAAATTCAGTATAGTTAATGAGAACATGATAGCTTTACACATTATTATACAAAAAATGGGGAGAAGCACTAAATGTTAAAATGCTAGTTAAAAAGTACATGGTTTGTTTGTTATTTATAATGTTAATGCAAAAGTACTAATAGTTTTGAACATCAAGTTATTATCAGTTTCTCTGCTAAGAGCTATTCTAATCGTTGTAGAGCTTCATTAATATATATGGTAAAAAGAGGTGGATTAATGTGTTGAACAAACTTCATTGTGCTGTTGACAATTGTAGTGGATCCATACACTATATTATCATAATGCAATTTTTGTATAAGCTTTAACTTAATTACAGATCAACATCTAAACTTTTGTGTAAGCAAGTTTAATCAGAAATGAGAAGTGTAATAATTAATTAACAAAGACCACTGGGCAGCCAATACAAAAAAAATATTTGCAACATGACTCTAATCTAATCCTAGTGTTATGAACACAATAAAGTTAATCTCTTAAAGTTTACAACACTGCAGTTTTGAAAGGCATTCCATTCACACCCGACTGGAACCCCACAACCAAATCACATATTCTGTACTTGCCAATAGCGCTGAGACATCCATTAAAGGCTAGAGTTTTATTTTCCAGATCTTTCCACTAACTTCAAACCCGACCATTTTATTCCTGTGGATCTAATATAAGACAGTGGATAGAAGTATAGTATCCATAATGTGGTAACTCGTAAAGGAACCAACTACAGGACCAAGGGTGTGGAGATTACATATAGCCCGATGTTGAAGGAATCTTTATTAAAATGATTCTACTGACAAAATCATCGTTTGCAAGAAATACACTAAGATATCTGAATGTTGAGGGAATAATTGCCTAAAATTTGAATATCTTTATTATCCAAACAATCAAATCATTTTAATGGCTTTCTACAGCACATACATGAAATTTGTTTTTTTTCATGCCATTTAAATACAATAAGGCATGTCAAGTAAGACCTTAAACTAATGTACACAATTTCATGTGAAGCCAATACAACTATTTGCTAAAGCCTAACAACCTGTTTGGTTATTTAAAAGCTAAAAATAACAGTAGTTTTCGTACTGGGATAAGTACTGGGATAAATTTTAAATGTCAACTTTGAATTGAAAATGGATTTAAATTACGAGGCACAGTTTTCATAATTATTACTTTAATTATTATTTTTGTAGGCTATCAAATAAGGTATAAGCATGTAAAAGAAATGAAGTTTCCTTTTTTTTGAAATATTTTGTAATCTAAGAATTAATTTCGAAAGTTAACGTCTAATATTTGTTTTAGCTGTGATTCTAGCTGAGATTTGAATCAACTCATAACAATATTTATCCATTTGGAAAGGGATTCAAATAATAGGATTGTTTGAAAACTATTTGATAATAATAAAAGGCAATATAAGTGCAAAAAACAGTTACACTCTTTCCTTTGCTCTATATCAACTGAATTACAACCTTCTTAAGATAATTTGTCGTTGGCAAACTTGTAGTTTGTTCTAATCTATTGCATTATATATGCCCACAGTACAGACAGGTAGAGGTTATATATGAGTTGATATCTGGTTTTCCAATATAGCTCTATAAATTTATATTTTCTCTAAATTAAATGGAATAAGAAGAATGAAACAACCAGTTTTTGGTGCCTTGCATTGGTATGGAAAGACATACATATATGCATGTGTGTGAATAGCTGGATATCCTATATAGTAAATAAACCTAAATCCTACATTCATGATGCTATCTATGTGCACGCATACATTTCATCTTATTAGGTTCCTAAAAAAAAAGATGTTCTATTGCATGTAAAATTTGTAGAAGGATCGACATGTCCAAACAAAATGATGACAAATTTTTAATTTTAGGAAACTTCTAGATAAAATTAAAGTACAAAAACGAATTTCGGGTACCTTGATAGTGTTCATAAGTTCTATTTGCTTTACCTTCTTTTTGTACATGACGCCTTGCTTTCCTCAACTATGAAGCTGCTAATGTTTAAAAATCCACAACATTATATATATATATATATATATATATATATATATATATATGACCATACATATATAACTATACACACACACACATAAGAAACAAAGGCGAAAAGCCAAATAAATAAGATAAGTTAAAAAATAACTACCAAGAATGCAAATTTGTATGAATATCAAACAACTTGATTATGAGACAAATTTTATGAAGTAAAACCACCAGAGTAATGCCAAATAGTGTATAAAACATTTGAAGAAGGTTCCAAAATACTAAATCTAAATGTGGGAAATATATTTGCTACAAACTGGATAACACAAATAAGGTGTGAAAATAAATAAATAAAAATGTTAGAGCTAAAACTCAAAACATGATGTTATCATTTACGCAGCAAAACATCTAAAATGAGATGAAAGTATTTGTGTTAATCCACTTTTTTGTTGAGTATCTACTACTTAATGCAATAATAGTTGTACATGGATTGCTAATTTATATATTCAAAATTACAAAAGATTTTTAGTAAAAATAATGACTGTTAGCTAGAAAATTGGGTCCATATTGTCCTTACAATGTTATTACTAAACATTATATGAAAGTTATAATTCATTTTATAGATTCATATACTGAAAATATAATAATAGCAGTGGCAGAGACAAAGTTTTAGCAACAAATAATGATTTCTATACATAAACCTCAAACAGACAAAGGAAAAAAAAATAGGAATAAATTTACCCATTGAATATGGCCAATCACAGTCCTCTGCATCCCTCAAGCTTGCAGTAGGGATTCTCAATGTTTGATCTACCATGAGTACTATCTAAGGACTTGTAATAACGTTGTAATGTTTAATTCTGTAGTTGATAATTTGTATATTCACCGGAGGAAACCATCACTGCGTCAAATGTTAAGGCCTCAACAATGCTAACCGTGTGGCAGAAAAGGGGAATTTGGAAGAGTTTATATTCAATAAAATTTTCACTGATATATTCCACTATCTTGATATAAGTGTAAAAACCATTAATGTATAATTTGGCCCCTATCATATTCTAACTATAGTTATTCTCATATATATCTAATTTTGGAGATTGTGTTGGGTCATTATTTTGTGTGCATTAAGATGTTATCGAATAGACAAAACATTTTTATATAAAAAAGTTGAAATTAGAATATCGTGCATCAAAGCTGTAATTACCTAATTGTAAAGCAGATTTGTAAAATTTGAACTGAATGAGGACAGTAAATATTTTGCATTACATATATCATATTTCTTTTGGAAAATGAAAGCTACAAATTCAAAGGGCATGTTCGCTGCATGCTAGAACGACATAAGAATAATGAACCATGCAAAATATACATAACATAACAGAATATTGTATCTTTGGCCCTCTAGTGTATAACATAACTAATACTGTATATATCCTGGGATCACCAAAAAAAAAAAAAAAAAAAAAAAAAACCTGAAGTCCACTGTATTAAACTCAAGCAAAAAGTTGTCTAGAGTGCATAAACCAAACCAACAGGTAGTAGAAATGCTACTTTATAGTCAACAGATGATGATGAACTGAGATTAAGTTTTCTAAATTTGCTACCATTTTAGGAAAATCAAATTTGTAACATTTGAATTGAATGAGGAAAGTAAATATTTTGCATTACATATCATATTTCTTTTGGAAAATGAAAGCTACAAATTTAAAGAGCATGTTCGCTGCATGCTAGAACGACACAAGAATAATGAACCATGCAAAATATACATAACATAACAAAATATTATATCTTTGGCCCTCGGTGTATAACATAACTAATACTGTATATATCCTGAGATCACAAAAAAAAAAAAAAAAAAAAAAAAAAAAACCCGAAGTCCACTGTATTAAACTCAAGCTAAAAGTTGTCTAGAGTGCATAAACCAAACCAACAGGTAGTAGAAATGCTATTTTGTAGTCAATAGATGATGATGAACTGAGATATAAGTTTTCTAAATTTGCTACCATTTTGGGAAAATCAGACATTGTGGATGTTTAATTCCATCTTCATTCCAGAAAACCTATAACATCCAATACCATCTTAAATCATTTTTAAAACAAACAAAATATATTAAAATAATATAGCTGCTAAGATTGATTTGAAGGTAAAGCCATCCGTTGATTTAAAGTACTGCATATTTACGATACAAAAACCTAAAAGGAAAGAGAAAACAACAATCAGATTGAACAGATTATGAAGCCAGACTATGGAAAGATAAATAAAAATAAGAAAACAAAAAAAACCATACTCTAAAACGCCTTTAATAATGAATTGATAACAAATTTATTTTGCAAAGGCTTCAAAAATCAAGCACAGTAATATGAACTGAAAAGAGTTCAATGCCTCACACCCATTAATAAAATATATTTCGAAGACAATTCAGTTGGTTAAACAAAGTTTAGAGGTATCATATTTAGAAATTAAGATTATCTGCTACCATTCCCATTAGCAATCAAAATTCAAAAAAAAATGTTATTTTACCAGGTCGAAGAAAATAAAAACCTGAATAGTTACCATATAACAACCAATGTTACACCCTTGTTATATTTCACAGGAGTGAAAGATATAAATTTGCAGTAACTTAACGTTACTTTCACTAAGAGAATATGAAGTGCACCTGGCTTAAAAAGCATAAGATGGAAAAGAAAAATCAACAGGTATATGAAATTTTATATCTCCATGTTCGCTTTTAAGGGAAGTAACAGATTGGGAAAAAAACATACCTTATGATGATTCAAATCCAGCATACGCTTTTCAAATCGAAGCATGTTTATTCGCTAAACCAATAGATTCAGCAAGACAAACATGATTTAAACAGAAAACCTTGCATAAGTTGATTCTGAAAGACAAATAAAAAACCGTCAGTCCTAATTATATACTAAAGGAAAAATAAACGAACCAAGCTGACATGATTAAAAACTTACACAAGATTCGGGAGGGAGTAAACCGCACAATGGCATATGGCCTGAAGACGGAGTGGACCTAGGGAAAACTGACGAAAAGGAGAAAAAGGAGGAAATGACGGTACCTAGGGTTTACAGAGCAGGCAGTGCGACTGGCAAGGATAGGGAACGCCGCTACACAGATTGTGGGCACTAAAGGAATTGTTGGGCATGGACAGAGGGAGGAGATGACAAGAGATGGCAGGGGAAAATGAAGGTGAAGGGCGCAGAGGTGTGAATAAAAAGTAGGAAGAGGAAGCGAAAGAAACGCGAAAATGTGATTTGGGAAAGGCAGAGGCGGTTCACTAAACATTTACACGGGTTAAGCTAATAAGCAGTCCAAACACAAATTGAGGGGGCTTGGGAGCCCTCTAAAAATAACTCAGCTTTAATAGTATATATATTATAGATTATAGATTATAGATGTTGTTGGCTCTATACCCCATTTGTTGAAGGAAATTTAAAATAAAAGAGAAGAGGGAAAACACAAAATGGGGAAAATTGATTTGTCTCATATCATGAAATATAAGTATGTTTGCCAGTACTTATATGACTTTCTCATGAACATGTTTGGGCCTTGGGGCATCCACATGTGTGATTTGTTGAGAGAGGAGAGGTCAAGCAAGACCACACGCGCGTCATCCGACCGAATCAGGTTCGGTAAGAAATATTTTTGGACCGGAATAAACAGTAGCGGGCCAAGCCCATTAAGGATCCGAAAATAGACAGCCTAGAAACGAATTTAAATAAAGCGGACCGATTTAAAATCAAACAGAAGCTGAAATTTTAATATTTTGTAAGCGTTGGGAAAAGATGCGCGCGAAAATCAAATTCGTAACACTTCAGAACCATTGCAGATGAATAGACATGTCTGTTCATTTAAATTTGCAATGCTTTTGAACCATTGCAAACGAAGGGACGTGACTGTTTGGATTCAAACAGCCATAACCGTTGGAAAATGGTTACATCCCTTGATAGCCTATAAATAGGCTTCCCCAAAACTCATTTTACTCACTCGAGAATCTGCCAAATTCTTGCATAAACTATACGAGTTATAGTTCTGCAGACTATAACTCCATCATCTTGTCACTACAGCGATCAAATCCAAGATAGTGAATCGCCGTGTCTATGCAAACACTCTGATTAAAAAGATATTCGATATTCTCCATTGTATCTTTGAACAGATTTGCCATTACTCCTGCATAGAATTAAGAGGGCAAATACTATTTTAGGATAGCGATCACCACATCGTGTCTCGAAGATTTGTTTTACAAAGATTAGAAGATCCAGCAACGAATTTGACAACCAACAATCTAAAACAATATTTCTGCAATGGTCCTCATAGTCTCAAAGAGTTCGCCGCTAATTTTGCAAAACTAGAGCGCTTTGATGGTGTTAGTTTCCTATGCTGGCAGAAAAAGACGCATTTCTTATTGACGGGTATGAAAGTTGTTTCTGTTTTGACTACGCCAAAACCAGAGGAGACAGAAGATGAAACTATTGCACATACACGAGATCGGATCAAATGGGAACATGATGATTATATTTGCAAAGGTCATATCTGTATTGCGTTGACGGACACACTTTTTGATATGTACTACAACAAGCCAACTGCAAAGGATGTTTGGGATGCATTAGAGGCTAAGTATCTGATGGAAGATGCAACAAGTAAGAAATTTCTAGCCACCAAATTTTTTAATTACAAAATGACCGATGATCGTTCAGTAGTAGAGCATTTCAATGATATCATACACATACTTAATCAATTCAGTCAACATAAGTTAAATATGGATGAGGAAATTAAGGGTTCCTCGATAATAGACAAATTACCCTCTTCTTGGAAAGATCAGAGGAAACTACTGAAACACAAGAAGGAGGATACAGGTCTAGACAGCCTTGCACGGTATTTGCAAGTTGAACAACAACTGAGGCAAAAAGATGCCCAAGATGAAAAAGTTGTTGATACATCAAAGTTCCATATGGTGGAAGAAAAGGAAGCAAAGAATGCTTCGAATAACTCTTCTAATAAAAAGAGGAAAGGGAAGAACAAAAACAATTCCCAAAATCAGAACAAGAAAGGAAAAAATGGTGGTTGCTACTTTTGTGGTAAACCGGGACATTTCAGAAGGAATTGTCGCTTCTGGAAAAAGAAGCAGCAATCTGAAAAAGAAAATTTTGCTGCAGTCATATCAGAAGTGAATATGATTGAACAAGACAATTCTTGGTGGATCGACTCTGGCGCTACTAAGCATGTCTGTATTGACAAGAATCAATTCAAGAAACTAGAACTGACTGAAGATGAAAATTACCTTTATATGGGAAATTCAGCAAAGGCAGCGGTCAAAGGGAAGGGGACTGTAAATTTGGAATTCACATCCGGAAAAGTTCTAACATTAAATGATGTATATTATGTACCTGAAATTAGGAAGAACCTTGTATCGGGAAGTCTTATGTTTGGATTTAAACAAATATTTGAGTCAGACAAATATGTGTTGACTAAAGGCGATGTATTTGTGGGAATAGGGTACATGTGTGATGATATGTTTGAACTGAATGTTGATATTAATAAAAGTATGAATTCTACTTATATAGTTGATTAAATTTCATTATGGCACAATAGGTTAGGACATGTTAATCATAAACGCATGCTTGATATGATATCTTTGAATCTAATTCCCAAACACCAAAATGACTAGGATATGTTCATTAACTAAGATCACTAGAAAACCATTTCCGTATAAACCAGAAAGTACAACAAAATTGTTATGACTTATTCATAGTGATGTATGTGATATACACAGTACTCCTACTAGAGGAGGAAAAAGATATTTTGTCACATTTATAGATGATTAATCTAAATATTGTTATGTCTATCTTTTGCATGCTAAAAGTGAAGTGTTAAATTCATTCATTACGTATAAAACCGAAGTAGAAAACCCATGTGATGTCAAAATAAAAACACTTAGGTCTGATAGTGGTGGTGAGTATCAATTTCCTGAATATTGTGAATCAGTAGGAATTATACATGAGACATCTATTGCTTACACTCACAACAAAATGGAGTGGCTGAAAGGAAAAATAGAACTCTTACCGAAATGGTAAATGCAATGTTGTCTAATTCCGAACATAACAATAGTTTCTGGGGAGAAGCTTTACTTACCGCGTGTAATATTCTAAATAGAATACCTCTTAGAAAAGTAAAGTTACTCCTTTTGAACTTTGGAAGAAACAGAAACCAAATCTTTATTATTATCAAGTCTGGGGTTGTAGATCGATTGTTCGATTACCTGAACCAAAAATCAGGAAATTAGGACAAAAGGCTATCGAGTGCATATTCTTAGGATATGCTCAACATAGCAAAGGATATAGGTTTCTAGTAATAGAACCTAATATCTCTATTGATGTAAATACAGTAATAGAATTAAGGGACGTAGTGTTTTATGAGAATAGATTTACATCTATCCAGAATAAACCGATTCATGAAACGGTGGAGGTCAATACACCTATTAATGAAATAGTGGAGGTTAATGAACCAACTATTGAACCTGTAGAAAACACTGATGGAAATATCTACGAAAATGGTGATTCTCTTAGAAGAAGTAAACGAAGAAGGATAGAAAAATCCTTTGGACAAGATTTCGTTGTAAATTTTGTAGAAGGATATAGAAATAATGTAGATCATTAATTAATGATATCTACAAATATAGAATCTGACCCTTTAACATATGCTGAGGAAATGAAATCTCAAGATTCATCAGTTTGGCTAGAAGCCATAAATGATGAAATGGATACTATTATGGGAAATAAAACATGGAAACTAGTAAATTTACCTCCTGGTTCTAAACCAATAGGATGTAAATAGATATTTAAGAAAACGTAAAGGCAGATGGAACAATCAAAAATTTTAAAGCTAGATTAGTTGCCAAAGGATTCACATAAAAAGAAGGAATAGATTATTTTGATACGTATGCCCCTGTAGCTAGAATTTCAACTCTTAGGACTTTAATTGCATTAGCTTCTATCTATAATTTTGAAATTCATCAAATGGACGTCAAGACTGCATTTTTAAATGGAGAACTTGACGAAGAGATATATATGTCTCAACCAGGTGGTTTTGTGATGCCTGGAAAAGAACGTAAATTATGTAAACTTATCAAATCACTTTATGGTCTTAAACAAGCACCAAAGCAATGGCATGAAAAGTTTGATAAAACTATTATTTCTAATGGCTTTAAGATTTTTGAATCTGACAAATGTATCTATAGCAAGTTTCATTCAGGTAAAGGTGTAATTATATGCCTTTACGTAGATGATATGCTTATATTTGGAACGGATACTTCAAGTATTGAAGAAACTAAACGATGTCTATCTTCATGTTTTGATATGAAAGATATGGGAGTAGCTGAAATGAGTCTTGGAATAAGAATCATGAAAACTAAAGATGGGTTATCAATTACCCCATCTCGTTACATTGAGAAAATTCTGAAAAGGTTCAATCTATTCGATTGTAAACCTATGTCCACTCCGTTTGATCAAAATATGCAGTTATACACTAATACTGGAAGAGCTATAGAGCAACTGGAATATGCTAGAGTTATTGGAAGTTTGATGTATGTTATGACATGCACACGACCAGATATTGCCTATGCTGTTAGCAAAATGAGTAGATATACTAGTAACCCTAGTCATATCCATTGGAATGCAATACATAGAATTTTAAAGTGTCTAAAAGGTACCATAAACTATGGTATACATTACAACGGTTATCCGAGTGTAATAGAAGGATACACAGATGCTAGTTGGAACACTGGAAGTGAAGATAATAAATCAACTAGTGGATGGATATTCACTCTTGGTGGGGTAGCAATATCCTGGGCCTCAAAGAAATAAACATGTATTACTGATTCAACCATTGCTGCTGAGTTTATAGCCCTGGCTTCTGGTAGTAAAGAAGCGAAATAGTTAAGGAATCTATTATTAGAAATTCCAGTATGGCCAAAACCTATGCCACCAATATCTGTCCATTGTGATAGTCAATCTACATTATCACAGGCATACAACCAAGTCTATAATGGTAAATTTAGACATATTGGTCTAAGGCACAGTTTGGTTAGGAAAATGCTCACTGAAGGGGTAATTACCATAGATTTTGTGAGATCTAGCCAGAATTTGCCAAATCCATTTACTAAAGGACTTACAAGGAACTTAGTGATAAAAACATCACAGGGAATGGGTTCAAAGCCTATACAATACAATCGTCAATGAAAGAAACTCAACTCAACATTATAAAGAAATTTGTAATCTTGAGTTCAAAGAGCAAAAGTACTTCATATGTTTGCGGTTGGAAGCACTATAATATTTAGTCTGAAAAACAAGTATTATCATACATTCCAAAGAAAAGTGCTTGGTACTTATTATGACAAAGAGAGGATGTTCTACTTAGAACTTAATAGGTTTATAACAGATATATTGTTGAGGTGTGTGTTATAAGGCACTTCTGATAAACCTACCTATATGAATGCAACAAAGTTGGTGCCGCCTTCTACGAGATTTTGGCTTGATCTCTAAGGGCATTTCATGAAAGAAGATACTGACCCAAGGCGAATCCATGGGTCGAGCATACATACTATCTGGATAAAATGAAAATGAGTGTGTGATAATCACATCCGGTAAGATCATATTGGATCGATGGTTCAATGCTTAGTCAACCACTCCATCCTGATATACTTTGATGGGTTTTCACTACGTATAGATTCAAATCTGTATGACATCTATACTTATGCACAAATTTTCCTGTAAGTAAATGACAAGAGGAATTTATTTAAAATTTGGTGGAGGATTGTTGAAGGAAATTTAAAATAAAAAGGAAAAGGGAAAGCACAAAAGGGGGAAAATTGATTTGTCCCATGTCATGAAATACAAGTATGTTTGCCAATACTTATATGGCTTTCTCATGAGCATGTTGGGGCCTTGGGGCCTTGGGGCTCCCATATGTGTGTTTTGTTGAGAGGGGAGAGGTCATGCAAGACCACACGCGCACCGTTCGTCTGACCGAACCGAAACTGGGTCGGGTCGGGTACGGTATGGGTACGGGTTTCGAGTTCGGGTCAAATATGAAATATTTTTAGACCAGAATAAACAGTAGCGGGGCCAAGTTAATTAAGGATCCGAAAACAGACAGCCCAAAAACGAATTCAAATAAGGCGGGCTGAATTAAAATCAAACTAAAGAGGGAATTTTAACGTATTATAAACGTTGGAAAAAGACGTGCGCGAAATTCAAATTCGTAATGCTTCAGAACCGTTGCAAATGAATAGACATGCCTGTTCATTTAAATTTGCAATTCTTTTGAACTGTTGCAAACGAAGGGATGTGACTGTTTGGATTCAAACAGCCATAACCTTTAGAAAACGGTCGCATCCCTTGATAGCCTATAAATAGGCTGCCCCAAAACTCATTTTACTCACTCGAAATTCTATCTTCTTCCTCTGTTTTTTGCCATTAAATCATCTCGAGACTCTGATGGGATGCATTAAAGGCGAAGTATCTGATGGAAGACGCAACAAGTAAGAAATTTCAAGCCACCAAAATTTTTAATTATAAAATGACCGATGATCATTTAGTAGTAGAGCAATTCAATGATATCATACACATACTTAATCAATTCAGTCAACATAAGTTAAATATGGATGAGGAAATTTAGATTTCCTCGATAATAGACAAATTACCCCCTTTTGGAAAGATCAGAGGAAACTACTGAAACACAAGATGGAGGATATGAGTCTAGACAGCCTTACGCAATATTTGCAAGTTGAACAACAACTGAGGCAAAAATATGCCCAAGATGAAAAGTTGTTGATACATCAAAGGTCCATCTGGTGGAAGAAAAGCAAGCAAATAATGTTTCGAATAACTCTTCTAATAAAAAGAGGAAAGGGAAGAACAACAACAATTCCCGTGTTACTAGCACTTCATTCAATGGTGGTTGGGTTTGGGTTTTTAACACTTCATTCAATGGTCAAAGCCACAAAACTACTGTCTCACCATCCCGTGTTACTAGCAGTGGATTAGTGACGGAAATCTATAACTGAATCAAACAGCAGGCGACTCTTTAGATAAAATATAATGTTGCAAATCCAGTTAAGCGTGCATGTTAGCGTATAGTTAAGAAATTATGTATAAAACATTCTGTTCGAATTATAACTGGATTCCTATTTATTATATGTTCGAATTCAATGTTAGCATATATCCGGATAGCTTATGCTGAAAGAAGAAACAAAAATTCTCAATGAAATATGCTAATTATATATTAAGAGGTTCTTTATAAAATCTAGGATTCTAGATAAGGTTAGCAAATAAATAAAACTTTGAACTATATATTCATCAATAAGCTTCACATTTGAGGTATTTACTGAATACATGAATAAATTATTCGAGTTATATGTTTATTAATTAATTTGATTCCAAATCAATACAACTGTAAATCCAATTTTGTATATATAACCATTATATAACCATAGTATCTGAAAAATCCCGACTACTTGACTGCCCGTACAAATTTGGGAACCCAAGAGTTTAGGGTAAGACAAAATAAAATAAACTCTAGGTCAGTCATGTGACTGGTGTGCGTAAACTCTAATCACTTGGTTTAACATTAAAATCCTTTTAAAAGAAATGATAATCATAAGACCGATCCACACAGAAACACAGACGGTTTTTACCTTACGATAACCCAAAATATTTATTAATATCAATATTTTCTGATATTATATTAATGTCCAAATCAAGTAAATAGCAATCTAGCAGAACGCTTTCATCTCACGCTCTACATATATAATATACAATCAAAAAAAGTGGGCTCTTATTGAGTAATGGATTTCCAACTATGAAAAGGTATGGAATCACCTTCTGGTCAGTGTACCCTAGAAGCGATACACTGGAGTTCAACAAGAACATCTTGTGAGTCGGCTACACATGACCGACCATTCATTTCGCTTGAATGTTCCGAATATATTGTCACCTTACGGTTGGTATACCAACATAACTGTTCCCGAGAGATACAGAAATAAAAAGAAGTAAAAAAATATGAATATTCTCTAGATGGTGATAATATACCCTAATTGGGTGCGACCCACTTAGCCATGCTGCCTGCCCGATTTTTGTCATTTCCCGGTTAATGAGGCTTGAGGTCATAACGTATCTCTTAACAGATCACACCTTCATTTACTTTGAATGCCACATCGTCATACCCGCCAAATCACAAATTGATTTCTCTAAAAATAACATAGGTATAAAGCTATGGGAAACAAATTCCTCCATTACCAATGTAAATATGTTTGAAAAGATCAACTTACGCGATCTGTTATATACACTCTGTTAGACATTCGTCCATATACGTTGCCCTGGGACTGGACAAATCGAAGGCACTATTCTGTAAATCCATCTTAGGAAATTTCTATCTAGGATCGCCAGAACAGCCCTTGCATAAACTTCGTCTTCAATTATCTTCATCAAATTCGATTCGCAACATTAATTCCCAAGGTTTTAAGATAATAAATCTGATCACAGTCTCTCCGTATTGACAATGGTAAAAGGGTCAAACACTTTGATAGTCCGTTATTTAACTATCAAAGAAAAACATGTTCACAAACAACGATTTTATTTCCTAGTGGAAATCATATCAATCGAATATCAGTCAACACTGAGCCACTTTAAATAGATTTATCAATAATCATTTCAATTCCCAATTTGCCTTAAATATATTTACCCAAATAATTTCCTAGTCTCTCACGATTCCTTGGAAAATGTTTCCATATATTCATAACTCCTAATTTCCCGTATTTCGAAAATGTACGTTATTATTAACATTAGAAAATATTTCCATACCTCATTCATGCATCATTGTTCTTCCACATCCATCAGTCCCTAACCGTAGACTAGTAAAAGAACAACTTTCTAAGTATCAACCCTGAAGGCCGAAACCAACATCAGATCGATACTCAGAGAGCTATTTAACTTAACTAATTTCTAGTCAGTTTATAATTTCCTTGACTTCATTCTTAATTCCTTATCAAATCATGGCTTACGCAACTTTCGGATTCGGTTTACGAGTCCACTTCTTTTACGGAAAATATTTGCTATAATGATAGCCTTATAATCCCCGTTTCTAACATATTTAACTTTAAAACATGACTTTAATTCGCTACTTTAAATAAATAAATAATATTTAATTAAATATATAAATAAATAAATCATCACTTAAAAACAGAAAGTAAATAGTACTTTCCTATATTCAATGTCTAACTCTTCTTCGAATAATTTCTATTTGATTAACGTTCCGGACTTCGGAATATATTCATCGTTTCAGGTCAACTAAATTTCTAAATTCACTTTTGAATTTACCACTCCCAATATTTACCAGTTTCCTTTTTAAACTGATTCAATCTGTAAAACGTTTACTTTTAAATCATTATTCGTTTTTAAAGCTTGAATATTATTTCTCCACAGAAAACTGAACTCGTTATACCGATCAAATCTTGATTTTTATTTATAAATACCCTTACAGGTTTAAATCTTATTTGCCGGGTTATTTTATAAATTCATATTCATAATTCACTTCATAACTCTATTTATAAATCAATTTCTTATTAATTATATATTTAGTTTAAAACTCTATCTCGATTTGCATATTCGATTATAAATTATTGGTTACAAACCAATATTAATTATCTTGTAAATTTCCAACTTATAAAATATATAACTTCTAGAAATAATTTTTTTAATAATATTCGATATCGTCGAATTATAATTAAAATCCTTATACTTTTCTTCAACTCAATCACATTTCGAACCTCGAAATAAATTCCACAACTTCCCTTTCCATTACTAATTTTTAAATTAATATTCATGGATTGTCATTTAATAATTATTTAACAATAATTATTTTATTCCATTAAAAATATCATTTAATAAATCAAACTACTTGTTTATATAATTAAATAAGTTATTAAAAACCCCAAATTTCTTTTCAATATATATATATTTGAATATATTTTACGGTATTTAAATACCAATTATTTCTGGTCAATGTTATTCAAACATCCCAAAACACACAATAATCAATCACCGACTATTTGTAACGTCATATAATGTAATATGCGAAAATCAACCATAAAATTGTTGAGGAATCCAGTTGGATCCCTCCAACCTATTCCCTGCATCCACAGGTATTAATCAGCATATGTAAATCCCAATTTCATATCAATATGAAATATAATAATAAACAGATTCCGTATTAAATCAATTGTTTATATATATATAATTAGATATATTATTTCAACCAATTAATTAGCAAATCAACCAAACAACCATCACACAGTAAATAAATTATTTTAATCAATATTAAATAAAGTTTTTATAAATTTATAAAACTGGATAGAGTTAGTGAGTTTACTCACATTGGTCGTTGATCATTAAAAAACGATTTATGGTCGATAATTCGAATCAGGTGTTTAAATCTGCCATCATTGTAACGTGCTCCAAATGGTTCCCAACCAATTCCAGTACGTAGCCTACGATCCAAAAGAATCCAAATTCGTCAGATTTGGACATCGTATGTAGGAGATATTAAATTTTGCGGTTAGTACGTTATTAAATAAAAGCTAAACTTTATTTATTTATTTATTTATTGGACCTTACCTCCGCCCATCAAATCCCGCATGTGCTTAAAGCCACTTGCTACAGGGTCCTTCATCATTCAAAAATAACGCTGCTCCTCTACCGCCTGCTCCTGTACTCATCTAACCATTTTCGTACATTGTGTTTTCTCTCTATTTTTTAATTTTTTCCCTTAAATTTGGGCCTCACCGATTTTTATCAGCCCGCACCCATACTAGAAACCCAGACTCGAAATCACAAGACTTTGTCTTCCATACTTTCGAAACTAGCCTAAAAAAAAATATCCATCCCATATTTTTCTTTCTCCATCCTCTACTGTTTAACAAACCCACACCACCCCTCTGCTTCTCTTCGCATTCTCCTGTTTCTCCCTAATGATTTCGAACCCGCCTAACATAATACCTTCTTCTATATTTAATACTTCACGCACTACAGAAGTATTCAACTCCTGTACCCATATCCATCACGCAAATAATATTTTCTCCAATACAAATATTCATCCCTCCCCTTCACGAGAAAGATAGGATCCCACTCCTCCATTTTTCCCACAAACAAACTCGTCCTCCTTGATGTTCGCATTGCTATAGATAGAAACGACCGCACCTCCTTTTAATGCGTTAAAACTCCCTCCTCTACCTCAACCTGACACTGTGTCCTTCTCCTCCCACTTACGTATACACAAAAGCCGCTTCTAGTATATACTCCAACCAATTTGATCCTTGCAATTCCACATCGCTCTCCATGAATTACAAAACTGAACCCACTGTTCGTCGTCCCTTTGCTAGCCTTGTCCTCTTCTCCCAGTTTAATAACCACGCTCCTGGATCAGCATTCCGAACATTACATGTTGCCACAGAAAAATTTAAAGAACGAAAACCCTCCTAAAGTCATGCATGTGATGCATATATATTTGTTCGATTTTCTTGGTTGTTAAGTAAACTAGCTTACTTCTAAGCTAAGGAAATAAATGAAACGTGTGTATCAAATAATACTTCTCTTCTCGGCTAAGTAATAGTTGAAAATAGGTTGAGCTAGGTTAGCTGTCCTAAGTTTAAACTTAGACATGATGCTATAGGAAACTTAGGACTGTATCTTTACTACTTTTAGCCTACGCAAGCTGCCAAGTTATACCATTCATTATGAAGACTTCTATTCCCAACTAAATGTATTGTCAAAAAGCTATACGATGTGCTTTGTATAAAGTTCCTATTGTTGTAATCACATCACACATATACTCTAATCCATATGCTTTATAGCAGCTAGCACTAGCTTTTTAACAAAAAGAGTTGATATGTTATGTGATGTACGATTTTGTAAATACATGTTTCGAAATGTTGTTGTGTTCAATAAGCTCATAATAGTATTCAGTATATTGTTGTGTTGTTTAAGTTTAAATGACTTCGGCATCAACTGCTTAAAATCTTGTTAATATATGGACTGCTATCGACAAAACTAAAAATACCCTTGTGATCAGCAAGGTGCCACGACCCTAAAATCATAATAAAATAGACAAGTTAACTTACTCTACGTAATTCAAAAATGCTGATATAGGGTGTAAAATACTCCAAATAAAAAGTTTGCTTATTTTCCAAAATAAAAATCATAGAAAAAATATATATTTTAAACTAAGTATATGTCTCAAAAATCTTATCCAAATTTGAAACCAATATTTAATTATATTTAATAAATCGTTATGGTTTATAAACGATTCCATAACGACTTTCTGGAAATTTGATTTGGACATAACTTCCAATCTATAAGACGAAACCTCAAATTTTCACTTCCATTAGAAAAATACAGTTAATTAGCTTCGAATGTTTCTTGTTTCGAGGAAATCTGAATAACAGATCATGTATAGTCGTTTAAAGTTCAAACAGTTAAATTACAAACGACCGCGTCGTTACGAGCTCGTTTATAATTATATTATAGTTAATGCGTTTAACTGTCGTTTATATAAATATATTTGTTAATATAATTCGAATATAAACTAGTTTGAATATCTCATATTATCCAATTTACACAATATTGTTAATTTAGCTATTTCCGATTATTTCAGAAATAAATATATTATTATCCCATTATTTAAATTAGTTAAAAATATATAAAAAAATTAACTCAAACTTTTTAAATTATCAACCCAATATAGAAGAAATAATTAAATTAATTAATTATTAAATCACAAAAATTCTGGGACGTTACATTCCTTCCCTCTTTTAAGAATTTCGTCCCCAAAATTACTAAGGTAGGAAAAACGTTATATACCTTATTAACTAGGTAAAAAAATTTAATTTACTTCTTAATTTCAGTTTCAACTGAACCAATTAATTTCAATTGAAATATTAATTTATTCCTACTGACGAAAATTTACACAAAAAAAATTCTGAAAATTTTCTAACATCTTAAATTCCTGAAAAATTCACCAATATCTCCTTTGCACAGCTGAATTGGTACAACTACAACTCGCCTCTCCAAACCATTTCCAATCAAAAAGAAAATCAAACAGCCAAGCAGCTTGCCGAACAGGCTCAAAGAAATCCTATACTCAATATAATATAAACTTATACCTTTTTGTCGGGCATTTAAATCTATCTCTTCTATTTGCTATCACTTCAGCATATATAAATATATTACCAATCGATGTCCACTCAATTCATTCTTGAACCGAACCATTCGCTAATAACCAAGCCAAATTCTAATTTATGTGCTCACCTCTACCACTTCAATTTATTTAACTTCATAAGTTCAATTTATTTTCAAAATTTCAAGTCCCTGGGTTTTATTTCAAATTAGTTTGAAATCATATATAGTGATAACAATTCAAAACATTTGAATTATGAACAGCTTATTTTCTCAAAACAATTCAAAAACAAAATCTTTGGCAGTAAGCCGTCACTTAGAAACTCGAAAATGAACACTGATGATGCGGCCGTCATCATCAAAATTATTTTGCAGTGATCGAAGTGAGTTCAATGCTATATCACTTCAAAACTTATTTTTAAACACTTCTATTTTGAAATTACTTCAAAATATTCTTCACACTACTTGAAAACATTTCAAAATCTCCCAAGATCTTAAAATTTCCATATATTAAATTCAAAACACTTTTCCAAGTGTCCAGAGTTTTAATTCCAGTTTTGGTTTAAATTCAGATTTAATCTATCTGATTTAATATATTATATTTGTACGAATTCTGACTGGTCATTTATATTTATCTCAATTATAATCTGACTCGATTATAATAACAACCACTATTTCCAATATGTATTATAATAATTTCAATATATATACTTATTTTATATCAAAATATATTTCAGGTAAAATTATTTCATTTACCACACTTTTAAAACAATATTATGTCGAATTTACTCTATTCAAGAGTTTTAGAAATACTTATCGATACAGTTTGCATTATCATATCGACCAGAATTCATAAACTACTCAACAAACTAATCAACACAATATAAAACTGTTTTTATATCAATTTACAAATACGTTCACTCGTATGTATACACTCAAACTCAATTTAGGGTATTGCTAAACCTATCTTTATTGAGTCACGCCATAGAGCCAAGGTAATCTGTAACAACCCGAATTTTAAAAACATGTTAAAATCATAAATTAAGGCAGAATTAAATTTTAATATCAGAATCAAGGGAAACGGGTTGCGCCATTGCGTTTTTCTCAAAATTCTGCTTGGAAACGAGTCTGAGTTTGCGAGAATCGGAGTCCGTATGAGGGAGATATGACCCTCCGAAGTTTCAGGAATTTTCAGAGTTCAAAACAGCTCGAATTCGAATTCAAAATTCAAATTTCAAACGCAGAACAGACTGGGCGGGAAATTTCCCGCCCAGACCCAGGTCGACTGGGGAGTCGACCGGGCAGTCGACACCCCCAGGGCCAGGTCGACTGCGCAGTCGACTTGGGTGTCGACCTGGTCCCCGAGCCCATTTTTGGGCCAGTATTCGTTCTGATGTATCTAGTCCGATTTTTGTCCAGATTCATCTTCCTAAACCTATTTAAACAGCCCCAAACCTAGCCTTCTTTACACACAATTCTATTCTGCTTCTACTCTTCCTCTGTTCTAAATAAAAATAAAAATGGCGACGCTACTCTGCTGGAATCAAAACTAGAAGCTTTTCAACATCATCCTAAGCAACTCAATTAATACTAGAGATTAAGGCTTCAAGCAACGACGCGTAGACCATATTGAATCAAATCAGAAGATTAATCAAGTTAGACGTTTCAACACGACAACAAATCGATTTGTCCTCTCTTAGCCAATCAATGTAAGTTCTAGTTGCTTTCCGATTTAAATATTTAACTATAATATGGCCATGGAATAAAATGGAATTGGATTTAAGAATGTTTATCGATTCAGATCTATTTCTGTTGCTTCTTGAACCTTGAGTTTTGAGAGTTGTTCATCTTTATTCTCATGTCTAGTTCATGGTCTATTCAGCCTGTTGTAATCTTAGTATGCCAGTGATGATGTTTTTCTCTCCGATCTTATTTTGATGCAAGATTCTACCTTTCCCCTATTTATTTTCTTTCGATGAACCTTGGTCAATTTCGGACCTTGGCCTAAAATCACGACTTGCGTACGATATGTATACGGGGGAATCATGGGATTATTGCCTATATGAATATGATGGAATTATTGGCAACATGAAATTGGATATTATCATTGTATTTGCGAGTTTGGGATTGATATGTAAATTTTGGTATAATCTTGCTATGAGGAAATTTGCATAAATATTATATGCATGGAATTTTGGCGTAAACTTGGATCTATGTAATGTAACATGTAAATCAAATCAAAAGATTGGACAACTGGCTTGTATTGTAATAAAAAGGTTATGGTTTGGGGTAACTACATCATGAATCATGATTTGGGTTTATTGGATATGAAACTTAATACATGTAATGTTGGCTAGATCTTGACATATGTAAAAGGGCATGAAATTTGGTATAAATGTAAATTGTCTAGGATTAGGCATATATAAATTTGCATATGTAATTTGGCATGGATCTTGATAGATGTGTAAATTGGCATAAAATTAGCATACATGTAAAACGGCATGAATTGAACATATGTAAATTGGCTAGAATTGGGCATATGTATATCGACATGGAAAGTTAGAACTTGGGCATATATATTAATATGTAAAGTTGGGTTTTGGGTAGTTGGTTTGTATTGTAAATAAAAAGGCTATAACTTGGCATAACTTTATAGAAAATTTTAGTAATACTTTGGGAACACGTTTTGGGGCAAAAACGTGAGTTATGAACTTGATAATAGGCTTAAGTTGAAAACTAGAAATTTGACATGAAACATGCTTAGAAAATTGAACATGGACATGACACTTAGATAACTTGAAAGTGGCCAACTCGAGGTTGGGTTGAGTTTGCAGTATAAACCTGCCCGGAACCGCCAGGCGAATCCAGTAACTGAAACAATAGGACCCAATGTGAGTAGTTGGTCATACCGCGCTTAAAACCCGAGGTTAGACTAGGTTGTGGTATAAACCTACCCGGACCCGCCCGGCATAACCAGTAACCACAACCAAGTCTAATGTGAGAGGTTGGGGTGCATTAAGTAAATTAATGCCACATGATAAGGTTAAGTAATATGATCACACTAACAACACTTAACCGATATGACATGAATGGGTGGGTTAAGTAATATGACTGGACTAGTAACACTTAACCATTTTAATATGACTAGTGGATGGGGTTAAGTTAACATGCACTTAACTAATCTAACGTGATGCGGGGTAAGGTAAAGTAACAACAGAGGATAACACTTAACCGACACAACATGATAAGTAGACGGGTTAAGTCATGAACTTGAATGACCACACTTGTAAGGACCCGTTTCTTCCCCGTGAAGGAAAGAGCGGATACTTTGAGAACAACACACATCGGAACACAGACGGAAGAACATTTCATTGTTATTACAACAATTCCATCAGATACAAGAATATACAGAGTATAAACGATTAAATTACATTCAACAAATATCAGAGATTACAATAAATTACATAGCAGCGGAAAAATATACAAAACACAACTAGAAGTGATACACGGATACAGAGCTTTCCGAGCATCGTTCCAGCTGTTAATCAGGACCCTGTGAATATAAATCTGCAAAACCAAAACTACTAGCTGCCCGTGCGGAAAATAGGGGCACCCAGAGTTTAGGTTAAAACAATAAACTCCAGGTCAGTCATGTGACTGGTGTGAGAACTAAAACGGTTATTAATCTTTATTTTTAAAGTTAGGTAAATCAAGGGACCACGCCGTATAACACGGAACGGGTCTCCTCCAAAGAATACCAGTGCATAAAACAAACAGCGCAATGCTAAAATAAAGAAAAATGAAGCTGTTATAAGACCCAGGTCCCATCACACAATGCAACGCAAGCCGGAGGATAGGGTTTTAACCTTATAACAGCCAAAGCATGCTTGATACGTTTAAAACACATTATTTGATACTAATATAGGTGCATAGTGTCAAAACAATTTCAATCATAAATATCAATCATAGGCGGCATGAATGAACCATACCACTATGTCGCCATACTAGGTTCTACAAATAAAACCGCACTATCACGTATTGGAAATTGGATTTCCGTCATGAGCCGAGGCAAGGGGCAAGCTCCTCTCCGCGTTCGAGACACTCTAGCAAATGCCTCGGGACCGCACACAGCAATCCCTGGATCCTCCAAGGCCGGTCCTCTCTTACTTTTGAGGATTGGTAATTCCTGAACACACGTTTCCCGGTCCTTCCAGACCTATATCCGAGGCGCCTCGTATCCAACAACCACACAGGTGAAAAGTATATAAATGTCAGGGCTGGTAGGTCACTGACACCACCCTAGCTAGAAAGAAACGTCGTGCACTCCTTGGGTCGGTATCCCGTTTTTGACTCATACCGAGGTGTGAGGCTCGCGAATTCACGTTATACACAAAGCTACGCCACACATGCCGTGCTTTGATCATCAACCACAAGACTTTGCTTTTCAACAGAAGCCTTGATCAATTGCCACTTACGCGTGCCACAATGGCAGTTCACTCCATGCGACTGATGTCCATCGATATACAACCTCTGAGCTCGTACGTCTCAGAGAAGGGCGTTAAGCAAGAGAATAAATTCTCCGCCGCCAAACAGATGTATATTTAATAGAGATCAATCAACACAGAATAAAATCCAATGTCAGACACACAATCCATTTACAAGTTCGTTCTGGGTCTGAACGAAACCGGAGGCACTTTCCTCGCATATCCATCCATCTCCAGGTACGCCTGGACGATCACCAACTGATTCCCTCATCCTGGGTGTACAGCCCAATCAAGATCATCAGTAATCACCCAAACGATGTGAAGACTTCCGGTCTTCAACCACCGTCTTCATCTTCGACATCTCGTCGAATCGGTTATTCAGAATGGGTATAAACCCGGCCTTTCTGAATAACCCACGTATATGATAAACAAATGTTACACTAACACAACAAACGCCTCATTCCAATTCAGAATATTCTTTTATTCACAAAAACACATTCTTAGGGAAATGTTCCCATTAATTTTATCCAAGATAAATTCTTCTAAATTCATTCTTTAATCCTCCTTTGGATATCATTTCAAACTAGTCGGGATTAACGAACCACACCGAAGTAATTATTTATTTTATTTCCCAATCCCAACCTATATATCCCATGAAGCAAAACTGGTGATACTCCATTCCTAACACCACGGTGTTATCGGTAAAATTAATTACCATTTCACGTTCAAATCTAATTAAAGATTTAACTATCGCTTTGGAGCAAAACTGGTGGTACTCCATTTTCGATCACCTTTCAGATTTGATAATTTAAATTATCAATTCACATTTTAATCTAATTTAAGATTCATTAAAACTCCACTTAGTTTTAATCTTTTCAGAAATCGACATCTTGCCTTTAACTGGGTTAAAGAACCAATGTCATACAAAACACGATTCACGACAAACCCAAATCACATTTGATATTAAATACAAGGCTCTGAATAGAAAATATACCGGCTTATATTCAATATCAAATTCTGAAACCAACAAATATCGTATTGGAAATAACGATATAAAATATATCTTTCAAATTCCCATAGCAATATCTGTATAGTCACGAAATCCAACATCGAAATACTCTGAAGATAATTTCGATTCAACTCCAGCCCAATTCACGTATTGGGAATATTGATTATTTTTAAAATCACTTTCAAATTCAATTTATTTATTTCAAAAATAAATCGATTTTAATTCTAGTTCAAAACTAGTTCATTTCGATAAAAATCTATTTTTATCATTTCAAATGTGGAATTTTTCATCCTAGTTCTTTCCAATTCACATATTATGATTTTACACAAATTATCAATATTTTTAATAATTTTATCAAGGCCCGTACAGTCGATTTCCATCAACGGCTATCGAACTGCACTTACAGCGACCTTTTTCAAATTTGATTTGGACATATTTCCAAATCCAACCGTTAGATTTCAAATTTCTAATATTCATTGGAAAGCTCTTTTCGATACGAACCTAACGGTTCCGGTTTTAGGAGAATCCGACGGTCGGATCTCCTGTAATGTCCGTTTGAAATAAATGGTCGAAATTCACGAACTGCCGCGGCGCGGCGCGTTTTATTCAGGCCATTATATTATATATATAATATATATAATATATATATTTCATCGATTTCCTTTTAAAACGAATTTTATAAATCGTTTTAAATCCGTTTCTACAACAATTCAACTTCTATATTCAATTTCAAATCGATTTGATTTCAATTCAACTCGAATTCATTTCGATTTTATTTAATTCAAATTCAAATTCGTTTCAATTCAATTCAAATTCAAATTCGCTTCAATTCAAATTGAATTTGTTTTATATTCAATTCCATTCGAAGTCCTTTTATATTCAATTCAAATTCGTTTTCTTTTCAATTCGAATTCACTTTCGTTTCAATTCGGATTCGCTATAATATTCATTTCAATTTGAATAAAATCGATATAAATATCGTTCACGTCAAAATGGCGCAAAACTAATCAACACGGCTTTATATTTTTCACAATTTCTTTATTCTATTCAACAAATGAATATTTTTCCCATTCAACACATGAATCTATATTTCTTTCAACACACGACTATTCTCAACACATGAGTGCTGTCAACACATCACTATTGTTGTTATGCAAAATATTTTATAAAACAATGGTATCTACCGTTTGATTTTAATTAGACTCCACCGTGAAGTAGATTCTAATTGTAAATATGATAAAGATGTAATTTATTTTATTTAAAATATTTTACTCAACACATGAATAGTTTTATATTCAACACATGAATTTTCTTTTATAATATTCATTATTTTCCCGATTGGAATGAGGCCCAATCAATCACCATATAATGTTAATTATATGGATTCCATACAACACATGTATATAATAGCATTGAAAAATAATCAACCATCAACCAAAGTGCACTACACTGTATAAGCATCGAATATAGATATCTAACGCTTATAACAGCCTGTCAATCGATCGATCGACATATTTAAACAATCAGGATGAGTGAACTTCAAATTTCATCCCAACACCCGTGTGGGGTTTCAAACAATCAAACACAGATTTTATTTGTGCAGTTGGGCGACGTGTAAAATTTATCGACCCAATCGATATCAGTCAAATCAGTGTATATAAACAAATCGGCCGATTTGTTTATAAATATTCATTTATCCACTTTCACGTTAAAAATTATATTTTTAACGATAAACATTTTATTTTAACTCCTGAATTCTTATTAGTTCATTTATTCAATAAATTGATATTTTTATTTTTCTAACATATTTTAGAAAAATTCGGCGGCATAACGGCACGATACTAGAAACGGGACGAGGCCTAGCCTTATCCCCGGTCTAGTGAAGGCCCACGCCATTCACACATCAATCACACCCATTCAATTCACCAAACAATTCAATTTCAAATCAAATCATCTAACTAATCTATGCAACCAAACAAACAAGTCCATGGTATGTGGACGATTGTGTCGGGTGCTACTAAGCACCGTCTGCATCCTAGTATATATATATATATATATAACTAGAAAAAGAAGTTTAGAGTGAGAAGTTCTCACCGAAAGCTATCCAATCATCTTAACTCTTCTTTTATAGAAATCTTCATCGTTATCCCATCTTCGCCATCTTCGTTGCCCGTAGTCACTATATATATAAAAATCACATTTTTATATTTTGATGTCTTTAAAATAAAAATCACATTTTTATTCACTATTCAATATATAAAAATCATATTTTTATAATCGCTTCATATATTTAAAAATTGAATTTTTTTACTTCGATGTTATATAGATAAAGATTTTATTTTTATAACGCTATTCTCTATATAAAGATTTCGCCCTTATAAAAATAAAGTTTTCGCCTTTCTAAAAATAAAGTTTTTCGCCTTTCATCACTATAAAAATTCCCTCTTTATTTCACATATATAAAATAAAAATCAGATTTTTATTTCGCTACATATACAAAGATGATATTTTTACATTCTATATCTCATAAAGATTACATTTCTATAGTTCCTACTATGTAAAAGTCATATTTTTAACCCACTACCTATGTAAAAATCTCACCTTTCTCCATTTAAAAATATCGTCTTTCTTCTTTTAAAAATCTAATCTTTTATATTTTAAAAATCAAATCTTTTCTAATTTAAAAATCAAATCTTTTCTAATTTAAAAATCAAATCTTTTCTAATTTAAAAATCAAATCTTTTCTAATTTAAAAATCCGATTTTTATTCCATTAAAAATCCAACCTTTTTGATTATATATATCTTGTTTTCTAATTTCAAAAATCTTGCTTCTACAAGGTTAAAAATTCAGACTTTACAAGGTTAAAAATATTAACTTTCCTACCTATAAAAGAAATAAATAAATAAAATTAAAACAAATAAAACAAAATAAATAAGGAAAATAAAATTAGAAAGGAAACTTACCGATGGAAGGAAGGGGGGGGGGGGTGTATGTGCGTCTGCTATGGTCGAAGGGGGGGACTGGGCGCCGAGGTACGGGGAGAAGGGGAAGCATGGTGCGGTTTGGTGGCCGCGGGTGGTGTTTGGCCAGAGGCGGCGGGTCGAACGGTGGAGCGACAGGGAGGGGGGGTTGGCTGTAGGGGGTGCGATTCGAGGAGAGGGGCGAGGCTTTTGGGGGTATCGGGTTCGATTAGAAGGGGAGAGGAAGGAGATGGGGGCGCGGGGAGGCGGATTCGGCTAGGCGGCGGTGGGCTGAGGGCCTCCGACGGCGGCTGGAGGGGGCGACGGGGTTCCTCCCTTGCTGATTCTTTTTTTCTTCTTTAATCTGTGAATCGTGAAAACAAAGAACGGGGGGGGGGGGGGGGGGGTTATATGAAAAATATATATATTTAATTATTTAATTACTTTCAAAAAGCAACTTTTATTTTCGACCTCAAAACGAGACCCACCGCCTGTCGTCCATACCGTTTTACCCCCATTCTGAGCACAATGGGATATGTATCGCAAGCTGATTTGATCGTTACAATCAGTTTCCGTTAAATTTACATTTAAATCATTATATTGAATTTTAAACGTACATTTCAAATTACTGGGGTCACATACTAACTAGAAAAATTCCAGAAAAATATTTTCTAGCTTCGTATTGACGATACGGTCCTAACAAAACTAGTTTCGTCGAATTCTGAGACCGTTGGAAAAATGGCCAATTTCCAGTCGATTAAAATCAACTGAAACCGGTCAAACGCGTTTTCCTTCGCCACGCTCATGTATTGATTCGAAAAATTATGAAATTTGGAATCTAGCAATAATTTGACATCACGGACCCAACAAAACTGGTTTCGTCGAAATCCGAGGTCGTTTGCAAAATGTCCATTTTTAAGGGCCTGAATTCTATAGCGACTATTCAGAATTTTCAACTGGACATATCTTTTGATTCCCGCTATGAAATCTTGATCTTTCGGATTCGTTGGAAAGATATTATCAATTAGATCCTAATGTTTTTGGTTTCACTAAAATCCGGATTGTTTTGCACCCGGTACATTCAATTGAAGTTTGAAATCGAATTATCGAACTACCGCGCCATTTTCAATTCTATTTAATAATTATATATAAATATTTATATTCTAACGACGACGTATGTAAATATATACGTCGAATCCTATTCAAAATAAATTTCTCGTCGATATTATTTAAAATAATCTATTTTAAATGTTCAAAATTCACTAAAATTGCCGAAATAAAAATTTTAAACTGGCCCAGATTTTCCGGGTTATTACAATCTCCCCCACTTAAAACTTTTCGTCCCCGAAAAGGAACAAAGTCGAAAGTGGTTTGATTAATCAGCTCTACGTTCGATCTGGCTTGCATTCTCCAACTTTTCAGTTTCTGAGAATTTTCAATTCTTCAAAAATTTGGCTAACACCCTAAATTTTCGAAAAATTTCGCCATAACCTCCCCTGCACCGGGAGCATCGGGGAATTTCAAATAGCTTCCCCGGTCCTTCAGATCTCAAAAAGAAAAAGAAAAAGCCAAGCGGCTAGCCAATAGGCTCATAAAATCATCATCACCCAAACAAAACAGTAAATTATGTAGTAAACATGTACCTATTTGTCGGGCAAACAAATTTTATTCTTCGGCTCTAGCCTCCTTGCTATGACCTGTTCAATGTAAGTATATGTATATACAAGCAAATGCGACCAATTTTCAATACAGTTCAATATTTGGTTCAATTAGGCATAATGGTTCAAAATTAGCAAACAAATAAACAAACAACACAAACATCAATCAATTAGTGGATTAAAGTTTCAAATTCATAATTTGATATATTTACAGAAAATCATGTTTTTGATGCCAATTCACAACAAAGTGTTCTAGCTATATTAGTTTTGGTTCTCACACCAGTCTAATGGAAATATATAGAAATCACACCTTCGAAACACGAAAATAAACACTGATGATGTGGCCACATCACCAGAATTATCCCCGGGTGTCTAGAATGTGACCCTATATCTATCTAGTATATTAAAACTTCGACTATACGTTCATGACGTGTATACGCGAAATCTATATATACTCGATTGTCCATATTCAAAATAAATAAATAATCAAATACGTATAAAATGGTTTAAATTTCAAAACAAAATTGTTTTCATTTGAAAAATATACTCTTCGCACTCGTTCTAGGATACTACTGATCCTATCTCTAACGAGTAATTCTAATTGGATATTACTAACCCAATATCTGATGAATTCTATCGTATGGTTCTAATGTGTCTTGTTCTCGAGCTCTGTAAACCAAAGCTCTGATACCACTGTAAGGACCCGTTTCTTCCCCGTGAAGGAAAGAGCGGATACTTTGAGAACAACACACATCGGAACACAGACGGAAGAACATTTCATTGTTATTACAACAATTCCATCAGATACAAGAATATACAGAGTATAAATGATTAAATTACATTCAACAAATATCAGAGATTACAATAAATTACATAGCAGCGGAAAAATATACAAAACACAACTAGAAGTGATACACAGATACAGAGCTTTCCGAGCATCGTTCCAGCTGTTAATTAGGACCCTGTGAATATAAATCTACAAAACCAAAACTACTAGCTGCCCGTGCGGAAAATAGGGGCACCCAGAGTTTAGGTTAAAACAATAAACTCCAGGTCAGTCATGTGACTGGTGTGAGAACTAAAACGATTATTAATCTTTATTTTTAAAGTTAGGTAAATCAAGGGACCACGCCGTATAACACGGAACGGGTTTCCTCCAAAGAATACCAGTGCATAAAACAAACAGCGCAATGCTAAAATAAAGAAAAATGAAGCTGTTATAAGACCC
This sequence comes from Allium sativum, assembly GCA_030737875.1. Taxonomy (NCBI): domain Eukaryota; kingdom Viridiplantae; phylum Streptophyta; class Magnoliopsida; order Asparagales; family Amaryllidaceae; genus Allium; species Allium sativum. Next base: position 127,957,849 of record CM060921.1, on the reverse strand, counting down.
AGGTCCCATCACACAATGCAACGCAAGCCGGAGGATAGGGTTTTTACCTTATAACAGCCAAATCATGCTTGATACGTTTTAAACACATTATTTGATACTAATATAGGTGCATAGTGTCAAAACAATTTCAATCATAATTATCAATCATAGGCGGCATGAATGACCCATACCACTATGTCGCCATACTAGGTTCTACAAATAAAACCGCACTATCACGTATTGGAAATTGGATTTCCGTCATGAGCCGAGGCAAGGGGCAAGCTCCTCTCCGCGTTCGAGACACTCTAGCAAATGCCTCGGGACCGCACACAGCAATCCCTGGATCCTCCAAGGCCGGTCCTCTCTTACTTTTGAGGATTGGCAATTCCTGAACACACGTTTCCCGGTCCTTGCAGACCTATATCCGAGGCGCCTCGTATCCAACAACCACACAGGTGAAAAGTATATAAATGTCAGGGCTGGTAGGTCACTGACACCACCCTAGCTAGAAAGAAACGTCGTGCACTCCTTGGGTCCGTATCCCGTTTTTGACTCATACCGAGGTGTGAGGCTCGCGAATTCACGTTATACACAAAGCTACGCCACACAGGCCGTGCTTTGATCATCAACCACAAGACTTTGCTTTTCAACAGAAGCCTTGATCAATTGCCACTTACGCGTGCCACAATGGCAGTTCACTCCATGCGACTGATGTCCATCGATATACAACCTCTGAGCTCGTATGTCTCAGAGAAGGGCGTTAAGCAAGAGAATAAATTCTCCGCCGCCAAACAGATGTATATTTAATAGAGATCAATCAACACAGAATAAAATCCAATGTCAGACACACAATCCATTTACAAGTTTGTTCTGGGTCTGAACGAAACCGGAGGCACTTTCCTCGCATATCCATCCATCTCCAGGTACGTCTGGACGATCACCAACTGATTCCCTCATCCTGGGTGTACAGCCCAATCAAGATCATCAGTAATCACCCAAACGATGTGAAGACTTCCGGTCTTCAACCACCGTCTTCATCTTCGACATCTCGTCGAATCGGTTATTCAGAATGGGTATAAACCCGGCCTTTCTGAATAACCCACGTATATGATAAACAAATGTTACACTAACACAACAAACGCCTCATTCCAATTCAGAATATTCTTTTATTCACAAAAACACATTCTTAGGGAAATGTTCCCATTAATTTTATCCAAGATAAATTCTTCTAAATTCATTCTTTAATCCTCCTTTGGATATCATTTCAAACTAGTCGGGATTAACGAACCACACCGAAGTAATTATTTATTTTATTTCCCAATCCCAACCTATATATCCCATGGAGCAAAACTAGTGATACTCCATTCCTAACACCACGGTGTTATCGGTAAAATTAATTACCATTTCACGTTCAAATCTAATTAAAGATTTAACTATCGCTTTGGAGCAAAACTGGTGGTACTACATTTTCGATCACCTTTCAGATTTGATAATTTAAATTATCAATTCACATTTTAATCTAATTTAAGATTCATTAAAACTCCACTTAGTTTTAATCTTTTCAGAAATCGACATCTTGCCTTTAACTGGGTTAAAGAACCAATGTCATACAAAACACGATTCACGACAAACCCAAATCACATTTGATATTAAATACAAGGCTCTGAATAGAAAATATACCGGCTTATATTCAATATCAAATTCTGAAACCAACAAATATCGTATTGGAAATAACGATATAAAATATATCTTTCAAATTCCCATAGCAATATCTGTATAGTCACGAAATCCAACATCGAAATACTCCGAAGATAATTTCGATTCAACTCTAGCCCAATTCACGTATTGGGAATATTGATTATTTTTAAAATCACTTTCAAATTCAATTTATTTATTTCCAAAATAAATCGATTTTAATTCTAGTTCAAAACTAGTTCATTTCGATAAAAAACTATTTTTATCATTTCAAATGTGGAATTTTTCATCCCAGTTCTTTCCAATTCATATATTATGATTTTACACAAATTATCAATATTTTTAATAATTTTATCAAGGCCCGTACAGTCGATTTCCATCAACGGCTATCGAACTGCACTTACAACGACCTTTTTCAAATTTGATTTGGACATATTTCCAAATCCAACCGTTAGATTTCAAATTTCTAATATTCATTGGAAAGCTCTTTTCGATACGAACCTAACGGTTCTGGTTTTAGGAGAATCCGACGGTCGGATCTCCCGTAATGTCCGTTTGAAATAAATGGTCGAAATTCACGAACTGCCGCGGCGCGGCGCGTTCTATTCAGGCCATTATATTATATATATAATATATATATTTCGTCGATTTCCTTTTAAAACGAATTTTATAAATCGTTTTAAATCCGTTTCTAAAACAATTCAACTTCTATATTCAATTTCAAATCGATTTGATTTCAATTCAACTCGAATTCATTTCGATTTTATTTAATTCAAATTCAAATTCGTTTCAATTCAATTCAAATTCAAATTCGCTTCAATTCAAATTGAATTTGTTTTATATTCAATTCCATTCGAAGTCCTTTTATATTCAATTCAAATTCGTTTTCTTTTCAATTCGAATTCACTTTCGTTTCAATTCGGATTCGCTATAATATTCATTTCAATTTGAATAAAATCGATATAAATATCGTTCACGTCAAAATGGCGCAAAACTAATCAACACGGCTTTATATTTTTCACAATTTCTTTATTCTATTCAACAAATGAATATTTTTCCCATTCAACACATGAATCTATATTTCTTTCAACACACGACTATTCTCAACACATGAGTGCTGTCAACACATCACTATTGTTGTTATGCAAAATATTTTATAAAACTATGGTATCTACCGTTTGATTTTAATTAGACTCCACCGTGAAGTAGATTCTAATTGTAAATATGATAAAGATGTAATTTATTTTATTTAAAATATTTTACTCAACACATGAATAGTTTTATATTCAACACATGAATTTTCTTTTATAATATTCATTATTTTCCCGATTGGAATGAGGCCCAATCAATCACCATATAATGTCAATTATATGGATTCCATACAACACATGTATATAATAGCATTGAAAAATAATCAACCATCAACCAAAGTGCACTACACTGTATAAGCATCGAATATAGATATCTAACGCTTATAACAGCCTGTCAATCGATCGAACGACATATTTAATCAATCAGGATGAGTGAACTTCAAATTTCATCCCAACACCCGTGTGGGGTTTCAAACAATCAAACACAGATTTTATTTGTGCAGTTGGGCGACGTGTAAAATTTATCGACCCAATCGATATCAGTCAAATCGGTGTATATAAACAAATCGGCCGATTTGTTTATAAATATTCATTTATCCACTTTCACGTTAAAAATTATATTTTTAACGATAAACATTTTATTTTAACTCCTGAATTCTTATTAGTTCATTTATTCAATAAATTGATATTTTTATTTTTCTAACATATTTTAGAAAAATTCGGCGGCATAACGGCACGATACTAGAAACGGGACGAGGCCTAGCCTTATCCCCGGTCTAGTGAAGGCCCACGCCATTCACACATCAATCACATCCATTCAATTCACCAAACAATTCAATTTCAAATCAAATCATCTAACTAATCTATGCAACCAAACAAACAAGTCCATGGTCTGCGGACGATTGTGTCGGGTGCTACTAAGCACCGTCTGCATCCTTGTATATATATATATATATATATATATATATATATATATATATATATATATATATATAACTAGAAAAAGAAGTTTAGAGTGAGAAGTTCTCACCGAAAGCTATCCAATCATCTTGACTCTTCTTTTATAGAAATCTTCATCGTTATCCCATCTTCGTTGCCCGTAGTCACTATATATATAAAAATCACATTTTTATATTTTGATGTCTTTAAAATAAAAATCACATTTTTATTCACTATTCAATATATAAAAATCATATTTTTATAATCGCTTCATATATTTAAAAATCGAATTTTTTTACTTCGATGTTATATAGATAAAGATTTTATTTTTATAACGCTATTCTCTATATAAAGATTTCGCCCTTATAAAAATAAAGTTTTCGCCTTTCTAAAAATAAAGTTTTTCGCCTTTCATCACTATAAAAATTCCCTCTTTATTTCACATATATAAAATAAAAATCAGATTTTTATTTCGCTACATATACAAAGATGATATTTTTACATTCTATATCTCATAAAGATTACATTTCTATAGTTCCTACTATGTAAAAGTCATATTTTTAACCCACTACCTATGTAAAAATCTCACCTTTCTCCATTTAAAAATATCGTCTTTCTTCTTTTAAAAATCTAATCTTTTATATTTTAAAAATCAAATCTTTTCTAATTTAAAAATCAAATCTTTTCTAATTTAAAAATCCGATTTTTATTCCATTAAAAATCCAACCTTTTTGATTATATATATCTTGTTTTCTAATTTCAAAAATCTTGCTTCTACAAGGTTAAAAATTCAGACTTTACAAGGTTAAAAATATTAACTTTCCTACCTATAAAAGAAATAAATAAATAAAATTAAAACAAATAAAACAAAATAAATAAGGAAAATAAAATTAGAAAGGAAACTTACCGATGGAAGGAAGGGGGGTGTATGTGCGTCTGTTATGGTCGAAGGGGGGGTCTGGGCGCCGAGGTACGGGGAGAAGGGGAAGCAGGGTGCGGTTTGGTGGCCGCGGGTGGTGTTTGGCCAGAGGCGGCGGGTCGAACGGTGGAGCGACAGGGAGGGGGGTTGGCTGTAGGGGGTGCGATTCGAGGAGAGGGGCGAGGCTTTTGGGGGTATCGGGTTTGATTAGAAGGGGAGAGGAAGGAGATGGGGGCGCGGGGAGGCGGATTCGGCCAGGCGGCGGTGGGCTGAGGGCCTCCGACGGCGGCTGGAGGGGGCGACGGGGTTCCTCCCTCGTTGCTTCTTTTTTTTTCTTCTTTAATCTGTGAATCGTGAAAACAAAGAACGGGGGGGGGGGGGGGAGGGGGGGTTATATGAAAAATATATATATATTTAATTATTTAATTACTTTCAAAAAGCAACTTTTATTTTCGACCTCAAAACGAGACCCACCGCCTGTCGTCCATAGCGTTTTACCCCCATTCTGAGCACAATGGGATATGTATCGCAAGCTGATTTGATCGTTACAATCAGTTTCCGTTAAATTTACATTTAAATCATTATATTGAATTTTAAACGTACATTACAAATTACTGGGGTCACATACTAACTATAAAAATTCCAGAAAAATATTTTCTAGATTCGTATTGACGATACGGTCCTAACAAAACTAGTTTCGTCGAATTCTGAGACCGTTAGAAAAATGGCCAATTTCCAGTCGATTAAAATCAACTAAAACCGGTCAAACGCGTTTTCCTTCGCCACGCTCACGTATTGATTCGAAAAATTATGAAATTTGGAATCTAGCAATAATTTGACATCACGGACCCAACAAAACTGGTTTAGTCGAAATCCGAGGTCGTTTGCAAAATGTCCATTTTTAAGGGCCTGAATTCTATAGCGACTATTCAGAATTTTCAACTGGACATATCTTTTGATTCCCGCTATGAAATCTTGATCTTTCGGATTCGTTGGAAAGATATTATCAATTAGATCCTAATGTTTTTGGTTTCACTAAAATCCGGATTGTTTTGCACCCGGTACATTCAATTGAAGTTTGAAATCGAATTATCGAACTACCGCGCCATTTTCAATTCTATTTAATAATTATATAAAAATATTTATATTATAACGACGACGTATATAAATATATACGTCGAATCCTATTCAAAATAAATTTCTCGTCGATATTATTTAAAATAATCTATTTTAAATGTTCAAAATTCACTAAAATTGCCGAAATAAAAATTTTAAACTGGCCCAGATTTTCCGGGTTATTACAACACTTAACCAACTTGACATGCTAGACTGACAGGGTTAAGTCATGAATCTGAAAGAATATACTTAACCAATTTGACACGATGACTTGATAGGGTTAAGTCATGAATCGCTTGAATATACTTAACCAATTTGACACGATGATTTGCTAGGGTTAAGTCATGAACCGCTTGAACATACTTAACCAACTTGACACATGATTCGTAGGGCTAAGTCATGAACTTGAACGACAACACTTAGCTAATTTGACATGACACGTAGACGGGTTAAGTCACGAACTTGAATGACCACACTTAACCAACTTGACATGCTAGACTGATGGGGTTAAGTCTCGAATTTAAATGACAACACTTAACCTGCTGGATGGAAACCCTAGTTACGCGGTCCTTTTCAGCAGTAACCCACTAGATGTATCATGGTACCCTGGAACTAGGCAGGGTGGGGCACGATTACTGGGCTGATTGTAAGCGACCAGAACGACGGCTGAGTTGGTGCGCCATTGTAGGTTCAGGCGGACTACGGTCGTGCACGTAGTCCAGAGTTGAAAAAGCAGACATTGGGCACCAGTAGGTTTACACTGTGCGTGCTCGATTCGTGTTGGTGGTTGGCACCCTAGGGCTTGATACACCCTATGGTGGACCTAGCACAGGTGACTACATTCGTGATAGGGCCGTATGACACAGACACATGAACGAGATAGGACTTGTAGGGAGCCGATCGATTAATAGATCGTTTCGTGAGACCAAGTAATGGATCATTTCATGACATTGGGCAAGGGATCATTTTATAGTCAACACATGACACGGGTTGGGATACTAGTACGGGTGGTGCAGAGAAAATAGATACCATAGAAATATTTTAATGGTAAAGCAGAGAAATCTTGCGATGCTTGATAGAAATCTTGCAAAATTATACTTAGTTTATCTTGAATGGAAACCTAGCGATGTTATATTTGACAAAAACCATATGAGGTTATTCTTAGTTATCTTTCCTTTAACTTATCTTGTCATCATGCTTATGTTTACTTTCAGTTTATTCATGCCATGTTATCTTTACCTGTTTTAATGCTGAAAGTCACTAGGACTTACTCAGTCTTTATGACTGACCCGTTTTGTTTCGCCTCCTTTTCTTCCGTTTCCCCTCCCCCTCCCCCCCACCCAGGTTCGCAGGGTGGGAATACAACTTAGTTCGGATCTTACCAAGCTCCAAAGCTCTATCATGTACGGCTTGGATTTCTCTTGGCTATGGTTTGCTTTGCTTTATTGGGGAATGATTTATAACTATGGGTTTATGCTTCTTTACTATTGCAAGACAGATTTCGATGTAATTGACTTAATAGCATTTTGATGTAAAAGGCTTTAGACCTTACTAGATTTTAAAGAAATGAAATTTGGGTTTTCCTTCCGCTGTTTTATTTATGTTCCGTCTTGTAATTTTTCTGTGTATGTTTACCTAGATAACACTCCACCAAAGCTAGTGCATTCCCTTTGTGAGTGACCCTAGCGGAGGTGGGGTGTTACATAATCACATAACATTTAGCTCTGATACCACTGTAACGACCCAAGGATTTTCGACCCTGAAAATCAACATAAAATACCATGTCGATTATTCAATTATTGGATATACCAGATTATTAATAGAAAGAAGTTAGAGGGTGAGAATAGAAAGAAAGAAAATTAGAATAGAAGAAGAAGAAGATCACATAGAACAAAATCAAAGTAAACACGAATATCACAGCGGAATGAACAAAATATATTATATAACATAACTTGGTAATACAGAACCATAATTATACTTACATATATGATCCGAGTACATCTTATAAATATCACAACGGAAATTAACTCTATATATATCCAATATTGAAGCTTCCTGCTCCAAGCTCCCTCAATGGCATCTGGAAAATCCCGACTACTTGACTGCCCATACAAATTTGTGAACCCAAGAGTTTAGAGTAAGACAAAACAAAATAAACTCTGGGTCAGTCATGTGACTGGTGTGAGTAAACTCTAATCAATTGCTTTAACTTTAAAATCCTTTTAAAAGAAATGATAATCATCAGACCGATCCACACGTAAACACAGACGGTTTTTACCTTATGATAACCCAAAATATGTCTTAAGATCAATATTTTCTGATATTATAATAATGTCAAAATCAAGTAAATAGAAATCTAGCAGAACACTTTCATCTCACGCTATACATATAATATACAAATCAAAAACCGTAGGCTCTTATAGGGTAATGTATTTCCAACTATGACAAGGTATGGAATCACCTTCCGATCAGTGTACCCTAGAAGCGATACACTGGAGTTCAACAAGAACATCTTGTAACTCGGCAACACATGACCGGCCATTCATTTCGCTTGAATGTTCCGAATATATTGTCATCTTACGGTTGGCATACCAATATAACCGTTCCGTAGAGATACAGAAATAAAACAAAGTAACAAATATGAATATTCTCTAGATGGTGACAATATACCCTAATTGGGTGCGACCCACTTAGCCATGTTGCCTGCCCGATTTTTGTTATTTCCCGGTTTATGAGGCTTGAGGTCATAATGTATCTCTTAACATATCACACTTTCATTTACTTTGAATGCCACATCGTCATACATGCTAAATCACAAATTGATTTCTCCAAAAATAACACGGGTATAAAGCTAAGAGAAGCGAATTCCTCCGCCACCAACATAAATACATTTGAAAAGATCAACTTACACGACCTATTAGATTTACTCTGTCAGACATTAATCCATATACGTTACCTTGGGACTAGACAAACTGAAGGCACTATTCTGTAAATCCATCTTAGGCAATTTATACCTAGGATCTCTAGAACAGCCATTGCATAAACTCCGTCTTCAATTATCTTCATCATATCTAATTCACAACGCTAATGCTAATACAAAGTGGTTTTCAAATAATAAATTTGATCCCGGTCTCTCCGTATTGACAGGGGTAAAAGGGTCAAACACTTTGATAGTTGGTTATTTTACTGTCAAAGAAAAACATGTACACAAACAACGATCTTATTTCCAAATGGAAATTATATCGATCGACAATCAATCAACACTGAGCCACTTTAAATGGATTTATCAATATTCATTTCCTAATTTCCCTTAAATATCTTTACCCAAATAATTTCCAACTCGCTTAGCCTCTCACGATTCCCTGGAAAACGTATCCATATATTCACAACTCCTTATTTTCTGTATTTTGAAAATATACGTTATTATTAACATTGGAAAATATTTCCATACCCTATTCACGCATCATTATTCTTCCACATCCATCTGTCCTGAACCGTAGACTAGTAAGAGAGCAACTTTCTAAGTATCAACCCCGAAGGCCGAAACCAAGTTTAGATCGATACTCAGAGAGCTATTTAACTTAACTAATTTCCAGTCAGTTTCTAATTTCCTTAAATCCATTCTTAATTTCTTATCAAATCATTGCTTACGCAACTTTCAGATTCAGTTTACGAGTCCGCTTCTTTTACGAAAAATATTTACTATAACGATAGCCTTATAATCCCTGTTTCTAACATATTTAACTTTAAAACATGACTTTGATTCGTTACTTCAAATAAATAAATGATATAAATATATAAACAAATAAATCTTCGTTTAAAATCGAAAAGTACATAGTACTTTCTTATATTCAATGTCTTAACTCTTCTTCGAATAATTTCTATTCAATTAACGTTTCGAACTTCGAAATATATTAATCGTTTCAGGTCAACTAAATTTCTAAATTCACTTTTGAATTTATCACTCCCAATATTTACCAGTTTCCTTTTTAAACTGATTCAATCTGTAAAACGTTTTCTCTTAAATCATTATTCGTTTTTAAAGCTTGAATATTATTTCTCCATAGAAAACTGAACTCGTTATACCGATCAAATCTTGATTTTTATCTATAAATACCCTTACAGGTTTAAATCCTGTTTGCCGAGTTATTTTATAAATTCATATTCATAATTCGCTTCATAACTCTATTTTTAAATCAATTTCTTATTAATTATATATTTATTTTAAAGCTCCATCTCGATTTGCATGTTCAATTATAAATTATTGGTTACAAACCAATATTAATTATCTTGTAAATTTCCAACTTATAAAATATATAATTTCTAAAAATAAAATATTTTAATAATATTCGACATCGTCGAATTATAGTTAAAATCCTTATACTTTTATTAAACTTATATTCACATTTTGAACCTCGAAATAAATTCCACAACTTCCCTTTCCGTTACTCATTTTTAAATTAATATTCATGGATTATCATTTAATAATTATTTAACAATAATTATTTTATTCCATTTAAAAATATCATTTAATAAATCAAACTACTTGTTTATATAATTTAAAAGTTATCTAAAACCCCAATTTACTTTTCAATATATATATATTATGATATATTTTATGGTATTTAAATGCCAACTATTTCAGGTCAATGTTATTCAAACATCCCAAAACATACAATAATCAATCACCGATTATTTGTAACATCATATAACGTAATATATAAAAATTAACAATATAATTGTTGAGGAATCGAGTTGGATCCCTCCAACATGTTACCTGCATCCACATATATTAATCAGCATATATAATTCCCAGTTTCATATCAATACGAAATATAATAATAAACAAATTCAGTATTAAATCAACGGTTTATATTTACAACTATGTATACTATTAATTAGCAAATCAACCAAACAACCATCACACAACAAATCAATTATTTTAATAAATATTAAATAATGTTTTTATATAATTATAAAACTGGACAGAGTTAGTGGGTTTACTCACATTGGTCATTGATCGTTGTAACGACCCATATTCTACGTATCGGAGGATCGTAGAATATTTATTTATTTTTCGTATGAGGTCGTATGGTCGTGTAACTTTGGGGAACGACTATTGAGGTCATTTTCCATGTTCACGATTTTTGCCGATTTTTAAATGACCATTTTGCCCCTAGAGAATCTTTTTTCGCCTATAACTTTTGATTGGTAAGGATTTTTGACCTGAAACCACATCCATTAGATTCGGATGATGGTTTACCTTTCCGTAGAGTGGTCACAATAGTCAAACGGACTCACCATTTGAGAGATATGGCTGAAACAAGGTTTAGAAGGTGAAAAAACAGCTTAATTGGGCTTAACCGGGTGATTAGCAGCTAGGCCCATAGGGGGATTTCGGGATTAGAGCTATATGAGGGCTGATTAGGGTTAGAGAAACCTTTTCTTTGTCATTTTCCAACCGCCACTTACCTCTCTTCAACCCTAACAATGGCCTCCACTTTCTAAATTCATCCCAAATCACCGTTTAATCGTGCATTAGCTTAATCTACACCAAATCAAGGAAGTCTAGTGGCAAATCAGAGTTGGGGCTACTGCTAAGCATTGGAATGCGACCTATAACAGTAGCAAAGTTCAGATCTAAGAGTAATTTGTGGCCAAGGTGAGTGATTTGCATTGTTTTTAACTAATTACGGCTAATTAGGGGTGATTAGTGATAATTAGCGAAATTATGGCTCGGAAAAATCTGGAAAAATTTGTAAAATTCTAAAATATTATTTTAGGGCTCTCATAAAAATTTGGGTTAATTTGGACATGTTTTGCTAATCGTATGGTTAAATCATGATTAAGGGGGTTAAGGGAAAAACATGGGTTTTAGGTATGTTTGATCCATATAAACATGTTAAATTGTTTATTTGATGTTTATGGTTGATTATACATGTTGCTATGACTGTTTGGGATGTTTTTTGATTTCTTAGAAAAGTTAGATTGGTCGAAAACGCCGTCATATGGTGTAAATTGCTTGCCGGAAGAATTGCAGGAAATCGGTCAAATTCCGTTCGTGGAGCACCTATGCGACCAGACCCACTCGTGGTACACACCCCTCCTCACGAGCCGACCACTCACGCACGAGCCCCACGAACCACGAAGCGCCATCTCCCACGAGCCGCCTTGCTCCACGCATCACGAGCCGGAGGACCACGAGGTGCCATGAACCGATGACCTGGGTGACACACCACGAGCCGAACCGATGCCACGAGCCGGATGGAATGCGAGCCACGAACCGGACTGGAGAAGGAGCCACGAGCTGATGACAGGGGCAAGCCACGAGTCGATGCAAGGGAGATCATGAACTGGTCTTTGAGCCTGAACAGTGGACGAAACGACGATGATCGAGAGCTCTTCTGAAGGCCGAACGGGGATGATAACCAAAACCTGAGATGCAAAGGTAGTCCAAATAGGAAGTTGTACTCAGGATCCAGTTGGGAACCAACGAGTTAACTTCATGAGTTGGGCTTTGCTACGGGACGCGTGCTAAGGGGTTATCGACGTCCACACCGAGAGATGAATGTTAGGCTATGAATCAGTTCAGTGGGGTAGTTATTACTCCATGAGGCATAGTGATCGTGGCATGGCTATGAGCCAGTACAGTGGAGTCATCATGACTTCATGGGGGCAGAGTGGACATAGCAAGGGATTAGTGGCTATGGATCAGCGCAATGGAGCCACCATGACTCCATTGGGGCAGAGTGATCATAGCAAAGGATTTGGGTGGTCAAAGCGGTGGATATCGTATGCTTTACACACTGAGTGAGAGATGTGAGGATGGTTGCTATGCTTGATTGTTTGCCATCACTATGACATGCACATCCCTACCCCCATATCTTTACACTTTATGTTAGTGTCACCTTAGAGTATTGTACAACTTGTTGTGCTAACTCTTTGGTTGCAGGTCCAGGTTCAGGTATGGTTATGTATATCTGTTATTGTTCTGTTTTGTTGTTTATCGCTCATACCAGACTATTGTCTGACCCAGAGTTTTCTGTCTCTTCTTTTTACTCTGGGTGCTCTTAAACGGACAGAATAGAGACATGTTAGGTGGTATGCACGAGTAGCTGTACCGAAGACAAGCAGGAGGCTTCCACGTATGATATACATAGATATTCTCCCTGTGTTGTTGCTGGTCACTACTTTGGGCATTAGTAGTGCACCTTTTTCTTTGCTTTAGAGGCAGTATGTTGGAGTTGTAATAAGCTGTATTTTGAATTTCCGCTGCCATGATGATTATGGTTTAGTTTTCAGCTTATGCACTGTCTCACCTGTTTTATGTCAAAGTTATGTTATTATTATATTTTATCCCATGCGCTGTGAGACATTCTACAGGTTCCTTGTTAGTTCAAATTCCTTTCTTTTCCTTTCTTTGGCGACTGTCCCGTGCTAGTCGGGCATTGGAACAACGCACTTTCATTGGAAATGTCGGCTGGTGTGGGGCGGGCCGTCACACTTGGTATCAAAGCTCTAGGTTGCGTAGTTAACCTAGGGAAAGACACTAGGAGAGATGGTACGTATATGAGAGCATGTATTTGTGATATTTTGGTTTTCAAAAGCTATATATATACTATTAATATATCTAATGATGGAGTCGCACTACATTGGCACCACTGAAGAGATGGTTAATCGTTTTCTCCTTACAGAATGAACGATGAGCCGACATTCGTGGGGTACTGGTAGAGGAGCTAATAATGGGAATGCTCCTGATATGAGGACGATGTTCACTGACTTCATGAGAGAGAAGCTTAGGGATGTTCAGAGGGCGGCTCCTAATGCTGCAAATGGTGGTGGTGCAGCGATGCAGGTGCCTAGGGCCGATTTTACCAAGCTTTGTAAGGACTACACTAGTCTTGGTGGGAAGCCGTTCCACGGAACAGAATCGGCTACAGAAGTTCAGGATTGGCTTAACAGCTGTGAGCGTATCTTCGAAGACTTGGGTATCGAGGATGCGATGAAGTGAAGGCTAGCATCCCGTCAGTTGTAAGGACGGGCAATGAATTGGCGGAACGCTATTAAGACAGCTGCTCCTGAGGATCAAGTTACTTGGGATTAGTTCAAGGCCCGATTCAGTGATAAGTTTATCCCAGCTGCTCAGAAATCAGAGCTGTTTAGGAAATTTCTGGAGCTTAAGCAGAATGGTAGGGCAGTCTCGGAGTACATTGCAGAGTTCGATACTTTATCGAAGTATGGATTATCCCTTATCGACACTGCCGAGACAAGAACGAGAAGTTCATAACGGGCTTGGATGGGTACTTGGGGGAAAGGCTTATAAACCACATCGATGAGATGTTTGAATCCATTGTGGGAAAAGCATTGAGATCGGAGAGTCTTTACCCTAAGCCAAAGACCGAAGTTGCTGTGGCATCTACAGGAGAGCCAAAACCGCAAGTAGGCGGTGGATGCAAGAATAATTTGCAAAATAAGAGGAAACAGAACCAAGCTAAGGATGGTCCAAGAAAGAAAGACAAGAAAGATTTTGAGTGCTTTATCTGTGGCAAGAAGGGCTACTATGCCAAAGAATGTCGAGCGAAACCAGCGGAAAGGAAGTGCTTCAACTGTGGCCAAGTGGGACATCACAAGGATAAGTGTCCGCAACCCCTAAAGAAAAGCAGATTGTGAGAGCATATGCTACTAATCTTGTCTCTTCTTCATCAAATGCCCCAACTGCGGCGGAGAAAGGAAAGAATGTTGTCATTCAAGGTACGAGTACTGTTTGATACTGGGGCTTCCCGTTCCTTCATATCTAGTGACTTGGTAGATAGGTTGGGATTGGAACCCGAGATAGTCGATAGACCTTTAGCAGTGAAGAACCCGATTGGTGGTTCGACTAGCCTTCGAAATTTGGTCTTATCGAGTCATGGATGTATGTTTGCTTGTGATTGCTTTGTTTTGGGCTTTACTGGGTTTGGCATTATTTTGGGAGTCGATTGGCTCCAAAGATATAGGGTGGTGGTAGACTGTGAGGGATTTTCGGTGACTATTAGGGCAGATGATGGGCGAAGGGTAGTGTTTGGTGGCCTACCTAGTGATGTGGTGATGGCTAGTTTTCTAAATTCCCTCAACATCCCGCAGGATGAGTTAGCAGGAATTCCCATTGTTGGCCAGTATCCGGATATCTTCGCGGAAGTGACCGGACTTCCACCACACCGAGAGATTGAGTTTCATATTGATTTAGTGAAAGATGCCAGACCTATAGTGATGCCACTTCGTCGTATGGCACCAAAGGAGCAGTGAGAGCTCGGGGTGCAAGTAAGCAATCTTTTGAAGAAGGGATTTATCGGAAGAAGTGTCTCCGAGTGGGGAGCACCAGTTGTATTTGCTTCTAAGGCAGATGGTTCCCTTCGTTTATGTGTGGACTATCGTGAGTTGAATAAAGTGACTAGGAAGAATAAGTATCCACTTCCGCGGATAGATGATTTGTTTGATCAACTAGAGGGAGCAAGGGTGTTCTCCCAATTGGACCTCGCAACAGGATTTCATCAGCTCCGAGTAGCAGCTGAGAGTATTCCTAAAACGACATTTCGGACGCCGTCTGGATTCTATGAGTGGTTGGTCATGCCACTCGGGTTGACAATGCACCAACATATTTTGTGGATCTTATGAATAGGGTATTCAGGGATCAATTGAATAAGTTTGTTCTTGTGTTCGTGGACGATATACTTGTTTATTCGAGGACAGAGGAAGAACACAAGGAACATTTGAGGATATTGATGGAGGTGTTGAGAAAACACCAATTGAAAGCAAAGTTTTCTAAGTGTCACTTATGGAGGAGGGAAGTGAGATTCTTGGGCCATGTTGTTTCAGAAAATGGTATTGATGTGGACCCTGCAAATGTGGCCACGGTACAGGATTGGTCTACGCCCAAGAATGCATCAGACGTAATTAGTTTCTTGGGATTAGCTGGATATTCTCGTAAGTTTGTCCAAGACTTCTCCAGATAGCAGCACCGTTGACTCAGTTGACCAAGAAGAATCAAGCTTTTGTTTGGGACAAAAGGTGTGAAAATGCATTCAAAAGTCTAAAGGAAAAGTTGATGCGTGCACCAGTGTTAGTCATTCCTAAAGGGAATGAAGAGATGACAGTATACATGGATGCATGTGGTACTGGACTAGGTGCTGTATTGATGCAAGGAGGTAGGGTAGTTGCTTATGCTAATCGGCAACTGAAACTGCATGAGAAAAGATATCCTACCCATGATTTGGAATTGGCAGTAATTGTGTTCGCGTTGAAGATGTGGAGACATTATCTCTTGGGAGAAAGATTCGAGTTGTTTACCGATCATAAATCGTTAAAGTATCTCTTCTCTCAGAAGGATTTAAATCTCCATCAGCAAAGATGGTTAGAATTCATGGCTTCATATGATTTTGATATTTCATATACACCTGGGAAAGGCAATGCGGTAGCCGATGCATTAAGTAGGAGACATGCCAATTTATGGGCTATGTTTCTTGAATGGAAGCAACTGGAGTATATCGCAGGGTACGATTTCAGACCAAAGTACGAATTGGATCCAGAAATGTTAGCAAGTTTGATGATCAGACCCACTTTGATTAAGCGGATTGATTCCAGTCAGAGGGACGATCCTAACTTATTGGAAATCATCTCCAAGTTAGAGACGGGTATCAATGAGGAGATGAACAAGTATGGGCTTGATCGAGATGGATGGCTTAGAAAGAATGGAAGACTAGTTGTGCCTAATGTCAATGGATTAAGAGATGAAGTGCTTAGAGAATGTCATCACTCAAAACTAACCATACGTTGGAAAGTTTATATCCAAGTGCATGAATTGTCAGCTAGTTAAAGCTGAAAATAGAAGAAGCCTAGTGGTTTGTTGCAACCATTAGAAATTCCCGAATGGAAATGGCAACAAGTCTCAATGGATTTCATTGATGGGTTACCAAGGACTAGATCGGGCCATGATAGCATTTGGGTGATTGTGGACCGATTGACCAAGAGTGCAAGGCTTATACCCATCAAGTCGAATAGAACAACAACTTAGTTAGCAGAACTGTATATGAAGTGGGTAGTGAGATTTCATGGAGTACCCAAAGGTGTTGTAAGTGACCGAGATCCGTTGTTCACTAGTGGATTTTGGAAGAGCTTACAAGAGGCTTTAGGATCAGAATTACATCTCAGTACCGCATACCATCCTCAAACCGACGGTCAGACAGAGAGGGTGAATCGTATATTGGAGGATCTCTTGAGAGCTTGTATATTGGATTTTGGCGGATCATGGGATGACCATTTGCATCTAGTGGAGTTCGCATATAATAATAGTTATAAGTACAGTATTGGTATGGCTCCATATGATGCTTTGTACGGAAGACCGTGCAACTCACCATCATGTTCGTTAGAAACCAATGAGAAATTTGTGCTCGGACCCGATGTGATAAGAGAAACCTCAGATAAGATTAAGGTTATCCAACAGCGAATGAAAGCTGCCCAAGATAGGCAGAAGAGTTATGCTGATAAGAGACGAAGAGATTTAAAATTCTCCATTGGCGACTTGGTATTTGTTAAGATTTCTCCGTTAAAGAGCGTGATTCGATTTGGCAGGAGAGGCAAGTTAGCACCAAAGTTTGTTGGTCCATTCCCGGTTCTTGAACAAATTGGGAATTTAGCATATAAAGTTAAGTTGCCAGACAAGATGGCGGGAGTTCACAACGTATTTCATGTTTCCCAGATAAGGAAGTTCGTGCACGACCCCGATATGTCTATTTCACCGGATCAGTTGGACGACATCGAAGTAGAACCCGAGGCGGTTGGGAACCGCAAGCTTATCCATATTGTCGAGAGCGATACAAAGCAACTTCGAAGGAAGGCGGTGAAACTGGTCAAGGTTCAGTAGGGCGAGGATGGGAGTGGTTGTACTTGGGAAACATAGGAGATCATATGGGAATCGCATCCAGAACTCTTTTCCTGGTAAGATTTTAATAGTGATAGTTTCTTCCCATGTTAGCAAACCGCATGCTAGGGTAGGCTTGTTGTGCTTGTTATGTATGTTTGATTGTTTGTGGATGACTGCTAAGCATGCGGAACACCTTTGTATGTTTTTGGTTAAGGAATTTTGGAGGCGAAATTTCTTAAGGGGGGAAGAGTGTAACGACCAGCATTCTACGTATCGAAGGATCATAGAATATTTATTTCTTTTTCATATGAGGTCGTATGGTCGTGTAACTTTAGAGAACGACTATTGGGGCCATTTCCCATGTTCACGATTTTTGCCAATTTTTAAATGACCATTTTGCTCCTGGCGAATTTTGTTTCGCATATAACTTTTGATTGGTAAGGAGTTTTGACCTGAAACCACATCCATTGGATTCGGGTGATGGTTTACCTTTCCGTAGAGTGGTCATATTGGCCAAACGAACTCACCGTTTGGGAGATATGGCTGAAACAAAGTTTAGAAGGTAAAAAAAAAACAGCTTAATTGGGCTTAACCGAGTGATTAACAGCTAGGCCCATTGGGGGATTTCGGGATTAGAGCTATATGAGGGCAGATTAGGGTTAGAGAAACATTTTCTTTGTCATTTTCCAGCCGCCACTTACCTCTCTTCAACCCTAACAATGGCCTCCACTTTCTAAATTCATCCCAAATCACCGTTTAATCGCGTATTAGCTTAATCTACACCAAATCAAGGAAGTCTAGTGGCAAATCTGAGTTGGGGCTGCTGGTAAGCATTGGAATTCGACCTATAACAGTAGCAAAGTTCAGATCTAAGAGTAATTTGTGGCTAAGCTGAGTGATTTGCATTGTTTTTCACTAATTACGGCTAACTAGGGGTGATTAGTTATAATTAGCGAAATTATGGCTCAGAAAAATCTAGAAAAATTTGTAAAATTCTAAAATATAATTTTAGGGATCTGATAAAAATTTGGGTTAATTTGGACATGTTTTGCTAATCGTATGGTTAAATCATGATTAAGGGGATTAAGGGAAAAACATGAGTTTTGGGTATGTTTAATCCATATAAACATGTTAAATTGTTGTTTTGGTGTTTACAGTTGATTATACATGTTGCTATGAATGTTTGGAATGTTTTGTGATTTCTTAGCAAAGTTAGATTGGTCGAAAACCGCGCCATATGGCGTAAATTGCTTGTTGGAAGAGTTGCAGGAAATCGGTCAAATTCCGTTCGTGGAGCACCTATGCGACCCGACCCACTCGTGGTACACACCCCTCCTCACGAGCCGACTACTCATGCACGAGCCCTACGAACCATGAAGCACCATCTCCCATGAGCCGCCATGCTCCACGCATCACGAGCCGGAGGGCCACGAGGTGCCATGAACCGATGACCTGGGTGATGCACCACGAGCCAAATCGATGCCACGAGCCGGATGGAGTGCGAGCCACTAACCAGACTGGAGCAGGAGCCACGAGCCGATGATAGGGGCACGCCGCGAGTTGATGCAAGGGGAATCACAAACCGGTCTTTGAGCCTCAACAGTGGACGAAACGACGACGACCGAGAGCTCTTCTGAAGGCCGAACGGGGATGATGACTAAACCCGAGATGCAAAGGTAGTCCAAATAGGAAGTTGTACTCAGGATCCAGTTGGGAACCAACAAGTTAACTTCATGAGTTGGGCTTTGCTGCGGGATGCGTGCTAAGGGGTTATCGACGTCCATAGCTTTGATTCACCACCGAGAAATGAATGTTAGGCTACGGATCAGTGCAGTGGGGTAGTTATTACTCCATGGGGCAGAGTGATCGTAGCATGGCAATGAGCCAGTGCAGTGGAGTCGTCATGACTTCATGGGGGAAAAGTGGACATAGCAAGGGATTAGTGGCTATGGATCAGTGCAGTGGAGCCATCATGACTCCATGGGACAGAGTGATCATAGCAAAGGATTTGGGTGGTCAAAGCGGTGGATATCGTATGCTTTACGCACTGAGTGAGAGATGTGAGGATGGTTGCTATGCTTGATTGTTTGCCATCACTATGACATGCACACCCCCACCCCCGTATCTTTACCCTTTATGTTAGTGTCACCTTAGAGTATTGTACAACTTGTTGTGCTAACTCTTTGGTTGCAGGTCCCCGTTCAGGTATGGTTATGTATACTTGTTATTATTCTGTTTTGCTGCTTATCGCTCATACCAGACTTTTGTCTGACCCAGAGTTTTATGTCTCTTCTTATTACTCTGGGTGCTCTTAAACGGGAAGACTAGAGACAGGTTAGGTGGTATGCACGAGTAGCTGTACTGGAGACGAGCAGGCGGCTTCCACGTATGATATACATAGATATTCTCCCTGTGTTGTTGTTGGTCACTACTTTGGGCATTAGTAGTGCACCTTTTTCTTTGCTTTAGAGCCAGTATGTTGGAGTTGTAATAAGTTGTATTTTGAATTTCCGCTGCTATGATGATTATGGTTTAGTTTTCAGCTTATGCATTGTCTCGCCTGTTTTTTGTCAAAGTTATGTTATTATTATATTTTATCCCATGCGCTGTGAGACATTCAAAAGGTTCCTTGTTAGTTCAAATTCCTTTCTTTTCCTTTCTTTAGCGACCGTCCCATGCTAGTTGGGCATTGGCACAACACACTTTCATTGGAAACGTCGGCGGGTGCGGGGCGGGCCGTCACAATCGTTAAATAACGATGTACGGTCGATGATTCGAATCAGGCGTTTAAATCTGCCATCATTGTAACGAGCTCCAAATGGTTCCCAACCAATTCCAGTACGTAGCCTACGATCCCAAAGAATCCAAATTTGTCAGATTTGGACATCGTATGTAAGAGTTATTAAATTTCCCGGTTAGTACGTTATTAAATAAAAGTTAAACTTAACCTAATTTATTTATTTACTGTTTGGGCTTTAACTCAGCCCATCAAATCCCGCACGTGCTCAAAGCCATTTGCTACAGGGTCCTTCATCATTCAAAAATAACGCTGCTCCTTTACCGCCTGCTCCTGTACTCATCTAACCATTTTTGTGCTTTGCATTTTCTTTCTTTTTTATTATTTATTTATTTTTTCCTTAAATCTGGGCCTCACGCAATTTTTATCAACCTGCACCCATACTAGAATCCCAGACCAGAAATCACAAGACTTCGTCTTCCATACTTTCGAAACCAGCCTAAAAAAAATATCCTTTCTATATTTTTCTTTATCCATCCTCCACTGTTTAGCAAACCCACACCACCCCTCAGCTCCTCTTCGCATTCTCCTATTTCTCCCAAATGATTTCGAACCCGCCTAACACATTACCTTCTTCCATATTTAATACTTCATGCACTACTGAAGTATTCAACTCCTGTACCCATCTCCATCACGCAAATAATATTTGCTCCAGTATAAATATTCATCCCTCCCCTTCACGAGAAGGAAAGGATCCCGCTCCCCCATTTTTCCCACAAACAAACTCGTCCTCCCTGATGTTCGCGTTGCTACAGATAGAAACGACTGCGCCTCCTTTTAATGCGTTAAAACTCCCTCCTCTACCTCAACCTGACACTATGTCCTTCTCCTCCCTCTTACATATACACAAAAGCTGCTTCTGGTACATACTCCAACCAATTTGATCCTTGCAACTCCACGTCGATCTCCATGAATTACAAAACTGAACCCACAGTTCCTCGTCCCCTCGCTAGCTATGTCCTCTTCTCCTAGTTTAATAACAACGCTCCTGGATCACCATTTCCGAAGACTACATGTTGCCACGAAAAAATTTGAAGAACGAAAACCCTCCTGAAGTCTTGCGTGTGATGCATATATATTGGTTCGATTTTCTTGGCTGTTAAGTAAACTAGCTTACTTCTAAGCTAAGGAAATAAGTGAAACGTGTCTACCAAATAATACATCTCTTCTTGGCTAAGTAATCGTTGAAAATAGGTTGAGGTGGGTTAGTTGTCCTAATTTAAACTTGGATATGATGTTATAGGAAACTTAGGACAGTATCTTTGTTACTTTTAGCCTGTGCAAGCTGTCAAGTTATACCATTCATTAACTAAATGTATTGTCAAAATGCTATATGATATGCTTCGTATAAAGTTTGTAATGACTCGTATTCTACGTATCGGAGGATCATAGAATATTTATTTTATTTTCATGTGAAGTCATATGGTCGTGTAACTTTGGGAAATGACTATTGGGGCCATTTCCCACATTCACAATTTTTGCCGAATTTTAAATGACCATTTTACCCCAAGCGAATATTGTTTCGCCTATAACTTTTGATTGGAAAGGAGTTTAAACCTGAAACCACTTTCATTGGATTCGGATGATGGTTTCCCATTCCATAGAGTGGTCACATTAATCAAACGGACTTACTGATTGGAAGATATTGCTAAAATAAGATTCGAAGATGGAAAAAACAGCCTAATTGGGCTTAATAGGGTGATTAGCAGTTATGCACATAATCCATTTCGGGATTAGCGTTATAGGAGGGCTGAAAGGAGTTGGATAATCATCTCCTTTCATTTTTCTAGCTGCCACAAACATTCCTTGAACCTAGTAATGGCCTCCGTCTTCTAAATCTCCCTCTAATCACTCTCTAATCACTAATTAATCAAATCTACATCAAATCAAGTCGGGTTAGCACCAAATTCGAGGTAGAGCTGCTGCACTACATAGGAATCCGAGCCGAATCAGTAAAAGTTTCAGATCTATCACTAATTATTGGCTAAGGTGAGTGATTAACATGTTTATTCACTAATTATGGCTAATTTGGGGGTGATTAGTGATAATTAGCGAAATTATACACCTAAAAATTATGGAAAACTATGTAACAATTCTGAAATTATCTTTTATGTCGCTGGTATGAATTCGGGTTAATTTGGATTAAGTTTGCTAATCATATATTTTGACAGGGTTAAGGGGAAAATCATGGATTTGGGTATGTTTGATCTAAAATAGCAAACATGATCGATGTTTTGACCTTTTGATTGAACCAATATGATGTTGCTGTTATTTTGGATGTTTATGATTGTTTAGTAAAGTTAGAATGGTTGAAAACGCCATCGTATGGCGAGAATGGACGAAACAAGCTCGCTGGAAACTTGTAGGGTTTCAGATCGGATCGAATGTGTGGAGGACCGAACCAGAGCTTGGCACAGGAGAAAGCATGGTAAAAAGGAGGGCCACTTGAATTGAGTTGGGATCAGATCGGACTAAGGCAAGAGAATGGGATCGAATCGGAGGGGAAGCTTCAAACCGAGTAGAGGAGTACGAACCAAACCGGATGGGGATGGTCAAACCGAACGGGAAGCTTGAGCGAGGAAAGGAGAACCGAATCGAACAGAATAGAGGACCTGAACACCATTCAAACCGAACCGAGTAGGAGGTAGAGGACCAAACCGGAAAACTGAACCAAACACCAATTCGACCAAAACCCGAGATGCAAAGGAAGTCCAAATGGGAAGTTATTGCTCAGAATCCAGATGGGAACCAACGAGTTAACTTCTAGAGTTGGGCTTTGCTGCGGGACGTGTGCAAAAGGGTTATCGATATCTATAACTTTGGTTCACGATTGAGAGAGGGGGCCATGTAGACTAACCAGAGCCAGGGCTGTAGACTGGTTGACCCATGACCTAGAGCCAGGGCTGCGTGGACTGGGTGGGTTATTGACAATAGACCACGACAGTATGGTCATAGCAACAGTTGTATGGGGTGGGACTCCATCATGGCCCCAATAGATCTGGTGATAAAAGCGATGGATATCGTATGCTGTACGCACTGAGTGAGTGATGTGAGGATGATTGCTATGTTTGAAGTTTGTTATCACAATGACACGCACACTTCCATTTTACACTTTATGTTAGTGTTACCGTAGAGTATTGTACATCTTGTTGTGCTAACTCTTTGGTTGCAGGTCCAGGTCAGGTATGATTATTTATACCTGTTATTGCGTTATTCAATTGCATAGATTTGATATCGTTCACACCAGACTTTCGTCTGACCCAGAGTTTTATGTCTCTTCTTATTACTCTGGGTGCTCCTAAACGAGCAGACTAGAGGCAGGTTAGGTGGTTATGCACGAGTAGCTGTCCGGAGACGAGCAAGAGGCTTCCACGTACTATATATATATTCTTCCTGTGTTGTTGCTGGTCACTGCTTTGGGAATTAGTAGTGTACTTTTTATTTCCTTTTAGAGACAGTATTTTAAAGTTGTAATAATTGGATATGGAGCTGCATTTCCGCTACTTTGATGGATATGGTTTAGTTTTCCAGCTTATGCACTGTTTCGCCTGTTTTATATCAAGTTATATTATTATTATATTTTATTCCATGCATTGTGAGATATACTACAGGTTCTTAGTGATTCATCGTTTCAGGCCTTTTTACGATCGTCCTGTGCTAGTCGGGCATTGGCACAATGCATTTCAGGGGAAATGTCTGATGGTACGGGGCGGCGGTCACAAAGTTCCTATTGTTATAATCACATCACACATACACCCTAATCCAAATGCTTTATAGCAGCCAGCACTAGATTTTTACCAAAAAGAGTTGATATGTTATGTGATGTACGATTTTGAAAATACATGTTTCGAAATGCTGTTGTGTTCAACAAGCTCATAATAGTATTCAGTATATTGTTATGTTGTTTAAGTTTAAACGAATTCAACATCAGCTGCTTAAAATCTTGTTAATATACGGATTGCTATCGACAAAACTAAAAATACCCTTGTGATGAGCTAGGTGCCACGACCCCAAAAACATAATAAAATAGGCAAGTTAACTTATTTTGTGAAATTCAAAAATGCTGATATGGGGTGTAAAATACTCCAAATATAAAGTCTGCTTATTTTCCAAAATAAAAATTACAGAAAAATTCTATAAATTAAACTAAGTATACATCTCAAAAATCTTGTCCAAATTCGAAACCAATATTTAATTATATTTAATAAATCGTTATGGTTTATAAACGATTTCATAGCGACTTTCTAGAAATTTGATTTGGACATAACTTCCAATCCATAAGACAAAACCTCGATTTTTCACTTCCATAAGAAAAATACAGTTAATTAGATTCGAACGTTTCTTGTTTCGAAGAAATCTAACTAATAACAGATCCTGTATAGTCGTTTAAAGTTCAAATCATTAAATTACGAACTACCGCGTCGTTGCGAGCTCATTTATAGTTATATTATAATTAATACGTTCAATTGTCGTTTATATAAATATATTCGTTAATATAATTCGAATATAAACTAGTTTGAATATCTCATATTATCCAATTTACACTATATTGTAAATTTAACTATTTCCGATTATTTCGGAAATAAATATATTGTTATCCCACTATTTAAATTTGTTAAAAAAAAATCAAAATTATCTAGATTCAAACCATTTAAACTATCAACCTAATATAGAAGAAATAATTAAATTAATTAATTATTAAATCACAAAAATTCTGGGACATTACAAGGATAATGTAACACTCAACGTCCATTAATGTCACTCACCAGGGGAATGCATTAACTTCCATGGAGGTCATAAGTGAATATAGAACAGAGAAATTACAACAAGACAGATAGTAAATAGCACTTGAAAATCTAAAACTTCATTTTATTGCAGCGGAAATTAAATATGTCTGTTACATCATAAAACCATAGATCATAACCAAGTACAATATCCATCTTCACAAAAACAAAATACATAATCCCATTACAATAAATAGCCATTAAAAAGAAAGATAACAAGCTGGACTTTACTTCTGCAGTCCAAGCTTTCCAAGAGATAAGCGATCCAACTAGACTCCACTAGAACTTGGCCCAACCTGAGGACCTGAAGGAAAAAGAAAGATGGAAAAGAGGAGGTCAGACATAAAGTCTGGCGAGTATGATAATTCTACAATACTATTATCAAAATAACTGGACTAAGGCATAAGCTCGAAAACAAGGAAATGTCTATGAAAGAGCAGATTAAGGACATAGACAATCGCTAAAGGAAACGTTATAGGCGCTCCTAAATACTAAAGAATAAACAATATACTGCACCACACCAGTCACCCTAAAGATTGATCCCACTTAGCTTCACTTAGAAACTTTCTTAATGGCTTTATGTACTCCTAGCTGACTACATAGGTGCCGCCTGCCCCTATCTCCACTAGGTGTACCCCACTTTCCATTTTTCGATCGGCTCCCTACTCGTAGATACCCGTGCTGGCCCCACAGTGGGGTGTATCATTCCCCTAAAGTGGCAACCCGATATAACGGAGATGCACGGCTTATACCTACACGATGCAACAACGTCTTACCTACCAGCCCGGGTCCCCACACGCATATGAAACCCGTTGGACTTGCATTGCCACCGCTCCCTGTTTTGGCCTCTTATAGTCAAACCCAGTATGCGTGTCCCGTCCTTGACTTGGGTCGAGCCCACAAAGATACGTTTTGGGATACTGGTTGAAATGGGCCCCCATTATTTCTCACAAGCATTCCACCTAAGCTTGTCCCATTAGTCCATCCACTAAACCCACTTAGTCATGTTCATTTACATGTGTATTTGGTTAAGTCTAATCGTATTTCAAATGCCTCTAAAGGCAACCACTAGATTCCTCATGCCACCCAAGGCACCTACTTAACCCCCATGTCCCACCTTACATGATTATCTGGCTAAGTATTTCTTAATTCATTAAGGCCATAACCTCATAAAGACCTCTCAAATTAGACTGGCATTTATGGCAGCTGGATTTGCCGGGCGGGTCCGGGCAGTCTTATACCATAAAAGAGTCTAATCTCGTGTCTTTACAACTGTTATGCTTTAGTTTGGGCCTAGGACCTCTCACATTGGGCCGACATTTGTGACTACTGGATTTGTCGGGCGGGTCCGGGCAGGTTTACGTCACAAACGGGTCCAACCTCGTGTCCTAAGCATTGATTATTATTAATAATCCACTTTCCCCAATTTTAATAATTCCCTACTTGAATTATTAATTAATTCCAAATTCAACAATGTCCATAATTGACTCAATTATGGACATCCATTCAAGGCGTGCAAAATCATACAAAATTGCACCCAATTTATTAATTCCTAATATCACCCCTACCCCACGTTTGAACGTTTATTCGCAAAATATATATTAGACTCGAATAGTCTAACTCATAGCATAAAAGAGATTATCACAATAACAACATGTATATATGACTAAATGAATCATAATAAGGGGTGAAACTTGCATATGTACAACTTGCATAGGATTATACATGTCATGGATCTAAAGATGTCAACTTGTTCATAATTCACATAATATGATCTCAATCAAATTTCATAAACTTGCATAGGAACATGTGTGAATCAACATCATCTAATCTAACAATATGGGTTTATATGGGTACACCTAACTCAATAGGCAAATTCCCATAATAAAAATTCATTTAGTCATAGATTCATGCATATGGGTACACCTAACTTAATAGGAAGATCCAATTTAAATTGTGGATTCATGTATATGGGTACACCTAACTTAATAGGCAAATTCCCATAATCATGATCCATTTAATTTTTAGAAAAAAAAAACATAAACTTTAAAACATGATCCAATTTGCATAAATAACAACATCATGATTTTACCACTTGTACGATTCAACACAACTTAACATGATATCATAATCATATAACTTATGGATTTCCAACATATGTGTTAACATGAGATCTACAACATATATAAGATTTATGACATAACATAGCATGATTTACACATAGCATAGCATGATAGCATAACATAGCATAGCATGATTTTCATCATAGCATGGCATGATAGCATAACATAGCATAGCATGATTTTCATCATAGCATGGCATAGCATAGGAGAATTTACAACATATAATTTACAACATATGACAACATAATAACATAACAAGAGATCCACAATATAGAATTTACAATTACAATTCACATCACTTTCTAGTGATCCATTCATAACTTAATCGAATTATTTTATAATAACATTGTGAGAATCATCATACTCACAATTTAAAGAAGAGAAATAGAAAGAGTCTTTGATTTAATTTGTTTGTTGAGTAGATTTAGATGTAGGCTAGGCTTTCTCCTTCTTCTTTAGTTTGTGACGGCTACGCTGAACTCCATGGCAACGACATGTCGGTAGCTCTCCAATTTTTCAAGTGATTTAGGGTTAGAGTATACCCACTTATTTATAGATGTTAGGATGCATTTAGGCCATTAGATTTACCCTAGAATAGATTTGAGCCATTAGATTTCGTCCAGCCTTCAAAACACAGCCCGAAAACCCAACCAGATGCACCCAGGTCACCTGGGCTCGACCAGGGAGGTCGACACCCAAGTCGACTCTAGTGTCGACCTGGCCCCCCAGGTCGACTCCCAAGTCGACCCCCAGGTCGACCTGGTCTGGGCGGGAGTTTTCCCGCCTGCCTCCATTTCTGTGTTTTTGAAATCTGTTTTAAAATTTGAATTTTTCGTGAAACTTCTCGAGACCCTATCTCGGTCATACGAACTCCGATTCACAAAATTTCGGACTCTATTTCGCGTATTTTTCCAAGATGAACACAATGGCGTAGCCCGTTTCCCAATATTCTTATATTTGAAATTAATTATTCTTTCATTTGTGAATATTAGTATTAACTGATTTATGGGGTGTTACATTCTCCCCTCCTTAAAGGATTTCGACCCCGAAATCTTCAAGTCAAGAAGAATGTTTAACCTAACATCCAATCAACCATCTACTCAATCATCAAACACTGGCATCCACTGTCCTTATAGACTTCTAATGCTTTTATGTTTAAATGCATAGTGTGTGTATATGTCCGTATCTAATGCAAAATCAGGCGGTCCACTGATTCAGTTGACCTCCTTGATGCAATTCATGATAGTGCCAGGCATCCATTATGTATGCAAAAGATCCTAATTGCTTACATACTACTTCTATATGCGTGCACATCCATTCAACCGAATGTAGCACCTATATGATGGTACAACCATTATACATCCATTATACTAAATACATTCATTTATGCAATATGCAATATGTAGTGACTGAGCCGATCTAGTGCCTAAAGTGTGTGTATATATGCATCCACGAGCAACCACTAGCAAACACTTACATCCATTTTGCATCCATCATACATAACATGTCTCAAACACATGTTTCAACCATAGGATTATCCTAACTAAAGGTCAAAGATACTAATGAGAGGAAATACTAAAGATAAGATAAGATAAGCTAAGAGATAAAGGAGAAATTAAAAGACATACCCTCAAAAAGAAAAGGGTACAACGAACGCATCTTCTCTTCTGTCTCCCAAGTAGCGTTGCTCTCATCATCTCCCCATTGCACTTTAACTAGTCTGACCTCTCGATTCCTCAACTTTTTGATCTCCGACCCAAGAATGCATGTAGGAGCTCGTCTAATTGTTGCATCACGCTCTATTTCCACCTCTTTAAGCAAGCTCGGCTCTACCACCTCCGCGGTCTTGTGCAAACACTTCCTCAAATGTGATACATGGAATACGTCGTGTACTCCACTAAGTTTCTCAGGCAACTCCACCCTATACGCCATCTTCCCAATCCTGTCTTTTATAGGAAACGGCCCTACAAACCTTGGCGCTAATTTCCCAACGGACCCAAAGCGAACAACATTCTGTAACGGAGATACTTTGATAAAAACCATGTCCCCAATGTCAAACTCAAGATCTGTCCTCCTCTTATCAACATATGATTTCTTCCTATCTTGTGCTGCTTTCATCCTCCTTCGAATCAAATCAATCTTCTCCGAGGTTTCCCTAACCATATCGGGCCCAAGTAGGATTTTATCGGTAGATTCCCACCAACATGTAGGCGAACGGCAAGGCATTCCATAAAGAGCCTCGAACAGTGCCATGCCAATACTAGACTGAAAGCTATTATTATATGCGAATTCTACCAACGGAAGGTGCTCTTACCATGTACCCCCAAAGTCTAGGATACAAAGCATTAAAAGATCCTCTAGAATACGATTCACCCTCTCGGTCTGGCCGTCCGTCTGAGGATGATATGCGGTGCTCAAACATAGCTGATTCCCTACCGCCTCTTGTAAACTCTTCCAAAATTCGCTAGTGAAGATGGGATCACGGTCGCTTACTATACTAGAAGGAATACCGTGCAAACGAATTATCTCTTTAATGTATACAGAAGCCAACCACGGAGCAGTCCTCTTACTTTTCACGGGAATAAAATGGTTGCTCTTAGTAAGTCTATCTACTATAACCCAAATCCCCGTATTACCCTTCCTTGATCTTGGTAATCCATCCACAAAATCCATTGAGACGCTTTCCCATTTCCATAGTGGAACTTCCAATGGGTGAAGCAACCCACCGGGTTTCTTTTGTTCCACTTTTACTCGTTGGCACACCAAGCATCTAGCGACGTACTCGGCCACATCCTTTTTCATACCGGCCCAAAAGAAAACCCGCTTCATATCTTTGTACATCTTGTCTCCACCGGGATGAATGGTCATCTTTGAGCGATGAGCATCATCAAGAATGGCCTTCCTTAAGTCTTCATCTTGTGGTACACAAAGTCTATTATCCCTTCGTAACCAACCCTTATCGTCTAGGGTATACCTACGAAGATGGCTAGACGACTCCCCTCCTTTGAGCTTTTCTACTATCTCAACCAACTGTGGGTCGTCTTGCTGTGCCTCACCAACTCGTCCTAGAAGTGTAGGTCTAACCTCCAAGGATGCTAACAAACCAGGTACTAGGTCAACGGAGGGTCTAAAGTCAAACATGGAGATGAATTCTAAGCTTCGTCGTTCAACAAACAACGGACTCAAGGACAACCTTTTCCTACTTAAGGCGTCTGCTACCACGTTACCCTTGCCCGGGGTATATGCTATTTCAAAATCGTAGGAGGCTAAGAATTCCATCCACCGTTGCTGCCTTAAATTCAAATCCTTCTGAGAGAATAAGTATTTTAATGATTTGTGGTCAGTGAACAGTTCGAATTTCTCACCAAGAAGATAGTGACGCCAAGACGTAAGCGCGAAAATAATTGCGGCTAACTCAAGGTCATGCGTAGGGTAATTCTTTTCATGAACCCTCAACTGCCTTCCACCATAGGCTATTACTCTTCCCTCTTGCATGAGGACCGCGCCAAGTCCCGTCCCACAAGCATCAGTATAGACGGTAAACGGTTTATTCCCGTCTGGCAGCACTAAGACTGGGGCTGAAGTTAAGGCTCTCTTTAAACGTTGGAACGCATCATCACAATCTTCGTCCCACGTAAAAACCAGGTTCTTCTTCGTTAACCGTGTTAATGGAGCTGATATTTTTGCGAAGTCTTTGATAAACTTCCTATAATAGCCAGCCAACCCCAAGAAACTTCTTACTTCGGTTACATTTTTAGGGACCTCCCAATCTTGGATGGCCACCACCTTTGCGGGATCCACTGCTATCCCTTCCTTGGAAACCACGTGCCCTAAGAACCGTACTTCTTTCCTCCAGAAGTGACACTTAGAAAATTTTGCCTTAAGGTTATGTGCTCGAAGGGTTTCCAACACTTACCTAAGATGTAGGGCATGCTCTCCTTCATTCTTAGAAAAGACTAAGATGTCATCCACAAAAACTACCACGAATTTGTTAAGGTACTCCCTAAACACCCTACTCATCAAATCAACAAAATATGCGGGGGCGTTTGTCAAACCAAAGGGCATCACTAGCCATTCATAGAATCCGTCAGGAGTCCTAAAAGCAGTCTTATCTATACTATCCTCAGCCACTCTCAGTTGATGAAAGCCAGTGGCTAAGTCCAACTGCGAAAACACTGAGGCGCCAACTAACTGATCAAAGAGATCATCAATCCTCGGCAGTGGGTGTCGGTTCTTTTTAGTAAGCTTGTTTAGTTCTCTATAGTCCACACAAAGTCTAAGGGACCCATCCGCCTTTGTAGAAAATACTATTGGAGCACCCCACTCCGATATACTATGTCTTATGAACCCCTTCTCAAGCGACTCCTTCACTTGCTTATTGAGTTCCCTCCTTTCACGAGGAGCCATGTGGTGCACTGGCAAAGATACGGGTTTAGCATTATCCACAAGATAAATTCGAAAGTCTATCTCCCGCTTTGGAGGTAAGCCCTTCACCTCCTTAAACACATCCGGATATTCCCGGACCACCTCTACTGATCGCAGATTCTCTACAGATGCGTCAAGCGATTCAAGATAACTCAGCATAACAGAATCTATGGGATTACAAAAGATGTCGAGAGTGTTACCAAGGCGAGTCACAAGCCTAACTACTCTCCTTTCACAATCAAGAATGACCCCATTTCTAGATAACCAATCCATTCCTAAAATTAGCCCATAGCCCGTGAAGCCCAATACATAAGCATCACATCTAAATTCAACGCTAAGTATAGAGATTTTCAAATCCAAACATATCATGGTCAAATGAGCCGAACCCCCAATTGGATTTGAAACAACCAAGGGATCCTCTACTAAACTGGTGTTCAAGTGAAGTAATTCAACTAATGATGCAGAGATAAACGAATGAGATGCGCCAGAATCGAATAAGGTACGGACAGGATGATCAAACAGAAAAACTAAGCTTTCAACAGAAATGTTCTACCTCTTTCTTGCGGCGGTGGGGCCGCAATAGCCTGAACTTGCCCCCTTGCCTGCCCTGGTGCCATAAGAGCCTGCACCTGTCCTCCCGAGGTAGACCCTGCCCCTTCTTTGGGCAGTCCTTCACCAAATGTCCCGCATCTCCACAATGAAAACAACCAGTCTTCTTTTTCTTTCTACAATTTTTGCTGAGATGGCCAGGCGTCCCACAATTGAAGCATCTCTTCTTCCCTTTGCCATTATTGTTTTTACCACCCTTCTTATTTTGCTGTTGGGGTTTCTTCTAATCCCCTTTCTTTTCAACTGCCTTATCCTCATGCATAAGTGCCATTTCTACTAGTCTTTCAAAGGTGGCTCCCATAGGGATGTGGGTCATAGCCAACCCTTGCAACGGTTCATTCAAGCCTCTAACGAACCTCAAAGCTTTCTTCTCTGGCGTGTTCACCAACTCCAAGCCAAACCTCGCTAACTGATTAAATTTATTGACATATTCCTTCACTGATAAGCTCTCTTGCTTTAATGTCAGGAATTTTTCCATATTTAAATTCTCCTCTGCCCTTGAAAGAAACTTTGCCTCAAACCTTCGTCTGAAATCCGCCCATGAATCAACTGGACGTTCCCCGTTAGTGACCTCCCACCAAAACGAGGCCTCTCCCTTCATTAACCAAGCAGCTAAACGGACTTTCCTCCCATCTTCCACTTCAAAGATATCCAACAATTCCTCAGTCTCCTTAAGCCAGTCTCTGGCCTCCACAAACGTCTCAGTCCCTTGAAAAGTTTTTCCTCCCATAGCCTTAAATTCCTTGCACGTCTTTGCAAAAGTGTCAACACGAGGAGGAGGAGGAGGAATGGGTGCAACTGGGGGTGGAGGAGCATCTGCTGGGCCTACAGTGGTGGCCCTAGCCTCCAAATATCTCCTAAACCACCCTGGAACCGTCACACCTTCTGGGAGATTAAGATCTTCAGCCATGCTGAAACGAAAAAGAAAAGATTCAAAATGGAGAATTCGAAAGATAAAGATAAGGATATGGCTATTTGGGATTATGTTTTTCATAAAAACTCTCTCTAAATAACATGTTTTTGAAAGCACTTCTTCCAAAAATACTTTAGAAAAATATTTTTCTAAAAATTTTATCTGTTCTGGTAACCTTATGCTCTGATACCACGTGTAACACTCCACGTCCATTAATGTCACTCACCAGGGGAATGCATTAACTTCCATGGAGGTCATAAGTGAATATAGAACAGAGAAATTACAACAAGACAGATAGTAAATAGCACTTGAAAATCTAAAACTTCATTTTATTGCAGCGGAAATTAAATATGTCTGTTACATCATAAAACCATAGATCATAACCAAGTACAATATCCATCTTCACAAAAACAAAATACATAATCCCATTACAATAAATAGCCATTAAAAAGAAAGATAACAAGCTGGACTTTACTTCTGCAGTCCAAGCTTTCCAAGAGATAAGCGATCCAACTAGACTCCACTAGAACTTGGCCCAACCTGAGGACCTGAAGGAAAAAAAACATGGAAAAGAGGAGGTCAGACATAAAGTCTGGTGAGTATGATAATTCTACAATACTATTATCAAAATAACTGGACTAAGGCATAAGCTGGAAAACAAGGAAATGTCTATGAAAGAGCAGATTAAGGACATAGACAATCGCTAAAGGAAACGTTATAGGCGCTCCTAAATACTAAAGGATAAACACTATACTGCACCACACCAGTCACCCTAAAGATTGATCCCACTTAGCTTCACTTAGAAACTTTCTTAATGGCTTTACATACTCCTAGCTGACTACATAGGTGCCGCCTACCCCTATCTCCACAAGGTGTACCCCACTTTCCATTTTTCGATCGGCTCCCTACTCGTAGATACCCTGGCTGGCCCCACAGTGGGGTGTATCATTCCCCTAAAGTGGCAACCCGATATAACGGAGATGCACGGCTTATACCTACACAATGCAACAACGTCTTACCTACCAGCCCGGGTCCACACACGCATATGAAACCCGTTGGACTTGCGTTGCCACCGCTCCCTGTTTTGGCCTCTTATAGTCAAACCCAGTATGCGTGTCCCGTCCTCGACTTGGGTCGAGCCCACAAAGATACGTTTTGGGATACTGGTTGAAATGGGCCCCCATTATTTCCCACAAGCATTCCACCTAAGCTTGTCCCATTAGTCCATCCACTTAACCCACTTAGTCATGTTCATTTACATGTGTATTTGGTTAAGTCTAATCGTATTTCAAATGCCTCTAAAGGCAACCACTAGATTCCTCAGGCCACCCAAGGCACCTACTTAACCCCATGTCCCACCTTACATGATTATCTGGCTAAGTATTTCTTAATTCATTAAGGCCATAACCTCATAAAGACCTCTCACATTAGACTGGCATTTATGGCAGCTGGATTTGCCGGGCGGGTCCGGGCAGTCTTATACCATAAAAGAGTCTAACCTCGTGTCTTTACAACTGTTATGCTTTAGTTTGGGCCTAGGACCTCTCACATTGGGCCGACATTTGTGACTACTGGATTTGCCGGGCGGGTCCGGGCAGGTTTACGTCACAAACGGGTCCAACCTCGTGTCCTAAGCATTGATTATTATTAATAATCCACTTTCCCCAATTTTAATAATTCCCTACTTGAATTATTAATTAATTCCAAATTCAACAATGTCCATAATTGACTCAATTATGGACATCCATTCAAGGCGTGCAAAATCATACAAAATTGCACCCAATTTATTAATTCCTAATATCACCCCTACCCCACGTTTGAACGTTTATTCGCAAAATATATATTAGACTCGAATAGTCTAACTCATAGCATAAAAGAGATTATCACAATAACAACATGTATATATGACTAAATGAATCATAATAAGGGGTGAAACTTGCATATGTACAACTTGCATAGGATTATACATGTCATGGATTTAAAGATGTCAACTTGTTCATAATTCACATAATATGATCTCAATCAAATTTCATAAACTTGCATAGGAACATGTGTGAATCAACATCATCTAATCTAACAATATGGGTTTATATGGGTACACCTAACTCAATAGGCAAATTCCCATAATAAAAATTCATTTAGTCATAGATTCATGCATATGGGTACACCTAACTTAATAGGAAGATCCAATTTAAATTGTGGATTCATGTATATGGGTACACCTAACTTAATAGGCAAATTCCCATAATCATGATCCATTTAATTTTTAGAAAAAAAAACATAAACTTTAAAACATGATCCAATTTGCATAAATAACAACATCATGATTTTACCACTTGTACGATTCAACACAACTTAACATGATATCATAATCATATAACTTATGGATTTCCAACATATGTGTTAACATGAGATCTACAACATATATAAGATTTATGACATAACATAGCATGATTTACACATAGCATAGCATGATAGCATAACATAGCATAGCATGATTTTCATCATAGCATGGCATGATAACATAACATAGCATAGCATGATTTTCATCATAGCATGGCATAGCATAGGAGAATTTACAACATATAATTTACAACATATGACAACATAATAACATAACAAGAGATCCACAATATAGAATTTACAATTACAATTCACATCACTTTCTTGTGATCCATTCATAACTTAATCGAATTATTTTATAATAACATTGTGAGAATCATCATACTCACAATTTAAAGAAGAGAAATAGAAAGAGTCTTTGGTTTAATTTTTTTGTTGAGTAGACTTAGTTGTAGGCTAGGCTTTCTCCTTCTTCTTTAGTTTGTGACGGCTACGCTGAATTCCATGGCAACGGCATGTCGGTAGCTCTCCAATTTTTCAAGTGATTTAGGGTTAGAGTCTACCCACTTATTTATAGATGTTAGGATGCATTTAGGCCATTAGATTTACCCTAGAATAGATTAGAGCCATTAGATTTCGTCCAGCCTTCAAAGCACAGCCCGAAATCCCAACCAGATGCACCCAGTCACCTGGGCTCGACCAGGGAGGTCGACGCCCAGTTTGACTCTAGTGTCGACCTGCCCCCCCTCCCCCCCAGGTCGACTCCCAAGTCGACCCCCAGGTCGACCTGGTCTGGGCGGGAGTTTTCCCGCCTGCCTCCATTTCTGTGTTTTTGAAATCTGTTTTAAAATTTGAATTTTTCGTGAAACTTCTCGAGAGCATATCTCGGTCATACGAACTCTGATTCACAAAATTTCGGACTCTATTTCGCGTATTTTTCCAAGACGAACACAATGGCGCAGCCCGTTTCCCAATATTATTATATTTGAAATTAATTATTCTTTCATTTGTGAATATTAGTATTAACTGATTTACGGGGTGTTACAGATAAAGTTGGAGATGATCTCAAAAGCGAAGGCACTGGCGACTACAGAGAGCAGATGGTGGAGATTAAAAAAAATTGTTTAAATTGTGGGAGAAGAGGGGAATGAAGCAGTTGGTCTTGGGTTCTCAGGATACTCAATAGTTTTTGATGGCTTGTAATGGTCATCGATGAAATCATTTACGTCGGTTTTCGACAACTTCCGACGGCTAGTAACTTTATTTGCAAAAATGTCATGGGAATGATCATACATCGAAAGCCATTAGAAAAAATTTCATACCTTGTCGATGGCCGTAAGAAACTTCCATCGCTATACATTGTTGTTTTAGTAACGAAGCAGGTAAGCATATCACTATGTATGTCATAGCATCTGTAGCACTAACATAGTTTCTAAAACATGGGTAGTACCAGTTAGAAGTTCTAACGATTTGGAGAAATATTAAATTGATTGTCATTTGACTTGATTATACTTATAGCAAGTAATTGTACAACATCTAAAACTAACTAAAACAATGTTATCTGACCATTGAAGTCTTTTGCTCATTTGTCAATTTGAGTGTGTTGCAACTATAATGTATATGAATATGAAAACCTGTTCCCTGTGTTAATGCTTCTGTGGTAGTTAGTTAATATTTTTGTCCCTCTCGCATAATGAGAGAAAATAAAGCTTTTTCATTCAAAAATTTCATTGACAACATTGTGCGTTTAATATGTCTTCCACTGTATTAAACTTGTATAACCTGATGTGTGAATTCAGATGATATTATGTGTTCTTCTTTAATACATTAATATAACAACCAAACCATCAACATCTTAGACATTGTTGGTGTAGGAGAAAATGTGTAAAATTAGAGAGTAAATAAGGAATGTGTAATGGTGTGAAGAAGATGAAGGAGGAAGTGGAAGGTGCAGTGATGTAGAGAAGATGAAGGGAAGGAGGGTGGTTGAAAATATATTGGCGTCCAACACGTCTAATGCGTTAAACGCAAACAAATAAAATTTACCCAACCAAGAAAATGTATTAAGGATGGGGATTAGAATGTTCGGATGTCTATTCTGCTAGGCGAGTCACCAACGTTAATGTGGAAAAAACTGCGCAATAAAAGGAACCCATTTTTAATATATATATATATATATATTAAAATTGAAATTCAGTAAATTTGTATTTCTCCATACAAACGGGTTACTCGACCCATATTACAGTCCGTTCATTTAACATGGGTACAAATTCAAACATAATACAACCAAAATTCTGCTTTTCCCTTACTTCTTCTGAAAAGACTTTAGATAAGGGCACAGGAAGGGAAATCATGGCCGCTTCAAATTCTCTCTTCGAATTCCTCTTGTCGTTGCCTTTCAGCTCCACTTCTCCAATTACAATAATTTTCGTTCCCCTGCACTAAGCAACTTCGGCTTGATTCTTTCAATGATAATGGCAACTTATCAGTTGATTGAGCTCAAATTAGATAACATGTCCTTCTTTTTTTGCTTGAAAGTATGGAAATTGCATTCTCTGCATGTCTGTCGCACGTGTCGCTAATTTTTGTGTGTGTGTGTGTATATATAGAGAGAGAGGCAGCTATTTGGACATAAAACTAGACACAAACAAAGTGACACAAAGCCTCGACAGTTAAATATTTTTATCCTTTTATGAAGGGGTGGAATTCAGAGGGCAATCCAACAGTGCAAATCAATTGTGTTACCTATTATGTTAAATTTTATGTCCAGATAGACTTTACAATATATATATGTGTGTGGGGGGGGGGGTGCACGCGCGTATGTTTACATATATATGTATATAAGTCATTTTGTGTGTGTGTGTGTATGTATGTGTGTACGTATATATATTGGTCAACTAGTTTACAATACCATTATTGTTTTAACAGATCAAAAAAGCACAAGCAACCATTGTACTGGATACTTGACTGCGATCGGCCAGTGATCGCTCTTGGTCATGTTTCGAAGGTTTTATAGGTGGAACCATGAGATCTAATCACTTTCTTTTTTCAATTAATTAATTCATTCCATAAAAAAATGGTATATAAAACATCAAATCATATAAATTTGATGGCACAAAATCATAAAATATATTGTACAAACTATAATATTATGGTATATGAAGCAGTGTTAAATTTTACACATTTTGGTATTAGTGTATCGTTAGTAAGAAAGATCACAAAAGAAGAATAACTATAACCTGATATTATATATGCATGATGCACATAATAAAAGAGTAGTACCAATGTCACAAAAAAGAAGTAACACTAACTATATTAGCTATATAAGCTACAACAAGAACCAAGTAAAATTAAATTATTAGGATAAGAAAAGTGAGAAGTTAGCATGTGTTATTTAAATTTGGGAACCCCTGTTTTTAAAGGTATGATACAAAGATTTTTTAAGTTTATAAGATTAAACATGGGGTTCATGCATGCACATATATGGTTATTTCATTTTGGAGACCGTAATGCTTTAAGGTTCAAGATTAATCGCGGTCAAATCGAGGTTGGGTTTGGTTTTTAAAACACTGCATTCAAAGGTCATAGCCGACAAAACTACTGTCTCACCATCCCGTGTTATTGGCAGTGGATTAGTGACGGAAATTTATAACTGAATCTAATAGCAGGCGACTCTTTAGATAAAATATAATGTTCCAAATCCAGTTAAGCATGCATGTTAATTATCATATAGTTAAGCAATTATGTATAAAACATTCTGTTCGAATTATAACTGGATTCCTATTTGTTCTATATTTAAACCAACAGTCGAAGAACCCTTTTATAGTTTTAAATTAACATGTCACTAATTCTTAATTATATACATTTACCATGTTTCTTCTTCTATTTTTAATTTTATTGTTGGTACTTTTCATGATACAAATAATTTAGTGGGATGTATGCAATTATATTTCTAATTAAAACCATTAAGCAAAAGATGCATGCATATATCCAGATAGCTTATGCTGAAAGAAGAAACAAAAAATCTCGATGAAATATGCTAATTAATTATATTAAGAGGTTCTTTATAAAATCTAGGATTCTAGATAAGATTAGCAAATAAATAAAACTTTGAACTATATATTAATTAATAAGCTTCACGTCTGAGGTATTTGTTGAATGGTAATTTTTATTCTAATACACGATTTTAATAAGTTAATCCACCATTTTATTTTAATAAGTTAATCCACAACTATTTTGTAAGTTAATCCACGAGTGGATTAACTTAAAGATTTCACTCTATCGTATATCTTACAATCGATGTTTATGCTACTTGTTTTACCATGACATTTTTCTATTCAAAAACATCACAAGACTTTCTTTTAATAGAAACCAAATTAGAATTTAGGTCTTAAAAATAAGGCATCTCTAAAGTTTAGTGTACAATATACACTTGGGGTCGTTCCCGGTAGCTGAAGTAGCTGATTCCAAATGCATGGCTACTTCAAAATTTGTGATATTACTCTACAGTTTATGACGTATGTATAGAAACCTTTGTTACAACTCAGCTAATTTGGTTATAATCATGCCTAATCTAGTAACCAAATGAATGGTTAGGAATTCCTAATTTTGTAAACCTTAAGCGGAAGTATCATCTTCTCATAAATATAAAGAATTTGCGAACATTATGCCTCGTCTTAGACTCCCACTAGTTGCTTCAATTATACGACAACCATGGGTAATCAAAGCCATGACTTACTAATATTAAATTATTTTGCATTGCTACATGTTTGTCCCTTTAGGTGCCAATTCCATGTGCAAGTGTGTCTTCTATATAATCACAATCATTCATTTCAACTGCATTGGTCTAACCGATTGTTTAACTAGCAGAAGTGAACAATGTTAGTACTGGAAAGGAATTAGTCCTTTCTTGAAGGTAATGTTTTACACGCATGATGGACAACTAGTTAAAAATTATTGCAACTTCAACTCTGTAACGACCCGGATTTTGAGCGACTTTGGTTATCGACATAAGCTCGATGTCGATAACCAAAACATCGAAAAATCCCGGTAATTAATGAAAGAAATTAGAGGGTGAGAATAGATAAGATAGAGACTTAGCATAGAAGAAGAAGAAGAACACAACATCAGAGTAACACGAACCTCACAGCGGAACGAATAACATATAATAGATAACATAACTTTGAAATATAACAGTTATGTATACAATACCACTTATCAGAGTACAACACTTACAACACAGCGGAAATAACTATAGCAATATGATCTTGAAGCCTCCTGCTCCAAGCTCTCCAAGTATATCTGTAAATTCCTAACTACTTGACTGCCGGTACAAAATTGGGCACCCAAGAGTTTAGGGAAAACAACAAAATAAACTCCGGGTCAGTCATGGGACTGGTGTGAGTAAAACAGTTTAAACATGTATATGAACAAGTAAACGATATCTCATAAAACCACGCCACAGAACGGAATGGGTTTTTCCCTTATGAGAATCCAAAATATCTTTATATCAAAAACCTTTTGATATTATAATAATGTCTATCAACCACAATATAATAATCATCTAGCAGAAACGCTTTCATCTCACGTTCTACATATATGGTATACAAATCAAAACCACAGGCACGTATTGGGTAATGGATTTCCAACTATGACAAGGTATGGAACCACCTTCCGATCAGTGTACTCTAGGAACGACACACTGGAGTTCAACAAGAACATCTTGCAACTCAACCACACATGACCGACCACTCATTTTGCTTGAGTGTATCGAATGTATATCACCAACGGTTGGGATCAGCAACCGTTCCCGTATATATATGGGACAACATTGATAGATTAAAGATGCAAATGAATATTCTCTAGATAGGTGATTATACACCCTACTTCGGTGCGACCGAATTAGCCATGCTGCCTGCCCGATTTCTATCATTTACCGGTTGATGAGGCTAGAAGCTACGCTTTATCATCACATCAGATTCACTTCGAATGCCACATTGTCAGATCCATCAAAAATCACAAATTGACGTCTACAACAGTACATTACGTGTTAGCTAATGAAGTTTCCTTCTCCGCTTCCACTCTTGGTACGGTTGAAGAAATCAAAGTACGTGACCTTTCTTGAAATACTCTGTCATACATTCATCCACACAAGTCATCCTCATTCACTTAGAATGTCACATCGTCATACCCGCCAAATCACAAATTGATTTATCCAAAAATAACACGGGTATATAGCTTAGAGAAACGAATTCCTCCACCACCAAACGTGAATACGTTTGAACAGATCAACTTACGTGATCCATTGGATATACTCTGTCAGACCTTCATCCATACAAGTTGTCCTGGGACTGGACAAACCGAAGGTACTATTCAGTACATCCATCTTAGGCACTGTTATCTAAGACTTATACAATAGCCCTTGCACTTTACTCCGTCTTCAATTTTCTTTCGCATATATGATTCACAACGCTTATGCCAATACAGAGTGGTTCTTCGGATAATAATCCAACCGGTCTCTCCATATTAACAACGTTAAAATGGTAAAACTTTGATAGTCGGTTATTTAACTATCAAATGAAAACATGTCCGTGTGCAAACAATGATCTTATTCCCAAATGGAAATATCGATCCAATCATCAACCATATATATATTCATATATATATTCATTCATATTTCCTTATTTTCTATGTTTAGAAAATATATGTTATTAACACTGGAAAACGTTTCCATCTGCTTATTCACGCATCATTAACATTCCACAACGATTGGTCCCTAACTGTGAACTAGTAAGTGAACAATTCTCTAAGTATAACCCCGAAGGCCGAAACCAACATTAGATCGATACTCAGAAAACTATTCAACTTACTAATCTCTAGTCAGTTTCTAATCTTGTTTAATTCTATTTGATTAACTCTTCTTTGAATAACTTATATTCGATTATCTCTCTTCGAATAACTTATATTCGACGAACTCTATTCGAATAACTACATTCGATTTACTCCTCTCGAATAACTAGATTTGATTAACTCGACTCGACGAACCTAACTTGACTAACTTAACTTATTTAACTCAACTTGATTAACTTCTATTGAATAACTAATATTCGATTTAACTCCATTCGCTTGACTCTAGATCGCAGCGATCACAATGGTTACACCTGATTCCCTCAGGAAACGCCCGACCGCCTTAGGCTATTTACAGCCCTGCGAATTACGCTAGCAGTCGTACGAGATGGCAACTTACCCTGAATACTATGTTTGACTAACTCTGTCTCAAATAACTATATTTGATTAACTCTAGTTCATTTAACTCTAATCGATTAACTCTAACTGATTAACTCTAACTGATTAACTCTAACTGGTTAACTCTACCTGATTAACTTTAACTGATTAACTCTAACTGGTTAACTCTACCTGATTAACTCTAACTGGTTAACTCTAGCTGGTGGTTAACTCTAACTGATTAACTCTAACTGGTGGTTAACTCTAACTGGTTAACTCTAACTGGTTAACTCGACTTACTTAACCCAACTGGTTCACTCGACTTCCTTAACCCAACTGGTAAACTCGACTTACTTAACCCAACTGTTTAACTCGACTTACTTAACCCAACTGGTTAACTCGACTTACTTAACCCAACTGGTTAACTCGACTTACTTAACCCAACTGGTTAACTCGACTGAACTGGTTAACTCTAACTGAACTGGTTAACTCTACTGAACTGGTTAACTCTACTGAACTGGTTAACTCTAACTGAACTAGTTAACTCTACTAAACTGGTTAACTCTACTGGACTAACTTGGCTTGACTAACCCCTTCCGAATACCATATTCGATTTAACTAATTTCGAACACCATATTCGATTTAACTCCTTTTGAATACGATATTCGATTTAACTCCTTTCGAATACCATGTTTGATTTAACTCCTTTCGAATACCACATTCGA
This sequence comes from Allium sativum, assembly GCA_030737875.1. Taxonomy (NCBI): domain Eukaryota; kingdom Viridiplantae; phylum Streptophyta; class Magnoliopsida; order Asparagales; family Amaryllidaceae; genus Allium; species Allium sativum. Next base: position 127,914,268 of record CM060921.1, on the reverse strand, counting down.
TTTACTTTATTCACTTTATAAAGATTTCCTTTTAACAATGTTTTATTCATTTGAAAAGATTTACTTTTAAATAACGGTTCTACACTTTTGAAAATGGTTTCCTTTTTATAATGTTTTCCTCTTTAATTCTATTTGTAAGTGATTTTCAAATATTCCCTTTTCAAATTTATTCTGGAAATATTCTAACTCCTTAAATTCCGGGATAAATTCGCCATAACCTCCTTTGTACCGGGAGCATCGGGAAAATCCCCAAACCCGTCACACAGGCCCTTTCCATTCAAAAAGAAAATGGTTTGAAATTATTTCCTTTTTGAATATCCCCTATTTATAAATATTTAAATTTATAAATATTTCTTATTTATAAATATTCCATTTATAATTATTTTATTTTCACTATCACTTTGAAAATTCCTTTATCAACATTTCGGTATGTTATGGTATCCAACATATCAAATCACGATGACCAATATCGTCCATACACACACAATCAACAATAGGTCATAATTCACATCATATATTAAAATATATGAAAAACAAAAAAATAACTGTTGAGGAATCCAGTCGGATTCCTCCAACCTGTTCCCCTACATCCACAGATGTTATACAATAAAATCAACATCACTTTCAGTTCCATATGATATATTCTGTTAAACAGAATCAATATAGAAATTCAACTAACTGACTAGCAGTTCAATCAAACAGTCAACAGACAATCAAACAGATAATTTTTAACAGTTCTAAGAATACGTTATAAAAATAGAATTGTACAGAGTTGGTGAGTTTTACTCACATTGGCGCGTTAATCGTTAAATAACGGTTTGCGTTATTTGATTCCGACGGACAATTTATTTCGCCATAAATTGTTACGAGCTCGGATTCACTCCCGGTCAGTCTCATTGTGTTGATCCCGTCCATACGATCCTAATGGATCCAACCGTTCGGGATTCTGATCATGTATGTAATAGATATTAAAGTTACAAGTTCAATCAATATTTGAATTAAAACGAAAAACCAATTCCTTTTATAAATTTTAATTGGGCTTTCCAGCCTTTCAAAGCCAATACTCACTTGCAAAATACCAGGCCCGACGTTTTAGTGTTCTTCCCCAAATCATCTCGTGACCTGCTCCTCTCAAACACGCTCACCATTTTCCAATTTCTGAAAACCATCTTCTATCCTCATCTTCCCACCATACCACAAGAAACCATCACCACTTCATCTCCTTAGCAAGCTACTCACTCCCATACCACAATCAGTACACTCGATCACCTCCGTTCATTTCCGTCGACAGCAGTTTTTAGCACTGTACAGTGCATCGCACGACGCTTTTGAACACCGAACACCACCAGAAATGCATGCAAGGTGCAATTTACTCCACCGAATCCAAAGCAAAACACCAAAGTTGTAATCGAAGTCTGAAATTGCCGAACTCTTCAGCCCTAGGTACACGCAGCACTAACGTCATCGACATTTTCAAGCCCGAACACAGAAGAACCCACACGAGTGCGAAGCTCATTTCAAATGGAGGCCAACACAATTGGTTTTAGGTTTTATAGAAATTTATTGGAATATATTTTGATTTTTGAAGGAGGGCTTCCAAGTTTTGATTTTTGCTGTAAGTGGCAGCTCAGAATTTGATCGAGAGAAATGAGGAAAATGGAAAATTAGGTTTAGCTTAAGTTAGGTATTTATAGGCAAGCAAAATATCTAGATATTTTTAGATATTTATTATATTTTTATATTCATTTATTTTCTTACGCTGTTTGTATTTGTCCTCTAAAATTCCTGTGATCACATACGATACCCAAAAATCATGAAACTGGACATGCAGCTGCAGTTCGACATTACGGTCCCAACGAAACTGGTTCCGTTGAATTCCGACTTCGTATGCTCACACAGCGTATTTTTAACTGTCAAAATACTGACTGTTTCTCACTCTAAAAATCCATACGGCGACACAGTGAACCTAAAAATCACCAAACTTGGAATCTAGCAATAATTTGACATTGCGGATCCAACAAAATTAGTTTCGTCGAATTCCGACTTCAATTGCAAAAGTGGCTATTTTTTTAAAGCTCTAAATAGCCTATTTAAATATATAAATATATTTAAATATAATTAAATTAAATATAAATAAATTATATATTATCGTCTATATTCACATGGAATACTATACAGCTTCAGAAAAATCCTATATTGATTTCTAACTCGATATTTCAATCTGGGTCAACCCGATATTCGATTTATATTGAAATTTCTTTTTTTAAAAATATAAATAATTCCTTTATAAATTATAAAGGAATTCTACAGCGACTTTTCTAAAATTTGATGTGGACGTGAATCAAAATCTACATGACGAAATCCCAATTTTTCTCTTCCACTAGAAAGATATACTCCACCAGCTCCACACGTTTCTTGTTTCACAGAAATCCGGCTTAAAACGAATCTTGTACATTCAGTTGCAGTTCGAATCGCCAAATAGCGAACTGCCGCACCATTTCAAGCTCTATTTTAATTATATTATAATTATATGTTCAAACTGACTTCGATTGAATATATTCGTCAATATAATTCAACTCCAATTTGAATTAAATCTAAGGGACGACCCCGTTCACAGAATATTGTGATTCCCAATATTTTTGATTATTTCTGAATTAAATATATTATTTAATTATTTAATTTAATTAAATATTCCATATTATCTAATTAAACCTCTATTTAATTCACTACCTTACAATATATATAATTAAATAAATTAATTATAATACCCCTGACAATGCGGGTCATTGCATTCTTCCCCACTTAAAATAATTTCGTCCTCGAAATTGCTAAGGTAGAGGATGACCTTATCTATTGGAATTCCTAAGATTTGTTTACCCCTTATTTCTGATTTCAACTTAACCAATTAATATCGACTAAAATATTTATTCATTCCGACTAACTAAAATTTTCAAAAATTCTGAAAATTTTCTAACACTTTAAATGTTCGGAAAATTTCGCCATAACCTCTTTTGTACTGCCCTATCGATAAAACCACAACTCGCCTCTCTAGGCCTTCTCCAACCCAAAAGAAAATCAAACAGCCAAGCGGCTTGCCATTTCGGCTCATAAATCTCATGCTTATATCGAATATAAACTTGTACCTTTTTGTCGGTCATATCAACTCTATCACTTTCACCTGCTGTTAATTCAGCATATACCAATATCAATCCAATCAAACTCTGATCTGTTTACCCTCAACACAACCACTCGTTTATCCAAGCAAAATTCAATTTCAAATCAAAGTTCTATTTCTTGATTCCAAATTCTTAACTCATCAACCAAATATCGTTTCAAATTCCTATCTTATAAATCCAATTTGTTCGATATTTCTATTTCAACTCAGTTTCCACTTAACTGGTTTCTAATTCCATCTCAATTCTATTGGATTTTACAAATTTTACCTTAATTCGTTTAAATTCAAACAACTTTTTCTTCCTGGAAGCCTTTAAACAATTTACCTCTTTCAAAAATCAAATTTTCCTTTTAGAAATTCAACACAACTTGTTTTCCCAAAACAAATTCAAAACAAAAATCCTTGGTAGTAATCCGTCACTTACATACTCGAAAATGAACACCGATGATGTCATGATCAACATCGGAATCTATTTTTCAGTTACCGAAGTGAGTTCAATACTATAGCACTTTCAAAACCCATTTTTAAACATTTCCACCTTGAAATCAATTCCAAATATCCTTTTACAATGTTGTAAACAAATTTAAAATCTCCCAGGATCTTAAAATTCACATATATTAAATCTAGATTCATTTACAAACACCTTTCCCATTTCTGGGATTTTAAATTCCAATTCTGATCTAAATTCAGATTTAATTCATTTCAATTTTATATAATTCACTTGTATAAATTTTGATTGGTTATATATAACCATTTCACTTTTTATAATCTTATCAGATTATAATAACAACCAATATATCCACTATATTATAAATTTGATATATATATATCTTCTCTATATCAAGATATACCTTGGGTAACTTATTTTGATTTACCCTTTTTCAAAACATATCGTGTCAACCCATCTTATTCAAGTGTTTATAAACTCCTACCGATACAGTGGATTATACTGATCGACCAGAACCCATAAACAACTCAACCAATGAATCTCCACAATATAAAACGATTTTTATATCAAATACAAATACGCACTCGTATATATACACTCAACTCAATCTAGGGTATTACTAACCCTATCTCTACCGAGTCACGCCACAGAGCCAAGGTAATTCTTAACTTAAGCTCTGATACCAACTGTAACGATCCGGATTTTGAGCGACTTTGGTTATCGACATAAGCTCGATGTCGATAACCAAAACATCGAAAAATCCCGGTAATTAATGAAAGAAATTAGAGGGTGAGAATAGATAAGATAGAAACTTAGAATAGAAGAAGAAGAAGAACACAACATCAGAGTAACACGAACCTCACAGCGGAACGAATAACATATAATAGATAACATAACTTTGAAATATAACAGTTATGTATACAATAGAACTTATCAGAGTACAACACTTACAACACAGCGGAAATAACTATAGCTATATGATCTTGAAGCCTCCTGCTCCAAGCTCTCCAAGTATATCTGTAAATTCCTAACTACTTGACTGCCCGTACAAAATTGGGCACCCAAGAGTTTAGGGAAAACAACAAAATAAACTCCGGGTCAGTCATGGGACTGGTATGAGTAAAACAGTTTAAACATGTATATGAACAAGTAAACGATATCTCATAAGACCACGCCGCAGAACGGAACGAGTTTTTCCCTTATGAGAATCCAAAATATCTTTATATCAAAAACCTTTTGATATTATAATAATGTCTATCAACCACAATATAATAATCATCTAGCAGAAACGCTTTCATCTCACGTTCTACATATATGGTATACAAATCAAAACCGCAAGCACGTATTAGGTAATGGATTTCCAACTATGACAAGGTATGGAACCACCTTCCGATCAGTGTATTCTAGGAATGATACACTGGATTTCAACAAGAACATCTTGCAACTTAGCCACACATGACCGACCACTCATTTTGCTTGAGTGTATCAAATGTATATCACCAACGGTTGGTATCAGCAACCGTTCCCGTATATATATGGGACAACATTGATAGATTAAAGAAGCAAATGAATATTCTCTAGATAGGTGATTATACACCCTACTTCGGTGCGACCGACTTAGCCATGCTGCTTGCCCGATTTCTGTCACTTACCGGTTGATGAGGCTAGAAGCTACGCTTTATCATCACATCAGATTCACTTCGAATGCCACATTGTCAGATCTATCGAAAATCACAAATTGATGTCTACAACAGTACATTACGTGTTAGCTACTGAAGTTTCCTTCTCCGCTTCCACTCTTGGTAAGGTTGAAGAAATCAAAGTACATGACCTTTCTAGAAATACTCTGTCAGACATTCATCCACACAAGTCATCCTCATTCACTTAGAATGTCACATCGTCATACCCACCAAATCACAAATTGATTTCTCCAAAAATAACACGGGTATACAGCTTAGAGAAACGAATTTCTCCTCCACCAAACATGAATACGTTTGAACAGATCAACTTACGCGATCCATTGGATATACTCTGTCAGACCTTCGTCCATACAAGTTGTCCTGGGACTAGACAAACCGAAGGTACTATTCAGTACATCCATCTTAGGCACTGTTATCTAAGACTTATACAATAGCCCTTGCACTTTACTCCGTCTTCAATCTTCTTTGGCATATATGATTCACAATGCTTATGCCAATACAGAGTGGTTCTTCGGATAATAATCCAACCGGTCTCTCCATATTAACAACGTTAAAATGGTAATACTTTGATAGTCGGTGATTTAACTATCAAATGAAAACATGTCCGTGTGCAAACAATGATCTTATTTCCAAATGGAAATATCGATCCAATCATCAACCATATATATATTCATATATATATTCATTCATATTTCCTTATTTTCTATGTTTAGAAAATATATGTTATTAACACTGGAAAACGTTTCCATCTGCTTATTCTCGCATCATTAACATTCCACAACGATTGGTCCCTAACTGTGAACTAGTATGTGAACAATTCTCTAAGTATAACCCCGAAGGCCGAAACCAACATTAGATCGATACTCAGAAAACTATTCAACTTACTAATCTCTAGTCAGTTTCAAATCTTGTTTAATTCTATTTGAATAACTCTTCTTTGAATAAATTATATTCGATTATCTCTCTTCGAATAACTTATATTCGACGAACTCTATTCGAATAACTACATTCGATTAACTCCTCTCGAATAACTAGATTTGATTAACTCGACTCGACGAACCTAACTTGACTAACTTAACTTATTTAACTCAAATTGATTAACTTCTATCGAATAACTAATATTCGATTTAACTCCATTCGCTTGACTCTAGATCGCAGCGATCACAATGGTTACACCTGATTCCCTCAGGAAACGCCCGACCGCCTTAGGCTATTTACAGCCCTGCGAATTACGCTAGCAGTCATACGAGATGGCAACTTACCCTGAATACTATGTTTGACTAACTCTGTCTCAAATAACTATATTTGATTAACTCTAGTTCGTTTAACTCTAATCGAATAACTCTAACTGATTAACTCTAACTGATTAACTCTAACTGGTTAACTCTACCTAATTAACTCTAACTGATTAACTCTAACTGGTTAACTCTATCTGATTAACTCTAACTGGTTAACTCTAACTGGTGGTTAACTCTAACTGATTAACTCTAACTGGTGGTTAACTCTAACTGGTTAACTCGACATACTTAACCCAACTGGTTAACTCGACTTACTTAACCCAACTGGTAAACTCGACTTACTTAACCCAGCTGGTTAACTTGACTTACTTAATCCAACTGGTTAACTCGACTTACTTAACCCAACTGGTTAACTCGACTTACTTAACCCAACTGGTTAACTCGACTGAACTGGTAAACTCTACCTGAACTGGTTAACTCTACTGAACTGGTTAACTCTACTGAACTGGTTAACTCTAAATGAACTGGTTAACTCTACTAAACTGGTTAACTCTACTGAAGTAACTCGGCTCGACTAACCCCTTCCGAATACCATATTCGATTTAACTCCTTTCGAATACCATACTCGATTTAACTCCTTTCGAATACCATATTTGATTTAACTCCTTTTGAATACCATATTCGATTTACTTTATTCACTTTATAAAGATTTCCTTTTAACAATGTTATATTCATTTGAAAAGATTTACTTTTAAATAACGGTTCTACACTTTTAAACATGATTTCCTTTTTATAACGTTTTCCTCTTTAATCCTATTTGTAAGTGATTTACAAATATTCCCTTTTCAAATTTATTCTTGAAATATTCTAACTCCTTAAATTCCTGGAAAAATTTGCCATAACCTCCTTTGTACCGGGAGCATCGGGAAAATCCCCAAACCCGCCACACAGGCCCTTTCTATTCAAAAAGAAAATGGTTTGAAATTATTTCCTTTTTGAATATCCCCTATTTATAAATATTTAAATTTATAAATATTTCTTATTTATAAATATTCCATTTATAATTATTTTATTTTCACTATCACTTTGAAAATTCCCTTATCAACATTTCGGTATGTTATGGTATCCAACATATCAAATCACGATGACCAATATCGTCCATACACACACAATCAACAACAGGTCATAATTCACATCATATATCAAAATATATGAAATACAAAAAAATACTGTTGAGGAATCCAGTCGGATTCCTCCAACCTGTTCCCCTGCATCCACAGATGTTATACAATAAAATCAAAATCACTTTCAGTTCCATATGATATATTATGTTAAACAAAATCAATATAGAAATTAACCTAACTGACTAGCAGTTCAATCAAACAGTCAACAGACAATCAAACAGACAATTTTTAACAGTTCTAAGAATACGTTATAAAAATAGAACTGTGCAGAGTTGGTGAGTTTTACTCACATTGGCGCGTTAATCGTTAAATAACGGTTTGCGTTATGTGATTCCGACAGACAATTTATTTCGCCATAAATTGTAACGAGCTCGGATTCACTCCCGGTCAGTCTCATTGTGTTGCTCCCGTCCATACGATCCTAACGGATCCAACCGTTCGGGATTCTGATCATGTATGTAATAGATATTAAAGTTACAAGTTCAATAAATATTTAAATTAAAACGAAAAACCAATTCCTTTTATAAATTTTAATTGGGCTTTCCAACCTTTCAAAGCCCATACTCACTTGCAAAATACCAGGCCCGACGTTTTAGTGTTCTTCCCCAAATCATCTCGTGACCTGCTCCTCTCAAGCACGCTCACCATTTTCCAATTTCTGAAAACCATCTTCGATCCTCATCTTCCCACCATACCACAAGAAACCATCACCACTTCATCTCCTTCGTAAGCTACTCACTCCCATACCACAATCAATACACTCGATCACCCCCATTCATTTCCATTGACATCAGTTTTTTAGCACTGTACAGTGCATCGCACGATGCTTTTGAACACCGAACACCACCAGAAATGCACGCAAGGTGCGATTTACCCCACCGAATCCAAAGCAAAACACCAAAGTTGTAATCGAAGTCTGAAATTGCCGAACTCTTCAGCCCTAGGTACACGCAGCACTAACGGCATCGACATTTTCAAGCCCGAACACAGCAGAACCCAAACGAGTGCGAAGCTCATTTCAAATGGAGGCCAGCACAATTGGTTTTAGGTTTTATAGAAATTTATTGGAATATATTTTGATTTTTAAAGGAGGGCTTCCAAGTTTTGATTTTTGCTGTAAGTGTCAGCTCAGAATTTGATCGAGAGAAATGAGGAAAATGGAAAATTAGGTTTGGCTTAAGTTAGGTATTTATAGGCAAGCAAAATATCTAAATATTTTTAGATATTTATTATATTTTTATATTCATTTATTTTCTTACCCTGTTTGTAAATTCCTGTGATCACATACGATACCCAAAAATCATGAAACTAGACATGCAGCTGTAGTTCGACATTACGGTCCCAACGAAATTGGTTTCGTCGAATTCCGACTTCGTATGCTCACACAACGTATTTTTAACTGTCAAAATACTGACTGTTTCTCACTCTAAAAATCCGTACGGTGACACAGTGACCCTAAAAATCACCAAACTTGGAATCTAGCAATAATTTGACATTGCGGATCCAATAAAATTAGTTTCGTCGAATTCCGACTTCGTTTGCAAAGTGGCTATTTTTTTAAAGCTCTAAATAGCCTATTTAAATATATAAATATATTTAAATATAATTAAATTAAATATAAATAAATTAAATATTATCGTCTATATTCACATGGAATACCGTACAGCTTCAGAAAAATCCTATATTGATTTCTAACTCGATATTTCAATCTGGGTCAACCCGATATTCGATTTATATTGAAATTTCTTTTTTTTAAAATATAAATAATTCCTTTATAAATTATAAAGGAATTCTACAGCGACTTTTCTAAAATTTGATTTGGACGTGAATCAAAATCTACACGACGAAATCCTGATTTTGCTCTTCCACTAGAAAGATATACTCCACCAGCTCCACACGTTTCTTGTTTCACAGAAATCCAGCTTAAAACGAATCTTGTACATTCAGTTGAAGTTCGAATCGCCAAATAGCGAACTGCCGCGCCATTTCAAGCTCTATTTTAATTATATTATAATTATACGTTCAAACTGACTTCGATTGAATATATTCGTCAATATAATTCAACTCCAAGCTGAATTAAATCTAAGGGACGACCCCGTTCACAGAATATTGTGATTCCCAATATTTTTGATTATTTCTGAATTAAATATATTATTTAATTATTTAATTTAATTAAATATTCCATATTATTTAATTAAACCTCTATTTAATTCACTACCTTACGATATATATAATTAAATAAATTAATTATAATACCCCTGACAATGCGGGTCATTACAAACTCCTTATTTTGATAATTAACAAGATTCGGCTACAGGCACAGAAGGAAAAATCAACTAATTTTTGAACATACTGACTGATTTATTTAAACTACAGCAGCGAACACAAAACACAAACATCATCAAACAATGATACTTTGCACTCTAAATACAAAAATGTTCAACCTTTAAACTAAAAATAAACAAACTACTTACTGTTATTACGTTGAATAATGTACTCCACTTAGACTTGAATTTAGATGTAGGATCTTAAATTAAGAAATATACGACAGAGAAGAAAACAGACGCAGAACTAAGAAGAAAGAAATATTTGATGATTTTTAGGTGGATAAACTAATTAAAATTTAAATATTATTAAAAGTCAACGATCCTTTTTTTAGAGTGGATTGACTTATTAAAAATGTGTATAAGAATAAAAATTACCTTATTTAGTACATGAATAAATTACATGAGTTATATGTGCTTATTAATTAAATTAATTCCAAATTGATACGAATGTAAATCCAATTCTGTTTATATAACCATTGTATATGCGCAGTTTTTCCCACATACCCACCATTCCTGCTTCACACTACTCAAAAAAAATCTCATGTATTCCAAAAGTACAAGTATTGTTGCATGTTCCTTTCTTCTGGCACTACTCATAGTGGCTTCAGGTTTGTATGTAACTAAGTTGATTCATAATGGCTAAGTATCACATGGTATGTCTATTTAAAATATATGGTTAACTAATATTCTGTATTCTATAATATATAAAAGGTTTGGACAAAGTTGAGTCAGGATGTGTCACCATGGTTGAAAAAAAATGCAAGGAAGATTCTGATTGCTCGAGTGTTTGTAGAAAGCAAGATGAACACTATTGCCACAAAACTTTGCTTGGAGATCAACACTGTTATTGTTGTGTTAAGTAAATAAGCTTTATATTCATCCATTCATGACAATGGTTAATTGATTACTTAATAATAACATCGTTATTATTGTACTATAACCATTGGTTTGCCGGAGTTGAAGAAATAAAGAGTTAGTTTGGAATACTTCTCTTGCTCTTTTTTTTCCTTTTATTCTTTTAATAGCTAATAGATCACTTAACTATGAATATTCTTAGTAAAAATATTGTCGTTTCCTCATTATTAAAAAATAGTGATGCGGCGTTGCAAACAACAACACAAAGAAAAACTGACAAAATTTAAACAACAATCTTACAGCAAAGTGATCTTGCATATGTAAATGTAGATGGAATTTGATGCCAGTCATATCCAAGTAGAATCTGGTACCTGACATAAATCGACACCTGAGTAAATGATAAACATATCTCAAATGTTCAAAATCAGCTCTATGATTCTTCAAAAGGGCCATTGAAATTCAGCCAAGGATCTCATTTTGTCTCAGTTATGTGATCTTGAGATAAATGTCCCCATTATCATTACTTGTGACTCTGAATTATTATTTGAACATTTATTGAGTTTATAGTCAGCAGTTACAACTTTGATTTTATCAATGCAAAGAATTAGAATCTCAAAAATGAACTAAAAACAGTCTTTGTTTATATTTCATAACCGTCTTTGTATCCAACAACCCTGTAATTTACTGTTTCTTAATTTTGAATCCTATGATATAAGAGTTTGAACTTGGTGCAACAATACACAATTATTACAAAATTTAATCAGTAATATATGACTTGTATTACCGTAAAGTTAACATAAATTTTGATAGCCATTTGAGCTAAGATGTTTGTGTCAAATATAACATAACCAGTGTGGATAGTCGGCCATTTTGATTTATGTTACATGTGAAGTCATGAAATGTTTTACTACTTTTTTCCCATTATTGTTCTCTGCTTTCTTACACTTTTGTACATTTCTACTAATTTTAATGTCTAGATCATTTATATTTTTTAATATTTATTTTCAAGTTTTAAGATGTAATTAATCATAATTACTAGGTAAATCCTTTCATTGAGGTGCAAATGAAGCCTGCTATTAGCTAATTTTTAAGTATTATTATGCATGATAATACCGCTGACATTTACCTACATAATGAATTATCAAATTGAAAGTGTTTGCATAAATACTCTTACCTCTATACACATGCTATCTTGGATAAATACAACAAAGTAACGCTATTGGAACATGTGGTGGGTACACATATGAATATTCTCGTGAACCAACACCAGTGCATGTCTCGCGTTATATATTACTCATGGTAAGTATATTAGTCGTAGTACAAAAAAAACGTGTGCCTTAAGGGTAGAAAAATACATAACCACATAATAATGTCAGAAAGTCAAAACGTTGTGGATAAAGTATAACACATAACAATGATATATAGGCCATGACTACAAAATAGTAGGTCCTAACCAACATAAAATACATCATCAAATAGCAAATTCTCAAAATCCTAAGGCTCTCAAAGAAGACAAAATGTTATATCTACAGTGATAGAGATGCACTTGAAGCTTGTATGGAATATGTTTCTTTTGGAAAAAAATCTTTCACAATTCACCAAATTCAATAATTTTCTTCTTATGATCATTTTCTATGAAATTGTACTTTATATATTGATAAGGAAAAAGTTACAAACATAGGAAGGTCCGAAAGAAAAAAATGGTAGAAGTGACACACGGTTCTAATACTTCAAAATCATTTGGCGCTCCCTAGTAATCTCAATAACCGATGAGTAATGCACTTAAATACAAGCAAAAAAAGAAAACTATAACCGAAAGAGACATGCTTATTATTCTCAAATAAGCAAAAGGACAACTGAAACCACATCAACTTCAAAATATAGCAACATCGATTGACAAATCGACTTCTTCCTTCTCTATATCGTTCCGCTTGTTCATTTCTTATCTTTTCCTTTTCCCTTTTTTTTTTAAATTATCTTATGGCATGCATAGTTGTTGATGTCATCCAACTATTTTAATGTAGATAAATCAGGCACAATATTTGTTAGGTTCTTCATCGTACGATGTGTAGCTTTATTTAATGAGCTTATTGATTCATTTGTTTAAATATTAGATGTGTCCTGCTAAGCTATTTAGTCTTGTTATTCATCCATAGCAATTTCACCATACAGGTCCTAGGATCGAAACATGGCTCTGATACCAAATGTAACAACCCAAATTCCAATGGACTCATATTTACCATAAAATGCTAAAATCTTAGTCCATTGAAATCTGAGTTGGATGTTTAGTACCCTACAGAATGGAAAAAATGAAATATATCAATGTTCAAATAAATATCTCATAGTAGAACTGAGTAAAACGTGATAATAAGTAAATACCTATCGTAATAATGGCACTAAATAAGTGACTCTGAAAGCAACATGTAATGAGAAATTAAAAGTGGTTACAACACCACCACCAAAAGCCATCAACTAGGTGTCAGTTCTGAAAGCAAACAAAGGCAGAAAGCTGAAGGCATATGAACTGATATTAGGGTGCGAAACTCATATCACAAAGAATGAAGAAAAGCAAAAAGTTTCTAAAGAAAGACCGATTCCGAAAGTAGAAAAGGAAATAACTCAAAATATGTGCTATTGGCATCAACATAGGCAGGACAACTTGGCATCGATACCAGAAGATGGCGGCAAAGTGACTACAACACCAAAAAGGGGTCAATCGGGAGTTGGCACCGACAACATACAATCCGACACCAGAAGTAAACAATGGGAGATAGCAAAAGCCATGCCATCCGATACAGAACCTAGAACCATGAGAAAAGAAGTATGAAACCAAGCTAGGGTGAAGCAAAAGGGGGCTATCGGTACTAATTTTCTTAGTATTGATACCGACACCAAGAAACATTCAGAAGCTATTGAAGCAAGATTTGCTATCAAGGCTTTCCACACCAATCCACTTGGTATTGATACACAATCGAAAGTAGTACTTGAATCACGAGTCACTATGGATCGAAAACTGTGTTCCAAAAGAAAAGGAGATTCGATAACAATGCTTAGAGGTAGACTGAAAGCTAACACCCAAGGTTGAAGTACGAAAGTAACTTTTAGAAGATAGTAAAGAAAGTCAAACACTACGCCATATGGCATACTGCAACGAAAATTCAAGGTGTTGCCAGCTAAAATGTTGCCACAGCTATGCTGATTTCAGTGTATTGCAACGCACACTTCAAGGTGTTAGCAAAGATATTAACACTATGTTGCAGTAGCTATAGATATATTCTAAAAAAAATTACACCTAAGCGATCCGCACCATTAGTTAAAACAAAATCTCAACCATTAATCCACACCATCAATCCACCCTCCCGTTATTTCTATTTTCCACATTTATTTTCATTCACCCGCCCAAATTACGGATCCTTAATTTTCTTTCGCCGCCTCGTCTACGTTTTCAATATGTTTTGCTTCAAAATATGGTTCCAAATCTCATTGCTTCGGCCCTGGATGATTTGCTTTTGACTTCAGATTTTAATTCCAGTTTTCTATGCTTCATGATGATTCTTTTTAACTACTGGTTTTCTCCTTTCAACTGGTCGAATTGTTTATTTTCAATCTACAAACAATTAGATCATTTTCAAAATCGGTTGCAAATAGAAATTGATTTTATTTATAAAATAAGGTTACAAAGAAGAATACAAAAGGTGGTAAATACCAGATTATGAAAAAGGTAAGAAGTTTAGTTTTCCTTGGTTTTCAATTCATGTTTTTATGGACGGGTCTGATTTCATTGTACAAAGACATATTTTGCTTCTAAATTAACTGTAAAAGGGATTGGAAATCAATCTTATGTAATTTCTAAATTGTATTATGTAGGGAAAAATAAATTCAGAGTTGAGATTATGATGCAACAACGGCGTTGGAAAAGAAGTTGGACAAAAGGATTAATTCAAATGGACATTTTAGCTTTTAAAAAGCATTAAATATTGTTAGTTCTTCTTTATAGGTTTCATTATTATTTGTTTTCTGATTGTGATTACTTACAGGCATTTCTGCAGTTCAACCGTTTGATGAAATGACTGATGGTTCTAAATTCAGAGTTGAGATTATGACTAACAGTTATTTTGTATGGTTCTCATCTATTTGATGATTCCTAGATTGAGAGAGCTAATTCGACCATGTGTGACATGACCGTAATTAGTAATGATGTTTTGTTCGAACCCAAGTAGTCTCTGTTATCATATAGTAAGTTAATTGACATACTTCCATGTACATGCATAAATGCATTTTGTAAATAACTACACATTTTGATTATCTTGCACTGTTGCAAGAAAATTGTTTTATCTGGATGGGGAATTTGACACTTACAGATGACCAAGGAATCTCTTAGTTCAAACTTTATAATCACTTCTGATGCCTTGAATTCAAAATTCTCTCTTGCTGAGATCTGTTGTGATTCTTTAACGGAGTTCAATTCAGTGGTTCAAGTTTTAGTAGAGAAATGTGCAATCTATAATCACGTTGGTCATATAATTGGTAAACAGTTTATTTATTTGATGACTTGTCATTTTGCAGGTGACTTGGTTGAATCCGATGATGAATTCTATGACAAATTTAATGTTTTGGTGATTAGCTATTGTTCTTTCGTAGACAAAGTACTTTCGCAGACAAAGTACCGAGCTTTTATTGTTAAACTTTTTCGGTATGAACATATACTTCAACCAATTTCCCTTTATTGCAATATAATAAACTGCATAATTTAAAATTTTTGCTTTTAATAATTTAAAATACAGAAAGCGATCAATGAAAAATGTGCTAAGAAGCAGAAGAGAGTTGCGTTTTCTTCCGTTGAATGGACGGGGATGTGCAGTGATTTTGTTGTTGTTTACAGGACTACATTTACGAGCAGGTTCAATTTTCTTACACTGATTTAAATGTAATTCTTCTTATAAAGATTCCTAGTAAACTTTAGATTTGGAATTCAAGTTTTCTTCTCAAATGCATATCCGTCGGTTTAAGTTTATCTAACAGTTGACTAATTAAACATGTAATATTTTACATTGATCTTTTCTATACAAATATTACAAGTTCATGTGCCCTTTCCCAATGAAATCTTGGTACTTATACTCTTTCCAGCTTGTGTTTAGTTGGGCTATCTTTAGGACAACCTTAGTTGATGCTGCATGTTTGTCTCACATTGAATTGTGTTATTTTGTCACTATTATGGGTAAATTTTGCTAGTCACCAATGAAGTTGCAACTTATTTCATAATGTTCCCAGGGAACAAGACTTGGTGCAGGGATGAGACCTCATCCAAATTCGATATACAATGAAGAATATATAATGATTCGAGTAATTGGTTCTACTAGCATTAGTGACATGCTTTTATAATTCTTAGAAAAGAAGGATAGGTCGATCCCCGCCGACTGCAGCGCCCCGGACCCCCTCCGAAGTTGTGCACGAATCCGCAACTCGGCTCGCCTTTGGCTCAGCATATATTTATCACTGTTAGTGTCTGTATAAATTAAAACTGCGTATGTAATGAGTGAACTGAGTGATGTAGTGAGGAATATCTGTATATGTGAGTAATCAATGTTGTAGTAAATCATTGAGTTGTAAAAAGTTGGAGTTATAAATTTGTACTATTTCAGTTGTAGAAATAAAATATTTTATTTAATAAACACTGTTTGAATTTAAATTCTGTGCATTAGTATTCTATTAAATAAATATTTAATCATGTTAGAGCGTTGCCATTGGATTGTAAAAGTGTTATCAATGGATGGTCAAAGTGTTGATATAGATAATGTGGGGCCCACTTTTATGTATAATTAGTATCTGTGGCAACACCATGAAAATGTCATCATTGGGTCGCAAAGGTGTTGCCTTTGACTCTATGGCAACGCGGAAAAATGCAACGCCAAGGAAGTGTTGCCATAGATCATTTTTTGCTTATAGCAAAATTTTTGGGCACTTCCTGTATCACTTCTCTGGTGTTACAGTATGCAATCTATGGCGTAGTGAAAACTAATGAGAAGAAAAGGTCATCTACACTAACATGCTTAGTGTCAACACTGAAATCTGAAGTCACCAAAGAAAGACAAAATCTGGAATTAGTTATTGGAACTGGATCTTATTGCCGAGACCATAAGCCGATAGCAATATTTCAAGAATGCTAAAAAGTTGAAACTCAACATATGACACCAAAAGCTGAGGAACCGGCCGACACCTAGCCCCTTTCTCATTAACCGAAGAACTCCAAACGGGCTTCTGCTGAATCGGTTCCAAAAGGGGGCACAATTTTTCTATAAATAAGACCCTAGGGGTCTCAGTTTGAGGGACTTTTCTCATTCTCAACTCTTGTAATCATTTATTTAGAAAGTAAAACTTAATTTCTAAATCGATTTAGGGATAGAAATTTACCGATTTAAGTTGCTAGATTAGATCCTATAGTGATTCCAATAAAAATATACTTACCTTGATGTAGATCTAGGTGAAAACAACTCGAAATGATGAAAATAAGATCAACAACCCATATAATCGATTGAATCCATGTGAGAGATGCTTATCACTCACCAAATCTTCGAATTAGCTTTAAAACGATGATCTACAAATCATAACAGCGAAGAACATTCTTCAAATCACCCAATTTGATGATATCTACTCTCTCCTGATGTAGAGCTAGCCTTCCTTGATGTAGATCTTCAATCTTCTATTGTAGATCTAAATTTTTAATGGAGGAGAGATGTATTTGATTAGAGTAGGGAGAATCTCAAATTCTAACCAAATAAGAAATAAAGACAATAAACCATTCTTCTTGCCTCTGCTCCTCTATTTATAGCCATCTAACCAGCCCACCAATGGGCCTCACCGAATCCGCCCACTAATGACTAGTTAACCTGTCCAGAAATTGTGTAGCACTAAAACAGCGATTCTACCCAAACCACTGAACCAAATCTTTATTGTGACCACTCTACGGAATTGGCAACACCATTTCATTTTTAATGAAATCGATCTTAGCACCTGATTCGATTCCAGTCAAAAGTTATGCTCTGTTCAAAACTGCCAGGGGAAAAATATTCACAAATAAAAATGATAAAAATTATAGACATATCTTACATCCCCATAACCAACATATCAAAATATGAGAATGATCCGACCCTCAGGGAATTAAATAAAAATATTTTACAATCCTTCGATATGAAAAAATCGGGCTGTTACATTAGTTATATGTTCTGAATTGGAAATGTGGCATGCTAAGTGAATGTGCTGAAGATGATCAAAGCATGGCTCTACATGAAGCGTAGCTTTGTGTAACTTGACTTCTTCAAGCCTCACATCCCATAAATGGCCAAAACAGGATAAATGCAGCAAGGTTTAGTGGGTCGCACCCATTAGGTAATGGTCATTCCCTTCTAGATAAAAAGTTGTACCATAGTATGGAGCCAACGTATTTTATTTATGTGGAAAGTTCTATTTTATGTGGAAGATGGAAGGAGAACACTTGGAAAACGTCTGTTACGATTAGGGAATGACATACTTAGGTGTAATTTAAGTTATCCAGTTACATGGATGACCCGACATTGTGTAGCATGAAGAGCATCTATTGATTCTCGGACATCCCTCTAGAGGTGTCCAAATTCGGATATAGGAAGATCCTTAGCCCAGATCATTGTTGGAAATCCAAAAAAACTCCACTACGAACCCTTACGATTTTAGTTGTATAACTTGCCAGGAAATGGGAGGGTGTCAGCATAATAAAATGGCACCTATTTTGGCTAAGATTAATAACTTTATTTGCGAAATGTTTATAACACTAAGCACTAATAATAATTTCAAATGATTTTACGTATCAAAGACATTTTTGGTTATCTAAAGGAGATACCTCACTCAATGTGTACGATTCATTGTTTGGGTTCCACGAGACCTTACGGTAGCTTCAGTTTCCAAAAACCATATATGATTTTCTGTACAAACATGATCAAAACACATCTGATGACACTATCATGTATGTATGGTAGCTATTCAATTCTCACACTAGTTTATCCAAGTCTAATCCAGGTGTTCTAATGCTCAAGTCAGATCCGAGTTGTTTTATGTTTAGGTTGAAGACACAAGAAGTTTCCAGAGGAAAGCTGGAGATCTTCACCAACATAGAAACATATTCAATTATCTATTATATGGTATCATTTGTTTTTAGGATAGGCATCGATAACTATGTTGGTTATTCTTAACACTGATATGTAAATGTTTTTCCGCTGTAAAGATTATGTTCAATAATATATTTTATTCCATCCACTGTGAGACTATGTTTTTCTGTTTTCCCTAACGATTTGGATTCTGACACTTGAATTTTCGACATTTGATTCATCCAAGGATGTATCAGGTGTCGAATTTTAAGGGTCAAAAATCCTGGTTGTTAGCGCGATTCGATAATTTGTATTATTTGGGCGAGAATCGTTTGGTTTGTAGTTGGTTTAAAAATCAACTAATTTTCGGGTCGTGACATTTCGGTATCAGAGCTTTGGTTAGCGAATACCAAAGCCTATTATCAGAGCTGAAGGTTAAGTGAGAACCTTGGCTCTAACGGAGTAATCACTCTTCAGAGATAAGATTAGTTATATCCTAGGATGAGTATCATTATAGATTCAGTTAGTAATGCCTTAGAATGAGTTTGAGAGTACTATATATGAGATGACGTATTTGTAATTTCATACAAAAATGATTTTGGGAATTATATTTTGATTATGAAAGAATATGATTTGAAAGAGATATATACATATAATTAGATATATATATATGTATGTATTTGTATCTTTGTGTATGTGTGTATGCGCGCGTGCGTGTGTGTTTGTATATATGTATGTAAGTCCTTGTGTGAGTGTGCATGTGTGTATATATGTATGTATGTGTGTATGTATATATATGGGTCAACTAATTTACAATACCTTTATTATTTTAATAGATCAAAATAGCACAAGCAACCATTGTGTTGGATACTGGACTACGATCAGCCCATGATCGCTCTTGGTCGTGTTTTGAAGGGTGGATAGGTCGAACCGTGAGAACTAACCGCTTTCTTTTTTCAATTAAATAAATCATTCCATAAAAAAGTGGTATATAAAACATCAAATCATATAAATTTGATGGCACAAAATCATATAATATATACCGTAAAAAATATACTATTGTTGGTATATGAAGTTGCGTTAAATTGTCTCAGTTAAATTTTACACATTTTGATAGTAGTACATTGTTAGTAAGAAAGATCATAAAAGAACAGTAATTATAACCTGATATTATATATGCATGATGCACTTAATAAAAGAACAATACCAATGTCGCAAAAAAAGCAGTAACACCAACAATATTAACTATATAAGCCATAACAACAACCAAGTAAAAATAAATTATTAGGATAAGAAAAAACAGAAGTTAGCGTGTGTTATTTAAATTTGGGAACCCTGGTTTTTAAAGGTATGATACAAAGATTTTTCAAGTTTATAGGATTAAACAATGGATACAGGCACATATATGGTTATTTCATTTAGGAGACCGTAATGCTTTAAGTTCAAGGTTAATCACGGTCAAATCGAGGTTGGGTTTGGTTTTTAAAACACTGCATTCAATGGTCAAAGCCACAAAACTACTGTCATACCATCCCTTGTTACTGGAAGTGGATTAATGACGGAAATCTAAACCTGAATCAAATAGCAGGCGACTCTTTAGATAAAATATAATGTTCCAAATCCAGTTAAGCATGCATGTTAGCATATAGTTAAGCAATAATGTATAAAACATTTTGTTCGAATTATAATTGGGTTCCTATTTATTCTATGTTCGAATTCAGTGTTAGCATATATCCGGATAGCTTATGCTGAAAGAAGAAACAAAAATTCTCAATGAAATACGCTAATTATATATTAAGAGGTTCTTTATAAAATCTTGGATTCTAGATAAGGTTGTGCAGTAGTGCAGGCGTCTAGAGCCGATTTCGCCATGCTTAACAAGGATTATACTGGTCTTGGTGGGAAGTTGTTCCATGGAACGAAATTGGCTGCAGAGGTTCAAGATTGGCTTGATAGTTGTGAGCGCATCTTCGAGGATTTAGGGATCGATGATGCAATGAAGAGAAAGTTAGCATCACGTCAGCTTCAAGGATGGGCTATGAATTGGTGGAATACCATTAAAGTGGCTACTCCGGAAGACCAAATTACTTGGAATCAGTTTATGACTCGTTTCAGTGACAAGTTTATTCCAGCTACTCAAAAATCAGAATTGTTTAGGAATTTTTTGGAGTTTAAGCAGAATGGTAGGGCAGTCTCAGAATATATTGTTGAATTCGATACCCTATCGAAATATGGATTATCTCTTATCGATACTGCCGAGAAGAAGAACGAGAAGTTCATAACTGGTTTGGATGAGTACTTGGGGGGAAGACTTATAAACCATATCGATGAGACTTTTGAATCTATTGTGGGGAAGGCATTGAGATCAGAGAGACTTTACCCTAAGACAAAGAACGAGGTTGCTATTACATCTACAAAGGAGCCAAAACCGCAGGCAAGCGGTGAAGGCAATAAGAAGTCTCAGAATAAGAGAAAACAGAACCAAACCAATGATGGTCAAAAAAAGAAGAATAAGAAAGATATTGAGTGCTTTATCTGTGACAAGAAGGGCCACTATGCCAAAGATTGTCGAGCAAAGCTAGGGGAAAGGAAGTGATTCAACTGTGGGCAAGTGGGACATCTCAAGAATGAATGTCCGCAACCCCCTAAAGAGAAGAAGATCGTGAAAGCATATGCTATCAACGTTGTTCCTTCTTCGTCGAATGCCCCAACTACAACGGAGAAGGTAAAGGGTGTCGTTATTCAAGGTATGCTTTCTATTTATGATGTTACCGTTCGAGTATTGTTTGATACTGGGGCTTCCCATTCCTTCGTGTCTAATGACCTGGTAGATAGGTTGGGATTGGAACCCGAGATTGTCAATAGACCTTTAGTTGTGACGAACCCGATCGGTGGTTCGACTAGCCTTTGTACGATTTTTCGAAATTTAGTCTTATCGAGTAATGGATGTATGTTTGCTTGTGATTGCTTTGTTTTGGGCTTTACTGGGTTTGGCATTATTTTGGGGGTCGATTGGCTCCAAAGGTATGGGGTGGTGGTAGACTGTGAGGGGTCTTCGGTGACCATTAGAGCGAATGATGGGTGGAGGGTGGTATTGGGTTGCCTACCTAGTGATAGGGTGATGTCTAGTTTACTGAATTCCCTTGACATCCCGCATGATGAGTTATCAGATGTGCCTATTGCTGGCGAGTATTCGGACATCTTCGGGGAAGTGACCGGACTTCCACCACACCGACAGATCGAGTTTCAAATTGATTTAATGAAAGATGCCAGACCTATAGTGATGTCTCCTCATCATATGGTACCAAAGGAACAACGAGAGCTCGAAATGGAAGTAGGCGATCTTTTGAAGAAGGGATTTATTCGAAGGAGTGTTTCCGAGTGGGGAGCGCCAGTTGTATTTTCTACCATGGCCGATGGTTCTCTTCGCTTATGTATGGACTACCACGAGTTGAATAAGGTGACTAGGAAGAATAACTATCCACTTCCATGGATAGATGATTTGTTTGATTAGCTGAATGGAGCAAGAGTGTTTTCCCAGTTAGATCTCGTGATAGTATTTCATTTGCTCTGAGTAGCAGCTAAGAGTATACCTAAAATAGCATTTCGGACGCCGTCTGGATTCTGTGAGTGGTTGGTCATGCCATTCGGATTGACCAGTGCACCTGCATATTTTGTTGATCTTATGAATAGGGCTTCTAGGGATCAATTAAATAAATTTGTTTTTGTGTTCGTGGACGATATCTTGATTTACTTGAGGACAGAGGAAGAACATAAGGAACAATTGAGGATAGTGATGGAGGTGTTGAGGAAACACCAATTGAAAGCAAAATTTTCGAAGTGTCACTTCTGGAGGAGGGAAGTGAGGTTCTTGGGCCATGATGTTTCAGAGAATGGTATTGTCGTGGATCTTGCGAAGGTGGCTAGGGTGCAGGGTTGGTCTACGCCCAAGAATGCAATGGACGTGAGAAGTTTCTTGGGGTTAGCTGGATATTATCGTAAGTTATTCAAGACTTATCCAAGATAGCGGCACCGTCGACTCAGTTGACGAAGAAGAATCAAGCTTTTATTTGGGAAAATAAATGCAAGAATGCATTTAAGAGTCTAAAGGAGAAGCTAATGTGTGCACCAGTATTAGTTATTCCTAAGGGGAACGAAGAGATGACGGTATACACGGATGTCTATGGTACCAGACTAGGTGTTGTACTGATGCAAGGAGGTTGGGTTGTGGCTTACGCTAGTCGGCAACTAGAACCACATGAGAAAAGATATCCTACCCATGATTTGGAATTGGAAGCAATCTTGTTCGCGTTGAAGGTGTGGAGACATTATCTTTTGGGAGAAAGGTTAGAGTTGTTTACCGATCACAAGTCATTAAAGTATCTTTTTTCTCAAAAGGATTTAAATCTTTGTCAGCAGAGATGGTTAGAGTTCTTAGCTTCATATGATTTCAATATCGCATACACACCCGGGAAGGGCAATGCGGTAGCTGATGCATTGAGTAGGAGACATGCCAGTTTAGGGGCTATGTTTCTTGAATGGAAGCAACTAGAGTATATCACGGGATATGATTTCGGACCTAAGTGTGAATTAGATCCAGAGATGTTAGCAAATTTGACGATCAGACCGACTTTGATTGAGAAGATCGATTCCAGTCAGAGGGACGATCCTAACCTATTGGAAATCATCTCCAGGCTAGACACAGGTACCGACGGTGAGGAAATGAATAAGTATGGACTTGATCACGAGGGATGGCTTCGAAAGAATGGGAGACTAGTTGTACCCAATGTTAATGGATTGAGAGATGAAGTGCTTAGAGAGTGTCATCACTCGAAACTGATTATACATCCCGGTAGTAACAAAATGTATCGAGACATGAAGCAGACATACTACTGGGTAGGGATGGAGAGAGACGTTGGGAAGTTTATATCCAAGTGCATGAACTTCCAGTTAGTTAAAGCCGAGCAAAAGAAGCCTTATGGTTTGTTACAACCGTTGGAAATTCCCAAACGGAAATGGGAACAAGTCTCAATAGATTTCATTGATGGTTTACCAAGGACTAGGTCGGGTCATGATAGTATTTGGGTGATTGTGGATCGATTGACCAAGAGTGCAAGATTTATACCAGTCAAGTTGAATTGAATGGCAGCTAAGTTAGCGGAATTGTATATGAAGTGGGTAGTGAGATTCCATGGAGTACCTAAAGGTATTGTGTAACGTCCCGTATTTTTACGGTATAATAATTTATTTATTTAATTATTTAAATAGCGATTTATAGATTTAAATGGTTGTTTAATTAAATAATATTGAATATTTAATTAATATAAATAATAGAATAATATATTTAATTTCCGAAGTAGTCGAAAATAGCTGAATTCACGATATTGTGTGAATTGAATAATTTATGGGATTTAATTCAGTTTAGAATTGAATTATATTAACGAATTTATTTATAAATGTCAGCTTGAATGTATAATTATATTATAATTATAATCGAGCTTGAAATGGTGCGGCAGTTCGTAATTTGGTGATTCGAACTTTAATTGAATATACAGAACCCGTTTTAAATCGGATTTCTGTGAAATAAGAAACGTTCGGATCTGTTGAACGATATTTTTCTAATGGAGGGGAAAAATCGAGATTTCGTTGTGTAGATTTTGAGTTACGATCAAATCAAATTTTTAAATAGTCGCTATGGAATTCCTTTATAATTTATAACGAATTTATAAAAGGATTTCTATTTTAAATTGAATATTGATTAACTCTGATTTTGGAATATCGAAATATAAATCCCGATATATTTATTTTGGAGCTGGATAATATTCTATGTGAATATATACGATAATATTTATTTATAAATATTTAACTTAATTATTTTTAAATATATTAATATTTAAAATGGTTTATTTAGAGCTTTTAAAAATAGCCAATTTTGCAAATGACCTCTGTTTTCGATGAAACCAATTTTGTTTGAACCGGATTATTAAATTATTGTTATATTTCAATTTTCGTGATTTTTGGAGTTAGTATGTGACCGTACGGAATTTTAACGTGGAAAACAGTCGATAATTTGACCTTTAAAAATATGTTGTGTGAGCAAATAGACTCGAAATTCGATGAAACAAGTTTCGTTGTGTGGTCAAAACACAATCCTCCGCCATCCATTTCTTCAGCAAAAACCAAAAAATGCAACTGTCGAAAATAATAGAAAACCAAAGGAAATTCCATAAATCCTGACATAAATATGATAGGATTCGCATCAAGTTTCTCTACACTTCTATGTTTGTTTCATCGAGTTCGATTCCAAATCTGGTTCACTGGAAATAACCATAGCACCTAGGGTTATCATCTACGATCGGCATGGAGGGACTTAGGGAAAACGAAGATCTTATCGATGATTGTGGTGGAGGTCGGCACATCGCGACCAAATCTGATGGAATTCGATTACTGGAAATGACCCAAGTCACTATAGCAATTGGTATCGGCTCTTGGAAGTCGCGACTAGCTCCGATAGTGCGTGTTTCGATTGCTGGGGACCGAAGTGTGGCTCTAGAGGAGAGGAGTTGAATAGAAGTGGCGGCATGACAATTGGTGAAGTAACGAGTTGGGTTATGATATTTTTACTGGAGTAGGAGGACGCGAATTTATTGGGGAAGAAGGACTGTTCATGCAGGCAAACAGGAGTGGGCCGGAGCTTTTAAATGGGTAAATCCCAAAATGAGAATGTTTTAAATAATCTAAATAATGTATGGAACTTATAATTTTCATATTTTGCACATACGCTATCAGAATTTCAAGCAGTCAGATCCGTTGGGATCGTATGGATGCGGGCTACACAATGGAACTGACTGTGAGTGAATTGGAGCTCGCTACATTTTATTGCAAAATAAAACGTCCGTCTGAATCAAAGATAGTTAATCGTTATTTAACGATAACTGTCCAACGTGGGTAAATCTCACTAACTCTGCTCAGTTTATATTTTCATAACGTATTTTTAGAACTGATAAATATTAGTTGATTGTTGTTTGTTGATTGGTTGGTTGAACAGTTGATTAAATAGTTGAAATTAACGATATAGATTTATATATATATATATATATCATTAACCAAATATCGATTCTGTTTATCAGAATATTTCATATTGATATGAAATCGATGTATTTATGTTGTTTAACATCTGTGGATGTAGGGAAACAGGTTGGAGGAATCCAACTGGATTCCTCAATATTTATAATACTGTTTTTCATATATTATGATATATGATGTGATATATAATCTGTTGTTTATTATGTGTGTTTGGATGACTTTAATCGTGGTTATTTGGTACTTTAAATACCATATATAATACTGGAATGTATAAATGGAATTTTCAAAGTGTATATTGAAAATGAAATATATTTATATAAAATACAATGATTTTATTTAAAAAATGGAATTTCAAAGTGGATATTGAATTTAAGGATTTTATAAAATCAAAGGGTTTTATAAAATCAACGGATTTTATAAAATCAACGGATTTTATATATAGGAATATTTAGGGAACAAATAGAATTAGAAAAAAAGAAATATTTATTTAGAAAATAAATAGAATTATAAAAGGGATATTTATTTGGAAAATAAATAGAATTATCCAGAGGAAATATATGTAAAAACAATTAGAATTGGAAAGGAAATATTTATAAAATAAGTTGAATTATAGGAAGGAATTATTCGGGAAATGAAAAAGATAAATATTTATATAAAATCAATGGATATTATAAAAGGAAATATTTATCAAATGAATAGAATTTTATAAAAAGGAAATAAGTGGAAAATAAATATGAAATAGAAATCCGTTTTTAACAGATAAATGGAAAAGATTAATTTGAAGTAGAATTAAATAGAAATCTGTTTTAACAGATAAAATGGAGAAGATTAATTTATAAATAATATTTTATAAATTAAGTAAAATATTTATCATTTGATAAATGGAATATATAAGTCTGAACTTATATAGAGAAGTAGAAATCGGTTTTGACATTGATATTTTAAATAGAAGGTGAACTCAGCATTTATAAAGGGAATTATAAATGAGATTTAAGTGTTAGAATAAAAAGGAGATTTCATATGAATAATTCTATAAATAGAAATATAACTAGAATTTGGAAATGGGATACTATTTTAAAATACGAAATCAAACTGAATTGATATATAAAAGAAATAATTTTCACATTCGATGTGAATAAGGGATTAAAATAGTGATTTTATAAATTAAAACGTATATAAGGAAAAATTGGGATTTGAAATAGAAATTCAAATGGGAATTTGAATAAGATAGGAAATAAGGTTAAAATAATATTAATTAATCGAATTAGAGTAAATTGAATATTAGTTATTGGAATAGAGATTATCGAATATAAATTCTTCGTATAGAGTTAATCGAATATAAATTATTTGAAGAGAGATTATCGAATATAAATTATTCGAAGAGAGATTATCGAATATAGTTTATTCGAAGAGAGATTATCGAATATAGCTTATTCGAAAGAGAAACAATCAAATATAGTTTATTCGAGAGAGGGTTATCGAATAGAGATTATTCGACAGAGAATTACACATTGGAATTCGACTATATCGAATGTAGGAAAGTATTATTTACTTTCCGATTTTTAATCAAGATTTATTTATTTATAAATAAATTGTTATTTAGTTATTTATTTAAAATTAAGAAATAAAAGTTATATTTAAGTTATTATATTTCAGAAGCATGAGATTATAATACTACTGTTATTATCAAATAAATTATGTAAAAGAAGTGGATTCATAAATAGAATCTGAGAGTTATGTAAGGAAGTCTGGTGAAGATTTAAAATGTGAACTTTGTCTATTTCAAGGTTAGAAATGTTGTTCAGTTAAGGTCTGAGAGTTAGTTATACCCCAAGTTGATTGACTTTATTTTTAACTAAGGAATGGTTAAAGTTCAATAGTGAAGGTTAGTTAATTGAATTTAGTTAATAAATGTTAATGGTTCAAGTTGGTATAGCGATGTTTTATCTAAAAATTTGTCTAAATCCAATGAAGGAGTTTTGGGAATGTTTTCCAAATAAGAATCAGAAATGTTTCCTAATATAGAAAATAAGAAATGAGAGTAAATATAGAAGTGTTTTCCAATGATTAATAACGTATATTTTCTAATTTAAAAAATAAGAATTTACGAATATATGGTAACAGAGATAGGAAATGAATAATTGAATGGAAAATTAAATTAAAGGGGATTAGTGTTGATTGATGATTTGCTCGGTAAGATTTCCATTTGGAAATACACTGTTATTTGTACACATGTTTTCCTTTGATAGTTAAATCACCGACTATCAAAGTTTTGACCATTTTATGTTGTCAATACGGAGAGACCAGGATTAGATTCATTATCTGAAAACCACTCTGTATGGGCATTAGCGTTGCGAATCAAATATGATGAAGATAATTGAAGACGGAGTTGTGCAAGGGTTGTTCTGGCGATCCTAGGTAGAAATTGCCTAAGATGGATTTACAGAATAGTGCCTTCGGTTTGTCCAGGCCCAGGACAACATGTATGGACGAATGTCTAACAGAGTATATCTAATGGACCACGTAAGTTGATCGCTTAAAACATATCCACGTTCGGTGGCGGAGGAATTCGTTTCTCTTAGCTTTATACCCGTGGTATTTTTGTGGAAATCAATTTGTGATTTGGCGGGTATGACGATGTGACATTCAAAGTAAATGAATGTATGATTTGTCAAAAGATACGGTATGACCTCAAGCCTCATCAACCGGGAAATGACAAAAATCGGGCAGGCAGCATGGCTATGTGGGTCGCCCCCATTAGGGTGTGTTGTCACCATCTAGAGAATATTCATATTTGTTACTTCTTTTCGCTTCTGTATCTCCCAGGAACCGTTATGTTGCTAGCAATCGTAGGTGACAATATATTCGATATACTCAAGAGAAATGAGTGATTGGTCATGTGTGACCGAGTTGCAAGACGTTATTGTTGAACCCAATGTATTCCTTTCTAGAGATACACTATTGGCAAGTGGTTCCATACCTTGTCATAGTCGGAATCCAATCTCCAATAAGCGCCTGCGGTTTTGATTGTGTACTATATATGTGGAGCGTGAGATGCAAGTGGTCCGCTAGATTGTTATTTATTTGTATGTAGACATTATTATAATATTAGATAACGTATGATTTCCAAAACTGTTTTGGATTATCGTAAGGTAAGGATCATCCGTATTTATGTGTGGATCGATCTTACGATTATCTTTTCTTTTGAAAATGATTTTTAAAAGTTAACCCAAGTGGTTGGATTTTACTCACACCAGTCCCATGACTGACCCAAGGTTTATTTTGTTTTGTTTTATCCTAAACTCTTGGGTGCCCAAATTTGTACGGGCAGTCATGAAGTTCAGGTATTTTCAGATATTCTTGGAGGAGCTGGAGTAGGAGGCTTCAGGATTTTATAGCTATTGTTTATTACCGTTGTGATGTAAGTATTGTACTCTAATATACAAACACAGATTTGTATTTCAAATGTTACTTTGTATACTATATTTTATTCGTTCCGCTGTGAGATTCGTGTTACTCTGATGTTGTTGTGTTCTCCTTCTTCTTCTATTCTAATTTTCTATCTTATCTATTCTGTAATAACCCGGAAAATCTGAGCCAATTCAAATTTTTTATTTTGGCAATTTTTTGAATTTTGAATATTTAAAATGAATTATTTCAAATTATAACGATAAGAAATTTATTTTGAATAGAAATAGAATGTATATATTTATTTGAATCGTCATTAGAATATAAATATTCATTTTAAATTATAAAAGGAATTGAAAATGGCGCGGTAGTTTGAAAATTCGATTTCAAATTTCAAATGAATGTACAGGATTCAAAATAAACCGGATTTTAGGAAAACAAAAAATATTTGAATCTATTTGAGAATATCTTTCCAACGAATCCAAAAAATTGAAATTTCATAGCGGGAATAAAAAGTTATGTCCAATTGAAAATTCAGAATAGTCACTATGGAATTCTGGCCCTTAAAAATAGCCATTTTGCAAACGACCTCTGTTTTCGACGAAACCACTTTTGTTGGATCCGGAATATCAATTAATTGCTAGATTCCAAAATTCATAATTTTTTGAATCAATATGTGAGCGTGGCGAAGTAAAACGTGTTTTAATAGTTTCAATCAATTTCGATCGACCAGAAAAGGGCCATTTTTCAAACGGTCTTCAAATTCTATGAAATTAGTTTTGTTAGAATCGTATCGTCAACACGAAGCTAGAAAATATTTTTTGGGAACTTTTAGAGTCCGTATGTGGCCCCAGTAAATTGAAATGTGCGCTCAAATCCAATATATATTGATTTATATTTTAATTTTGATGAAAACTGATCGAAACGTTAGAGTTGGCTTACGAAACATATCCCATTGCGTTCGGAATGGGGGTAATTAGCTAGGAGCGATAATCGTTGAAGTTCATTTGGAGTTCGTGGTGATAAACGTGTTATAATTGAATTAAAGTATAAAATATTATTAAAATAAATATATAAATACCCCTAATTTGTCACCCAAACCTTAATTCTAACTGAGCCGCCATCATTTAAATTAGGGGGCTAAAATTGACGATTTCTCTTCCTCCGATTACCCTCAATACAATTCAAATTGGTATAGGGTTTCAAAGCCAAGATCGGGGAGGTTTCTGCGCTCTTTAATTCTAGGGGAGGATGATCCGTTTTCATGTCGTGTGGAGGGAGAAACTGCCGCCCAAATTGGCGTCGTTCAATCACCGATCTACAGCGCCAGGGGCCACCGAGCTCGATTGGATTCTGGCCATGGGGCGGTGGCACGTGGCGCTTCGAAGGTGGCAGTTCTGATCGCCGGTAGGGGGGCCCAGGAGCGAACAACGGTGGAAGTTTGTTTTCGGTGGTGGGTTCTTTTTGTTGAAGCGTGACCTGGAGAGCAATCAAAAGGAGAAGAGGGATTAAGGGGTGAGGGTTAGAGAAATAATTAGTGCTGACTATTTTAATTAATTTTAAATTTTGTAATCAAATGTATAAACTACCATATCTTTGTGATACGAGGTCGGAATCAGACAAAATGAAGTGTGTTGGAATCGTGTTGAAGAACTCTGCATTTCAAAACTGACCAGGACTGAAACGGAGCTAATTAGGATTTTTGACTGAATTGATCGAACGGTTTGATTTAGTTAAAATAATCGTTAATTAACGATTTCAAAACCAGTCAATGTGAGAATTTCTCACCAAAATATTTCTTGTACAGTTATTTAATTTATGACTGCATATATGAACTGCTCCCCGTCGTCCACAAACCATGGACGACTTGTTTGTTTTATTGTATTGTGTGGTTGAAATTGATTGTGATGTGAAATGGACTATGTAAAAATATTTGAATAATAAAAATCACATTTTTATTATATAACTGAACTATTAAAAATAATCATGTGTTGAATAAATTAGTTGAACAATAAAAATCACATTTTTATTGTATACATGAACTAAATAAAATAGTCATGTGTTGAAATAAATATTTATAAACAAATCAGATGATCTGTTTATGTACACCCATTTGACTGATATTGATTGGGACAATAAATTTTACACATCGCCCAACTTCACAAATAAAAATCTGTGTTTGTGGATTTGAAACCCCATACGGGTGTTGGGACGATATTTGACGTACACTAATCCCAACTATTTAATTGTATGTCGATCGTTGAGTTGACAGACTGTGCAAGCGTTAATTATTTATTTTTAACGCGTATACAGTTGTAAATTACACTCTAGATGATGGTTGATTGTTTATCATGGCTGTTATATACATGTGTTGTATGAAATCCATATAAATAAAATTAGATGGTAATTGATGGTGTCTGATTCCAGTTCAGAAAGAATGAATATTTTAAAATAGCGATTATTTTAAAATAAATAATATTTTCAAATAATATTCAGAAAAGATCAAAATTAAATTTTGTTGTCCGATTTGGGATGGACACGATTATATTTAAATATATAAAGCCGTGTTGATTAGATTAACGCCATTTCGACGTGAACGATATTTATATCGATTTTATTCATTTTTATAATTAATATCCAAAGGGAATTGATTTCAAAATCTAATGTTTTGAAAATATTATAATTTATATATCGATGATGTGGAATATTCAATTTTGATTTGAAATTGAATATGAAGTTGAAATCGTTTTGAAAACGAATTTAAAACGATTTATAAAATACGATTTAAAAGGAAATCGACGAAATATATATAATATATATATTATATATATATAATGGCCTGAATAGAACGCGCCGCGCTGCGGCAGTTCACGAATTTTGACCATTGACTTCGAATGGACATTACAGGAGATCCGACCATCGGATTCTCCTAAAACAGGAACCGTTGGGTTCGTATCGAAAAGAGCTTTCTAGGATTTGGAATTATGTCCAAATCAAATTTGGAAAAGGTCGCTGTAAGTGCAGTTCGATGGCAGTTGATGGAAATCGACTGTACGGGCCTTGATAAAATTATTAAAAATAGTAATAATTTGTGTAAAATCATAAGAAATGATTTGGAAAGAATTAGGATGAAAAATTCCATATTTGAAAAGATAAAAATAGATTTTTATCGAAATGAACTAGTTTTGAACTAGAATTATAACCCGTTTATTTTTAAAAATAAATAAATTGGATTTGAAAGGGTTTTAAAAGTAACCAGAATTTCCAATAATTGGATTGGAATGGATTTGAATCAAAATTGTCTTTGGAATATTTTGATGTTGGATTTAGTGATTATACAGATATTGTTATGGAAATTTGAAAGATATATTTATATCATTATTTCTAATACGATATTTGTTGGTCGTAGAATTTGATATTGAATATAAGCCGATATATTTTCTATTCAGAGCCTTGCATTTAATATCAAATGGGATTCGGGTTTGTCGTGAATGGTGTCTTCATTAACACAGTTCTTAAACCCAGTTGAGAAAAAAATTAAATCTTTTTATTTAGATTTAATGAAGTATACCAATTAAATGGTATTTAATTGGAATTGTATTTGAATTGATTTTTGGGTTTATCGTGAACGGTGTTTTAAATAACACTTGTTCTTTAACCCGATAATTAATGAAATGTGAATTGGGTTTATCGTGAACTGTGTTTTAACGACATTCGTTCTTTAACCCGATTTACAGTGAAATGTGATTTGGAATTTATAAATCTTTTGTTAAGATTTAAAGGAGATTTTCCAAAGTAAAGTTTTCAAATTTAATAAAATAAATTGGAATGGAATGGAATTCGATTTGGTAATAATCGAAGTGAATTTCTGTGGACGAATACAACTAATATTTCTGGAATTTAAAGGGCTTTGCCGTTATTCCATTTATATTATTAGTCAGATATGGAAGTTTATATCGATTATATATATATCGATTTGTTTTCCATGAAGATTCCATTGTTAATGGAATGTGATTTTGGGTTGTTGTGAATGGTATCTTTAATAAACCCTACGGAGTTAGGAAAATCAGAAACTAACTAGAGATTAGTTAAGTTGAATGGTTTCTTGGATATTGGTCTGATGTTGGTTTCGGCCTTCGGGGTTAATACTTAGGGAATTGTTCACTTGCTAATTTACGGTTAAAGGCT
Source organism: Allium sativum (assembly GCA_030737875.1). Classification (NCBI taxonomy): domain Eukaryota; kingdom Viridiplantae; phylum Streptophyta; class Magnoliopsida; order Asparagales; family Amaryllidaceae; genus Allium; species Allium sativum. Next base: position 127,880,542 of record CM060921.1, on the reverse strand, counting down.
GATGGACTAGAATGTGATTTTGGGTTTACCGTGAACCGTGTTTTGAATGACATGGGTTGTTTAACCCAGTTAAAGACAGGATATGTTTTCCCAAGTAAACAATAATTAATATTGATTTTTGGGAAGATTAAAACCAAGTGGAGTTTTAATGAATCTTTAATTAGATTGAAATGATCGAGAATGGAGTATCACCAGCCTTGCTCCAGGCGATAGTTAAATCTTTAATTAGATTTGAACGCGAAATTGTAATTGAATTTACCAATAACACCGTGGTGTTAGATATGAAGTATTACCAGTTTTACTTCATGGGATGAATAGGTTGGGATTGGGAAATTTAAAACAAATGATTACTTCGGTAAGGTTCGTCAATCCCGACTAGTTTGGATAAACCATAATTTGGTTTGAATTGAAATCATAAAGAAGATTAAAGAATTTATCTTTGATAAAATTAATGGGAACCTTTCCTAAAGTATAAGAATATTTGAATAAAAGAATATTCTGAATTGGAATGAGGCGTATGTTGTGTCTGTGTAACACTTGTTCATTATATACGCGAGTTATTCAGAAAGACCGGGTTTATCCCATTCTTAATAACTGATTCGACGATGTGTCGAGGATGAAGACGATGGTCGAAGACCAGAGGTCTTCACATCGTTTGGATAATTACTGATGATCTTGATTGGGATGTACACCCAAGAGGAGGGAATCAGTTGGTGATCATCCAGACGTACTTGGAGATCGATGGATATGCGAGGTACAAGGTGCCTCCGGTTTCGTTCAGACCCAGAATGGACTTGTAAATGGACTGTGTGTCTGACATTGGATATCATTCTGTGTGATTGATGGATATCGGTTGCATGGATCGGTTTGCCTGTGTTGCATGCTAAGAGGCAAATGATCAAGGCTTCTGTTGATGATCAAAGCACGGCCTTTGTGGCGTAGCTTTGTGTAGTGTTAATTCGCGAGCCTCACACCCCGGTTGTGAACCAGAAACGGGAGAGGACATCAGGGAGGGCATGCATTTCCTTCTAGCTAGGGTGGTGTCAGTGACCTACCAGCCCTGACATTTATATTATTTTCATTTGTGTGGTTGTTGAATTGCGAGGCGCCTCGGATATATCGGTGACTATATGGAGCCGATGGAGTCATAGGACTCATTTACGCCCCAAAGGGCGGGGAAACGCAGTGTTCAGACATTTTAATCCACATCGGTGGACCGGCCCTGACGATCCAAAGGCTTGACAGAGTACTTTCCTGAGACTCGAGCTAGACAGTCTCGAATCGGTGAGGACTACCTTTTGCCTCGGTTCATAGATGGAAATCCAACTTCCAAATACGAAATTGTGCGGTTTTGACTGTAAATATATATGGCGACATGCTATATGATACCCATGCCGCCTAGGATTGATACATTTATATTTGAAGTTGTTTTATACACTATGCACTTATAATAGTATCAAATGATTTGTTTTAACATACCAAGCATGTTTGGTTATTACAAGGGAAAACCCTATCACCCGGCTTGCGTTGCATTGTGTGATAGGACCTGGGTCTTATAATTGCTCCATTTTTCCAAAAAGCTTTGCGGTGTTTTGATATGTGCACTGGTATTCTTGGGAGGAAACCCATTCCGTGTTATACGGCGTGGTCCCTTGATATACCTTATTTAAAAGTAAAGTTTTAAATAACCGTTTTAGTTCTCACACCAGTCACATGACTGACCCGGAGTTTTTTGTTTTAACCTAAACTCTGGGTGCCCCTATTTTCTGCACGGGCAACTAGTAGTTTTGCTTTTGTAGATTTATCCTTATAGGATCCTGGCTTACAGCTGGAATGATATTTGGAAAGCTTTGTTTCCGTATATCTCCTTCAGTTGTGTTTTGTATTATTTTCCACTGCTATGTAATGTATTGTAATCTCTAATATTTTATGATGTGTAATATTGATTCATACTCTGTATATTCTTGTATTCTGATGAAATTGTTGTAATAGGCAATGAAATGTCCTTCTGTTTGTGTTCTGATTCGTCTTGTCCTCACGGTAATTCGTCCTTTCTCTTCTCTTCGGAGACCGGGGAAGTTCTGGTCGCTTCATTTGGTATCAGATCTTTGGTTTACAGAGCTCGGAGAACAAGACACATTAGAACAATACGAAAGAATTCATCAGAGATTGGATTAGTAATATCCAATGGGAATGACTCGTTGGAGATGGGATCAGTAGTACCCTAGAACGAGTGTGAAGAGTATATTTTTAAAATGAAAACGATTTTTTTTTTTGAAAAAAAAAATTAATCAAATTCAATTATTCCTATTTGAGTATTTATTTGTATTGATTTGGACAATCAAGTATATAGAGATTTTAATATACATCTGATCCACGTGTATTGAAGCCTCAAATTACTGGATAGATATGGAGTCACACTCTAGTCGCCCGGACATGGTCCTGATGATGAAGTATACCATCACCAGTATTTATTTTTGAGTGACGAAAGTGGGATGCCTATATATTTCCATTAGACTAGTGGGAGAACCAAAACTAAATAGGGCTTATTGTTGTGATTTGGCACCAAAAAATCTTATTTTTGGACTATGTATCAAAGTTATGAATTTGAAAAGCTAATCAACAAATTGGTTGCTGATTGTGTTGTTTGATTATTGGTTGATTAATTAAAATTTGAACCATTTAGCCAAATTGTATCAAATAGTGAGTTGTATTGAAAATTAGTCGCATTTGCACGCATATACATGTACTTACATTGAACAGGTCATAGTAAGGAGGCTAGAGCAGAGGAATAAAATTGTTTGCCTGACAAATAGGTACATGTTTATTGTATTTCTTGGGTTTGGATGATTTTATGAGCCGATTGGCTAGCCGCTTGGCTGTTTCTTTTTCTTTTTGGATTGGAGAGGCCTGTATGGCAATTTCGGGATTTTCCCGGTGCTCCCGTGTAGGGGAGGTTATGGCGAAATTTTTCGAAAATTTAGGGTATTAGCCAAATTTTTGAAAAATTTGAAAAGTTCTTAGAAACTGAAAAGTTTAAGAACTTGAGCCATAATTAAAATAATGGAAGTTGAGTGGTTTGAAAAACAACTTTCAGCTTCGTTCCTTTTCGAGGACGAAAAGTTTTAAGTATGGGAGATTGTAATAACCCGAAAAATCTGAGCCAATTTAAAATTTTTATTTTGGCAATTTTGTTGAATTTTGAATATTTAAAATGAATTATTTTAAATAATAAAGACAAGAAATTTATTGTTAATAGAAATAGAACATATATATTTATTTGAATCATCGTTAGAATATAAATATTCATTTTAAATTATAAAAGGAAATGAAAATGGTGCGGTAGTTTGAAAATTCGATTTCAAATTTCAAATGAATGTACAGGATTCAAAATAAACCGGATTTTAGGAAAACCAAAAATATTTGAATCTATTTGAGAATATCTTTCCAACGAATCCGAAAAATTGAAATTTCATAGCGGGAATAAAAAGTTATGTCCAATTGAAAATTCAGAATAGTCGCTATGGAATTCTGGCCCTTAAAAATAGCCATTTTGCAAACAACCTCTTTTTCGACGAAACCACTTTTGTTGGATCCGGGATGTCAGTTTATTTCTAGATTCCCAAATTCATAATTTTCTGAATCAATATGTGAGCGTGGCGAAGTAAAACGTGTTTTAACAGTTTCAATCAATTTCGATCGACCGGAAAAGGGCCATTTTTCAAACGGTCTTCAAATTTGATGAAATTAGTTTTGTTAGAACCGTATCATCAATACGAAGCTAGAAAATATTTTTCGGAAATTTTTAGAGTCCGTATGTGGCCCTAGTAAACTGAAATGTGCGTCCAAATCCAATATATATTGATTTATATTTTAATTTTGATGAAAACTGATCGAAACGTTAGAGTTGTCTTACGAAACATATCCCATTGCGTTCGGAATGAGGGTAATTAGCTAGGGGTGACAGTCGTTGGAGTTCATTTGGAGTTCATGGTGATAAACATGTTATTATTGAATTAAAGAATAAAATATAATTAAAATAAATATATAAATACCCCTAATTTGTCACCCAAATCCTAATTCTAACTGAGCCGCCGTCATTCAAATTTGAGGGCTAAAATTGACGATTTTTCTTCCTCCGATTACCCTCAATACAATTTGAATTGGTATAGGGTTTCAAAGCAAAGATCGGGGAGGTTTCTACGCTCTTTAATTCTAGGGGAGGATGATCGGTTTTCATGTCGTGTGGAGGGAGAAATTGCCGCCCAAAGTGGCGCCGTTCAATCGCCGATCTATAGCGCCAGAGGCCACCGATCTCGATCGAATTCTAGCCATGGGGCGGTGGCGCGTGGCGCTTCGAAGGTGGTAGTTCTGATCGCCGACAGGGGGACCCAGGAGCGAACGACGGTGGAAGTTTGTTTTCGGTGGTGGGTTCTTTTTGTTGAAGCATGACCTGGAGAGCAATCAGAAGGAGAAGAGGGATTAAGGGGTGAGGGTTAGAAAAATAATTAGTGCTGACTATTTTAATTAATTTTAAATTTTGTAATCAAATGTATAAACTACCATATCTTTGTAATACGAGGTCGGAATCGGACAAAACGAAGTGTGTTGGAATCGTGTTGAAGAACTCTACATTTCAAAACTGACCGGGACTGAAACGGAGCTAATTGGGATTTTTGACTGAATTGAACGCACGGTTTGATTCAGTTAAAATAATCGTTAATTAACGATTTCAAAACCAGTCAATGTGAGAATTTCTCACCAAAATATTTCTTGTACAGTTATTTAATTATAACTGCATATATGAACTGCTCCCCGTCGTCCACAGACCATGGACGACTTGTTTGTTTGATTGTATTGTGTGGTTGAAATTGATTGTGATGTGAAATGTTGTGACGACCCCAAAACTCGTATTGCGGTGTTAAGGGTAATCTTTGGAATATATCACAGAAACAGATAATAGCAGAACAGAAATAAATAAATAAATACACCAGATAATGAACAAAAATACACTGGATAAACAATAATCATCAGAGTTACATAGTATACAGGATCATACTTAGTACAAATACAGTTCAGCTATACATAAATGTCCACAGCGGATACAAACATAATATGTACAATAGGAGCTGAACAACATAAAAAGAGAAAAATGATAGAATCCATCTTCAGCTCCAGCTATCCCGAAAGGGCCTGCTAAAACCTGAATACGAGGCTGCCCGTGTAGAAAAAGGGGCACCCGAGTTTGCAAGTGAAACAAACTACGAGTCAGTCATGGGACTGGTATGAGAAATCTACTTAACACATTTCTATAGTATGGCTAACCACAGGACCACGCCACTTTCGCGGAATGGGTTTACTCCATTGGATTGCCAGTGCTTTAAAACAATTAAGTCTTTTAAACATCGCAATGCTTTTTATAAAAATGAAGCCATTATAAGACTTAGTTCCCATCACACAATGCAACGCAAACCGGAGGATAGAGTTTTACCTTATAATGGCCAAAGTATGCTTGATACGAGCAAAACAAATCATTTAAAGTGTAAACTTTGTCGTTTAATTCTTAATCAGACTCTAACTGTAAATTAGCAAGAGGATGACCCCCTAAGTATTAACCCCGAAGGCCAAAACCAACATCAGACTAATACCCAGGAAACCACCCGTCTTAGCTCGTTTGCAGTTAGTTTCTAATTTCATACACAATCATAAATATCAATCATAGATGGCATTAATGCCCCCATACCACTATGTCGCCATATATAGGTATACAATCAAAACCGCACAGTCACGTATTTGGAAATTGGATTTCCGTCATGAAACAAGGCAAAAGATAGTCCGTACCGACTTCGAGACAATCTAGCCCATGTCTCAGGACCCAGGCTCAGGTGGGCCCTTGGAGCGATAGGGCCGGTCCACCGATGTGGATTAAAATTCCTGAACACTATGTTTCCCTGCCTTTTGGGGCGTAAACGAGCCAACGAATGACTCCATCGGTCCCGGATCGACCGATATAACCGAGGCGCCTCGTAACAGCAACAACCACATAGGTGAAAATGATATAAATGTCAGCCAGTTTAAGCACCGACACCACCTCTAACTAGAAAGAAACGCATGTCCTCCCTGAGGTCCTTCTCCCGTTTCTGGTTCATACCGGGGTGTGAGGCTTGCGAATTCACGTTATACACAAAGCTACGCCACACAGGCGGTGCTTTGATCATCAACCACAAGACTTTGCTTTTCAACAGAAGCCCTGATCACTGCATCTTAGCATGCCACACAGGCAATTCACATCGTGCAACTAATGGCTATCAATTACACAGAATGAATTCCAAAGTCAGACACACAGTCCATTTACAAGTCCGTTCTGGGTCTGAACAAAACTGGAGGCACTATATACCTCGCAAACCCATCGATCTCCACATACGTCTGGATGATCACCACTCATTATCCATATTTCAGGATGCCTCCCAAACAGGACATCAGTTACCATCCAACGAGGTGAAGATCTCCGGTCTTCAACCACCGTCTTCATCTTCGACTTCTTATCGTCGATTCAGTTATTCAGAATGGGATAAACCCGGTCTTTCTGAGCAACTCGCATATATAATAAACAAGTGCGACACAAACACATCATACGCATCATTTCAATTCATTAGTCACTAACCGAAAATCAGTAAGAGAACAATTTCCCAAATATTAACCCCGAAGGCCGAAACCAACATCAGATCAAAATCCAAGAAACCATTCGACTTAGCCAACCTTCAGTTAGTTTCTAAATTTCACATCCATATCGTTTATAATATTTTATAACGATTTATCGCTATTTTTATTTATTTAAAAAATGACCAATTTATTCAACACGACGCTTCGGGCCAAAACGCGGCTGTGGCGCTGTTTTTCTTCAGATTTGATTTACACATATCTGAAAATCTAACCGTTGGATCTTCACAAAATTTACATCATTAGAAAGATCTTTTCAAAACGAATCCAACGGTTCCAGTTTTGGGAAAATCCGATGGTCGGATCCTCCGGTATAATCGTTTGTAGTTTCGATTTCAAAATACGAACTGCAGCGTCGTTATTAGATTTAATATAATTATGTATATATATATATATATAATCGATTCTGGCGCTGTTTTTCTTCAGATTTGAATTAAACATTCCAGACAATCCAACCGTTGGATCTTTGCAAAGTTAGTGTCGTTGGAAAGATATTTCCAAAGCGAACCCAACGGTTTCGGTTTCAGGAAAATCCGATGGTCGGATCTCCCGCACTAATCATTTGAAATCACAACATGATTTGCAGCTTCGTTATTCGATATATTTTAATTATATATATATAAATATAATCGATTCTTCGATTTCAAAACCAATTTCATTTTATACCTTTGATAAAAATGATATTTTTATCAAACTAACTTCTATTTCCACTTCACTATTTTTAACAGTTCATGTATATAATAAAAATATGATTTTTATTGTTAAACAATTTATTTCAAAACACGACTATTTTATATAGTTCATATAGATGGTAAAAATATGATTTTTATTATAAAACAATTTATTTCAAAACACGAATACCATTCAACACATGAATTTCTATTCAACGAATGAATTTCAATTCAACACATGAAGGTTTTCTATAGTTTATATATATATATAGATAAAAAGGTGATTTTTATATTTAAAAGACGAATACCATTCAACACATGAATTTCTATTCAACGAATGAATTTCAATTCAACACATGAAGGTTTTCTATAGTTTATATATATAGATAAAAGGGTGATTTTATATTTAGAAGACGAATACCACTCAACACATGAATTTCTATTCAACGAATGAATTTCAGTTCAACACATGAAGGTTTTCTACAGTTTATATATATAAAGTAAAAAATGTGATTTTTATTGCAAAACAGTTTATTTCAAAACATGAATGTCATTCAATAATGAATTTCTATTCAGCACACGAATATAGTTTCAACACATGAAAATAATTCTAACATATGAATATTATTCAAACTTTCGGCAGCATAACGGTAGGGTAGTTAAAACCGGGGCCGTCCCTAGTACGGCCCCTCGCTCTACCTTAAAGCCTCGCAGCTTTTGACAATGGGGAATCATGCATCTAGTTCCCACGCAGGCGGCATGTATATATTTTTCATTTCCACAAACTAATCCTATGTAGTTTTAACCAAATAATTCTCAACCACAAACGGGTATTTTTCAACCAAAATCAATCAATTTCAACCACAAACAATTATAATCAACCATTCGCTATCAACCAATTTTCACACCAATCACAATCAATAAATGTCGTTCATGGTTTGTGGATGAGGGGCGTGTATATATATATATATATATATTATATAAGCATTTCACTTCTATTTCAACACATATATAATTTTTACAATGCATATATAACTTATACATCGAACGTACGACCTATACAACGCTTATACATGAGGTGTACAACGCCTATATAAGTCATACATCAACTATATAATTTATACATTGTCGTTTTCCATATCACTTATGTAACACCCCACTCCCGCTATGATCACTCACTAAGGGAATGCCATAGCATCGGTGGAGTATTTTAGTGAATATAGAACAGAAAAATTACAACAAGACAGATATAAATAGTACTTGAAATTTTAAAACATCATCTCATAACAGCGGAAGTAAAACATGTCTGGTTACATCATAAAACCACAATAAAGGTCAAGTACAATATCCATCAAAATAAAGAAGTACATAATCCCACTCTCATACAATAGCCAAACAAAAGAAAAGATAACTGGATAACTGGAGCTTTACATCTATCCAAGCTCCTAAAGACTGGAACAGCAATCCGATCAAGCTCCACTACTGCTAGGATCCACCGTAGGACCTGAGGGTTGGGAAAAAGATAAAAACAACAGGGTCAGACATAAGTCTGAGCGAGTCCTATAACTTTAACAATACAATCGTTAAAGTAACCAGAGAAGACATAAACTGATATACGGTAACATATAGGGATGAATGGCTACCCTAAGCAGTCAACTAAACGAAGATAAAGGATAAAGACGCATCTACCCTCCCTAAGGTAAATTACTAAACTGCACCACACCAGTCGTTCCTAACTTAAAGGTTGATCCCACCCAAGGACTTATAAAATTTACTAATTAGTACCTGCGTACCCCTAGGTGACCAAGTAGGCGCCACGGGGCCCTACAATCCACTAGGTGTACACACTACTTCCCATTCGATCGGCTCCCTAACGTAGATACCCGTGCTGGCCCCACCGTGGGATGTATCATTCCCCAATGTGGCAACCTGATGAAACTAAAGGTGCACGGCTTATATCTACTCGATGCAACAACGGCTTACCTACCAGCCCGGGCCCACTCACGCATATGAAGCCCGTTGGACTTGCGTTGCCACCGCTAACCCGTTTGCCTCTTACAGTCAAGCCCAGTATGCGTGTCCCGTCCTCGACATGGGTCGAGCCCACAAAGATACGTATGGGTTACTGGTTGAAATGGGCCTCCACAAGCTACCCACCTAAGCTTGTCCCTTTTTCTAGTATATCCTACTTAACCCTTTAATCATGTTTTAATTACATGTTCTATTTTGGTTAAGTATTCTAATCGTATTTTCTATTGCCACCCAAGGCAACCACCAGATTTTCTCATGCCACCCGAGGCACCCACTTAACCCCTCATGTCCCTCTACATGCTAATGTGATTAAGTGTTTCTTAATTAATTAATTAAGAACGTAACCTTTGTAAAGACCTCTCACATTAGACTGTCTTTTATGACCGCTGGTTAAGCCGGTTGGGTCCGGGCAGCCTTATGTCATAACAGAGTCTAACCTCGTGTCTTTACATTAATTACGTATTTAGTTTGTGCCTAAGACCTCTCACATTGGGCTAACATTTGTAGCAACTGGTTAAGCCGGTTGGGTCCGGGCAGTTTTACGCTACAACTGAGTCCAACCTCGTGTCTTAGTCAATTAATTACACCTAATTAATCACCCTCATAATTTTATATTAATTATCCCTAATTAATCAAGTTTTCTTAACATGGGTAGACCTAACTTAATAGGTAAATTCCCATGGGGTAGACCTAACTCAATAGGTAAATTCCCAACACATAGTATGGGTACACCTAACCAAATAGGCAAATTCCCATACTATGTTTATTTATTTTGTGTTATGCATAATTATATTAATTTCACACAATCTTATTAACTTATGCATTTAATTACCCCATCGTTCCCACGTAATTTCGTTCATGATATAACACATATAAAAGGTGTCAACTTGCATATGAATGAACATGTTTCAAAGGTGCCATCTTGCATATTAACAAACACATAACTTGCATATGAACTTGCATAACATGTCACATAACTTGCATATAATATGTCACATAACTTACATATTCATTTTGCATAACAAACTTGCATATTAGCTTATAGACTTGCATAATGTGTCATCATGAACTTGCATATTAATAAACATGTAACTTGCATATTTACATACATGTAACTCGCATATTAACAAACATGTAACTTGCATATAAAGAAACATGTAACTTGCATATTTACATACATGTAACTTGCATATTAACAAACATGTAACTTGCATATTAACAAACATGTAACTTGCATATTTACATACATGTAACTTGCATATTAACAAACATGTAACTTGCATATTAACAAACATGTAACTTGCATAGCATATTACCATGAACTTGCATAACATGCATATGATTACATAGCCCACAACTTGCATATTTAGCATCATGCAAACATAACATACATCATATTAAACTTGCATAAGCTTACATACTCAACATGCATAAACATAAGATTAATGCTAACATCATATCATATGATTCAAAGCTCATTAACCCACATACAAAACCATAAATCTCATCACATCTCATCTAATTAGTTTACCAAAAGATCATCAAAGTGATAGAAACTCACAACTAGCAACTTTGAACACCAAATGAAGAAGATTAAGATGCTAAGAAGGGATTAGAAGTTGATTAGAGAGTGATTAGTATGCAACCCTCTTCATAAAATTAGTGGAGGCCATGAGAGCTAGCATTTTGCCATAGTTTAGTCACTAGGTTTAATTATGAATGAATTAGGGTAGGTTAGGGTCTTATTTATAGATTAGGCAAGTGTTTTAGGCCATAGGATTAACCCTAGATTCAATCCAAGCCATCAAAGCATGTCTTGGGGAAGAAGTCAAGTGTAGGAACCATCTAGGGCCTTTAGATTAAAGATGGACCATGAGAACCATTCAAATGCAAAATCTGCACTTGAGCGAATCGGCCCACGGGTTGACAGCCAAACACCCTGGATTAACCCCTAGTCGACCCAGCGGGCTCGGGTCGACTTCAAAAATCGGCCGGTTCGGTTATTCCCCTCTCCCAATTCGCTGTTTTGAGCATTTTTGCATATTTATTTATTAAATTTTCAATTATATATATATATATATATATCAATATATATATATATATATATCTACACAACCCATTTCACTTAATTAAGTATACTTTAATTTGGGAATTTTCGTGAAACTTCGCGAGGCCATATCTTGGTCATACGGACTCCGATTTTCGAAAACTCGGACTCTATTTCGCGTATTTTTCCGAGACGAACACAATGGCATAGCCCGTTTCCCTTGATTCCCATTTTAGAATTAAATTCTGCCTCGATTTATGTTATTACAGGTTATTGAAAATACGGGTTGTTACATTCTCCCCTCCTTAAAGGATTTCGTCCCCGAAATCTTCAAGTTAGGAAGAACGTATCCTACCATCCAATCATCCATCTACTCAAAGCATCATCCACGAGCAATCATTGTCCTTACAAGATTCTAAATGCTGGATGGATATATGCAAAAGTGTGTGTATATGTACTTACCTAATGCGAAAATCAGGCGGTTACTGATACAGTAAACCTCCTTAATGCAAACCATGATAGTGCCATGCATCCAATATGTATGCGAAACCCTATTGACACATACAAATTTCTACATGCGTGCACAACCATACACAAAAATGCATCATCCATATGATAACACAGCCATGATACATCCATCAATCTAACTACCACATCCATTTATGCAATATGCAACATGAAGTGACTGAGCCGATCTAGTGCCTAATGTGTGTGTATATGCATCCACGAGCAACCACTAGCAAACAATTGCATCCATATGCATCCATCAACCATAACATGTTTCAAACACATGTTTCAACCATAGGTTTTACCCTATCTAAAGGTCATAGGTATTAGCGAGAGGATATACTAAAGATAAGATAAGTACTAGACAAGCAATAAAGGAGAAGTTAAAAGACATACTCTCAAAAAGAAATGGATACAAAGAACGCATCTTTGCTTCCGTCTCCCAAGTAGCATTGCTTTCGTCATCTCCCCATTGCACTTTAACTAGCTGAACTTCTCTGTTCCTCAACTTCCTAGTTTCTGACCCAAGGATGCGAGTAGGAGCTCGTCGAATCGTCGCATCACGCTCTACCTCTACATCTCTAAGCAAGCTCGGCTCTACCACCTCCGCGGTCTCATGTAAGCACTTCCTCAAATGTGATACATGGAATACATCATGAACACCACTAAGTCTGTCGGGCAACTCCACCCTATATGCCATCCGTCCAATCCTTTCCTTAATAGGAAACGGCCCAACAAATCTCGGTGCTAACTTCCCTACGGACCCAAAGCGAACAACATTTCTCAATGGAGATACTTTGACAAAAACCATGTCCCCAACCTCAAACTCAAGATCCGTCCTTCTCCGATCCGCATAAGATTTCTGTCTATCTTGCGCTGCTTTCATCCTTTTTCGAATTAAATCAATCTTCTCTGAAGTCTCTCTAACCATATCCGGCCCAAGCAAGATCTTATCCGTAGATTCCCACCAACATGTAGGAGATCGACAAGGCCTTCCATAAAGAGCTTCGAAAGGAGCCATACCAATACTGGACTGAAAGCTGTTATTATATGCGAACTCCACCAAAGGAAGATGTTCTTCCCATGTACCTCCAAAATCCAAGATACAAAGCCTCAAAAGATCTTCTAAGATACGGTTCACCCTCTCGGTCTGACCGTCCGTCTGAGGATGATATGCGGTGCTCAAACACAACTGAGTCCCTACCGCCTCTTGCAAACTTCTCCAAAACTCACTAGTGAAAATAGGATCTCGATCACTCACAATGCTGGATGGTACGCCATGCAATCTAACAATCTCTCTAACATAGACTGAAGCAAGCCATGGAGCGGTCCTCTTACTCTTTACGGGTATAAAATGGGCACTCTTGGTAAGTCTGTCTACCACAACCCAAATTCCCGTATTGCCCTTCCTCGATCTCGGTAACCCGTCGATGAAATCCATCGAGACACTATCCCACTTCCACTGTGGAACTTCCAATGGGTGTAGCAACCCACCGGGTTTCCTTTGCTCCACTTTAACTTGTTGGCACACTAAGCATCTAGCCACATACTCGGCCACATCTTTCTTCATACCGGCCCAGAAGAAAACTCTCTTCATGTCTTGGTACATTTTGTCTCCACCGGGATGAATAATCATTCTTGAACGATGTGCATCATCCAAAATAGCCTTCTTCAAACCCTCATCTTGCGGTACACAAAGTCTACCGTCTCTATGCAACCATCCCTTATCATCTATGGTGTATCTACCCAAATGGCTGGACGACTCCCCTCTTATAAGCTTCTCTACCAACACAACCAACTGTGGGTCGTCTCGCTGAGCCTCGCCAATCCGTCTCAAAAGAGTAGGTCTAACCTCCAAGGATGCCAACAAACCAGGTACAAAATCAACAGAAGGTCTGAAGTCAAACAAAGAAAGAAACTCCAAGCTTCGTCGTTCCACGAACAATGGACTCAAAGATAGCCTTTTTCTACTTAAGGCGTCTGCCACCACGTTACCCTTACCAGGGGTATACGCTATCTCGAAATCATAGGATGCTAAGAACTCCATCCACCTTTGCTGTCTTAAGTTTAAATCCTTCTGAGAGAATAAGTACTTCAATGATTTATGGTCGGTGAACAACTCGAATCTCTCACCAAGAAGATAATGGCGCCAAGACTTAAGTGCGAAAACAATCGCGGCCAACTCTAGATCATGGGTAGGGTAATTCTTCTCATGCACTCTCAATTGTCTCCCTCCATAGGCTATTACCCTTCCCTCCTGCATCAAGACTGCGCCTAATCCTGTTCCACAAGCATCGGTATAAACAACAAACGGCTTACTCCCATCTGGAAGCACTAAAACTGGAGCGGTGGTCAAAGCTCTCTTTAACCGTCGGAAAGCATCATCACAATCTACATCCCATGAGAAAACCAGATTCTTCTTCGTCAAGCGGGTTAATGGGGCTGATATCTTCGCGAAGTCTTTGATGAACTTCCTATAATATCCTGCCAACCCCAAGAAACTTCTTACCTCGGTAGCATTTCTAGGAACTTTCCAATCCTGGATAGATACTATCTTTGCGGGATCCACAGCTATCCCTTCCTTAGAGACCACATGCCCTAAGAATCGCACTTCTCTTCTCCAAAAATGGCATTTAGAGAATTTAGCTTTAAGACTATGCGCTCGAAGAGTCTCCAACACTTCCTTGAGATGTAAGGCATGCTCTTCTTCATTCTTGGAAAAGACCAAGATGTCATCCACAAAAACTACTACAAACTTATTCAGATACTCTCTGAACACTCTACTCATGAGATCAACAAAGTATGCGGGGGCGTTTGTCAACCCAAATGGCATCACTAGCCACTCATAAAAACCATCCGGAGTCCGGAAAGCAGTCTTCTCTATACTGTCCTCCGCCACTCTTAACTGATGAAACCCTGTAGCTAAGTCCATCTGCGAAAATACTGACGCGCCAACCAACTGATCAAAGAGATCATCTATCCTCGGTAATGGGTGTCTATTCTTCTTCGTGAGCTTATTAAGTTCCCTATAATCCACACAAAGTCTGAGGGACCCATCCGCCTTCGTGGCAAACACTACTGGAGCTCCCCACTCCGATATACTTCGCCTTATGAACCCCTTCTCAAGCAACTCCCCTACTTGCTTATGAAGTTCTCTTCTCTCACGAGGAGCCATGTGGCGTACTGGCAAAGACACTGGTTTGGCATTATCCACCAAATAAATTCGGAAATCTATCTCCCGCTTCGGAGGCAAACCCTTTACTTCTTCAAACACATCCGGATATTCCCGGACTACTCTGACAGAACACAAACTTTCGACCGAAGCATCGAGCGATTCAAGATAACTTAGCAAAACAGATTCCATGGGATTGCAAGAGATCTCGAGAGTGTTACCCAAGCGGGTCATGAGCCTGACAACTCTCCTTTCGCAATCAAGAACGGCACCATTACTGGATAACCAGTCCATGCCCAAGATCAACCCATAGCCCGTGAAGCCCAATACAAAAGCATCACATCTAAACTCAACGCTAAGTATAGAAATCTTCAAACCCAAACATATCATAGACAGATATATGGAGCCCCCAATTGGGTTTGAGACAACCAAGGGATCATCAACTAGACTGGTGTCTAAGTGCAGTGACTCAACTAACGATGATGAGATAAAAGAATGCGATGCGCCAGAGTCAAACAAAGTACGAACTGGATGATCAAACAGAAAAACCAGACTTTCAACGGAAATAGTTCTACCTCTCTGCTGAATCGGTGGAACTGAGAGAACCTGAACTTGCCCCCCTGACTGAGGTGGTGCTATAAGAGCTTGCACCTGGCCTCCTGAGGTAGACCCCGTCTTCTGCCCCTTCTTTGGGCAGTTTTTCACAAGATGCCCTGCTTCACCACAATGAAAGCAACCGGTCTTCTTCTTTTTGCGACAATCCTTACTGAGGTGTCCTGGTGTTCCACAATTGAAGCACTTCTTCTTCGTCTTCTTTTTGTCACCATTGCCTTTTCCGCCCTTGCCTTGTTGTTGCTGTTGCGGTTTCTTCTGATCCCCCTTTTTCTCTGGTGCCTTAGAATTCTTATCATCCTCATGCATAAGTGCCATGTAGACAAGCTTCTCAAAAGTGGCCCCCATAGGAATGTGAGTCATAGCTATTCCTTGCAATGGTTCGTTCAAGCCTCTAACGAACCTCAAAGCCTTCTTCTCCGGTGTATTCACCAACTCTATGCCAAACCTTGCTAATTGATTGAATTTGTTGACATATTCTTTCACCGTGAGATTCCCTTGCTTCAAATTCAAGAACTTCTCCATAAACAGATTCTCTTCCGCCCTTGAGAGAAACTTAGCCCCAAACCTTTGCTTAAAATCTGCCCAAGAGTCAACAGGGCGTTCTCCATTAGTGACCTCCCACCAGAATGAGGCCTCTCCCTTCATTAACCAAGCCGCCAACTTGACTTTCTTTCCCTCTTCCACTTCAAAGATATCTAGCAACTCTTCCACTTCCTTAAGCCAATCTCTAGCCTCTACGAAAGTCTCTGAACCAAGAAAAGGTTTTCCTCCTATAGCCTTGAACTCCTTGCAAACCTTAGCAAAATTATCCACTCTAGGCTGAGGAGGAGGAGCGGTTGTCTCTGGTGTAGTAGCATTGGCCGGACCCGCAGCCGCGGCCCTAGCCTCTTGCAACCTCCTATACCATAGTGGTATAACTAAACCCTCCGGGATGTTAAGATCTTCAGCCATGCTGAAACGAAAGAGGAAAGATTCAAAAAGGAGATTCCGAAAGATAAAGATATGGCTATTGGGGATTATGCTTTTCTTTTTCAAAAACTTTTTCTCTTAGAAGACATGCTTTTAAAATACTTTCTTCGAAAATACACTTAGAAAGTAGTTTTTCTCAAAAATTTTATCTGTTCTGGTAACCTTAAGCTCTGATACCACGTGTAACACCCCACTCCCGCTATGATCACTCACTAAGGGAATGCCATAGCATCGGTGGAGTATTTTAGTGAATATAGAACAGAAAAATTACAACAAGACAGATATAAATAGTACTTGAAATTTTAAAACATCATCTCATAACAGCGGAAGTAAAACATGTCTGGTTACATCATAAAACCACAATAAAGGTCAAGTACAATATCCATCAAAATAAAGAAGTACATAATCCCACTCTCATACAATAGCCAAACAAAAGAAAAGATAACTGGATAACTGGAGCTTTACATCTATCCAAGCTCCTAAAGACTGGAACAGCAATCCGATCAAGCTCCACTACTGCTAGGATCCACCGTAGGACCTGAGGGTTGGGAAAAAGATAAAAACAACAGGGTCAGACATAAGTCTGAGCGAGTCCTATAACTTTAACAATACAATCGTTAAAGTAACCAGAGAAGACATAAACTGATATACGGTAACATATAGGGATGAATGGCTACCCTAAGCAGTCAACTAAACGAAGATAAAGGATAAAGACGCATCTACCCTCCCTAAGGTAAATTACTAAACTGCACCACACCAGTCGTTCCTAACTTAAAGGTTGATCCCACCCAAGGACTTATAAAATTTACTAATTAGTACCTGCGTACCCCTAGGTGACCAAGTAGGCGCCACGGGGCCCTACAATCCACTAGGTGTACACACTACTTCCCATTCGATCGGCTCCCTAACGTAGATACCCGTGCTGGCCCCACCGTGGGATGTATCATTCCCCAATGTGGCAACCTGATGAAACTAAAGGTGCACGGCTTATATCTACTCGATGCAACAACGGCTTACCTACCAGCCCGGGCCCACTCACGCATATGAAGCCCGTTGGACTTGCGTTGCCACCGCTAACCCGTTTGCCTCTTACAGTCAAGCCCAGTATGCGTGTCCCGTCCTCGACATGGGTCGAGCCCACAAAGATACGTATGGGTTACTGGTTGAAATGGGCCTCCACAAGCTACCCACCTAAGCTTGTCCCTTTTTCTAGTATATCCTACTTAACCCTTTAATCATGTTTTAATTACATGTTCTATTTTGGTTAAGTATTCTAATCGTATTTTCTATTGCCACCCAAGGCAACCACTAGATTTTCTCATGCCACCCGAGGCACCCACTTAACCCCTCATGTCCCTCTACATGCTAATGTGATTAAGTGTTTCTTAATTAATTAATTAAGAACGTAACCTTTGTAAAGACCTCTCACATTAGACTGTCTTTTATGACCGCTGGTTAAGCCGGTTGGGTCCGGGCAGCCTTATGTCATAACAGAGTCTAACCTCGTGTCTTTACATTAATTACGTATTTAGTTTGTGCCTAAGACCTCTCACATTGGGCTAACATTTGTAGCAACTGGTTAAGCCGGTTGGGTCCGGGCAGTTTTACGCTACAACTGAGTCCAACCTCGTGTCTTAGTCAATTAATTACACCTAATTAATCACCCTCATAATTTTATATTAATTATCCCTAATTAATCAAGTTTTCTTAACATGGGTAGACCTAACTTAATAGGTAAATTCCCATGGGGTAGACCTAACTCAATAGGTAAATTCCCAACACATAGTATGGGTACACCTAACCAAATAGGCAAATTCCCATACTATGTTTATTTATTTTGTGTTATGCATAATTATATTAATTTCACACAATCTTATTAACTTATGCATTTAATTACCCCATCGTTCCCACGTAATTTCGTTCATGATATAACACATATAAAAGGTGTCAACTTGCATATGAATGAACATGTTTCAAAGGTGCCATCTTGCATATTAACAAACACATAACTTGCATATGAACTTGCATAACATGTCACATAACTTGCATATAATATGTCACATAACTTACATATTCATTTTGCATAACAAACTTGCATATTAGCTTATAGACTTGCATAATGTGTCATCATGAACTTGCATATTAATAAACATGTAACTTGCATATTTACATACATGTAACTCGCATATTAACAAACATGTAACTTGCATATAAAGAAACATGTAACTTGCATATTTACATACATGTAACTTGCATATTAACAAACATGTAACTTGCATATTAACAAACATGTAACTTGCATATTTACATACATGTAACTTGCATATTAACAAACATGTAACTTGCATATTAACAAACATGTAACTTGCATAGCATATTACCATGAACTTGCATAACATGCATATGATTACATAGCCCACAACTTGCATATTTAGCATCATGCAAACATAACATACATCATATTAAACTTGCATAAGCTTACATACTCAACATGCATAAACATAAGATTAATGCTAACATCATATCATATGATTCAAAGCTCATTAACCCACATACAAAACCATAAATCTCATCACATCTCATCTAATTAGTTTACCAAAAGATCATCAAAGTGATAGAAACTCACAACTAGCAACTTTGAACACCAAATGAAGAAGATTAAGATGCTAAGAAGGGATTAGAAGTTGATTAGAGAGTGATTAGTATGCAACCCTCTTCATAAAATTAGTGGAGGCCATGAGAGCTAGCATTTTGCCATAGTTTAGTCACTAGGTTTAATTATGAATGAATTAGGGTAGGTTAGGGTCTTATTTATAGATTAGGCAAGTGTTTTAGGCCATAGGATTAACCCTAGATTCAATCCAAGCCATCAAAGCATGTCTTGGGGAAGAAGTCAAGTGTAGGAACCATCTAGGGCCTTTAGATTAAAGATGGACCATGAGAACCATTCAAATGCAAAATCTGCACTTGAGCGAATCGGCCCACGGGTTGACAGCCAAACACCCTGGATTAACCCCTAGTCGACCCAGCGGGCTCGGGTCGACTTCAAAAATCGGCCGGTTCGGTTATTCCCCTCTCCCAATTCGCTGTTTTGAGCATTTTTGCATATTTATTTATTAAATTTTCAATTATATATATATATATATATCAATATATATATATATATATATATCTACACAACCCATTTCACTTAATTAAGTATACTTTAATTTGGGAATTTTCGTGAAACTTCGCGAGGCCATATCTTGGTCATACGGACTCCGATTTTCGAAAACTCGGACTCTATTTCGCGTATTTTTCCGAGACGAACACAATGGCATAGCCCGTTTCCCTTGATTCCCATTTTAGAATTAAATTCTGCCTCGATTTATGTTATTACAGGTTATTGAAAATACGGGTTGTTACAACTTATGATTTAGAAATATCACATTGGGTTCCACTCCACCAAAAATAGCAAAAGGCTCAGAAAAATATGCGGTCTCTTCTAGAATGTAGAAGACGTCCACACGAGTCCACTGTCTCTTGTTTCACTGAATTTCGTCTAGAAACGAAAAAGATATGATTTTTACTGTGAAATAAAAAACGGAAGCGCTTTAAACTGCTATAATATAGTTTATTTAAAATAGGCCGTTACCTCAGCTTGATGTTCAAAACTAGGTTTCGCATTTACTTCCAATTCGTGGCTCGAGGTGACGATCAGTAGGCGCGACGTCGAAGAGCTACGAACGGCGCCCAGATCGCCGGTGGTGGGGCCAAGTGCGATGGCGAATCCGGGTGGTGGCGGCGCTGGGAAGTTCAGATGTTCGTGGAGGTGAAACTCGGAGCTGGGGCGACGATAGGGGATGAGGCCGATCTTGATTTGAAGAGGGGAAGTAGCGCTCCAAAAAGTTGAACGGAGGGGAGGACTAACGATGAACGTGGTGGCCAGAAAGTGGGAGGGAAGCGGTGAAGGCTCAGCCGCCGTCGGCCGAGAGAGAAGAGGGGTTTTCCGCGTTTTTTTTTTTTTTAAAATTAATGAATAAAATTTTCTATTGGCTGGAATTTATATAATTTAGAAAATTAGGGGTTTCTTCAACGAACTCCAATTCAAACCCAACGAGTGTCGCCCCCAGCTAAATACCCCCATTCCGAACACAATGGAATATGTTTCATAGGACCATTCGACTGTTTCAGTCACTTTTCCTTCAAATTAAGATATAAAACATTCAATATTTGGTTTGAACGCACATTTCAATTTGCCAGGGCCACAAACAGATTCGAAAAATTCCAGAAAAATAAATCTAGCTATGTTTTGACGATACGGTCCCAACAAAACTAGTTTCGTCGAATTCTGAGACCGTTTGAAAAATGGCCCATTTCTGGTCGATCCAATTTAATAGAAATCGACCAAAACACATTTTCCTTTGCCACGCTCACATACTAGCTTCAAAAATTATGAAATTTGAAATCTAGCAATAATTTAACATCCCGGATCCAACAAAAGTGGTTTCGTCGAATTCCGAGGTCGTTTGCAAAATGGCATTTTCACGGGCTATATAAATTCTATAGCGACCTTTCTGAAAATTCATTTGGCCATAACTTTTGCTTCCTACTATGAAACTTCGATTTTCCAGATTCGTTAGAAAGATATTTACTAACAGATTTAAATATTTTTGGTTTCACTCAAATCTGTTTCGTTTTGCACCCGGTATAGTCAGTAAAAGTTTGAATTCAAATTTTGAAACTACCGCGCCATTTCAGGCCTTGTTTATAATTCGAATTAATTATTTTCTTTTTCAACATTGATTCAAACATACATTTCATCGCTATTATTTAAAATATTTATTTTAAATATTTAAAATCCAATGAAATAGTCAATTTAAAAATTTTAAATTGGTTCAGATTTTCCGGGTCGTTACAATCTTCCCCACTTAAAACTTTTCGTCTCCGAAAAGGAACAAAGTCGAAAGTGGTTTGATTAATCAATCCCACGTTCAATCTGGCTTCCATTCTCCAACTTTTCAGTTTCTGAGAATTTTCAAATTCTTCAAAAATTTGGCTAACACCTGGAATTTTCGAATTTTTTGCCATAACCTCCTTTGTACGGGGAGGGGTTCGGAAATTTATTGGGCCGTATTAGGTACCCAATAAATCCTATAAAGCATACACATATTTATAGTGATATATTCTGGTGTTTACAGGGGAGCGTGTATAGATAATAACTCAGGAGAATAAATTCTCGTCACCCTGTCAAAGCCTGAGGGAGTATGTATTTTAATTGCTCTAGAGAATAAATTCTCGTTACCTCGTCCCATGTGGGAAATAAATAGTCCATGTGCCTTATCTAATAACTAGAGAGACGTGATTATTGTCAACTCCAGACCTGTGTGGGGTTTTTATTAATCTGGCAATTTTATCGTTACATATTTATGTGGTCCATATCAGTCATCAGTTCAACCTGTAAAATATAGTCATCGCCATACAAGCCTCTCGCTCGTATGGTAAATCTTCCCCCTCGTCACACAAGCTCCAAATGCTTATGTGGTATATGATGAAGTATGCCTATCTTCAAGAAGTATGCCATGTAGTGTAGTTCAAAATTAATTGTTACTATCCTATGGCGACGATTATTAATTACACACAGAATAACCAGCACTCCGCATCCAATGACATTCACAGGAGTTGATATAATAATAAAATTGCGGATCCAACTCATTAAGGTTTACCTATTTGTCGGGCACACAAATAATTTCTTTACTCAATAGCTAATCCGATTACCTGTTCAAACATATATAATGCACAAGTATATATTTCTATCTATTTTTATATCAGTTTAATATGTGATTTAATCAAATAAATTCTACCATTCATTCTCTTATTGATTAAATTAACTATCATTCTAATAATTTAATTGATCAAATTCACAATCACACAACCCAAACAACAATCAATATGTTTTTAACTTTTCAAAATCATACAAATTAATTCGTACACTCTTTTTATATTAATCAGACTATAGAATTAGAAGCGTACATCCATGGAAAGAAAATAACAACAAAGTAGAGAACTAAATGGTAATGCAAAGTATGGTAAATGTACCTTGCACCGGAGTCAATCAGAGATATCCACTCGACACTTAGGATAGGCTTTCTGAACGCTCTCCTCAGTTTCCCAAGTACAATCTCGCAGATCTCCACTCCATTGCACTTTGACTAAGTGAACCTTCTTGTTCCTCAGCTCTTTATTTTCCGATAATCTTTAGCGGCTCTCTTCTCACAGCTAATTCTGGAGTAATTTCAATATCCTGCTGAGCTGCTTCTTCCACGATCAAGTCTGGATCATGAACGTGCTTTCGAAGTTGAGATATATGAAATACACCATGCACTCCAGGCAACCAATCCGGCAATTGAACCCTATAAGCGAGAGTTCCAATCCGTTCAAGAATAGGAAACGGACTAATGAATTTGGGCGCCAATTTCCCTGTTTTACCGAACCGGATAACTCCTCTCATCGGCGATACTTTCAAATATACATAGTCACCAACAACAAATAATATATCTCTTCTCCTCTTATCGGCATAGCTTTTCTGTCGGCTTTGAGCGGCGAGTAATCATTTCTTAATGAAATCGACTTTGTCGGCAGCCTCGCGGATCATATCAGGTCCTAATACCAGTCTATTTCCGGGTTCGACCCAACAAGAAGGGGATCGGCACGATCTACCATACAATGCTTCGAATGGTGACATTGTCAGGCTTGCTTGGTAGCTGTTGTTATATTAGAATTCAGCCAAATGTAAATGGTCTTCCCATGATCCACCGAAATCTAGAACACAAGCCCGCAATAGATCTTCTAGTATACGATTCACCCTCTCAGTCTGACCATCTGTCTGAGGATGATAAGCGGTGCTCAAGTTTAGCTTCGTTCCCAGCTCTACCTGAAATGCCTCCCAGAATTTGCTAGTAAATATTGGATCTCTATCACTCACTATACTGATTGGCACTCCGTGTAGTCTAACAATTTCCTTGAAATATATCTGCGCCAGACTCTGAGCAGTTCTGTTCGACCTGACAGGTATGAAATGGGCGGTCTTCGTGAAGCGATCTACGATCACCCAAATACTGTCATTTACTTTTCTAGTTCTGGGCAAACCATCTATGAAGTCCATGGAAATATGTTCCCA
The DNA here is from genome assembly GCA_030737875.1 of Allium sativum. Classification (NCBI taxonomy): domain Eukaryota; kingdom Viridiplantae; phylum Streptophyta; class Magnoliopsida; order Asparagales; family Amaryllidaceae; genus Allium; species Allium sativum. The sequence goes on along the minus strand of CM060921.1, from coordinate 127,856,651 downwards.
CTTCCAACCTGGAACGTCCAGCGGTTGCAACAATACAGCAAGTTTCTGTTGGTCGCTTTTGACTAGTTGGCAAGTGGGGCATCGGCTAACATATATTGAGACATCCCTTTTCATAGCCTTCCACCAGAATGTTCGCTTGAGATCGTTATACATTTTGGCCACACCAGGATGGATACTCAGCTTGGACTTGTGACACTCGTCTAACACTTCCCTTTTGAGCTCGGGGTTGCCAGGAACACAAATCCTTCCTTTCAATCTCAGGATTCCATCGTTATCTATTTGAAAACACGAGGGTTCGCCTTTCTGAATCCTTTTGATCATATCCTTAATAAAATTATCATCGTTCTGAAGAATAAATATTTTGTCAATCAAGGAAGTCATAATAATAAAGCTGGTGATCATTACATTCTTTCGGCTTAACGCATCGGCCATGACATTGGCTTTCCCTGGAGTGTATAGAATCTCAAAATCGTATGCTGCAAGGAATTCTAGCCAACGTTGCTGCCTCAGATTCAAGTCTTTCTGGGTGAACAGATACTTTAACGACTGATGATCTGTAAACAGCTCGAATTTCTCACCCAGCAGATAGTGTCTCCAGATTTTCAAAGCAAATACGATAGCCAACAACTCAAGATCATGAGTGACATAGTTCTTCTCGTGCGGCTTCAGCTGACGGCTAGCATAAGCAACAACTTGACCTCTTTGCATTAACACTGCACCAAGGCCTTCTCTAGAGGCATCTGTCCAGACTTTTAAATCCTGATTGCCGTCGATAATCGTTAACACTGGAGCTGTTGTTAATCTTAACTTTAGCTCTTCAAAAGCCACCTCACATTCTGGAGTCCACTTGAATTTTGAGTGCTTCTTTGTAAGCTTCGTTAAGTGACTAGATATCTTCGAAAAAAAATTTAACGAACTTCCAGTAATAACTAGCCAATCCGAGAAAACTGCGGACTTCTGTAGGAGTACTAGGCTGTTTCCAGTTTTGAACAGCTGTGATTTTACTTGGATCCACAGCAATTCCTTCTTTCGATACGACGTGGCCAAGGAACTTCACTTCATCCTGCCAGAATATACATTTGGAAAGTTTAGCTTTCAATACATTCCTTCTCAGAATTTCCAGAACCTATTCCAAATGCTTTTCATGTTCGGCTTTTGATTTAGAGAATATTAGAATATCATCGATAAAAACCAGAACAAACTTATTCAGGACTCCTCTGAACACTCGATTCATCAAATCGACGAAGAAAGCTGGAGCGTTACAAAAGCCGAACGGCATTACTAACCACTCATAGAACAAGTCTGGACCTCTGAATGTTGTCATAGGAACACATTCATCGGCAATACAAAGCTGATAGAAACCTGTAGCTAGGTCCATCCTTGAAAATACTTGTGCTCCATTCAGACGATCCAATAAATCATCGATTCGAGGCAATGGATATTTGTTCTTTATTGTCTACTTATTCAAGTCACGATAATCCACACATAGTCGCAGAGTACCGTAAGAGTTTGGGTCAAACACCACTGCTGCACCCCAATCAGAGAAGCTAGGCCTGATCAGACCCTTCCATACGAGTTGTCGTGTTTGATTGTCTGGTTCTTCTTGCTCCTTTAGGGTCATCCTCCGAATAGCGTGCACTACTGGCCTTGCATTCGGGATTAAAGCAATTTTGAAATCAATTTCTCTCTGCGGAGGTAAGCTAATAACTTCTTCGAACACATCCGCATATTTCTTTACGACCGGAATATCCTTAATGAGGTCAGGAATATTCTCTGTGACTACAGGGATATTTTCTATTTGAGCAGGAGAAACATCCAGAGCTTACCAGAAATCTTTTCTATTTGAATTCAGGCTTTCCCATGGTATGGTTATATAGTTCCCTGATTGGGCCTTTGCCTTAACAACTCTCTCGGCGCATCTAACCTCTGCCTCATATTTGGTTAGCCAATCCAATCCCAGAATAAGATCGAATTCAGTAAAATTCATGACGATAGAGATGGTAGGGAACTTATAACAGGAAAAAGAGATAGGTACCGCACAATCCCAACTGAGATTGAGAGAACCCCTAACCGGATTATGGACGGTTATTGGTTCTTTGAGCTTCTTCAAATTCAAATCTAGCTTCTTAACTGCGTTCTTTGCAATAAAGCTTCACGACGCGCCGGTATCGAATAGTACTTTAACTGGAATATTTTTGACATTGAGCGTGCCTTCTAAAACATTAGCCCTTTCCTGAGAAGACGGAGACGCAGGCCCTTCTGCCACTTCATTTACATGCACTGCTTTTGGTTTTCTGAATAGCGGGCAATTTTTCACAATTTGACTGGCTTCGTGGCACTTATGGCATCCTCTGCCCTCATGAACCTTCCTATCAGACTTAGATCGTTCCTTTCTTTGCTTCTTTAAAGATCTGCAATTTCCTTGCAAATGCCCTTGCTTATGGCGGTTATTGCATACGGCGGTCGTTACTGGTTCCTTCTTAGATCTGGCCCTTTTCCGATTGACTTTAGGCTTCTTACTCCCCTCAGACATAGTACTGGCCTTAGGACGATCAGTTTTCGACTCACATTTATTACTAGAGCTGACTTCCTCTTCTTGGCGTAACATACCTTTCTTGTCGAGATCTTCATACTGGTAAGCCATGTATATCATTTTAGAGAAAGGAAGCTTCACATTCCTCATTACACTATTCTGATATTTTCTTTGCAGGCCATGAATAAACCTCAGATTCTTCCTCTTTGGATATTGAATCAGATGAGGAGCAAAGTGAGAAAGTTCGTTGAATCTCTTATGATATTCTGGAATGGTCATATCTCCTTGTATAAGATAAGAGAATTCATCACATAGTCGCTCAGTCGCTTCAGGAGGAGTAAACCTTTCTAGGAAAATCTCTTTGAATCTATCCCAGGTGATATCACCTTCTGGATTATCTTTGATGATTGTTTCCCACCAGATTAAAGCTTCTTCTTTGAGCGCCCAAGATGCTACTAATCTTTTTTGATCATCTCTCAGCTGGATACGTTCAAAAATTCTTTCGACAGAACTCATCCAAGCTTGAGTCTGAATTATAGATTCATTGCCCGAGAATTGTGCTCCGCCCAGATTTCGATACCTCTTTAATAGAGCCTCTAGATCGGGTTCTGCATTTCTCCTGTTTCTGACACTCATTTTCTAGTACTTCTGCAAATAGCAGATCAAGTGTCAGGTCACAGAAAAAGGTATTTTAAAATATAGAAACACATACTTCAAATGTAAATGTGTCTATCGGGGTGTATTTCATTCTTCTTTACCCATACTAGGATATTGCTGATCCTATCTGTATTGAGTTACCTGTCCTAGAACACTACTGGTTCTATTTCTGACGAGTTCGTTAATATGTTATATTCCAGCACTAAGCTTAACCAAAGCTCTGATACCACGTTGTGATGACCCCAAAACCCGTACTGTGGTGTTAAGGGTAATCTTTGGAATATAACACAAATACAGATATTAGCAGAACAGAAATAAATAAATGCACCAGATAATGAACAAAAATACATTGGATAAACAATAATCATCAGAGTTACACAGTATACAGGATCATACTTAGTACAAATACAGTTCAGCTATACATAAATGTCCACAACGGATACATACATAATATGTACAATAGGAGCTGAACAACATAAAAAGAGATAAATGATAGAATCCATCTTCCGCTCCAGCTATCCCGAAAGAGCATGCTAAAACCTGAATACAAGGCTGCCTGTGTAGAAAAAGGGGCACCCGAGTTTGCAAGTGAAACAAACTACGAGTCAGTCATGGGACCGGTATGAGAAATCTACTTAACACATTTCTATAATATGGCTAATCACAGGACCACGCCACTTTCGCGGAACGGATTTACTCCATTGGATTGCCAGTGCTTTAAAACAATTAAATCTTTTAAACATCACAATGCTTTTTATAAAAATGAAGCCATTATAAGACTCAGTTCCCATCACACAATGCAACGCAAACCGGAGGATAGAGTTTTACCTTATAATGGCCAAAATATGCTTGGTACGAGCAAAACAAATCATTTAAAGTGTAAACTTTGTCGTTTAATTCTTAATCAGACTTTAATTGTAAATTAGCAAGAGGACGACCCCCTAAGTATTAACCCCGAAGGCCAAAACCAACATCAGACTAATACCCAGGAAACCACCCATCTTAGCTCGTTTGCAGTTAGTTTCTAATTTCATACACAATCATAAATATCAATCATAGACGACATTAATGCCCCATACCACTATGTCGCCATATATAGGTATACAATCAAAACCGCATAGTCACGTATTTGGAAATTGGATTTCCGTCATGAAACAAGGCAAAAGATAGTCCTTATCGACTTCGAGACAATCTAGGCCGTCTCAGGACCCAGACTCAGGTGGGCCCTTGGAGCGACGGGGTTAGTCCACCGATGTGGATTAAAATTCCTGAACACTACGTTTCCCCGCCCCTTGGGGCGTAAACGAGCCAACGAATGACTCCATCGGTCCCGGATCGACCGATATAACCGAGGCGCCTCGCAACAGCAACAACCACATAGGTGAAAATAATATAAATGTCAGCCAGTTTAAGCACCGACACCACCTCTAACTAGAAAGAAACGCATGTCCTCCCTGAGGTCCTTCTCCCGTTTCTGGTTCATACCGGGGTGTGAGGCTCGCAAATTCTCGTTATACACAAAAATACGCCACACAGGAGGTACTTTGATCATCAACCACAAGACTTTGCTTTTCAACAGAAGCCCTGATCACTGCATCTTAGCATGCCACACAGGCAATTCACATCGTGCAACTGATGGCTATCAATTACACAGAATGAATTCCAATGTCAGACACACAGTCCATTTACAAGTCCGTTCTGGGTCTGAACGAAACCGGAGGCACTATATATCTCGCAAACCCATCGATCTCCACATACGTCTGGATGATCACCACTCACTATCCATATTTCGGGATGCCTCCCAATCAAGACATCAGTTACCATCCAAACGAGGTGAAGATCTCCGGTCCTCAACCACCGTCTTCATCTTCGACTTCTTATCGTCGATTCAGTTATTCAGAATGGGATAAACCCGGTCTTTCTGAGCAACTCGCGTATATAATAAACAAGTGCTGCATAAACACATCATACGCATCATTTCAATTCATTAGTCACTAACCAAAAATCAGTAAGAGAACGATTTCCCAAATATTAACCCCGAAGGCCGAAACCAACATCAGATCAAAATCCAAGAAACCATTCGACTTAGCTAACCTTCAGTTAGTTTCTAAATTTTACATCCATATCGTTTATAATATTTTATAACGATTTATCGCTATTTTTATTTGTTTAAAAAATGGCCAATTTATTCAAAATGACGCTTCAGGCCATAACACGGTTGTGGCGCTGTTTTTCTTCAGATTTGATTTACACATATCTGAAAATCTAACCGTTGGATCTTCACAAAATTTACATCATTAGAAAGATCTTTTCAAAACGAATCCAACGGTTCCAGTTTCGGGAAAATCCGACGGTCGGATCCCCCGGTATAATCGTTTGAAGTTTCGATTTCAAAATACGAACTGCAGCGTCGTTATTCGATTTAATATAATTATATATATATACATATATATATATAATCGTTTCTGGCGCTGTTTTTCTTCAGATTTGAATTAAACATTCCAGACAATCCAACCGTTGGATCTTTGCAAAGTTGGTGTCGTTGGAAAGATATTTCCAAAGCGAACCCAACGGTTTCGGTTTCGGGAAAATCCGATGGTCGGATCTCCCACACTAATCGTTTGAAATCACAGTTTCAAAACACGAACTGCAGCTTCGTTGTTCAATATATTTTAATTATATATATATAAATATAATCGATTCTTCGATTTCAAAACCAATTTCATTTTATACCTTTGATAAAAATGATATTTTTATCAAACTAACTTCTATTTCCACTTCACTATTTTTAACAGTTCATGTATATAATAAAAATATGATTTTTATTGTTAAACAATTTATTTCAAAACACGACTATTTTACATAGTTCATATAGATGGTAAAAATATGATTTTTATTATAAAACAATTTATTTCAAAACACGAATACCATTCAACACATGAATTTCTATTCAACGAATGAAGGTTTTCTATAGTTTATATATATAGATAAAAAGGTGATTTTTATATTTAAAAGACGAATACCATTCAACACATGAATTTCTATTCAACGAATGAATTTCGATTCAACACATGAAGGTTTTCTATAGTTTATATATATAGATAAAAGGGTGATTTTTATATTTAAAAGACGAATACCATTCAACACATGAATTTCTATTCAACGAATGAATTTCAATTCAACACATGAAGGTTTTCTATAGTTTATATATATAAAGTAAAAAAATGTGATTTTTATTGCAAAACAATTTATTTCAAAACATGAATGTCATTCAATAGATGAATTTCTATTCAATACACGAATATAGTTTCAACACATGAAAATAATTCTAACATATGAATATTATTCAAAATTTCAGCAGCATAACGGCAGGGTAGTTAAAACCGGGGTCGTCCCTAGTATGGCTCCTCGCTCTACCTTAAAGCCTCGCAGCTTTTGACAACGGGGAATCATGCATCTAGTTCGCATGCAGGCGGCATGTATATATTTTTCATTTCCACAAACTAATCCTATGTGGTTTCAACCAAATAATTCTCAACCACAAACGGGTATTTTTCAACCACAATCAATCAATTTCAACCACAAACAATTATAATCAACCATTCGCTATCAACCAATTTTCACACCAATCACAATCAATAAATATCGTCCATGGTTTGTGGACGAGGGGCGTATATATATATATACATATATATATATATATTATAAGCATTTCACTTCTATTTCAACACATATATAATTTTTACAACGCATATATAACTTATACATCGAACGTACGACCTATACAACGCTTATACATGAGGTGTACAATGCCTATATAAGTCATACATTGACTACATAATTTATACATCTTCGTTTTCCATATCATTTATAATTTAGAAATCTCACATTGGGTTCCACTCCACCAAAAATAGCAGAAGGCTAAGAAAAATATGCAGTCTCTTCTAGAATGTAGAAGACGTCCACACGAGTCCACTGTCTCTTATTTCACTGAATTTCGTCATGAAACGAAAAAGATATGATTTTTACAGTGAAATTAAAAACGGTAGCGCTTTAAAATGCTATAATATAGTTTATTTAAAATAGGCCATTACCTCAGCTTGATGTTCAAAACTAGGTTTCGCATTTACTTCCAATCCGTGGCTCGAGGTGACGATCAGCAGGCGCGACGTCGAAGAGCCACGAACGGTGCCCAGATCGGCGGTGGTGGGGCCAGGTGCGACGGCGAATCCAGGTGGTGGCGGCGCTAGGAAGTTCGGATGTTCGTGGAGGTGAAACTCGGAGCTGGGACGACGATAGGGGATGAGGCCGATCTTGATTTGAAGAGGGGAAGTAGTGCTCCAAAAAGTTGAAAGGAGGGGAGGGCTAACGATGAACGTGGTGGCCAGAAAGTGGGAGGGAAGCGGTGAAGGCTCAGCCGCCGTCAGTCAAGAGAGAAGAGGGGTTTTCCACTTTTTTTTTTTTTTTTAAAAAAAATAATGAATAAATTTTTCTATTGGCCGGAATTTGTATAATTTAGAAAATTAGGGTTTTCTTTAACGAACTCCAATTCAAACCCAATGAGTGTGGCCCCAATCTAAATACCCCCATTCTGGACACAATGGAATATGTTTTGTAGGCCCATTCGACTGTTTCAGTCAGTTTTCCTTCAAATTAAAATATAAAACATTCAATATTTGGTTTGAACGCACATTTCAATTTTCCAGGGCCACAAACTGATTCGAAAAATTCCAGAAAAATAAATCTAGCTATGTTTTGACGATACGGTCCCAACAAAACTAGTTTCATCGAATTCTGAGACCATTTCAAAAATGGCCCATTTCTGGTCGATCCAATTTAATAGAAATAGACCAAAACACATTTTCGTTTGCCATGCTCACATACTGGCTTCAAAAATTATGAAATTTGAAACCTAGCAATAATTTAACATCCCGGATCCAACAAAAGTGGTTTCGTCGAATTCCGAGGTCGTTTGCAAAATGGCCATTTTCACGGGCTATATAAATTTTATAGCGACCTTTCTGAAAATTCATTTGGCCATAACTTTTGCTTCCTACTATGAAACTTCGATTTTCCAGATTCGTTAGAAAGATATTCACTAACAGATTTAAATATTTTTTAATTTCACTCAAATCCGTTTCGTTTTGCACCCGGTATAGTCTGTCAAAGTTTGAATTCAAATTTTGAAACTACCGTGCCATTTCAGGCCTTGTTTATAATTCGAATTAATTATTTTCATTTTCAACATCGATTCAAACATACATTTCATCGCTATTATTTAAAATACTTAAAATCCACTGAAATAACCAATTTAAAAATTTTAAATTGGTTCAGATTTTCCGGGTTGTTACATGAAATGGACTGTGTAAAAATATTTGAATAATAAAAATCACATTTTTATTATATAACTGAACTGTTAAAAATAATCATGTGTTGAACAAATTATTTGAACAATAAAAATCACATTTTTATTGTATACATGAACTAAATAAAATAGTCATGTGTTGAAATAAATATTTATAAACAAATCAGACGATCTGTTTATGTACACCCATTTGACTGATATTGATTGGGACGATAAATTTTACACATCGCCCAATGGCACAAATAAAAATATGTATTTGTGGATTTGAAACCCCACACGGGTGTTGGGATGATATTTGACATACACTAATCCCAACTGTTTAGTTGTATGTTGATCATTGAGTTGACAGACTGTGTAAGCGTTAATTATTTATTTCTAACGCGTATACAGTTGTAAATTACACTCTGGATGTTGCTTGATTGTTTATCATGGCTGTTATATACATGTGTTGTATGAAATCCATATAAATAAAATTATATGGTAATTGATGGTGTCTGATTCCAGTTCAGAAAGAATGAATATTTTAAAATAGCGATTATTTTAAAATAAAGAATATTTTCAAATAATATTCAGAAAAGATCAAAATTAAATTTTGATGTCCGATTTGGGATGGACACGATTATATTTAAATATATAAACCGTGTTGATTAGAATAATGCCATTTCGACGTGAATGATAATTATATCGATTTTATTCATTTTTATAATGAATATCGAAAGGGAATTTATTTCAAAATCTAATGTTTTGAAAATATTATCATTTATATATCGATGATGTGGAATATTCAATTTTGATTTGAAATTGAATATGAAGTTGAAATCGTTTTTAAAACGAATTTAAAACGATTTATAAAATGCGATTTAAAAGGAAATTGATGAAATATATATATTATATATATAATGGCCTGAATAGAACGCGCCGCGCTGCGGTAGTTCACGAATTTCGACCATTGAATTCGAATGGACATTACGGGAGATCCGACCGTCGGATTCTCCTAAAACCGGAACCGTTGGGTTCGTATCAAAAAGAGCTTTCTAACGAATACAAGAAATTAGAAATCTAATGGTTGTATTTGGTATATGTCCAAATCAAATTTTGAAAAGGTCGTTGTAAGTGCAGTTCGATGGCCGTTGATGGAAATCGACTGTACGGGCCTTGATAAAATTATTAAAAATAGTAATAATTTGTGTAAAATCATAAGAAATGATTTGGAAAGAATTGGGATGAAAAATTCCAGATTTGAAAAGATAAAAATAGATTTTTATCGAAATGAACTAGTTTCGAACTAGAATTATAACCCATTTATTTTTAAAAATAAATAAATTGGATTTGAAAGGGTTTTAAAAGTAACCAGAATTTCCAATAATTGGATTGGAATGGATTTGAATCGAAATTGTCTTTGGAATATTTCGATGTTGGTTTTAGCGATTATATAGATATTGTTATGGAAATTTGAAAGATATATTTATATCGTTATTTCCAATATGATATTTGTTTGTCGTAGAATTTGATATTGAATATAAGCCGATATATTTTCCATTCAGAGCCTTGTATTTAATATCAAATGGGATTTGGGTTTGTCGTGAATGGTGTCTTCATTAACACTGTTCTTAAACCCAGTTGAGAAAAAGATTAAATCTTTTTTATTTAGATTTAATGAAGTATACCAATTAAATGATATTTAATTGGAATTGAATTTGAATTGATTTTTGGGTTTATCGTGAACGGTGTTTTAAATAACACTTGTTCTTTAACCCAATAATTAATGGAATGTAAATTGGGTTTATCGTGAACTGTGTTTTAACGACATTCGTTCTTTAACCCGATTTACTGTGAAATGTGATTTGGAATTTATAAATCTTTTGTTAAGATTTAAAGGAGATTTTCCAAAGTAAAGTTTTCCAATTTAATAAACTAAATTGGAATGGAATCGAATTCGATTTGGTAATAATCGAAGTGAATTTCTGTGGAGGAAGACAACTAATTTATCTGGAATTTAAAGGGCTTTGCCGTTATTCCATTTATATTATTAGTCGGATATGGAAGTTTATATCAATTATATATATCGATTTGTTTTCCATGAAGATTCCATTGTTAATGGAATGTAATTTTGGGTTGTCGTGAATGGTATCTTTAATAATACTGTTCTTAGACCCAACGGAGTTAAGAAAATCAGAAACTAACTGGAGATTAGTTAAGTTGAATGGTTTCTTGGATATTGATCTGATGTTCGTTTCGGCCTTCGGGGTTAATACTTAGGGAATTGTTCACTTGCTAATTTACGGTTAAAGGCTGATGGACTAGAATGTGGTTTTGGGTTTATCGTGAACCGTGTTTTAAATGACATTGGTTGTTTAACCCAGTTAAAGACAGGATATGATTTCCCAAGTAAACAATCATTAATATTGATTTTTGGGAAGATTAAAACCAAGTGGAGTTTTAATGAATCTTTAATTAGATTGAAATGATCGAGAATGGAGTATCACCAGTCTTGCTCCAGGCGATAGTTAAATCTTTAATTAGATTTGAACGTGAAATGGTAATTGAATTTACCGATAACACCTTGGTGTTAGATATGAAGTATTACCAGTTTTACTTCATGGGATGAATAGGTTGGGATTGGGAAATTTAAAACAAATGATTACTTCAGTAAGGTTCGTTAATCTCGACTAGTTTGGATAAACCATAATTTGGTTTGAATTGAAATCCAAAAGAAGATTAAAGAATAAATTTAAAGAATTTATCTTTGATAAAATTAATGGGAACCTTTCCCAAAGTATAAGAATATTTGAATAAAAGAATATTCTGAATTGGAATGAGGCGTATGTTGTGTTTGTGTAACACTTGTTTATTATATACGCGAGTTATTCAGAAAGACCGGGTTCATCCCATTCTGAATAACTGATTCAACGATGTGTCGAGGATGAAGACGGTGGTCGAAGACCGGAGGTCTTCACATCATTTGGATAATTACTGATGATCTTGATTGGGCTGTACACCCAAGAGGAGGGAATCAGTTGGTGATCGTCCAGACGTACTTGGAGATCGATGGATATGCGAGGTACAAGGTGCCTCCGGTTTCGTTCAGACCCAGAACGAACTTGTAAATGGACTGTTTGTCTGACATTGGATATAATTCTGTGTGATTGATGGATATCGGTTGCATGGAGTGGTTTGCCTGTGTGGCAGGCTAAGATGCAAATGATCAAGGCTTCTGTTGAAAAGCAGAGTCTTATGGTTGATGATCAAAGCACGGCCTTTGTGGCGTACCTTTGTGTAGCGTTAATTCGCGAGCCTCACACCCCGGTTGTGGACCAGAAACGGGAGAGGACATCAGGGAGGGCATGCGTTTCCTTCTAGATAGGGTAGTGTCAGTGACCTACCAGCCCTGTCATTTTTATTATTTTCACCTGTGTGGTTGTTGGATTGCAAGGCGCCTCAGATATGTCGGTGACTATGTGGAGCCGATGGAGTCATAGGACTCGTTTACGCCCCAAAGGGCGGGGAAACGCAGTGTTCAGGCATTTTAATCCACATCGGTGGACCAGCCCTGACGATCCAAAGGCTTGACAGAGTACTTGCCTGAGACTCGGGCTAGACAGTCTCGAATCGGTGAGGACTATCTTTTGCCTCAGTTCATAGATGGAAATCCAACTTCCAAATACGACATTGTGCGATTTTGATTGTAAATATATATGGCGACATGATATATGGTACCCATGCCGCCTAGGATTGATACATTTATGTTTGAAGTTGTTTTATACACTATGCACTTATAATAGTATCCAATGATTTGTTTTAACGTACCAAGCATGTTTGGCTATTATAAGGGAAAACCCTATCCCCCGGCTTGCGTTGCATTGTGTGATAGGACCTGGGTCTTATAATAGCTCCATTTTTCCAAAAAGCATTGCGCTGTTTTGATTTGTGCACGAGTATTCTTGGGAGGAAACCCGTTCCGTGTTATACGGCGTGGTCCCTTGATATACCTTATTTAAAAGTAAAGTTTTAAATAACCATTTTAGTTCTCACACCAGTCACGTGACTGACCTGGAGTTTATTGTTTTAATCTAAACTCTGGGTGCCCCTATTTTCCGCACGGGTAGCTAGTAGTTTTGGTTTTGCAGATTTATCCTTATAGGCTCCTGGTTTACAGCAGGAATGATATTCGGAAAGCTTTGTATCCGTATATCTCCTTCAGTTGTGTTTTGTATTATTTTCCACTGCTATGTAATGTACTGTAATCTCTGATATTTTATGATGTGTAATATTGATTCATACTCTGTATATTCTTGTATTCTGATGAAATTGTTGTAATAAGCAATGAAATGTCCTTTGGTTTGTGTTCTAATTTGTCGTGTTCTCAAAACAATAAGGGGTTTCAAACGGTCTTGGTCGGTTTAGCGATCGATTCGGATCGAGCGAAATTCCTTGTTGTTACATATTCTCACCCTCTAACTTCTTTCGATTAATGATCAGGTATTTCCGATGTCTGAATAGTCGACATTGGTATTTGTGTCGATTTTCGGAGTCGAAAATCCCCGGGTCGTTACAGTGGTATCAGAGCTGAAGGTTAAGTAATTTCCTTGGCCCTGTGACGTAACTCAGTAGAGATGGGGTTAGTAATACCCTAGATTGAGTTTGAGTGTATATATAGGAGTGAATGTATTTGTTATTTGATATAAAATGATTTTATATCGTGGAGATTTATTGGTTGAGTAGTTTGTGAATTTTGGTCGACCGGTTTGATCCACTGTATCGATAAGGGTTACTAAACACTTGAATACGATAAACCGACACAGTATGTTTTGAAAAGTGGGTAAATGAGATAATTTTACCTAAATTATATTTTGATATAAAGAATGATTAATATTGGAAACATTCTAACAAACCAAAGCACTTTAGCCGCCCACTACAACGTTTAGAAGCGCTGCTTAAAAACATCTTGACCGACCAGGGTATAGACCGACCCGATCCACTTGTGTCTTCAACATACGGCCGACCCGACCTAGTTCATCTACTGACCTAAGACGACCGACCCTATCCAGAACAGACCGACCCGATCCACCCCTGATGGACTGACCCGACCCAATACTATACCGATCCGTTCTGACTTGTTCTCCAAGACAGGAGTTGACCGACCACCAACTGACAATTCATACACTTGGAAATAAACTTTCCAATATCTTGCTTCATTTCCTCCCAGTAGTAGACTCTCTTCATGTCCTGATACATCTTATTTCCACCGGGATGAATCGTCAGCTTCGAGTGATGATATTCTCTCAGAACCTCATCCCTCAATCCGTTTACATCAGGAACAATTAATCTCCCTTGCTTTTGAAGCCAACCCTCTCGATCGACCTCGAACTCTTTATCTTTTGGTTCCGGTTTCTGAATGAACTCGACAAGCTTCGCATCTTTCTGTTGGCTCTCGCCAATCCTTTCGATAAGAGTTAGTCTTATCGATAAGCTTGCCAACATTTCAGGTTCCAACTCACACCTTGTCCTGAAATCGAACCTTGCCAAGTACTCGAGGATTTTTCCATTCCGAAAACATCGCTCCCAAACTTGCATGTCTGCGACTTAACGCATCTGCAACTGCGTTACCCTTGCTCGGAGTATAGGCTATGCTAAAATCATATGACGCCAGAAGCTCTAACCATCTTTGCTGCCGAAGATTCAATTCCTTTTGGGAGAAAAAATATTTCAATTACTTGTGATCAGTAAACATCTCGAATCGAACTCCCAATAGATAATGTCTCCACATCAAACACAATCGCCGCCAAATCCAAATCATGAGTTGGGTAATTCTTCTCATGCGGCTTGAGCTGCCGACTCACGTAGGCCACAACCTTATCCTTTTGCATTAGTACTGCTCCAAGTCCAATACCACACGCATCGGTATACACCACTATCTCTTCATTCCCGCTTGGAATGGTTAACACATGAGCATTCGTCAATCTCTCCTTCACGATTCCGAACGCTTGTTCGCACTTTGCATCCCATGTGAACACTTGGTTCTTCTTCGTTAATCCTGTCAACGGTGCAGCTACTTTGGAGAAATTCTTGATAAACCGTCGGTAATATCCTGCCAAACCAAGGAAACTCCGAACATCCGTCGCATTCTTAGGTCGATCCCAGTCCTGGATTGCTGCAACTTTAGCGGGGTCAACCGCTATCCCTTTTCCAGAAACAACATGACCTAAGAACCTCACTTCATCCTTCCAGAGGTGACACTTTGAGAACTTAGCCTTAAGCTGATGCTTCCGCAAGATCTCTAACACAACTCTCAAGTACATCTTATGTTCTTCCTCATTTCTGGAGTAAACCAGAATATCATCCACGAACACAACCACAAACTTGTTCAACTGATCTCTGAAGACTCTATTCATAAGATCCACAAAATACGTTGGCGCGTTAGTCAACCCAAATGGCATCACCAACCATTCGAAGAAACCAGATGGTGTCCTAAAAGCAGTCTTTGGCACACTATCCTTAGCCACCCTCAACTGGCGAAATCCCATTGCCAAATCCATCTGAGAAAATACTTTGGCTTCGTGAAGCTGATCGAACAAATCATCTATCCTTGGTAACGGATACTTGTTCTACTTTGTCACCTTATTCAACTCACGATAGTCCACACACAATCTTAACGAGCCATCCGCCTTGGTTGCAAATACGACCGGTGCACCCCATTCGGATACACTCCTCCGAATGAATCCTTTTCCCAAAAGGTCTCTAACTTGCACCTCTAACTCTCACTGTTCCTTAGGTGTCATCCGCCTAAGAGGCATAATGATTGGTCTAACACCCTCGACAAAATAGATTCTAAACTCGATCTCACGATGCGGCGGCAACCTTTTGACCTCGTCAAAGACATCTTTATACACCTTAGTGATCAGCACAGATGACAAGTCTTCTTGTGAAATCACAAGCGAATATAAAAACTTATAAGAACACCGTCTTCGGGTTACCCCGAATCAACACCTCCCGCCCTTCCACATCCCCGACTATCATCTCTAGCTTTTCGCAACTTACATTTGCCGCACATCTCTTGGGCCAATCTATGCCCAAGATGGTTTCAAACCCAGCGAAAGTTAAAACTAAGCAACCACTCATAAATGAGCATTCATGATCAACAATACTAGATCCACAAAGCTTGCATAAAGCAGACGAACCCATACTAGATCAATTACAACTAAAGGCCTGTTACAACTTCAAGTTTCGAACCCATTCAACATACAATCTTATTATAGGTAAAAGATGACGAGACTCTAGTACCAAATAGAACTCAAACAACTTCACTGGTTGGAAGCACATCCAGACAACAACTTATCCTAGTTCTCTTCAGGAATACAATAGGAAATTGGAATAGCTTCCAAAACACATGCTTCCTTCGATTGCCTATTCTTTGGAAGGTCCGGACAGTCTTTCTTCTTATGTCCAGGCTTGTCGCATTGAAAGCACTTCCTTTCGGTTTTCGGCTTCTCACAATCGTTGGCATAATGACCCGCCAATTGACAATTAATGCAAGTGACATTCTTCTTAAATCTCTTCTTCTTGCTTTTCTTCTTATTAACACTGGGGCCAATAAAGGTTTCTTCATCTGTAGGAGAATATTCCCTCTGTTGCTTAACCGAATCCCTTTTGGGTACTTGCACAGGAACACCACGCTCTACTGACGCTTCTGGAATGGGCCTCCTTATCATGGTTACTGCCATCATGGCTGCCTCAAACATAACTAGATATTCCGGTGCAATAACTAAAGCTCCCAGTTGGCTTCTGTCTCCTACTCTTCCAATCTCAGGCTCACTCCTAAAGGTTTGACGACTCATTCTAAATCTAAAATAGAATGATTAGTCCACTTACAAGATAAACTGCTAGAGGAAAACAACCGCTACTACAATATATGCTTATATTTATAGTAAACATCCAACTGAAATCTATAAGTACGCCTCTCATACGTAATTACGTCTTTGAACTTTGGCTAAAATCGATAACCAGAGATCTTATACCAAATGTGACGACCGCCCACAACCCTCGCATTATACAAGAGAAATAATGCGCTGAAAGATGTGCAAGGCTGTCATGGACAATCATCAGCGTAGGTAAACACAAGCGGAACCTGTCGTAAAACTCACAGCGCAAGGATAAAATATAATAGAACATATACAACAGGTAGTAATAGTGAAGCAGAAACACTGGACTTCCATACAACTAGAAAGTAAGATCCGCAAACTTGGAAATAGTGTTTATATAAAGTTGCCTCACTACATCACTCAGAAAAGCAAACAGCGGAAATCCAATTATTAGCTAGTAGTAAAACTGGTACGTGAGCCTCCTGCTCGCCATCGATCAGCATCGTCGTCCTCACTAAAGCATTACCTATCACCTGTTACTTAGTATGCCCATCCACAATCGGATGAACAACCCAAGGTAATAAGAGGATACATAAAACCTTGAGTCAGACAACAGTCTTAGTGAGCGATAAAACAGCTAACAAACTTCAACAATGAAGTATATGAGAGGGGATAGATAAACATACTAATCTACCCATGACACCAGAGAAGAACTCAACCTTATCTTCACCACATCGGACAATGATAGCTTTTACAATCCATTCAACCAAAGGAATAACAATTCATACATGGAAACCAGAGCAACCATTCAATCATGGAAAACACACATAACATCCAGATTATATAAGTCTCATACAGACAACCCTAATCGAGTTTAACATTCCTCAAGTACTCTTCCCAGAGGCCTAAACCAATATCAGTTGAGCACTCAAAGAACATCTCTCTCGACTTTTGATAATCTATGTGAGGTTGTACAAACAAAACAACCAATCATCCATGACTGACTCTGGCTATCACCGCCAATCCTACTTTGAAACCATTGTTAATCGTATGACGACCAACCTTGCCATATGTCAAGGGCTAATGGTAACCCCAGTTCTAGTATAAACTCCATATGTCCAACCTTGATAATGTCCAACCTTGACAACTAGGTCTTTCAACGATACCCAAGGTACTCGATCATCAACCTTCCGGTCTATTGGGTTCCCCCATCGTACCCCTACTTTGAGCCTGCTAGAACTTACGACAACGATGACTTCTCGGCCTTCGCAACTCCAGTCATCCAACCTTGACATTTCATAGCTCAAGCAACCTTCTCGAGCAACCATTATCCACCAACTCACGACCTTTGAGTTGTCTGCCTATTCGTTGCTTTTCACCAATCAACGAACATATCACATCACTTCGAACATCCCCTTCTGGACTCTTGTCAAAGCCACCACCATCGTTGAACCAAACAACATCTTTATAAGGTTCAAAGAAATTCATAGTATTATTTCAACACTTCCTAACTTCCTAATTGAACTCACTTTGAAGTCACATCATCACCGGAAGTGTCCGACCAGAAATAACCAACCAGAAATGGCAAAAATGGCTGACCAGAAATGGCTGTCCAGAATAGCCCGACCCAAGCCACTTTGGTCTGACCCGACCCCCTTTAGGCCCGACCCGACCCCCTTTTGTCCGACCCGACCCACCTTGGTCCGATCCAGAATGGTCCAATCCACTTTAGCCCGATCCAAAATGGTCTAATTCACTTTAACCCAATCCAGAATGGTCCGACCCGACCCCCTTTATTCCGACCTGAGCCACTTTAGTCCGACCCGAGCCAACTTTGAATTGTCCTCCACGACATAATTTGATCCCGACCCAAGGCACTTTGGTCCGACCCGAGCCACTTTCTGCGCATCTTCAATTATACTCTGATTTCAAACAAAACTTCGCCAAACGACGAATCCGACGAAACCAACTCAACCAAACTCATCAAACACAATCATAAACATGTCATAACATTAATAACCACATGAATATGACGATTTCCATAAAAATGATGTAAATCTCACCAAAAAACCATTAAAATGAACCTATGATCAAAATGAGAGTTCTAACTAACATAAACACGTAAAAGGACATGAAATTATCGAGTAAAACTTGCTAGATAAGATCATAGGGTGATGCATATGAAAATGGACATGTAATGGTATAAATCTGTGATAAAACATTCCAATTTGATGAGAAACATGCACAAACACTCGTATACTTCATTGCATTCATGTGAGAGATGTAAATCACTCACCGATTCTCCAAAACAAGCTAAGATGATAGAATTATGAATCCGAACAGCGAGCAATTAAATCCAAATGCCTCGATCCGATGAATTCACCTTTGAAATGATATAGATCTAGCCTCCAATGATGTAGATCTATGATTTCTCCGCTTAGGTTTGAATTTTTAATGGTGGAAAGGTGTTAGAGGAAGAAGGAGATCAATGCCTCCAAATGAGAGAATGGGAAAGTAAACCTTTTCCCTCCACTCTCACCCCCTATTTATAGGATTCTACCATCCCATTAATGGGCCTCCCCAATTCAGCCCATTAGGCTCTCCAAATCTGAACAACCAACTGAAAAACCTTAAAACTGCGATTTCTCCCAAACCGCTGAGCCAAATCCTTAATGTAACCACTCTACGGAAAGGCAAACGTCAATTCCTTTCTAATGGCACAGGTGTTACCTTCTGATTCGACCTGAGTCAAAAGTTATGCCCTGTACAAGACTGACAGGGGAAAAATGGTCACAAACAAAATCGGTAAAAATTATGGACATGTCTAACATCCCCATAAGCAACATATTAAAAGATGAGAATGATTCGACCCTCAGGGAATAAACTAAAAATATTTTACGATCTTCCGATACGTAAAATATGGGCTGTTACATAAACTGTTTAAGACTCCCAAGAAAAACTGTTTGAATTAAAACCAAATTGGAAAGAAATTTGTGAAAGCAAATATGAATTGAATTGAAACCAATTAACTGGAAATTGAATTGGAATATAATGTATCAAGTAGAATCAGATTTTGAATTGTGAGATAGGAATCTGAAATGGTATTGGATTGGTGAGTTAGGAGTTGGGAATCGAGAATGGAACTCGAGTTTGAAATGATATTTGGCTTGTTTAAGAAAATAGCTGTGGTGAGGAAAATTGATCGGAGTTGATTGGAATGATATTGGTATATGAAAAATTGGTGACAGATGGAAACGATATAATGATATATCCGACAAAAAGGTACATGTTTACTTTATTTGAGTTTGGTGATTTATGAGCTTGTTTGGCAAGCCACTTGGCTATTTGATTTTCTTTTGGGTTGGAGAAGGCCTAGAGAGGCGAGATGTAGTTGTACCGATTGAGCCATACAAAGGAGGTGCTGGCGATTTTTTTTTGGAATTTTAGGGTGTTGGAAAATTTTCAGAATTTTAGAAAATTTTCGTTAATAGAAATGAATTAATATTTTAGTTGAAATTAATTTGTTCAGTTGAAACTGAAGTTAAAAGTAAACAAATAATTTTTAACCTAGTTAATACGGTTGTTTTCTACCTTAGCAATTTCGAGGACGAAATTATTTTAAGGGGGGAAGAATGTAACGTCCCGTATTTTTACGGTATAACAATTAATTTATTTAATTATTTAAATAGTGATTTAGAGATTTTAATGGTTGTTTAATTAAATAATATTCATATTTAATTAATATAAATAATAGAACAATACATTTAATTTCCGAAATAGTCGAAAATAGCTGAATTCACGATATTGTGTGAATTGAATAGTATATGGGATTTAATTCAGTTTAGAATTTAACTATATTAACGAATTTATTTATAAATGTTAGCTTGAACGTATAATTATATTATAATTATAATCGAGCTCGAAATGGTGCGGAAGTTCGTAATTTGGTGATTCAAACTTTAATTGAATATACAGAACCCATTTTAAATCCGATTTCTGTGAAACAAGAAATGTTCGAATCTGTTGAACATTTTTTTAATAAAAAAGAAAATTCAAGATTTCGTTGTGTAGATTTTGAGTTACGATCAAATCAAATTTTAAAATAGTCGCTATGGAATTCCTTTATAATTTATAACGAATTTATAAAAGGATTTCTATTTTAAATTGAATATCGATTAACTCTGATTTTGGAATATCGAATTATAAATCCCGATATATTTATTTTGGAGCTGGATAATATTCTATGTGAATATATATGATAATATTTATTTATAAATATTTAATTTAATTATTTTTAAATATATTAATTTTTAAAAAATGGTTTATTTAGAGCTTTAAAAATGGCTAATTTTGCAAACGACCTCCATTTTCAACGAAACCAATTTCGTTTGAACCTGAATATTAAATTATTATTATATTTCAATTTTCGTGATTTTTGGAGTTAGTATGTGACCGTACGGAATTTTAATGTGGAAAACAGTCGATAATTTGACCTTTAAAAATACGCTGTATGAGCAACCGAACTCGAAATTCGACGAAACAAGTTTCGTTGGGTTTGTAATGTCTAACTGTTGCTGCGTGTCCATTTTCGTAATTTTTGAATATTATATGTGATCACAGGGATTTTTAAACACGAATGTAAACAATGATAGCATAAATATCAATTTAAAACTCGAATTAAATATTATAAAATCTATCCTACAAATAATAGTACATCCCTAAACCTAATCATAAATTTCCTGTGGTCAAAACACAATCCGCCTCTATCCATTTCTTCTACCAAAAACTAAAAAACGCAACTTTCGTAAATCATAGAAAACCAAAAGAAATTCCATAAACCCTGAAATAAATATGATAGGATTCACATCAAGTTTCTCTACACTTCTATGTTAGTTTCATCGGGTTCGATTCCAAATCTGGTTCATTGGAAATAACCACAGCACCTACGGTTATCATCTATGATTGGCATGGAGGGACTTAGGGAAAACGAAGATCTTATCGATGATTGTGGTGGAGGTCGGCACGTCGGGACAAAATCTGGTGGAATTCGATTACTGGAAATGACGCAAGTCACTGTAGCACTTGGTATCGGCTCGTGGAAGTCGCCGCTAGCTCCGATAATGCGTGTTTCGATTGCTGGGGACCGAAGTGTTGCTCTAGAGGAGAGGAGTTGAACAGAAGTGGCGGCATGACAATCGGTGAAGTAACGAGTTGGGTTATGGTATTTTTACTGGAGTAGGAGGACGTGAATTTAAAGAAGGACTGTTCACGCAGGCTAACAGGAGTGGACCAAAGCTTTTAAATGGGTAAAACCCAAAATGAAAATGTTTTATGTTTAAATAATCTAACTAATGTATGGAACTTATAATTTTTATATTTTGCACATAAGGTATCAGAATTTCAAGCGGTCAGATCCGTTGGGATCGTATGGACGGTGGCTACGCAATGGAACTGACTGAGAGTGAATTGGATCTCGCTACAATTTATTGCGAAATAAAACGTCCGTCTGAATCAAAGATAGTTAATCGTTATTTAACGATAACTGTCCAATGTATGTAAATCTCACTAACTCTGCTCAGTTTATATTTTCATAACGTATTTTTAGAACTGATAAATATTGGTTGATTTCTGTGTGTTGATTGGTTGGTTGAACTGTTGATTGATTAGTTGAAATTATCGATATAGATTTATATATATATCGTTAACCAAATATCGATTTTGTTTATCAGAATATTTCATATTGAAATGAAATCGATGTATTTATGTTGTTTAACATCTGTGGATGCAGGGAAACAGGTTAGAGGGATCCAACTGGATTCCTCAATATTTATAGTACTGTTTTTCATATATTGTGATATATGATGTGATATATTATCTGTTGTCGATTATGTGTGTTTGGATGACTTTGATCTTGGTTATTTGGTATTTTAAATACCATATAAAATACTGGAATGTATAAACGGAATTTTCAAAGTGTATATTGAAAATGAAATATATTTATATAAAATTAAATGATTTTATAAAAAAGGAATTTCAAAGTGGACATATTTATTTAGAATTGGAAAAAAGGAAATATTTATTTAGAAAATAAATAGAATTATAAAAGGGATATTTATTTGGAAAATAAATAGAATTATCCAAAGGAAATATATGTAAAAACAAATAGAATTGGAAAGGAAATATTTATAAAATAAGTAGAATTATGGGAAGGAATTATTCGGGAAATGAAAAGGATAAATATTTATATAAAATCAATGGATATTATAAAAGGAAACATTTATCAAATGAATAGAATTTTATAAAAAGGAAATAAGTGGAAAATAAATATGAAATAGAAATCTGTTTTTAACAGAAAAATGGAAAAGATTAATTTGAAGTAGAATTAAATAGAAATCTGTTTTAACAGACAAAATGGAGAAGATTAATTTATAAATAATATTTTATAAATTAAGAAAAATATTTATCATTTGATAAATGGAATATATAAGTCTGAACTTATATAGAAAAGTAGAAATCGGTTTTGACAAATATATTTTAAATAGAAGGTGAACTCAGCATTTATAAAGGGAATTATAAATAAGATTAAAGTGTTAGAATAAAAAGGAGATTTCGTATGAATAATTCTATAAATAGAAATATAAATGGAATTTGGAAATGGGATATTATATTAAAATACGAAATCAAACTGAATTGATATATAAAAGAAATAATTTTCACATTCGATGTGAATGAGGGACTAAAATAGTGATTTTATAAATTAAAACATTTATAAGGAAAAATTGGGATTTGAAATAGAAATTCAAATGGGAATTTGAATAAGATAGGAAATAGGGTTAAAATAATATTAGTTAATTGAATTGGAGTAAACTGAGTATTAGTTGTTGGAATAGAGATTATCGAATATAAATTATTCGAAGAGAGTTAATTAAATATAAATTATTCACAGAGTGATTATCGAATATAGTTTATCCGAAGAGAGATTATCGAATATAGTTTATTCGAAAGAGAAACAATCGAATATAGTTTATTTGAGAGAGAGTTATCGAATAGAGATTACTTGAGAGAGAATTACACATTGGAATTCGGCTATATCGAATGTAGGGAAGTATTATTTACTTTCCGATTTTTAATCAAGATTTATTTATTTATAAATAAATTATTATTTAGTTATTTATTTAAAATTAATAAATAAAAGTTATATTTAAGTTATTATATTTCAGAAGCATGGGATTATAATACTATTGTTATTATCAAATAAATTATGTAAAAGAAGTGGATTCGTAAATAGAATCTGAGAGTTACGTAAGGAAGTTTGGTGAAGATTTAAAATGTGAACTTTGTCTATTTCGAGGTTAGAAATGTTGTTCAATTAAGGTCTGAGAGGTAGTTATACCCCAACTTGATTGACTATATTTTTAACTAAGAAATGGTTAAAGTTCGATAGTAAAGGTTAGTTAATTGAATTTAGTTAATAAGTGTTAAGGGTTCAAGTTGGTATAGCGATGTTTTATTTAAACATTTGTCAAAATTCAATGAAGGAGTTTTGGGAATGTTTTCCAAATAAGAATCAGAAATGTTTCCTAATATAGAAAATAAGAAATGGGAGTAAATTTGGAAGTATTTTCCAATGATTAATAACGTATATTTTCTAATTTTAGAAAATAAGAATCTACGAATATATGGAAATGGAGATAGGATGAATAATTGAATGGCAAATTAAATTAAAGGGGATCAGTGTTGATTGATGATTTGCTCGGTAAGATTTCCATTTGGAAATACACCGTTATTTGTACACATGTTTTCCTTTGATAGTTAAATCATCAACTATCAAAGTTTTGACCATTTTCCGTTGTCAATACGTATAGACCGGGATCAGATTCATTATCCGAAAACGACTCCGTATAGGCATTAGCGTTGCGAATCAAATATGATGAAGATAATTGAAGACGGAGTTGTGCAAGGGCTGTTCTGGCGATCCTAGGTAGAAATTTCCTAAGATGGATTTACAGAATAGTGCATTCAGTTTTTCCAGACCCAGGACAACGTGTATAGACGAATGTCTGACAGAGTATATCTAATGGATCACGTAAGTTGATCGCTTCAAACGTATCCATGTTTGGTGGCGGAGGAATTCGTTTCTCTTAGCTTTATACCCGTGGTATTTTTGTGGAAATCAATTTGTGATTTGGCGGGTATGACGATGTGGCATTCAAAGTAAATGAATGTATGATCTGTAAAAATATACGTTATGACCTCAAGCCTCATCAACCGGGAAATGACAAAAATCGGGCAGGCATCATGGCTATGTGGGTCGCCCCCATTAGGGAGTATTGTCACCATCTAGAGAATACTCATATTTGTTACTTCTTTTCGCTTCTGTATCTCCCAGGAACGGTTATGTAGCTAGCAACCGTAGGTGATAATATATTCGATACACTCAAGAGAAATGAGTGGTCGGTCATGTGTCGCCGGGTTGCAAGACGTTCTTGTTAAACCCAGTGTATTCCTCTCTATAGATACACTATCGGCAGGTGGTTCCATACCTTGTCATAGTCGGAATCCAATCTCCAATAAGCGCCCGTGGTTTTGATTTACACTATATATGTGGAGCGTGAGATGCAAGCGTTCCGCTAGATTGTTATTTATTTGTATGTAGACATTATTATAATATCAGATAATGTATGATTTCCAAAACTGTTTTGGGTTATCGTAAGGTAAAAATCATCCGTATGTATGTGTGGATCGGTCTTACGATTATATTTTCTTTTGAAAATGATTTTTAAAAGTTAAACCAAGTGGTTGGAGTTTACTCACACCAGTCCCATGACTGACCCGGAGTTTATTTTGTTTTGTTTTATCCTAAATTCTTGGGTGCCCAAATTTTTACGGGCAGTCAAGAAGTTTAGGTATTTTTAGATATTCTTGGAGGAGCTGGAGTAGGAGGCTTTAGGATTTTATAGCTATTGTTTATTTCCGCTGTGATGTAAGTATTGTACTCTAATATACAAATACAGATTTGTATTTCAAATGTTACTTTGTATACTATATTTTATTCGTTCCGCTGTAAGATTCGTGTTACTCTGATGTTGTTGTGTTCTCCTTTTTCTTCTATTCTAATTTTCTATCTTTTCTATTCTCACCCTCTAACTTCTGTCTATTAATGTTCAGGCATTTCCGATGTGTAAATAGTCCACATTGGTATTTGTGTCAATTTTCGAAGTCGAAAATCCCTGGTTCGTTACATATTGTGAGTGACGAGATCCATTAATTACTAGTGGGTTTTGGAAGAGCTTACAAGAGGCTTTAGTGTCAGAATTACATCTCAGTACCGCGTACCATCCCCAAACCGACGGTCAAACAGAGAGGGTGAATCGTGTATTAGAGGATATCCTGAAAGCTTGTATACTGGATTTTGGAGGATCATGGGATGACCATTTGCATCTGGTTGAGTTCGCATATAATAATAGTAATCAGTTCAGTATTGGTATAGCTCCATTTAAAGCTTTGTACAGAAGACCGTGCAACTCACCATCATGTTGGTTGGAAACCGATGAGAAATTTATGCTTGGGCAAGATGCAATAAGAGAAACTTCAAATAAGATTAAGGTTATTCAACCGTGAATGAAGGCTGTCCAAGATTGGCAGAAGAGTTACGTTGATAAGACGAAGAGATTTGAAATTCTCCATTAGCGACTTGATATTTATCAAGATCTCCCCATTGAAGAGTGTGATTCGATTTAGTAGATGAGGTAAGTTAGCACCAAGGTTTATTGGTCCATTTCCAGGTCATGAACCAGTTGGGAATTTAGCACATAAAGTTGGATTACTTAACAAGATGGTGGGAGTGCACAACGTATTTCATGTTTCTCAGTTAAGAAATTTCATGCATAATTCTGATATGACTATTTCACCAGATCAGTTGGATGATATCGAGATAGAACCCGAGGCAGTTGGAAACCACAGACCGGTTCGTATGGTCGGACACGATACGAAACAATTTCGGAGGAAGACGGTGAAACTGGTTAAGGTACAGTGCGGTGATAATGAGAATGACTGTACTTGGGAAACCGAGGAGAGCATAAGGAAGTCGTATCCAGAGCTCTTTACCTGGTAAGATTTTAATCACGAGATAGCTATTCCCTTGTTAGTAAACCGCATGCTAGGACAGGCTTGTTGTGTTTATTATATATGTTTGATTGTTTGTAAATGGTTGATAGGCATGCAGGACACTATTGTATGTTTTCTTGGTTGAGGAATTTCAGGGGCAAAATTTCTTAAGTGGGGAGAGTGTAACGACCCGTATTCTGCGTATCGGAGGATCGTAGAATATATTTTTTATTTTCATTCGAAGTCATATGGTCGTGTAACTTTGGGAAACGACTATTGGGATCATTTCCCACATTCACAATTTTTGCAGAATTTTAAGTGACCGTTTTACCCTTGGCAAATCTTGTTTCACCTATAACTTGAATAGAAAAGGAGTTTTGACCTAAAATCACTTCCATTGAATTCAGATGATGGTTTCCCATTCCGTAGAGGGGTTACATTAATCAAATGGACTGACCATTTAGGAGATATGGCTGAAATAAGATTTGAAGATGGAAAAAACAGCCTAATTGAGCTTAATAGGGTGATTAGCAGCTAGGCCTATAACCCATTTCGGGATTAGGGTTATGGGAGGGCTGAAAGGAGTTGGAGAATTATCTCTTTTCATTTTTCTAGCCGCCACAAACATTCCTTGAACCCTAGTAATGGCCTCCATCTTCTAAATCTCCCTCTAATCACTTTCTAATCACTAATTAATCAAATCTACATCAAATCAAGTCGGATTAGCACCAAATTCGAGGTAAAGCTAATGCACATAGGAATCCGAGCCAAATCAGTAAAAGTTTCATATCTATCACTAATTATTGGCTAAGGTGAGTGATTAGCATGTTTATTCACTAATTATGGCTAATTAGGGGTGACTAGTGATAATTAGCGAAATTATACACCTAAAAATTCTGCAAAAATATGTAAAAATTCTGAAATTTTATTTTATGTCGCTGGTATGAATTTGGGTTAATTTGGATTAAGTTTGCTAATCATATAGTTAAACAGGTTTAAGGGGAAAATCATGGATTTGGGTATGTTTGATCTAAAATAGCCAATATGATTGATGTTTTGACCTTTTTGATTGAACCAATATGTTGTTACTGTTGTTTGGGACTTTTTATGATTGTTTAGTAAAGTTAGAACGGTCGAAAACGTCGTTGTATGGCGAGAATGGATGAAACAAGCTCGCTGGAAACTTGCAGGGTTTCGGACCGAGTCGGAGGTGGAGGATCGAACCGAACCGAAGCTTGGCACAGGAGAAAGCATGGCAAAAAGAAGGGTTACTTGAATTGAGTTGGGATCGGATCGGACTAAGGCAAGAGAGTGGGATCGAATCAGAGGGAAAGCTTCGAACCAAACAGAGGAGCATGAACCGAACTGGATGGGGATGGCTGAACCAAACGGGAAGCTTGAGAGAGGAAAGGAGAAGCAAACCGAACAGAATGGAGGACCTGAACACCATTCGAACCGAACCGAGTAGGAGGCAGAGGACTGAACCGAACTGGAGAACCGAACCGAATACCAAATCGACAAAAACCCGAGATGCAAAGGAAGTCCAAATGGGAAGTTATTACTCAGAATCCAGATGGGAACCAACGAGTTAACTTCAAGAGTTGGGCTTTGCTGTGGGACGTTTGCAAAGGGGTTATCAATATCTATAACTTTGGTTCACAATTAAGAGAGGAGGGCATGTAGACAAACCAGAGCTAGGGCTGTGTGGACTGGTTGACCCGTGACCTAGAGCCAGGCCTGCGTGGATTGGTTGGTTTATTGACTATAGACTAGGGCAGTATGGTCATACAATAGTTGTATGGAGTGGGACTCCATCATGGCCCCAATAGATCTGGTGATCAAAGCGATGGATATCGTATGCTTTACGGTCTGAGTGAGTGATGTGAGGATGATTGCTATGTTTGATATTTGCTATCGCCATGACACACACACTTCCATTTTACACTCTATGTTATTGTTACCTTAGAGTATTGTACATCTTGTTATGCTAACTCTTTGGTTGCAGGTCCAGGCCAGGTATGATTATTTATACCTGTTATTGCTTTATTTACTTGCATAGATTTTATATCGCTCACACCAGACTTTCATTTGACCCAGAGTTTTAAGTCTCTTCTCATTACTCTGGGTGCTCCTAAATGAGCAGACTAGAGGCGGGTTAGGTGGCTATGCACGGGTAGCTGTCCGAAGACGAGCAAGAGGCTTCCACGTACTATATATATATATATATATATATATATATATATATATATATATATATATATATATATTCTCCCTACGTTGTTGTTGATCATTGCTTTGGGCATTAGTAGTGTACTTCTTCATTTCCTTTTAGAGACAGTATTTTAAAGTTGTAATAATTGGATATGGAATAATATTTTGGATTCCGCTACTTTGATGGATATGGTTTAGTTTTCCAGCTTATGTACTATCTCGCCTGTTTTATATCAAGTTATGTTATTATTATATTTTATTCCATACGCTGTGAGATATACTACAGGTTCTTGGTTATTCATTGTTTTAGCCCTTTTTATGATTGTCCTGTGCTAGTCGGGCATTGGCACAACACATTTCATGGGAAATGTCTGATGGAACGGGGAGGCCGTCACAAAGTTCCTACTGTTATAATCACATCACACATATACCCTAATCCAAATGCTTTATAGCAGCTAGCACTAGATTTTACCAAAAAGAGTTCATATGTTATGTACGATTTTGTAAATACATGTTTCGAAATGTTGTTGTGTTCAATAAGCTCATACTAGTATTCAGTATATTGTTATGTTGTTTAAGTTTAAATGACTTCGACATCAACTGCTTAAAATCTTGTTAATATACGGATTGCTATCGACAAAACTAAAAATACCCTTGTGATAGCTAGGTGCCATGACCCCAAAAAAAATAAAAATAAACAAGTTAACTTATTCATTGAAATTCAAAAATACCAATATACAGTGTAAAATACTCCAAATAAAAAGTTTGCTTTTTTTCCAAAATAAAAATTACAAAAAAATCTATAAATTAAACTAAGTATATGTCTCAAAAATCTTGTCCAAATTCGAATTTAATAAATCTTTATGGTTTATAAACGATTCCATAACGACTTTCTGGAAATTTGATTTGGACATAACTTTCAATCTATAAGACGAAACCTCGATTTTTCACTTCCATTAGAAAATTACAGTTAATTAGATTCGTACGTTTCTTGTTTCAAAGAAATCCGATTAATAACAGATCTTGTATAGTCTTTTAAAGTCCAATTCATTAAATTACGAACTACCGCGTCGTTATGAGCTCGTTTATAATTATATTATAATTAATACGTTCAATTGTCATTTATATAAATATATTCATTAATATAATTCGAATATAAACTAGTTTGAATATCTCATATTATCCAATTTACACAATATTGTTAATTTAGCTATTTCCGATTATTTCGGAAATAAATATATATTATCCCATTATTTAAATTAGTTAAAAAAATCAAAATTATTTAAATTCAAACCATTTAAATTATCAACCTAATATAGAAGAAATAATTAAATTAATTAATTATTAAATCACAAAATTTCTGGGACGTTACAAGGATGAAGTTGGAGATGGTCTTAAAGGCGAAGGCATTGGCCGACTACAGGGAGCAGATGGTGGAGATTAAAAAAAATTGCTTAAATTGTGGGAGAAGAGGGGAGTGAAGTAGTTGGTCTTGGGTTCTCAGGATACTCAATATTTTTTGATGGCTTGTAATGGTCATCGACGAAATCATTTACGTCGGTTTTCGACAAATTCCGACGGCTAGCAATTTTATTTGCAAAAATGTCATGGGAATGATCATACATCGAAAGCCATCAGAAAATTTTTCATGCCTTATAGACGGCTGTAAGAAACTTCCATCGCTATACATTGTTGTTTTAGTAACGAAGCGGGTAAGCTTGTCACTATGTATGTCGTAGCATCTGGGGAACTAACATAGTTTCTAAAACATGGGTAATACCAGTTAGAAGTTCTAACGATTTGGAGAAATATTAAATTGATAGTCATCTGACTTGATAATACTTGTAGCAAGTAATTGTACGACATCTAAAACTAACTAAAACTATGTTATCTGACCATTGAAGTCTTTTGCTCATTTTTCATTTTGAGAGTGTTGCAACTATAATGTATATGAATATGAAAACCCGTTCCCTAATGCTATTGCTTCTATGGTAGTTAGTTAGTATTTTTGTACCTCTCGCATAATGAGAGAAAACAAAGCTTTTTCATTCAAAAATTTCATCGACAACTGTTAGACCAAAAAGTGGTTCTAACACCCAAATTGATTAAAAGCAGAATGAAATGAGATCAAAAATAAAAATGAACACACAGGATTTATAGTGGTTCGGCGAAGAAATGCCTACGTCCACTTGTCTTTCACTATTTTCAATGATTTAGTTGCAAATACAATGAAATATTCACTTGATTTCTCTCACAACTCACTTACAATCACTCAATTGTCTAAAAACAAATAATGAAAGAAAATTTGGATTTTCCGGGAGTGCTGGAATTCGGGTTATGAAGGTGGTTGAACTCTCAAAGTGCCAGAAAAAAGATCCTTTTCTTTGTCTCCAGATGGGGTATTTATAGGTGAGAATTTGCTCAGAACCCGATCCGGATCGGAGCCACGTGTCATCCATCCCATCAGCCTCGGGTTCGGATGGATTTCCATGTTGACAACGCATCAGAGTGGTGGACGTTGTGGGTAGGAACTGGTCATAGCCGCTCCGAATAACCAGGCGCTCATGCAGGAGAGTGACGTGGAAGACAGGCTCGGGTCGGAAGGGTATGCACAAGGGGTTCGGATCGGAGTACCCGATCCGACCCGGATTGACTTAGGACTAATTCCTGTTTTTACTCCGCTCCGCTCAGATCTGTTGCTCTCCGCTTCAGCTGGAAATAGGTTGCTCTCCGATCCGAACAGACGTGCCTCTCTGATTCCAACAACAATAGTTCACCGATCCGAACAGCAGACTTTATCCGATCTGAACTGCTACACTGCTCCGATCCGACCCGCTTCAGTGTTTTTCAAGCTCTTCAATATTTCACATCTTGACTTTGGGTTTCCCAGTTTACAAAGTGGGCTAACATTTTTCCCCCTCAAAGGATGCTTCTGTTGGAGACGGAGCATGCTTTTATTATCATTGCACAGCGCTCTTCGAGGTGATTTTTCTTTTGATTTTCCTTGTGTTTTCATCTTTTTCTTCAAATTTCAATTTAATTCGTTGCCGAGCTAAAGAACTCGGTTCGGTTCGGATTCCGATCCGAACAGACACCTTCTCCTTTCTATTTTTCACTGGACTATTGGGCCAAGCTTTGCTTCTGGACTGTCCATCCGATCCGAACGGGGGGTTCTTCTACTGGGCTGCCGATCCGAATGGGGAGACGAATAGACACTCTTCTCCTCTATATAAACACTGCCTTCTTCCTTCTTTCATTTTTACTGTTTTACTCCCCAAGTTCTGCAAAACGAGAGAAAAAAAACTAATTCGTGAAACATCAAAATTCCTCTTAATTCTCGAAGTAATTAAATCGGTAGGTTACAAAACTTTAAAAAATTCCTTCTTTAATTGCTCTCGATTCGGATTCGTAAACGATTAGGATGATTTGAGTATGAAATTTGGACAACTTCGCCACCGTGACCCCCCTCGTCATCATTGCCAGTAGACTCGTCGTCGTCTCGAGGTTGGAACGGAGGGGATTATAATCTGTTGTTGAGTGCGCCAACGCATAATTTCTTGGTTTTGATTTGGGCAATTGGCACGAGATTGGCTTTGGCGTCGGTTAGGGAAGAAAGAGGGTGAAGGAGAAGAAGAAGATAATAGGGAATTGGTTCGGTTCGGAGGGATATGGAAGGTGAAAAAACAAGAGAAGAAGGAAGGAAATTCAGGAGGTCGGACCGGGTCGGGGCAAGCAAAGAAAGAAAAAAGAAAAGAAATCCAGGAGGTCGGATCGGGTCGGAGCAAGTATTTAAGGAAGGGGGAAAGGAGCCTACCTAACTGGATCGGGTCGGACCGTAAGATGATGGAGGAGAAGTATAACTACGTGATCCGATCCGAACCGTTAGGGGACTTTGCCTCCGATCCGATTTGATTTTGATTTCTGAGTTTCAATGAGATATCCAAGCCTAAGGCCACGCCCCCGATCCGATCCCAATGAATGCACCCGAACCGAACCGAAGCACAGTCTACCTTAACGCATAAAAACTCGTCTAACTGGCCCAATCAAATTTCGGCATAATCTTCAATTTAATGGACAGTTAGGATAGTGCCTTGCGAACGTAACTGGACATCAAGAACAACTTCAACTCTTTATATTTTGCCAAAATTTTTCATCGCACTTTTAAACATTTACTTTGCACTTTCCATATACACTGTTTACACTTTAGTTTGCACACATGCACGGGGGGATACGGGCTAATTTGCTCTAATTTGTGCTATTGCTTCTTCAATAGTTTTATGACCATGAGACCCAGACGCTCTTCCAGACTAGCTGAGAGGAAAGAAGCCCCCGAAACCTCTAACAAGATTACTCTCGAGGATATATCTTCTCCGTCAGATCCAGAATGAGATAATGAGGGTTCAGACTACGACGTCGGAAATCGTAAAAGTGACGAAGTGTCTTCAGAGAATGAAGTTTCTTTAGGGTTTGAAGAGGATGGAGGGGTTGGTGACGACCGGGCCCCTGATGAGTTTGAACCGGCTGTCATATTGGAATCACCCAAAGATTCTGTTGAATCAACAATTGATAACGACCGACTTACCCGAATCTGTTTGAAATATGGGATAATGAAAAGGGACACTCTAGTGCCTTCAAGATCTGACCGTCCCCACAACCCTCCAGAAGGATATATGGCGGTTACTCGGTTGATGTGTATGGTCGGCGCTATCCCTCCATTTTCTCCCTTCATCGTTGACTTTCTAAGAAAATGCGGATTGCCCCCATGCAGCTGCATCCCAATTCTTATGCCTACTTGCACACTTTATACATAGCATACCGTGAGATCTTAGGCATAGAGCTCACTTTCGATGACGTTCATTTCTTCTATAACTTCAAGCATCGGACTCGAGAGACTCCATCTTTCTGTTATTTTGAGTCTGTTCCTAAGAGGAAGATAATCTCAGCGCCATTCAGCAGTAAAGCTGGAGATTCCAGACTGGAATGGTTCTATGTGAAGCGACAGCCTGGATGTGCCAGAAGGTGGACGAAATCAAGTAAAGCACTGATTTTCTAAATCCGGGCTCTATACACTTGAGTCATCGCCTAAACTTGTTTTTCTTTTTGTTTGCAGTCGACAATCCAAAACAAATATCAGATCAGGTGTTCTTTGACCGGATGCACCAACTTCTTAATGGCGACCAGAAGTTCTTGACTATCGATGAAGTCCTTAAGGACGAATATCTTCACTTTCATGGGCTGTTATCCGTTTTTCGTAGTATTGGTCATGGGACGGCTCCATACGTATATATTCCTCCCGTGGATGTTGTCCCAGAGACAGGAGAAGGTTCGGGAGTTCCTATAGTGCCTCTTCAAACTTCACCTTCTCCATCTTCTACTCAAAATGATGAATTGGCTAACCTGGCCGAAAAGCATCGTGAAGGATATACTGCCCCCGAGGAGGCTACTTCTCTGGAAAAGTCAACATCCTCCAAAGAGTCGCCACTTAATGCTTCCGAGGGAGATGTCCCTAGTACTGATGACCCAATATTTCAGGGTTTGGGGGATCTCCCCTTACCTGAAACTATATACACTTCGGAGGATTTTAGGAAGGATCCCTTAGTCCTCACCTCTTCTGAAGAGACTACTCCTGCTAAGGCCAAAGAGCCTGCCCGTACTAGTCTAGCTTCAGACTCGGGTTGGTTGGGGGGAAACACACCACTTAGGCTACACTTTATACAACAGCATTAGCATTCATTGCACCTATTTCTCTGTGAATCCATTGATTCTGAATTTCGTTTGTCTTATTGTGCAGGCACGATGTCTCGATCTTACTATGATATCAGGAAGCTTCGCCGCAGCATGTCTAATCCACCCCAGGATATCGAGTATGATCGCCGCGATGATCGCGGTAGGGAGGAGAGAAGGCCTTATGATCCCTATCGCTCTCGACCCTCATGTTCTCGCTCTCCCGTTCGATCAGATCAAGAGAAATACAAAGGTTATCAAAGCCGTAGGGAAGAGGACAGGCCACAATCGAAAGACTCCACCTCTTCCCACGAAAAGCGTAGCAGAGAGAGAAGTCCTCCAAAAGATACTGAGTCTCGAAGTAAACGCAAGGTCCCTGCTACTAAACGACCAAGGACAGACAAAGAAACTATTGAATCCTCCACAGACAGGGACACTGAATTGACGATCCCCGCTCCTCCACCACTAGATGCGGAGACTGCAATCAAGCGGGCGTATTTGGAGGAGCAATTTCCCGAACATTACTTCGAGACTTTGACTTTTTTACCTGCCCTCGAACCTATTTCTTCCAGGTGGGCAGACGAGGCCAAAGCAAAGATAGACGCGGTTGAAAAACAGTATTCTGAGATGTTTAAATATTCACACAACCATTCCAGAATTATCCGTACTCTAATCATGAATGCTGATTCAATGCAAAAAACCACGGAAGAAGATGCTAAGGCCTTAAAGAACCTAGGTAAAGATTTGGAGGACACACAGGCCCAGCTTGCTATTGATCGGAGGGATGCTACCAACTTCAAACAACAATTTGAGGATATGCAAAAACGTTATCATGATCTGCTGGAATCTCATACTCAAGAGCGTTCTGAGTTAAAAAAGCAAGTTGATGATGCTAAGTCAGAAGCCGCTCAGTCGCGCCTTGCTTATACTGACCTTGAACGGAAAAATGCCGAGTTAGCAAAGAGGAATGCTGAGCTAGAAAAGAAGAATGCTGACTTGGCTTCAAAGCTACTGGAGGCAGAGAACAGAGCTGCCCTGGCGGAGGGCTACGTTAAGTGTGCTATCAAATCTGCGGATGAGGCCCGCCAACAACTGTCAGAGGCGGAGGCAGAAATTCAGGGTTTCGGCGAACTAATGATTGAATTCTTCGCACATATCATCCGTCGCCGAAACATTTCTTGGATCGAGAATTATCCATCCACTCTAGTTCAAGTATGGAATCAGATTGTTGAGCGGGAAAAAGAGGAGCTCAAGGTTGATTCCATCGATGAGGATAAGCTAATGGAGAAATACTTGAGGGATGATGAGCCAGAACGCCTAGCTGAAGGGCGTCGCCTCATTGCTGATGCTATGGAAGAAGAGAGGCGGAGGGCTAAACAGAAGAACGTTCCCGAGGCTGGTTCCTCTTCTACTGCCCCCACTACTTCTGAAGTGGAGGGGGTATGATCCTGAAAATCCGGGAATCCCCCGAACAACTCTGCTATCCCCTATTCCTGAAACGGCATCAGAGACAGCAGTTACCCCTGCAGAGAAGTCTTCGGAAGGTATCCCTACCTTTTCTCCCCAATTCATCAAGGCTATTTCTACCTTTCGGCACGTGATTGAGCAATCGATGAGAAACCCATTATTTTCTCCTGAGTTGATAACTGTTGCTTCTCACTCTGTAGGTATTGAGCGATCCGGAAAGACAGATGTGACTCAGGGAGCCGCCGCCGGGGCAGAGCCTACGGAAAAGGCAAAAGGAGGGGAGGACAAGGCTGCTCCTATAGACTTGGGAGAAGGAAGTGAGCCAACTAAGGCCGACACTCCCCATGATGAAGAAATGATAGCAGCTTTAAAGGATGATGGCGGTGACGGAGGACATGAGGAGGAACCAGAAGTGGCAATAGTCGAGGAGTCGAAAAATGCTGATGATGTTATTTTGGCTGCAATGAAAGCTGATCAAGACAAACGCTTGCAATTAAAAGCCGAAGAACTAGACCCTCAATCCCTCAAGCCTCTCGTAGTTGTGGATGCGGGATCAAGGTTAGTTGTTAAGCTCTCAACTAGATCTATTACAGAGGAACTCGCTAAAAAATCTTCTCTTGATTCCAGCGCTCCGCCCTCCGGGAAGAAGTCTACCGGTTCCAGCACCGCATCTTCAGGAAAGAAGAAATCAAAACAAATCTTGACAGAGGCCGAGAAAGAGGCAAAGGATGTGGAGAAAGCCGCCAAGAAGTCCAAGGCTCACTCGAAATCTAAATAGTGGGTTGCCTTGTGTCATTTTAGCATTTAGTGAACCAACAATTGCTGCTACAAGAGTGGCTCTTGCACCTTCTTTTTTAGCTATTTTCCTGTACAAATTCATTCATTCGTAAATAAATAAAAAATAATTCATTTTCTGCAATGTCTGTTTGTCAGTAGTTCTACACCTATGTAAAAATGCATGTCTTGCTATAGTTATGAAATGAAGTTACGGAGGGAGGAAATATGTGTATACATATATGCCCCCAGTCAATTCTCACAAATTATTTAAGGCTTAATCAAGCAATCTAAATGCTCCCGATTTTCTGACGGGATAGCATTTTCTGTGTCGTCAATGCCTATCGGTTTTTCTGGCATTTCTTTTATACTCTCCTGTCTTATATTCAGGTTAGAGTTCTTACTGAGGCGGTCCCTTGTCTGGGTGCACCTTCATGTCTTAGAGGACGTCGTCTTCCCGTCCTTTTATACTCTCTCTCTCTCTGTGGAAAGTTAGAGTTCGAGCTCAGCAATCTATTCACTCCCCGATCCTTCAGCGGGGAAGGATCTCTTTCTCAGCGCTCAGTCGGAGACGCTTTTATACTCTCTCTCTCTCTGGAGTGTTAGAGTTAAGAATGTCGTTTTCTCATTCTTTTATGTCTTGTCGCACAAATAGCCGTTGTGCTTTTTCTTATGTTTAAACTGTCTTCAACCTTTTCAGGTTTTGAATCATCTTGTATTCCATAATCACAACAGAATAGTCGATGAGTGTATATATATAATGCATAAAAGTAAATAACACATGATATTTTTATAGTGGTTCGGCTAAGTCGTAGCCTACATCCACTTTATAGTCCTTTATTCATATCATCAGATTTTTCCAAGGCAAGTCGTGCCTTATTACAGAGTTCATAAGAAAAATAACAAAGAGTACAACATTTCTAATCCAAATATCGCATCAAGTGTTGGGCATTCCATGCTCTAGGGACTTCTTCGCCATCTACGGTCGTTAACTTGAAGGTTCCTTTTTCAAGTTTCCGTTGGATGACAAAGGGTCCTTCCCACTTTGGACCGAGGTGAGGAAGGGATGGAAAGACTCTCTTTAGCACCAAATCTCCTGGTTCAAAAGTCCTAAGGCGAACCTTTTTGTCGTAATAGCGTGCCATCTGACGTCGATGTCTTGCCGCGCGCAAATCTGCTTCATCCCTTTTTTCTTCGACTTCATCAAGAGACTCAAGTAAGAGTGCCTGATTCGTCATAGGGTCATAATATGTCACCCTGTGGGAAGGAACTTCCAGCTCAACTGGAATTACTGCTTCTAAGCCAAAGGAGAGAGAGAAAGGGGTGTGACCAGTAGTCGTCTTAAATGTTGTCCGATATGCCCACAAAGCTAGGGGCAATTCGTCAACCCATTTTGCCTTTGCGCGCTCTAACCGTTTCTTGAGGATGGATTTTATTACTTTGTTTATTGCCTCAACTTGCCCATTCGACTGCGGATA
The DNA here is from genome assembly GCA_030737875.1 of Allium sativum. Lineage (NCBI taxonomy): Eukaryota > Viridiplantae > Streptophyta > Magnoliopsida > Asparagales > Amaryllidaceae > Allium > Allium sativum. Next base: position 127,818,476 of record CM060921.1, on the reverse strand, counting down.
AGCAACCGCAGTGTATCGCTTGTCGATCTTATACTTCTGGCAGAAATTTCTGAATTCAGTACCATCAAAATGGGTTCCGTTGTCAGTTATAATGGTCCTTGGGATCCCGAACCGACATATAATCTTTCTTACCACGAAACTCATCACCTTTCTTGTCGTGATTTTGGTCAAGGGCTCAGCTTCCACCCACTTCGTAAAATAGTCCACAGCGACTATTGCATATTTCGCTCCTCCTTTGGCAATTGGTAGAACTCCAATGATATCAATTCCCCACGTGGCAAATGGCCAAGGACTCACCATTGATTTGAGTTGGGTTGACGGTGTTCTGGGGATTTTGGTGAATCTCTGGCACTTATCGCAGCGTCGTGAATAATCAGTTGCATCTTTATTAATTGTGCGCCAGAAGTATCCATATCGCAATATCTTTTTCGCTAACGTCTGACCTCCTGTATGATCTCCACACTCACCTTCGTGAACTTCTCTTAGTACACGTTTGATGTCGTCGTGTGCAATACATCGTAACAGGGGCATAGAAAATCCTTGTCTATAAAGAATATCATCTTGTATGACATATCTGGTAGCCTTGCGAACTATAGCCCTTTTCTCACTCTTCTTTGACGGGAGTGTCCCATTCTTAAGGAAGTTCTTAATTGGGGTCATCCACGACTCCTTCTCCGGCTCCGCTTCGAAAGCGAACTCAATTTCCATCGACTCAAAGCTTGGCAATTCCAACGTTTCAATTGGAACTATTTCAGTCTCTTCTGGATTGTCGGAACTAGCCAGCTTTGCCAGCCTATCTGCCTTTTGGTTTTCGGCTCTTGGGATGTGTGTTATATTGTACCGCTCCAAGTGGCTCAATATCTCTCTCACTTTCCTGAGGTAGACGATATGTCGAGGTCCCCGAGCCACAAATTCCTCTCGCACTTGGCAAACAACGATTTTAGAGTCACAGAATATGTCCAACATTTTTATTTCATGATCTTTAGCAAGCTTCAGCCCGACAATCAGGGCTTCGTATTCAGAGTCATTGTTAGTCGCCGAGAATTCTAATCATAGAGCGTAATATAACGACCGTCCTTCAGGAGTGACTAAGACGATTCCTGCTCCGGACCTTCGGTCGTTCTTGGCTCCATCTGTGTATAGTTTCCATGGATCTATCTTTAACTCGTCATCGGACTTAACGACTCTGTCATCGATTACTTCCTCCTCTGGGATGGTGAACTCTGCTATAAAGTCTACCAGAGCTTGCCCCCTGATCGACCTTCGTGGTTGAAAATTTAAATCAAACTAACTTTATTCTATATTCCATTTGATCAACCTTCCCGATGCTTCGGGTCTCTGCAACACCTGCCTCAAGGGCTGGTCAGTGTATATGGTTATTGGATGAGCTTGGAAATAGTGACGAAGTTTTCGGGATGCGATTTGGAGGCTGTAAGCGAGCTTCTCAATCTTTGGGTAGTTGCGCTCTGCCGCTGCTAATTTCTTGCTTACATAATATACTTGCCTTTGTACTTTATCTTCTTCTCGAACCAGGGCTGTGCTAACGGCGTGAGCCGAGACTGCCAAGTAAACAAACAATTCTTCGCGATCCACTGGCTTTGACAAAATCGGCGGTTTCTCTAGCAGTTCCAGTAAATTTCGAAAGGCCTCAACACAGTCCGGAGTCCACTCGAAGTTCTTCTTTCCTCTTTTAATCAAATCAAAAAACGGAACGCATTTGTCTGTGGCTTTGGAGATGAATCTACTCAACGCGGCTAATTTCCCTGCAAGACTTTGGACATCTTTAATTCTTTTTGGTTCTTCAATGTTTCTAATCGCTGCTATTTGGCTTGGATTGATTTCAATTCCTCGGGAGCTCACAATGAAGCCTAGGAACTTTCCCGATGCCACTCCAAATGAGCATTTCAGAGGATTCAACTTCATCCGATACTTTCGCAGGATATCAAACATTTCCGCCAAGTCTTGCGTATGGCTGGAGGACTGTTTCGATTTGACAAGCATATCATCCACGTAAACTTCCATAGTCTTCCCTATTTGATTATAAAACATTCTGTTCACCAAGCGCTGATAAGTGGCTCCGGCGTTTTTCAATCCGAATGGCATTACGACATAACAATATAATCCCAAATTCGTAATGAAGCTCGTATGTTCTTGATTTGGCACGTGCATAGGAATTTGATTGTATCCGGAATATGCGTCCATGAAAGAGAGGAGTTCATGACCTGTTGTCGAATCTACAAGCTGGTCAATCCTGGGAAGTGGGAAACTATCTTTTGGGCAAGCTTTGTTCAAATATGAAAAATCAATGCAAGTTCGCCACTTTCCATTCAGCTTCTTTACCAAGACGGGATTCGATATCCAGTCGGGATATGTCAAATCTCGAATAAATCTGTTCTGCTTCAGCTTCTCCACTTCCTCTTTGAGAGCAGCCGACCTCTCTGGGCCCAGCATACGTCTCTTTTGCTTCACAGGCGGATGCTTCGGGTTTACATTTAGTGTGTGACTTATGATGGATGGCGATATCCCATACATGTCAGCGTGGGTCCAGGCAAACACGTCCAAGTTCGCCTTCAAAAAGTCCGTTAGTTCTTTGGCCCGACGTGGATCCAATTGAGACCCAATCTTCAAAACTCTTGTTGGATCAGCTTCATCAATGGGAATTTCCGTTGTCGCTTCATTAGGAGTTGCATTTTTAGTCTCTGGTTCCTCGTCTTTTCTGGGATCCAGGTCTTCAGGCGTTCCTTTGGGCAACTCCTTCGGGGTCGATTTCTCTAATTGCTACGCCGAGCCCCCCTTTGGGGGAGGCGAGGCATCTTTACTCTCGATGTTAAGTCCTTTCATCAACATCTTTAATTCGGCAACATAGCAGGCCCGTCCGAAAACTTGATCCCCTCTCATTACTCCAGTTCCGGCTTCGGTTGGGAACTTAAGCAATAAACACCAAGGGGCGATACAAGCTCTGAACTCAGCAAGGGCAGGCCTCCCCAAAAATGCATTATAAGGCGAATCTATGTCCAATACTACGAACTGAAGCATCCGCACTCTTCGGCGTTCTCCTTGCCCCAATGTCACGGGCAATTCTATGTACCCCATGGGGGCTGTTGACGCCCCGTCGAAGCCTCTGATCCATCCTTCACATGGCTTCAAATCTTCAGATTCAAGCTTCATCTGATCAAATGACTTTTTAAATAAAATATTGACAGAACTTCCGTTGTCTACTAATACCTTATGAACCAAGGCCGGCCCAATGGTGGTAGTAATAACCAACGGATCATCAGTGGGTGATTGGATCCCAGTATTATCTCTGCTGCGGAATACCACGTCGTCAAACATGGTCTTCTGTTGTTTTATGGGGGCGATATCTTCCAAATCACCACCTTCATTCACATCTACGTGCTTGGCAGCATTTACATATTGATCCATTGCTCTAAAGTTACGGATTGCTGGGTGGGGTCCACCCACTATGGAGTTGATAACAATTCCCTTGCCTTTCTGCTGCGCTGTAGGCTTGGGAGCAGGTAGAATCTGTTTTGGAGCCTGCTCTCCTTGCTCCCTGTCCCTCGGGGCAACCTTATATTCATCCAGTTTCCCTTCGTGCAGCAGCTTCTCAATCACATCTCTCAAATGTCGACATTCATTGGTTGAATGCCCGTGAGTCCCATGAAACAAACAAAACTTTCCAGCTGCCATTTCTTTCTCTGTCGAGTCACGAGGTGGCGGTCTTTTATATTGCAAAACGTTGTATGTATCCAGGTAAATGTTCTCCAGAGTGTCGTTCAACGGTGTATAATTCTCATAAGTCTGGAATCGGGGTCTTTTGCTAGGATCACTTCCCCTATTTCTATTTCTTCTATTACCGTTCGCATTACGGTTATTGTTGTTGCCCCCATTTCCAGAATTGTCGTTTCCACTCTTGTTTCCCACATTCACTTCAACTTTTCCGGAACTTTCCCCAGACTGCTTCACGGAGACGTTACTCTGAACATTTTCTTTTGATGCCGCTTCAGACTTTCTCTTTCAGTTTGCCCTGGCCTCCTCTCGTCTTAAATAAATATCGGCCTTTTCATAGAATATCTCTCTCATGGAGGGTGTCTTTCCAGAAAGGTAATCTCCAAACTCAGATTCAGGATCGACTCCTTCCTTTAATGCCATCAAAATGGTGGGCTCATGCGGGTCACTAACTTCGGTCACAGCCAAGTTAAAATGGTCAAGGTATGACCTCAAAGACTCTCCTGGCGCCTGCTTAATTCTTAACAATTCAATAACACTTTTGGACTTTCGGGTATGGAGTCGGAACTGATTCATAAAACGTTCGCTCAGTTCCCTATAATTCGAAACCGAACGAGGGGGAAGTCGGGTAAACCAGAACAACGCCACATCTTCTAAATAGATAGGGAATGCTTTACACTTCACTGCATCAGGGGCGGCAGCGGCATTCATGAGCCACGAGTATCGCATTAAATGCTGTCCCGGATCAGTTCTCCCGTTGTACTTGTCCATCTGTGGCAGGTTAAAACGCCTGGAAAACTGAAAGTCTAGGATGTCGTCAGTGAAAGGAGTATGGCTTCGCTCAATGCCGTAATCTTCATTGGTATAGTTCCGGCTCTCGGACATAATCTGGCGTACCATTGCCTGTACATCAGCATTAGTTAGGGGTCGTTCAAGTTCCCTGGCCCTGGTATCCGGGTTCCTTCTGGGCTCTTGTTCAGAAGATGCCCTTCTGCTTCTGCTCTATTCCGTTCCCTACGCTCCCGGTCGATCTCGGGAGGAGGGGACTGGAGCCTTTGCCCCTGAGTGGGATCATTGTTTCCTAGTGCTCGTGCAATATCCTCGCGAGACCCCAAAGATCCGAATGTCAGCTGCTCCAAATTCTGAGGTCGTTCGAGCGGCCTTCGTTCACGGGGCCGCTCTTCCTCGGAAGAAGAAGACTAATCCACTGGTGTGTGACGAACCGGTGATGGGGTCCTCTGTCTATGGAGTTCGCTAATCTCCCTGCTCATGAGTCTCATATTCTCCTGCATCATGAGATTGGTGCGCTCGTGGACTTTCATAGCCTCCCTAGTACTCTCAAGCATGTCAAGTAGGCGCGAGAAATCTCCTTGAGTAATGGGCGCAGATGGATTAACCTGATCACTGACCCTGGTGGCTGGAATCGGAGCATTTGTAGGGACTCGAGTAGAGGTTCCAACATCACCAAGTGTCGGGTCAGATCGGAGATGGGAGATCGGGTCGGTACATGGCAAGCTGCTCGGGTCGGTTCAGGTTGGGGGAATGCACTGCTTCAGAATCTCCTACCCGGATCGGATCGGAGCTCTCCCCCTGAAGGCGGTTCGGATTTCCTGCATCGGTTCGTCCTGCTGCTGAACTCTGCCCACGAGACCTTGTCACAACCGCATTTTGCTGATCTTCGCCAGCTCCATTTCCTCGACCAGATTGAACTTATTTGCCTTTTCCTTTGGCCATGGTTTCTTCAACAATCACTTCGACAAATATCCAAGAGCGTCGAAACTTGAGGATTAACTTCTTTGAACTCAACGGTCCAAAAAGTAGAATGATAATCCCGAAAAACAAAGAATTCAGATGATTCTCAGTGAAAGCAACAAAATGTTAGACCAAAAAGTGGTTCTAACACCCAAATTGATTAAAAGCAGAATGAAATGAGATCAAAAATAAAAATGAACACATAGGATTTATAGTGGTTCGGCGAAGAAATGCCTACGTCCACTTGTCTTTCACTATTTTCAATGATTTAGTTGCAAATACAATGAAATATTCACTTGATTTCTCTCACAACTCACTTACAATCACTCAATTGTCTAAAAACAAATAATGAAAGAAAATTTGGATTTTCCGGGAGTGCTGGAATTCGGGTTATGAAGGTGGTTGAACTCTCAAAGTGCCAGAAAAAAGATCCTTTTCTTTGTCTCCAGACGGGGTATTTATAGGTGAGAATTTGCTCAGAACCCGATCCGGATCAGAGCCACGTGTCATCCATCCCATCAGCCTCGGGTTTGGATGGATTTCCATGTTGACAACGCATCAGAGTGGTGGACGTTGTGGGTAGGAACTGGTCATAGCCGCTCCGAATAACCAGGCGCTCATGCAGGAGAGTGACGTGGAAGACAGGCTCGGGTCGAAAGGGTATGCACAAGGGGTTCGGATCGGAGTACCCAATCCGACCCGGATTGACTTAGGACTAATTCCTGTTTTTACTCCGCTCCGCTCAGATATGTTGCTCTCCGCTCCAGCTGGAAATAGGTTGCTCTCCGATCCGAATAGACCTGCCTCTCTGATTCCAACAACAATAGTTCACCGATCCGAACAGCAGACTTTATCCGATCCGAACCGCTACACTGCTCCGATCCGACCCGCTTCAGTGTTTTTCAAGCTCTTCAATATTTCACATCTTGACTTTGGGTTGCCCAGTTCACAAAGTGGGCTAACAACAACATTGTGTGTTTAATATGTCTTCCACTGTATTAAACTTGTATAACCTGATGTGTGAATTCAGATGATATTATGTGTTCTTTAATACATTAATATAACAACCAAACCATCAACATCTTAGACATTTTTGGTGTAGGTGAAAATATGTAAATTAGAGAGTAAATAAGGAATGTGTGATGGTGTGAAGAAGATGAAGGAGGAAGTGGAAGGTGCAGTGACGTGGAGAAGATGAAGGGTAGGAGGGTGGTTGATAATATATTGGCGTCCAACACGTCTGATGCGTCAAACGCAAACAAATAAAATTTACCCAACCGAGAAAATGTATTGAGGATGGGGAATAAAATGTTAGGACGTTTAATCTGCTAGGCGAGTCACCAACGTTAATGTGGAAAAAACTACACAATAAAAGGAATCCATTTTTAATATATATATATACATATATATATATATTGAAATTGAGTAAATTTTTATTTCTCCACACAAATGGGTTACTCGACCCATATTACAGTCCGTTCATTGAACATGGGTACGAATGCAAACATAATACAACCAAAATTCTGCTTTTCCCTTACTTCTTCTGAAAAGCACGAACTATAGATTAGGGCACAGAAAGGGAAATCATGGCCCCTTACTTCCTCTAGTCATTGCCTTTCAGCTCCACTTCTCCAATTACAATAATTCTCATTCCCCTGCACAAAGCAACTTCGGCTTGATTCTTCCAATGATAATGGCAAGTTCTCGGTTGATTGAGCTCAAATTAGATAACATGTCCTTCTCTTTTTGATTGCAAGTATGGAAATTGCGTTCTCTCCATGTATGTTGCACGTGTCGCTTATTTTTTTTGTATATATAGAGGGAGGCAGCTATTTGGACATAGAATTAGACACAAAGCCTCGACAGTTGGATAATTTTATCCTTTTATGAAGGGGTGGAACTCAGAGGGAAATCCAACAGTGCAAATCAATTGTGTTACCGTTTTTGTTAAATTTTTATGTCTAGATATACTTTACAACATATATATATATATATATATATATATATATGCGTGGGGGGGGTGCACGCGCGTGTGTGTACGTATATATGTATGTAAGTCACTGTGTGTGTGTATGTATGTGTGTACGTATATATATGGGTCAACTAATTTACAATGCCATTATTATTTTAATGGTTCAAAAAAGCACAAGCAACCATTGTACTGGATACTTGACTGCGATCGGTCAGTGATCGCTTTTGGTCATGTTTCGAAGGTTGGATAGGTGGAACTATGAGATCTGATCACTTTCTTTTTTCAAGTAAATAATTCATTCCATAAAAAAATGGTATATAAAACATCAAATCATATAAATTTGATGGCACAAAATCATATAATATATATAGTACAAATGATATTATTATCGTATATGAAGCAGTATTAAATTGTCTCAGTTAAATTTACACATTTTGGTAGTAGTGTATCGTTAGTAAGAAAGATCACAAAAGAACAATAACTATAACCTGGTATTATATATGCATGATGCACATAATAAAAGAGCAGTACCAATGTCCTAAAAAAGAAGTAACACCAACAATATTAGCTATATAAGCTACAACAGCAACCAAGTAAAAATAAATTATTAGGATAAGAAAAGTGAGAAGTTAGTGTGTGTTATTTAAATTTGGGAACCCCTGTTTTTAAAGGTATGATACAAAGATTTTTTAAGTTTATAAGATCAAACAAGGGGTTCATGCATCCACATATATGGTTATTTCATTTTGGAGACCGTAATGCTTTAAGGTTTCAGATTAATTGCGGTCAAATCAAGGTTGGGATTGGTTTTTAAAACACTGTATTCAAAGGTTAAAGCCCAAAAAACTATTGTCTCACCATCTCGGGTTATTGGCAGTGGATTAGTGACGGAAATCTATAACTGAATCAAATAGCAGGCGACTCTAGATAAAATATAATGTTCCAAATCCAGTTAAGCATGCATATTAATTAGCATATAGTAAAGCAATTATATATAAAACATTATGTTCGAATTATAACTGGATTCCTATTTATTCTATGTTTAGACAAATAGATGAAGAACTCTTTTATAGTTTTAAATTAACATATCACTAGTTCTTAATTGTATACATTTACCATGCTTCTTCTTCGATTTTTAATTTTATTGTTGGTACTTTTCATGATACAGATAATTTAGTGGGATGTATGCAATTATATTTCTAATTAAAACTATTAAACAAAAATGCATGCATATATCCAGATAGCTTATGCTGAAAGAAGAAACAAAAATTCTCAATGAAATATGCTAATTAATTGTATTAAGAGGTTCTAAAATCTAGGATTCTAGATAAGATTAGCAAATAAATAAAACTTTGAACTATATATTCATTAATAAGCTTCACATCTGAGGTATTTGTTGAATGATAATTTTTTATTTTTATACACAATTTTAATAAGTTAATCCACCATTTTATTTTAATAAGTTAATCCGCATCTACTTTGTAAGTTAATCCACGAGTGGATTAACTTAAAGATTTCACTCTATCGTATATCTTAAAATCGATGTTTATGCTACTTGTTTTACCATGACATTTTTTTATTCAAAAATATCACAAGACTTGCTTTTAACAAAACCAAATTAGATTTTAGGTCTTAAAAACAAGGCATCTCTAAAGCTTAGTGTACAGTATACATTTGGGGCCGTACCCGGTAGCTGAAGCAGTCTGTCTTCTACATGATTACAATCATTCATTTCAGTTGCATTAGTCTAACTGATTGTATAACTAGCAGAAGTGAATAGTGTTAGTACTGGAAAGGAATTAGTCCTTCCCTGAAGGTAATGTTTTATACGCATGATGGACAACTAGTAAAAAATTATTGCAACTTCAGCTCCTTATTTAATAACAAGATTCGGCTATAGGCACAGAAGGAAAAATCAACTAATTTTTGAACATATTGACTGATTTATTTAAACTATAGTAGCGAACACAAAACACATACATCATTAAACAATGATACTTTGCACTCTAAATACAAAAATGTTCACCCTTTAAACTAAAAATAAACAAACTACTTACTGTTATTACGTTGAATAATGCACTCTACTTAGACTTGAATTTAGATGTAGGATCTTAAAATAAGAAATATACGACAGAGAAGAAAACAGACACAGAACTGAGAAGAAAAGGATATTTGATGATTTTTTAGGTGGATAAACTAATTAAAATTTAAATATTATTAAAAGTCAACGATCCTTTTTTTAGAGTGGATTGACTTATTAAAAATGTGTATAAGAATAAAAATTACCTTGTTGAATACATGAACAAATTATATGAGTTATATGTGCTTATTAATTAATTAGATTCCAAATTAATACAAATGTAAATTCAATTATGCATATACAACCATTGTATATGCGCAATTTTTTCCCATATACCCACCATTCGCTACTTCACACTACCCAAAAAAAAAATTGCTCATGTATTCCAAAAGTACAAGTATTGTTGCTTGTTCCTTTCTTCTAGCACTACTCATAGTGGCTTCAGGTTTGTATGTAACTAAGTTGATTCATAATGGCTAAGTATCACATGGTACGTCTATTTAAAATATATGGTTGACTGATATTCTATATTCTGTAATATATAAAAGGTTTGGACAAAGTTGAGTCAGGATGTGTCACCATGGTTGACAAAAAATGCAAGGAAAATTCTGACTGCTCGAGCGTTTGTAGTAAGCAAGATGAACACTGTTGCCACAAAACTTTGCTTGGAGATCAACATTGTTATTGTTGTATTCATTCATGATAATGGTTCATTGATTATCAATAATAACATCATTATTATTGTACACTATAACCATTGGTTTGCCGGAGTTGAAGAAATAAAGAGTTAATTTGGAATACTTCTCTTGCTATATTTTTTTTCTTTTACTCTTTTAATAGCTAATAGATCACTTAACTATGAATAATCTTAGTAATAATATTTTGTTTGCTCATTATTAAAAAATAGTGATGCAGCGTTGCAAACAACAACGCAAAGAAAACTCGACAAAATTTAAACAACAATCTTACAGCAAAATGATCCTTGCATATATGTAAATGTAGATCGAATTTGATGCCAGTCATATCCAAGTAGAATCTAGCAGCTGAAATAAATTGACACCTGAGTAAATGATAAGTATATCTCAAATGTTCAAAATCAGCTCTATGATTCTTCAAAGGGGCCATTGAAATTCAACCAAGGATCTCATTTTGTCTCAGTTATGTGATCTTGAGATAAATGTCCCCATTATCATTACTTGTGACTTTGAATTATTATTTGAACATTTGTTGAGTTTATAGGCAGCAGTTACAAATTTGATTTTATCAATGATAAGAATTAGAATCTCAAAAATGAACTAAAAACAATCTTTGTTTATATTTCATAACCGTCTTTGTTTCCAACAGCCCTATAATTTACTGTTTCTTAATTTTGAATCCTATGATATAAGAGTTTGAACTTGGTCGACCAATACACAATTATTACAAAATTTAATCAGTCAATTATGACTTGTATTACCATAAAGTTAACATAAATTTTGATAGCCATTTGAGCTAAGATGTTTGTGTCAAATATAACATAACCTGTGTGGATAGTGGGCCATTTTTATTTATGTTACATGTGAAGTCATGAAATGTTTTACTACTTTTTTTCCATTATTGTTCTCTGCTTTCTTACACTTTTGTACATTTCTACTAATTTTAATGTCTAGATCATTTATATTTTATAATATTTATTTTCAAGTTTTAAGATGTAATTAATCATAATTATTAGGTAAATCCTTTCATGGGGGTGCAAACGAAGCCTGCTATTAGCTAATTTTTAAGTATTATGCATGATAATACCGCTGACATTTACCTGCATCAATGAATTATCAAATTTAAGGTGTTTGCGTAGATACTCTTACCTCTATACACATGCTATCTAGGATAAATACAACAAAGTAACACTATTGGACCATGCGGTGGGTACACATATGAATATTCTCTTGAACCAACACCAGTGCATGTCTCATGTAATATATTACTCACGGTAAGTATATTAGTCTTAGTACCCAAAAAAAATGTGTGCTCTTAGGGTACAAAAATACATAACCACGTAATAATGACAGAAAGTCAAAACGTTTTGGATAAAATATAACAGATAACAATGATATATAGGCCATGACAACAAAATAGTATATCCTAACCAACATAAAATACATCATCAAATAGCAAACTCCTAAAATCTTAAGGCTATCAAAGAAGACAAAATGTTATATCAACAATGATAGAGATGAACTTGAAGCTTGTATATTGATAAGAAAAAGGTTACAAACATAGGAAGCTCTGAAAGAAAAAAAGGTAGAAGTGATACACGGTTCTAATAATTAAAAATCATTTAGCATTCCCTAGTAATCTCAATAACCGATGAGTAATGCACTTAAATACAAGCAAAAAAGCAAACTATAACCGAAAGAGACAGGCTTATTATTCTAAAGTAAGCAAAAGGACAACTGAAACCACATCAACTTCAAAATATAACAACATCGATTGACAATTCAACTTCTTCCTTCTCTATACCTGTAACAACCCGGAAAATACGAGCCAATTTAAAATTTTTAAATTGGTCATTTCAAAGGAATTTGAACAATTGAAATAGAATATTTCAATAAAATAGTGAATTAGAAATAGTGAGTCAGTTCGAAAAATTGAATTCAAACTTTGACTGACTGTGCAGGGTGGAAAATATAACGGATTTTAGTGAAACCAAAAATATTTAAATCTGTTTATCAATTCCTTTCTAACGAATCTGAAAAATCAAAGTTTCATAGCGGGAATCAAAAGTTATGGCTGAATGAATTTTCAGAAAGGTCGCCATATAGAATATATAGCCCTGGAAAATAGATATTTTGCAAACGACCTCGGTATTCGACGAAATCACTTTTGTTGGGTCCGGGATGTCAAACTATTGCTAGGTTTCAAATTTCATAATTTTTGAAGCTAGTATGTGAGCGTGGCAAAAGAAAATGTGTTTGGTCAATTTCTGTTAAATTGGATCGACCAGAAAATGGCCATTTTTCAAACGATCTCAGAATTCGACGAAACTAGTTTTGTTGGGACCGTAGTGTCAAAACATAGCTAGATTTGTTTTTCTAGAATTTTTCGAATCAGTTTGTGGCCCTGGAAAATTGAAATGTACGTTCAAAGTTAAAAATTAAATGTTCTATATTTTAATTTGAATAATAACTGACTGTAACAGTCGAATTGGCCAACGAAACATATCCATTGTGTCCAGGATGGGGGTAATTAGCTAGGGACGATAGTCGTTGGGTTTGAAATGGTGTCCGTGTGGAGAAACACTATTTAAAAATTTATTAAAACCATGGGCCAATCAGAATTTTCCTTTCATTATTTTTAAAAAATAAAAAAACGTCAGAAAACCTAGCCGCCTCTCTCTCGACTGACGATTCACGTCGTTCGCCACTTCTCCTCCAAATTGCCGCCGCCACAGGCGATTCCAGCCTTCGCCACCACCAGCAGTCGACGCGCCTCCCTCCCCTCTTCCAATCCGACCCAAGCTCGACCCCTATCGCCACCTCCATCGCCAGAATCGTCGACCCAAACCCCGCGACTTCCCAGCGCCGCCCCGATCGCCAAAGACCAACGATCATCACCAAACAACCCTGCGCCAACTCCCCTCTCCTCCCTCTTCCACGTCATCACCTCCGATCGTCCCAATACGCAGCGGATTTCGAGAAAATCTGAAACCCTTGTTTGAACCAACAATAAAGGTGAATCCTTTTTGATGTTTGAACTTTGAAAAATCATATCTTTATGGTGTGTTGACGAAATTCGATGAAACATGAAACATCGGGACCGCAAGGAGGCTCTCTACATCATAGAAGAGACCGCGGATTTTTCTGAGTCATCTACGATTTTTAGCACTCCGATAACCAATGTGAGAAATCTAAATAAATGAATTTGAATGGAAAATGTCGTGTATAAATTATATAAGCGAAATATAAATTACACACGTGTTGTATACCTCATGTACATGCATTGTGTAAGCTATATAAGCGAAGTATGAATTATACATGCATAGTATAATTGATATATGTGTTGAAATGCAAGTGAAATATAGCAATTATATATATACTCCCCTCGTCCACAAACCATGGACGATATTTATTGTTGTGTATTGGTTTGAAATATTGGATGAAAAATGCGAATGGTTGAATAATTGTTTGTGGTTGATATTGATTGGTTGTGGTTGAAAAATACCCATTGGTGATTGAAATGAATTGGAAATAATTGTGGAAATAAAAATAAAACATGCCTCCTGCGTGCGAATTAGATGCATGAATCCCCAATGTCAAAAACCGCGAGGTTTTAAGGTAGAGCGAGGAGCCGTACTTGGAACGGTGCCGGTTTTAACTACCCTGCCGTTGTGCTGCCGAAATTTTGAATAATATTCATGTGTTAGAATTATTTTCATATGTTGAAATTATCTTCATGCGTTGAAATTAAAGTCATGTGTTGAAACTATATCCATGTGTGGAAATGATCATGTGTTGAGAAGTGATGTGCGAAAATTAAATTCATGTGTGAATGAATAAAGTGTTTAAACAATAAAAATCACCTTTTTATAATATATATGAAGTATGTAGAATATTCGCCTTATATATAAATAGTTTCAACAATAAAAATTTCATCTTTCTTATATGAACAGTAATAAAATTTCATATGTTGAGCAGTGTGTGTATTGGAAAAGTTCATGTGTTGAATAAAAAGATCGAACAATAAAATTTACATTTTTATTGAAATTATGAAGTGTTAAAAACACTCATTTGTTGAACAAATATTTTAAATGATAAAAATATCATTTTTATCATATATGTGATATGCTAAAGATATGCGAGCATTGAAATAAATATTTGTGAGAGAAATATTATTTTTAACATGCATGGGAACTAAATAAAATAGTCATGTGTTGAAATATATTTTAGTTCGACAAAATTATCATCTTTGAAATGTGAAGTGTTAAAAATAGCCACTTGTTCAAATAAATATGCATGAGTTGAAATATTCATTAATTAGCTAATGATATGATTTTTTCCTATGCATGCAACATTAGAATGAATGGTGTTTTTAAACCGAATTGAATCAAATATGAAGTTGAATGGAGAATGAGAAGTGATAAGAATTGTATATATGTACATGCATATTTATTGAACAGGTTATAGCAAAGAGGCTAGAGAAGAGGAATAAAATTTTGTGCCCGACAAGTAGGTACACGTTTACTGTTTTGTTTGGGTGATGATTTTATGAGTTTGTTGGCTAGCCGCTTGGCTTTTTCTTTTTCTTTTTGACATGAGACGCCCATGTGGCTATTTGGGAATTTTCCCAGCCCCTCCCGTACAAATGAGGTTATGGCGAAATTTTCCAAAATTTAAAGACGTTAGTGAAATATTTGAAGTGAAAACGATATAGGAATTTTTGAATGAACTGTATTTATATAAATATATAAATATAAATTAAATTAAAACAAAACGTGGCCGTGCAGTTCGTGTTTTGAAACCGTGATTTCAAACGACTAGTGCGGGAAATCCGACCATTGGATTTTCCTGAAACCGCAACCGTTGGGTTCGCCTTGGAAATATCTTTCCAACGGCTCCAACTTTGTAAAGATCCGACGTTTGGATTGTCTGGAATGTTTAATTCAAATCTGAAGAAAAACAGCGCCAGAAACGATTATATTTTATATATATATATATATAAATATAATTAAATTAAATCGAATAACGACGCTGCAGTTCATAATTTGAAATCGTAACTTCAAACGACGAGTGTGGAAGATCCGACCGTCGGATTTTCCCGAAACTGAAACCGTTGGATTCGTTTTGAAATAATCTTTCTAATGATATAAAATTCGTGAAGACCCAACGGTTAGATTTTCAGATATGTGTAAAACAAATTTAGTGAAAAACAGCGCCAGTGCATCGGCATGACCTGAATCGTCGTTTAATTAAATATGGCCGTTTTAAATAAATTAAAATGGCGATATATCGTTATAAAATACTATAGACGATATAGAGTGGAAATAAACCAATTTTGTTGTGTTTGCTTGATATGTGATGGTTGAATGTATTTAACATGAAAATTATAACTAAAGAACTGAAATGTGAATGTTGAATAGTCTAACTATGTGATAAATTGATTTGAAAATCTAAATATACATGGGTTATTTGAAAAGGCCGAGTTCATCTCATTTCAAATAATAAATCGACGTTGAGAATTCGAAGAGTCGAAGACGGTTGAAGACCAACGATCTTCACATTGGATGGATGGGCGCTACTGATGCTCGTGATTGGAGTAGCTACCGTGAAGGAGCTGAAGTAGTAGCCGTCCAGACATACTGTTGATTGTACGGATATACGAGGAAATTGGTGCCTCCGGTTTCGTTCAAACCCAGAACGAACTTGTAAATGGACTGTGTGTCTGACATTGGATTTTGTTCTGTGCTGATTGATCTCTGTTAAATATATATCTGTTTGGCGGCGGAGAATTTATTCTCTTGCTTAACGTCCTTCTCTGAGACGTACGAGCTCAGAGGTTATGTATTGATAGAAATCAGTCGCATGGAGTGGATTGCCTGTGTGGCACGCCTAAGTGGCATATGATCAAGGCTTCTGTTGCAAAGCAAAGTCTTGTGGTTGATGATCAAAGCATGGTCTGTGTGACGTAGCTTTGTGTATAACGTGAATTCGCGAGCCTCACACCCCGGTATGAGTCAAAAACGGGAGACGGACCGCTGGGAGAGCACGAAGTTTCTTTCTAGCTAAGGTGGTGTCAGTGACCTACCAGCCCTGACATTATATACACTTTTCACCTGTGTGGTTGTTGGAATGCGAGGCGCCTCGATTATAGGTCTGTAAGGACCGGGAAACGTGTGTTCAGGAATTGCCAATCCTCAAAAGTAAGAGAGGACCGGCTCAGCCGATTCCAAGGACCGCTGTGTGCGATCCTGGGGCATTTGCTAGAGTGTCTCGAACGGAGAGGAGCTTGCCCCTTGCCTCGACTCATGAAGGAATCCAATTTCCAATACGAAATATGCGGATGTGATTGTATTACTATTATGGCGACATAGTAGATGGTAGCCATGCCGCCTAGGATTGATATTTATGATTGAATTTGCTTTCGAAAACATATATGCACTAGTAATAATATAAAACACTTTTGTTTTATTCGTATGAAGCATTTTTGGCCATTATAAGGTAAAACTCTATCCTCCGGCTTGCGTTGCATTGTGTGATAGGACTTGAGTCTTATAATGGCTTCATTTTATAAAAAGCATTGCGATGATTTAATCATTTACTTTATTTCATGCACTAGCACTCATTGGAGTAAACTCGTTCCGCGAAAGTGGCGTTGTCCTTTGATTTGCCTTATTATTGTTGTTAATAAGTTAAGTAGATTTCTCATACCAGTCCCATGACTGACTCGTAGTTTGTTTCACCTTGCAAACTTGGGTGCCCTCATTTTCACACGGGCAACCTAGTTATAGGTATCTGGAGCACTTTTGGCTCATGGCGAGGCTTGACTACACCGTGCTGACTTTGACTCTTTCCGCCATTATAGTATATGTATTATGATTCCGCCATTGGCGATGCAGACGGATATTTATTTTGTGTACTCTTTATGGATGATTCCGCCTCTGGCGATGGTGACTGATTATGTATTATTATGCACTAAGTTGTATCCTGCACTGTGCTCTCTGATGTGGTGATATCTATATGATTCTGCTGTCATATGTGTGTAAATTATTCTGTTTTATGTTTATGCTATTGTCTGTGATCTGCTAATGATGATTGATGTGTTATATTCCAATGATTATCCTTAACACCGTGTCACGGGGTTTTGGGATCGTCACAGCCGTTCTACTTGTTCATTTCATATCTTTTTCTTTTGCTTTTAATTTTTTTAATAAAAATTATCTTATGCTATGCATAGTTGTTGATTTCATCCAAATATTTTAATGTAGATAAATCAGGCACAATATCTGTTAGGTTCTTCATCGTACAATGTGTAGCTTTACTTAATGAGCTTACTGATTTATTTGTTTAAATATTAGATGTGTCCTGCAAAGCTATTTAGTCTGGTTCTTCATCCATAGCAATTTCACCATACAGTAACTAGGATCGAAACATGGCTCTGATACCAAATGTAACAACCCAAATTCCAATGGACTCGGATTTATCATAAAATGCAAAAATCTTAGTCCAATGAAATCTGAGTTGGATGTCTAGTATCCTACAGAATGGAAAAAAATGAAATATATCAATGTTCAAATAAATATCTCATAGCAGAACTGAGTAAAACGTGATAATAAGTAAATACTTATCGTAATAATGGCACTAAATAAGTGACTCCGAAAGCAACATGTAATGAGAAATTAAAAGTGGTTACAACAAGACCACCAAAAGCCATAAACCAGGTGTCGGTTCTGAAAGCAAACAAAGACAGGAAGCTGAAGGCATATGAACTGATATCAGGGTGCGAAACTCATATCACAAAGAAAGAGGCTCTAAAGAAAGACCGATTCCGAAAGTAGAAAAGGAAATAACTCAAAATATGTGCTCTTAGCACCAACATAGGTAGGACAGCTTGGCATAAATACCAGGAGATGGCGGCAAAGTGACTACAACAATAAAAGTGGTCAACCGGGAGTTGGCACCGAAGGCATACAATCCGACACCGGAATTGAACAATGGGAGATAGCAAAAGCCATGCCATCCGATACAAAACCTAGAACCATGAGAAAAGAGGTACGGAACAAAGCTAGGGTGGAGCAAAAGGGGGCTATCGGTACTAATTTTCTTAGTATTGATAACGACACCAAGAAACATTCAGAAGCTGCTGAAGCAAGATTTGCTAGCAAGGCTTTCCACACAAATCCACTTTGTATTGATACACAATCGAAAGTAGTACTTGAATCACGAGTCACTAAGGATCGGAACCTGTGTTCCGAAAGCAAAGGAGATTCGATAACAAAGGTGGTTCGATAACAAAGCTTAGAGGTAGACTGAAAGTCGACACTAAAGGTTGATGTACGAAAGTAACTTTTAGAAGATCGTAAAGCAAGTCAAACACTACGCCATAGATGGCATACTGCTACGAAAATCCAAGGTGTTGCCAGCTAAAATATTTCCACAGCTATGCTGATTTTTGTCTATTGCAACACACACTTCAAGGTTTTAGCATAGATATTAATATTGTGTTCCAGTAGCTATAGATATATTCTAAAAAAAATTACACCTCAGTTATCTGCACCATTAGTTAAAACATAATCTCAACCATCAATCCATACCATCAATCCACCCTCCCGTTATTTCTATTTTCCACATTTATTTTCATTCACCCGCCCAAATTATGGATCCTTAATTTTCTTTTGTTGCCTCATCTACGACTTCATCTACTTTTTCAATATGGTTTACTTCGAAATATGGTTCCAAATCTCATCGCTTCGACCCTGGATGATTTGCTTTTGACTTCAGATTTTAATTCCAATTTCGTATGCTCCATGATGATTCTTTTTAACTGCTGGTTTTCTCCTTTAAACTAGCCAAATGGTTTATTTTCAATCTACAAATAGTTAGATCATTTTCAAAATCGATTGCAAATAGAAATTGGTTTTAGGGACAAAATATGGTTACAAAGAAGAATACAAAAGGTGGAAGATAACAGATTATGAAAAAGGTAAGAAGTTTAATTTTTCTTGGTTTTCAATCCATGTTTTTATGGATGGGTCTGATTTCATTGTACACAGATATATTTTCTTCTAAATTAACTGTAAAACGGATTGGAAATCAATCTTATGTAATTTCTAAACTGTATTATGTAGGGAAAAATAAATTCAGAGTTGAGATTATGATGCAACAACTGCGTTGGGAAAGAAGGTGGATAAAAGGATTAATTCAAATGGAAATTTTAGCTTTTAAAAACCATTGAATATTGTAAATTCTTCTGTATAGGTTTCATTATTATTTGTTTTCTGATTGTGATTGCTTACATGCATTTTTGCAGTCCAACCGTTTGATGAAATGACTGATAGTTCTAAATTCAGAATTGAGACTATGAATAATAGTTATTTTGTATAGTTCTCATATATTTGATGATTCCTAGATTGAGAGAGCTAATTTGACCTTGTGTGACAGGACCGTAATTAGTAATGATGTTTTGTTCGAATCCAAATAGTCTTTGTTATCATATAGTAAGTTAATTGACATACTTCCATGTACATGCATAAATGCATTTTGTAAATAACTACACATTTTGATTATCTTACACTGTTGCAAGAAAATTGTTTTAGCTGGAGTGGGGAATTTGACACTTACAGATGACCAAGGAATCTCTTAGTTCAAACTTTATAATCACTTCTGATGCCCTGAATTCAAAACTTTCTCTTGCTAAGATATGTTGTGAGTCATTAACGGAGTTCAATTCAGTGGTTCAAGTTTCAGTAGAGGAATGTGCAATCTATAATCACGTTGGTCATATAGTTGGTGAAGAGTTTATTTATTCGATGACTCGTCATTTTGCAGGTGACTTGGTTGAATCTGACGATGAATTCTATGACAAATTTAATGCTGTGGTGATTAGCTGTTGTTCTTTCGCTGACAAAGTACCAAGCTTTCATTGGTAAACTTTTTCGGTATGAATATATAATTCAACCAATTTCCCTTTATTGCAATATAATAAACTGCATAATTTAAAATTTGTGCTTTGAATAACTTAAACACAGAAAGCGATCAATGAAAAATGTCCTAAGAAGCAGAAGAGAGTCGCCTTTTCTTCCGTTGATTGGACGGGGATGTGCAGTGAATTTTTTGTTGATTTATAGGACCACATTTACAAGCAGGTTTGAACCGACCCGAACTTCACTATGAAGGAAAGCACGGATTGAGTTGAGGACAAGACGAATCATAACACAAACAGAAGAACATTTCATTACTTATTACAACAATTCCATCAGAATACAAGAATATACAGAGTATGAATAAATTTTATACATCAGAGAAATATCAGAGGTTTAAATTACATTACATAGCAGCGGAAAATAATACAAAACACAACTGAAAGAAATACACGGATACAGAGCTTTTCGAATATCACTTCAGCTATAAACCAGGATCCTGTGAATATAAATCTGCAAAACCAAAACTACTAGCTGCCCGTGCGGAAAATAGGGCACCCAGAGTTTAGGTTAAAACAATAAACTCCACGTCAGTCATGTGACTGGTGTGAGAACTAAAACAGTTATTAATCTTTATTTTAAAGTTAGGTAAATCAAGGGACCACGCCGTATAGCATGGATCGGGTTTCCTCCCAAGAATACCAGTGCATAAAACAACAACGCAATGCTAAATAAAGAACAATGAAGCTATTATAAGACTCAGGTTCCATCACACAATGCAACGCAAGCCGGAGGACAGAGTTTTTACCTTATAATAGCCAGGAATGCTTGGTACGTAAAATTTCATGTTTTATTGTTACTATAAGTCTATAGTGTCAAAACAATTTCAATCATAAGTATCAATCATAGACGACATAAGTGCCCCATACCACTATGTCGCCATATATAGGTTTACAATCAAAACCGCAAAATATCGTATTGGAAGTTGGATTTCCATCTGTGAACCAAGGCAAGGGATCGTCCTTACCGCTTTGAGACTGTCGAGCCCGAGCCTCAGGCAATCGCGCAGGCAAGCCTTGGATCATCAGGGCCGGCCCACCCGATGTGGATTATAATGCATGAACACTGCGTTTCCCCGCCCTATGGGGCGTAAATGAGCCAAATGACTCCCTCGGTCCCGGATCGACCGATATAACTGAGGCGCCTCGTAATCCATCATCCACATAAGTAAAATGTCAGGCCGTGTAAAAACACTGACACCACTCCTAGCTAGAAGGAAATGCATGCCCTCCCTGATGTCCTCTCCCGTTTCTGGTTCACACTGGGGTGTGAGGCTCGCAGATTAACGCTACACAAAGCTACGCCACAAAGGCCGTGCTTTGATCATCAACCACAAGACTCTGCTTTTCAACAGAAGCCTTGATCATTTGCATCTCAGCTTTCCACATAGGCAATTCACGCTATGCAACCGATGTATATCAATCACACAGAATGAAATCCGATGTCAGACACACATCCATTTACAAGTTCATTCTGGGTCTGAACGAAACCAGAGGCACCTTATACCTCGCATATCCATCGATCTCCAAGTACGTCTGGACGATCACCAAATGATTCCTTCCTCTTGGGTGTACAGCCCAATCAAGATCATCAGTAGTTATCCAAATGATGTGAAGACCTCCGGTCTTCGACCACCGTCTTCATCCTCGACATATCGTCGAATCAGTTATTCAGAATGGAATAAACCCGGTCTTTATGATTAACTCGCGTATATGATAAACAAATGCTATAAAAACACAACATACGCCTCATTCCAATCCAGAATATTTCTTTATCCAAATATTCATATACTTTGGGGAAGGTTCCCATTAATTTATCAAAGATAAATTCTTTAAATTTATTTTATAATCTTCCTTTGGATATCATTTCTATTTAATTAAAGATTCATTGAAACTCCACTTAGTTTTAATCTTCCCAAAAATCAATATTAACGATTGTTTAACTTGGGAAATCATATCCTGTCTTTAACTGGGTTAAAGAACCAATGTCATTTAAAACACGGTTC
This sequence comes from Allium sativum, assembly GCA_030737875.1. Lineage (NCBI taxonomy): Eukaryota > Viridiplantae > Streptophyta > Magnoliopsida > Asparagales > Amaryllidaceae > Allium > Allium sativum. The sequence goes on along the minus strand of CM060921.1, from coordinate 127,796,266 downwards.
ACGATAAACCCAAAATCACATTCCATTCCATCATCCTTTTATTGTAAATTAGCAAGTGAACAATTCCCTAAGTAATAACCCCGAAGGCCGAAACCAACATCAGATCAATACCCAGGAAACCATTCAACTTAACTAATCTCCAGTTAGTTTCTGATTTTCTTAACTCCATTGGGTCTAAGAACAGTATTATTAAAGATACCATTTATGACAACCCAAATCATATCCCATTAATTATGGAATCTTTACGGAAGAACAAATCAATATATAATCGATATCAATTTCCGTATCCGACCAATAATATAAATGGAATACCGGCAACGCCTTTTAAATTCCATATGTATTAACAGTCTTCTTCCACAAAAGTTCACTTCGATTATTATCAGATCGAATCCATTCAATTCCAATTTAATATATTAAATTGGAAAACGTTACCTTGGAAATTCCCGTTAAATCTTAATAAAAAGATTTATAAATCCCTAAATCACATTTCACTGTAAATCGGGTTAAAGAACGAATGTCGTTAAAAACACAGTTCACAATAAACCCAATTCATATTAGCCTCTAACCGTATATTAATAAGAGAACAATCCCCTAAGTATTAACCCTGAAGGCCGAAACCAACATCTGATCAATACCCAGGAAACCATTCAACATAACTAATCTCCAGTCAGTTTCTAATTTTCTTAACTCCATTCGGTTCAAGGACAATATTATTTAAGATACCATTCACGACGAACCCAAAATCCAGTTTGATATTAAATACAAGGCTCTGAATAGAAAACATATCGGCTTATATTCAATATCAAATTCTGAAACCAACAAATATTGTATTGGAATAACGATATATAAATCTTCCAAATTCCTCCACAATATCCATATAATCACGAAATCCAATATCGAAATATTCCGAAGATAATTTCGATTCAAATCCATTCCAATTCATATATTGGAAATTATGGTTATTTTTAAAACCATTTCAAATCCAATTTATTTATTTAAAAATATTGGATTATAATTCTAGTTCAAAACTAGTTCATTTTGACAAAAAATTATTTTTATCTTTTCAAATATGGAATTTTTTCACCCCAATTCTTTCCAAATCATTTGTTATGATTTTTCACAAATTATTGATATTTTTAATGATTTTATCAAGGCCCGTACAGTCGATTTCCATAAACGGCCATCGAACTGCACTTGTAGCGACCTTTTCCAAATTTAATTTGGACATAATTCCAAATCCAACCGTTAGATTTCAAATTTCTAATATTCGTTACAAAACTCTTCTGGATACGAACCCAATGGTTCCGGTTTTAGGAGAATCCGACGGTCGAATCTCCCGTAATGTTCGTTCGAAGTCAATGGTCCAAATTCGCGAACTACCGCGGCGCGGCGCGTTCTATTCAGGCCATTATATATATATTATATATATTTCATCGATTTCCATTTTGAAACGTATTTTATAAATCGTTTTAAATTTGTTTTCGAAACGATTTCAACTTCATATTCAATTTCAAATCAAAATTGAATATTCGATATCATCGATATATAAATGATAATATTTTTAAAACATTATATTTTGAAATCAATTCCTTTTCGATATTCATTATAAAAATGAATAAAATCAATATAAATATCGTTCACGTCAAAATGGCGTCAATCTAATCGACACGGCTTTATATATTTAAATATATTTGTGTCCATCCCAAATCGGACATCAAAATCAAATTTTGATCTTTTACTGAATATTATTTGAAAATATTCATTATTTTAGAATAATCGTTATTTTAAAATATTCATTCTTTCAGAACTGGAATCAGACACAGTCAATTACCATATAATTTGATTATATGGATTTCACACAACAAATGTGTATAACAACAATGAAAACAGCAATCCATCATCCAGAGTGCATTCTACACTGCATAAGCATCAAATATAAATATTTAACGCTTATAACAGCCTGTCAATCAATCGATCGACATACAACTAATTATTGGGATTAGTGTATGTCCAATATCATCCCAACACCCGTGTGGGGTTTCAAACAATCAAACACAAGTTTTATTTGTGCAGTTGGGCGATGTGTAAAATTTATCGTCCCAATCAATATCAGTCAAATGTGTGAACATAAATAAATCGTCCGATTTGTTTATAAATATTTATTTTATATATACGTCAAAAATTATATTTTTAACTATAAAATATTTTATTCTATTCCACAACACACAATCAATTTTCACAACACATCAATCAAACAAACAAGTCATCCATGGTCTATGGACGACGGGTGTCGGGTGCTGCTAAGCACCGTCTGCATCCTGGTATATATTTCAACTAGACAATAAATTAAAAGTGAGGAGTTCTCACCTTGGGGTTCCACTCCGCCATTCTATATTTCTGAACGGTCTGGATTTGTTCGAAATTCCAATGCGACCTTTTCCCGCTGTTCATAGTAAAAATCATATTTTTAATCCGATGTTAATACATTAAAAATCAAACTTTTATGCTGCTATTCCATATATAAAAATCTAATTTTTATATCGCTATTTCGATTATAAAAATCATATTTTTATTTCGTTATTTTTATAATAAAAAACCAAATTTTTATTTCGATGTTTACATCATAAAAATCATATTTTTATTGCTCTACCAATATAAAAATCATATTTTATTGCTTCTATAATATAAAAATTATATTTTTATTATTCCTATCAAGTAAAAATTATATTTTTATTACTTCTATAATATAAAAATTATATTTTTATTATTCCTATCATATAAAAATTATATTTTTATTACTTCTATAATATAAAAATTATATTTTTATCTTCCTACTTCATGATAAAAACCAAATCTTTCATGAATTAAAAATCAAATCTTTACTTTGCAATCATATACATAAAAATCTAAATTTTACTATGTTTTCATATGTATAAAAATATAATTTTTAAATTTCTAAAACTAGCTTCATAGAAAATAAATTAAAAAAAAACTTACATTGCTCAGAAAAGGAGGGGAAGAGGGCGTCGCAGGTCAGTGGGAGGAGGCAGGGGGGTCGCGGCGTCGGTGTAGGTGGTTGGAGGCGGTGGCTGGGGGTTTCAGGCGGATTGGGTTTCGATTGGAGGAAGAAGAGGGGGTTGTGGCATCGGAAGGGGAAAGAAGGGGGAGGAGGAGGTGGCGATGGTGCCTGGGGAGGCGGAGAGGGCGGGCCAGTGCGGCGGTGGCCAGCGCGACTGCGCGGCGGACGAGGCAAGGGGGGCGACGGGTTTTCTATTCCCCCCATTTTTTTTATTTTTTTATTTTCCTTTTGAATGATGACTGTGAAGGGTGAGGAGAGATAATATATATAATATTTAGTTATTTGTTTAATTAATTCCATGAAGTAACTTTATATTTCGAACCCTAAACCGACCCCACCGACTGTCATCCCTAGCTAATTACCCTCATTCCGAACACAATGGGATATGTTTCATAAGCCAATTTTATCGTTTCGATCAGTTTTCATCAAAATCAAATATAAATCTATATATTGAATTTGAACGCACATTTCAATTTACTGGGGCCACATACGGACTCTAAAAATTCCCGAAAAATATTTTCTAGCTTCATATTGACGATACGGTTCTAACAAAACTAACTTCGTCAAATTCCGAGACCGTTTGAAAAATGGGCATTTTCTGGTCGATCGAAATTGACTGAAACTATTAAAACACATTTTACTTCGCCACAGTCACATATTGATTCAGAAAATTATGAATTTTGGAATCTAGCAAAAACTTGACATCCCGGATCAAACAAAAGTGGTTTCGTAAAAAACGGAGGTCGTTTGCAAAATTTCCATTTTTAAGGGCCAGAATTCCATAGCGACTATTCTGAAATTTCAACTGGGCATAACTTTTTATTCCCGCTATGAAATTTCAATTTTTCGGATTCGTTGGAAATATATTTTCAAATAGATTCTAATATTTTTTGTTTTGCTAAAATCCGGTTTATTTTGAATCCTGTACATTCATTTGAAATTTGAAATCGAATTTTCGAACTACCGCGCCATTTTCAATTCCTTTTATAATTTAAAATAAATATTTATATTCTAACGATGATTCAAATAAATATATACATTCTAATTCTATTCAAAATAAATTTATCGTCGTTATTATTTTAAATAAATCATTTTAAATATTCAAAATTCATTAAAATTGCCAAAATAAAAATTTTAAATTGGTTCGAATTTTCCGGGTTATTACAATCTCCTCCACTTAAAACTTTTCGTCCCCGAAAAGGAATGGAGTCGAAAGTTGTTTAAGAAACCAACTCTACTTTCATTATTTTAATTATGGCTTAAGTTCTTCAACTTCTCATTTTCTAAGAACTTTTCAAATTTTTCAAAAAATTAGCTAACACCCTAAATTTTCGAAAAATTTCGCCATAACCTCCCCTGCACGGGAGCATCGGGAAAATCCCGAAATTGCCATATAGGCCTCTCCAATCCAAAAAGAAAAAGAAACAGCCAAGCGGCTCATAAAATCATCAAAAACCCGAAGAAGTACAATAAACATGTACCTGTTTGTCAGGCAACCAATTTTATTCCTCTGCTCTAGTCTCTTTGCAATGACCTGTTCACACATATAGATGTACATGCATGCATTTTCAAACAATTTTTTATACAGTTCAATATTTGGTATCATTTGGCCTAAATTTGCCTTTTATATACATATTAGTTTCAACAATCTCATTAGTTAAACTAATAATCAAACAACACAGCCATCAATCAATTAGTTGATTAACGTTTCAAATTCATAATTTTTATATATATATATATATATCCATTTCTGATGCCAAGCCAAAACAATATATTCTAACTATATTTTGGTTCTCACACCAGTCTAATGGAAATATATAAAAATCCTACTTTCGAAACTCGAGCACAAACTACTGATGCTATATATTCATCAATATTTCATCCCCGGGCGACTAGAGTGTGATTCTATATCTATCCAGTATATTAAAACTTCGAATACCCGTGGATCAGACGTATATGCAAAATCTTTATATATTCGATTGTCCAAATTCAATACAAATAAATATTCAAATACGTTAAATAAGGTTTAAATTTTCGAAACCATATTTGTTTTCATTTTAAAAATATACTATTCACACTTGTTCTAGGATACTACTGATCCTATCTCTAACAAGCCATTCCCATTGGATATTACTAATCCAATCTCTGATGAATTCTTTCATTTGGTTCTAACGTGTCTTGTTCTCTGAGCTCTGTAAACCAAAGCTCTGATACCAGCTGAAACGACCGGAACTTCCCCGTGAAGGAAAGCATAGATTGAGTTGAGGACAAGACAAATCAGAACACAAACAGAAGAAAATTTCGTTGCTTATTACAACAATTCCACCAGAATAAAAGAATATACAGAGTATGAATAAATATTATACATCAGAGAAATATCAGAGATTTAAATTACATTACATAGCAGCAGAAAATAATACAAAACACAACTGAAAGAAATACACGGATACAGAGCTATCCGAATATCACTTCAGCTATAAACCAGGATCCTGTGAATATAAATCTGCAAAACAAAAACTATAAGCTGCCCGTGCGGAAAATAGGGCAACCAGAGTTTAGGTTAAAACAATAAACTCTAGGTCAGTCATGTGACTGGTGTGAGAACTAAAACAATTATTAATCTTTATTTTAAAGTTAGGTAAATCAAGGGACCACGCCGTATAACACGGAACGGGTTTCCTCCCAAGAATACCAGTGCATAAAACAACATCTCAATGCTAAATAAAGAACAATGAAGCTATTATAAGACCCAGGTCCCATCACACAATGCAACACAAGCCGGAGGATAAGGTTTTCCCTTATAATAGCCAAAGCATGCTTGATACATTTAAAACAAATCATTTGATAATATAATAAGTGTATAGTGTTTAAAAAAAATCAATCATAAGTATCAATCATAGACGGCATGGGTACCATATATCATGTCGCCATACTAGGCTCTACAATCAAAACCGCAAAATGTCGTATTGGAAGTTGGATTATCATCTATGATATGAACTGAGGCTAGGGATCATCCTCACGTATTCGAGACTGTTTAGTCCGAGTCTCAGGCAAGCGCGCAGGTAAGCCTTGGATCGTCAAGGTCGGTCCATCGATGTGGACTATTATTCCTGAACACTGCGTTTCCCCGCCCTATGGGGCATAAATGAGTCCACTGACTCTGTCAGACCCGGATCGTCCGATCTAACCGAGGCGCCTCAAATCCCATCATCCACATAAGCAATGTCAGCCAGTTCAAGCACTGACACCACTTCTAACTAGAAAGAAACGCATGCCCTCCCCGATGTCCTTCTCCCGTTTCTGGTTCACACCGGGGTGTGAGGCTCGCGAATTAACGCTACACAAATCTACGCCACAAAGGCCGTGCTTTGATCATCAACCTCAAGACTCTGCTTTTCAACAGAAGCCTGGATCCTTTGCATCTTAGCATGCCACACAGGCAAACCACTCCATGCAACCGATATCAATCACACAGAATGAAATCCAATGTCAGACACACAGTCTATTTACAAGTCCGTTCTGGGTCTGAACGAAACCGGTGGCACTTTCCTCGCATATACATCGATCTCCAAGTACGTCTGGACGATCACCAACAGATTCCCTCATCTTGGGTGTACAACCCAATCAAGATCATCAGTAATCACCCAAACGATGTGAAGACTTCCGGTCTTCGACCACCGTCTTCATGTTCGATTTATCGTCGTATCAGTTATTCAGAATGGGATAAACCCGGTCTTTCTAGATAACTCGCATATATAATAAACAAGTGTTACACAAACACAACATACGCCACATTCCAGTTCATCAGTCACTAACTGTAAATTAGCAAGAGAATAATTCCCCAAATATTAACCCCGAAGGCCGAAACCAACATCATATCAACACCCAGGAAACCATTCTTCTTAGCTAACCTACAGTTAGTTTCTAAATTTCACATTCCTAGGGAAAGGTTCCCATTAATTTTATCAAAGATAAATTATTTAAATTTATCCTTTAATCTTCATTTAAATATCAATTCAAACCAAATTATGGTTTATCCAAACTAGTCGGGATTAACGGACCTTACCGAAGTAATCAATTGTTAAATTTCCCAACCTCAACCTATTCATCCCATGAAGTAAAACTGGTAATACTTCATATCTAACACCACAGTGTTATCAGTAAATTCAATTACCATTTCACGTTTAAATCTAATTAAAGATTTAACTATCGTCTGGAGTAAAATTGTTGGTACTCCATTCTCGATCATTTCTTGAATTTGATAATTTTAATTATCAAATTCACTTTTCAATCTAATTAAAGATTCATTAAAACTCCATTTAGTTTTAATCTTCAACTGGGTTAAAGAACCAATGTCATTTAAAACACGGTTCACGATAAACCCCAAAATAACATTCTATTCCATCTGCCCTTAACCGTAAATTAGCAAGTGAACAATTCCCTGAATATTAACCCCGAAGGCCGAAACCAACATCAGATCAATACCCAAGAAACCATTCAACTTAACTAATCTTTAGTTAATTTCTGATTTTCTTAACTCCATTGCGTCTAAGAACAGTATTATTAAAGATACCGTTCACGACAACCCAAAATCACATTCCATTAATTATCGGGTTAAAGAACAAATGTTATTTAAAACACCGTTCATGATAAACCCAAAAATCAATTCCAATTAAATATTATTTAATTGGTGCACTTCATTAAATCTAAATAAAAAGATTTAATCGTTTTCTCAACTGGGTTTAAGAACAGTGTTAATGAAGACACCATTCACGACAAACCCAAATTCCATTTGATATTAAATACAAGGCTCTGAATAGAAAATATATCGGCTTATATTCAATATCAAATTCTACGACCAACAAATATCGTATTGGAAATGAGGATATAAATATATCTTCCAAATTTCCATAACAATATCTGTATAATCACCAAATCCCACATCGAAATATTCCGAAAACAATTTCGATTCAAATCCATTTCCAATCTATATATTGGATTATATGGTTATTTTTAAAACCCTTTCAAATCCAATTTATTTATTTCTAAAAATAATTGAAATATATTTCTAGTTCAAAACTAGTTCATTTCGATAAAAATCTATTTTTATCTTTTCAAATATGGAGTTTTTCATCCCAATTCTTTCCAAATCATTTCTTATGATTTTACATTAATTATTAATATTTTTAATAATTTTATCAAGGCCCGTACAGTCGATTTCCATCAACGGCCATCGAACTGCACTTACAACAACCTTTTCCAAATTTGATTTGGACATAATTCCAAATCCAGCCGTTAGATTTCTAATTTCTTATATTCGTTAGAAAGCTCTTTTCGATATGAACCCAACGGTTCTGGTTTTAGGAGGATCCGACGGTCGGATCTCCCGTAATATCCATTCGAAGTCAATGGTCGAAATTCACAAACTGCCGCAGTGCGGCGCGTTCTATTCAGGCCATTATGTATATATAATATATATTATATATATACATTTCGTCGATTCTCTTTTCAAAACGTATTTTATAAATCGTTTTAAATTTGTTTTCAAAACGATTTCAACTTCCATTTCAAATTCAAATCAAAATTGAATTTTTCAATATAAATTCATTTTAAATTCATTTCAAATTGATTTCAATTTAAATCGATTTCAATCTGTTTTAAATTCAATTCAAAATGATTTCAATTCAATTTCAATTTAATTCGAATTTCAATTCAATTCTATTTAATTCGAATTTCAATTCAATTCTATTTAATTCGAATTTCTATTCAAAATATTCGATTTTGAAATCGCTTTTCGATATTCATTATAAAATCGACAAAATTCCCGTTCGCGTTGAAATGGCGTTTAACTACTTAACGCGGCTTCACATTTCAATGTTCAATGAATATTATTTGAAAATATTCGACATTTTGAAATAATCGTTATTTTAAAATAATCGTTATTTTAAAATATTCATTCTTTCTGAACTGGAATCAGACACAGTCAATTATCATATAATGTGATTATATGGATTTTCACACAACAAATGTGTATAACAACAATGAAAACAGAAATCCATCATCCATAGTGCATTCTACACTGTATAAGCATTAAATATAAATATTCAACGCTTACACAGTCTGTCAATCAATCGATCGACATATAGCTAATTATTGGGATTAGTGTATGTCATATATCATCCCAATACCCGTGTGGGGTTTCAATCAATCAACCACTCTTTTTATTTGTGCAGTTGGGCGATGTGTAAAATTTATCGTCCCAATCAATATCAGTCAATTGTGTGTATATAAACAAATCGTTCGATTTGTTTATAATTCTTTATTTTATATACACGTTAAAAATTATATTTTTAACTATAAAATATTTTTAACTATATAAATATTTTATTTCACATCACACAATCAATTTCACATCAGAATCAATCAAACAAACAAGCATACAAGCCGTCCATGATCTGTGGACGACGGGTGTCGGGTGCTACTAAACACTGTCTGCATCCTAGTATATATTTTTAACTAGAAATTTAAATTAAAGGTGAGGAGTTCTCACCGAGGGTTCCATTCCGCCATGCTTTGCTTTTGAACTGCTGAACCGCTTGGATCGGTTTGAAATTCCAATGCAGTCCTTTTCCCGCTGTTCAAATAAAAATTATATTTTTATTACTTCATTCAATAAATAAAAATCGTATTTTTACTTTGCTATATATATGATAAAAATTATATTTTTACATCGCTACTATATAGATAAGAATTCTATTTTTATAATGGCGTTCATTAAATAAATATTATATTTTTATATCGCCACTCAGATAAAAATCACATCTTTGCTCCTTCTACATAATAAAGATCGAATTTTTAATGTTCCTATAATATAAAAATCATATTTTTAATCTGCTGCTTATATAAAAATCGAATTTTTTTCATCTTCACTTCATATATATAAAAATCAAATCTTTAAGTGAATTAAAATCATATCTATAAATTTGAAAATTGATTTATCAAACAATTGATTAACACATATAAAAATTGATTTAATATATTTAAAAACTAATTTAAATAAAATCAGATCTTAAACAAAAACTGATTTATATAAGCTAAAACTGTTTTCATATAAGCTAAAGCTGATTTCAAATCCTTATGCAGGCAATTATACTAAATAAATAAAAATAAACAAATCAACAATAAAACTTACAGCAGAAAAAGGGAGAGGGGCTGCTTCGTCTGAGGTGAAGTAAGGGGGTTTGCGCTGGCGGATGGCAGGGCGGAGGGAGGTCGAGATGGTCGGTGTGGTGGAGCCCTTGCAGTCGGCTAGGGTTTAAATGGCGGTGGATTTTCAGGGGAGGGGCGCGTCAGGGATTCGCGCTGGAGAGGAGGGGGATGGTCGGATCGGAGCTGCGACGGAGGGGGGGGGGGCTTATGGTGGCGCGCGATGGGGGACCGACGGTGCTGGACTTCGTGGAGGAGGTGGCTTCGATCGATCCGTGCTCTCCCTTTTTTTAATTTAATTTTTTTATCTGAAAGGAACGGTTTAGGGGAGAGAGAAAGAAGTGGGGGTGTGTGTGAGTTATAATATATATATATTTATAATTATTTAATTATTTTATTATTCAAAAAGTCAGTTATTCATTTGAACCCTGATTCGAACCCAACGACCGTCGTCTCCAGCTAATTACCCCAATTATGAACACAATGGGATATGTATCGTAAGCTGATTCGATCGTTTCGATCAGTTTTCGTCAAAATCAAAATATAACTCTATATATTGAATTTTAAACGTACATTTCAAATTACCGAGGCCACATACTAACTAGAAAAATTCCCAAAAAATATTTTCTAGCTTCGTATTGACGATACGGTCCTAACAAAACTAGTTTCGTCGAATTCTGAGATCGTTTGAAAAATGACCATTTTCCAGTCGATTAAAATCAACTAAAACTGGTCAAACGCATTTTCCTTCACCACGCTCACATATTGAATCAGAAAATTACGAATTTTGAAACCTAGCAATAACTTGACATCACGGATCCAAATAAAGTGGTTTCGTCGAAATCCGAGGTCGTTTGCAAAATTTCCATTTTTAAGGGCCAGAATTCCATAGCGACTATTCTGAATTTTCAACTGGACATATCTTTTGATTTCCGCTATGAAATTTTGATTTCTAATTTATTGGAAAGATATTCTCTATTAGATTCAAATATTTTTGGTTTCGCTAAAATCCGGTTTATTTTGAATCCTGTACATTCATTTGAACTTTGAAATTGAATCTTCGAACTACCGCGCCATTTCCAATTACTTTTGTAATTAAAATTAAATATTTATATTCTAACGATGATCTATATAAATATATACGTTCGAATTCTATTCAAAATAAATTTCTCGTCGATATTATTTAAAATAATTCATTTTAAATATTCAAAATTCATTAAATTAGCCAAAATAAAAATTTTAAATTGGCTTAGATTTCCGGGTTGTTACAATCTCCCCCACTTAAAACTTTTCGTCCCCGAAAAGGAACGAAGCCGAAAGTTGTTTAACTAATCAACTCAACTGTCACTACTTTCATTACGGCTTAAGTTCTTCAACTTTTCAGTTTCTAAGAACTTTTCAAATTTTTCAAAAATTTGGCTAACACCCTAAATTTTCGAAAAATTTCACCATAACCTCCCCTGCACTGGGGACTTCGGGATATTTCATACAGCCTCCCATGGCCTTCTTCAATCCAAAAGAAAAAGAAAAAGCCAAGCGGCTAGCCAATCGTCTCATAAAATCAGCCAAAACTCAAGAAACACAATAAACATGTACCTATTTGTCGGGCAAACAATTTTATTCCTCTTCTCTAGCCTCCTTGCTATGACCTGTTTAATGTAAGCACATGTATATGCATGCTAATGCGACAAATTTTCAATACAATTCACTATTTGGTCAATTTGGCTAAATGGTTCAAATTTTAATTGATCAAAACAATAATCAAACAACACATTCAGCAATCAATTAGTTGATTAACTTTTCAAATTCATAACTTTGATATATAGTCAAAAAATCATATTTTTGATGCCAAATCACAACAATATATTCTAACTATATTTCGATTCTCACACCAGTCAATTGGAAATATATAGAAATCCCATATTCGAAACTCGAATATAAATTCTGATGATGTACGTACCATAGCAATCATCAGAACCATCTCCGGGCGACTAGAGTGTGATTCTATATCCATCCAGTATATTAAAACTTCAAATACACGCGGATCAGACGTATACGCAAAATCTTTATATACTGGATTGTCCAAATCAATACAAATAAATAATCAAATACGAATAATTGATTTAAATTTTCAAAACAAAAATTGTTTTCAATTTAAAAATATACTCTTCACACTCGTTCTAGGATACTACTGATCCCATCTCTAACGAGTCATTCCCATTGGATATTACTAATCCAATCTCTGATGAATCCTTTCGTAAGGTTCTAATGTGTCTTGTTCTCGAGCTTTGTAAACCAAAGCTCTGATACCAAATGAAACGACCCGAACTTCCCCGTGAAGGAAAGAACGAATTGCTTTGAGGACAAGCCACATCAGAACACAAACAGAAGAACATTTCATTGTATATTACAACAATTCCATCAGATTACAAGAATATACAGAGTATGAATGAATAAAATACATTCAATAAATATCAAAGATTACAATACATTACAAAGCAGCGGAAAAAACAATACAAAACACAACTGAAAGTAATACACGGACACAAAGCTTTCCGAGCATCGTTCCAGCTGTTAATCAGGATCCTGTGAATATAAATCTGCAAAACCAAAACTACTAGCTGCCCGTGTCGAAAATAGGGGCACCCAGAGTTTAGGTTAAAACAATAAACTCCAGGTCCGTCATGTGACTGGTGTGAGAACTAAAACAGTTATTAATCTTTATTTTAAAGTTAGGTAAATCAAGGGACCACGCTGTATAACACGGAACGGGTTTCCTCCCAAGAATACCAGTGCATAAAACAACAGCGCAATGCTAAATAAAGAACAATGAAGCTATTATAAGGCCCAGGTCCCATCACACAATGCAACGCAAGCCGGAGGATAGGGTTTTCCCTTATAATAGCCAAAGCATGCTTGATACGTTTAAAACAAATCATTTGATACTATAATAAGTGTATAGTGTTTAAAACAATTTCAATCATAAGTATCAATCATAGACGGCATGGGTACCATATATCATGTCGCCATACCAGGCTCTACAATCAAAACCACAAAATGTCGTATTGGAAGTTGGATTATCATCTATGATATGAACCGAGGCTAGGGATCGTCCTCACTGATTCGAGACTGTCTAGTCCGAGTCTCAGGCAAGCGCGCAGGCAAGCCTTGGATCGTCAGGGTCGGTCCACCGATGTGGATAATTATTCCTGAACACTGCGTTTCCCCGCCCTATGGGGCATAAATGAGTCCACTGATTCTATCGGATCCGGATCGTCCGATCTAACCGAGGCGCCTCAAATTCCATCATCCACATAAGCAATGTCAGCCAGTTCAAGCACTGACACGACGTGTAACTAGAAATAAACGCATGCCCCCCTGATTTCCTTCTCCCGTTTTTGGTTCACACCGGGGTGTGAGTCTCGCGAATTAACGCTACACAAAGCTACGCCACGAAGGTCGTGCTTTGATCATCAACCACAAGACTCTGCTTTTCAACAGAAGCCTTGATCCTTTGCATCTTAGCATGCCACATAGGCAAACCACTCCATGCAACCGATATCAATCACACAGAATGAAATCCAATGTCAGACACACAGTCCATTTACAAGTCCGTTCTGGGTCTGAACGAAACCGGAGACACTTTCCTCACATATCCATCGATCTCCAAGTACGTATGGACGATCACCAACTGATTCCCTCATCTTAGGTGTACAGCCCAATCAAGATCATTATTAATCACCCAAACGATGTGAAGACTTCCGGTCTTCGACCACCGTCTTCATGTTTGACTTATCGTCGTATCAGTTATTCAGAATGGGATAAACCCGGTCTTTCTGGATAACTCGCGTATATAATAAACAAGTTTTACACAAACACAACATACGCCTCATTCCAGTTCATAAGTCACTAACCGTAAATTAGCAAGAGAATAATTCCCCAAATATTAACCCCGAAGGCCGAAACCAACATCAGATCAATACCCAGGAAACCATTCTTCTTATCTTACCTACAATTAGTTTCTAAATTTCACATTCCTAGGGAAAGTTTCCCATTAATTTTATCAAAGATAAATTTTTTAAAATTATCCTTTAATCTTCTTTTAAATATCAATTCAAACCAAATTATGGTTTATCCAAACTATTCGGGATTAACGGACCTTACCAAAGTAATCAATTGTTAAATTTCCCAACCCCAACCTATTCACCCCATGAAGTAAAACTGGTAATACTTCATATCTAACACCACGGTGTTATCGGTAAATTCAGTTACCATTTCACGTTTAAATCTAATTAAAGATTTAACTATTGTCTGGAGTAAAACTGGTGGTACTCCATTCTCGATCATTTCTTGAATTTGATAATTTTAATTATCAAATTCACTTTTCAATCTAATTAAAGATTCATTAAAACTCCACTTAGTTTTAATCTTTAACTAGGTTAAAGAACCAATGTCATTTAAAACACGGTTCACGATAAACCCCAAAATGACATTCTATTCTATCAGCCCTTAACCGTAAATTAGCAAGTGAACAATTCCCTAAATATTAACCCCGAAGGCCGAAACCAACATCAGATCAATACCCAAAAAACCATTCAACTTAACTAATCTTTAGTTAATTTCTGATTTTCTTAACTCCATTGCGTCTAAGAAAAGTATTATTAAAGATACCGTTCACGACAACCCAAAATCACATTCCATTAATTATCGGGTTAAAGAACAAATGTTATTTAAAACACCGTTCACTGTAAACCCAAAAATCAATTCCAATTCCATTCCAATTAAATATTATTTAATTGGTACACTTCATTAAATCTAAATAAAAAGATTTAATCTTTCTCTCAATTGGGTTTAAGAACAGTGTTAATGAAGACACCATTCACGACAAACCCAAATTCCATTTGATATTAAATACAAGGCTCTGAATAGAAAATATATCGGCTTATATTCAATATCAAATTCTACGACCAGCAAATATCGTATTGGAAATAACGATATAAACATATCTTTCAAATTTCCATAACAATATCCGTATAATCACCAAATCCCACATCGAAATATTCCAAAAACAATTTCGATTCAAATCCATTTCCAATCTATATATTGGAAATCCTGGTTATTTTTAAAACCCTTTCAAATCCAATTTATTTATTTCTAAAAATAATTGAATTATATTTCTAGTTCAAAACTAGTTCATTTCGATAAAAATCTATTTTTATCTTTTCAAATATGGAGTTTTTCATCCCAATTCTTTCCAAATCATTTCTTATGATTTTACATTAATTATTAATATTTTTAATAATTTTATCAAGGCCCGTACAGTCGATTTCCATCAACGACCATCGAACTGCACTTACAGCGACCTTTTCCAAATTTGATTTGGACATAATTCCAAATCAATCCGTTAGATTTCTAATTTCTTATATTCGTTAGTAAGCTCTTTTCGATACGAACCCAACGGTTCTGGTTTTTGGAGGATCAGACGGTTTGATCTCCCGTAATATCCATTCGAAGTCAATGGTCGAAATTCACGAACTACCACAGCGCGACGCGTTCTATTCAGGCCATTATATATATAATATATATTATATATATTTCATCGATTCTCTTTTCAAAACGTATTTTATAAATTGTTTTAAATTCGTTTTCAAAATGATTTCAACTTCCATATTCAAATCAAAATTGAATTTTTCAATATAAATTCATTTTAAATTCATTTCAAATTGATTTCAATTTAAATCGATTTCAATCTGTTTTAAATTCAATTCAAAACGATTTCAATTCAATTTCAATTTAATTCGAATTTCAATTCAATTCTATTTAATTCGAATTTCAATTCAATTCTATTTAATTCGAATTTCTATTCAAAATATTTGATTTTGAAATCACTTTTCGATATTCATTATAAAATCGACAAAATTCCCGTTCGCGTTGAAATGGCGTTTAACTACTTAACGCGGCTTCACATTTCAATGTTCACTGAATATTATTTGAAAATATTCATCATTTTAAAATAATCATTATTTTAAAATATTCATTCTTTCTGAACTGGAATCAGACACAGTCAATTACCATATAATGTGATTATATGGATTTTCACACAACAAATGTGTATAACAACAATGAAAACAGCAATCCATCATACATAGTGCATTCTACACTGTATAAGCATTAAATATAAATATTCAACGCTTACACTGTCTGTCAATCAATCGATCGACATATAGCTAATTATTGGGATTAGTGTATGTCATATATCATCCCAATACCCGTGTGGGGTTTCAATCAATCAACCACAGTTTTTATTTGTGTAGTTGGGCGATGTGTAAAAATTTATCGTCCCAATCAATATCAGTCAATTGTGTGTATATAAACAAATCGTTCGATTTTTTATAAATCTTTATTTTATATACACGTTAAAAATTATACTTTTAACTATAAAATATTTTTAACTATATAAATATTTTATTTCACATCACACAATCAATTTCACATCAGAATCAATCAAACAAACAAGCATACAAGTCGTCCATGGTCTGTGGACGATGGGTGTCGGGTGCTACTAAATACCGTCTACATCCTAGTATATATTTTTAACTAGAAATTTAAATTAAAGATGAGGAGTTCTCACCGAGGGTTCCACTTGTAACACCCCGTAATTTTATAACATTAAAATTCACAAATTAAAGTATACTTAATTTTTAGAAAAGAATTAAGTGAAATGGGTTGCGTAGAGAAATATATATATTGATATATATATATATATATATATATATATATATAAATTAAAAATTAAATAAATAAATATGTGAAAAAGTTCAAAACAGCGAATTGGGAGGAGGAATAACCGAACCGGCCCATTTTTGAGGTCGACCCGAGCTCCGCTGGATCGACTAGGGGTTAATCCAGGGTGTTTGGCTGTCAACCCGTGGGCCGATTCGCTCGAATGTAGATTTTGCATTTGATTGGTTCTCATGGTTCAGGGTTAATCTAATGGTCCTAAATAACTTCCTACACCTATAAATACATCCTAATGCTAACCCTAAACCTAATTAAAATAGAATAGTTACCGTCATACCATCGCCATGGAAATCAATGGAGCCGCCGCCAACTAAGAAAGAAGAAAAACAAATTCAATTCTAATTCTCTCAACCCTAAAGCAAATCAAAACTCTCTCTTTTCTTCTCTAAATTGTGAGTATGATAGTCTTAACAAGATTATTATCATTTTAATTAGGTTGAGTCATGAATGGATTATGAGTAGATGATGTGAATTGTCATATGTTATCATGTATGTTATAAATTCTATGCTATGTGGTGATAATATCCTATATGTTGCAAATCATGCTATGATGATGTTATGTATGTTGAAAGTTTCTAGGCTAAAGTTGTGATGAATCATACATGCTTTGAAATCATGATGCTATTGCCTATGCTAGTTAGTTCATATTAATTAAATCATCATTTTTGGGCTAAGTTGATCTATATGACACATTACATATGCAAGTTAGATTGATTGGAAAAGTTATGAACATATGCCATGACATCTATTATGACACCTAGAATTATGCTATGACATATGTGATATTCTATGCTAGTTCACACCATCATTATGTTGCCTAAAAACCCCATATGCAAGTTTATGTATAGATTTGGGCTATGGTCATATCATGTGAATTGTGACATTTAACAAGTTGACACCTTTTGATCCTTAACATGTGTAGTTTATGCAAGTTTCACCCCTATTATGATTAGATTTATTTTAATTGTCTAGATGTTGTGATAATTTATCTTTGTGCTAGGTGTTAGACTATACAAGTCTAGCCTATATTATGCGTTGAATAAGCGAACGTATAAACATGGGATAGGGGTAATATTAAGGGTTTAATATTAAAAAGTTGGGGTGCAATTGATATGATTTTGCATGCCCTAAGTGGATAGCCATAATTGAGTCAATTATGGAAATCATTAAAAGTTGACTTAATTAATAATTTGAATAGGGAATTATTAAAACTGGGGTAAAAGATTTTAAGTGTTAATCAATGCTTAGGACACGAGGTTGGACTCGTTTGTGACGTAAACCTGCCCGGACCCGCCCGGCAAATCCAGTGGTCACAAATGTCAGCCCAATGTGAGAGGTCCTAGGCCTAAACTAAAGCATAACGGTTGTAAAGACACGAGGTTAGACTCTTTTATGGTGTAAGACTGCCCGGACCCGCCCGGCAAATCCAGCTGCCATAAATGCCAGTCTAATGTGAGAGGTCTTTATGAGGTTATAGCCTGGATGAATTAAGAAATACTTAACCAGATAAACATGTAAGGTGGGACATGGGGGTTAAGTAGGTGCCCTGGGTGGCATGAGGAATCTAGGGTTGCCCTTAGTGGCATGTGAAATATGATTTGTAAGACTTAACCAAACACACATGTAAATGAACATGACTAAGAGGGTTAAGTGGGATATACTAGTGATAAGCTTAGGTGGGTAGCTTGTGGGGGCCCATTTCGACCAGTATCCCAAACGTATCTTTGTGGGCTCGACCCAAGTCGAGGACAGGACACGCATGCTGGGTTCGACTGTAAGAGCCCAAAATGGGGAGCGGTGGCAAAGCAAGTCCAACGGGTTTCGTATGCGTGTGTGGACCCGGGCTGGTAGGTAAGACGTTGTTGCATCGTGTAGGTATAAGCCGTGCATTCTCAAGTTGTATCGGGTTGCCACTTTAGGGGAGTGATACACCCCACTGTGGGGCCAGCACGGGTATCTACGAGTAGGGAGACGATCGAAAGTGGGTAGTGGGGTACACCTAGTGGAGATAGGGGCAGACGACGCTTATGTAGTCAGCTAGGGGTACGTAAGGCTATTTATAAAGTTTCTGTGTGAAGCAAGTGGGATCAAACAATAGGGTGACCGGTGTGGTGCAGTGTAGTAATGTGCGGTGCAGTGTAGTAATCATTCGTTAGTAATTAGGTGTGCCTTTACCATTATCTTTAACGTTATCTTAAATGCTATCTTTATCTTCCTAAGAGTTCATAGACATTTACTTGTCTTCCAGCTTATGCCTTAGTCTAGTTATTTTGATAATAGTATTGTTAGAATTATCATACTCGCCAGACTTTATGTCTGACCCCCTCCATTTCTATCCTTTTCCCCTCCAAGTCCTCAGGTTGGGCCCAGCTCTAGTGGAGTTTGATTGAATTGCTTCATCTCTCTTTGGAAAGCTTGGACCGTTGAAGTAAAGTCCAACTTGTTATCTTTTTAATGGCTATTTATGTAATGGGATTATGTATTTTGTTTTTATGAAGATGGATATTGTACTTGGTTATGATCTATGGTTTTATGATGTAACAAACATGTTTAATTTCCGCTGCAATAAAAATGAAGTTTTAGTTTTCAAGTACTACTTATTATCTGTCTTGTTGTAATTTTTCTGTTCTATATTCACTTATAACCTCCATGGAAGTTAATGCATTCCCTTTGTGAGTGACATTAATGGACGTGGGGTGTTACACGTGGCATCAGAGCTTAAGGTTACCAGAACAGATAAAAATACTTTAGAAAAATAGTTAATTTTGGAAGAAGTGTTTTCAAAAACATGTTTTAATGAGAAATTTAAAGAGAAAAGTTTTTAAGAAAAACATAATCCCCAATAGCCACATATCTTTATCTTTCGAATTCTCCATTTTGAATCTTTCCTTTTTCGTTTCAGCATGGCTGAAGATCTTAATCTACCCGACGGTGTAACGATACCAGGATGGTATAGGAGGTTATTAGAGGCTAGGGCCGCTGCAGGTCCAGCCAATGTTCCTCCACCACCAGTTGCACCCGTTCCTCCTCCTCCTCCTCGCGTAGATACTTTTGCAAAGACGTGCAAGGAATTCAAGGCTATGGGTGGAAAACCATTTCAAGGGTCAGAAACGTTTGTGGAAGCTAGAGATTGGCTTAAGGAGGTGGAAGAATTGCTAGAAATCTTTGAAGTAGAAGAAGGGAGGAGAGTTCGTTTAGCAGTTTGGTTGATGAAGGGAGAGGCCTCGTTTTGGTGGGAGGTCACTAATGGGGAGCGTCCTGTTGACTCTTGGGCGGATTTCAGATGTAGGTTCGAGGCGAAGTTTCTCTCTAGGGCGGAAGAAAATCTATATATGGAAAGGTTCTTGACATTGAAGCAAGGAAGCTCATCAGTGAAAGAATATGTCAACAAATTTAATCAGTTAGCAAGGTTTGGTTTGGACTTAGTGAACACGCCAGAGAAGAAGGCGTTGAGGTTCGTGAATGGCTTGAATGAACCATTGCAAGGGTTGGCTATGACCCACATCCCGATGGGGGCCACCTTTGAGAAGTTAGTAGAAATGGCGCTCATGCACGAGGATAAAAGCGCTAAAGCTGATAAGGCACCTGAGAAGAAGGGGGATCAGAAGAAACCACAACAGCAAAACAAGAAGGGTGGTAAAGACAATAACGGCAAGGGAAAGAAGAAATGTTTTAACTATGGGACACCAGGCCATCTCAACAAGGATTGCCGAAAGAAAAAGAAGACAGGTTGTTTTCGTTGTGGCGATGCGGGACATTTAGTGAAGGATTGCCCAAAGAAGGGGCAGAGGGCAGGAGCTACCTCGGGAGGACAGGTGCAGGCTCTTATGGCACCAGGGCAGGCAAGGGGACAAGTTCAGGCTCTCGCGGTCCCACCGCTGCAAGAACGAGGTAGAACCATTTCTGTTGAAAGCTTAGTTTTTCTGTTTGATCATCCTGTCCGTACCTTATTCGATTCGGGCGCATCACATTCGTTTATCTCTACATCATTTGTTGAATCACTGCACTTAAACACAAATTTAGTAGAGGATCCCTTAGTTGTTTCGAATCCAATTGGGGGCTCAGCTTATTTGTCCATGATGTGTTTGGATTTGAAAATTTCCATACTTAGCGTTGAATTTAGATGTGATGCTTATGTGTTGGGCTTCACGGGCTATGGGCTAATTTTAGGAATGGATTGGCTATCCAGAAATGAGGCTGTTCTTGATTGTGAAAGGAGAGTAGTTGGGCTTATGACTCGCCTTGGCAACACTCTCGAAATATTTTGTAATCCCATAAATTCGGTTATGCTAAGTTATATAGAATCGCTTGACGCGTCTGAGGAAAATCTACAATCTGTTAGAGTGGTCCGAGAATATTCGAATGTGTTTGAAGAGGTGAAGGGCTTGCCTCCGAAGCGGGAGATAGATTTTCGAATATATCTTGTGGATAATGCGAAACCAGTATCTTTGCCAGTACGCCACATGGCTCCACGTGAAAGGAGGGAACTCGATAAGCAAGTGAAGGAGTTGCTTGAGAAGGGGTTCATAAGACGAAGTATATCGGAGTGGGGTGCTCCAGTAGTATTTGCCACGAAGGCGGATGGGTCCCTTAGACTGTGTGTAGACTATAGAGAACTTAATAAACTTACTAAGAAGAACAGACACCCACTGCCGAGGATTGACGATCTCTTCGATCAGTTAGTTGGCGCCTCAGTGTTTTCGTAGTTGGACTTAACCACTGGGTTCCATCAGCTGAGAGTGGCTGAGGATAGCATAGACAAGACTGCCTTTAGGACTCCAGACGGTTTCTATGAATGGCTAGTGATGCCCTTCGGTTTGACAAACGCCCCAGCATATTTTGTTGATTTGATGAGTAGGGTGTTTAGGGAGTACCTTAACAAATTCGTGGTAGTCTTTGTAGATGACATCTTGATCTTTTCTAAGGATGAAGAAGAGCATGCCCTACATCTTAGGGAAGTGTTGGAGACCCTACGAGCGCATAGCCTTAAGGCTAAATTTTCTAAGTGTCACTTCAGGAGGAAGGAAGTACAGTTCTTGGGGCACGTGGTTTCCAAAGAAGGGATAGCCGTGGATCCCGCGAAGGTGGTGGCCATCCAAGATTGGAAGGTCCCTAAAAATGCTACCGAAGTGAGAAGTTTCTTGGGGTTGGCTGGCTACTATAGGAAGTTTATCAAAGATTTCGCAAAGATATCAGCTCCATTGACACGCTTGACGAAGAAGAACCTAGTTTTCACATGGGACGTAGATTGTGATGATGCGTTCCAACGTTTGAAGAGAGCTTTGACTTCAGCCCCAGTCTTAGTATTGCCAGACGGGAGTAAGCCATTTACCGTTTATACTGATGCTTGTGGGACAGGACTAGGCGCAGTCTTAATGCAAGAGGGTAGGGTAATAGCCTATGGTGCAAGGCAGTTGAGAGCGCATGAGAAAAATTATCCTACACTTGACCTAGAATTGGCCGCTATTGTTTTCGCGCTTAAGTCTTGGCGTCATTATCTTCTTGGCGAGAAATTCGAATTATTCACTGACCACAAGTCTTTAAAATACCTATTCTCTCAAAAGGACTTGAACTTAAGGCAACAAAGGTGGATGGAGTTCTTAGCGTCCTACGACTTCGAAATAGCCTATACCCCTGGCAAGGGTAACGTGGTGGCAGACGCCTTAAGTAGAAAAAGATTATCCTTAAGTCCTTTGTTTCTTGAGCGGCGAAGTTTAGAATTCATTTCGATGTTTGACTTTAGACCTTCCGTTGACTTCGTACCCGGTTTGCTAGCATCCTTGGAGGTCAGACCTACGCTTTTGGGACGGATTGGCGAGGCACAGCGAGACGACCTGTAGTTGGTTGAGTTAGTTGAAAAACTCAAAGGAGGGGAGTCAACAAGCCATCTAGACGATAAGGGTTGGTTACGTAGGGACGGTAGACTTTGTGTACCAAAAGACGATGACCTAAGGAAGACTATTCTTGACGAAGCACATCATTCGAAGATGACCATTCATCCCGGCGGGGACAAGATGTACAAAGATATGAAGAGAGTTTACTTTTGGGCTGGCATGAAGAAAGATGTGGCCGAGTATGTCGCTAGATGCTTGGTGTGCCAACAAGTAAAAGCGGAGCAAAAGAAACCCGGTGGGTTGATTCACCCATTGGAGGTTCCACTATGGAAATGGGAAAGCATCTCGATGGATTTTGTGGATGGATTACCGCGATCGAGGAATGGTAATACGGGAATTTGGGTTATAGTAGATAGACTTACTAAGAGCGCCCATTTTATTCACGTGAAGAGTAAGAGGACTGCTCCATGGTTAGCCTCCGTATACGTTCGAGAAATAGTTCGTTTGCACGGTGTTCCTTCTAGCATAGTGAGCGACCGCGATCCTATTTTCACTAGCGAATTTTGGAGAAGCTTACAAGAGGCGGTAGGGACTTAGTTATGTTTGGGCACCGCATATCATCCTCATACGGACGGCCAGACCGAGAGGGTGAATCGCATTCTAGAGGATCTGTTGAGGCTATGTATCCTAGACTTTGGGGGTACGTGGGAAGAGCATCTTCCATTGGTGGAGTTCGCATATAATAACAACTTTCAGTCCAGCATTGGTATGGCACCATTCGAAGCTCTTTATGGACGACCTTGTCGTTCACCTACATGTTGGTGGGAATCTACGGATAAGATCTTACTTGTGCCCGATATGATTAGGGAGACTTCGGAGAAGATCGACTTGATTCGAAGGAGGATGAAAGCAGTGCACGATAGGCAGAAATCTTATGCGAATAAGAGGAGGACAGATCTCGAGTTTGAAGTTGGGGACATGGTCTTTGTCAAAGTGTCTCCATTACGGAACGTTTTTCGCTTTGGGTCCGTTGCGAAATTAGCACCAAGGTTTGTAGGGCCGTTTCCTACTAAGGAGAAAACTGGACAGATGGCGTATAGAGTGGAGTTGCCCGAGAGACTTAGTGGTGTACACGACGTATTCCATGTGTCACATTGGAGGAAGTGCTTGCACGAGACCGCGGAAGTGGTAGAGCCGAGCTTTCTTAGAGAGGTGGAGATAGAGCGTGATGCGACAATTCGACGAGCTCCTACGTGCATTCTTGGGTCGGAGATCAAGAGGTTGAGGAATCGAGAGGTCAGACTAGTCAAAGTGCAATGTGGAGATGATGAGAGCAATGCTACTTGGGAGACAGAAGAGAAGATGCGTTCACGACACCCTTTTCTTTTTGAGGGTATGTCTTTTAATTTCTCCTTTATCGCTTAGCTTGTACTTATCTTATCTTTAGTATATCCTCTCGCTAGTATCTTTGACCTTTAGTTAGGATAATCCTATGGTTGAAACATGTGTTTGAGACATTTTATGTATGGTGGATGCAAAGTGGATGCAAGTGTTTGCTAGTGGTTGCTCGTGGATGCATATACACACACTATTAGGCACCAGATCGGCTCAGTCACTTCATATTGCATATTGCATATATATGGATGTATTTAGTAAAATGGATGTATAATGGTTGTATTATCATATAGTTGCTGCATTCGGGTGGATGGTTGTGCACGCATATAGAATTAATATGTATCATTAGGAATCTTTTGCATACATATTGGACGCATGGCACTATCATGAATTGCACTAAGGAGGTCGACTGAATCAGTAGACCGCCTAATTTTGCATTAGATATGGACATATACACACACTGTGCATATAAACATTAAAGCATTAGAAGTCTTTTAAGGACAATGGATGCTGGTGTTTGATGGTTGAGTAGATGGACGATTAGATGGTAGGATATACATTCTTCTTGACTTGGAGATTTCGGGTACGAAATCCTTTAAGGAGGGGAGAATGTAACACCCCGTAATTTTATAACATTAAAATTCACAAATTAAAGTATACTTAATTTTTAGAAAAGAATTAAGTGAAATGGATTGCGCAGAGAAATATATATATATTGATATATATATATATATATATATATTGATATATATATATATATATATAAAATTAAAAAATAAATAAATAAATATGCGAAAAGTTCAAAACAGCGAATTGGGAGGGGGAATAACCGAACCGGCCCATTTTTGAGGTCGACCCGAGCTCCGCTGGGTTGACTAGGGGTTAATCCAGGGTGTTTGGCTGTCAACCCGTGGGCCAATTCGCTCGAATGCAGATTTTGCATTTGATTGGTTCTCATAGTTCTGGGTTAATCTAATGGTCCTAAATAATTTCCTACATCTATAAATACATCCTAATGCTAACCCTAAACCTAATTAAAATGGAATAGTTACCGTCATACCATCGCCATGGAAATCAATTGAGCCGCCGCCAACTAAGAAAGAAGAAAAGCAAATTCAATTCTAATTCTCTCAACCCTAAAGCAAAGCAAAACTCTCTCTTTTCTTCTCTAAATTGTGAGTATGATAGTCTTAACAAGATTATTATCATTTTAATTAGGTTGAGTCATGAATGGATTATGAGTAGATGATGTGAATTGTCATATGTTATCATGTATGTTATAAATTCTATGCTATGTGGTGATAATATCCTATATGTTGCAAATCATGCTATGATGATGTTATGTGTGTTGAAAGTTTCTAGGCTAAAGTTGTGATGAATCATACATGCTTTGAAATCATGATGCTATTGCCTATGCTAGTTAGTTCATATTAATTAAATCATCATGTTTGGGCTAAGTTGATCTATATGACACGTTACATATGCAAGTTAGATTGATTGGAAAAGTTATGAACATATGCCATGACATCTATTATGACACCTAGAATTATGCTATGACATATGTGATATTCTATGCTAGTTCACACCATCATTATGTTGCCTAAAAACCCCATATGCAAGTTTATGTATAGATTTGGGCTATGGTCATATCATGTGAATTGTGACATTTAACAAGTTGACACCTTTTGATCCTTAACATGTGTAGTTTATGAAAGTTTCACCCCTATTATGATTAGATTTATTTTAATTGTCTAGATGTTGTGATAATTTATCTTTGTGCTAGGTGTTAGACTATACAAGTCTAGCCTATATTATGCGTTGAATAAGCGAACGTAGAAACGTGGGGTAGGGGTAATATTAAGGGTTTAATATTAAAAAGTTGGGGTGCAATTGATATGATTTTGCATGCCATAAGTGGATGGCCATAATTGAGTCAATTATGGACATCATTAAAAGTTGACTTAATTAATAATTTGAATAGGGAATTATTAAAACTGGGGTAAAAGATTTTAAGTGTTAATCAATGCTTAGGACACGAGGTTGGACTCGTTTGTGACGTAAACCTGCCCGGACCCGCCCGGCAAATCCAGTGATCACAAATGTCAGCCCAATGTGAGAGGTCCTAGGCCTAAACTAAAGCATAACGGTTGTAAAGACATGAGGTTAGACTCTTTTATGGTGTAAGACTGCCCGGACCCGCCCGGCAAATCCAGCTGCCATAAATGCCAGTCTAATGTGAGAGGTCTTTATGAGGTTATGGCCTGAATGAATTAAGAAATACTTAACCAGATAAACATGTAAGGTGGGACATGGGGGTTAAGTAGGTGCCCTAGGTGGCATGAGGAATCTAGGGGGTGCCCTTAGTGGCATGTGAAACACGATTAGTAAGACTTAACCAAACACACATGTAAATGAACATGACTAAGAGGGTTAAGTGGGATATACTAGTGACAAGCTTAGGTGGGTAGCTTGTGGGGGCCCATTTTGACCAGTATCCCAAACGTATCTTTGTGGGCTCGACCCAAGTTGAGGACGGGACACACATGCTGGGTTCGACTGTAAGAGGCCAAAACGGGGAGCGGTGGCAACGCAAGTCCAACGGGTTTCGTATGCGTGTGTGGATCCGGGCTGGTAGGTAAGACATTGTTGCATCGTGTAGGTATAAGCCGTGCATTCTCAAGTTGTATCGGGTTTCCACTTTAGGGGAGTGATACACTCCACTGTGGGGCCAGCACAGGTATCTACGAGTAGGGAGCCGATCGAAAGTGGGTAGTGGGGTACACCTAGTGGAGATAGGGGCAGACGGCACCAATGTAGTCAGCTAGGGGTACGTAAGGCTATTTATAAAGTTTCTGTGTGAAGCAAGTGGGATCAAACAATAGGGTGACTGGTGTGGTGCAGTGTAGTAATGTGCGGTGCAGTGTAGTAATCATTCGTTAGTAATTAGGTGTGCCTTTACCGTTATCTTTAACATTATCTTAAACGCTATCTTTATCTTCCTAAGAGTTCATAGACATTTACTTGTCTTCCAGCTTATGCCTTAGTCTAGTTATTTTGATAATAGTATTGTTAGAATTATCATACTCGCCAGACTTTATGTCTGACCCCCTCCATTTCTATCCTTTTCCCCTCCAGGTCCTCAGGTTGGGCCCAGCTCTAGTGGAGTTTGATTGAATTGCTTCATCTCTCTTTGGAAAGCTTGGACCGTTGAAGTAAAGTCCAGCTTGTTATCTTTTTAATGGCTATTTATGTAATGGGATTATGTATTTTGTTTTTATGAAGATGGATATTGTACTTGGTTATGATCTATGGTTTTATGATGTAACAAACATGTTTAATTTCCGCTGCAATAAAAATGAAGTTTTAGTTTTCAAGTACTACTTATTATCTGTCTTGTTGTAATTTTTCTGTTCTATATTCACTTATAACCTCCATGGAAGTTAATGCATTCCCTTTGTGAGTGACATTATTGGACGTGGGGTGTCACACCACTCCGCCGTTCTTTGCTTTTGAACTGCTGAACCGTCTGGATCGGTTTGAAATTCCAATGCAGTCCTTTTCCCGCTGTTCAAATAAAAATTATATTTTTATTACTTCATTCAATAAATAAAAATCGTATTTTTACTTTGCTATATATATGATAAAAATTATATTTTTACATCGCTACTATATAGATAAAAATTCTATTTTTATAACGGCGTTCATATAATAAAGATTATATTTTTATATCGCTACTCAGATAAAAATCACATCTCTGCTCCTTCTACATAATAAAGATCGAATTTTTAATATTCCAAGAATATAAAAATCATATTTTTAATATGCTGCTTATATAAAAATCGAATTTTTTTCATCTTCACTTCATATATATAAAAATCGAATCTTTAAGTGAATAAAAATCATATCTATAAATTTGAAAACTGATTTATCAAACAATTGATTAATATATAAAAATTGATTTAATATATATAAAAACTAATTTAAATAAAATCAGATCTTAAACAAAAACTGATTTATATAAGCTAAAACTGTTTTCATATAAGCTAAAACTGATTGCGAATCCTTATGCAGGTAATTATACTAAATAAATAAAAATAAACAAATTAACAATAAAACTTACAGCAAAAAAAGGGAGAGGGGCTGCTTCGTCTGAGGTGAAGTAGGGGGTTTGCGCCGGCGGTTAGTAGGGCGGAGGGAGGTCGAGATGATCGGTGTGGTGGAGCCCTTACAGTCGGCTAGGGTTTAAATGGCGGTGGGTTTTCAGGGGAGGGGCGCGTCAGGGATTCGCGCTGGAGAGGAGGGGGATGGTCAGATCGGAGTTGCGACGGAGGGGGGGCTTATGGTGGCACGCGATGGGGGACTGGCGGTGCTGGACTTCATGGAGGAGGCGGCTTCGATCGATCCGTGCACTCCCTATTTTTTTAATTTAATTTTTTTTATCTGAAAGGAACGGTTTAGGGGAGAGAGAAAGAAGGAGGGGGGTGTGTGAGTTATAATATATATGTATTTATAACTATTTAATTATTTTATTATTCAAAAAGTCAGTTATTCATTTGAACCCTGATTCGAACCCAACGACCATCGCCCCCAGCTAATTACCCCCATTCCGAATACAATGGGATATGTATTGTAAGCTGATTCGATCATTTCGATCGGTTTTCGTCAAAATCAAAATATAACTCTATATATTGAATTTTAAACGTACATTTCAAATTACCGGGGCCACATACTAACTAGAAAAATTCCCGAAAAATATTTTCTAGCTCGTATTGACGATACGGTCCTAACGAAACTAGTTTTGTCATATTCTGAGATCGTTTGAAAAATGGCCATTTTCCAGTCGATTAAAATCAACTGAAACTGGTCAAACGCATTTTCCTTCGCCACGCTCACATATTGAATCAGAAAATTATGAATTTTGAAACCTAGCAATAACTTGACATCACGGATCCAACAATAGAGGTTTCGTCGAAATCCGAGGTCGTTTGCAAAATTTCCATTTTTAAGGGCCAGAATTCCATAGCGACTATTCTGAATTTTCAACTGGACATATCTTTTGATTTCCGCTATGAAATTTTGATTTTTCGGATTCATTGGAAAGATATTCTCTATTAGATTCAAATATTTATGGTTTTGCTAAAATCCGGTTTATTTTGAATCCTGTACATTCATTTGAACTTTGAAATCGAATCTTCGAACTACCGCGCCATTTTCAATTCCTTTTGTAATTAAAATAAAATATTTATATTCTAACGACGATCTATGTAAATATATACGTTCGAATTCTATTCAAAATAAATTTCTCGTCGATATTATTTAAAATAATTCATTTTAAATATTCAAAATTCATTAAAGTCGTCAAAATAAAAATTTTAAATTGGCTCAGATTTCCGGGATGTTACAACAAACTTTCCTTGAACTCTAGTAATGACCTTCATCTTCTAAATCTCCCTCTAATCACTAATTAATCAAATCTACATCAAATCAAGTCGGATTAGCACCAAATTCGAGGTAGAGATTCTGCACTACATAGGAATCCGAGCCAAATCAGTAAAAGTTTCAGATCTATCACTAATTATTGGCTACGGTGAGTGATTAGCATGTTTATACATTAATTATGGCTAATTAGGGGTGATTAGTGGTAATTAGCGAAATTATACACCTAAAAATTCTGGAAAAATATGTAAAAATTCTAAAATTATATTTTATGTCGCTGGTATGAATTTGGGTTAATTTGGGTTAAGTTTGCTAATCATATAGTTAAACAGGGTTAAGGGGAAAATCATGAATTTGGGTATGTTTGATCTAAAATAGCCTATGTGATTGATGTTTTGACTTTTTTGATTGAACCAATATGTTATTACTGTTGTTTGGGATATTTTATGATTGTTTAGTAAAGTACATCTTATTGTTGCCATTGTTTGTCATTGATGTTTTGACCTTTTTGATTGATCCAATAGAACTGTTGATCAAAGCGATGAATATCGTATGCTTTACGCACTGAGTGAGTGATGTGAGGATGATTGCTATGTTTGATGTTTGCTATCACCATGACATGCACACATCCATTTTACACTCTATGTTAGTGTTACCTTAAAGTATTGTACATCTTGTTTTGCTAACTCTTTGGTTGCACATCCAGGTCAGGTATGATTATTTATACCTGTTATTGCTTTATTCAGTTGCATAGATTTGCTATCGCTCACACCAGACTTTCCTCTGACCTAGAGTTTTATGTATTTTCTTATTACTCTAGGTGCTCCTAAACGAGCATACTAGAGGCAGGTTAGGTGGTTATGCACGAGTAGCTGTCCGGAGATGAGCAGGAGGCTTCCATGTACTATATATATTATCCCTGTGTTGTTCATGGACACTGCTTTGGGTATTAGTAGTGTACTTCTTTATTTCCTTTTAGAGGTGGTATTTTAAAGTTGCAATAATTGGATATGGAGTTGTATTTTGGATTCTGCTACTCTGATGGATATGGTTTAGTTCCCAGCTTATGTTCTGTCTCACTTGTTTTATATCAAGTTATGTTATTTTAATATTTTATTCCATGCGCTGTGAGATATACTATAGGTTCTTGGTGATTCATTATTTCATCCCATTTTACGATCGTCCCATGATAGTCGGGCATTAGCATAGCGCATTTCAGGGGAAATGTCTGATGATATGGGGTGGCCGTCACAAATTTCCTACAATTATAATCACACCACACATATACCCTAATCCAAATGTTCTATAGAAGCTAGCACTAGCTTTTTACCAAAAAGATTTGATATGTTATGTGATGTACGATTTTGAAGATACATGTTTTGAAATGCTACTGTGTTCAATAAGCTCATAATAGTATTCAGTATATTGTTATGTTGTTTAAGTTTAAACAACTTCGACATCAGCTGCTTAAAATCTTGTTAATATACAGATTGCTATCGACAAAACTAAAAATACCCTTGTGATGAGCTAGGTGCCACGACCCCAAAAACATAATAAAATAGGCAAGTTAACTTATTTTGTGAAATTCAAAAATGCTGATATGGGGTGTAAAATACTCCAAATATAAAGTCTGCTTATTTTCCAAAATAAAAATTACAGAAAAATTATATAAATTAAACTAAGTATACGTCTCAAAAATCTTATCCAAATTCGAAACCAATATTTAAATATATTTAATAAATCGTTATGGTTTATAAACGATTCCATAGCGACTTTCTAGAAACTTGATTTGGACATAACTTCCAATCTATAAGACGAAACTTCGATTTTTCACTTCCATTAGAAAAATACAGTTAATTAGATTCAAACATTTCTTGTTTCAAAGAAATCCGACTAATAACAGATCTTGTATAATCATTTAAAGTGAAAATCGTTAAATTACGAACAATCGCATCGTTACGAGCTCGTTTATAATTATATTATAATTAATACGTTCAATTGTCGTTTATATAAATATATTCATTAATATAATTTGAATATAGACTAGTTTGAATATCTCATATTATCCAATTTACACAATATTGTTAATTTAGCTATTTCTGATTATTTCGAAAATAAATATATTATTATCCTATTATTTAAATTAGTTAAAAAAATCAAAAATATTTAAATTCAAACCATTTAAATTATCAACCTAATATAGAAGAAATAATTAAATTAATTATTAAATCACAAAAATTCTAGGATGTTACAAGGATGAAGTCAGAGATGATCTCAAAGGCGAAGGCACTGGCTGACTACAGGGAGCAGATGGTGGAGATAATTATTTTTTGTTTAAATTGTGGGAGAAGAGGGGAATAAAGCAGTTGGTCTTGGGTTCTCAGGATACTCAATATTTTTTGATGGCTTGTAATGGTCATCAACGAAATCATTTACGTCGGTTTCCAACAACTTCCTACGGCTAGCAACTTTATTTGCAAAAATGTCATGGGAATGATCATACATCGAAAGACATTAGAAAATTTTCAGGCCTTGTCGACGGCCGTAAGAAACTTCATGTCACTATGTATGTCGTAACATCTGTAGCACTACATAGTTTCTAAAACATAGGTAGTATCAGTTAGATGTTCTAACGATTTGGAGAAATATTAAATTGATAGTCATCTGACTTGATAATACTAATAGTGAGTAATTGTACAACATCTAAAACTAACTAAAACTATGTTATTTGACCATTGAAGTCTTTTGCTCATTTGTCAATTTGAGAGTGTTGCAACTATCTATACTATATTATAATTATTGAGTTCCCAACCGAGCTTCCACAAGCCTCCCTGGAAAATTAGACACCTGTCTAAAGCCGAACCGCCTCATTCTTACTTTCCCGAATTTCCCCTCTCAAACCCTACCTCCTATTCAATCCCTTCGCATTTTCCTTCCTCCCATCTTGATCCCATACCCTTCTCTTCCCTAAAGCGTCATGTCCATTTTGCCTTTCCCCATCCATGAAATGCGTCATCCACCTGCTTCCTTCTCAATCTTCCACTGATAGTTGTTTTCAATCGATGGTACGTGCTTTCCAAAGCACGACAGTTCTTTCCATCCCCTCTTTAACTGCTCGACCTTTTCCAATCCTATACTACTTCCATCTGCCCCCTTGCAGCCCGTGATTATCAGAATTTGTTGCAGCAACCCAAATCATGTGGATGTCGACCTCCTCCATCAGCAGTAGTAATTATATCCAAGTGGTCACTTTCCATCATCTTTCCTTCTCTTCTTACCACATCGATAGCGTAATTTATGGAAAAAAAATCTTGCTGCAAGGACTGCCATACTGCCAATTAGGCCTAGGTTGTTCGCCGGCATGCTTTTCGGGAAATAACCACCATCGCGTATTTGGGATTTCTTTTCACGACTACAATTGCAGCTTGCCTCTTTCCACATGGTTGTTTTCAAACACTGCTGCATCGACTACATTTATTTCAATTTGTTGTTTACTGCAAACATTTGGAACTACCTTCTTTCCAATTCAACATGTAAAGGTATCATTTTTCTGTCTAAGCTGAATTTTATAGTTGAATGTTTTTGTTTAGTTGTTGTTTGTATTGGTAGATTCTCAGCAATTTCAATAGTTTTGGTTGTTAGTTAGGTAATAATTATTCATGGTTTTACTAATACTAAATTAGCATCTTTTTTTAATCTAATGATATAAGTTATGTTTCATTTAGTGTGGTTATGTTTTTTTTACATGCATATAAAATTCTAAATGAAGGAATATGTGTGTAGAAGTTTATTATTCCATGTTATTTGAGAAAACTGAATAAACTGTAGGGTTTAAATGTAAAACTTCCATGAAGCAGAGAGTATAAAGTACATAATTGTGCATAAGGAAATTCGATTAGTCAAAGTCGGTGACCTTATTACAATAATAACTGGAATTTATGTACTTGCAACTCAGTATAGAATACTTCATTGTATGAATATATTTTACGTATTTTCATTTCTTCACAACATTTTTGACTTTACGTACTTGGTGCAACTACATATTTCAAAGTGTGTTGTGTGCTTATATGAATAATGTAATGTTAATGAATTTATAGTCATTTTATTTAAATGCTGATATATTTTTATTTCCTCGATTAACAAGGAAATGAGGAAAGTGCGAGCTTTGCCAAATTATTAACTATACACCAATGCAGAAATATTATTTCATAACCTGGAAACATATGTGATTAGATTAATGTTTACAAGTTATTAAATAAATAAATAAATAAATAAAATTTATTTTTATTAAATGATTTATGGATGAAACCCATGTGCATAACATGGGTTCATTCTAATATTTTGTAGCTGATGCATGTCTTCCTATTTTATTTTTAGACTGATCTTAATTCTCTTTGTGTATAGGTATAAGTTACACATATTTGGTCATTATATTAGTGTCCGCATAGAGTAATTTAAAATTATTCTACTTAATAGAAAACATAAAATGATTATATTTTCATGTGGTACACTAATGTATATTCATTATTTTTGATGAATAGAAAAATTAAATATCCCAGCAGTTTTTTAAAGGTTTTGATTAATAAAATCACATATGTACTCTTTAGTGAGTCAAAATTATCAAGTTGTTGCTTTTTGTTTTCTTATTTTCATTTCAAAAATTGAATTCCAACTATTTTAGAGTAATTTCTAATTTACAAAATTAGTTTCATTACAAGTAGTAAGTTGAGGGCTAAATGTTTGTGGAAGATATCTTCGTCTAACTTGATTTCCAATATGATTTATCTTCAAAATAAATTTTTGGGATATACTAAATTTTTCTGCATTCAATTCTACTTAACTTTAGTGATCGTGAACTTAACCTAAAGATAAGTGCTATTATGTGTAAATATTTTTAATGATATGATATCATTAAATTATATAAACGACTACATGTCCTTTGTTTTCCGAGACGAGCAATTGCGTTAACATAAATTTATTTACTGGTTTCAAAAATTAAGTTGCCTTCTGTGGTTTTTTTGTTCTTGTATTGCAATGATCATTAATTCACAATGATATTACTTTTTGTTTAGCATGCTAATAGTTTCTTATTTTCTGAATCTTCATATAAGGAAAAATAATCTATGAATGCAAATAGTTAATTGACAAGATAATTATATTAATTATTACTTAAAAATGAAAACAACCAATTCTCAGATAATAAGTTTATAATCATGAACATATAATATTTTTTTTTGAATTGGATGACTAATCATAAACATGATATAATTTTGACTAATTAAACAGAAATATTAACTATATTAACATCCAATGAAATTCTTAAATATATTCAGTTAGTTAATATGATAAATAGGTTTGTGAAATATTGGTTAATATGATTATTATTTACGGGTTTTCAAAGAATGTTAGTAATTCATAAAGAAATATTTTGTAATTGTTTATAATTTCAATAGTATAAACTTTATTTCCATTATGAAAATAAAGCGTGCTTATCTTTTCTTCATAGATTATACTTAATTGAAGTTGGAGAAGATTAGTGATGACTACCATTACTATAAAAGTCAACCACTTAAATCGAAACATAACAGTAGTCATGTTATCTTAATGAGAAACAATTCACTTCACTTCCCCTTCTGTCTAACATGCTTGGAACATATATGGACCTCTACCTATGATGGTAATGATACAAATGTAAACATGGGTAACAGTTTCTACCTACGTGGTTATTATACAAAATCATGGAACATACGGTCATGCTAAATTTTAGAATGTTAATGAAACTTAAGTATACTAATTTCCATTTTGTTAGGAAGAACTAATTGTTAATACTAAAGTTATGCCATAATAGAAGAAACAGTCAATTAAAATGGTGAAACAGCCGTACATAAATAAATAGTAAAGTGGTTCACAGTACAAACAAATAAACAGGTGGAGTTAAAGCAAGAAGTTTGCTCAAAGTGAAGGCCGTCATCGATGAAAGGTTCATATTTTCAATCCAAATCACAAAAGTATAGGCAGACAATACTGCAATACTTGAAATAGAGCTAACGGCCATTTAGATCAAAGATCTTAAGTGTTGATAACATTTTATCTCATTTTGTTATACTTCATGGAAAAACTCTTTTCCATGAGAATCTTTAATACTCATTATAATAGTTCAGTCAGTATGCAGATACTTATATACAAATGATTAGCAAAAAAAGCATCTAAAACAAATGAGTATTTTTCAGACAAAAAAAGAAACCAAAGACAAATTTACACCCATTTGGATTACTGTAGACATCCTGCAACAGTCCAAATTGTCAATTAGACCTTGAAAGCACAAAATTTATTGAACTTAGGGTTTTTCAATATTGCAAAGAATTATAATCATTTCGTTGAAAATGAGTATGATTATTATCGAGGGACGAACGTATAGATAACAATTCAAAATAAAAAACAACTGATAATAAATATTAACACTTTGCGCCTGTAAAATAAGTATAACGTGCCTAAAAAAATATGAGATTCTCACTTTTTAAACTGTAGTACCTTAAGCTCGTTTGAGATGAAACTGGATAAGATTGATATTTAATTGTTAAATTCAGCGTACTGCCTAGAATAACAAAAAAATTACCAATAATCATATAATCAACAAAGTATAACCCCGACTCATACAACCAAATCAATGGATATCCATCATGATGGTGATGCATTTTTGGACG
The DNA here is from genome assembly GCA_030737875.1 of Allium sativum. Lineage (NCBI taxonomy): Eukaryota > Viridiplantae > Streptophyta > Magnoliopsida > Asparagales > Amaryllidaceae > Allium > Allium sativum. Next base: position 127,759,811 of record CM060921.1, on the reverse strand, counting down.
GATAATATTTAATTGTTAATAGTAAAAAAGTGAGAATGTTCAAAAAGTGGGAATGTTCACCAATAATATTTCGTTCTCAATCAAGTAGAAGAAGTAATGTGACAATGTTCAAAAGATAGCTAATATTAAAAAGTTGATTACCCCAAGTAAATGTGAGACGAAATTGGAGTGACGATAATGGGTTAGCATACATCTCTTTCAGAAAATCGAATGTTCCACTGGTTGATTACTCATCAGAAAAAAATGAAACCCTAAATCAATAGTACGGAACAAAAGTACGAAGAATTTGAATAAAACATCAGACTAATGACTGCATACATACCAATGGTGAAGAGGTTATACCAAGAGAAATCTGAAGAGGAACACAGATGATAATTCAGAATGGAGGCAATTTATTTCAGATTTGGAACAGATATCAATGATCATTAATTCACAATGATATTACTTTTTGTTTAGCATGCTTAATTTTTTTTATTTTTTGAAGCTTCATATAAGGAAAAATAATCTATGAATGCAAATAGTTAATTGACAAGATAACTTTATCAATTATTACTTAAAAATGAAAACAACCAAATTCTCAGATAATAACTTTATAATCATGAACATATAATATTTTTTTTTTGAATTGGATGACTAATCATAAACATGATATAATTTGGACTAATTAAACAGAAATATTAACTATATTAACATCTAATGACATTCTTAAATATATTTAGTTAGTTAATATGATAAATAGGTTTGTGAAATATTGGTTAATATGATTGTTATTTATGGGTTTTCAAAGAATGTTTTTAGAAAGGCAATTATTATTAATTACCACAGGAATCAAATACAACGATTTACAGGAAAAACCACCAAGATACCTAAGCTATACAATCACACAAGACACCTTATTCAGCAGTATTGAGAAAAAAATTATGTACAGTATACAGTAAGCTCAAAAAAACTCAGTACTGCTGAATAGCTAACCTATACAAGACACATACCATGCACTATTTCCTTTTTAAACCAAATTGCAATTAACATAATCTCCATTAGCCAATCATTTCAAATAAACTGCAGATGACAAGTATCCACTTTGCATAGTTAGACCAAATCCATTATGCAAAAGGCACCAGGAAAAACAACTTGCATATATCACAAAGCATCTAAACTGCGGAATTTCCTGGTGTGTTTCTTGTTTGATTTAGATTGACTGCCAGAAGGGATTACATCCTCAAGATCATATTCTATTCCCTTATCTAAATCATCAATATTCACATTAGCCTTCTTTTTCTTACCTCTACCCTTATTCTTCATAGAAGTGTTAACTGGAGGCTCATTATCTTCAGCATCTCCCCAAAACTTACCAGTAAGCTTAGATGTAGATGCCAAACCACTCTGAGATGAAGAGCAAGGCGAAGGAGGTGGAGGCAGAAAAATATGAGCAGGAAGACGTAAGTGAGAATAAGGAGAAGCAGAATTAATATCATGAAATGTCAAACCTGCACCCGAAACAGTCTTAAATTTTGAAGAATGCGAAACATTCATGGATGACATGGCAGGTAAACTTTATTTCCATTATGAAAATATTTTGTAATTCATAAAGAAATATTTCGTAATTGTTTATAATTTCAATAGTATAAACTTTATTTCCATTATGAAAATAAAGTGTGCTTATCTTTTCTTCATAGATTATACTTGATTGAAGTTGGAGAAGATTAGTGATGACTACCATTACTATAGAAAGTCAACCACTTAAATCGAAACATACCAATAGTCATGTTATCTTAATGAGCAACAATTCACTTCACTTCCCCTTCTGTCTAACATGCTTGGAACATAGTTAACATCGGTTAAATCTAAATAACGGCGAAGATAAGTCATTCCAATGACTTCTAATGAGTGGAATGATCGTATAATAATCAATTTCAGCTTTGTTGTTTTACTTTTGTTAAAAACTATGAGCTAGCATATCTAGGCTACCCCATCTAATATGATATCCATGTCTCTTATTGTTTATGTGCATGAATTGTTATTTTAAGTAAAGATTACGATTTTTATTTTTAATTAATTGTACGGTTAGATAGTAATCTTCCTTTAACAACGCCTGTTGATATTGCTTTGTGTTATCCATCTTCGTTTAATTGATGCAATATGCAAATTTTGCATTTTGCACGTTTATTAGCATTTCCTTTTAGATCTGAACAATGCTCTGCATTTTTATTCGAAGTTTAGAGTTCTATAGATGTTGTTTCTATGATACCCATCTGGTATTGACTAAAGCTTAGGTTGAGAAATCAGATTTTTCCATACTTTCTTATTATACAATTTCTTGGTTTCATGCTTTTGTATACGTTAATTCTCATGTTATGCTACATTTTTTGCACGGTCATTTGTACAGTATAGATCTATTACATTTAAGCATCGATGTTGTAGGTGTCTTTTTACATGGCCTTATGATATTAGGAGTTGCTACTATTGTATAGAATATCATTATTTTGGCATTAAAGAATTAAGAATTAAATAGAATTTTGCATGCCTGTGTATATCTTTTGAAGGTGGAAAGACCAGATTTACAAACTAATATTGTTCATATAGCTCAGAAAGCAAGAATATTTGCTGGTGAGATCAAAAATTATATACTTTCACCGCACCAAATAAACAAAACAGAAACATATTATACTTATTACATAAAACATTTTTTTTCTTTGAGCTAAGCGTTTCGCATGATTTTATCATTTCTAGCTACTAATTTACAGCCTAATTTATTTGGAAGATCCACATAATGATTCAAATGTAATTAATCTTTTGCTTTAGCTTCCAACCTAATTGGATTTGGCTCACTGAATGTGCCAAGGTAACATCTCCTTTCTGCAAAAGTGCTTCAATAAAAACCTTATAGTATATCCATATTTTTCAGTAATGGAATTAATATTTGAAAGAATATGTTCAAAACTGAATTTGCTCATATTGCTAACCATTTTTTTTTAATGTTTTGTTAGGGAAACCAACTTATTTAATCTGTACTACATTGTTTTGATAGTATGATTGAAAGAACGAAAAGCTTCCACACATTGACTCATGGGCAAAACCTATACAAAAATGTCTACAAAACAAGTAGTATGAAATGGCAAATGTAGCTGGTGAATCATAGTTGACATAGTCAGGTAAAATCAACCTTACTACCTTTCACATTAGCTTTCTTTTTTTCCCTTTTGTCTGCAAGTTGAATATATTTATCCCTATATATAAAAGAAGCTTGATGGCTAATGTTGCAGTCAATAATACTTTATATTAGTTTATCTTGCCAATGCGAATATTGAAGCCAATGAAGCAGAAATTTAACTAAAATAATCTAAATTTGAATTTCTATTTATTATTATCTTAGACTGTCTAAATCAATATTCTATCTGTTTTGAGTGCTGGAATTATGATTGAATAAATGTAATTCAAAGCTAAATACTCTGGTGATCAAATTTGAATGTTGGTGCCATAGCATTTAAAAAACTATAGAATTTTGACTTAACCAATAGGTAGATGTGAAGTTTGTTTATTAGAATTGTTGCCGTATATATAATCACATATAGTATCATAAAAAAACAAGTTTAATTCCACTGATATCATGGTAGGTTTGAAATTATATTATTTTTAAGCAGCAAAAGGTTATACAGGTGACATGAATCATCATATACCAAAACAATGAATAAATACTATGTGATTTATGTTCATAAATATGAAAACAGGGTATTTACACTTAGTTGTATTAGCATATTCTCCTAGGCTTGGCAGTTGTTAATATTGCATTTCATATATTTTAATACCTACGGTCCATAAAAATAAATAAATTATGTTTACTATAATACAAATTTAATTTACATGTAATAAAATTATGAATTAAGCTATAGGCTGTTTATCAACATAGCATAACACTGTTTAAATTATACCTTGAATTCCATTATCCTTGAATTGTACATTAAACAAACTGATAATGACTGAGGTTCAAAATTAAGATTTCCAAGCAACTTATCTGTGGTTATTAACTAATTCGCCGGATTGTAGTAAAAAATATACATGTTTAATAAAGTAGCATCAAGCTACATGGCTTAGAGAAACAAACCAAAGAACTTTTCATTAACAATTATATGTAAATTCCCCATTCGCTATCTTGATTGATGAATATGCAAATACTTGTATCTTTAATGTCTCAGGATGAATGATAACAACGAATTAATGTAATATATGAACTGATTATCAAGTTTTTTTACCTTACTTTTACAATCAAAGATTAAAGGCCAAAAATAATATAGCAATGATAGCACTTTTTCAATTTCTCACCAGCACTGATTAAAGTAAGTGACAAGCCTTTTTCTTGGAAATTAGGAATTTTCTGAAAATTTGGGAATGATATAGGATGTTTGGGTGACGAAACCCGGTTGAGAATGGAAATCAAGAAGAAGAAGACTACAAGCAAAAAGCACATATGAATAGATATTCTAGGTTGTTTCCATGATAAATGGATCGAAGCAACCTAACAATGGAGGAAGTTTGAAATGACTAAAAACTTTGAATGAATCAGTGAAAATAAAATACTTCGATTTTACAGATAGCAAAGTTATTTTTTTTCATGCTAAATCACCCTATATGTTACATAATATCCTTCAAAAGAGAAAAAAAAATGGAAACTATATCAAATGTTCAGTAATGTATAAAATGTCAAAGCTGTAACAATATTCCATATATTTGCTAGAATAACCGCTGCGTCTTCTTAAGTGTTTGAGTTGGAAGATCCGCGAAAGCATAAAATCTATTACTCATCTTAGCCACCATAAATGGCTTTACAACTCACCATGGAAAGTAAATTTTGCATTTTAATTACTGTAACTACCATATAGGGAGTTGTGCATTTTTCTCTAGAGTGTTTATACATAGCACGTCGTAATCGATAAAACTATTTATATGGATTAAAAGAATCGACTGAAACAATCAAATCAGGATTGGTGTTACTAAGCATGTGAGCTAAAAGTTCAAAACTCTTAAATGGAACTTTCCATAACTGGATAACGTGAATGTTTCATGGACCTGAGAGAAACAATATATATGAATAAGAGTCTGTGTGACAAACATAATATAGAAATGAGTCTTTGTTGCATTTTTTCTGCCTTTTTGGCTACAGGCTGATGGATATTTTAATTAAATATATAATTTTGAAAAACAATCTGTTAGGTATATTCAACATCAAGGTTTTAAATCTCGGATTTTGGCCAATATCTCGGAAAAATATCTCAGCTATCTCGGGCGATATTTGAAACCCTTATAACTAAACTAGCTGCCATATCACAGATTTTGGCTAATATCTCGGATTTTTGATCTCGGCGATCTCAGGGAGATTTAAAAGCCTGCTCAACATTGAAGAAAATATGCTGATGATACTACTAATTAAGCATTTAAGAAAATTTATCTAGCATGTGCAGTAAATTGTTAAAAGACAATGTGTAGTTGTATTGTTGATATCGGTTCCTAGCTATTGTATCATTAACATATGGTTTAAGATACATGTAACACAAATTTTGAATATGCCATTAAAGTCCATTCCAAGTCGTTTATGGACCTGCAGTTTTATGCCTTTATGTTGACCATTTATGAATGTCAACTGCCAAACAAAAGAAGGATATAAATTGGTAGAGAACGTATGTACAATAAATTTTTAATAATGCTATTAATATTTGTTCCCAGCTGTTTATGGACCTACAGTTGTATGCCAACTATTTATGCATGTTAATCACCGAACAGAAGAAGGAAATTAAATATAACATATGCTCAAATATTAGTAGCTCAATAAATGATTGATGTGTTTGTATTTAAAGAATTCTCCACAATAAATAGAACAAAAATGAACTCATGATTCTGGCTTTTTCTCTCTTATTCTGAATTTGTGGAGTTCTCAACGATTTATACATAAACATGGCATGCTCATAGATCAATATACCACTTTTTAAAAGATATTTCCATACTTCTTTCAACATGCAGATAGTTGAAATCATAAGATGCTCATATAAAAGAAAAATTTGTGCTTATGAATTCTAGAAGGAGAGGCAGTTGTGACCATGATCTTCCCAACTTATCCCCTGAATATTTATCAGTAAAAAAATTTATCTCTTCTTTTTGGTATTTGTGTTGGATTTTAGTGTAATATTTTTTCCCTTTGAATTCTTCTTGCAAATTTAACCGTTGAACTATTTAGACCATAAATTATGAGTCTATAATGTTTTCCTTTTAAGATGGCAAGGAAATTGTTTTCATATGTTAGGACAAAAACGTTTGTGATTTAATGTATACAATTTAAATGTTTTTGTTATGTTTGTGAGAAAATTAGGTTATCACAGCGGAAAATATTATATATGAGTGATGATGTTAGAAACATCAAAATAGGTAATGGTAATTATTTCTCTCGGTGAATTATGATTCTCACGAATTTATACTGACTTACTCCGCAGGTGTAAAATAAACAACTGTTAAAATATAAGATTAGGCGGAATTGCATAATTAACACATACAAACTTTAATTACCAAAACAATTTTTGTCTCATGAGTAAATACCATTCAGTGAGCGAATGGAATATAATAATTTTTTAAATAGGTACCAAAAAATCTATGCAATTAGATAGTTTAGATATACATATAGAAAATAGATAGAAATTTCATTGATAATTTCAGGGAAGTGAAAATTAGGCTGTAGGGCTCTCCTCATTTAAGGATAATAAGTTTTAGAACAACGCTTTTGAATAATTAGTTTCTAGGATAATTCGCAGGAAACTATAAGTTCATTTATCTTTTTAAGCTACAAAGGAAAAAAATTAATTCATTTTTTTCTTCTTTATAACTGAAAATGATAGTTTACAATTTTCCTATAAATTGTTCTCAAGGCTATTTTTTAGAAGCATCGCCATTAAAGCTTATTAGCTTGAATTAAGAAGCCCTTTGAGTGGAAGTCTCTTTATAGAGTATATCCCATGTGGTCAACAAATAATTATTTTGTTGCTCATAAAGCGTTGTCATAGTTCCTAAGCGTTAGTTTGTATGAATTTCGAAACATCCAATAAACAGGCTTTAATTACCTTAGCTACTCAAAGGTTATACCTTTCCTTCAAATTAAATTACAATTTCCACAACAAAGCTCCCATGTGATATAATCATGTCTATTACCTGTCAATTTGATTGCGCTTTCATACTTCCGAAGATTTCAAGACATGTAGATCCTGACCATATTCACACCCAACTGAAAATAAAATCATAGTTTGTTTTGTACAACATAAGTATCATTTAATTAATCTATAAAGCATAGATCGAAAATGATTATGTGTAGTAAAATTTTTGATTCAATGTTATATTATGTTCATCATCAATTCAAATAATATATCTAGATACAATATTAATGATAATGGTTTTGCTTCTCTTCAGTTCAAATTTATATCTGGGTAATTTTTACCTGTACGACAGAATAAATGTACATTTAATCATATACATGAAATATACATGTGCATAGTTACATAAATACATGAATATGCACTTACATGGTCCATTTTATATGGATTTAGGACTTTGGCTCCCTCTAAATGCCTTTTTCTTCTTGATCCCATCAAATAGATTGTATAAAAATGAGCAAATATATTAATGGCTATAAGATTAAATTTATTTCAGGTATAACCATTCAAATAATTTCTAGATATGTCAACAGTTTCATGTACCATGAACACAATTTTCATTAATTTCTCACTTACTGCAATGCACTATGCATGTATTTTTTTTCTTTTTATGTTTAATATATGTTCCACCAATTACTGATAGGAAGGAAGCAGGACTATTGTGCTCACAAAAGGATTACATGTTATAAGGAGGAATGCATTGAAGGAAAGTGCAAACTTTCCAAAAAAAGTATTATGACTGACGCACTGCAGCTTCAACTTGCAATTTTTATACTATTCTGACTCCCACATACAGCTAATAATATATCATTTTCTTTCTATTGATCATGATTTGTTATGTGGCATATAAGTTTGGTGAATGTAGTTGATGTTCTGCAAGTATATTTTCATCCAGCTCAAATTCTGCATTTTTTTACAACTATTTCACCCAGAAGGATACTTTACACGATCAAACTATTGTGCAATGATTAAACATCAAAGTCAGTTTTTGTTGTTGCACCATATGTTGTAACCACTAACATATAACATGGTTGTGCATGCTACATCTAATCCTTCATTTCTATATTACAGATGGCATTGCATGCTACATCTAATATAAGCAACATCTAACGAGATATTTAATATGTTGCATGCAACAGCCATTATACTTGGCTATGCTTGATACATCTAACCCAACATCTCCATGTAGCAGACAGACCAACAATGTATAATTGAGACACTGCTATTGATGTATGCTTCATTTTGATGCTTACAAATTGCAACAGCAATAATGTTTAGTCCAAAATTGCAACAACAATAATGTTTAGTCCACAAGATTAAGCAAAGGAAACAATATGTTTACATCAATGACTATTCATGACCCATGTGCATAGCACGGGTTCTCTCTAGTAATGTATATGAATATGAAAACCTGTTCCCTGATGCTAATGCTTCTGTGGTGGTTAGTTAATATTTTCATACCTCTTGCATAATGATAGAAAACAAAGCTTTTTCATTCAAGCATTTCATCGAGAACATTGTGCGTTAAATATGTCTTCCGCTGTATTAAACTTGTGTAACCTGATGTGTGAATTCAGATGATATTATGTGTTCTTCTTTAATATATTAATATACAAACCAAATCATCAACATCTTAGACGTTGTTGGTGTAGGAGAAAATGTGTAAATTAGAGAGTAAATAAGGAATGTGTGATGGTGTGAAGAAGATAAAGGAGGAAGTGGAAGGTGTGGTGATGTGGAGAAGATGAAGGGGAGGGTGGTTGATAATATATTAGCGTCCAACATGTCTGATGCGTCAAACGCAAAAAAATAAAATTTACCCAACCAAGAAAATGTATTGAGGATGGGGAATAGAATGTTAGGACGTCTAATCTACTAGGCGAGTCACCAACGTTAATGTGGAAAAAACTGCGCAATAAAAGGAACCCATTTTTAATACACACACACACACACACACTGAAATTGAGTAAATTTTTATTTCTCCACACAAATGGGTTGCTCCACCCATATTACAGCCCGTTCATTGAACATGGGTACGAATGCTAACATAACACAACCAAAATTCTGCTTTTCCCTTCTTCTGAAAAGCACGAACTTTAGATTAGGGAACAGAAAGGGAAATCATGGCCACGTCAAATTCTTTCTTCGAATTCCTCTAGTCGTTGCCTTTCAGCTCCTCTTCTCCAATTACAATAATTCTCGTTCCCCTGCACTAAGCAACTTCGGCTTGATTCTTCCAATGATAATGGTGACTTCTCAGTTGATTGAGCTCAAATTAGATAACATGTCCTTCTCTTTTTGATTGAAAGTATGGAAATTGCGTTCTCTCCATGTCTATCGCACATGTCCTGATTTTTGTGTGTGTGTGTGTGTGTATAGAGAGACAACTATTTGGACATAAACTTAGACACAAACAAAGACACAAAGCCTCGATAGTTGGGTATTTTTATCCTTTTATGAAGGGGTGGAATTTAGAGGACAATCCAATAATGCAAATCAATTGTGTTAAGTTTATGTTAAAATTTTATGTTTAGATAGACTTTACAATATATATATATATATATATATATATATATATATATATATATATATATAGTATGCGTGGGAGGGGGTGCACGTGCGTGTGTGTACGTATATGTATTGTGTGTGTATGTATGTGTGTACGTATATATATGGGTCAACTAATTTACAATACCATTATTATTTTAATGGATCAAATTAAAAAGCACAAGTAACCACTATACTGGATACTTGACTGCGATTGGCCAGTGATCGCTCTTGGTCATGTTTCGAAGGTTGGATAGGTGGAACCATGAGATCTGATCACTTTCTTTTTTCAATTAAATAATTCATTCCATAAAAAAAATGGTATATAAAACATCAAATCATATAAATTTGATGGCACAAAATCATATAATATATACAGTACAAAATATATTATTATGGTATATGAAGCAGTGTCAAATTGTCTCAGTTAAATTTTACACATTTAGGTAGTAGTGTATCGTTAGTAAGAAAGATCACAAAAGAACAATAACTATAACCTAATATTATATATGCATGATGCACATAATAAAAGAGCAGCACCAATGTCACAAAAAAAGAAGTAACACTAACAATATTAACTATATAAGCTACAACAACAACCAAGCAAAAATAATTTATTAGGATAATAAAAGTGAGAAGTTAGTGTGTGTTATTTAAATTTGGGAACCCCTGTTTTTAAAGGTATGATACAAAGATTTTTTAAGTTTATAAGATTAAACAAGGGGCTCATGCATGCACATATATAGTTATTTCATTTTAGAGACCGTAATGCTTTAAGGTTCAAGATTAATCGCGGTCAAATCGAGGTTGGGTTTGGTTTTTAAAACACTGCATTCAAAGGTCAAAGCCCACAAAACTACCGTCTCATCATCCTGTGTTATTGGCAGTGGATTAGTGACTGGCAATGGATTAGTGACGGAAATCTATAACTGAATCAAATAGCAGGCGAATATTTAGATAAAATATAATGTTCCAAATCCAGTTAAGCATGCATGCTAATTAGCATATAGTTAAGCAATTAGGTATAAAACATTTTGTTTGAATTATAACTGGATTCCTATTTATTCTATGTTTAGACCAATAGATGAAGAACTCTTTTATAGTTTTAAATTAGCATGTCATTAGTTTTTAATTGTATACATTTACCATGCTTCTTCTTCTGTTTTTAATTTTGTTGTTGTTAGGATTGCCTTGCATATTGTCAAGGAGGAATAATGGTTTGATACAATAGTCTCACATCACGGTATATATTGAAGGAATTGTGTACAAATATGAGCTGGTACACACGTAATATCAGGGATTCCTTTTATTATATGGGAGTTGTGTGCCAGCTTATATGCGTGCAAGGAAGGGGACTTTGTTTCGACCGTTGTTACATAACAGTGGTATCAGAGACAAGTTACGGACTGGGCCATGCAGGTAAGTCAGTGCTCTCAAAAGATACTCAAAGGATGCGAGTCAAGTGGGAGACTGTTAGGATTGCCTCGCATGTTGTTAAGGAGGAATAATGGTTTGATACAATAGTCCCACATCACAGTATATATTGAAGGAATTCTGTACAAATATTGTAACACCCCGTAATTTTAAAATATTAAAATTAATAAATCAGAATAGGAGTATTCCAATTAGAAGATCAGATCTACAAACAATCAAAGTAGAGATTATTCAAGATCAGATTTGCTACAACAACACCTAATTCTCTTTTCTAAGAATCCTATCGCTGTGAGTCTATGTTACTTTCACATATAACTAAATTAAAAAGTAATTGTGATAGGATTATAAATTGGATCTAATGTATATGCATGTAAATAAGATGAATCATATCAAGATTTGTAATTTGTTATCATTTAGATTCATACCCAATGCTATTATCATATGCCTATCTGATCTATTTTGTCGTTATTCATTTCACATACCGGTTTATATGTTTATGCCAATTTTGATGCTTTGATTCTCTCCCTTTCTTCTTTTCCTTTTTCCTTTTGATATTAGGCTAACTTCGAGCCTAAGCATATTGCGTTGAAATTTACATACGATTAACGTTGGAATGATTGGGAAAAGTTGGGAAATATGTAATAAAATGAGATTATTGGCATAAATTGTTGATGAATATGGAAATTGGTTTGGGAATAATTGAGTATAACTTGTATACATTAGATTTGGCATAAATTGGTTTGGGCATAATTGAGTATAACTTGTATACGTGAGATTTGGCACAAATTGTTAATAACTATGAAAATTGGTTTGGGCATAATTTGGCATAACTTGTACACATGAGATTATAGACATAATTTGGATTTAAAATTATAAACATAATTTAGATTGGAAATTATGGGTAATTGGAATATAATATTATCCAAGATTTGAAATTGGGACTTGAATCAAGAAAGTGATAATGAACGCCTAAGACACGAGGTTAGATTCAGATTGCAGTATAAGCCTGCCTGGAACCGCCCGGCATATCCAGCAACCACAATTTGGTAATCTAATGTGAGAGGTCAAAGGCAGAAACTAGATGCGTAATAATGCAAAGATACGAGGTTAGATTCGGATCGCGGCATAAGCCTGGCCGGAACCGCCCGACATATCCAGCAACCGCAAACGATAATCTAATGTAGGAGGTCTTGCAAGATTACGGTTATAATGAATTAATGAACACTTTACCAAGATGAGATATGTGGTAAGGCATGAGAATAATAAAGGGTTAAGTGGGTAACATGGGTAGCATGTGAAACATAATAAAAGCACTTAACCAAGATGAGACATGCAATAAGACATGGGGATAAAAAGGGGTTTAGTGGGAATTCCTAGTGGGGATCAAGCTTAGGAGGGAAGCTTGTGTCAAGTGTGTGGACCATTTTCAACCAGTAACCCATTTTAGCATCTATATGAGCTTGAACTAGGTCGAGGACAGGGACACGCTTACCGGGGTTGATTGTAAGAGGTCAATAAAGAGTTAGCGATGGCAGTGCAAGTCCAACAGACTCATGTGCGTGCGTGGGTCCGGGCTGGTAGGTAAGACGTTGTTGCATATTGTAGGTATAAGCTGTGCATTTCAGTAGTGTCGGGGTTGCCACCTTAGGGAGTGATACACCCTACTGTAGGACCAGCACAGGTATGTACGAGGTTAGGGAGCCGATCGAATGGGGAGGGTAGTGGGTACGACTAGTGGTGGTAAGAGCAAGTGGGGAACCTATAAGAGCAGATAGGAGTACACGAAGCTACCATTATTATGATTAGTAGGAAGGGATCATCTTTTAGTATGTAACTAGTATGTTGGTACGGTGCAGAGCATATCTTATAGTGGTTAGGAGCGCAGTCGATGTTCTATCTTGCTTACTTTGTTTACCTTATCATATCTGCTTATGTTACTGTCATCTCTTATATCTAGTTTATGTTCTTATCATGTTATTTTACTGATTATATTGTTAAAGTCACTAGACTCGCCAGACTTTATGTCTAACCCTTTTTGTTTCTCCTCTTTTCTTTCTCCTCTTTTCTTTCTCCCCCCAAGGTCCTCAGGGTGGAATTAGTGAAGCTTGACTCATATTTCTTTCTTCTTGAAGTTCTTGGAAGTGCTGAAAGTAATGCTCAGCTTTGTTTCTCTTTCATATGGCATTTTGGAATGGGATTATGGTTTTTCCTTTACTTTTATGTACTCTGATAATAATTTTGTTCAAGATGGATATTTATGTACTTGGCTTTAGTATGTGGTTTTGATGTTGTAACCAGACATGTTTTGCTTTTCCGCTGTAATGAATAAATTTTGAATTTTTAAGTACCATTTTATATATCTGTCTTGTGATGTTCTGTTCTATACTCTTATAACGCTCCATGAAAGTTAATGCATTCCCTTAGTGAGTGACATTAATGGACGTGGGGTGTTACACGTGGTATCAGAGCTGAAGGTTACCAGAATAGATAAAAGATTTTGAAAACCATTTTCAAAAGCATGTTTTAAAGAGCGTATTTTCAAGAGAAAGGTTTATTATGAAAAACATAATCCCCAAAAGCCATATATCTATCTTTCGATTCTCTGTTTTGAATCTCTCCCTTTTTCCTTTCAGCATGTCTGGGGATCCCGATATACCCGAGGGCATATAGATACCAGGCTAGTTCAGAAGGTATCTGGAGGCTAGGGCTACTGCCGCAGGCCCAGCAAACGTTCCTCCTCCCCCAGTAGTAGCCGCTCGTTCTCCTCCTCCCCGTGTAGACGCTTTTTCTAAGATATGCAAAGACTTCCGTGCGATGGGCAGAAAACCATTTTATGGAACTGAGACGTTTGTTGAGGCTCGGAATTGGCTCAAGGAAGTGGAGGACTTATTTGGTATCTTTGAGATAGACGATGGAAGGAAGGTTCAGCTAGCTGTTTGGTTGATGAAGGATGAAGCTTCATTTTGGTGGGAAGTAACTAATGGACGACGTCCAGTGGAGACGTGGGTGGATTTTATACAAAGGTTCAAGTTGAAATTTCTTTCACAAGTAGAGGAGAGTTTATACATGGAGAGGTTCTTGGCTTTGAAACAAGGGAGTTTTTCTGTGAAGGAGTACGTTAACAAGTTTAACTAGTTAGCAAGATTTGGTATGGAATTAGTTAATACACCACATAAGAAGGCCTTGAGATTTGCCAAGGGTCTGAATCAACCATTACACGGGTTTGTTGTGTCCCACATTCCTATGGGGGCTACTTTCGAGAATCTTGTTGATGTGGCGTTGATACATGAAGAGGAGAAAGGTGCTAAAGCACAGGATAAGAAAAGGATCCAAAGAAGGCACATCAACAACAAAAGAAGGGCGGTAAGGATAACAAGGGTTCAGAGAAAAGAAAGTGTCACAATTGTGGAATACCGGTCATTTGAAGAAGGACTGCAGGAAGAAGAAGAAGACGGGTTGGTTCCAATGTGGTGAGGCAGGACATATGATTAAAGACTGCCCAAGGAGGCAAGGACAGAGGACAGGATCTACTTTTGGAGGGCAGGTTCATGCTCTCATGGCAGCTACGCAAGAGAGAGGTAGAAACATTTCTGTTGAAAGCTTGATTTTCCTTTTCGATCATCCTGTACGTACTTTGTTTGATTCTGGTGCTTCTCATTCATTTATATCTGCTTCTGCTGTTGAGTATCTGCACCTAGATACTAGTATAGTAGTGGATCTCATTGTTGTCTCAAATCCTATTGGGGGTACGGCTCATCTGTCTATGTTATGTCGGGATTTGAGAATATCGGTGTATGGCGTTGAGTTCGAATGCAATGCTTATGTGCTTGGTTTCACGGGCTATGGGTTGATTCTAGTAATGGATTGGCTAGCCAGGCATGGTGCCATTCTCGTCTGTGAAAAGAGGGTAGTTAGACTGTTGACTAGTTTGGGTAATACTCTCGATATCTCATGCGACCCTAAGGATTTTGTTATGCTTAGCTACCTAGAATCTCTTGTCACATCTATTGATGATTTGCAATCTGTTTGAGTAGTCCGTGAGTATGTAGATGTCTCTGAGGAGGTTAGGGGCTTACCAACAAAACGCAAGATAGATTTCCGTATATACTTGGTGGACAATGCAAAGCCAGTTGCATTTCTTGTAACACCCCACCTCCGCCAGGGTCACTCACAAGAGAATGCACTAGCTTTGGAGGGGCGTTGTCTAGCTAAACATGCACAGAAATATTACAAGACATAACATATAAAACAGCGGAAGAAAAACCAAATTTCATTACCTTATAAAATTATAAGGTCTAAAGCCTTTTACATCAAAATGCCTTTAAAAAGCCATTACATTGGAAACCTGTCTTGCAATAGTTAAAGAAGCATAAAACAACAGTCATAAAATATTCCCCAAGTAAAACGGTAAAGCAGCCATAGTCAAGAAAAATCCAAGCCATACATGATGACCTTCAAGTAGAAGAAGTCTGAGCTAAATAACACTATTTCCTCCCTGAAAACCTAGGGGGGGGGAACGGAAGACAAAGAGGCGAAAGAAAACGGGGTTAGTCATAAAGACTGGTAAGTCCTATCTACTTCCAGCATAAAAACAGGTAAAGGTAACATGACATGCATAAACTGAAAGTAAACATAAGGATGATGACAAGATAGACAAGCTAAACCAAGGTAACAGGATGAACTACTGTATCAAGATAAACCACGGTCACTATGAATCAAGTATAACATCCCACGGTTCTATCAAGTATATCATCCCAAGGTTCTATCGAGTATAACACCCCAAGGTTCAATCAAGTATATTTGTCATGCAACTTCCGTACTAGTATCCCATCCCGTGTCATGTGTTAGCTACAAAATGTCCCTTGCCCAATGAAATGGTCCTTGTCAACCTAATGTAGGTTTTCCCAACTCGTATGTTTCTTCCATGTATATGTATGGTCCTTTGCCGTAAATCCTATGGGCTTCCTCACGTAGTTCTATACTACTTCAACGTAGTTCCATTATCCTTGAAATCGTTTGGACTGTCACCCTTGATCTAGTTGTATTTTCTTACCATGAATTCTCGAATGTTCGGCTAGGATTTATGCCACCTTGGACCACTAGGGATTACGCTACCTACTAAACGTTTTCGTAACTCGGTTTGGGTTTAAGCCACCTAGGACCGCTAGGGATTACGCTACCCGTCAACCACGCCCTTTTTCCCACGTATGTATCGTGAATCGCTTTCCATGTCTAGATGCACATGTATCTCAATGTGCCATCCGAGTCCCGTGACAGGGCTAATCAAGAAATACAGGACTCGGTCGGGAGCTTTAGGTTATCTGCCGATGCAGATATCAAGGTCTGTTTTTCTATCGGTGGTTATGGTCCCAGGTGACCCCTCCCTCAATTACTGAAAGGCAATACAAGAAAATCATGCACGAGAACTATACTCCGGCCATCCATGCACCACTTTCCTTTTGGCCAACCTCACCCATAACTAGATAGCAAGTATATGGTCTGTTGGGAGTTCTCTGCCTTTCCGTATACGTACACGATTGACTAAAGATGGTAGGTAGTCGACGACGTGCTATCACAGGGCTAAACTAAGTATCACCGACTCCACGCTAATCCACCCCAGTCTTTAGGTTGCTCGCACAGCAACCAAGGCATACCCTTGGTTCTTCTACCGCAGACCTTAACCTCTGTGAGCCCAGGTGGATCATCTGCAACCTCACAGAGGGATACCAAGAGTACCCTCACGTCCCCCGAAGCTACCGCTTCGTCACCCAGTTCGCTAGAGCCTTTATCTAAGTCAGATAAACATTCGCTCCTCCTCGTGTGTTTGTTTAAACGATGACCTACCGTATCAGGTTACTCATCTATTTGTGAACTGGTCCAATTCTCTTTACTAAGAATTATTACTTAGTTATCCTTAACTAAGGTTTATCACTTAGTTTCCCCTTCCCGTTATCCTTATTAACTATGATTTTCCACTTAGTCCCCTGAACTAGGGTTTTGTCTAATGGGTTAAGTGTTGTCATTCGAGTTCATGACTTACCCCGCCTACGAATCATGTCAAAATTGGCTAAGTATACAAGTTCAAGACTTAGCCCTACAAACCATGTATCAAGTTGGTTAAGTATATTAAGACGTTCATGACTTAACCCTAGATTTATCGTGTCAGATTGGTTAAGTATAAGTTAACTTAACCCTATCAAATTACCGTGTCAGATTGGTTAAGTATAGGCTATCTTAACCCCATCCAGCTACCGCGTCAGATTGGTTAAGTATAGGTTGTCTTAACCTCATCAAATCATCGAGTAAAATTGGTTAAGTGTAGGTTAACTTAACCCCATTAAATTATCGAGTCGGATTGGTTAAGTATAGGTTAACTTAACCCCATTAAATTATCGAGTCGGATTGGTTAATCATATTTAAGAGATTCGTGACTTAACCCTATCAAATCATCAAGTCAGATTGGTTAAGTGTAAGTTAAATTAACCCCATCAAATTACCGAGTCGGATTGGTTAAGTGTAGGTTAACTTAACCTCATCCACTAGTCGTATTTATAATGGTTAAGTATCATTCTTGTGGGTTTACTTAACCCTACCACGCATCGCGTTATCCCAGTCGGGTGTTATCAACCCATTTAGGTCAAACTAACCCATCCGTTAATCGTGTTATATGGTTAAGTGTCTTTAAGTAATCAAGTCCGGTCTTACTTAACCTACCCATTCATGTCATATCGGTTAAGTGCCATTAGTCAAACTAACTTAACCTTATCATGTGGCATTAAGTAAATTAATGCACCCCAACCTCTCACATTAGACTTTGTTGTGGTTACTGGTTACGCCGGGCGGGTCCGGGCAGCTCTACACCACAACCTAGTCTAACCTCGGGTTTTGAGCGCGATATGACCAACTACTCACATTGGATCTTATTGTCTGTAGCTACTGGATTTGCCGGGCGGTTCCGGGCAGATTTATGCTACAAACTCAACCCAACCTCGAGTTGGCCACTTTCATGTTTTTCTACTTGTCATGTTCATGTCAAATTTAGGCTACGACAAAGTCCACGTTTTCCACTTATGCCAATTGTCCCATTACTTAATTCATGTTAAGTTTCATAGCCCATCTCAAGTTTTCCTAAACTACCCAAGGCGTATTCCTAACGCAAGTGAAAGCGAGTCAACATAGTAGGAATAATATGACAACATATTGGCCTCAAACATGTATGATAGCATAAAGGGAATGGCCTCAAACATGTATGATAGCATAAAGGGATTGGCCTCAAACATGTATGATAGCATAACACTAGGTTCATCATCATAGGCATGTAAATGGTCATGAGGGGTTTAGGTTCTTTTACATGCATAAGCCCCAAGTCAAGTTCATATGAATGTTCCACAAGTCAAATTGTTCTAAGGGTTCATGCCAACATTCCACAACTCAAGATTCAATCTTGCATGATAAACTAGGTCAAACACAACATGAGTGGCATGACTTAATCACTAAGAAATAGCCCAAAGTCATAGGTTCAAGAGAGGGGCAAGACTAGATTCACATAGACTAGCATACTTAGGTTTCATCTCATTTTATTTCACTTCAACATTAGAACTACCGTTTAGATCTAAAAGTAGCTAGAACTTACTAAGCGTGGCTAGAGATTTATGAGCAAGCATTTGTCGTAGAACGGTGTTGAGATGATGCTCTACTTCCTTGATTTGATGTAGAAAGCTTGCTCCTTTGACTTGAATCTAGTTTGCATGCTTAAGCCCTTGAAGTTGAAGATGGAGGCCATGATCAAGAGACATTTGGGCAGCACTTTGTTGTTAGGATGGTTTGTAGTGAATTAGGCTAGGTCTTAGGATGTTTTTATAGAAGTTAGGACTAGTTTAGGCCCTTAGATTAACCTTAGTTTAGATCTGAACCATCCATTCTCGTCACAGGCCAACAGAACAGACCCAAAGGAGCAAGCAGGTGCACCAGGCCAACCTGGCCCGACCAAGGAGGTCGACCCCCAGGTCGACACCCAGGTCGACTGCCCAGTCGACCTGGTCCTTGGGAGGTCAACTCCCCAGTCGACCTGGGGCTGGGCGGGAAATTTTCCCGCCCAATCTGTTTGGGGTTAAATTCGAAATTTGAAAATCTGTTTTCGTTTTCTGATTTTTCATGAAACTTCTAGAGGTCATATCTCGGTCATACGGACTCCGATTTACGAAATTTCGGACTCGTTTCCAACTAGAATTCCGAGATGAACGCAACGCAACCCATTTCTCTTGATTCTTATTTTAAAATTTAATTCTGCCCTGATTTATTGTTTTAACATGTTATAAAAATCCGGGTTGTTACATTGCCTGTGCGCCACATGGCTCCAAGAGAAAGGAGGGAGCTTAGTAAACAAGTGAAAGAGTTGCTTGAGAAAGGGTTCATAAGAAGAAGTATCTCGGAGTGGGGTGCTCCAGTTGTTTTTGCTATGAAGGCTGATGGTTCGCTTAGACTGTGCATGGACTATAGTGAACTGAATAAGCTCACGAAGAAGAACAGACACCCATTATCGAGGATAGATGACTTGTTCGATCAGTTGGTTGGTGCTTCGGTTTTCTCGCAGTTGGATTTAGCTACAGGATTTCATCAGCTAAGGGTGGCTGAGGACAACATAGATAAGACTGCATTTAGAACTCCAGATGGTTTCTTTGAATGGCTCGTCATGCCTTTTGGTTTGACGAATGCACCTGCATATTTCGTGGACTTGATGAGTAGGGTGTTTAGGGAGTTTCTAAACAAATTTGTAGTAGTCTTTGTGGATGATATCTTGATATTCTCTAGAAGCGAGGAAGAAAATGCCCTACATCTTAGGGAAGTCTTAGAGACCCTTCGAGCAAATCAACTCAAAGCTAAATTATCCAAATGTCATTTTTGGAGGAAGGAAGTGAGGTTTTTAGGGCACGTGGTCTCTAAGGAAGGGATAACAGTGGATCCCACGAAGGTGGTAGCAATCTAAGATTGGAAGGTTCCTAGAAACGCAACAGAAGTAAGAAGTTTTCTAGGGTTGGCGGGCTATTATAGAAAGTTCATCAAGGACTTTGCTAAGATATCAGCCCCACTTACACGGTTGACGAAACAGAATTTGACCTTTTCTTGGGATGTAGACTATGACGATGCTTTCCAACGATTGAAAAGGTCATTGACTACAACTCCAGTTTTAGTCTTGCTAGATGGGAGTAAACCATTCACCATGTATACCGATGCTTGCGGGACAGGGCTTGGCACAGTTTTGATGTAAGAGGGAAGGGTGATATGTTATGGTGGAAGGCAGTTGAAGGTCCATGAGAAGAATTACCCTACCCACGACTTAGAATTAGCTGCCATAGTCTTTGAGCTTAAGTCTTGGCGCCATAACTTGCTTGGTGAGAGGTTTGAGTTGTATATGGATCATAAGTCATTAAAATACTTGTTCTCTCAAAAGGATTTAAATTTAAGACAACAAAGGTGGATGGAGTTCTTAGCATCCTACGATTTTGAGGTTGCATATTCCCCTGGCAAGGGTAACGTTGTAGCTGATGTCTTGAGTAAAAGGAGGTTGACTTTGAGTCCTTTGTTTGTCGAGCGACAGAGTTTTGAGTATATATCTACCTTTGACTTTGGACCTTCTATCGATCATGTACCCGTTTTGTTGGCATCATTAGAGGTGCGACCTACGCTTTTGGGACAAACAGGAGAGGCACAGCGAGATGACCCACAGCTGATAGAGATAGTAGACAAGTTCATCAGAGGGGAGTCTTAGAGCCATCTTAGTAGGTATACTATAGACGAAAAAGTTTGGTTGCGTAGGGATGGAAGACTTTGCTTATCACGAGACAAGAGTTTGAGAAGGACAATCCTTGAAGAAGCACATCGTTCTAAGATGACCATACATCCCGGTGGTGACAAGATATATAGGGACATGAAGCGAGTTTTCTTTTGGGCTGGAATGAAGAAGGATGTGGCTGAGTTTGTTTCTAGATGCTTAGTGTGCTAGCAAGTCAAGGATGAGCAAAAAAATCCTGGTGGTCTGCTTCACCCTTTAGAGCTTCCACAGTGGAAATGGGAAAGTGTTTCATGGATTTCGTCGACGGGTTGCCGAGGTCAAGGAAGGGTAATACGGGGATTTGGGTAGTAGTAGATAGATTTACCAAGAGCACCCATTTCATTCTCGTTAAGAGTAAAAGAACGGCGGCATGGTTAGCATCTGTTTATCTCGGAGAGATAGTTCGTCTACACGGCATACCTTTTAGTATCGTAAGTGATCGAGATCCCATTTTCACTAGTGAGTTTTAGAAGAGCTTGCAAGAGGCGGTAGGAACGCAATTGTGTTTTAGCACCGCTTATCACCCTCAGACGGACGACCAAACAGAAAGAGTGAATCAGATTCTAGAAGATCTTTTGAGGTTATGCATCTTGGATTTTGGAGGGACATGGGAAGAACACCTTCCATTAATAGAGTTCGCCTACAACAACAGCTATCAGATTAGTATTGGCATGTCACCTTTTTAAGCTCTATACGGACGACCTTGCTGATCACCGACTTGTTGGTAGGAGTCTACGGATAAAAATTTTCTTGGGCCCGAGATGGTTAGGGAAACCTCGAAGAAGATAGACTTGATTCGAAGACACATGAAGACGGCACAAGACCGGCAAAAGTCATACGCTGATAAGAGACGAACCGATCTTGAGTTTGAAGTTGGAGACATGGTTTTTATTAAAGTGTCACCTTTGAGGAACGTAGTTCGCTTTGGATCTGTAGGGAAATTGGCACCAAGGTTCGTAGGGCCATTCCCCATTACAGAAAGAATTGGACATATGGCCTATAGAGTGAAGTTGCCTGACAAGCTTAGTAGTGTTCATGACATTTTTCACGTATCGCATTTGAGGAAGTGTTTACATGATACCGCGGAAGTAGTAGAGCCGAGCATGCTTAGAGAAGTGGAAATAGATCGAGATGCCATGGTTAGACGAGTTCCTACATGCATCCTTGGATTGGAAGTCAAGAAGTTACGCAACCGAGAGGTCAAGTTGGTTAAAGTCCAATGGGGAGATGATCAAGGAGACGCGACTTGGGAGACGGAAGACAAGATATGTGCGTCGTACCCTTTCCTTTTTCAGGGTATGTTCTTAACTTCTTCTTTTTCTACCGCTTTGTTTATACTTGTTCTATCGTTTAGTGTATCCTCTCTAATATATCCTCGATCTTTAGGTAGAAAATCCTATGGTTGCAAACATGTGTTTGAGACATGTTATGTTTGGTGGATGCAAGTGTTTGCTAGTGATTGCTTGTGGATGCATTTACACACACTTTAGGCACTAAAATCGTCTCAGTCACTTTCGTATTGCATATTGCATAAGAATACATATATTTGTATATTGATTGAAATTTGATGTGTTATCATGTGGATGTTGCATTTGAGTGAATGATTGTGCACTCATATAGAAGTTATAAAGTGCATTAGGAATAATTGCATACATGTTGGACTCATGGCACTAACATAATTAGCATTAAAGAGGTCAACTGAATCAGTAGACCGTCTGATCTTTGCATTAGATAAGGGACATATACACACACTTTTGCATATATTGATATAGCATTAGAAATCTTTTAAGGACAATGGATGCTTGTGGATGATGGATGGTAGGATACATTCTTCTAACTTGAAGATTTTGGGGACGAAATCCTTTAAGGAGGGGAGAATGTAACACCCCGTAATTTTAAAATATTAAAATTAATAAATCAGAATAGGAGTATTCCAATTAGAAGATCAGATCTACAAACAATCAAAGTAGAGATTATTCAAGATCAGATTTGCTCCAAAAACACCTAATTCTCTTTTCTAAGAATCCTATCGCTGTGAGTCTATGTTACTTTCACATATAATTAAATTAAAAGTAATTGTGATAGGATTGTAAATTAGATCTAATGTATATGCCTATAAATAAGATGAATCATATCAAGTTTTGTAATTTATTATCCTTCAGATTCATACCCAATTGCTATTATCATATGCCTATCTGATCTATTTTGTCGTTATTCATTTCACATGCATGTTTATATGTTTATGCCAATTTTGATGCTTTGATTCTCTCCCCTTCTTCTTTTCCTTTTTCCTTTTGATATTAGGCTAACTTCGAGCCTAAGCATATTGCGTTGAAATTTACGTATGGTTAACGTTGGAATGATTGGGAAAAGTTGGGAAATGTATAATAAAATGAGATTATTGGCATAAATTGTTGATGAATATGGAAATTGGTTTGGGCATAATTGTGTATAACTTGTATACATGAGATTTGGCATAAATTGGTTTGGGCATAATTGAGTATAACTTGTATACATGAGTTTGGCATAAATTGTTAATAACTATGAAAATTGGTTTGGGCATAATTTGGCATAACTTGTACACATGAGATTATAGACATAATTTGGATTTAAAATTATAAACATAATTTAGATTGGAACTTATGGGTAATTGGAATATATTATAATCCATGGTTTGAAATTGGGACTTGAATCAAGAAAGTGATAATGAACGCCTAAGACACGAGGTTAGATTCGGATTGCGGTATAAGCCTGCCTGGAACCGCCCGGCATATCCAGCAACCGCAATTTGATAATCTAATGTGAGAGGTCAAAGGCAGAAACTAGATGCGTAATAATGCAAAGACACGAGGTTAGATTCAGATTGCGGTATAAGCCTGGCCGGAACTGCTTGGTATATCCAGCAACCGCAAACGGTAATCTAATGTGGGAGGTCTTGCAAGATTATGGTTATAATGAATTAATGAACACTTAACCAAGATGAGACATGTGGTAAGACATGGGAATAATAAAGGGTTAAGTAGGTAACATGGGTAGCATGTGAAACATAATAAAAGCACTTAACCAAGATGAGACATGTGATAAGACATGGGGATAAAAGGGGTTAAGTGGGAATTCCTAGTGGTGATCAAGATTAGGAAGGAAGCTTGTGTCAAGTATGTGGACCCTTTTCAACCAGTAACCGATTTTAGTGTCTATATGAGCTCGAACTAGGTCGAGGACAGGGACACACTTACTGGGGTTGATTGTAAGAGGTCAATAAAGAGTTAGTGATGGCAGTGCAAGTCCAACGGAGTCATGTGCGTGCATAGGTCCGGGCTAGTAGGTAAGTCGTTGTTGCATCATGTAGGTATAAGATGTGCATTTCAGTAGTATCGGGGTTGCCACCTTAGGGAGTGATACACCCTATTGTGGGACCAGCACAGGTATCTACGAGGTTAGGGAGCCGATCGAATGGGGAGGGTAGTGGGTACGACTAGTGGTGGTAGAAGCAAGTGGGGCACCTACGAGAGCAACTAGGAGTACATGAAGCTACCATTATTATGATTGGTAGGAAGGGGTCATCTTTTAATATGTAACTAGTATGTTGGTACGGTGAAAAGCATATCTTATAGTGGTTAGGAGCGGTCGATGTTCTATCTTGCTTACCTTGTTTACCTTGTCATATCTGCTTATGTTACAGTCATCTCTTATATCCAGTTTATGTTCTTATCCTGTTATTTTACTGATTATATTGTTAAAGTCACTAGACTCGCTAGAATTTATGTCTGACCCTTTTGGTTTTGCCTCTTTTCTTCCCCCCCCCCGGGTCCTCAGGGTGGGATTAGTGAAGCTTGACTCGGATTTCTTTCTTCTTGAAGTGCTTGGAAGTGCTGAAAGTAATGCTCAGCTTTGTTTCTCTTTCATATGGCATTTTGGAATGGGATTATGGTTTTGCTTTTATGTACTCTGATAATAATTTTGTTCAAGATGGATATTTGTGTACTTGGCTTTAGTATGTGGTTTTGATGTTCTAACCAGACATGTTTTGTTTTTCCGCTGCAATGAATAAATTTTGAATTTTTAAGTACCATTTTATATATCTGTCTTGTGATGTTCTGTTCTATAATCTTATAACGCTCCATGAAAGTTAATGCATTCCCTTAGTGAGTGACATTAATGGACGTGGGGTGTTATAAATATGAGCTGGTACACACGTAATATCAGGGATTCCTTTTATTATATGGGAGTTGTGTGCCAGCTTATATTCGTGCAAGGAAGGGGGGCTTTGTTCCGACTCTCATTACATTACAATTCTTGGTACTTTTCATGATACAAATAATTTAGTGGGATGTATGCAATTATATTTCTAATTAAAACTATTAAGCAAAAGATGCATGCATATATCCAGATAGCTTATGCTAAAGAAGAAACAAAAATTCTCAATGAAATATGCTAATTAATTATATTAAGTGGTTCTTTATAAAATCTAGGATGGATAAGATTAGCAAATAAATAAAACTTTGAACTATATATTCATTAATAAGCTACACATCTGAGGTATTTGTTGAATGGTAATTTTTATTCTTATACACGATTTTAATAAGTTAATCCACCATTTTATTCTAGTAAGTTAATCCACAACTATTTTGTAAGTTAATCCACGTGGATTAACTTAAAGATTTCACTCTATCGTATATCTTACAATCGATGTTTATGCTACTTGTTTTACCATGACATTTTTTTATTCAAAAACATCACAAGACTTGCTTTTAACAGAAACCAAATTAGATTTTAGGTCTTAAAAACAAGGCATCTCTAAAGCTTAGTGTACAGTATACACTTGGGGTTGTGCCTGGTAGCTGAAGCAGCTGATTCCAAATGCATGGCTACTTCAAAATTTGTGATATTACTTTACAGTTTATGACGTATGTATAGAAACCTTTGTTACAACTCAGCTAATTTGGTTATAATCATGCCTAATCTAATAACCAAATGAATGGTTAGGAATTCCTAATTTTGTAAACCTTAAGCGAAAGTATCATCTTCTCATAAATATAAAGAATTTGCGAACATTATGCCTCGTCTTAGACTCCCGCTAACAGCTTCAATTATACGACAACCATGGGTAATCAAAGTCATGACTTACTAATATTAAATTATTTTGCATTGCCACATGTTTGTCCCTTTAGGTGCCAACCCCATGCACAAGTGTGTCTTCTACATGATCAAAATCATTCATTTCAGCTGCATTGGTCTAACTGATTGTTTAACTTGCAGAAGTGAATAGTGTTAGTACTGGAAAGGAATTAGTCCTTTCCCTGAACGTAATGTTTCACACGCATGATGGACGACTAGTTAAAAATTATTGGAACTTCAGCTCCTTATTTAATAATTGACAAGATTCGGCTACGGGTACAGAAGGAAAAATCAACTAACTTTTGAACATATTGATTGATTTATTTAAACTACAGTAGCGAACATAAAACACATACATCATCAAAAAATGATACTTTGCACTCTAAATGCAAAAAGGTTCACCCATTAAACTAAAAATAAACAAATTACTTACTGTTATTACGTTGAATAATGTACTTTACTTAGACTTGAGTTTAGATTAGGATCTTAAAATAAGAAATATACGACAGAGAAGAAAACAGACGCAGAACTGAGAAGAAAGAAATATTTGATGATTTTTAGGTAGATAAACTAATTAAAATTTAAATATTATTAAAAGTCAACGATCCTTTTTTTAGAGTGGATTGACTTATTAAAAATGTGTATAAGAATAAAAATTACCTTGTTGAGTACATGAATAAATTACATGAGTTATATGTGCTTATTAATTAATTTAATTCCAAATTGATACCAATGTGAATCCAATTCTGTTTATATAACCATTGTATATGCGCAGTTTTTCCCACATACCCACCATTCCTGCTTCACACTACTAAAAAAAACTCATGTATTCCAAAAGTACAAGTATTGTTGCATGTTCCTTTCTTCTGGCACTACTCATAGTGGCTTCAGGTTTGTATGTGACTAAGTTGATTCATAATGGCTAAGTATCACATGGTATGTCTATTTAAAATATATGGTTAACTAATATTCTGTAATATATAAAAGGTTTGGACAAAGTTGAGTCAGGATGTGTCACCATGGTTGACAAAAAATGCAAGGAAGATTCTGATTGCTCGAGCGTTTGCAGAAAGCAAGATGAACACTATTGCCATAAAACATTGCTTGGAGATCAACACTGTTATTGTTGTGTTAAGTAAATAAGCTTTGTATTCATTTATTCATGATAATGGTTAATTGATTACTCAATAATAACATCGTTATTATTGTACTATAACCATTGGTTTGCCGAAGTTGAAGAAATAAAGAGTTAACCTGGAGTACTTCTCTTGCTATTTTTTTCCCTTTTATTCTTTTAATAGCTAATAGATCACTTAACTATGAATATTCTTAGAAATAATATTGTCGTTTGCTCATTATTAAAAAATAGTGATGCAGCGTTGCAAACAATAACACAAAGAAAACTCGACAAAATTTAAACAACAATCTTACAGCAAAATGATCCTTGCATATGTAAATGTAGATGGAATTCAATGCTAGTCGTATCCAAGTAGAATCTGGTAGCTGACATAGATCGACACCTAAGTAAATGATAAACATATCTCGAATGTTCAAAATCAGCTCTATGATTCTTCAAAAGGGCCATTGAAATTCAACCAAGGATCTCATTTTGTCTCAGTTATGTGATCTTGAGATAAATGTCCCCATTATCATTACTTGTGACTTTGAATTATTATTTGAACATTTGTTGAGTTTATAATTAGCAGTTACAACTTTGATTTTATCAATGCTAAGAATTAGAATCTCAAAAATGAACTAAAAGCAGTCTTTTTTTATATTTCATAACCGTCTTTATAGTCAGCAGTTACAACTTTTGTTGGATCCGGAATGTCAAATTATTGCTAGGTTCCAATTTTCATAATTTTTGGAATTAATATGTGAGTGTGGCAAAAGAAAATGTGTTTGGTAATTTAAATTTGAATTGGATCGACCAAAAAATGGCCATTTTTCAAACAGTCTCCAAATTCGACGAAATTGGTTTTGTTAGGACCGTATCCTCAAAACATAGCTAGATTTATTTTTCTGGAATTTTTAGAGTCTGTGCGTGGCCCCAGTAAATTAAAATGTACATTGAAATCAATTTTGAACGTTATATTAATTTATATTTTAATTTAGATGAAAACTGAACGAAACGGCCGAATTGGCTTACTGGACATATCCCATTGTGTTCGGAATGGAGGTATTTGGCTAGGGGCGACACTCGTTGGGTTCGATTTGGAGTCCGGATGTAAAAACACATATTTTTGGAATTAAATAAACAAATATAAATTTTTGGCCCAATCAAAAATCCCCAAACCCTATCCTTTTCATCTTGCAGTCAAACGGGGTCAAACCCGCCTCCAACGATTTCGACAATTGAAATCGTTCAATTCTTCCCTATTTTTTTCTATTAATCCGCTCAATAATATTTGAAATTTTCAAAAGCAAAGTATATCTACTCAGTGAGATCTATATGTTGATTTAATATGGTCGAATTTCATAAGCTGTGGCGCTGGATTTTTGGGCTCAAACCCTCATTGTTGGCATGCAGTTCGACGTGGCTACAGGGGGTCGAGTTGTCCAGGGGGGTTGCAGGAGGTGCATCTTGCGATGGCGGAGGGGATGGCGATGTCTGATCGGAGTCACGGCAGCTGTGGCGGCGGCGATTGGTAACCCTAGGTGGCGACGAGTTTTTGAAAGGGGTTCAGGATATTTAACAGTGAGCATTTGTTTATGTAATCAGTTTAATTAGTTTAATAATTAAATTTTAAAATGAGAAAACATTGTTTAAAAAAAAAGTTTATTAAATAAAATTAACATTCTTTATTAAATAAAATTAGCATTGTGTATAGAATAAAATTAGAATTGTTTTAAAATAGAATTTCTACATAAACAACATTGTGATAAAAATGTGATTTTTATTATAAAGTAGTTTAAATAAAAATAAATATAGCTTTGATTTTAAAAATAAATATAGCTATGATTTTAAAAATAAATATAGCTTTGATTTTAAAAATAAATATAGCTTTAATTTTAAAAATAAATATAGCTTTGGTTTTTAGAAATAAAAATAGCATTAGTTTTAGTAATAAAAATTGAAATAAAAATATGATTTTTATATATATAATAGCATAATAAAAATATGATTATATATATAATAGCATAATAAAAATATGTTTTTTTTATATATGATGGCGTTATTTAAAAATCTGATTTTTAATTTAAACCATGTGAAACAGATTGCGATGGGACTGACTGGAAGCGAACTTAATCCAAACCGTCCAGTAAAGAATGATGGAGTGGAAACCAAAGGTGAGAACTCCTTCTCACTTACTATTTTACAGTTAAATATATACTAGATTGCAGACGGGGCTTAGTAGCTCCTGACACCATCGTCCACAGACCATGGACGGCTTGTTCGATTGTATTTTGTTGTGGAAATGGATTGTATTGTGATTGTTGATTGTATTGTATGGAATAAAATATTTGAACTATAAAAATATCATTTTTATTGAATGAATATAATATATAAAATATTCATGTATGGAATAAAATATTTGAACTATAAAAATATCATTTTTATTGAATGAATATAATATATAAAATATTTATGTATGGAATAAAATATTTGAACAATAAAAATATAATTTTTATTGGATATATGAACCATATAAAATGGCCATGTGTTGGAAATAAATATTCATTTACAAATCGGACGATTTGTTTATGTACACCCATTTGACTGATATTGATTGGGACGTTATATTTTACACATCGCCCAACGGCATAAATAAAATATGTATGTGTTGATTAAAACCCCACACGGGTATTGGGATGATATTTGACGTACACTAATCCCAATTGTTTAGTTGTATGTCAATCGATGGGTTGACAGACTGTTGTAAGCGTTAATTATTTATACTTAACGCTTATGCAGTTGTGTAATGCACTCTGGATGATGATTGACCGTGTTTGATTATTGTTGTGTCCATGTGTGTATGAAATCCATATAAATAAAATTATATGGTAATTGACTATGTTTGATTCCAATTCAGAAAGAACGAATATTTTAAAGTGACGAATAATGAATATTTTAAAATAACTAATATTTTAAAAATAATATTTAGTAATGGATCAAAATATGGTTTTGATGTCCGATTTGGGATGGACACGAAAATATTGAAAAATATGAAGCCGTGTTGGTTAGATATGCGCCATTTGGACGCAAACGATATTTACATCGATTTTATTCATTTTTATAATGAATATCTAAAAGGAAATGGTTTCAAAATATGAGAATTTGAAAATATTATCATTTATATATTATAATGATAAGGAATATTCAATTTTGATTTAAAATTGAAAATGAAGTTGGAATCGTTTTTAAAACGAATTTAAAACGATTTATAAAATACGTTTTAAAAGGAAATCGATGAAATATATATAATATATATATTATATATATTTAATGGCCTGAATAGAACGCGCCGCGCAGCGGCCGTTCACAAATTTCGACCATTGACTTGGAATTGATATTACGGAAGATCCGACCGCCGGATTCTCCTAAAACCGGAACCTTGGGTTCGTATCGAAAAGAGCTTTCCAACAAATACAAGAGATTTGAAATCTAATAGTTGGATTTGGAGATACGTCCAAATCAAATTTGGAAAAGGTCGTCGTAAGTGCAGTTCAATGGCCGTTATTGGAAACCGACTGTACGGGCCTTGATAAAATTATTAAAAATATCAATAATTTGTGTAAAATCATAATAAATGATTTGGAAAGAATTTGGATGAAAAATTCCATATCTGGAAAGATAAAAATATATTTTTATCGAAATGAACTAGTTATTAACTAGAAATAATAATCCAATATTTTTTTAAAATAAATTGGATTGAAATGGTTTTAAAAATAACAAAAATTTTCCAATGAATAAATTGGAATGTATTGGAATGGAAATAATCTTTGGAATATTTCTTTATAGGATTCCGTGGTTATACGGATATTGTTATAGGAATTTGGAAGATACAGATATCATTATTCCCAATACGATATCCGTTGGTTTCAGAATTTGATATTTAATATAAGCCGACATAATTTCTATTCAGAGCCTTGTATTTAATATCAAATTGGATTTGGGGTTTGTCGTGAACGATGTCTTAAATAACACTGTTCTTAAGCCCAGTTGGGAAAAGAATAAATCTTTTAACTAAGATTTATAGAAATATTTTAATTAATTAATATTTAATTGGAATTGAATAAAAGAATTGGATTTTGGGTTTGTCGTGAATGGTGTCTTCAGTAACACTGTTCTTAAAACCTCGTGTGAAAAGAATAAATCTTTTAATTAAGATTATTAGAGTTTTCCAATTATATTTAGTATTTGGAATAAAATGGGATGTGAATTGGGTTTATTATGAACCGTTTTTTTAACGACATTCGTTCTTTAACCCGATTTACAATGAAATATGATTTGGAATTTATAAATCTTCTTTTTATTTAGATTTAAAGGAAATTTTCCAAAGTAAAGTTTTCCAATTTAATACAACTAATTGGAATGGAATGGAATTCGACTTGATAATAATCGAAGTGAACTTCTGTGGAGGAAGACTGGTAATATATATGGAATTTAAAAGGCTTGGTCATTATTCCATTTATATTATTAGTCAGATACGGAAATTGATATCGATTATATATTGATCTATTTTCTGTGAAGATTCCATAATTAATGGAATGTGATTTGGGTTTATCGTGAATTGTGTTTTAAATGACATTAGTTCTTTAACCCAATAAAAGACAGGATTACATGTCTAACATTGTATTTCGAACTGTATGGTTGATCTCTGCTAAATATATGTCTGTATGGTGGCGGAGAATTTATTCTCTTGCTAAACACCCTTGTCTAAGACGTACGAGCTTAGAGGTTATATATCGGCAGAAATCAATAGTATGGTGTAGATTGTCGATGCAGCATGTTTGTGTTTCCAAAGTTAAATAATCATTAATATTGATTTTTGGGAAGATTAAAACTAAGTTGAGTTTTAATGAATCTTTAATTAGATTGAAATGTGAATTGATAATTTAAATTATCAAATTTGGGAAATGATCGAGAGTGGAGTATCACCAGTTTTGCTCCAAGCAATAGTTAAATCTTTAATTAGATTTGAACGTGAAATGGTAATTAAATTTACCGATAACACCGTGGTGTTAAATATGGAGTATTACCAGTTTTGCTCCATGGGATAAATAGGTTGGGATTGGGAAATTAAACAAAAGATTACATCGATATGGCTCGTTAATCCCGACTTGTTGGATAAACCTTAATTTGGTGAATTGATATCCAAAGGAAGATAAAAGAATAAAGTTAAAGAATTTATCTTTGATAAAATTAATGGGAACCTTTCCCAAATGATATGAATATTTAAATAAAAGAATATTCAGAATTAGAATGACGCGTATGTTGTGTTTTTATAGCACTTGTTTATAATATACACGAGTTATTCGGAAAGGCCGGGTTTACACCGATTCTGAATAACTGATACGACGATAAGTCGACGTTGAAGACGGTGGTTGAAGACCGAAGGTATTCACATCGTTTGGATGATTACTGATGTCTTGATTGGGTTGTACACCCAAGACAAGGTAATAAGTGGTGATCGTCCAGACGTACTTGGAGATTGGCTGGATATGCGAGGGCCTCTCTCCTGTATTGGATATATGGGGTGAGGAATAAGGTGCCTCCGGTTTCGTTCAGACCCAGAACGGAATTGTAAATGGATGTGTGTCTGACATTGGATTTTATTCTGTGTTGATTGATCTCTATTAAATATATATCTGTTTGGTGGCGGAGAATTTATTCTCTTGCTTAATGCCCTTCTCTGAGACGTACGAGCTCAGAGGTTATATATCGATAAACATCAGTCGCATAGCGTGAATTGTTAGTGTGGCATGCCGAGATGCAAAGGATCAAGGCTTTTGTTGAAAAGCATAGCCTTGTGGTTGATGATCAAATCACGGCTTTAAATAGCATAGCTTTGTGTAGTGTTAATTCACGAGCCTCACACCCAGGTGTGAACCAAAAACGGGATAGTGATTGCATGGAAATGGACATATGTTAGTTCTAGCTACGAGTAACGTCATGGTATGGAGCCCAGACTGTTTACTCATGTGGGTGTTGCATACTATTATTACTTGATGGGAGACAAGGTACCTCAGATCTATCGGTCACTACAGGATCGATGGATATATCAGTCACTACGGGGATGATGGGAGACGGTCGACATACTGACCATTTCAGAGGATCGATAGAACCGGCTAACATATAATTTATAGTATATCTAATCATCGAAAGATGATCGGCCATGAAGATCCAAGGGTTGCCCAGAGTGCGTAGTCCTGAGGCACTTGCTAGTGTGTCTCGAAGCGGAGTGGAGACATCCCTGACCTTGGTTCATAGATGGAAACCCAATTTCCAGTACGTGATATTCGGTTTTAGTTATAAATATATATATATGGTGACGTAATATAATGGTACCTACGCCGCCTATGATTGATACATTTATATTTGAAGTTGATTTCTTCACTTATGGTAATAATAAAAGAAGAAATTTCACGTATCAAGCATATTTGGCTATTATAAGGGAAAACTCTATCCTCAATTGCATTCATTGTGTGATGACACCTGAGTCTTATAATAACTTCATTTTTCTCTTTAGCATTGCACTGTTATTTTTATGCACTGGTATTCATGGGGGATAAAACCGTTCTGTGTTATACGGCGTGGTCCTGTGATTTACTGACTTTAAAATCAAGCTAATAACTGTTTTAGTTCTCACAGCAGTCACATGACTGACCTGGAATTTATTGTATTAACCTAAACTCTGGGTTCCCCTATTTTCCACATGGGCAGCTAGTAGTTTCGGTTTTGCAGATATTATATTCACAGGATCCTGGTTTACAGCTGGAGCTATATACGGAACGCTCTGTATCCGTGTATTTCTTATAGTTATGTTGTGTATTATTTTTTCACTGCTATGTAATGTATTTTAATCTTTGATAGTTTCCAACGTGTAATATTTATTCATACTCTGTTATATTCTTGTACTCTGATGTAAATTGTTGTAAAAAGCAATGACATGTTCTATCGTTTGTGTTATGATTTGTCGTGTTCTCAACTCAATCCGGGCTTTCCTTTACGGGGAAGTTTGGGTCATCTCACTATGTGGATATTGAGCCATTTTGATTTACATTACATGTGAACTCATGAAATGTTTTAATACTTTTTTCCATTATTGTTCTCTGCTTTCTTACACTTTCGTACATTTCTACTAATTTTATTGTCTAGATCATTTATATTTTATAATATTTATTTTCAAGTTTTAAGATGTAATTAATCATAATTACTAGGTAAATCCTTTCATTGGGGGGGGGGGGGGGTGCAAATGAAGCCTGCTATTAGCTAATTTTTAAGTATTATGCATGATAATACCGCTGACATTTACCTACATCAATGAATTATCAAATTGAAGGTGTTTGCGTAAATACTCTTACCTCTATACACATGCTATCTAGGACAAATACAACAAAGTAACGCTATTGGACCATGCATTGGGTACACATATGAATATTCTCATGAACCAGCACCAGGGCATGTCTCACGTTATATATTACTCACGGTAAGTATATTAGTCTTAGTACAAAATAAAACGTGTGCCTTCAGGGTACAAAAATACATAACCACATAATAATGTCAGAAAGTCAAAACCTTGTGGGTAAAATATATAACACATAACAATTATATATAGGCCATGACTACAAAATAGTAGGTCCTAACAACATAAAATACATCATCAAATAGCAAATTCCCAAAATCTTAATGCTCTCAAAGAAGACAAAATGTTATATCTACAATGATAGAGATGCACTTGAAGCTTGGATGGAATATGTTTCTTTCGAAAAAAAACTCTTTGACGATTCACCAAATTCAATAATTTTCTTTTTATGATCATTTTTTAAGAAATTGTACTTTATATATTGATAAGGAAAAAGTTACAAACATAGGAAGCTCCGAAAGAAAAAATATGGTAGAAGTGATACACGGTTCTAATACATAAAAATCATTTAGCGTTCCGTAGTAATATCAATAACCAATGAGTAATGCACTTAAATACAAGCAAAAAAGCAAACTATAACCGAAAGGGACAGGCTTATTATTCTTAAGAAAGCAAAAGGACAACTGAAACCACATCAACTTCAAAATATAGCAACATTAATTGACAATTCGACTTCTTCCTTCTCTACACCGTTCTACTTGTTCATTTCATATCTTTTCCTTTTATTTTATTTTTAGAAATTATCTTATGCCATGCACAATTGTTGATGTCATCCAAATATTTTAATGTAGATAAATCAGGCACAATACCTGTTAGGTTCTTCATTGTACGATGTGTATCTTTATTTAATATGCTTACCGATTCATTTGTTTAAATATTAGATGTGTCCTGCTAACCTATTTAGTCGGGTTCTTCATCCATAGCAATTTCACCATACAGGTCCTAGGATCGAAACATGGCTCTGATACCAAATGTAACAACCCAAATTCCAATGGACTCGGATTTATCATAAAATGCTAAAATCTTAGTCCATTGAAATCTGAGTTGGATGTCTAGTATCCTATAGAATGGAAAAAAATGAAATATATCAATGTTCAAATAAATATCTCATA
This sequence comes from Allium sativum, assembly GCA_030737875.1. NCBI lineage: Eukaryota > Viridiplantae > Streptophyta > Magnoliopsida > Asparagales > Amaryllidaceae > Allium > Allium sativum. The sequence goes on along the minus strand of CM060921.1, from coordinate 127,723,990 downwards.
GCAGATCTGAGTAAACGTGATAATAAGTAAATACTTACTGTAATAATGGCACTAAATAAATGACTCCGAAAGCTACATGTAATGAGAAATTAAAAGTGGTTACAACACCACCACCAAAAGCCATCAACCAGGTGTCGGTTCTGAAAGCAAACAAAGGCAGGAAGCTGAAGGCAAATGAACTGATTTAGGGTGCGAAACTCATATCACAGAGAAAGAAGAAAAGCAAAGAGGTTCTAAAGAAATACCGATTCCGAAAGTAGAAAGGAAATAACCCAAAATATGTGCTATTGGCACCAATATAGGCAGAAGAGCTTGGCATCGACACCAGAAGATGGCGGCAAAGTGACTACAACACCAAAAAGGGGTCTACCGGGAGTTGGCACCGACAGCATACAATCCGACACCGGAAGTAAACAATGGGAGATAGAAAAAGCCATGCCATCCGATACAGAACCTAGAACCATGAGAAAAGAAGTACGGAATCAAGCTTGGGTGAAGAAAAAGGGGGCTATCGGTACTGAAGCGACCCAAAATTCCTGAATCCCGCTAATCCATTTTCGATCATTCCGGCTTGATTTGAAGATCTGGGGAAGTAGATCGATTTTTGTTTTGATTTCTTGAATTAATTCTGAGTGGATTGGGATTTTTTTCCATTTGAAATTTCATGTTTCCTAGCCGTCGAAACGAGTAGAAGGCGGCTCACGAAATGAAGGAACGGATTAGGGTTTTTGTAATATCCCATATTTTTAGCGATATAATAAATTATTTATTTAATTATTTAAATAGTGATTTAGAGATTTATATGGTTGTTAAATTAAATAATAGTGAATATTTAATTCATATAAATAATAGAATAATATATTTAATTTCTGAAATAGTCAGAAATAGTAGAATTCACAATATTATGTGAATTGGACAATTCAAAATATATATTCAGTTTGAAATTTGAGTTATGATAACGAATATATTTAATTAAAGAAGTTTGAATGTATAATTATATTATAATTAAAATCGAGCTTGAAATGGCGCGGCAGTTCGTTATTTGGCGATTTGAACTTTAACCGAATATACAGAATCCGTTTTAAGCCGGATTTCTGTGAAACAGGAAAAGTTCAGAGCTGGTGAAGTATATTTTTCTAATGGAAGAGAAAAATCAGGATTTCATTGTGTAGATTTTGATTTATGTCCAAATCAAATTTTCGAAAAGTCGCTATGGAATTCCTTTATAATTTATAACGATTTATTTATATTATAAATGAATTTTTCAATATAAATTGAATATCGATTCAACCGGGATTGGAAATATCAAGTTATAAATCCAATTGGAGTTGTATGATATTCTATTGGGAATATATACGAAAATATTTATTTATAAATATTTAATTTAATTATTTTTAAATATATTTATATATTTAAATGGGTTATTTAGAGCTTTAAAAATAACCAGTTTTGCAAGCGACCTACGTTTTCGACGAAACTAATTTTGTTGGATGCGTAATATTAAATTATTGTTAGATTCCAAGTTTTGTGATTTTTGGAGTCAGTATATGGCCGTAGCGATTTTTAATGTGAAAAACATTCAATATTTCGACGGTTAAAAATACGATGTGTGAGCAAACGGAGTCGGAATTCGATGAAACCAGTTTCATTGGGTCCGTAATGTCGAACTGAAGGTGTATGTCCATTTCCGTGATTTTTGGATATCATGTGCGATCACAGGAATTTTTAAACGACAAATACATACAATGATTGATTAAAATTGGATATAATAATCAATATAAAATTATTTTAACTATCCTATAAATAGACTGCAAATTCTCCTAAACCTAAAACAATTCATCCTGAAGTCAAAACATGTCGCGCCTCCATCAGGAAAAATAAACTGTGAGATTCAAAGTTAAAAAATCATATCAATTCAACTAAAAAGCGTTAAATGGTAAATCATATATATTCGGAATGCTGATGGGGTACTCTTTGATTCTATGCTTGTTTTGAGAGGTTCGATTCAATTTTCACGTGCTCGAAGTCAACACAAGCAACTCTAGGGTTCGATAGTTTGTAGGATTGAAGCGGAAGTAGCTCGAGTCGAGGTCATTTTCGGGATCGAGGAGGAATTCCGCATCTCTTATGCTAATATTGTGGATTCCGATGCAAATTGGTGTCGATGTGGTTCATGGGTTCGTACGCTGGTCTGAGGACTGCACGGAGGAAGGTGAGTTCGAGTTGATTAAGGAGGTGATGAGGGCAAAGTACTCGAGTAGAGAAGAGAAAGGATGCGGTCGGAATGGCAACCGGTGGAGAGAAGAAGGCGGTAGGAGGAGTATGTAAATTGAAATGTCTGTTGTAGGAAGCAGCGGTTTTAAGCAATTGGGGAAGAAGAGTACAGGGAGTGGGTTGAATTTTATGTGGGCCGGGAAAGAAGGGTGAGGCCCATACTAAGAAATTCAAGTGGAATTTTATATTTTTAATACTATGTTAACTTGTGAACTGAATATCTCATGCATACGAAATCAGAATTTGACGAAACAAGATCCATCGGGATCGTATGGACGACGGCTATACACTGGAATTGACGGGGAGTGAATCGAAGCTCGTTACAATTTATAGCGAAATAAATTGTCGGTCTGAACCAACCAACAGTTTAGCGTTATTTAACGATGAACTGCCAAAGTGAGTAAAACTCACCAACTCCACTAGTTCAAATTTTTATAACGTATATTTAGAACTGATAAATGATGATTGATTGCTGTGTATTGACTGTTTAGTTGAACTACTAAGTAATTGATTGAAATTATAGATCTGGTTATATATATAAATAAATATATATAAATTGATTCTGTTTAGCAGAATATTTCATATTGAAATGAAGTTGATGTTAATTATATTGTTTAGCATCTGTGATGCAGGGAAACAGGTAGGAGGGATCCAACTGGATTCCTAAGTATTTATAATACCGTTCTTTTTATAAATTGTAATATATGATGTGATATATAATCTTTTGTTGATTTTGTGTGTTTGAGTGATATCGATCGTTGTGAATTGGTATTTTAAATACCGTAAGAAATACTGGGATATAGAAAAGGGGATTTTCAAAGTGTATTTTGAAAATAAATTATTTATATAAAATCAATGGATTTTATATATAAAAAGAAAAGGATTTTATAAAAGAAAATAATTATAAAATCAAAGAATTAGAGAAAATGAATATTTGTGAAAACAAATAGAAAAGGAATATTTGTGAAAACAAATAGAAAAGGAAATATTTGTGAAAACAAATAGAAAAGGAATATTTGTGAAGACAATTTGAAAAGGAAATATTTGTAAAACATTTACAAATAGAATTGAAAAGGGAATATTTATTTATTAAATAAATAGAATTGAAAAAGAATATTTATTTGTTAAATAGATATAATTGGAAAGGAAATATTTATTTGTTAAATAAATATAAATAAATAGGATTATAAAAGGGAATTAACGAGATATAAAAAATTTAATCAATTAGAGTTATCGATTAGAGTTAATCGAATAGTGTTAATCGAATAGAGTTAATTGAATAGAGTTATCGATTAGAGTTAATCGAATTAGAGTTAACCGATTAGAGTTAACCGAGTTAGAGTTAATTGAATAGAGTTAATTGAACTAGAGTTAGTCGAATATTAGTTATTCGAATAGAGTTAATTGAATTAGAGTTAGTTGAATTAGAGTTAGTCGAATTAGAGTTAGTCGAATTAGAGTTAGTCGGATTAGAGTTATTCGAATATAGTTTATTCGATAGGAGTTATCGAATATAGTTTATTCGAAAGGAGTTATCGAATATAGTTTATTCGAAAGGAGTTATCGAATATAGGTTATTCGAAAGGAGTTATCGAATATAGTTTATTCGAAAGGAGTTATCGAATATAGTTTGTTCGAAAGGAGTTATCGAATATAGTTTATTCGAAGAGGTAATCGAATATAAGTTATTCGAAGTGAGATAACCGAATATAAGTTATTCAAAGAGAGATAATCGAATATAAGTTATTCGAAAGTGAATTAATCGAATATTAGTTATTCGAAGTAAGTTAATCGAATATAAGTTATTCGAAGAGTGTTAATCGAATATAAGTTATTCGAGGAGAGTTATTCGATTAGAGTTAATCGAATTAGAGTTAATCGATTAGAGTTAATTGAGTTAGAGTTAAAAGGATAAGGAGTTATCGAATATAGTTATTCGAAAGGTGTTAAATTAGTTTATTCGGAAGTAGTTAATCAGATATAGTTTATTTGAAGAAAAGAGTTATCGAATATAGTTTATTCGAAAGAGAGAATATCAAATATAGTTTATTTGAAGAAAAGAGTTATCGAATATAGTTATTCAAAGAAAGATTTTCGAATATAGTTTATTCGAAAAGGAGTTATCGAATAGAGATTATTCGAAAGAGAGTTATACGTTGAAATTCGATTATATCGAATTCGGGAAAGTACTATTCACTTTCCGTTTTAATCAAGATTTATTTATTTATTAATACATTAGTGGTTTGTTTATTTATCCAAATTAATAAATAAAAGTTTTACTTAAGTTATTATATTTCGAAAGCCTGGGATTATAACACCATTGTTATAATCAAATGAATTCTGTAAAAGAAGTGGATTCGTAAATAGAATCCGAGTGTTACGTAAGGAAGTTGGTTAAAGTTTTAAAAGGTGAACTTTATCTATTTCAAGGTTAGAAATGTTTTTCAGTTAAGGTCTGAGAGGTAGTTATATCCCAACTTGATTGACTTCGTTTTCAACTAAGGAATGGTTAAGGTTCGATAGTGAAGGTTGGTTAAGTGAAATTAGTTAATCAGGTAATGGTTTGAGTTGGCATAGCGATGTTTTATTTAAACATCTATTTAAATCCAAATGAAGATATTTTGGAAATGTTTTCCAAATAAGAATCAGAAATGTTTTTCCAATATAAGAAAATAGAAATGAGAGTAAATATGGAAATGTTTTCCTATGATTAATAACGTATATTTTCTAAAAGTTAGAAAATAAGAATTTACGAATATATGGAAACGGGAATTGGGAAATGGATAATTGAATGACAAATTAAATTAAAGGGGATCAGTGTTGATTGATGATTTGGTCGGTAAGATTTCCATTTGGAAATACGACCGTTGTTTGTACACATGTTTTCTTTGATAGTTAAATCACCGACTATCGAAGTTTTGACCATTTTTTCATCGTCAATAAGGAGAGACCGGGATCAGACTCATTATCTAAAAACAACTCTGTATAGACGTTAGCGTTGCGATCAAATATGATGAAGATAATTGAAGACGGAGTTATGCAAGGGCTATCCTGTTTACAGAATAGTTCCTTCGGTCTGTCCAGTCCCAGGACAACCTGTATGGAAGGATGTCTGACAGAGTATATCTAATGGATCACATAAGTTGATCTCTTCAAACGTATGTACGTTTGGTGGCAGAGGAATTCGATTCTCTTAGTTGTATACCCGTTGTATTTTTGGGGAAATCAATTTGTGATTTGGCGGGTATGACGATGTGACATTCAAAGTGAATAATTGTGTGATGTGTCAGAGATAAGTGTGGCCACTAGCCTCACAACCGGGAAATGACAAAAATCGGGCAGGCAGCATAGCTAAGTGGTTGGCTGCCAAGTAGGGTGTATTATCACCTATCTAGAGATATTCATTTCATTCTTTAATCTATTTGATGCTGTCCCATTCGGGAAACGGTTGTTGATCCCAACCGTTGGTGATGTACATTCGATACACTCAAGCGAAATGAGTGGTCGGTTATGTGTGGCCGGTTTGTAAGATGTTCTTGTTGAACCCAGTGTATTCCTCTCTATAGGTACACTATCGGAAGGTGGTTCCATACCTTGTCATAGTTGGTAATCCATTATCCAATAAGTGCTCGCGGTTTTGATGGTATACTATATATGTAGAACGTGAGATGAAAGCGTTTCTGCTAGATGATTATTTAGTTGTAGTTGATAGACATTATTATAATATCAAAAGAGTTTTGATATAAAGTTTATTGTTTCTTTCAAAAGGATTTTGAAAGTTAAATCAAATGTTTTGGATTCTCATAAGGGAAAAACCCGTTTCGTTATACGGCGTGGTCTTATGAGATATCGTTTAATTGATCAAACTGTTTTAAATTGTTTTACTCACACCAGTCACATGAGTGACCCAGAGTTTATTTTGTTTTGTTTTCCCTAAACTCTTGGGTGCCCAATTTTGTATGGGCAGTCAAGTAGTCGGGATTTTTCAGATATACTTGGAAAGCTGGAGCAGGAGGCTTCAACAACGTTTATATAGCTATTGTTTATTTCAGCTGTGTTGTAAGTGTTGTACTTTGATAATGATATGTATATTCAAGTACAATCTTTTATTTCAAAGTTATGTTATATTTTATTCGTTCCACTGTGAGGTTCGTGTTACTCTGATGTTGTGTGTTCTTCTTCTTCTTCTATTCTAAGTTTCTATCTTATCTATTCTCACCCTCTAATTTCTTTCATGGACTATCCGGTGTTTCCGATGCTTGGGTAGTCGACATTGAGTTTATGTCGATATCCAAGGCCGCAAAAACCCGGGTCGTTACAGTGGTATCAGAGCTAAAGGTTAAGTAATTACCTTGGCTCTGTGGCGTGACTCGGTAGAGTTGGGGTTAGTAATGCCCTAGATTGAGTTTGAGTGTATATATATGAGCGTGTATTTGTTGTTTAATATAAAATGATTTTATATTGTGGAGATTTATTGGTTGAGTTGTTTATAAGTTCTGGTCGATTAGGTTATCCCCTGTATCGGTAGAGATTTATAAACACTCGAATACGATGAACCGACACTGTATGTTTTGAAAAGAGGGTAAATGAAAATAATTTTACCTAAAGTTTATTTTGATATAGAGAAAATATACATATTGGAATTATAATATATTGTATATATTGGTTGTTATTATAATCGAGTAAGATTATGAATTAAAATGGTTATATATATAACCAAATAAAATTCGTATAAGTGTTACGAAATGAATTAAATCTGAAATTTAAATCAGAATCAGAATTATAATTCCTAAAATGGGGAAAAGTGTTTGTAAATGGATTTGGATTAAATATATGAGAATTTTAAAATTCTGGGAGATTTTAAATGGTTTATAAGCATTGTGAATAATATTTTGAATAGATTTCAAAATAGAAGTGTTTAGAAATGGTTTTGAAAGTAATATAGTACTGAACTCACTTCGATGGCTGGGAAATAACCCTGATGATGAATCGTGACATCATTAGTATTCATTCCGAGTTCTAAGTGACGGACTGCTAACAAAGAGATGATTTTTTAATTGTTTTGTGAAAAGCAAGTTGTTTTGAATTCTGAAAGGGAAAGTTTGATTTTTGATATGGTAAACTGTTAAAACTCCCAGGAAAGACTGTTTGAATTAAAAACAAGTTAAAGTAAAATTTGTAAAAGCCAATAGAAATTAAATTGAAACCAGTTAAGGGGAAAATGAATTGAGATAGAAAATACCGAATTAGAGTGGATTAGAGATAATCCAAAATGGAAATTTGACTGGTAAGTAAGAATTGAAATCAGAAATGAAATTTGGCTTGTATAAGCAAATGATTTGGTTTTGAGGATATATTGATTAGAGATTGATTGGGATGACATTGGTGTATGCAGAATTGGTAATAGATGGAAAGGATATAATGATATGCCCGACAAAAAGGTACCAGTTTATATTTATATTGGGTATGAGGTTTTTATGAGCCTAATTGGCAAGCCGCTTAGCTGTTTGATTTCCTTTTGGGTTGGAGAAGACCCAGAGAGGCGAGTTGTAGTTGTACCTATTGACCAGTACAAAGGAGGTGCTGGCGAAATTTTTCTAAAATTTCGGGTGTTAGAAAATTTTCAGGATTTTTGAAAATTTTCGTTGATATGAATTAATTAATATTTAATTGAAATTAAATTGGTTCAGTTGAAAATGAAGTTAAGAAGTGAACAAATAAGTTCTAACCAGTTAATAGGGTTGTTTTCTACCTTAGCAATTTCGAGGACGAAATTATTTTAAGGGGGGAAGAATGTAATGTCCCGTATTTTTAGCGACATAATAAATTATTTATTTGATTATTTAAATAGTGATTTAGAGATTAATATGGTTGTTAAATTAAATAATAGTGAATAATTAATTCATATAAATAATAGAATAATATATTGAATTTCTGAAATAGTCAGAAATAGTAGAATTCACAGTATTGTGTGAATTGGACAATTCAAAATATATATTCAATTTGAAATTTGAATTACGATAAGGAATATATTTAATTAAAGAAGTTTGAACGTATAATTATATTATAATTAAAATCGAACTTGAAATGGCGCAGCAGTTCGTTATTTGGCGATTTGAACTTCAACCGAATATACAAAATCCGTTTTAAGCCGGATTTCTGTGAAACAAGAAGCATTCAGAGCTGGTGAAGTATATTTTTCTAATAGAAGAGAAAAATCAGGATTTCATTGTGTAGATTTTGATTTATGTCCAAATCAAATTTTTGAAAAGTCGTTATGGAATTCCTTTATAATTTATAACGATTTATTTATATTATAAATGAATTTTTCAATATAAATTGAATATCGATTCAACTGGGATTGGAAATATCAAGTTATAAATCCAATTGGAGTTGTATGATATTCTGTTGGGAATATATACGAAAATATTTATTTATAAATATTTAATTTAATTATTTTTAAATATATTCATATATTTAAATGGGTTATTTAGAGCTTTAAAAATAGCCAGTTTTGCAAGCGACCTACATTTTCGACGAAACTAATTTTGTTGGATCCGTAATATTAAATTATTGTTAGATTCCAAGTTTTGTGATTTTTGGAGTCAGTATATGGCCGTAGCGATTTTTAATGTGAAAAACAATCAATATTTCGACGGTTAAAAATACGTTGTGTGAGCAAACGAAGTCGGAATTCGACGAAACCAGTTTCATTGGGTCCGTAATGTCGAACTGAAGGTGTATGTCCATTTCCTTGATTTTTGGATATCATGTGCGATCCCAGGAATTTTTAAACGACAAATATATACAACGATTGATTAAAATTGAATATAATAATCAATATAAAATTATTTTAACTATCCTATAAATAGACTGCAAATTCTCCTAAACCTAAAACAACTCATCCTGAAGTTAAAACATGCCGCGCCTCCATCAGGAAAAATAAATTGTAAGATTCAAAGTTAAAAAATCATATTAATTCAAATAAAAAGCGTTAAATGGTAAATCATATATATTCGGAATGCTGATGGGGTACTCTTCGATTCTATGCTTATTTTGAGAGGTGCGATTCAATTTTCACGTGCTCGAAGTCAACACATCAACTCTAGGGTTCGATAGTTTGTAGGATTGAAGAGGAAGTAGCTCGAGTCGAGGTCATTTTCGGGATTGAGGATGAATTCCGCATCTCTTATGCTAATATTGTGGATTACGATGCAAATTGATGTCGATGTGGTTCATGGGTTTGTACGCTGGTCAGAGGACCGCATGGAGGAAGGTGAGTGCGAGCTGATTAAGGAGGTGACGAGGGCAAAGTACTCGAGTAGAGAAGAGAAAGGATGCGGTAGGAATGGCAACCAGTGGAGAGAAGATGGGGGTAGGAGGAGTATGTAAATTGAAATGTCTGTTGTAGGGAGAAGCGGTTTTAAGCAATTGGGGAAGAAGAGTACAGGGAGCGGGTTGGAATTTAAGTGGGCCAAGAAAGAAGGGTGAGGCCCAAACTAAGAAATTCAAGTGGAATTTTATATTTTTAATACCATGTTTACTTGTGAACTGAATATCTCATGCATACGAAATTAGAATTTGACGAAACAAGGTCCGTCGGGATCGTATAGACGACAGCTATACACTGGAATTGACGAGGAGTGAATCGAAGATCAGCACAATTTATAGCGAAATAAATTGTCGGTCGGAACCAACCAACAGTTTAGCGTTATTTACCGATGAAGTGCCAAAGTGAGTAAAACTCACCAACTCTACCAGTTCAAATTTTTATAACGTATATTTAGAACTGATAAATGATGATTGATTGTTGTGTATTGACTATTTGGTTGAATTGCTAAGTAATTGATTGAAATTATAGATATGGTTATATATACATATATATAAATATATATATATATATATATATTTAAATTGATTCTGTTTAGCAGAATATTTCATATTGAAATGTAGTTGATGTTAGTTATATTGTTTAGCATCTGCGATGCAGGGAAACATGTTGGAGGGATCCGACTGGATTCCTCAATATTTATAATACTGTTCTTTTCATATATTGTTATATATGATGTGATATATAATCTATTGTTGATTTTGTGTGTTTTAATGATATCGATCATTGTGAGTTGGTATTTTAAATATCGTAAGAAATACTGGGATATAGAAAAGGGGATTTTCAAAGTGTATTTTGAAAATAAATTATTTATATAAAATCAATGGATTTTATATATAAAAAGAAAAGGATTTTATAAAAGAATATAATTATAAAATCAAAGAATTAGAGAAAAGGAATATTTGTGAAAACAAATAGAAAAGGAATATTTGTGAAAAAAAATAGAAAAGGAATATTTGTGAAAACAAATAGAAAAGGAAATATTTGTGAAAACAATTAGAAAACAATATTTGTAAAGGAAAATTGAAAAGGAAATATTTGTAAAACATTTACAAATAGAATTGAAAAGGGAATATTTATTTGTTAAACAAATAGAATTGAAAAAGAATATTTATTTGTTAAATAAATAGAATTGGAAAGGAAATATTTATTTGTTAAATAAATATAAATAAATAGGATTATAAAAGGGAATTAACGAGATATAAAAGAGTTAATCAATTAGAGTTATCGATTAGAGTTAATCGAATAGTGTTAATCAAATAGAGTTAATTGAATAGAGTTATCGATTAGAGTTAATCGATTAGAGTTAATCGAGTTAGAGTTAATTGAATAGAGTTAATCGAACTAGAGTTAGTCAAATATTAGTTATTCGAATAGAGCTAATTGAATTAGAGTTAATTGAATTAGAGTTAGTCGAATTAGTGTTAGTCGAATTAGAGTTAGTAGGATTAGAGTTACTCGAATATAGTTTATTCGAAAGGAGTTATCGAATATAGTTTATTCGAAAGGTGTTATCTAATATAGTTTATTCGAAAGGAGTTATCGAATATAGTTTATTCGAAAGGATTTATCGAATATAGTTTATTCGAAGAGATAATCGAATATAAGTTATTCGAAGTGAGATAATCGAATATAAGTTATTCGAAGAGAGATAATCGAATATAAGTTATTCGAAAGTGAATTAATCGAATACTAGTTATTCGAAGTAAGTTAATCGAATATAAGTTATTCGAAGAGTGTTAATCGAATATAAATTATTCAAGGAGAGTTAATCAATTAGAGTTAATCGAATTAGAGTTAATCGATTAGAGTTAATTGAGTTAGAGTTAAAAGGATAAGGAGTTATCGAATATAGTTATCCGAAAGGTGTTAAATTAGTTTATACGAAAGGAGTTAATCAAAAATAGTTTATTTGAAGAAAAGAGTTATCGAATATAGTTTATTCGAAAGAGTGAATATCAAATATAGTTTATTTGAAGAAAAGAGTTATCGAATATAGTTATTCAAAGAAATATTTTCGAACATAGTTTATTCGAAAAGGAGTTATCGAATAGAGATTATTCGAAAGAGAGTTATACGTTGAAATTCGATTATATCGAATTCGGGAAAGTACTATTCACTTTCCGTTTTAATCAAGATTTATTTATTTATTAATAAATTAGTGGTTTGTTTATTTATCCAAATTAATAAATAAAAGTTTTACTTAAGTTATTATATTTCGAAAGCCTGGGATTATAACACTATTGTTATAATCAAATGATTTCTGTAAAAGAAGTGGATTCGTAAATAGAATCCAAGCGTTACGTAAGGAAGTTGATTAAAGTTTTAAAAGGTGAACTTTATCTATCTCGAGGTTAGAAATGTTGTTCAGTTAAGGTCTGAGAGGTAGTTATACCCCAACTTGATTGACTTCGTTTTTAACTAAAGAATGGTTAAGGTTCGATAGTGAAGGTTGATTAACTGAAATTAGTTAATCGGGTAATGGTTTGAGTTGGCATAGCGATGTTTTATTTAAACATCTGCTTAAATCCAAATGAAGAAATTTTGGAAATGTTTTCCAAATAAGAATCAGAAATGTTTTTCTAATATAAGAAAATAGAAACGAGAGTAAATATGGAAATGTTTTCCAATGATTACTAACGTATATTTTTTGAAAGTTAGAAAATAAGAATTTACGAATATATCGAAACAGGATGTAACGACCCGGATTTTTGGTCTGTTAATTTTAAATATTTAATATTTGTTTTAAATATTTAGTTGATAATATAAATTAATTTTTATATTGAGTTATCGATTCAATAATCGAATATAATTTAATTTATAATATATCGAATTATTGTAATTCGAAGTATAATTGAAATCGAAGTTGAAGACTGAATCAAAATGATTCAGATGATAAGTAGGAATCCTATTTGATATATACGATAATAAATAACAATTTATTATCAAAGATTTTGTGGTTTTCGAATTTAAATTATATTATATTAATTTAATATGGTATATATGTGGAAATTAAATTTCAGAATATTTACTGTTGAGTTCAGAATAGGGTTATTATATTGAAATGTCGGTCGGTACACTAGAATAGCGGTTCTTGATTTCAATTTATGGACCCCGAGATTTATGATTTGTGGATAGGTTCGAAATCAAATCGATATCCATCTAAAAAGAATAAAAATCTTTTTATGTCAAATCTGATTAAATTCGAAATCAAATTAAGCAACATACATTTAATACTGTGTACTTCCTGTTCCCCTCCTTCTTCTATAAATACGAGTATACCCCCCGTCTCTCTTATTCTCGTTCTTTGTTGAAATTAAAATATTTCCCCATTTTTAAATATTGCGACCTCCACTGGTATTCTCCATTTCGTTCCTCTCAGCAAAAATCAAAAGGGTGCTGCTCTTTCATTTATACATGCAAATAAAATTTAACAAGTCAAAAGCTCCAATTCGAGGAAGATTGAAAATGGACGTTCTATTCCTTAAACCCGCGATTGCTTTTCCCCACCTCAATTCAATTCAACAGGGTGAAATCCCTTTCATTTTTCCGCATAGCAGATTAAAATCAGACCCTTCTTTTTAGATCCTCAAATCGAAATCAGGAACCCATTTAGAAATCGCGAGTTCCGATTTAGCTAAGCACGAGTGAGATTTGCAGGCCCGACCTCACTAAGATCGACATCATCCGGAAGACGCGTTGGGCTGCGATGGGTTTATCCGAGGCGGAACGACAGTAGTAGAATACGATGCTCTAGAAGGCGAGTGTAGGGTGCTATTGTTCTGGAGGTTGAAAAATTGGAGATAGCGTGCCTAGGGATTTGGACCTACGACTTCAAACTTGAAGAGGGAAGCTAGCGTGAGGTATGTGATGGACAGCAGGTAGAGAGGCTGAAGTCACAAAGTACGATGGAGTTCGATTTAGGGGTTCTGAGAGGATGTCGATTTGGTTGCAGTGTTCGTTGAGATAGAAATGGGTAGCGCGACATACTAAGTGGAGAACTGGGTTCGAACTGTGTGAGTGGTTACAGCTTACAGAAGTGAGTTCGAGCCATTTACAGTAGAGAAGAAGAACCATGCTACATTAGTAAGAACTGTTTGGAGTGTGAGAAGGTGGTGAGTTCGAATTTTTAACAGTAGAGAGAAGAAGAATTTTAAAACAAGGGTTTAGGTAATTTCCTGAATTCTGTAATTAGAATTTTAAAGTATATTTAGATTATTCGATTATTTATAACATTAGTTCAATAATATAGCAAGCTTATAAAATGTGTAACCTTAATATGCAATTCCAGAATTTAACAGAATCGATTACGTTGGATTTGAAAACATATGAATGGAAAGGATATGCTTCAAGCTATTGCAAATGAAAACCGACCCTGGTAAGTAATGAGTTACCAACTTATATCAATCTTTGTTATAAAAAGATGGGATAGGAAAATGAATAATAATAATAATAATAATAATAAAAAATAAAAACTGTAAAAGATAAATATTGTAAACGGAAATGGAAATGTTGTCAAGATAATTTAGGTGATTACTTTAAATTAGTAATAGTTTAAATTAATAAATAAATAATTAATTAATAGTAGGTGCAAGTGAAACTCATTCAAGACAACTCGAGTGGATCGTAGCTGAAAATGTGATCTAGGATGGATTCAAGATTTTTCCGACAATACTCGTTCAAATCAAGGTGAGTAAATCTCACTCTGTATTTATATAGAATTATTTTTATTAGTTAAAAATAATTGTTTGTTGGTTGTTTGCATGCATTGGAATAATATTGTGGTTATTAAATATATATTAGTTATTAAGGATTGATGTTTGGGATTATTATATATATATATATATATATATATATTGGTGATTGGATAGTTCCCGCAGTACCATTATCGGATGCCCGCAGTATCATTAGCGGATGACCCTATATGCCCCACGCTATGACAGTGGATGACCTTCTATACCGCGATATCCTGCCTCGAAGCAGGATGGGTATTATTTATTTTGGCTAACGTCTATGGATGCAGGGAAAACAGGTTGGAGGGATCCAACTGGATTCCTCAAAAATATTATTATTTGTTTGTTCTCATATATATATATATATATATATATATATATATATATATATATTATCATATATGATGTGTTAGAAAATCTGTGGTTGAATATTGGTATTTTTGATTGGTTGAAATATCACTGGATCAAAATGTTGATTTATAAAAATACCCTAAAACGGATATTTTGGGATTTAAAAGGGAAATCTATTTTTCTAAAAATAGAATTCGAAATTCGAATGGACTAGAAATATTACCTTGTTTTGAATAAATAAAACAAGTATTGGAAATTATGAACGATGTTTATAAATTAAATAATACAGGAAATCGAAGTACTGAAATTTATAAACGATGTTTATAAATTAAATAATATAGGAAATAAAAGTAAATTTATAAACAGTGTTTATAAATGAAATGGAATGATTTTCATTGGATAATCAGGGAATTGAATTGAACTGAATTTATAAACGGGGTTTATAAATGTAGTGGGAAAAATTATCATTTGATAATTTGAATATTTAAATTCAAATGTGAATTTAAAAATAGAAATGGGGAAATCATTTTAAAGAAATAAACGATAGAATTTATTCTGATGTTCAGAATATAAATTGAACTAAAATAAATCCGTATGGATTTATGATTTGAATTCGATTAATTCGAATTTATTTAAATAGAAGTTAAATTGACTATGAAAATAAATTGGGTATTATATATAAGTTATTATAAATAGAAATTTCCAAAATAAGTTTTTGGTTGTAAATAGATTTCTAAATGGAACTTGTTTAAATATATAAGCAAGGAAATTTATAAACGATGTTTATAAATATGATGAATTAATTATCAAGAGATAATTTGAAATATTAGATTCAAATATGAATTTAAAAGTATAAATTGAAATCATTTCAAAAAAAAATGATGGTTTTTATTCCAAAATTCGGAATATAAAAAGGGTTGGGTTTCAAATAGGTATTTGAAAGGAAAGCTTGTTTTAATTTTTAAACAAGAAAATTAATTTATAAACAATGTTTATAAAAATAGGGAAATAAGTTATCATTGGATAATTTAGAAGTTTAAATTCAAGAAAGAATTTATAAAGTGAATTTGGAAAACGTGTTGACAATAGAATAATTGATTATATTCCGGGATTTAGAATATAAACCGAATTGAGAAATTCCAGAGGATTTATAATTGGAATTCAATTATACCGAATTTTATAATTTATTTATAAAAGGAATTGGGATTTAAAATAACAAATCGAGTATAAATGAATGTATAACCGATTAAGGAAAACTCAGTGATTATCGATAATCAGAATTATTGAGTTAAATTGGGAAAATTGGTTTGATATGTATTAAAAATATATTAGAATGGAGTTGAATTTATTTTAAACGAAGTTTAAGAGTTTTTATATATAAATACAATTAAAACGAACTCGCCGCTGCGCGGTAGTTCGTAAATTGGCATTTCGAACTTCAATTGAGTATATGGAACTCAATTTAAGTCGGAATTCTTTGGAACAAGAATCGTCAGGACCGGTTGAATAATAGTTTTCTAATGGAAGAGAAAAATCTGGATTTCATCTGATAGATTTTGAGTTATGTCAAAATCAAATTTTCAGAAAAGCAGCGCCAAAATCGTTTAAAAACCATAATGGTTTATATAAATAAATATAAGGATTTTTAAGCAAATAAAATCTTAATTTCTATTTGAAAAATATGGAGTTGAGTTATAAAATAAATATGAACTCGAGTGGAGTAAATGGATTGATTTTTGAAACAAAATCAATTATTTATTTTTGAATAGAATTAACTAAGTGGAAGAATAATTTGTTAATTGAATTTTAGATCGAGATATTTCTTTTGATAAGTAAATGAGACTTGTGAATTTCATATTCGAAATCGAATATGAAAACTGAAATGAAAATGGGATTCAATTGATTTATTAGCAAACTAAAATACATACGAACATGTGATCAAATAACAAGTGAAATAGGCTAAGAAGCTAATTAAAGAATAAATGGGCGACTCTGAATTCAAACGATTGGATTGAGTTGAATTGAAAACAGGTGAACATGTGTTAAACAGGTATGGAATGATGAGAATGAAGTTTATAAATTTAGTGCCCGATAATAAGGTACATGTTTAAATTCCATATGAGGTTTTATGTGCCGAATCGGCAAGCCACTTGGCTTTTTGATTTTCTTTTTGAATGGAAAGGGCCTAGAGAGACGAGTTGAAGTTTGAACTGTTGACTGGTACAAAGGAGGTTATGGCGAATTTTTCTGGAAATTTAAGGAGTTAGAATATTTTTAAGAAAATTTGATAGTTAGAAATCAATGTATCGATATATATAGAATTCAATAAGGAAACAAACTTAAAAATAGAATATTATAAACAAAAAGGAATTCTATAATTAAATCTGGTAAAAATAGAAAGAGAAATATATATACATTTTAGAGATGGAAAATTGGTTTAATATGGTGTTGATTATTCGAGTCAGCGGTCTTGTCTGTTTTGAAGTTAATAATATTCTCAGTCAAGGTCTGAGAGGTAATTATACCCCAACTCGATTGATTTCATTATTAGCTGATAAATAGCAAGATTCAGTATCGAAGAGAAATGTTTAAAGAAATTTAGTCGAATGCAGTATTTTGGGTTGTTGTAGCGATGTTTTACATAACATTCGTTTTAACCCAAGTAAGGGAAATTTTGGAAATATAATAATAAATATTTCCTAAGTATCGAAATGAATGGTCGTGAAACAGAGAAGTAATTGGAATATTTTCCAATTATTAATAGAAGATATTTTCTAAGTATAGAAAATAAAAGATGGCGAAATATGGAAATGTTTTCCAAACAGCGTAAGAGACCAAGATGATTATTGAAAATATTTGGTTAACGAATATTGGTAAGGAAATGAAGAAGTGATTTAATTAATGAAATATTAATTAAGAGGCCCAGTGATTTGTTTGACGGTTGGAATGTTTGTTTATTTTTCTTTGATAGTTAAATAACCAACTATCGAAGTATTTGCCAATATCGTTGTCAATATGGAGAGACCGGGTCGATTATTATCCGAGAACCACTCCGTATTGGCAGTAGCGTTGCAAATCAGATTATATGAAGATAATCGAAGACGAAGTAAAGTGCAAGGACTTTTTCTATTAATAGAAATGGTGCCTTTGGTTTCGTTCAATCCCAGAACGAACGTAAATGGACGAATGTCTGACAGAGTATTTCCAATGATCGCATATGTTGGTCTGTATAAATATATATGGTGGCGGAGAATTTATTCTCTTAGCATAATATCCAGAATATATTTATGCAAATCAATTAATGATTAACGGATCTGACAATGTGGCATTCATAGTGATTGTGTTATAAATGAATTGCAAGTCATCGTAGCCTCAGGCCTCAACAACCGGGAAATGGCAAAAATCGGGCAGGCAGCATGGCTATGCGGGTAGCTTCCATTAGGGTGTATTATCACCTATCTAGAGAATTTCATTTAATTCCTTATTCTATTCGATGTTGTCCCATTCGGGAAAACGGTTGCTGATCCCAACCGTTAGTGAAATACATTCGATACACTCAAGCGAATGAGTGGCCGGTCATGTGTGGCCAGGTTGCAAGATGTTCTTGTTGAACCCATTGTATTCCTCTCTAGAGATACACTATCGGAAGGTGGTTCCATACTTGTCATAGTCGGAATCCAATCTCCAATAAGCGCTCTGCAGTTTTTGATTTTATATTATATATGGAGCGTGAGATGCAAGCGTTCCGCTAGATTGTTATTTATTTGATTTAGACACTATTATAATATCACTGGATTTTTGTATCAAAGTGTTTTGGGTTATAGTAAGGTAAAAACCGTCCATGTTTATGTGTGGGCTGGTCTTACTATTATCCTTTATTCCGAAAGGATTTTGAAAGTTAAACAAATTTTGGAGTTTACTCACACCAGTCCCATGACTGACCTAGAGTTTATTTTATTTGTTTTCCCTAAACTCTTGGGTGCCCAAATTTGTATGGGCAGTCAAGTAGTCGGGATTTTACAGATTCACTTGGAGGAGTTTGAAGCAGGAGGCTTCACCAGTTAGCTATAGACTATCATATATTCCGCTGTGTACCATGTTTGTATCTGGAAACAGGTGTTTATAACTGTTCCAGAAATAGCTGTTGTGCTCTGATGATGGTATGTATATAAAGTTACCGAATTGTATTTCAAAGTTTATGTTACCTAATATATTTTATTCGTTCCACTGTGAATTTGTGATCTTCGTTTCCTTCTATTCTAATATTTCTTTCTTTCTATTTCTCATCCTCTAATTTCTTTCTAATAATGATTCGTATTTCTGTGCAATTTGGGTTGGACGGGTGGTGTTATTAGTCAACTCAGATAGTATGGATTTGTGGGCCATTACAATTGGTATCAGAGCTTAGGTTGAGCGAATACCTAGGCTTTGGTGGGGGTGTGCTCATTAGAGATAGGGTCAGTAGTACCCTAGAATGAGTTGAGTGTATATATATATGAGAGAGCATATTTGTTAATTGATATAAAAATTATTTTATATTGTGTTGGCTAGTCTGTTGACTGGTTTATGAATTCTGATCGAATCGTGGGACGCCACGAAGTCAATAGGAATTTCTAAACACTTGAACAGAGAAATTTGACTTAGTGTTGTTTTAAAGTGGGTAGATGAAATAATTTTACCCAAAATTCTATTTTGATATAGATTGGATAATTTTCTGAAATTATCATAATATATGGATGTGTTGGATGTTAATATTATAATCAAACTAGATTATAAGAAATAAAATGGTTATCTATAACCAAATATAACTTGTATATGAATGAAATATACAAATGAGATGAATTGGATTTGGATTTAAATCAGAGTTTGAAATTTAAATCCTGGGTGTTTGGAAAAATATTTTGGAAATATATTAAAATAAAATAGCTTTTTTTTGAAAGGGATTTTTGAATAAAAATCGTTTTATATGGATTTTGAAAGTGATAATGCACTGAATTCACTTCAGTGGCTGGGAAATAATTCTGATGATGACTGCAGCATCATCAGTATTCATTTTCGAGTTCTAAGTGATGGATTGCTACTTTAGAAAAGTTTTGATAGGAATTGGTTTGAAAGAAAACATGTTGAAAATTCAAATGTTGTGAATTTGAAATGGTTATAAATATATGTGTATATATTTTTGTGATTTTGGAAGGATTTGAAATAAAAACCCGGGAATTTGAATTCTGGAATTAAATTTAACTTAGACAAGTTAAATGGATCGAAGTGAATAAATTGATATAATTCAATTTGAAAGAATTTGAATTGAATGGAAATATGTTGATTGAAAATCATTCAAATGAATGAAAACCAAAAGTTTTGGTAGGACTTAGAAATATTAAAGGTTGAGTTCCAACATAAATGAATCTTGAAAAGTTAATGGGTTTTCAGCATTTTTCCTGCCTTAGTAATTTCAGGGACGAAATTCTTTTAAGAGGGGAAGAATGTAACGACCCTGATTTTTAATCTGTTAATTTTAAATATTTAATATTTGTTTTAAATATTTAGTTGATAATATAAATTAATTTTTATATTGAGTTATCGACTTAATAATCGAATATAATTTAATTTGGAATATATCGAATTATTGTAATTCGAAATATAATTGAAATCAAAGTTAAAAACTGAATCAAAATGATTCAGATGATAAGTAGGAATCTTATTTGATATATACGATACTAAATGATAATTTATTATCAAAGAATTTGTGGTTTTCAAATTTAAATTAAATTATATTAATTTAATATGGTATATATGTTGAAATTAAATTTTAGAATATTTACAGTTGAGTTCAGAATAGGGTTATTATATTGAAATGTCGGTCGGTACGCTAGAATAGCGGTTCTTGATTTCAATTTATGGACCCCGAGATTTTTGATTGTGGATAGGTTCGAAATCAAATTGATATCCATCTAAAAAGAATAAAAATCTCTTTATGTGAAATCGGATTAAATTCGAAATCAAATCGATTTAAAAATTGTTATGTACTTAAGCAACATACATTTAATACCGTGTACTTCCTGTTCCCCTCCTTCTTCTATAAATACGAGCATACCTCCCATCTCTCCTATTCTCGTTCTTTGTTGAAATTAAAATCATTTCCCCCTTTTTAAATATCGTGACCTCCACTGGTATTCTCCATTTCGTTCCTCTCAGCAAAAATTAAAAGGGTGCCGCTCTTTCATTTATACATTCAAATTTAACAAGTCAAAAGCTCCAATTCGAGGAAGATTGAAAATGGACGTTCTATTCCCTAAACCCGCGATTGCTTTTCCCCACCTCAATTAAATTCAACAAAGTGAAATCCCTTTCATTTTTCCGCATAGCAGATTAAAATCAGACCCTTCTTTTTAGATCCTCAAATCGAAATCAGGAACCCATTTAGAAATCGCGATTTGTGATTTAGCTAAGCACGAGTGAGATTTGCAGGCCCGACCTCACTAAGATCGACATCATCTAGAAGACGCGTTGGGGCGCGATGGGTGAGACGACCCGAACTTCCCCGTGAAGGAAAGCACGGATAGAATTGAGTACAAGACAAATAAGAACGCAAACAGAAGAACATCTCATTGTTATTACAACAATTCCAACAGATACAAGAATATACAGAGTATAAATGAGTAAATTACATTCAACAAATATCAGAGATTTAAATTACATTTAAATACATCGCAGCGGAAAATAATACAAAAGCATAACTAGAAGTAATGCACGGATACAGAACTTTCCGAGCATCGTTCCAGCTGTAAATCAGGATCCTGTGAATATAAATCTGCAAAACCAAAACTACTAGCTGCCCGTGTCGAAAATAAGGGCACCCAGAGTTTAGGTTAAAACAATAAACTCCAGGTCAGTCATGGGACTGGTGTGAGAACTAAAACAGTTATTTAAAACTTTACTTTAAAAGAGAGTAATTCAAGGGACCACGCCGTATAACACGGAACGAGTTTCCTCCCAAGAATACTAGTGCATATAACAAAACAGCGCAATGCTTTTTGAAAAAATGAAGCTATTATAAGACCCAGGTCCCATCACACAATGCAACGCAAGCCGGAGGATAGGGTTTTCCCTTATAATAGCCAAACATGCTTGGTACGTTTAAAACAAATCACTTGATACTATAATAAGTGTATAGTGTCAAAACAATTCAAATCATAAATATCAATCAAAGGCGGCATGGGTACCATTTATCATGTCGCCATACTAGTTCTACAATTAAAATCGCAATATCACGTATTGGAAATTGGATTTCCGTCATGAGCCGAGGCAAGGGGCAAGCTCCTCTCCGATTCGAGACACTCTAGCAAATGCCTCAGGACCCCACCATGATCCTTTGGAACCTCCAAGGCCAGTCCTCTCTTACTTTTGAGGATTAGTTATTCCTGAACACACGTTTCCTGGTCCTTACAGACCTATATCCGAGGCGCCTCATATCCAACAACCACACAGGTGAAAAGTATATAAATGTCAGGGCTGGTAGGTCACTGACACCACCATAGCTAGAAAGAAACGTCGTGCACTCCTTGGGTCCGTATCCCGTTTTTGACTCATACCGAGGTGTGAGGCTCGTGAATTCACGTTATACACAAAGCTACGCCACACAGGCCGTGCTTTGATCATCAACCACAAGACTTTGCTTTTCAACAGAAGCCTTAATCAATTGCCACTTACATGTGCCACACTGGAAATTCACTCCATGCGATTGATGTCCATCGATATACAACCTCTGAGCTCGTACGTCTCAGAGAAGGGCGTTAAGCAAGAGAATAAATTCTCCGCCGCCAAACAGATGTATATTTAATAGGGATCAATCAACACAGAATAAAATCCAATGTCAGACACAAAATCCATTTACAAGTTCGTTCTGGGTCTGAACGAAACCGGATGCACTTTCCTCGCATATCCATCCATCTCCAAGTACGTCTGGACGATCACCAACTGTTTCCTTCATCTTGGGTGTACAGCCCAATCAAGATCATCAGTAATCACCCAAACGATGTGAAGACTTCCGGTCTTCAACCACCGTCTTCATCTTCGACATCTCGTCGAATTGGTTATTCAGAATGGGTATAAACCCGGCCTTTCTGAATAACCCACGTATATGATAAACAAATGTTATACAAACACAACAAACGCCTCATTCCAATTCAGAATATTCTTTTATTCACAAAATCACATTCTTAGGGAAAGGTTCCCATTAATTTTATCAAAGATAAATTCTTCTAAATTTATTCTTTATTCTTCCTTTGGATATCATTTCAACTAGTCGAGATTAGCGAACCACACCGAAGTAATTAATTATTTTATTTCCCAATCCCAACCTATATATCCCATGGAGAAAACCGGTAATACTCCATATCTAACACCACGGTGTTATCGGTAAAATTAATTACCACCTCACATTCAAATCTAAATAAAGATTTAACTATCGCTTTGGAGCAAAACTGGTGGTACTCCATTCTCGATCACCTTTCAGATTTGATAATTTAAATTATCAATTCACATTTCAATCTAATTAAAGATTCATTAAAACTCCACTTAATTTTAATCTTTTCAAAAATCAATATCCTGCCTTTAACTGGGTTAAAGAACCAATGTCATCTAAAACACGATTCACGATAAACCCAAAATCACACTATTTGTTAATCGGGTTAAAGAACAGGTGTTGTTCAAAACACCGCTCACGATAAACCCAAAAACCAATTCAAATTCAATTTCAATTAAATATTATTTAATTGATACTCTTCATTAAATCTAAATAGAAAGATTTAATCTTTTTCCCTATTGGGCTTAAGAATAGTGTTAATGAAGACACCATTCACGACAAACCCAAATCACATTTGATATTAAATACAAGGCTCTGAATAGAAAATATACCGGCTTATATTCAATATCAAATCCTGAAACCAACAAATATCGTATTGGAAATAACGATATAAAATATATCTTTCAAATTCCCATAACAATATCTGTATAGTAACTGAAACGACCCGCAAATCCGTACCCTTTGAGTTGACTAATCATACCACACGTCCAACCCAAATTGCACAGAAATACGAATCATTTTTAGAAAGAAGTTAGAGGATGAGAAATAGAAAGAAAGAAATATTAGAATAGGAGAAAACAAAGATCACAAACTCACAGCGGAACGAATAAAATATATTAGATAATATAACTTTGAAGCACAAATCAGTATTTGTATATACATACCATTATCAGAGCACAACGATTATCCCTGGAACAGTTATAAACACCTGTTTCCAGATACAACAAAATACACAGCGGAAAGTATGATAGTTTATAGCTGACAGGTGAAGCCTCCTGCTTCAATCTCCTTCAGGTGAATCTGTAAAATCCCGACTACTTGACTGCCCGTACAAATTTGGGCACCCAAGAGTTTAGGGAAAACAAACAAAATAAACTCTGGGTCAGTCATGGGACTGGTGTGAGTAAACTCCAATCATTTGTTTAACTTTCAAAATCCTTTCGAAAGAAAAGATAATCGTAAGACCGATCCACACATAAACACGGATGGTTTTTACCTTACGATAACCCAAACATTTTTATATCAAAATCTGGTGATATTATAATAATGTCTACAACAAATAAATAACCATCTAGCGGAACGCTTGCATCTCACGCTCCATATATAATATTGAATCAAAAACCGCATGGCGCTTATTGGAGATTGGATTCCAACTTGACAAGGTATGGGACCACCTTCCGAACGTGTATCTCTAGAGACGAATACACTGGGTTCAACAAGAACATCTTGCAACCCGGCCCTCACATGACCGACCACTCATTTCGCTTGAGTGTATCGAATGTATACCACCGACGGTTGGGATCAGCAACCGCCTCCCGATAAGGGACAACATCGATAGATTTAAGAACAAAAGGAATTTCTCTAGATAGGTGATCATACATCCTAATGGGTGCGACCCACATAGCCATGCTGCCTGCCCGATTTTTGTCCACTTCCGGTTTGATGAGGCTTGAGGTTTGAATTATCTTCCAGAACATCTGGCCATCATTCACTTTGAATGTCACATCGTCAGATCCATCGGAAATCACTAATTGATTCCCACAAAAATACTCAGATTTGTTAGGCTAAAGAAGCTTCCCTTCTATGCCACCAACTTTGTACGTTTGAAGGAATCAACGTACGTAACCCCCTTTGGAAATACTCTGTCAGACACTCGTCCATACAAGTTGTCCTGGGTCTGGACAAACCGAAGGCACTATCCCGTAACCAGGATAGCCCTTGCATAACTCCGTCTTCAATTTTCTTCAGCATAAGTTGCTTCATAACGCTTACGCCAATACGAAGTGGGTTTCAGATATCAAATCTGATCCCGGTCTCTCCATATTGACAACGGAGGTATATATAAAAATAAAATTTTGATAGTCGGTGATTTAACTATCAAGGAAACATCCATATAATCAACGGTCCTATTTCCAAATGGAAATTCTATCAATCAAGCATCAAACAACACTGGGCCCTTTTTATATTAGTTCTTTATTACATTATCATTTCCAATTCCCATTTTCCGCCTTTCGTGTTCTTTCAAAGCTCTATTTTCTCTCTTGATCATTGGGAAACATTTCCAATATATATAATTCCTTTATTGAGAAAATATCTTTTACTCCAGTTAGAAAACATTTCTAAATCCTTTGAATTAACTGATATTATAAGCATCGTTATTATAACTCAAATCATAAATCATTCGTTAACTAACGATGTCACTAACCAACCCTTGCTATCGAGCCTTAACCATTTCTCCGTCAATATTGCAGTCAGTCAAGTTGGGGTATAATTACCTCTCAGACCTTAACTGAACGACATCCTTAACTTTGAAATAGTCAGAGTTCACAACTTTAAACCAAACATTGCTTTCAACAACAGCGTTAAAACCGCTGTCTTAGCATTATAGAACACTTATCATAACCATAGCATTAAAATTGCTATTAAAACAGTTATTATAACGGCAGCGTTAAAATTGCTATTTAGATTTACCAAGACATTTATTATAACAGCAGCGTCTAAAATTGCTGTATAGATTTACAACATCTATTATAACAACAGCGCTAAAATCACTGTTCAGTTTTATAAAAGCATTCCTTACAAAGACAGCGTTATAATCGCTGTTTAAGATTTTAAAAAGCATTTCTTATAACAACAACGTTATGATTGCTGTTTTGAATAAAATACCGTGTGCGACGCACACGCTTCCGTTGTTCATTTATAAACTCTGTTTATTTTAAACAATTCAAGTTCTCCTTTAAACATATTTATAAACTATACATTTTTCTAACCACTTAATTCGATTTCTATAAATCCCCTTTTTATATACATTTTATTTGCAAAATATTTCCTTGTTTTAAACTATTTATTCTTTTATTTTAAGCATTTGAAAATCTTTCTTTAAACTTTCCTCTGTAATTTGCTAAATTCGGATCCATTTCCAAATATTGGTTTCAAAACCGATACTCACTTTCAAATATACATTCATATTTGAACTCACCTTTTAATTTATCCAATGGTAAATGATCCACTTAATTTATATCTTTATTTATAACATTTTTCTTGGTTTACCCAATGGAATAGGTTTCCATTTGCAATTCAACGAAAAAGAAATTATTTCTAATTTGGAAATAAACTCTGCTTTTAAATTCTAATTTCCTTTTTCACATTCGATGATATTTTACGGTATCTAAAATACCAGGTTCCTAAGGCCAGGGTAAATCAAACACACAAATTCAACCATGGATAATGTAGCATAACATATATCACCATCAAATAAACAGTAAATAAAATGTTGAGGGATCCAGTTGGATCCCTCCAACCTGTTTCCCTGCATCCACAGATGTTAATAACATCAATAATATTATTTCACATCAAAATGAAATATCAGAACAAATGATCAATTAATGGTGTAATCCTATCAACCAATTCAACCAAATTTACCAACTATTCAACCAATCAATCATTGCACATTATAAAAATATTTAAAACTCGTTTATATATTAAAATATAAACGAGAGGGAGTAAGTGAGTTTACTCACCTTTATTCGTAATCGACGGTTCTGCTTTTGTTTTGATTTAAAATCAAAACAGACGTTTGATTTTATCTCGAAATCCCAGTGGCTTTGTTCTCATCGAAATTAGTTCTACAACGTTGATCTCGTCGTTGCAGTTCCAACAGATCCGATTTCGTTCAATTCTGTTCACGAACGGACCAGTCACAATGATTATAAAGGTTCATATAATTAAAACAGTTTTTAATTAAATCTTTACCAATTAAAAACTAATTATCCATTATTTAATTTGCTGCAGATCCTTCTTCATCTTAGACTACAAGCTTCCGTCCAAGGTGACGCTTTTCATGGCCATTTCTGATCACTTTGTTCATCATTTCACCACTACTTCCCATATTAAAACATTAATCCACCTGGTTAACTATAACAACCCTTAATCCACTCCCTTGCTGACCCATTCGAAACCGTTCCTCCACCCTTGGCTGCGACACTACACCAGTACCCAAAAAGAAAAGTCCATACTCAGTAAAACTTGGCCAAACTTTACGCACCTCAAATATCAGTGCATTACCAAGCTAAAAGCTTCCTTAACGCAACTTGTTCATTTCCAATAATTACCACGCATGCTCCCTTGAACCCCATCAACAACTTTACTACATCAGTGTATTAGATCCAACTTCCTGATGGTAACGCTCCAGCACAGTATAACAAAGAAAACCAACCCCTCCTTCACATTCTCCTTTTATTTGCCTACTGATTAAATACTCCAAACAAATCTAAGTTATACCAATGCCCAAAAATGAAAACCGACCTGTACCCTTTTTATTTCTTTTCCCAGTGGTTCCGAGTCGTAACCTTCAGCGTCCAAAGCTCCCCTGTTTGAACCGCAAAACAGTACCGCCTTTCCACTCGTCACTGCCAACGCCATCGGGCTGACCCCACGTCGACAACGACCCCCCAGTACTCCCTGACGACGCCACAAGATTCGGACCTTTCGCAGCACGAATTGGTGCGAACTGTTTTGCATTCGAATAGCCTAAAAAGAATACAGTATGGCGATCTTGTTTTAGCGAGGTTAATGGGTCCAAATTTATATTTATTGATTGATTTTCAGGTTTTGATTTTTTTTTGAATTAGTTAAGAGGCTTGTGAGTAATTTCTGTGAAATGGAAGAAGACAACTTGCTTTTGTTTTTCTTTGGGGAAGGCAACGGAAGCTGTATTTATAAAGCCAAATTACTTGGCAAGCACGTACATAGGGTAATAGGGTAGGGTTTATTTTCGAGGTATGTTTTTACTTTGTCGGCAAGAAGTTGATAACAGGTTGACATGAATTGGGTAGGTATGTGTTCTAGGACTGCATTGATTTAACAATTCATGCCTGATGTGTTCTTAGGCATGAAGGACGTAAAACATAGGTGCTACAGTACGGTATGTAGGCATGTGAAACTAAATTAATACTATAATATATATATGAATTAGCTCAAGTCTACTTAGAAGGTATTTTCTCAAATTTGACCTTACATTGATGTCGTACTCTACATAAAAACTTTGAACCTTCTGTTTACTGATAAAAAAGCTAATCTTGGTGTAAAAAGGTATTCTGAACCCAATAGGACAAGTTTCGTTGAATTCCGACATCGTTTGAAAAAAATTCCTTTATAAAACCAGAAATGAACACGCGTTTAAATTTTTCACGATCACCAGATAAATCAAAACAACTTGAAACTGCGAACACCGACAATAACTTTTCGATACGAACCCAACGGCACTAGTTTCGTCGCATTCTGAGACTGTTGCCCCGGTAGACTGTTTTTGGCGCGTACCGCACTGCCCTTCTGAACACCAAATTTGCCGATCTCTAAAAATAACAAATTATATATCTACCCTGACTATATCCGACGCTACGAATTCACCGGAACTGGTTTCGTGGCCTGATTCGATCGTCTGTTCAAGTTACACTCTAATATCCCTTTATTCAGTTGAATTAATTTAATTGCACTGAACGAGCGTTTACGGCTACCGTGGTCACATACGACATCGGTTTTCCACGCCACTCACCACCGTACAATAATTTAACGATACGGTCCCAATGAAACTGATTTCGTCGAAATCTGAGTCCGTTTGCAAAACGGCTATTTTAACACGTATAATTTAAATAACGATTTTCCACAGCGACTATTTCAAAATTTGATTTGACCATAACTAACAAATTATAACACGAAATCTAGATTTTTCTCTTTCATATGAAAATTATAATAAATATGGTTCCAATGTGTCTTGTTTCACAGAAATCCGACTTATATCGGATCCTGTATCCTCAGTTGAAGTTCAAAACTCTATATTACGAACTGCCGCGCGATTTCGAGCTCGTTTTATATTATATTATATATTATACGTTCAAACTTCGTTTTATAAATAAATTCCCTATATATTCCTATATATAATTCAAATAAAATATTTAAACCAATTAAATATTCAGAATTCAACGGCTGAAAAATCCGGGTCGTTACATTCCTTCCCCCTTAAAATAATTTCGTCCTCGAAATTGCTAAGGTAGGAAAAGATGCTACATACCCTATTAACTAGGCCCAATAATCCTTTTTTGTTCACTTCTTAATTTCAGCTTAACTGAACCAATTTATTTCAATTAAAATATTCTTTATTCTTGCCAACGAAAATTTTCAAAAATTATGAAAATTTTCTAATCCTTTAAATTCTGAAAAATTTCGGCAGCATCTCCTCTGCACGGCTCAATCGGTACAACCATAACTCGCCTTTCTAGGCCTTCTCCAATCCAAAAGAAAATCAAAAGCCAAGTGTCTTGCCTCATAGGCTCATAAAATCATCAACCCAACCAATATTGTAAACATGTACCTTTTTGTCGGGCATAATTCTATCTCTTGCACTTTCTTCCATTCTGCTCAGCATACATATATCATTTCCACTTGGTTTAGAATCAATCCAACTTCCCGTTTGTAACACTCTAATCAAATTCTGATCAGCTCACTGCCATTCACTAATCCAAACTGAGTTCTGTTTTCAAAAATCAACCCCCTTATCCTGCTTGAGTTCAACCCCATCATAGTTTAATTCCAGACAACATCATCCAATATATATATTCAACTGGCTTATTCATACGTCGAATTCATATTAATAATTCGAATCTCAACATTCCTCTTTATTTAATTTCATTCGAGATTATCTCCATCCAATCTAATTTCCATTTAACTTAAATAAATTCCAATCCAATACAATTTTGTATATAATCCAAATTTCTTGCATATTGGGTTTAGCTAGTTTATTTCCTTTCAAGGGTTCCCCCGATTTTGTATGCTTCAACATATGTCCAATGATATCCCGGTTCATATCATTTCCTTATAAACCATTTATCGGGCCAAGTTTTCCATTTAATTTCAAAAAGATTCCATTTCAATGGATTTCGAACAAATTTTGTTTTCTTTAGGGTTGTCCCGCTCCATTTAACTAAACTTTAGTTAAATTTAATCCATTCGATTTTACTTCCACCTTTTTAATCTATTTAATTTATATTAAATTCAGAATTCGAATCCCTAAGGTTTCTTTCAAATTAGTTTGAAATCATATAACTATACACATATGTTTAAATCTTTTTGCAAACTCAAATACTTGGATTTTATAGAAATAACTTGTTCTTTTCAAACCAATTTCCAATCAAAGAATTTTCATGGTAGCAATCCACCACTCGAAACTTGAAAATGAATACCGATAATGTCGCGACCCATTATCAGTACTATTTTCTCGCCACTGAAGTGATTTCAGTGCTTAATCACTTTCAAATCCGTTTAAAACCATTCTAATTAAAAAAAATCTCTTCAAACCAATGCTATATCACCTTTAAAATACTTCAGAAAATATTTTCTAAACACCCGGGATTTAAATCCACAAATTTTGGTTTGAATCCAATTCCAATATAGCTTATTTTTATATCTCATTCATATACAAATTCAATTTGGTTATAAATATAACCATTTAGGTATTATAATTTCATTTGATTATAATAACAACCAACCAACTCAATAATTTCAGAAAATTATCCCTCTTTTATCAAAAATATCTTTTGGCCAAGGTTATTTCACTTACCCATCTTTAAAACAATACTGTGTCACATTGTTCTGTTCTAGAGTTTAGAAACACCTATCGATACAGTTGTACATCCTGTATCGACCAGAATTCATAAACTACTCAACAAACCATCCAACACAATATAAAACAATTTTTTATATCAAATCTACAAATACGTGCTCATACAAATACACTCAAACTCAATCTAGGGTATTACTAACCCCATCTCTATTGAGTTACGCCACAGAGCCAAGGTTACTACTCAACCTTCAGCTCTGATACCAACTGAAACGACCCACAAATCCGTACCCTTTGAGTTGACTAATCATACCACACGTCCAACCCAAATTGCACAGAAATACGAATCATTTTTAGAAAGAAGTTAGAGGATGAGAAATAGAAAGAAAGAAATATTAGAATAGGAGAAAACAAAGATCACAAACTCACAGCGGAACGAATAAAATATATTAGATAATATAACTTTGAAGCACAAATCAGTATTTGTATATACATACCATTATCAGAGCACAACGATTATCCCTGGAACAGTTATAAACACCTGTTTCCAGATACAACAAAATACACAGCGGAAAGTATGATAGTCTATAGCTGACAGGTGAAGCCTCCTGCTTCAATCTCCTTCAGGTGAATCTGTAAAATCCCGACTACTTGACTGCCCGTACAAATTTGGGCACCCAAGAGTTTAGGGAAAACAAACAAAATAAACTCTGGGTCAGTCATGGGACTGGTGTGAGTAAACTCCAATCATTTGTTTAACTTTCAAAATCCTTTCGAAAGAAAAGATAATCGTAAGACCGATCCACACATAAACACGGATGGTTTTTACCTTACGATAACCCAAACATTTTTATATCAAAATCTGGTGATATTATAATAATGTCTACAACAAATAAATAACCATCTAGCGGAACGCTTGCATCTCACGCTCCATATATAATATTGAATCAAAAACCGCATGGCGCTTATTGGAGATTGGATTCCAACTTGACAAGGTATGGGACCACCTTCCGAACGTGTATCTCTAGAGACGAATACACTGGGTTCAACAAGAACATCTTGCAACCCGGCCCTCACATGACCGACCACTCATTTCGCTTGAGTGTATCGAATGTATACCACCGACGGTTGGGATCAGCAACCGCCTCCCGATAAGGGACAGCATCGATAGATTTAAGAACAAAAGGAATTTCTCTAGATAGGTGATCATACATCCTAATGGGTGCGACCCACATAGCCATGCTGCCTGCCCGATTTTTGTCCACTTCCGGTTTGATGAGGCTTGAGGTTTGAATTATCTTCCAGAACATCTGGCCATCATTCACTTTGAATGTCACATCGTCAGATCCATCGGAAATCACTAATTGATTCCCACAAAAATACTCAGATTTGTTAGGCTAAAGAAGCTTCCCTTCTATGCCACTAACTTTGTACGTTTGAAGGAATCAACGTACGTAACCCCCTTTGGAAATACTCTGTCAGACACTCGTCCATACAAGTTGTCCTGGGTCTGGACAAACCGAAGGCACTATCCCGTAACCAGGATAGCCCTTGCATAACTCCGTCTTCAATTTTCTTCAGCATAAGTTGCTTCATAACGCTTACGCCAATACGAAGTGGGTTTCAGATATCAAATCTGATCCCGGTCTCTCCATATTGACAACGGAGGTATATATAAAAATAAAACTTTGATAGTCGGTGATTTAACTATCAAGGAAACATCCATACAATCAACGGTCCTATTTCCAAATGGAAATTCTATCAATCAAGCATCAAACAACACTGGGCCCTTTTTATATTAGTTCTTTATTACATTATCATTTCCAATTCCCATTTTCCGCCTTTCGTGTTCTTTCAAAGCTCTATTTTCTCTCTTGATCATTGGGAAACATTTCCAATATATATAATTCCTTTATTGAGAAAATATCTTTTACTCCAGTTAGAAAACATTTCTAAATCCTTTGAATTAACTGATATTATAAGCATCGTTATTATAACTCAAATCATAAATCATTCGTTAACTAACGATATCACTAACCAACCCTTGCTATCGAGCCTTAACCATTTCTCCGTCAATATTGCAGTCAGTCAAGTTGGGGTATAATTACCTCTCAGACCTTAACTGAACGACATCCTTAACTTTGAAATAGTCAGAGTTCACAACTTTAAACCAAACATTGCTTTCAACAACAGCGTTAAAACCGCTGTCTTAGCATTATAGAACACTTATCATAACCATAGCATTAAAATTGCTATTAAAACAGTTATTATAACGGCAGCGTTAAAATTGCTATTTAGATTTACCAAGACATTTATTATAACAGCAGCGTCTAAAATTGCTGTATAGATTTACAACATCTATTATAACAACAGCGCTAAAATCACTGTTCAGTTTTATAAAAGCATTCCTTACAAAGACAGCGTTATAATCGCTATTTAAGATTTTAAAAAGCATTTCTTATAACAACAACGTTATGATTGCTGTTTTGAATAAAATACCGTGTGCGACGCACACGCTTCCGTTGTTCATTT
Organism: Allium sativum; assembly: GCA_030737875.1. Classification (NCBI taxonomy): domain Eukaryota; kingdom Viridiplantae; phylum Streptophyta; class Magnoliopsida; order Asparagales; family Amaryllidaceae; genus Allium; species Allium sativum. The sequence goes on along the minus strand of CM060921.1, from coordinate 127,690,511 downwards.
ATAAACTCTGTTTATTTTAAACAATTCAAGTTCTCCTTTAAACATATTTATAAACTATACATTTTTCTAACCACTTAATTCGATTTCTATAAATCCCCTTTTTATATACATTTTATTTGCAAAATATTTCCTTGTTTTAAACTATTTATTCTTTTATTTTAAGCATTTGAAAATCTTTCTTTAAACTTTCCTCTGTAATTTGCTAAATTCGGATCCATTTCCAAATATTGGTTTCAAAACCGATACTCACTTTCAAATATACATTCATATTTGAACTCACCTTTTAATTTATCCAATGGTAAATGATCCACTTAATTTATATCTTTATTTATAACATTTTTCTTGGTTTACCCAATGGAATAGGTTTCCATTTGCAATTCAACGAAAAAGAAATTATTTCTAATTTGGAAATAAACTCTGCTTTTAAATTCTAATTTCCTTTTTCACATTCGATGATATTTTACGGTATCTAAAATACCAGGTTCCTAAGGCCAGGGTAAATCAAACACACAAATTCAACCATGGATAATGTAGCATAACATATATCACCATCAAATAAACAGTAAATAAAATGTTGAGGGATCCAGTTGGATCCCTCCAACCTGTTTCCCTGCATCCACAGATGTTAATAACATCAATAATATTATTTCACATCAAAATGAAATATCAGAACAAATGATCAATTAATGGTGTAATCCTATCAACCAATTCAACTAAATTTACCAACTATTCAACCAATCAATCATTGCACATTATAAAAATATTTAAAACTCGTTTATATATTAAAATATAAACGAGAGGGAGTAAGTGAGTTTACTCACCTTGATTCGTAATCGACGGTTCTGCTTTTGTTTTGATTTAAAATCAAAACAGACGTTTGATTTTATCTCGAAATCCCAGTGGCTTTGTTCTCATCGAAATTAGTTCTACAACGTTGATCTCGTCGTTGCAGTTCCAACAGATCCGATTTCGTTCAATTCTATTCACGAACGGACCAGTCACAATGATTATAAAGGTTCATATAATTAAAACAGTTTTTAATTAAATCTTTACCAATTAAAAACTAATTATCCATTATTTAATTTGCTGCAGATCCTTCTTCATCTTAGACTACAAGCTTCCGTCCAAGGTGACGCTTTTCATGGCCATTTCTGATCACTTTGTTCATCATTTCACCACTACTTCCCATATTAAAACATTAATCCACCTGGTTAACTATAACAACCCTTAATCCACTCCCTTGCTGACCCATTCGAAACCGTTCCTCCACCCTTGGCTGCGACACTATACCAGTACCCAAAAAGAAAAGTCCATACTCAGTAAAACTTGGCCAAACTTTACGCACCTCAAATATCAGTGCATTACCAAGCTAAAAGCTTCCTTAACGCAACTTGTTCATTTCCAATAATTACCACGCATGCTCCCTTGAACCCCATCAACAACTTTACTACATCAGTGTATTAGATCCAACTTCCTGATGGTAACGCTCCAGCACAGTATAACAAAGAAAACCAACCCCTCCTTCACATTCTCCTTTTATTTGCCTACTGATTAAATACTCCAAACAAATCTAAGTTATACCAATGCCCAAAAATGAAAACCGACCTGTACCCTTTTTATTTCTTTTCCCAGTGGTTCCGAGTCGTAACCTTCAGCGTCCAAAGCTCCCCTGTTTGAACCGCAAAACAGTACCGCCTTTCCACTCGTCACTGCCAACGCCATCAGGTTGACCCCACGTCGACAACGACCCCCCAGTACTCCCTGACGACGCCACAAGATTCGGACCTTTCGCAGCACGAATTGGTGCGAACTGTTTTGCATTCGAATAGCCTAAAAAGAATACAGTATGGCGATCTTGTTTTAGCGAGGTTAATGGGTCCAAATTTATATTTATTGATTGATTTTCAGGTTTTGATTTTTTTTTGAATTAGTTAAGAGGCTTGTGAGTAATTTCTGTGAAATGGAAGAAGACAACTTGCTTTTGTTTTTCTTTGGGGAAGGCAACGGAAGCTGTATTTATAAAGCCAAATTACTTGGCAAGCACGTACATAGGGTAATAGGGTAGGGTTTATTTTCGAGGTATGTTTTTACTTTATCGGCAAGGAGTTGATAACAGGTTGACATGAATTGGGTAGGTATGTGTTCTAGGACTGCATTGATTTAACAATTCATGCCTGATGTGTTCTTAGGCATGAAGGACGTAAAACATAGGTGCTACAGTACGGTATGTAGGCATGTGAAACTAAATTAATACTATAATATATATATGAATTAGCTCAAGTCTACTTAGAAGGTATTTTCTCAAATTTGACCTTACATTGATGTCGTACTCTACATAAAAACTTTGAACCTTCTGTTTACTGATAAAAAAGCTAATCTTGGTGTAAAAAGGTATTCTGAACCCAATGGGACAAGTTTCGTTGAATTCCGACATCGTTTGAAAAAAATTCCTTTATAAAACCAGAAATGAACACGCGTTTAAATTTTTCACGATCACCAGATAAATCAAAACAACTTAAAACTGCGAACACCGACAATAACTTTTCGATACGAACCCAACGACACTAGTTTCGTCGCATTCTGAGACTGTTGCCCCGGTAGACTGTTTTTGGCGCGTACCGCACTGCCCTTCTGAACACCAAATTTGCCGATCTCTAAAAATAACAAATTATATATCTACCCTGACTATATCTGACGCTACGAATTCACTGGAACTGGTTTCGTGGCCTGATTCGATCGTCTGTTCAAGTTACACTCTAATATCCCTTTATTCAGTTGAATTAATTTAATTGCACTGAACGAGCGTTTACGGCTACCGTGGTCACATACGACATCGGTTTTCCACGCCACTCACCACCGTACAATAATTTAACGATACGGTCCCAATGAAACTGATTTCGTCGTAATTTGAGTCCATTTGCAAAACGGCTATTTTAACACGTATAATTTAAATAACGATTTTCCACAACGACTATTTCAACATTTGATTTGACCATAACTAACAAATTATAACACGAAATCTAGATTTTTCTCTTTCATATGAAAATTATAATAAATATGGTTCCAACGTGTCTTGTTTCACAGAAATCCGACTTATATCGGATCCTGTATCCTCAGTTGAAGTTCAAAACTCTATATTACGAACTGCCACGCGATTTCGAGGTCGTTTTATATTATATTATATATTATACGTTCAAACTTCGTTTTATAAATAAATTCCCTATATATTCCTATATATAATTCAAATAAAATATATAAACCAATTAAATATTCAGAATTCAACGGCTGAAAAATCCGGGTCGTTACAGTAACGAAATCCAACATCGAAATATTCCGAAGATAATTTCGATTCAACTCCAGTCCAATTCACGTATTAGGAATATTGATTATTTTTAAAATCACTTTCAAATTCAATTTATTTATTTCAAAAATAAATTGATTTTAATTCTAGTTCAAAACTAGTTCATTTCGACAAAAATATATTTTTCTCCTATCAAATGTGGAATTTTTCATCCCAGTTCTTTCCAATTCACATATTATGATTTTACACAAATTATTGATATTTTTAATAATTTTATCAAGGCCCATACAGTCAATTTCCATCAACGGCCATCGAACTGCACCTACAACGACATTTTTCAAATTTGATTTGGACATAATTCCAAATCCAACCGTTAGATTTCAAATTTCTAATATTCATTGGAAAGCTCTTTTCGATACGAATCCAACGGTTCCGGTTTCAGGAGAATCCGACGGTCGGATCTCCCGTAATGTCCATTCGAAGTGAATGGTCGAAATTCGCGAACTGCCGCAGCGCGGCGCGTTCTATTCAGGCCATTATATTATATATATATAATATATATTTCATCGATTTCCATTTAAAACAAATTTTATAAATCGTTTTAAATTCATTTCAAAAACAATTTCAACTTCCATTTCCATTTCAATTCGATTCCAATTCGATTTCAATTCGATTTCATTTTCTATTCTATTCAATTCGAATTCATTTTCTATTCTATTCAATTTGAATTCATTTTCTATTCTATTCAATTCGAATTCATTTTCTATTATATTCAATTCGAATTCATTTTCTATTCTATTCAATTCGAATTCATTTTCTATTCTATTCAATTCGAATTCATTTTCTATTTTATATCAAAATCGAATATTTCATATACATGACAATTTTATACAGTGTATATATATATGTTAAAAATTATATTTTTAACAATCAAATCATTTTCACGTTTCATATATATATATATATATATATATCGTTTTCATTTCATAAATATATCGTTTTCATTTTCAATATATACGATATTTTCACTTTCAATATATACGATGTTTTCACTTTCATGTATATACGATATTTTCACCTTCAATATATACGATATTTTCACTTTCAATATATACGATATTTTCACTTTCAATATATACGATATTTTCACTTTCAATATATATATATATATATATATATATATATATTTCACATAGTATACATATTTCATACACTCCTAATATATATAATTCATTTCACATCACGATCAATTTTCACATAGAATACAATTAAACAAGTCGTCCATGGTCTATGGACGACGGGGAACAGTTCATATATGCAGTTATGAAATAAATAACTGAACAGAAAATTTAAAGAGAGAGAATTCTCACTTTGATCGGTTATTTTTGAATTTCTATTCAGATTCGAAATTGCTTGAAATTCTGTTTTGCCCATTTCAGCTCAAGTCAGTTCTGAATTGTAGAGTTCACCGACACGAGTTCAACGCAACTGACCGCTCGTCTTTTCGACCTCGTATGAAGGAGATATGGCCATTTATATATTAATTACATTAATTAAATCATTAGTTACTAATTTAATTCACTAATTACCCTTGAAAGAATCTGAGCCTCCCCTTTCATCTTCTTCCTCTGTTCAAACTCCAGCGCGTCCAAACCCAAAGCCGTTTTCTAGGGTTTAGATTTTCGCAGCCTGTGGTGCACTGGAGTTCGATCAGAGACCTTCACGTGGAGCGCCTTGGTCCGAGCTCCTCCCCATCGCCACCACCGCCGGCTCGGTGGTCACCCTCGCCCAGAAATCGCGTGCGAACGCGGCATCTTCTGGCCTCGATTTCACTCTCTACATTTCACGAAATCTGATCACTCAAGTATGGTTTTAAAGATCAAAAGAAGTATTTCGATTTTCGTATTGAAATTGTGGATTAATTCGAAATTATTTGAGAGATTTTAATCGCCAAAAATCGCTTTGTTCTGGCCTTTGATTATGAATTGGCGGCGGCGCTGTTAACAAGGGTAGGGTTAGGGCTTTGTCGTCATATATATTTTATTATATTATTTAATTCAACTTAATCTTTTAAAAGTAAATTTCATATTCGAACTCCAAATCAAACCAAACGACTATCGCCCCTAGCTAAATACCCCCATTCCAAACACAATGGGATATGTTTCGTAAGCCAATTCGACCATTACAATCAGTTTTCCTCAAAATTAAAATATAAATCGTTATATTCAATTTTAAACATACATTTCAATTTACCGGGGTCACATACGAACTCTAAAAATTCCCGAAAAATTATTTCTGGCTATGTTTTGACGATACGGTCCCAACAAAACTGATTTCGTCGAATTCTGAGATCGTTTGCAAAATGGCCCTTTTCTGGTCGATCCAATTTAACTGTAATTGACCAAAACACGTTTTCCTTTGACATGCTCACATACTAGCTTCAAAAATTATGAAATTTGAAACCTAGCAATAACTTCACATTCTTGATCCAACAAAAGTGGTTTCGTCGAATTTCGAGGTCGTTTGCAAAATGGCCAATTTCACGGGCTATATAAATTCCATAGCGACCTTTCTGAAAATTCATTTGGCCATATCTTTTGCTTTCCGCTATGAAACTTTGATTTTTCAGATTCGTTAGAAAGGTATTCACTAACAGATTTAAATATTTTTGGTTTCACTCAAATTCGTTTTGTTTTGCACCCGGTACAGTCAGTCGAAGTTTGAATTCATTTTTTGAAACTACAGCGCCATTTCAGGCCTTGTTTATAATTAGAATTAATTATATTCGTTTTCAAACGTCGATTCAAACTCACTCTTCATTGCTATTATTTAAAATATTTATTTTAAATATTTAAAATCCACTATTTTAGCCAATTAAAAAAATTAAATTGGCCCAGATTTTCCGGGTCGTTACAATCTTCCCCACTTAAAACTTTTCGTCCCTGAAAAGGAACGAAGCTAGAAGCTGTTTTACTAATCAACTCAACTTCCTTTATTTTGATTATGGCTTAAGTTCTTCAACTTTTTAGTTTCTAAGAACTTTTCAATTTTTTCAAAAATTTTTCTAACACCGTAAATTTTCGAAAAATTTCGCCATAACCTCCCCTGCACCGGGAGCACGGGAAAATCCCGAAATTGCCATAAAGGCCCTCTGATCTCAAAAAGAAAAAGAAAAAGCCAATCGGCTCATAAAATCATCATCAGCCAAACAAAACGTAAATTATGATAAACATGTACCTATTTGTCGGGCAAAAAATTTTTATTCTTCTGCTCTAGCCTCCTTGCTATGACCTGTTCAATGTAAGTACATGTATATGCATGCAAATGCGACCAATTTTCAATAAAATTCAATATTTGATACAATTAGGCTAAATGGTTCAAAATTATCAAACAAATAAACAAACAACACAAACATCAATCAATTAGTGAATTAGAGTTTCAAATTCATAATTTTGATACATATATACAAAAAATCATGTTTTTGATGCCAATTCGCAACAAATAATCCTATATAGTTTTGGTTCTCACACCAGTCTAATGGAAATATATAGATATCACACCTTCGGAACACGAACATAAATATTGATAATGCGGTCGCATTACAAGAATTATCTCCGGGCGACTAGAGTGTGATTCTATATCTATCCTGTATATTAAAACTTCGAATATACGTTCATGACGCGTATACGCGAAATCTTTATGTACTCGATTGTCCAAATTCAAAAATAAATAAATATTCAAATACGTATAAAGCGATTTAAATTTTCAAAACAAAATTGTTTTCATTTGAAAAATATACTCTTCACTCGTTCTAGGATACTACTGATCTCATCTCTGACGAGTCATTCTAATTGGATATTACTAATCCAATATCTGATGAGTTCTTTCGTATGGTTCTAATGTGTCTTGTTCTCGAGCTCTGTAAACCAAAGCTCTGATACCAAACTGAGACGACCTGAACTTCCCCGTGAAGGAAAGCATGGATAGAATTGAGTACAAGACAAATCAGAACGCAAACAGAAGAACATTTCATTGTTATTACAACAATTCCATCAGATACAAGAATATACAGAGTATAAATGAATAAATTACATTCAACAAATATTAGAGATTTAAATTACATTTAAATACATCGCAGCGGAAAATAATAAAAAAGCACAACTAGAAGTAATGCACGGATACAGAGCTTTCCGAGGATCATTCCAGCTGTAAATCAGGATCCTATGAATATAAATCTGCAAAACCAAAACTACTAGCTGCCCGTGTCGAAAATAAGGGCACCCAGAGTTTAGGTTAAAACAATAAACTCCATGTCAGACATGGGAGTTGTGTGAGAACTAAAACAGTTATTTAAAACTTTACTTTAAAAGAGAGTAATTCAAGGGACCACACCGTATAACACGGAACGGGTTTCCTCCCAAGAATACTAGTGCATATATCAAAACAGCGCAATGCTTTTTGGAAAAATGAAGCTATTATAAGACCCAGGTCCCATCACACAATGCAACGCAAGCCGGAGGATAGGGTTTTCCCTTATAATAGCCAAACATGCTTGGTATGTTTAAAACAAATCACTTGATACTATAATAAGTGTATAGTGTCAAAACAATTCAAATCATAAATATCAATCATAGGCGGCATGGGTACCATCTATCATGTCGCCATACTAGTTCTACAATTAAAACCGCAATATCACGTATTGGAAATTGGATTTCCGTCATGAGCCGAGGCAAGGGGCAAGCTCCTCTTCGATTCGAGACACTCTAGCAAATGCCTCAGGACCCCACTATGATCCTTTGGAACCTCCAAGGCCGGTCCTCTCTTACTTTTGAGGATTAGTTATTCCGGAACACACGTTTCCCGGTCCTTACAGACCTATATCCGAGGCGTCTCGTATCCAACAACCACACAGGTGAAAAGTATATAAATGTCAGGGCTGGTAGGTCACTAACACCACCATAGCTAGAAAGAAACGTCGTGCACTCCTTGGGTCCGTATCCCGTTTTTGACTCATACCGAGGTGTGAGGCTCGCGAATTCACGTTATACACAAAGCTACGCCACACAGGCCGTGCTTTGATCATCAACCACAAGACTTTGCTTTTCAACAGAAGCCTTGATCAATTGCCACTTACATGTGCCACACTGGAAATTCACTCCATGCGATTGATGTCCATCGATATACAACCTCTGAGCTCGTACGTCTCAGAGAAGGGCGTTAAGCAAGAGAATAAATTCTCCGCCGCCAAACAGATGTATATTTAATAGAGATCAATCAATACAGAATAAAATCCAATGTGAGACACACAATCCATTTACAAGTTCGTTCTAGGTCTGAACGAAACTGGAGGCACTTTCCTCGCATATCCATCCATCTCCAAGTACGTCTGGACGATCACCAACTGTTTCCCTCGTCTTGGGTGTACAACCCAATCAAGATCATCAGTAATCACCCAAACGATGTGAAGACTTCTGTTCTTCAACCACCGTCTTCATCTTCGACATCTCGTCAAATCGGTTATTCAGAATGGGTATAAACCGACCTTTCTGAATAACCCACGTATATGATAAACAAATGTTATACAAACACAACAAACGCCTCATTCCAATTCAGAATATTCTTTTATTCACAAAATCACATTCTTAGGGAAAGGTTCCCATTAATTTTATCAAAGATAAATTCTTCTAAATTTATTCTTCATTCTTCCTTTGGATATCATTTCAACTAGTCAGGATTAGCGAACCACACCGAAGTAATTATTTATTTTATTTCCCAATCCCAACCTATATATCCCATGGAGAAAACTGGTAATACTCCATATCTAACACCACGGTGTTATCGGTAAAATTAATTACCACCTCACGTTCAAATCTAACTAAAGATTTAACTATCGCTTTGGAGCAAAACTGGTGGTACTCCATTCTCGATCACCTTTCATATTTGATAATTTAAATTATCAATTCACATTTCAATCTAATTAAAGATTCATTAAAACTCCACTTAGTTTTAATCTTTTCAAAAATCAATATCCTGCCTTTAACTGGGTTAAAGAACCAATGTCATCTAAAACACGATTCACGATAAACCCAAAATCACACTCTATTGTTAATCAGGTTAAAGAATAGGTGTTGTTCAAAACACCGCTCACGATAAACCCAAAAACCAATTCAAATTCAAATTCAATTAAATATTATTTAATTGATACACTTCATTAAATCTAAATAGAAAGATTTAATCTTTTTCCCTATTGGGCTTAAGAATAGTGTTAATGAAGACACCACTCACGACAAACCCAAATCACATTTGATATTAAATACAAGGCTCTGAATAGAAAATATATCAGCTTATATTCAATATCAAATCCTGAAACCAACAAATATCGTATTGGAAATAATGATATAAAATATATCTTTCAAATTCCCAAAACAATATCCGTATAGTCACGAAATCCAACATCGAAATATTCCGAAGATAATTTCGATTCAACTCCAGTTCAATTCACGTATTGGGAATATTGATTATTTTTAAAATCACTTTCAAATTCAATTTATTTATTTCAAAAATAAATTGATTTTAATTCTATTTCAAAACTAGTTCATTTCGACAAAAATATATTTTTCTCCTTTCAAATGTGGAAATTTTCATCCCAGTTCTTTCCAATTCAAATATTATGATTTTACACAAATTATTGATATTTTTGATAATTTTATCAAGGTCCGTACAGTCGATTTCCATCAACGGCCATCGAACTGCACTTACAGCGACCTTTTTCAAATTTGATTTGGACATAATTCCAAACCCAACCGTTAGATTTCAAATTTATAATATTCATTGGAAAGCTCTTTTCGATACGAACCCAACGGTTCTGGTTTCAGGAGAATCCGACGGTCGGATCTCCCGTAATGTCCATTCGAAGTCAATGGTCGAAATTCGCGAACTACAGCAGCGCGGCGCGTTCTATTCAGGCCATTATATTATATATATAATATGTATAATATATATTTCGTCGATTTCCATTCAAAACAAATTTTATAAATCGTTTTAAATTCGTTTCAAAAACAATTTCAACTTCCATTTCAATATCAATTCGATTCCAAATCGATTTCAATTCGATTTCATTTTCTATTCTATTCAATTCGAATTCATTTTCTATTCTATTCAATTCGAATTCATTTTCTATTCTATTCAATTCGAATTCATTTTCTATTCTATTCAATTCGAATTCATTTTCTATTTTATTCAATTCGAATCCATTTTCTATTATATTCAATTCGAATTCAATTTCTATTCTATTCAATTCGAATTCATTTTCTATTTTATATCAAAATCGAATATTTCATATACATGACAATTTTATACAGCGTATATATATATATGTTAAAAATTATATTTTTAACAATCAAATCATTTTCATGTTTCATATATATATATATATATATATATATATATATATATATATATCGTTTTCATTTCATAAATATATCGTTTTCATTTTCAATATATACGATATTTTCACTTTCAATATATACGATATTTTCACTTTCAATATATACGATATTTTCACTTTCATGTATATACGATATTTTCACCTTCAATATATACGATATTTTTACTTTCAATATATACGATATTTTCACTTTCAATATATACGATATTTTCACTTTTAATGTATACGATATTTTCACTTTCAATATTTATTTATTTATTTATTTATTTCACATCGTATATATATTTCATACACTCCTAATATATATAATTCATTTCACATCACGATCAATTTTCACATAGAATACAATCAAACAAGTCGTCCATGGTCTGTGGACAACGGGGAACAGTTCATATACGCAGTTATGAAATAAATAACTGAACAGAAAATTTAAAGTGAGAGAATTCTCACTTTGATCGGTTATTTTTGAATTTTTGAATTTTTGAATTTCTATTCAGATTTGAAATTGCTTGAAATTCTGTTTTGCCCCGTTTCAGCTCTGGTCAGTTCTGAATTGTAGAGTTCACCGACACGAGTTCAACGCAACTGACCGCTCGTCTTTTCGACCTCGTATGAAGGAGATATGGCCATCTATATATTAATTACATTAATTAAATCATTAGTTACTAATTTAATTCACTAATTACCCTTGAAAGAATCTGAGCCGCACCTTTCATCTTCTTCCTCTGTTCAAACTCCAGCGCGTCCAAACCCAAAGCCGCTTTCTAGGGTTTAGATTTTCGCAGCCTGTGGTGCACCGGAGTTCGATCAGAGACCTTCACGTGGAGCGCCTTGGTCCGAGCTCCTCCCCATCGCCACCACCTCCGGCTCGGTGGTCACCCTCGCCCAGAAATCGCATGCGAACGCGGCATCTTCTGGCCTCGATTTCACTCTCCACAGTTCACGAAATCTGATCACTCAAGTATGGTTTTAAAGATCAAAAGAAGTATTTCAATTTTCGTATTGAAATCGTGGATTAATTCGAAATTATTTGAGAGATTTTAATCGCCAAAAATCGCTTTGTTCTGGCCTTTGATTATGAATTGGCGGCGGCGCTGTTAACAAGGGTAGGGTTAGGGATTTGTCGTCATATATATTTTATTATATTATTTAATTTAACTTAACCTTTTAAAAGTAAATTTCATATTTGAACTCCAAATCAAACCAAACGACTATCGTCCCTAGCTAAATACCCCCATTCCGAACACAATGGGATATGTTTCGTAAGCCAATTCGACCATTACAATCAGTTTTCCTCAAAATTAAAATATAAATCAGTATATTCAATTTTAAACGTACGTTTCAATTTACTGGGGTCACATACGAACTCTAAAAATTCCCAAAAAAATATTTCTAGCTATGTTTTGACGATACGGTCCCAACAAAACTGATTTCGTCGAATTCTGAGATCTTTTGCAAAATGGCCCTTTTCTAGTTGATCCAATTTTACTATAATTGACCAAAACACGTTTTCCTTTGCCACGCTCACATACTAGCTTCAAAAATTATGAAATTTGAAACCTAGCAATAACTTTACATCCCGGATCCAACAAAAGTTGTTTCATCGAATTCCGAGGTCATTTGCAAAATGGCCAATTTCACGGGCTATATAAATTCCATAGCGACCTTTCTGAAAATTCATTTGGCCATAACTTTTGCTTTCCACTATGAAACTTTGATTTTTCAGATTCGTTAGAAAGGTATTCACTAACAGATTTAAATATTTTTTGTTTCACTCAAATTCATTTTGTTTTGCACCCGGTACAGTCAGTCGAAGTTTGAATTCAATTTTTGAAACTGCAGCGCCATTTCAGGCCTTGTTTATAATTAATTATATTCGTTTTAAAACGGCGATTCAAACTCACTCTTCATTGCTATTATTTAAAATATTTATTTTAAATATTTAAAATCCATTATTTTAGCCAATTAAAAAATTTTAAATTGGCCCAGATTTTCCGGGTCGTTACAATGGGTTTATCCGAGGCGGAACGACAGTAGTAGAATTTGATGCTCTAGAAGGCGAGTGTAGGGTGCAATTGTTCTGGAGGTTGAAAAATTAGAGATAACGTGCCTAGGGATTTGGACCTGCGACTTCAAACTTGAAGGAGGAAGCTAGCGTGAGGTATGCGATGGACAGTAGGTAGAGAGGCTAAAGTCACAAAGTACGGTGGAGTTCGATTTAGGGGTTCTGAGAGGATGTCGATTTGGTTGCAGTGTGCGTTGAGGTAGAAATGGGTAGCGCGACATACTGAGTAGAGAACTGGGCTCGAACAGTGTGTGGTTACAGCTTACAGAAGTGAGTTCGAGCCATTTACAGTAGAGAAGAAGAACCAGGCTACATTAGTAAGGACTGTTTGGAGTTTGAGAAGGTGGTGAGATCGGATTTTTAACCGAAGAGAGAAGAAGAATTTGAAAACAAGGATTTAGGTAATTTCCTGAATTCAGTAATTAGAATTTTAAAGTATATTTAGATTATTCGATTATTTATAACATTAGTTCAATAATATAGCAAGCTTATAAAATGTGTAACCTTAATATGCAATTCCAGAATTTAACAGAATCGGTTACGTTGGATTTGAAAACATATGAATGGAAAGGATATGCTTCAAGCTGTTGCAAATGAAAACTAACCCTAGTAAGTAATGAGTTACCAACTTATATCAATCTTTGTTATAAAAAGATGGGATAGGAAAATGAATAATAATAATAATAAATAAATAAATAAAAACTGTAAAAGATAAATATTGTAAATGGAAATGGAATTGTTTTCAAGATAATTTAGGTGATTACTTTAAATTAGTAATAGTTTAAATTAATAAATAAAAAATTAATTAATCGTAGGTACAAGTGAAACTCATTCAAGACAACTCGAGTGGATCATAGCTGAAAATGTGATCTAGGATGGATTCAAGATTTTTCCGACAATAGTCGTTCAAATCAAGGTGAGTAAATCTCACTCCGTATTTATTTAGAATTATTTTTATTAGTTAAAAATAATTGCTTGTTGGTTGTTTGCATGCATTGGAATAATGTTGTGGTTATTAAATATATATTAGTTATTAAGGATTGATGTTTGGGATTATTATATATATTGGTGATTGGATAGTTCCCGCAGCACCATTAGCGGATGCCCGCAGTATCATTAGCGGATGACCCTATACGCCCCAAGCTATGATAGTGGATGACCTTCTATACCGCGATATCCTGACTCGAAGCAGGATGGGTATTATTTATGTTGGCTAACATCTGTGGATGCAGGGAAAACAGGTTGGAGGGATCCAACTGGATTCCTCAATAATATTATTATTTGTTTGTTCTTATATATATATATATATATATTATCATATATGATGTGTTAGAAATTCCGTGGTTGATAATAGGTATTTTTGATTGGTTGAAATATCACTGGGTCAAAATGTTGATTTATAAAAATACCGTAAAAAGGATATTTTGGGATTTAAAAGGGAAATCTATTTTTCTAAAAATAGAATTCAAATTTCGAATGGACTAGAAATATTAACTTGTTGTGAATAAATAAAACAAGTATTGAAATTTATAAACGATGTTTATAAATTAAATAATACTGGAAATCGAAGTACTGAAATTTATAAACGATGTTTATAAATTAAATAATGTAGGAAATTAAAGAAAATTTATAAACAGTGTATATAAATGAAATACAATGATTTTCATTGGATAATCAGGGAATTGAATTAAACCGAATTTATAAACGGGGTTTATAAATGTAGTTGGAAAAATTATCATTTGATAATTTGAATATTTAAATTCAAATGTGAATTTAAAAGTAGAAATGGGGAAATCGTTTTAAAGAAATAAACGATAGAATTTATTCAGATGTTCAGAATATAAATTGAACTAAAATAAATTCGTAAGGATTTATGTTTTGAATTCGATTATTTCGAATTTATTTAAATAGAAGTTAAATTGATTATGAAAATAAATTGGGTATTATATATAAGTTATTATAAATAGAAATTTCCAAAACAAGATTTTGGTTGTAAATAGATTTCTAAATAGAACTTGTTTAAACATATAAGACAAGGAAGTTTATAAACGATGTTTATAAATATGATGAATTAATTATCAAGAGATAATTTGAAATATTAAATTCAAATATGAATTTAAAAGTATAAATTGAAATCATTTTGAAAAAAAAGAAATGATAGTTTTTATTCCGAAATTCGGAATATAAAAAGGGTTGGGTTTCAAATAGGTATTTGAAAGGATAGCTTGTTTTAATTTTTAAACAAGAAAATTAATTTATAAACAATGTTTATAAAAATAGGGAAATAAATTATCATTGGATAATTTAGATGTTTAAATTCAAGAAAGAATTTAAAAAGTGAAACTGGAAAACGTGTTGAAAATAGAATAATTAATTTTATTCCGGGATTTAGAATATAAACCGAATTGAGAAATTCCAGAGGAGTTATAATTGGAATTCAATTATACTGAATTTTATAATTTATTTATAAAAGGAATTAGAATTTAAAATAACAAATCGAGTATAAATAAATGTATAAACGAGTAAGGAAAAATCAGCGATTATAGATAATCAAATTTTTTGAGTTAAATTGGGAAAATTGGTTTGATATATATTGAAAATATATTAGAATGGAGTTGAATTTATTTTAAATGAAGTTTAAAAGTTTATATATATAAATATAATTAAAACAAACTCGTCGCAACGCGGCAGTTTGTAAATTGGCATTTCGAACTTCAATTGAGTATATGGAACTCAATTTAAGTCGGAATTCATTGGAACAAGAATCGTCCGGACCGGTTGAATAATAGTTTTCAAATGGAAGAGAAAAATATGGGTTTCGTCTGATAGATTTTGAGTTATGTCAAAATCAAATTTTCAGAATAGCAGCGCCAAAATCGTTTAAAAACCATAATGGTTTATATAAATAAATATAAGGATTTTTAAGCAAATAAAATCCGAATTTCTATATGAAAAATCTGGACTTGAGTTCTAAAATAAATATGAACTCGAGTGCAGTAAATGGATTGATTTTTGAAACAAAATCAGTTATTTATTTTTGAATAGAATTAACTAAGTGGAAGAATAATTTGTTAATCGAATTTTAGATCGAGATATTTCTTTTGATAAGTAAATGAGACTTCTGAATTTCATATTCGAAATCGAATATGAAAACTGAAATGAAAATGGGATTCAATTGATTTATAAGCAAACTAAAATACATATGAACATGATATGTTCAAATAACAAGTGAAATAGGCTAAGAAGCTAAATAAAGAATAAATGGGTGAAACTGAATTCAAACGATTGGATTGAGTTGAATTGAATTGAAAACAGGTGAACATGTGTTAAACAGGTATGGAATGAAGAGAATGAAGTTTACAAATTTAGTGCCCGACAATAAGGTACATGTTTAAATTCCATATGAGGTTTTATGCGCCGAATCGGCAAGCCACTTGGCTTTTTGATTTCCTTTTTGATTGGAAAGGGCCTAGAGAGGCGAGTTTAGGTTTGAACTGTTGACCGGTACAAAGGAGGTTGTGGCGAATTTTTCCGGAAATTTAAAGAGTTGGACTATTTTTCAGAAAATTTGATAGTTAGAAATCAATGTATCGATATATAGATTCGATAAGGAAACAAACTTAAAAATAGAATATTATAAACAAAAAGGAAATCTGTAATTAAATCTGGTAAAAATAGAAAGAGAAATGTATATACGTTTTAGAAATGGAAAATTGGTTTAATATGGTGTTGATTATTCGAGTCAGCGGTCTTGTCTGTTTTGAAGTTAATAATATTTTCAGTCAAGGTCTGAGAGGTAATTATACCCCAACTCGATTGATTTCATTATTAGTTGATAAATAGCAAGATTCAGTCTCGAAGAGAAATGTTTAAAGAAATTTAGTCGAATGCAGTAGTTTGGGTTGTTGTAGCGATGTTTTACATAACATTCGTTTTAACCCAAGTAAGGGAAATTTTGGAAATATAATAATAAATATTTCCTAAGCATCGAAATGAATGGTCGTGAAACGGAGAAGTAATTGGAATATTTTCCAATTATTAATAGAAGATATTTTCTAAGTATATAAAATAAAAGATGGCGAAATATGGAAATGTTTTCCAAATAGCGTAAGAGACCAAGATGATTATTGAAAATATATGGTTAACGAATATTGGTAAGGAAATGAAGAAGTGATTTAATTAATGAAATATTAACTAAGAGGCCCAGTGATTTGTTTGATGGTTGGAATGTTTGTTTATTTTTCTTCGATAGTTAAATAACCAACTATCGAAGTATTTGCCAAAATCATTGTCAATATGGAGAGACCAGTTGGATTATTATCCGAGAACCACTCCGTATTGGCAGTAGCGTTGCGAATCAGATTATATGAAGATAATCGAAGAAGGAGTAAAGTGCAAGGACTTTTTCTGTTAATAGAAATGGTGCCTTCGGTTTCATTCAATCCCAGAACGAACGTAAATGGACGAATGTCTGACAGGGTATTTCCAATGATCGCATATGTTGGTCTGTATAAATATGTATGGTGGCAGAGAATTTATTCTCTTAGCATAATATCCAGAATATATTTATGCAAATCAATTAATGATTAACGGATCCGACAATGTGGCATTCATAGTGATTGTGTTATAAATGAATTGCAAGTCATCGTAGCCTCAGGCCTCAACAACCAGGAAATGACAAAAATCGGGCAGGCAGCATGGCTATGTGGGTAGCTTCCATTAGGATGTATTATCACCTATCTTGATAAATTCATTTAATTCCTTATTCTATTCGATGTTGTCCCATTCAGGAAAACGGCTGCTGATCCCAACTGTTGGTGAAATACATTCGATACACTCAAGCGAAATGAGTGGTCGGTCATGTGTGGCCGGGTTGCAAGACGTTCTTGTTGAACCCAGTGTATTCCTCTCTAGATATACACTACCGGAAGGTGGTTCCATACCTTGTTATAGTCGGAATCCAATCTCCAATAAGCGCCCTGCGGTTTTGATTTTATATTATATATGGAGCGTGAGATGCAAGCATTCCGCTAGATTGTTATTTATTTGATTTAGAACTATTATAATATCACTGGATTTTTATATCAAAGTGTTTTGGGTTATAGTAAGGTAAAAACCGTCCATGTTTATGTGTGGGCATGTCTTACTATTATCCTTTATTTTGAAAGGATTTTGAAAGTTAAACAAATGGTTGGAGTTTACTCACACCCATCCCATTACTGACCTAGAGTTTATTTTGTTTGTTTTCCGTAAACTCTTGGGTGCCCAAATTTGTACGGGCAGTCAAGTAGTCGGGATTTTACAGATTCACTTGGAGGAGTTTGAAGCAGGAGGCTTCTCCAATTAGCTATAGACTATCATATATTCCTCTATGTACCATGTTTATATCTGGAAACAGGTGTCTATAACTGTTCCAGAAATAGCTGTTGTGCTCTGATGATAGTATGTATATAAAGTTACCGAATTGTATTTCAAAGTTTATGTTACCTAATATATTTTATTCATTCCGCTGTGAGTTTGTGATCTTCGTTTCCTTCTATTCTATTATTTCTTTCTTTCTATTTCTCATCCTCTAACTTCTTTCTAATAATGATTCGTATTTCTGTGCAATTTGGGTTGGACGGGTGGTGTTATTAGTCAACTCAAATAGTACGGATTTGCGGGCCATTACACAGGAATAGGGAAATGGATAATTGAATGACAAATTAAATTAAAGGGGATCAGTGTTGATATTTGGTCGGTAAGATTTCCATTTGGAAATACGACCGTTGTTTGTACACATGTTTTCTTTGATAGTTAAATCACCGACTATCGAAGTTTTGACCATTTTTCTGTTGTTAATACGGAGAGACCGGGATCAGACTCATAATCTGAAAACCACTCTGTATTGATGTTAGCGCTGCGATTAAATATGATGAAGATAATTGAAGATGGAGTTATGCAAGGGCTGTCCTCTTTACAGAATAGTTCCTTCGGTCTGTCCAGTCCCAGGCCAACCTGTATGGAAGAATGTCTGACAGAGTATATTTAATGGATCACGTAAGTTGATCTCTTCAAACGTATGTACGTTTGGTGGCAGAGGAATTCGTTTCTCTTAGCTGTATGCCCGTTGTATTTTTGGGGGAATCAATTTGTGATTTGGCGGGTATGACGATGTGACATTCAAAGTGAATAATTGTGTGATCTGTCAGAGATAAGTGTGGCCACTAGCCTCACAACCGGGAAATGACAAAAATCGGGCAGGCAGCATAGCTAAGTGGTTGGCTGCCAAGTAGGGTGTATTATCACCTATCTATAGATATTAATTTCATTCTTTAATCTATTCGATGCTGTCCCATTCGGGAAACGGTTGTTGATCCCAACCGTTGGTGATGTACATTCGATACACTCAAGTGAAATGAGTGGTCGGTCATGTGTGGACGGGTTGTAAGATGTTCTTGTTGAACCCAGTGTATTCCTCTCTAGAGGTACACTATCGGAAGGTGGTTCCATACCTTGTCATAGTTGGTAATCCATTATCCAATAAGTGCTCGCGGTTTTGATGGTATACTATATATGTAGAACGTGAGATGAAAGTGTTTCTGCTAGATGATTATTTAGTTGTGGTTGATAGACATTATTATAATATCAAAAGAGTTTTGATATAAAGTTTATCATTTCTTTCAAAAGGATTTTGAAAGTTAAATCAAATGTTTTGGATTCTCATAAGGGAAAAACCCGTTCCGTTATACGGCGTGGTCATATGAGATATCGTTTAATTTCTCAAACTGTTTTAAACTGTTTTACTCACACCAGTCAAATGACTGACCCAGAGTTTATTTTGTTTTGTTTTCGCTAAACTCTTGGGTGTCCAATTTTATGTGGGCAGTCAAGTAGTCGGGATTTTTCAGATATACTTGGAAAGTTGGAGCAGGAGGCTTCAGCTGCGTTTATATAGCTATTGTTTATTTCAGCTGTGTTGTAAGTGCTGTACTTTGATAATGATACGTATATTCAAGTACAATCTTTTATTTCAAAGTTATTTTATTCGTTCCGCTGTGAGATTCGTGTTACTCTGATGTTGTGTGTTCTTCTTCTTCTTCTATTCTAAGTTTCTATCTTATATATTCTCACCCTCTAATTTCTTTCATGGACTATCCGGTGTTTCCGATGCTTGTGTAGTCGACATTGTGTTTATGTCGATATCCAAGGTCGCAAAAACCTGGGTCGCTACAGTTTTATTTTATCCCTATATATATACTTATAAAATATTTTATTATTTTAATTCTAAAAATTATTGTTTATCGATTCGAACTCCAAATCAAACCCAACGAATGTCGCCCCTAGCCAAATACCCCCATTCCGGACACAATAGAATATGTTTCGTAAGCAAATTCGATTGTTTCGATCAGTTTTTCTTTAAATTAAAATATAAATCAAAATATATTTAATTTAAATGTACATTTTAATTTACTAGGGCCACATACTGTGTAACACCCCGTAAATTCTATAACGTTAAACTTCATAAATTAAAGTGTAATTAATTCTAAATGAAAGAATTAAGGGAAACGGGTTACGCCGTTGCGTTCGTCTCAGAATTCTACTTTAGATAGATCCGAGTTTGCGTGAATCGGACTCCGTATGAAGGAGTTATGACCTTTGGAAGTTTCAGAATCAAATTTAAAATTCAAAACAGCTCAATTCAAAATTCGAAATTCAAAAAGGACTCAAACTGGGCTGGGCGGGAAAATTGCCGCCCAGTGACCAGGTCGACCATTGGGTCGACCATGGTGTCGACCTGGTCACTCCAGGTCGACCATAGTGTCGACCTGGGTGTCGACCTGCCAGTCGACCTGCCTGGTCGACCTGGCTGGCTGGGTCTGGCTCTGGCTCGAATTTCTGTGGCTCGGTGTGTCATTAGGGCTGACATGTCACCTCTTGATTGGCTCTTTGGACTTTGTATGGTCTGGATTCCTCCTGTCTTCATCTGACGGTTCAAAACAATATAAAACTCTATAAATACACCCTAAGTCTCAACTGAAATTCACACAAAAAATAAGAAAGGAGTCGTCATGCTGCCGGGAAGTAATTGAGCGTAGCCGTCAAGAGAAAGGAGCTTAGAGACGAATCAATTTAAGAAGAAAACTAAAAGCTTAATCAAATCATTCAACGCAACTTTGCTACCCAAAGGAGAGCATCTCCAAATCAGAATAACATAAATCAAAAAACAAGAATTCATCACTCGTTGTAAGTATAGTGATCTTTCAGAATATGAATGGAAACTGTGACGTGATTCGATGTAAATGAAAATAGAATTGTATTGTTATAACGATGTGAATTCTGTGTATTGTAATGATTCTGTCATGATTTATGTATTGATATTTGTGGCATAAGTTGATTTATGCAAGGCTATTGGACATTTGTATATGAAAAACATAGCGATTGCAAGTTTGTGGCAAGAACAAGAATATGATTCCTTTATGTTTACATTCGATAGTATGGACTATATTCATCCTTTAAGTCTAAAATTTAGACTTATGTAACATGTTCTAGATTGAGACCTTTATGCCTATGTAGCCTAAAGGCTTATGTGTTCATCTTATGTTCATTGCAAGTATAATTTGGACCTATGACAAGTATAGTTTGAGATGCATAGACTATGCAAGTTCATATTGAAATAGGGTATATGTTTAGATGTTAAAATTGGACATTTTGGTGAATATACAACATGCTAGTTTTATGGTTGACATTATGCCAAGTTGAACATGTTTAAACCCAAGTTTGTATAAACCAAAACTATGCCATTTAATATGACACCTTTTTAGTTATATGCGTATCTAAATTGCAAGTTCACCTGACCTATTGCTTATGTTAGTTGAATCGCTAAATTGCAAGTTCATGCGCCATACACCCTTTTGTATTGAGAAATATTACAAGTTCTTGATTTCCCCTTTTCACATGTTTATAAAGTTGGGCTGAATTGTGTCGAGCCCAACATTTGTTATAACTTTGCGAACGTACAAACGGGGGTAATAGCGTTGGGTGTAAAACATGAAAATGTATATGTTGGCATGTTTGGCACATGCCAACGACTGTGACATTTAAGCGGTATGAATTATTATACCCAAGAATAAAGGACATGACATTTACATATAAAATTGAGAAATGATTACATATGTAAATTTAGAAAATACGATATGCTTAATCCGAGGTTGGATTGAGTTGTGACATAACTCTGCCCGGACCCGCCCGGCTGTCCAGTAGTCACAACAATACCTATCCAATGTGGGTGGTTAAGCATGTAGCCCAATAAGGACCCGAGGTTAGACTGAGCGACAGTATAAACCTGCCTGGAACCAACCGGAACATCCAGTAACCGTAGCAATAACTGTCTAATGTGAGTGGTCGGTGCTTTAAGAGGCTAAGGACAGATGGTAGGGTTAAGTCAACTGAAAACACTTAACCAAATTCAACATGTTAACAAGAATTGATGGATGAGGTTAGGTAAATATAGACACTTAACCACTTAACATGTTTGACTAGAAAACCCTAGTAACGAGGGACCCGTTTCAGCAGTAACCCAAATTAGGTATCATGGTACCCTGAAACTAGGCAGGGTGGGGCAGATTACTGGGCTGATTGTAAGTGGTCAATAACGGCAATGTTTGGTGCACAGTGTGGGTTCTAACGGGGTGCGGGCGTGCACACACTCCGGAGCAGACAAAAAGGGCACTGGGGGCACCAGTAGTATCACCTATGCCAGCTAGAAATTGTGTCGGGGCCGCCACCATGGGTCTTGATACACCCCATGGTGGGACCAGCATAGGTATCTACACTTCTTGGGAGAGTCGTAACACACATGTGCGTGTAGGAGCCGATCTTTAGAAAAACAAAAAGGATCACTTCACCCTCAGCATGGGGTGCCTGTTAGGATAAATTCTAGTAGATGCAGAGATATAGTGTGGGTGCGATAGTACATTCGACTCTAGACTACACTCCCTTAGCTTATGATACTTTACTGTTTTCAGTTTATATCTATCATGCCCCTTTTTCTTATTCACTTACTGAAGAGTCGCTAGATTTACTCAGGCTTTATGTCTGACCCTATTTTCTTTCGTCCCCCCTCACCCAGGTCCACAGGGAGGAAACAACCCAGCTTAGTCAGACTTTTTGCAAGCTTCAAGACCGTAGATGTATGGTTTGGATCTCTTTTGCTTGGATCATGGCTTTGGATATCACTATGGGGATTTTGTTACTTTAATTATGTTTTATGCTTCTTTAATAATCAAGACAGTATTGAGGATGTAATGTTTCTTTTTCTTGGAAGTATTTTGAAACAATTATGGAAATGTTTTGTATGAACACGTATCTTGTGAAATAAAAGTCTGTCGTTTCCGCTGTTTAAAATATATGTGCTTAAAATATATGTGTTTAAAATATATGTGTTTATCTGTGACTTATACTTAAAAACCTCCACCAAAATTAGGGCATTCCCTTTGTGAGTGACCCTAACAGAGGTGGGGTGTTTCATACTGACTCCAAAAATTCCCAAATATGTTTTGACGATACGGTCCTAACAAAACTAATTTTGTCGAATTTGGAGACCGTTTGAAAAATGACCATTTTTTGGTCGATCCAATTCAACTAAAATTGACAAAACACGTTTTCCTTTGCCACGCTCACATATTAATTCCAAAAATTATGAAAATTGGAATTTAGCAATAATTTGACATTTCGGATCCAACAAAAGCGATTCCATCGAAAACAGAGGTCGTTTGCAAAATGGCTAATTTTAAGAGCTTTATATTATATAAAATATATATATATTCCAAGTGACTATTTTAAATTTTCAACTGGACATAACTTTTAATTCTTTTTATGAAATCTGAATTTTTCACATTCATTAGAAAGATATTAGTAAACAGATTCAAATATTTCTAGTTTTACTGAAATCCGATTTGTTTTGAATCCTGTACATTCAATTGAAATTTAAGATCGAATTTTCAAACTACCACGCCATTTCAGCCTCGTTTTATAATTGAAATAAAATTACACGTTCTAACTTCGATTTAAATTAAAAAATTTATCGTTATTATTTAAAATAAATCATTTTAAATATTCAAAATCCATAGAAATAACCAAAATAAAAAAATTAAATTAGATCTGAAAATCCGGGTTGTTACAGGTACTAATTTTCTTAGTACTGATACCGACGCCAAGAAACATTCAGAAACTGTTGAAGCAAGATTTTCTATCAAGGCTTTCCACACCAATCCACTTGGTATTGATACACAATCGAAAGTAGTACTTGGATCACGAGTCACTAAGGATCGAAACCTGTGTTCCAAAAGCAAAGGAGATTCGATAACAAAGCTTAGAGGTAGACTGAAAGTCGACACCAAAGGTTGAAGTACGAAAGTAACTTTTAGAAGATAGTAAAGCAAGTCAAACATTATGCCATAGATGGCATACTGCAACGAAAATCCAAGGTGTTGCCACAGCTATGTTGATTTTTGTCTATTGCAACGCACACTTCAAGGTGTCAGCATAGATATTAGCACTATGTTGTAGTAGATATAGATATATTCTAAAAAAAATTATGCCTCAGCGATTCGTACCATTAGTTAAAACAAAATCTCAACCATCAATCCACACCATCAATTCACCCTCCCGTTATTTCTATTTTCCACATTTATTTTCATTCACATGCCCAAATTACGGATCCTTAATTTTCTTTTGCCGCCTCATCTACGACTTCATCTACGTTTTTTATATGTTTGCATCGAAATATGGTTCCAAATCTCATCGCTTCGACCCTGGATGATTTTCTTTGACTTCAGATTTTAATTCCAGTTTCGTATGTTCGTGATGATTCTTTTTAACTACTAGTTTTCTCCTTTCAACTGGCCGAATGGTTTATTTTCAATCCACAAACAATTAGATCATTTTCAAAATTAGTTGCTAACAGAAATTGATTTTATGTACAAAATATGGTTACAAAGAAGAGTACAAAAGGTGGAATATACCAGATTATGAAAAAGGTAAGAAGTTTATTTTTTCTTGATTTTCAATTCATGTTTTTATGGATGGGTCTGATTTCATTGTACACAGATATATTTTGCTTCTAAATTAACTGTAAAAGTGATTGGAAATGAATCTTATGTAATTTCTAAATTGTATTATGTAGGGAAAAATAAATTCGGAGTTGAGATTATGATGCAACAATTGCGCTAGAAAAGAAGATGGACAAGGATTAATTCGAATGGACATTTTAGCTTTTGAAAAGCATTGAATATTGTAAGTTCTTCTGTATAGGTTTCATTATTATTTGTTTTCTGATTGTGATTGCTTACATGCATTTCTGCAATCTAACCATTTTATGAAATGACTGATAGTTTTAAATTCAGAGTTGAGATTATGACTAATATTTATTTTGTATAGTTCTCATCTATGTGATGATTCCTAGATTAAGAGAGCTATTTCGACCTTGTGTGTAATGACCCGCATTTTCAACGATATAATAATTAATTAATTTAATTATTTAAAAGGTGATTAAAAGGATTACATGGTCGTCGAATTAAATAATGGTGAATATTTAATTAAAATAATAAATTAAATAATATATTTAATTCTGAAATAATCAGAATTGGCTGAAAAGGCGTTGTGGTGTAGACTGGATCATCTGTGATATTTAATTCAGTTTAGAATTGAATTAAAATAATGAATATATTATTTGAACGACAGTTTGAACGTATAATTATATTATAATTAAAATCGAGCTCGTAATGGCACGGCAGTTCGCTATTTGGCGATTTGAACTTCAACTGAATATACAGGGTCCGTTTCAAATCGGATTTCTGTGAAACAAGAAACGTTAGGAGCTGGTGAAGTATATTTTTCTAGTGGAAGAGAAAAATCGAGATTTCGTCGTGTAGATTTTGATTCATGTCTAAATCAAATTTTAAAATAGTCGCTATGGAATTCCTTTATAATTTAAAAAAGGAATTTCAATATAAATTGAATATCGATATAATATGGATTTGGAATACCGAGCTATAAACCCATATATGAATATTTAGGAGCTGTGGTATATTCTATGTGGATATATACGAAAATATTAAATTATTAATATTTAATTATATTTAAATATATTTATATATTTAAAAGGGTTATTTAGAGCTTTAAAAATAGCCAGTTTTGCAAACGACCTCGGAATTCGACAAAACTAATTTTGTTGGATCCACAATGTTAAATTATTGTTAGATTTCAATTTCCGAGATTTTTGAAGTCAGTATGTGGCCATACTGATTTTTAAAGTGAAAGACAGTCAGTATTTCGACGGTTAAAAATACACTGTGTGAGCAAACGGAGTTGGAATTCGATGAAACCAGTTTCGTTGGGACTATAATGTCGAACTGCAGCTGCATGTCCAGTTTCGTGATTTTTAGGTATCGTGTGTGAGCACACGGATTTTTAGAAGGCAGATACGTTATAAAGTAATGAGAAAAATCAATAATATAATTAACACAAAATATCCTAACTACTTTCTGTGATCAAAAGCAATCCACGCCACCTCTTTTTCTAACCACACACTGAAAGATTTAAAACGCAAGAACCCATCCCATTCCTTAAACAATAAACGCAGCAACAACAATTCAAAGGAAAAATCAAATCAAATGAAATAAAATCCAATAAATCACAAGTTCGATTTCTTTGGGTTTCCCTGGAGTAGCTCTTTAATTTTGCACCCTTTCTGCTGTGTTCGATCACGTCTGGTCGACGTCGAGTTTTTCTTGGGCGAACTAGGGTTGATCCCAGGGTGAGATTTAGGCTGTAATTCGAGAAATGAATGATGGATTTGGTTTCCTGGTTGAGATCTGCACCTCGTGTGCTGATGCGGTTGGTTTCTGCGACAATTAATGTCGATGTCGTACTGTAGCAGGGTGCTCGACGCAGTCAACCGGAAGACGTCGAGTTCGACGTGGAGTATGTAGGGATGAAGAGGAGAGAAGGAGGAGTTTAATGGATTGTCCGATTTTGGATTTCGTGATGTGATGAGGGTGAACGAGGCGGCCGACGTTCTGAAAATGGCGGAGCAAATAACTGAAGCGTGATTTTTAGATTTGGGAAGAAAGTGGGAGACGGGTCGGGTTTCAAATAAGGATGGGCCGGGGAGAAAAAGGTTAAAGCCCAAAGTAATTATTTAACTCAAGTTTATATAAATTTTAGTATTAGAACTTATATAATGTGTATCTATATCATACGGTATCAGAATTGGACAAAACTGGTCACGTTAGGATCATATGGACGAGCACTACGCAATGGAACTGACTGGGGGTGGATTGAAGCTCGTTTGAATTTATGGAAAAATAAATTTGTTTGATTCAAATCAAACAAACAGTTTATCGTTCTTTAATGATGAACTGCCAATGTGAGTAAAACTCACCAACTCTGAATAGTTCAATTTTTATAACGTATATTTAGAACTGATAAATGATGACTGATTGTTGTGTGTTAACTGTTTGGTTGAATTGTTTGTGTATTGACTGAAATCATAGATAACGATATATATATATATATATCATTAATCGAATATTGATTCTGCTTAACAGAAAATTTTATATTCGTGCTTGTTAACATCTATGATGCAGGGAAACAGGTTGGAGGGGTCCAACTGGACTCCTCAATGTTTATAATACTGTTCTGTTCATATATTGCAATATATGATGTGATATATAATCTGTTGTCGATTATGTGTGCTTGGACGATATTGGTCAACATGATTTGATATGTTAAATACCCTAGCATACCGGAATGTTGAAAAGGGAATTTTAAAGTGAATATTGAAAATAAACTATTTATAAAATCAAAGGGATTTTATAAAAGAGAAATTTATTTATAAAATAAATAGAAGATTTTATAAAGGAAATAGAATAAATGTAATAGAATAAAGGAAATATTTATTTAGGAAATAAATAGAATTAATAAAGGAATATTTATTTAGAAAATAAATAGAGGTACAAAAAGGAAATTGACGAGATATATAAGAGTTAATCGAATTTAGTTATTCGAAGTCGAGTTAATCGAATATGGTTAGTCGAATAGAGTTAGTCAAACATAGTTATTCGGGATGAGATTCCATTTAGCACGACTGCTAGCATAATTCGCAGGGCTACAGATAGCCTACGGCGGTCGGATGTTTCCTGAGGGAATCAGGCGTAACCATTGTGATCGCTGCGATCTAGAGTTAAGCGAATGGACTTAAATCGAATATTAGTTATTCGAATAAGAGTTAAGAAAATAGAGTTATTCAATTAGAGTTAATCGAAATGGAGTCAAATAGAAATTGGAAACTGACTAGAGATTGATAAGTTGAATGGTTTCCTGAGTACCGATCTGATGTTGGTTTCGGCCTTCGGGGTTTATACTTAGAAAGTTGTTCTCTTATTAGTTTATAGTTAGAGTCTGATGGATGTGGAAGAATAGTGATACGTAATTAAGCCATGGAAATGTTTTCCAGTGTTAATAACGTATATTTTCTAAACATAGAAAATGAGGATATATATATATATGGTTGATGATTTGATCGATAGAATTTCCATCTGGAAATAATATCGTTGTTTGCACACGTGTTTTCTTTGATAGTTAAATCACCGACTATCGAAGTTTTGACCATTTTAACGTTGTTAATATGGAGAGACCGGGTGGATTATTATTCAAAGAACCACACCGTATTGGCATAAGCGTTGCAAACCAAGTATGCTGAAGATAATTAAAGACGGAGTAAAGATCAAGGGCTGTCCTGTTTACAGAATAGTGTCTTCGGTTTGTCCAGTCCCAAGACGACCTGTATGGAAGAATGTCTGACAGAATATATCTGATAGATTGTGTAAGTTGATCTCTTCAAACGTATTCACATTTGGTGGCGGAGGAATTCGTTTCTCTTAGCTGTATACCTATGGTATTTTTGGGGAAATCAATTTGTGATTTGGCGGGTATGACGATGTGACATTCAAAGTGAATTAAGATGTGGCATGTAAAAGATAAGCGTAGCTTCTAGCCTCACAACCGGGAAATGACAAAAGTCGGGCAGGCAGCATGGCTATGTAGGTCGCATGTAATGACCCGCATTTCAGGGGTATTATAATTAATTTATTTAATTATATAAATAGTGATTTAGAGAATATAATGGTTGTTGAATTAAATGATGGTGAATATTTAATTAAAATAATAATTAAATAATATATTTAATTCAGAGAATAATCAGAATTTGTGGAATTCACAATATTGTGTGAACTGGACAATTCAAAGTATATAATTCAGTTTAGAGTTAAATTATAATAACGAATATATTATATAAACGACAGTTTGAACGTATAATTATATTATAATTATAATCGAGCTATAAATTGCACTGCAATTCGTAAATTGGCGATTCGAACTTCAACCGAATATACAGGGTTCGTTTTAAATCGGATTTCTGTGAAACAAGAAACGTACGGAGCTGGTGGAATATATCTTTCTAGTGGAAGAGAAAAATCGGGATTTCGTCGTGTATATTGGAAGTTATGTCTAAATTAAATATTCAGAAAAACAGTGGTATATTCGTTTGTGGCCATAACGGTTATTTAAAAATATTTGAATATCGGGTTTGAATTTAAACAAGGTTCATTTGAGACATAATGATAATTTAATTTTTAGAATTTTACTGTAATTTTTAATTAATTAAATACGTGACTTTTTATATGGAGAGTTTTGCACCCTGTATCAGTGATTTTGGGGTTTCACAAAATGAGTTAAACTACCGATATTATTATATTTCTGGAGTCGGGACACCTCGCTCGTCACGATGGTGTTTTCATTTCTGTCCGTAGTGGTACATAACTATATAAATTAATAAAATGATGGAGAGTAAAATATCCTAGGTATTTGTGGACATAAACTTGACCACGCCCCTTCTTCAATAAATGAAAGGACAAAGGAAGGCCACACTCCAACGTTTACTCAACCACTTCCTTAACCACAAGACTGTGTGCGTGTAAATGAAGCCACGCATTAACCTTCTCAACCATACAAGAAGAAAACGTGGAAGCAAATCGTTCATTCAAAGAAAAATCAAAAAAAGGAAACCAAATAAATATACACAGCAATTCATCCTTTTGAGCCGCCACTACTTTCGTTCTCCTCAAACAATCTCCGCCCATTTCTCTCTTCGAAAATCCTCAAGAAATCCAATAGAAAATCATATAAATTCGTGTAAATCCCCAAACAAATGGAAACGAGTTGCTTTTGCGATTTTATACAAGCGGGATGAGTTTTAAAGGGTGCGAGTTGATGGTTCTTCGTTCCTGTTCGAACCCGCAGATTTAGGGTTTTGTTTGGGTTCGAGGTGTTCACTGGCCTGTATGGCGGTCCACAGTTGGGCACCGCGAGGATCTGAGGGCGCCTGGGGAAGTCGTCGGCCAGTATTGGTGACCGTGAGTTCACTGGTTTGAAGAGGGGTATCTCGTTTGAGGGAGATGGGCAAGGCGTTAGTACAGGAAGGGTGGAATGCTGTGTATAATCACGGAAATGCTGTGGTTGGTAGGAGTACTGGGTATATGTTTATACGAGAAAGGGGAAGGACACTGTTTATTGTGGGTGAAGGGAAAGGTTGAGTTTGGAAGGTCTGTGTAGGGGAGAACAGTAACGGGCGGATGAGTATATGGGCGTGGATTGAGAAAGCATGGCATACGTTATTCCTGAAGCGGGTGTTCTTACTGGAGCACGATCTGTTGGATGAAGATGTAGGAAGAAGGAGTACAGGATTTAAGGGAAATCGGGTGAATGAATAACGGGGCATGAATATAAAAAGGGGTAATGGGCCGGATAAAGAAAGGTGAAGCCCAAAATAATAAATTAACTTAAGTTTTATTTATTTAAAAATGTGTATAAACTTATTTAATCGATAACTTGTTCGTACATGATCGAAATTCAGCGAAACAAGATCCGTTTGGACCGTACGGACGAGAGCTTCTCAATAAAGCTAACTGGAAGTGGATTGGGGCTCGTATGAATTTATGGCGCAATAAATTGTTTGATTCCAATCAAACAACAGTTTATCGTTCTTTAACGATGAACTGCCAAAGTGAGTAAATCTAACTAACTCTGAACAGTTTATATTTCAGGTTGTATTCTTAGAACTGTTAAATATTGGCTGATTGACTGTGTGTTGACTATTTGATTGAACTGCTAGTCAGTTAGTTGAATTTCTATATTGATTCTGTTTAACAGAATATATCATATACTGATGTTGATGATATTGTGTAACATCTGTGGATGCAGGGAAACAGGTTAGAGGGACCCAACTGGATTCCTCAATATATAAATACTGTTTTGTTTTATATATCGTGTTATACGATGTGATATGAAATCTGTTGATGATTTTATATGTGTGAATGATACTGATCATTGTTGTATGGTATGTTAAATACCATAACATACCGGAATGTTGATAAGGGAATTTTCAAAGTGATATTTGAAAATAAATTATTTATAAAATCAAAAGAGAAAGATTTGTAAACCATTAACAAAGGAAATCAAAAGAGAAAGATTTGTAAACCATTTACAAATGAAATCGAAAAGAAAATATTTGTTAAATCAAATATAAAAGAAAATATTTGTGAAATCAAATATAAAGGAGAAATATTTGAGAAATCAAATAAAAAAGAAAATATTTGTGAAATCAAATATAAAAGAAAATATTTGTTAAATAGAACTGAAAGGAGTTAATCGATTTGAATTTGTCAAATAGAGTTATTCAAATGGAGTTAATCAAAATGAGTTAGCGAAAGGGATAAATCAAATGAGTTAGTCAAACCAATTCAAAGGAGTTAATCAAACCAAGTTGATCGAATTGGTTCAACCAAATTAACTAGTTAGAGTTAACCAGTCAGAATAAATCAGTTAGAATTAATCAGTTAGAGTTAAACCAGTTAGAGTTAACCAATTAGAGTTAATCGATAGAGTTAAATTGAACTAGAGTTATTCAAATGGAGTTTATCGAATTAGTTATTCAAAAGGAGTTATCAAATTAGTTATTCGAATAGAGTTAAACACATAAGAGTTATTCGAATTAGTTATTTGAATAGAGTTAAACACATAAGAGTTATTCGAATTAGTTATTTGAATAGAGTTAAACACATAAGAGTTATTCGAATTAGTTATTCGAATAGAGTTAAACACATAAGAGTTATTCTAATTAGTTATTCGAATAGAGTTAAACACATAAGAGTTATTCGAATTAGTTATTTGAACAGAGTTAAACACAAAGGAGTTATCGAATTAGTTATTCGAAAGGAGTTATTGAATTAGTTATTCGAAAGGAGTTATCGAATTAGTTATTCGAAAGGAGTTAAGTAAAAAGAGTTAATCGATTAAGGTTAAATAAAAAGAGTTAATCGATTAAGGTTAAATAAATAGAGTTAATCGAATTTAGTTTATTCGAAGAAAGGTTTTCGAATCTAGTTATTCGTAAGAGAGATTTTCAAATATAGTTATTCAAAGGGGGGAGTTATCGAATAGATTTGATTCGAAAGCGAGTTACGTAAGGAAGTGTTAAAGAATTAAAAGGTGAACTTTGTCTATTTTAAGGTTAGAAACGTTGTTCAGTTAAGGTCTGAGAGGTAGTATTACCCCAACTTGATTGACTTCATTTTTAACTAAGGAATGGTTAAGGTTCGATAGTGAAGGTGGGTTAAAGGAATTTAGTTAATAAGCGTAATGGTTTGAGTTGGCATCGCGATGGTTTGTTTAAACATCTGTTTAAGTCCAATGAAGGAGTTTTGGAAATGTTTTCCAACTAAGAACCAGAAATGTTTTCTGATATAGAAAACAAGAAATGGAAATGTTTTCCAATGGTAATAACATATATTTTATAAATTCAGAAAATAAGAAATGTTGAATATAGGGAAACAGGAGATAAGTAAATTAATGAACTAAGGAGATAAATGTTAAAAGATGTTTGATCGAAATAAATTTCCATCTGGAAATAATATCGTTGTTTGCACACGTGTTTTTCTTTGATAGTTAAATCACAGACTATCGAAGTTTTGACCATTTTAACGTTGTTAATATGGGGAGACCGGTTGGATTATTATCCAAAGAACCACTCTGTATTGGCATAAGCGTTGCGAATCATATATGCCAAAGATAATTGAAGACGGAGTAAAGTGCAAGGGCTATTGTATAAGTCTTAGATAATAGTGTCTAAGATGGATGTATTGAATAGTGCTTTCGGTTCATCCTGTTCCTGGATGACTTGTATGGACGGATGTCTAACAGAGTATTTCCAGACGATCATGTATATTGATTTCTCCAACCATACCAAGAGTGGAAGCAGAGATGGAAACTTCTTTTAGCTAACACATAATGTAAGGTTGAGGACGTCAATCGGTGATTTGATGGATTTGACGATGT
This sequence comes from Allium sativum, assembly GCA_030737875.1. Taxonomy (NCBI): domain Eukaryota; kingdom Viridiplantae; phylum Streptophyta; class Magnoliopsida; order Asparagales; family Amaryllidaceae; genus Allium; species Allium sativum. The sequence goes on along the minus strand of CM060921.1, from coordinate 127,657,262 downwards.
GGCATTCAAAGTGAATCTGGTGTGATGATAAAGCGTAGCTTATAGCCTCACTTCCGGTAAATGACAGAAATCCGGCAGGGAGCATGGCTAAGTCGGTCGCACCAAAGTAGGGTGTATAATCACCTGATCTAGAGTTTCATTTATTTCTAAAATCTATTGTTGATGCTGTCCCATTCGGGAAACAGTTGCTGATCCCAACCGTTGGTGATATACATTCGATACACTCAAGCGAAATGAGTGGTCGGTCATGTGTGGCCGGGTTGCAAGATGTTCTTGTTGAACCCAGTGTATTCCTTCCTAGAGGTACACTAGCGAAAGGTGGTTCCATACCTTGTCATAGTTGGAAATCCATTACCCAATACGTGCTTGCGGTTTTGATTGTATACTATATATGTAGAACGTGAGATGGAAGCGTTTCTGCTAGATGATAATTATAGTTATGGTTGATAGACATTATTATAATATCAAAAGGTTTTTGATATAAAGATAATTTGGATTCTCATAAGGGAAAAACCCGTTCTGTTATACGGCGTGGTCTTATGAGATATCATTTACCTGTTTTGAACTGTTTTACTCATACAAGCCCCATGACTGACCCGGAGTTTATTTTGTTTTGTTTTCCCTAAACTCTTGGGTGCCCAATTTTGTACAGGCAGTCAAGTAGTCAGGATTTACAGATATACTGGAAGAGCTTGGAGCAGGAGGCTTCAGGATTATATAGCTATAGTTTATTTCCGCTGTGTTGTAAGTGATGAATCTGATAATGTTATGGTATACATATAATGATTTTATTTCAAGGATATATTATCTATTATATGTTGTTCATTCCGCTGTGAGATTCATGTTACTTTGATGTTGTGTTCTTCTTCTTCTTCTATTCTAAGTTTCTATCTTATCTTTCCTCACCCTCTGTTTTCTTTCTATTAATTTCCTGATTTTCAGTTTAATTTGGGGTTGGACTTGTGTTTTTGGTCAGCTCAAATTGGACCGGATTTTCGGGTCATTACAGTTGGTATCAGAGCTTAAGTCAAGTGAATTACCTTGGCTTTGTGGCGTGACTCAGTAGAGATGGGGTTAGTAATACCCTAGATTGAGTTGAGTGTATATATACGAGTGAACGTATTTGTTATTGATATAAAAATTGTTTTATATTGTGGGAATTTATTGGTTGAGTCGTTTATGGGTTCTGGTCGATCAGTTTGATCCACTGTATCGGTAGGAGTTTATAAACACTCGAATACGATGGGTCGACACGATATGTTTTGAAAAGAGGGTAAATTAAAATAAGTTTACCCAAGGTATATCTTGATATAGAGAAGGTATATATATATCAAAATTATAATATAGTGGATATATTGGTTGCTATTATAATCGAGTAAGATTATAAATTAAATGGTTATGTAAATAATCAATCAGAATTCGTATAAGTGTAATATGTGAAATCAGATAAGTTAAATCTGAAATTTAAAACCAGAAATTGAATTAAAATTCTGGAAAATTTGATAAGTGTTTGTAAATGGATTTGGATTAAAAATAAAGAAAATTTAAGATCCTGGGAGATTTTAAATTGTTTTACAATCAGTGTGAATTATATTTTGAATTGAATTTCAAAGTGGAAATGTTTAGAAATGGATTTATAGTATTGAACTCACTTCGATCGCTGGAAAATAGATTTCGATGATGACAGTTGCATCATCAGTATTCATTTTCGAGTTGTAAGTGACGAATTACTACCAGAGATACTGTTTTGAATTTGTTTTGGGTAAGACAAGTTGTGTTGAATTTCAAAATGGGATTTATAATATAGAATTTGAATAATAAAATTTGATATATAGATTTGAATAATAGAAGTGATATAAAATTTGAATAGAAATTGAATAGAATTAACTAAGTCGAAGGGGAATCAGTTAATCGAGTTTTAAATTTGAAGTTGAACTTTGAAAGGTGAATTGGATTTGTAAATGGATATTTGAAATCGAATATAGAACTTAAATTTGAAATTTGGATTCAAATTAGTTAATAAGCAAGTTAAAATATATTTGAACATGTCATGTTCAAATATAAAAGTGAAATAGACTAAAGAGTTAATTAACAAATTAATTAACGAATTGAGTTAAAACGATCAGGTATAGTTAAAATAGATTGGGCAGGTATAAATATACATGAGATGGGTATGGATAAGATATGAAGGTATATAAATAGAATGCTCGACGAAAAGGTATGTATTTAACTCATATATGAGATTTTATGCGCCGTATCGGCTAGCCACTTGGCTTTTTCTTTTGGATTGGTGAGGGCCATGGGAGGCTATATGAAATATTCCGATGCTCCTGGTACAAAGGAGGTTATGGCGAATTTTTCCGGGAATTTAAGGAGTAGAATATTTTTAAGATAATTTGATAGTTAGAATCAACGTATATATATATATATATATATATATATATATATATATATATAGAAGTCGATAAGGAAACGAACTTAGAAATAGAATAGTAAAATCAAAAAGGAAAACTAAGAATAAAATCTAGTAAGAATAGAAAGAGGAAGCGTACGTGTTTAAAAGTAAATAAGTAGTTGTATGGTATTGATTATTCGAGTAAGTAGTCATATCTATTTTGACGTTATAAATGTTGTTTAGTCAAGGTCTGAGAGGTAGTTATACCCCAACTTGATTGATTTCATTATTAACAAATAAACAGTAACATTTCAGGCTCGAAGATCAATGTTGAATAAGAGTTAGTTGAATATAGTATTTGGGTTGTCGTAACGATGTTTTACACAACATCCGTTTTAACCCAAATAAGTGTAAGCTTGGAAATATAATAAAGAATATTTCGTAAGTATAGAAATAAACGAGATCGGAAAAGAGATAAGTAATTGGAATATTTTCCAATTATAAATAGCATATATTTTCTAAAAGTTTAGAAAATAAAGGAAGGCGATATTCAGAAATGTTTTCCAAATAACGTAAAAGGCCAATATGGTTATTGAAAAAAATTTGGTTAACAAATATTGATAAAGAAATAAAGAAGTGATTTAACTAATGGAATATTAATTAAGGGCTCAGTGACATGTTCAAAAGGAAAATTTGGTTTTTGAAAAGAGTAAACTGTTTAAAAACTCCCAGGGAAAGACTGTTTAAATTAAAACCAAATTTTGAAAGCAAAATTTGAATTAAAGTAAAACTAGTAAAGTGGTAACTGAGATTGAATTAGAATAATATCAAGACAAATTGGATTGTGAGATTCAAATTTGAAGTGTAATGTGATAATCAAGTTAAGAGTTGGGAATCGAGAAGAAACTCAAGTTGAAATGATATTTGGCTCGGATATAAGCGAATGGTTGTGTTGTGGATAAAAGCAGATTGAAATTTGATTGGGATGACCCTTGTATCCGCTGAATGGATAACAGGTGGAAAGGATAAAATGATATGCCGACAAAAGGTACAAGTTTATATTTCTATTGGATATAAGATATATGAGCCGAATTGGCAAGCCGCTTGGCTGTTTGATTTTCTTTTGGGATGGAGATGGCCCAGAGAGGCAAGTTGGAGTTTGAGCTATTGACCAGTACAAAGGGGGCTATGGCGAAATTTTTCGAAAAGTGAAGGCGTTAGAAAATTTTCAGGATTTTTGAAAATTTTCGTTGATAAGAATTAATTAATAATTTAATTGGTTCAGTTAAAACTGGAGTTAAAAAGTGAACAAATATGTTCTAACCAGTCGATAGGGTCATTCTCTACCTTAGCAATTTCGAGGACGAAATTATTTTAAGTGGGGAAGATTGTAATGACCCGCATTTCAGGGGTATTATAATTAATTTATTTAATTATATAAATAGTGATTTAGAGAATATAATGGTCGTTGAATTAAATGATGGTGAATATTTAATTAAAATAATAATTAAATAATATATTTAATTCAGAGAATAATCAGAATTTGTGGAATTCACAATATTGTGTGAACTGGACAATTCAAAGTATATAATTCAGTTTAGAGTTGAATTATAATAACGAATATATTATATAAACGACAGTTTGAACGTATAATTATATTATAATTATAATCGAGCTCTAAATGGCGCTGTAGTTCGTAAATTGGCGATTCGAACTTCAACTGAATATACAGGGTTCGTTTTAAATCGGATTTCTGTGAAACAAGAAACGTACGGAGCTGGTGGAGTATATCTTTCTAGTGGAAGAGAAAAATCAGGATTTCATCGTGTATATTGGAAGTTATGTCTAAATTAAATATTCAGAAAAATAGCGGTTTATTCGTTTGTGGCCATAACGGTTATTTAAAAATATTTGAATATCGGGTTTGAATTTAAACAAGGTTCTTTTGATATATAACGATAATTTAATTTTTAGAATTTTACTGTAATTTTTAATTAATTAAATACGTGACTTTTTATTTAGAGAGTATTGCACCCTATATCAGCGATTTTGGGGTTTCACAAAATGAGTTAAACTACCAATATTATTATATTTCTGGAGTCGGGACACCTCGCTCGTCACGACGGTGTTTTCATTTCTGTCCGTAGCGGTACGTAACTATACAAATTAATAAAATGATGGAGAGTAAAATATCCTAGGTATTTTTGGACATAAACTAGGCCACGCCCCTTCTTCAATAAATGAAAGGACAAAGGAAGGCCATGCTCCAACGTTTACTCAACACTTCCTTAACCACAAGACTGTGCGCGTGTAAATGAAGCCACGCATCAACCTTCTCAACCATACAAGAAGAAAACGTGGAAGCAAATCGTTCATTCAAAGAAAAATCAAAAAAAGGAAACCAAATAAATATACACAACAAATCATCCTTTTGAGCCGCCACTACTTTCGTTCTCCTCAAACAATCTCCGCCCGTTTCTCTCTTCGAAAATCCTCAAGAAATCCAATAGAAAATCATATAAATTTGTGTAAATCCCCAAACAAATGGAAACGAGTTGCTCTTGCGATTTTATACAAGCGGGATGAGTTTTAAAGGGTGCGAGTTGATGGTTCTTCGTTCCTGTTCGAACCCGCAGATTTAGGGTTTTGTTTGGGTTTGAGGTGTTCGCTGGCATGTATGGCGGTCCATAGTTGGGCACCGCGAGGATCTGAGGGCGCCTGGGGAAGTCGTCGGCCAGTACTGGTGACCGTGATTTCATTGGTTTGAAGAGGGGTATCTCGTTTGAGGGAGATGGGCAAGGCGTTAGTACAGGAGGGGTGGAATGCTATGTATAATCACGGAAATGTTGTGGTTGGCAGGAGTACTGGGTATATGTTTATACGAGAAAGGGGAAGGACACTGTTTATTGTGGGTGAAGGGAAAGGTTGAGTTTGGAAGGTCTGTGTAGGGGAGAACAGTAACGGGCGGATGAGTATATGGGCGTGGATTGAGAAAGCATGGCATACGTTATTCCTGAAGCGGGTGTTCTTACTAGAGCACGATCTGTTGGATGAAGATGTAGGAAGAAGGAGTACGGGAGTTAAGGGAAATCGGGTGAATGAATAACGGGGCGTGAATATAAAAAGGGGTAATGGGTCGGATAAAGAAAGGTGAAGCCCAAAATAATTAACTAACTTAAGCTTTATTTATTTAAAAATGTGTATAAACTTATTTAATCGATAACTTGTTCGTACATGATCGAAATTCAGCGAAACAAGATCCGTTGGGACCGTACGGACGGGAGCTTCACAATGAAGCTGACTGGAAGTGGATTGGGGCTCGTATGAATTTATGGCGAAATAAATTATTTGATTCAAATCAAACAACAGTTTATCGTTCTTTAACGATGAACTACCAAAGTGAGTAAATCTCACTAACTCTGAACAGTTTATATTTCAGGTTGTATTCTTAGAACTGTTAAATATTGGCTGATTGACTGTGTGTTGCCTGTTTGATTGAACTGCTAGTCAGTTAGTTGAATTTCTATATTGATTCTGTTTAACAGAATATATCATATAGTGATGTTGATGATATTGTGTAACATCTGTGGATGCAGGGAAACAGGTTGGAGGAACCCAACTGGGTTCCTCAATATATAAATACTGTTTTGTTTTATATATTGTGTTATACGATGTGATATGAAATCTGTTGATGATTTTATATGTGTGAATGATACTGATCGTTGTTGTATGGTATGTTAAATACCATACACTACAACAAAATGAGGCTTTCATAGCATTTGAAAAACGCTATTATAACCTAACATAGCGTTTCAGAGAACGCCATATAACGACATGCTATCTTAGATCTTCTACTTTGAATAGCAGAAAAAAAACGCTATGATAGAAGATTTTTATATAGCGTTTTTATTTGCTATCAAACCAAAACGCTATAATAGATGATTTTCATATAGCGTTTGTGTGCATGTTTCTATAGCATTTGTTTGGTTATACTACAAAATTTCCAATGTCTCTTTCCATAGCGTTTTTATTCTATAGCGTTTCTGAAACGCTATTGCTTATATTATTAATTTAATGATTTTTCGTTGTTTCAGCTTTTTACATGTATACACACATTTAAACATTTCATCTGCATATAAATATAACAAATTTTCGCAAACAAATAAATTACGGCATAATATTCATGCATATCATTAAAACAATTTAGTATTTCATACATATTGTTTTATCAACTTTTCCATGTTCACACGTAATATTTCATACATTTCTACATTAATTACAAGTTACAGACAAACGATAGAATTAATCTTGCTTTGCTTCTGATATTTTCTTCTTAACGTGAACAATACTGGTCCTGTTAATGTCAAATAAACAATCAATGTGTTAGTAATCATTATATCACATATAAACAAAGTAAAAGAAACCAAAAGAAACCAAAAGGGAAAAAAATGCAACTAAAACAAAAAATATAAAGCACTTATGTAAGATATTACTGTTATTATACATTCGAACACGTTGTAACTTTCTAAATAAAAATGAACTTATCGATTTTAACTTCTTTTATACCAAGTAGGTCTGCATACATCATATCAAATCAAAATGGGGAAAAATTTACTTAACGGTTTTAATTGTACCCTAACATTATGAAAAAGCATCAAACCCAAAAGTTTCGTCAACCTAATCAAGGTTTAAAGTTCTCTTAAAAGTTTCACAAGCCAATCCATCATTAAATTACAGTGGTCATGAATCCTAATTAAAAGAGTTAACTGTTTAATAATTTTTGTTCTTCAAGCTAAAATTATCAATGTCAACTCCTTAATACTCTAACCACTCTGTGAGGAAAGATGTAGTAAAAAGTCACATATACAGCACAACTAACATCATACTAAAAATAAATTTTCAAAGGATATAAGAAAGTTCATAATAGTTTTATCTAAATGTTTGCATCTGGACATGAATTGAATTATGAACATGCAGACATTTATACATAATTCAATTCATGTCACTTTATTTTGGTATATCCTATAAGTCATCATTTGAATTTATGAAAAAGGAAAATGCTTCTATGAAAAACCAAGATAATGAAAAATGCTCAAAATTGCTAGATGACAGTATTTCCAACTCACAAAAAACTGAAAACACCGCATCGCCTGAACTCTTAGTAAATCATCATTTGCATTCATCAATTTGACAGTATCGGCTGAATTTCTGCCTTGTTTAAAATGATTATTTACTTGAAGTGGTATGTCATTCTAGTAAACCACGCAGTATACAAGGCAAACACTGCTTAAATAGTTACATTTGTTGTAAGAGGAGGGACACAGAATAGATAGGAAGGAAAATAAGGTTTAGTTTCTCCATAAATAAACTAAGCTACCCAACCAAGTGATGAATGCAACTAACGGTGTGCTATAATCTATGGTTTTCAGTTTACAGGTATCTAGTATTGCATCCTATTAACTTCCAAATATCTTTCTTCAGATTACACAAATAGATCCAAAATGCATGGAAGCCTACAGGCAGTTACACTATCCATAATGGGCAACAAATCCAATATGCAGTACAATTTGACGAGGTAACAAATTAGGAATGAATAGTGCAATCTAATACATACTCTCATTTTAGAAAATTACTGATGCTTAAGGCGTGGAAGCATGGATATAATTTCACCAAGCATGATGTAAACGAGGTACATATATGGATAAAATTGTTTAATTTAGGCATGGAAATATGGACAACAAATACACTGCCTATGATTGCAAGTTTCACTGGTACACGCTTACAACTATAAGGCAGTACGGTTAGAAGAAATCTACGAAGTTTGCAAGAATCAAAGTGCTTATAACACTCAGCCCAACCTACTTAATATCCTCATTATGAACTTATACATTACTTTCATTATTAAGCATTGGTCCTAATAATAACGTGATGCATATAATGACAAATATACCTGGAATAATAACACCAGTAGAACTGGACATCATTATAGCAAAAGGTAGAGCCCTGTCAAAGCCACTGAAACGTTTGCTTCATATTGGTGCTCCATAACCTATAGATGTCAAAATAACGTTTGCTTCATTCCTACAGTTGTCGAACAAAACTGCCCACTTTCATCTCTAGCAACAATGACGTTAGGTTTTCAAAGTCCCAGCAGCATTCTGCACCAAAGACCTCCTGTGTTCTTGATCCTCCATAACCTACCATGGTAATCCTTGGTCATCCATAGTGTTCTCGTCATCAATTGTTAGCAGTCTTCTATTAAAACCTGGAACATTTAATTCAGACAAGAAACTGCTAGCCTTAATGGCAAACGCATTGCTAGTCAACTCAATCGCAGTTTTCATTGCATCCTTCATTTTATCCTTTGATTCCCCTTCAGGAAGTGAACTACATAGGTCTCTTGATATGGTCTGACTGCACTGAAACAAAACATTCAGTACTGGAGCATAAAAGAGAAGTTTAGGCAAAGAACTTGTACTTACAAAGCATTGTATGTGTACAATGACAACAAACTCAACGTCCAATGACTACGGCTAATAATTTCCTGATTTGATTAAGCAATATGCCAGCTAGCCCATATGATCCTAATTCATGCCTAAAGGTCCATCAAAAAGCTTGTAAAAATCCACATAAAAGCCAAGTTTAGTTTTCTCAATTTAAAACCTGAGTAAACTCGGCTCTTGAGCTAAGTAACTTTGTTTTTTTAAGACTGAGTTTCTCAGTAATAAAATCTGAATATTATTCAATTAAAAACACGGTAATACTCATTTCTAGACGTAAGCGGTATATGTTTGTTACTCAATTTGAAAATTGTGCCTCACTCTGTTTCAAAAACTGGGTAAGCTTATATTAAAAAACCGAGTTACATATTTCTAAACATAAGTATTTTTCTGGTACATGAACTTAACATTGTAGAATTACATTCATCAACATTTCCATCAATCCTTACTCCAAATGACTTAAACCAACATAATTATTGCAAACATATGCTACAGGTCAAGATAAAAGCAATAGAAAAAATACGTAATTCATCATTGTTGTTATTTTAGTACCATAACAAGAGAGTTACAAGTTAACTCCGTAAGACAAATTTGAGCTCGCATGATTGTAGAAAAAATGAAATAATGAAACTAATACATACATACATACACATATATATATGTATATATATATATATACATACACACACACATACATACATACATACATACATACATACATACATATATATATATATGTATGTATGTATGTATATATGCACATTTGGTCTTTATAGCAATTCAAATCCCCTTTAGTCCCCAAGAAGTCCTACAATATCAATATGCTAAGGCTAATTTGTAGGTCCACATTTGTTCCGAATAAGGATTGATTGTGTTCTGGAGTGATGGAGTGAAAAGCTTTTTTGCAAATAGGGATTTTGTTGTTTTCTAATGCAAAGAACAAAAGATTTTCAGTTTGGAAAAAGGGACAAAAGTCCCACTTTTATCTTTGTATAACGTCAATACATGGGACTTGCATTTTATTTCCATTGGGAACTGAAACTCCGTTTTCCCAGAGTTCTGCAAATATTGACAACTTGACATGTATAAAATGAGTATCATGGAAATAATTTAGCATGTCACCACTTCCACAATGCATAAGAATATTTTGTTTTAATTGTTAATCCATATATACAAAAACACAGCTATATTAATTTGAAAGTGGTAAATTGAACAAAATGAGATGGTTTTTCTTGGTCTCTTGTAAATTGGAATCCTTAGATATTCTCAACCTCAACATAACTATAGTGAACAGAAGAATTCATATTACTTACTCGTGAAATATCTTTTACTGATATTTCATTCTCTTCTTCAGCCAACTTTTACTCCTTACCGGATCAAAAACTGTATATATATGCAACACAACCTTGCTAAGATGCCTGTCTATGATTATCCTTTAAAAAAAAGCAACAATTTCGTAACAATAAAAAGAAAACTTAGACAACAATGAGAAGTTAGCTAAAGTCAATTAATAGATACACAAGCTGAAAGAAAAAAAAAACGAAATTACCAAAGTGGCAAAATGATTAATCTTGTTGCCGCATGTAAACGGTAAAAACTTATTGGCTTTTATATAGCAAGAACAAATAAGAAATCTAAGTAAAAGATACACGAATAGAGATAGGCAATGCTCTCAGATCATTCCAGTAAATTATGAAAAGGGAGAGCTGTTAGTACAAGAATAAATTTCTAATTTTCACAGCCATGGAAAAGAAGTCTTATATCTTTATTTTCTTTAGTATTGATGCCATCTTGGCACCACATTCGCTGCATCTTATCATCGTCAAATCCTAAAGTATTTGTTCATGATGTATTCGTTTTAGTACAATTTGATATTCTTTGTGCACGACACGCAAAGTCAAGCATTAGACCTTTACAACTTAGACCTACATAATTTATTATATGTTACATGGAGTCAAAATATAGAAACAACATTATAGCACCCAACATTTTTATTAATGGCAGACAACGGGTCTTTAGTGACTAACAGTCAATATTTCTACCCAGGTGCCTATTCTTGATGCACATTGCATGTTTTCATTCATAATTTACATAAAATTGCATACTGATATTAAGCTTGAAAAGGACAAATATTGTATCATAAGAAAATTTATATGTTGCCTGCAACAAACATGAATATTATAAACTTCATTTTTACAGTTCTAATTCATAGGACAATGTGAGTTAGATGAAGGCTTCAACGTTGAAGTGATCGTTAGTTCAATATAGCTATGTCCCACTTTGAGTTAAAAAAGAAAAACAAATAGTAACTTTTGTTTGATTTCTTTATTAGTACAATACAGAATTATAATAATTAAATACACTGAAATTTTATTCGTTAATATTTGTAAAAAGCCAAATGAAATCGTCGTAAAGAAAAACTGTATTGATCTAACTCTAAATTTGTTTTCTTATTCACGTTTTGGTTGATTCTAATCTTCTAATCATAATCAATATAAAATGGTAGAATTTTGAAGCTTTACTATAAAAAATTGAATTACTGACACATGAGCAACTAAAAGCTATTCCCTGAAACTTATATACGATCATTAACAAAGTCAGATCTTTGTGTACCTCTCTTCTAACTACTACATTGTAACCAAAAAGTTCTATAATGGTTGAATATTTACAGATAGTAAATGACTAATTTTAATGCTATGCGACTTGGATCCCAGACTACTGTCAATAAATATTAGTATAAACGACAGAGACAAAAGCCAACAGTTAAAAGTAGCACACGATACCATCTTAAGAAAATGAGTAATTTATGAAAGTTGATAAAAATGCATTAAATAAACAAGTACATTTTCTCATATGTTGGACGTATAAATTTAAAATACTATATCATTAAGTGTTTGTAGACGTTTGGGCTTACAGTAATTCAACCAATTAAACTTAACGACCAAACTGAATTCTACAGCAATACTTTCACTTTTGGAAAAAGAACAGTTCCCAAGTTTCCTGGTAAGGGAATACACTATTTTCTTCTTGGACTATTCCACCTAAATTTTGTAGTCCCTAAAGACCAGTTTAAAAAAAGCGGTACCATGCACTAAAACTTACCTAAAGTACATAGGTGGAGAAACACATGCCATATATACTCATCCCTCCTCCATTCACTTGCACCATTTCCACTTGTACTGACATTTCTTGCTCTGCTAAACTGCTATGTACTTGAAAAAGGCATTCTCAATAGTTCACAAACACTCAAATGCAAATGGTCTACTTATATAAACTTCTAACTAATAAATAAGGAATTCTAAAATACGCTATATCCATAAAAATGACTGTCTTTTTTCCCATACGGCTTTAAATATTAGACCACTGTTAATATCTTAATACTTGTATAAAAGAACTATACCATTATTGCAGTTGGGAATTAAATCATTATGTTAACAATACTTGGCCTTGATGCATCAGGAAAGAAGGGCTTATACACATCTAAAAGTAAAACATGCAACGGAAAACTTGTGTATTAATACCTTAATAATCCATCCTCGCCTCTCTTAACCAAAATGATGTGCGTCCTTCCTCAGTCCTGCCCTGCTGCTTTGTCGAATCCTATCGGTCATGTGCTCAACCACACCACACCCACTGCCATAACCATCTCCAGCTACTCCCCAGTTTATAATTATTCCTCATCCTCCCTAAGAATATCCGTCACCAGAATCTTTAGATCCCCACCAAATAAACAAAAACAAAATTGAGTGCAATGACAAATAAGGCCGTGTTTGGTTTTCTATTTCCAAACCATTTTCAGTTTTCAATCTTGAAAAGCTATGACGTTTCCATGGTTAGTTTCATTCATTGAATAAAGGGTAATATACTATGTATAGTGGTTGTCCACTTTTATGGCCTTAATACATTCTGAATCAAAATAACATGGCCAAGGAATAAGAATAGCGTTTATCGCTATTCTAGAGTGGAATAAGAATAGCGTTTATCACCCGTAATACAGAGGAAAAGATAATTCGAATAGATGTCCATTTTGGAAACAACATGATCAACATTGGTGATTAGGCATATTGTGTTTGACTACCCAAGAATTTGCTTATGTGTCATAATGTACTACAGATAGAACAGCTGTACCTGAGATGATCAATGTACCAATTTATGTTGAGCAACAGCAACAACAGACAGTAAATAGAGGTTTTGTTGGCTTCAAAACCTGTATTACATGAAATTTAACTTAATTATGCAGCTGAAAACGATCATTTAATTTTAATGTATACCATGGGTGTGACCATAAGCATTAAGCTATGAACATAGAACTGATTCATTAAGAGATTAATAGGACAAATATATACGTGTCATATATGTTGAAGTTACTATGCAATATTCCACAACCATACCTTGTTTGTGTGTAAGAATTTGCTAACTTCCACATGTGGAAAAACAAGCCCTGACAAGTGTATAGCAGCTTTGTTTTAGAGGTGGCCAACAAATACTTTGAAAAGATCATTCATCCCCTGTTTCGATATCAGGTATTTCACCTTATCCTTCATCTAACTATAGACAATTAGATCAAAAGATTTGCTTAATCAATCCTATAACTAAATTTAACATCATTTTTCATTGTAATAGCAAGACAATAACAGAGCTTCTCGGCATGCAGAAATATATCTGGAGTGTTGAATATAGTAACATATACTGAAGCACATTTCTCCTTGTAAAAATATCAAGACAACAACGGATTTTCTAAGCATATAAAAGTAAGTTCAAAAATCAAGGGCCTATAATATTCAGCAATAAAAGGAATCAAAAAATTGATGTACGAGATCGACTAGAAGGGTCGACACGATCCCCTAATCTGAAGGGCTGCAAATGGAAAGTTGCAATAGTCAAAGTCTGAGCTATGTGCAAGAAACCATACAGTTTAGGAAAAAAGATTTCAAGCTAAGAACAATTCATAAGATGAAGCTAGCTAAAGTATTACCTAAAATAATGGAGAAATAGGGTTTGGCCGACTGAGTTGACATTGGTGATTAATCGAAGACGAGGAAGCTAGGGCATGAAATTTCTGACGGATTTCATTTTCTGAGAGGCGCGATGATTGAAAGGGGAGGACAAGGAAGACTGGTTGTGTAGGAAGTGAAATTTTGAGAGGGAGACGAAAAAAGATGAGGAAGACTGGTTTGGTGGGAAGTGAAATTTTGAGAGGGAGACGAAAAAGGGTAAATTTAAGGATCTGCTTAAAGTTTTTTTATTTTGGATGGTACAGCGTTTAAGTGAAATTTATCGGTAATTTGGGCACATGAGGGAAACGCATAGCGGTCAGTATCTTGAAGTTTATTGTTCGACGCAGATTTAATTCCTCAATAGACTGAAACGCTAAGAATAAAAGCTATAAATAAATCATTTTCTTGTAGTGATAACATACCGGAATGTTGATAAGGGAATTTTCAAAGTGATATTTGAAAATAAATTATTTATAAAATCAAAAGAGAAAGATTTGTAAACCATTTACAAAGGAAATCAAAAGAGAAAGATTTGTAAACCATTTACAAATGAAATCGAAAAGAAAATATTTGTGAAATCAAATATAAAAGAAAATATTTGTGAAATCAAATATAAAGGAGAAATATTTGTGAAATCAAATAAAAAAGGGAAATATTTGTGAAATCAAATATAAAAGAAAATATTTGTTAAATAGAATTGAAAGGAGTTAATCGATTTGAATTAGTCAAATAGAGTTATTCAAATGGAGTTAATCAAAATGAGTTAGCGAAAGGGATAAATCAAATGAGTTATTCAAACCAAGTCAAAGGAGTTAATCAAACAAAGTTGATCGAATTGGTTCAACCAAATTAACCAGTTAGAGTTAACCAATTAGAATAAATCAGTTAGAATTAATCAGTTAGAGTTAAACCAGTTAGAGTTAACCAATTTGAGTTAATCGATAGAGTTAAATCGAACTAGAGTTATTCAAATGGAGTTTATCGAATTAGTTATTCGAAAGGAGTTATCAAATTAGTTATTTGAATAGAGTTAAACACATAAGAGTTATTCGAATTAGTAATTTGAATAGAGTTAAACACATAAGAGTTATTCGAATTAGTTATTTGAATAGAGTTAAACACATAAGAGTTATACGAATTAGTTATTCGAATAGAGTTAAACACATAAGAGTTATTCGAATTAGTTATTCGAATAGAGTTAAACACATAAGAGTTATTCGAATTAGTTATTTGAATAGAGTTAAACATAAAGGAGTTATCGAATTAGTTATTCGAAAGGAGTTATCGAATTAGTTTGTAAAGACCCGGAAATTCTCGCTCTTTGAATCGACCATAAACCACACAGGTCTGACCCAAAGGTTGGAAATCTTCGAATACTTTAACTTTGGGAATACAATACATCAGAACAATAACAGCAGACTTTTATTACATTATAATAATGTTACATCAGAGTACAGAATATATCAGAGTACATTGAAATAAAATTACAGCGGAAGATAAATTACAAAATGTTTAATACATTAAATAAAATACAGTAAACAGCGGAAGACTACTAAGCTTTGGACACAACTTTAGGCTTCGATCCAGGATCCTGCTAAAAGAATAGATATCTGCAAAAAGCTACTCGACTGCCCGTGTGGAAAAGAGGGCACCCGAGTTTGCAAAGTGAAACAAACTACGAGTCAGTCATGGGACTGGTGTGAGAATTCTAAACAAATTTAACTAATAAGACAAATCCAAGGACCACGCCGCTAATGCGGAACGGGTTTTATTCCAATGGATTGCCGGTGCATAAATTAAAGTAAATCGTTAAACAACGCAATGCTTTTTGGAAAATGAAACCATTATAAGACCCAAGTCCCATCACACAATGCAACGCACACCAAAGGATAGGGTTTTACCTTATAATGGTCAAAAGATGCTAAATACGTAAAACGGATTACTACTAGTGTGTATATGTTTTAAATAAAAACATTTCAATCATAAGTATCAATCCTAGACGGCATGGGTACCATATATCATGTCGCCAATACTAGTTCTACAATCAAAATCGCAAGGTCGTATTGGAAATTGGATTTCCATCATGAGTCGAGGCTAGGGGCGAGCTCCTCTCTGATTCGAGACACTCTAGCAAATGCCTCAGGATCCCCCGCAGTGAACCCTTGGATGCGGTAGGGCCGGTCCCCGCCTATCGGTAGTGGATTGGTTATGCCTGAACACACGTTTCCCGGTTCCTTTGAACCTATAATATGACCACTATCGGCCTATAAAAATACGAGGCGCCTCAAAATCCATCATCCACATAAGTAAAATGTCAGGGCTAGTAGGTCACTGACATCCCTCTAGCTAGAAAGAAACGTGTGCACTCCCTACGGTCCAAATCCTGTTTTTGACTCATACCGGGGTGTGAGGCTCGCGAAGTCACGCTATACACAAAGCTACGCCTAAACAGGCCGTGCTTTGATCATCAACCACAAGGCCTGCTTTTCAACAAAAGCCTTGATCAATGCATCTTAGTTTGCCACATTGTCAGTCCATACTATACCATTGATTTCTACCAATATATAACCTCTAAGCTCGTACGTCTCAGAGAAGGGTGTTAACCACCAAGCAGATATATATTAACAGAGATCAACGAATGTAGTATAAAGGACTACAACGTCAGACATACATTCCATTTATAAACTTATGCTCTGGGTCTGAGCGAAAGTCAAATCCGTACAAATCAACACTACGTCCGGATAACTACCATCTTAGCCCTGTCTTGAGAGCAAATCAATCAAGGACCTCAACGCTAGTTACCCATTCGATGTGAAGATCGTCGGTCTTCAATCGCCGTCTTCAACTCTTAGATTTAAAACGTTGTATAATCATTTGAAATGAGATTGAACTCGGTCTTCTCAAATGATTCTCGCATATATATATATATATATATATATATATATATATATATATAATTTGAAAACATTTCATATCGTTATTAATATTTGATAACGACCTATCGCTATTTTTATTTATATAAAAATAGCCTAAATAATTTAACGACGCTTCGGGTCGATGGGCGACCCTGGCGCTGTTTTCAACCAAATTTGATTTACACATAACTTGAAATCTAACCGTTGGATTTTGGCGAAATTTATGTCATTGGAAAGATCTTCCCAAAGCGGTCCTAACGGCTCCAGTTTTGGGAAAATCCGACGGTCGGATCTCTCGGTATAACCGTTTAAAGTTATGATTGCCGATACGCGAACTGCCGCGCGCGTTCCGTTTAATTTATAATTTATATTTATATAAATATAAATCGTTTGGCGATTTCAACTATTAACGTCTATTCTTTTATCGCATTTAAAATGATGATAAAATATCACCTTTATTTTACTCTGTTTTTATTTACATTTAAAATGTAAATAAAATGTGCTTTTTAAATCCACTTTAATTCATGCTTTATTTACACCAAATCTAAATAGATGTTCTTTTTCTATCTTTGGTTTATTTACACTAAATGTAAATAAATAATTAAATAATCTTTTCTATCTTTTGATTTATTTACTCTAAATGTAAATAAATATTCTTTCTTACCATTTATTTATTTACCTAGATACAAATAAATGTTTTCATTTTCCTTTTCTTATTTCTTTACCCAAATGTAAATAAATGGTTTTTCTACTTCTACTTTTTCTTATTTATTTACACTATTTGTAAATAAATGTTTTTACTTTTCTTTTATCTTATTTATTTACACTACTTGTAAATAAATGTTTTACTTTTACTTTTGCTATATTTATTTACATTAATTGTAAATAAATGTATCTAATTTCTTATTCATATTTATTTACGCTATTTGTAAATAAATGGTTTCAATTTCCTTGCCAATCCTATTTACATAGTAAATGTAAATAAATGTATTTGTTTAATTCTTTTCTAATATTTCTTTTTAACATAAAAAGAATATCTTATGTTAATTCTTTTCTAACATTTCTTTTTATTATTTTTATTTACATAAGAAAATGTAAATAATTACCATCCACATTTTGGTTCTTTTTATTCCCTTTTTTTTACATAAAAAAATGTAAATAAATTCTAATTCACATGTTTAATCTTATAATCTTAATTACCTAGAAATGTAATTTTATTTACAATGTTAAAACATGTTCTTTAATTACATAAAAGTATAATTTTATTTAATCTTTTATTTATCTAATGTAAATAAATGTCTTACTTTTTCTATGTTTTATTTTATTTACACTAAATAGTTTACATATGCTTTAACCTCCCACATTGGATAGGTATTGTTGTGATTACTGGACAGCCGGGCGGGTCCGGGCAGGTTTACATCACAACTCAATCCAACATCGGGTTAAGCATACTAATTCATATTAAGAAAAATGGAATAAATGTGTTTTTTTTTCTTTTTTTTTCTTTTCTCATTTATTTACCTATTTGTAAACGAATGTCTAAATTACTTTACCTTATTTATTTACCTAAACGTAAATAAATGTTTCAATTACTTCATCTTAAATATTTACATAAGAAATGTAAATGCTTAATCCCTATTCTTTTACATTGAAAAATGTAAGTACTTAATCCTTTTTATTATTTCTTCTTAACAAAATGTTTATTTTGTTTTTATCCTTTTATCTACTTTGAACAAAAATGCGAGTTTTGACGCTACTAATTTATATGGATAAACATGTGAATTTTTTGTCGCAACTAATTTATATTGACAAATAGTATATTTTTAACGCTATTAATTTATATTGACAAAATTGTTAACTTTAATCCAACTATCATAATTTGACAAATATGTCAATTCTAATTCAACTACTATAATTTGACAAAAATGTCAATTTTAATCCCACTATCATAGTTTGATAAATAGGTTAATTCTAAAGGTAAAAAGCGACATTTCTATTTATCATGCACAAATCCTATGTAATTGACATTTTTATTTATCACAACACTTTTAACTAAAATGACATGTTTATATTAGCATAACATGGTTAACTAAATGACATGTTTAACGATTCTAATATCAGAATAAAAAGAAGCATTTTACATGCACATAACATGACATTATTATAACATAAATGGTATTTTTACCCTAATGTCATATTTCTAACCAAACGGTATCTTTTTTTTTTAATCTTTTAAATGTATAAAAATATACTTTTCCAGTTCATTCATTTTAAGGTATATAAAAGTATACATTTCTAATTTATTCTCTTTAATATATAAAAATATAATAATTTTGGAAAACTCCTTTTAATATACAAGATATGATAATTTTGTAAAAATCCCTTTTAATGTGAACAAAATGTTGATTTTGGTCTAATCACTTCTAATGAAATCAAAATGTTGATTTTGGTTAAATCAAATTAACAAAAAGTGTTAACTTTTGTCCAATATAATTTAATTTACAAAAATGTATTTTTGGTCCTTTTTAATCTAATTACCAAAAATGTAAATTTTATCCTTTATAATATAATTAACAAAATGTTAATCTTGTACTTTATAATATAATTAACAAAAATGTTAAAAGTGATATATTTGTCTTTGTCGTAAATTTTAACACAACAAAATGTATATAAAGTGGTATATATGATTTGTCGTCAATTCTAACACAGCATGGGATCATAAAAAATACAAACAACAAACACAATTCATCATCACAATCAATCCGTTAATCTAAATTTTTATGCACCGCATATATGTGTTTCATATAGCGTATAATAATGACACAATCATAATCAATTTAAATATATATATTTTTATATATATGTATATTTAATTATTTTAATTTTGAGAAATCTCACAAAAAATTTTGTGTGTCTCTTCTAATTTCACACAAATGTAAAATTTGGATGTCAATTCTATTACAACAAAAGTAAATATTTTGATGTCATTCTATTTTAACAAAAAGTATATTTTGAGTGCCATTCTCATTACAACAAAGTTGATTATTTCTAATTACACAAAAATGTCTATTTTGTGTATCAATCTAATTTAACAAAATGACGGTGAAAAATAAATCTTTTTATTTTCAACAAAAATTGACCTTGAAAAATGAAACTTTTATTTTCATCAAGAAGCAATGAAAACATTGTCCTTTTTGATTTCAACTAAATTCCAATGAAAAATTTGTCATTTTTGATTTCAATAAAATGACAATTTTAATTTTGTCAATTCTAGTTTTGACACGAATACCGATTTTATTTGGCAAATCAAACCTCAACCCAATGGTATAATTGATTCAACAATTTTGTTTTCAACACAAATGTCATCACATCAACAAATACACATAACAACCACAATCAATTCAAATTTCATAGCCATTAACAATATGGATTTCACAACATACACATATAGAATTCACATAGCAAGGAATAATTTAATTTTAATAAATAAATATAGAAATCTCACCTTGGCTTTTATTTTGACGATTCAGATTTAGTTTTTGCTGAAAATTCTAACTTACTCCAAATCGCTTTAAATCAGTTCTGAAATGGAGATCTCGTCGCCATGATTCTAACGCAATTCGTTTCACTGAATCTCGATGTCATACAAAGAAGTTATGTTTTTCATTTAATTGCATAATTAAATAATTAAATAATTTAATTAATTACATTACAAATCTCTTCCTCCTTCTTTCTGTATTACGCTCCCTGTAGCATCGCACCACCCTCCATCGAATTGCATGAAAACAGGGCGGAATGAAGCGTTGATATCTCACAAGCTGTCACTCTAAAGGTGATCATCAACGTTGAAGATATATATCATAGAACGATCTATCTAATTTGCCTTCGGAAATTTTGGAAATGGAGGAATGGTTTAAAAGAGATTTGAGGGGAAGAAGGAGAGCGTTTTCAACCATTGATTGGCATGGTGGCGGCTGTACATTTAGGGGGAAAGGGATATGTTTAGAGAAGTTTATGATATTATATAGTGGAGACACTACATATATGTATATATATTTTATTTAGTTATATAAATTTGATTTTATCTTTCACTTATCTCTACATATGTAGTAGGTGACAAATGAAGTTTAATTTGCTGACTAGGCATGATGGACCACATGAATATATGGACTTAAATGAAGGAAATGATGGAAATAAAATAAATAAATAGGATAAATGAAATACCGAAAATGGAAGCATAAACTTAAATTTGTATTATTAATAATGGAAATAAAGAGGCAATTTGAAATATGGCAAATGGGGAAGCTACTAATAAATACAAAAGGTAAAGCGGTCAAATTTCACAATATATATGTCATAGTATTAAATTCATTAGCCTCGATATATTCAAATTATTCTCATTAGTTTTATTAACACACAATAAATAAAAGAAACAAAATGTGACTGATATTACATAGTATAAAGATAAATATGGATTCTAAATTCATACGCTAAAAATCATGTGTTTCCTTAGTTCATGGTCCCAAACTCTAATTAATTAATTTATTAGAACATTCTTTCTTTTTTTAAGATAAATGTATGTTTCCTATCAACACGCACATAATTACCCATAGATAGAAATATTTCAATCCAGTTAATACAATTAATGACAATATTACAATTTATGTCAATACTAAATTTAAAATAGACATAAATTAGGCAATTTATTTTTTTATCATACAAGCATTAATAGGTTCAATGTTAAATCAAATTAATATATATATATGACATGTATATATAAGCAATCTAGTCCAATGTTACACTTAGTTATGAAAGAATAAAACTTGGACTACCAATCTAACTTTTAACTAAATGAGCATAAATTTCAAATAAATCTTTAAGATGAATTTTGATCCATAAACATGAACAAATAATTTTGGATCTACAACTTTGACTCCAGATTAAATTTATTCGTTTTAACTTTCAAAATAAATAAATTTTTAGCCTTTATTATTTAAAATAAATTATTTTAAATATTCAAATTTTATTAAAATTTCTAAAATAAAATTTTAAATTAGCCCCAAAATTCCGGGTTGTTACATAGTTATTCGAAAGGAGTTATCGAATTAGTTATTCGAAAGGAGTTATCGAATTAGTTATTCGAAAGGAGTTAAGTAAAAAGAGTTAATCGATTAAGGTTAAATAAAAAGAGTTAATCGATTAAGGTTAAATAAATAGAGTTAATCGAATTTAGTTTATTCGAAGAAAGGTTTTCGAATCTAGTTATTCGTAAGAGAGATTTTCAAATATAGTTATTCGAAGGGAGGAGTTATCGAATAGAGATGATTCGAAAGCGAGTTACGTAAGGAAGTGTTAAAGAATTAAAAGGTGAACTTTGTCTATTTCAAGGTTAAAAACGTTGTTCAGTTAAGGTCTGAGAGGTAGTATTACCCCAACTTGATTGACTTCATTTTTAACTAAGGAATGGTTAAGGTTCGATAGTGAAGGAGGGTTAAAGGAATTTAGTTAATAAGCGTAATGGTTTGAGTTGGCATCGCGATGGTTTGTTTAAACATCTGTTTAAGTCCAATGAAGGAGTTTTGGAAATGTTTTCCAACTAAGAACCAGAAATGTTTTCTGATATAGAAAACAAGAAATGGAAATGTTTTCCAATGGTAATAACATTTATTTTCTAAATTTAGAAAATAAGAAATGTTGAATATAGGGAAACAGGAGATAAGTAAATTAATGAACTAAGGAGATAAATGTTAAAAGATGTTTGATCGATATAAATTTCCATTTGGAAATAATATCGTTGTTTGCACACATGTTTTTCTTTGATAGTTAAATCACAGACTATCGAAGTTTTGACCATTTTAACATTGTTAATATGGGGAGACCGGTTGGACTATTATCCAAAGAACCACTCTGTATTGGCATAAGCGTTGCGAATCATATATGCCAAAGATAATTAAAGACGGAATAAAGTGCAAGGGCTATTGTATAAGTCTTAGATAACAGTGTCTAAGATGGATGTATTGAATAGTGCCTTCGGTTCATCCTGTTCCAGGATGACTTGTATGGATGGATGTCTGACAGAGTATTTCCAGACGATCACGTATATTGATTTCTCCAACCGTACCAAGAGTGGAAGCGGAGAAGGAAACTTCTTTTAGCTAACACATAATGTATGGTTGAGGACGTCAATCGGTGATTTGATGGATTTGACGATGTGGCATTCAAAGTGAATCTGGTGTGATGATAAAGCGTAGCTTATAGCCTCACTTCCGGTAAATGACAGAAATCCGGCAGGCAGCATGGCTAAGTCGGTCGCACCAAAGTAGGGTGTATAATCACCTGATCTAGAGTTTCATTTATTTCTAAAATCTATTGTTGATGCTGTCCCATTCGGGAAACGGTTGCTGATCCCAACTGTTGGTGATATACATTCGATACACTCAAGCGAAATGAGTGGTCAGTCATGTGTGGCCGGGTTGCAAGATGTTCTTATTGAACCTAGTGTATTCCTTCCTAGAGGTACACTAGCGAAAGGTGGTTCCATACCTTGTCATAGTTGGAAATCCATTACCCAATACGTGCTTGCGGTTTTGATTGTATACTATATATGTAGAACGTGAGATGGAAGCGTTTATGCTAGATGATAATTATAGTTATGGTTGATAGACATTATTATAATATCAAAAGGTTTTTGATATAAAGATAATTTGGATTCTCATAAGGGAAAAACCCGTTCCGTTATACGACGTGGTCTTATGAGATATCATTTACCTGTTTTAAACTGTTTTACTCATACCAGTCCCATGACTGACCCGGAGTTTATTTTGTTTTGTTTTCCCTAAACTCTTGGGTGCCCAATTTTGTACGGGCAGTCAAGTAGTCGGGATTTACAGATATACTGGAAGAGCTTGGAGCAGGAGGCTTCAGGATTATATAGCTATAGTTTATTTCCGCTGTGTTGTAAGTGATGTACTCTGATAATGTTATGGTATACATATAATGATTTTATTTCAAGGATATATTATCTATTATATGTTGTTCGTTCCGCTGTGAGATTCGTGTTACTCTGATGTTGTGTTCTTCTTCTTCTTCTATTCTAAGTTTCTATCTTATCTTTCCTCACCCTCTGTTTTCTTTCTATTATTTTCCTGATTTTCAGTTTAATTTGGGGTTGGACTTGTGTTTTTGGTCAGCTCAAATTGGACCGGATTTTCGGGTCATTACATCACACCTATTAGGGTGTACAATCACTTGATCTCGAGTTTCATTTACTTCTAAAAATCTATTGTCGATGCTGTCCCATTCGGGAAACGGTTGCTGATCCCAACCGTTGGTGATATACATTCGATACACTCAAGCGAAATGAGTGGTCGGTCATGTGTGACCGGGTTGCAAGATGTTCTTGTTGGACCCAGTGTATTCCTCTCTAGAGGTACACTAGAGAAAGGTGGTTCCATACCTTGTTATAGTTGGAAATCCATTTACCCAATACGTGCTTGCGGTTTTGATTGTATACAATATATGTAGAACGTGAGATGAAAGCGTTTCTGCTAGATGATTATTATATTGTGGATGATAGACATTATTATAACATCAAAAGGTTTTTGATATAAAGATGTTTTGGATTCTCATAAGGGAAAAACCCGTTCCGTTATAGGGCGTGGTCTTATGAGATATCGATTACTTGTTCAAACTATTTTTAAATGTTTTACTCATACCAGTCCCATGACTGACCCAGAGTTTATTTTTTTTGTTTTCCCTAAACTCTTGGGTGCCCAATTTTTTACGGGCAGTCAAGTAGTCGGGATTTACAGATATACTGGAAGAGCTTGGAGCAGGAGGCTTCAGGATTATATAGCTATAGTTATTTCCGCTGTGTTGTAAGTGTTGTACTCTGATATTGTTACTATATACATATACTGTTTGTATTTCAAAAGTTATGTTATATTTTATTCGTTCCGCTGTGAGATTCGTGTTACTCTGATGATGATGTTCTTCTTCTTCTTCTTCTTCTTTTCTATAAGTTTCTATCTTATCTTTCCTCACCCTCTAATTTCTTTCTAATAGTTTTCTAGATTTCAGTGCAAATTGGGTTGGACTTGCATTATTTGGTCAGCTCAAATTGGACCGGAATTTCGGGTCATTACAATTGGTATCGGAGCAAAGGTTAAGTGATCACCTTGGCTCTGTGGCGTAACTCAGTAGATATAGGGTTAGTAATACCATAGATTAAGTTGAGTGTATATATACAAGAGAGCGTATTTGTTATTCAATATAAAATGATTTTATATTGTGGAGATTTATTGGTTGAGTTGTTTATGGATTCTGGTCGATCAGTTTGGTCCACTGTATCGGTAGGAGTTTATAAACACTCGAATACAATGAACCGTCATGGTATGTTTTGGAAAGAGGGTAAACGAAATAATTTTACATAAATTATATTTTGATATAAAGGATTTATATTGAAATGATTTTAATATATTGGATATATTGGTTGTTATTATAATCGAGTAAGATTATAAAAGTAAAATGGTTATATATATAACCAAGTAGAATTCGTATAAGTGTTACGAAGCGAATTAAATCTGAAATTTAAACCAGAAATTGAATTAAAATTCTGGAAAATTGGATAAGTGTTTGTAAATGGATTTGGATTAAAAATAAGGAAAATTTAAGATCCTAGGAGATTTTAAATTGTTTTACAAGCAGTGTGAATTATATTTTGAAATGAATTTCAAAGTGGAAATGTTTAGAAATGGTTTTATATTATTGAACTCACTTCGATCGTTGGAAAATGGATTCTGATGATAACAGCTGCATCATCAGTATTTATTTTCGAGTTGTAAGTGACGGATTACTACCGAAAAGATTTTGCTTTTGAATTGTTTTGAGAAAAACAAGTTGTTTGAAATCCAAAGAGGAATATTTGGTTTTAGAAAAGCAAAGCTGATTAAAAATCCCAGGATTTGACCGTTTGAATTAAAAACAAATTTAAATAAAAATTTGTAAAAGCAAACTGGAATTGAACTGAAACCAGTTAAGTGGAGATTGAATTAGGATATAATGATATCGAGTAAGTTGGATTGTTGTCGTAAGAATTTGAAATGTGATTGGATAATCGACTTAAGAGTTTGGAATCAAGAATAAAACTCGAGTTTGAAATGATATTTGGCTTGCATAAAAGCGAATGGGTGTGTTGGAGATAAAAGTGATTGCAGAATTTGATTGGGATAACATTGGTATATGCTGAGTTGATAGCATATGGAAGTGATAGAGTTGATACGCCCGACAAAAGGTACCAGTTTATATTATATATTGGGTATGAGATTTTGATGAGCCGAATTGGCAAGCCGCTTGGCTGATTGATTTTCTTTTGGGTTGAAGAAGGCCCAGAGAGGCGAGTTGGAGTTTGAGCTATTGACCAATACAAAGGAGGTGCTGGCAAAATATTTCGAAAAATTAAGGTGTTAGAAAATTTTCAGGATTTTTGAAAACATTCGTTAATAGAATTAAACTAAAAATTTAATTGAAATTAAATTAGTCAGGCGAGACTGCAGTTGAGAACTGAACAAACGAGTTCTAACCAGTCGATAGGGTTTGTTTTATAACTTAGCAATTTCGAGGACGAAATTATTTTAAGTGGGGAAGAATGTAATGACCCGCATTTTCAGCGATATAATAATTAATTTATTTAACTATTTAAAAGGTGACTAAAAGGATTTCATGGTCGTTGAATTAAATAATGGTGAATATTTAATTAAAATAATAAATTAAATAATATATTTAATTTTGAAATAATTAGAATTGGCTGAAATGGCGATATGGTGTGGACTGGATCATCTGTGATATTTAATTCAGTTTAGAATTGAATTAGAATAACGAATATATTATTTGAACGACAGTTTGAACGTATAATTATATTATAATTAAAATCGACCTCGTAATGGCGCGGTAGTTCGCTATTTGGCGATTTGAACTTCAACTGAATATATACGGCCCGTTTTAAATCGGATTTCTGTGAAATAAGAAACGTTAGGAGCTGGTGAAGTATATTTTTCTAGTGGAAGAGAAAAATCGATATTTCGTCGTGTAGATTTTGATTTATGTCTAAATCAAATTTTAAATTAGTCGCTATGGAATTCCTTTATAATTTATAAAAGGAATTTCAATATAAATTGAATATCGATATAATATGGATTTGGAATACCGAGCTATAGACCCATATATGAATATTTAGGAGCTGTGGTATATTCTAGGTGGATATATACGAAAATATTAAATTATTAATATTTAATTTAATTATATTTAAATATATTTATATATTTAAAAGGGTTATTTAGAGCTTTAAAAATAGCCAGTTTTGCAATCGACCTCGGAATTTGACAAAACTAATTTTGTTGGATCCGCAATGTTAAATTATCGTTAGATTTCAATTTCTGGGATTTTTGAAGTCAGTATGCGACTGTACCAATTTTTTAAGTGAAAGACAGTCAGTATTTTGACGGTTAAAAATACGCTGTGTGAGCAAACGGAGTCGGAATACGACGAAACCAGTTTCGTTGGGACTGTAATGTCGAACTGTAGCTGCATGTCCAGTTTCGTGATTTTAGGTATCATGTGTGAGCACACAGATTTTTAGAAGGTAGATACATTGTACGGTAATGAGAAAAAACAATAATATAATTAACACAAAATATCCTAACTACTTTCTGTGATCAAAAGCAATCCACGCCACCTCTTTTTCTAACCACACACTGAAAGATTTAAAATGCAAGAACCCATCCCATTCCTTAAACAAAAAAATGTAGCAACAACAATTCAAAGGAAAAATCAAATCAAATCAAATGAAATCCAATAAATCACAAGTTCGATTTCTTTGGGTTTCCCTGGAGTAGCTCTTCAATTTTGCACCCTTTCTGTTGTGTTCGATCACGTCTGGTCGACGTCGAGTTTTGCTTGGGCGAACTAGGGTTGATCCTAGGGTGAGATTTAGGCTGTAATTCGAGAAATGAATGATGGATTCAGTTTCCTGGTTGAGATCTGCACCTCGTGTGCTGATGCGGTTGGTTTCTGCGACAATTAATGTCGATGTCGTACTGTAGCAGGATGCTCGATGCAGTCAACCGGAAGAAGTCGAGTTCAATGTGGCGGATGTAGGGAGGAAGAGGAGAGAAGGAGGAGTTTAATGGATTGTCTGGTTTTGGATTTCGTGATGTGATGAGGGTGAAAGAGGCGGCCGATGTTCTGAAAATGGTGGAGCAAATAACTAAAGCGTGATTTTTAGATTTGGGAAGAAAGTGGGAGACGGGTTGGGTTTCAAATGAGGATGGGCCGGGGAGAAAAAGGTTAAGGCCTAAAGTAATTATTTAACTCAAGTTTATTTAAATTTTAGTATTAGAACTTATATAATGTGTAACAATATCGTATGGTATCAGAATTGGACAAAACTGGTCATGTTAGGATCGTATCGATGAGCACTACGCAATGGAACTGACCGGGGGTGGATTGAAGCTCGTTTGAATTTGTGGCGAAATAAATTTGTTTGATTCAAATCAAACAAACAGTTTATCGTTCTTTAACGATGAACTGCCAATGTGAGTAAAACTCACCAACTCTGAATAGTTCTATTTTTATAACGAATATTTAGAACTGATAAATGATGACTGATTGCTGTGTGTTAACTGTTTGGTTGAATTGTTTGTGTATTGATTGAAATCATAGATAACGATATATATATATATATATATAAATCGTTAATCGTATATTGATTCTGTTTAACAGAATATTTTATATTCGTGCTTGTTAACATCTATGATGCAGGGAAACAGGTTGGAGGGGTCCAACTGGACTCCTCAATGTTTATAATACTGTTCTGTTCATATATTGCAATATATGATGTGATATATAATCTGTTGTCGATTATGTGTGCTTGGACGATATTGGTCAACATGATTTGATATGTTAAATACCCTAGCATACCGGAATGTGGAAAAGGGAATTTCAAAGTGAATATTGAAAATAAACTATTTATAAAATCAAAGGGATTTTATAAAAGAGAAATTTATTTATAAAATAAATAGAAGATTTTATAAAGGAAATGGAATAAATGTAATAGAATAAAGGAAATATTTAGTTAGGAAATAAATAGAATTAATAAAGGAATATTTATTTAGAAAATAAATAGAGGTACAAAAAGGAAATTGACGAGATATATAAGAGTTAATGGAATTTAGTTATTCGAAGTCGAGTTAATCAAATATGGTTAGTCGAATAGAGTTAGTCAAAACATAGTTATTCTGGATGAGATTCCATTTAGC
Organism: Allium sativum; assembly: GCA_030737875.1. Classification (NCBI taxonomy): domain Eukaryota; kingdom Viridiplantae; phylum Streptophyta; class Magnoliopsida; order Asparagales; family Amaryllidaceae; genus Allium; species Allium sativum. The sequence goes on along the minus strand of CM060921.1, from coordinate 127,628,141 downwards.
ACGACTGCTAGCATAATTCGCAGGGCTGCAGATAGCCTACGGCGGTCGGATGTTTCCTGAGGGAATCAGGCGTAACCATTGTGATCGCTGCGATCTAGAGTTAAGCGAATGGAGTTAAATCGAATATTAGTTATTCGAATAAGAGTTAAGCAAATAGAGTTATTCAATTAGAGTTAATCGAAATGGAGTCAAATAGAAATTGGAAACTGACTAGAGATTAATAAGTTGAATGGTTTCCTGAGTACCGATCTGATGTTGGTTTCGGCCTTCGGGGTTTATACTTAGGAAGTTATTCTCTTGTTAGTTTATAGTTAGAGTCTGATGGATGTGGAAGAATAGTGATATGTAATTAAGCCATGGAAATGTTTTCCAGTGTTAATAACGTATATTTTCTAAACATAGAAAATGAGGATATATATATATATATATATATATATATGGTTGATGATTTGATCGATAGAATTTCCATCTGGAAATAATATCGTTGTTCGCACACGTGTTTTCTTTGATAGTTAAATCACCGACTATCGAAGTTTTGACCATTTTAACATTGTTAATATGGAGAGACCGGTTGGATTATTATCCGAAGAACCACTCCGTATTGGCATAAGCGTTGCAAACCAAGTATGTTGAAGATAATTAAAGACGGAGTAAAGTGCAAGGGTTGTCCTGTTTATAGAATAGTGCCTTCGGTTTGTCCAGTCCCAGGACGACCTATATGGAAGAATGTCTGACAGAGTATATCTGATAGATTGTGTAAGTTGATCTCTTCAAACATATTCACGTTTGGTGGTGGAGGAATTTGTTTCTCTTAGCTATATACCCGTGGTATTTTTGGGGAAATCAATTTGTGAATTGGCGGGTATGACGATGTGACATTCAAAGTGAATGAAGATGTGGCATGTAAAAGATAAGCGTAGCTTCTAGCCTCACAACCGGGAAATGACAAAAGTCGGGCAGGCAGCATGGCTATGTAGGTCACACCTATTAGGGTGTATAATCACCTGATCTAGAGTTTCATTTACTTCTAAAAATCTATTGTCGATGGTGTCCCATTCGGGAAACGGTTGCTGATCCCAACCGTTGGTGATATACATTTGATACACTTAAGCGAAATGAGTGGTCGGTCATGTGTGGCCGGGTTGCAAGATGTTCTTGTTGAACCCAGTGTATTCCTATCTAGAGGTACACTAGCGAAAGGTGGTTCCATACCTTGTTATAGTTGGAAATTCCTTTACCCAATATGTGCTTGCGGTTTTGATTGTATACAATATATGTAGAACGTGAGATGAAAGCGTTTCTACTAGATGATTATTATATTGTGGTTGATAGACATTATTATAATATCAAAAGGTTTTTGATATAAAGATGTTTTGGATTCTCATAAGAGAAAAACCCGTTCCATTATACGATGTGGTCTTATGAGATATTGATTACTTGTTCAAACTGTTTTTAACTGTTTTACTCATACCAGTCCCATGACTGACCCGGAGTTTATTTTGTTTTGTTTTCCCTAAACTCTTGGGTGCCTAATTTTGTACGGGCAGTCAAGTAGTTGGGATTTATAGATATACTGGAAGAGCTTGGAGAAGGAGGCTTCAGGATTATATAGCTATAGTTATTTCCGCTGTGTTGTAAGTGTTGTACTCTGATAATGTTACTGTATACATATACTGTTTGTATTTCAAAAGTTATGTTATATTTTATTCGTTCCGCTGTGAGATTCGTGTTACTCTGATGATGATGTCCTTCTTCTTCTTCTTTTCTATAAGTTTCTATCTTATCTGTCCACAACCTCTAATTTATTTCTAATAGTTTTCTGGATTTTAGTGCAAATTGGGTTGGACTTGCGTTATTTGGTCAGCTCAAATTGGACCGGAATTTCGGGTCACTACTTTGTGTGATAGGACAGTAATTAGTAATGATGTTTTGTTCGAATCCAAATAGTCTCTGTAATCATGTAAGTTAATTGACATACTTCCATGTACATGCATAAATGAATTTTGTAAATAACTACACATTTTGATTATCTTGCACTGTTGCAAGAAAATTGTTCTAGCTGGAGTGGGGAATTTGACACTTACAGATGACCAAGGAAACTCTTAGTTCAAACTTTATAATCACTTCTGATACCCTAAATTCAAAATTCTCGCTTGCTGAGATATGTTGTGATTCTTTAACGGAGTTCAATTCAGTGGTTCAAGTTTTAGTAGAGAAATGTGCCATTTATAATCACGTTGGTCATATAGTTGATGGAATTGTCATTTTGCAGGTGACTTGGTTGAATCTGACGATGAATTCTATGACAAATTTAATGCTTTGGTGATTAGTTGTTGTTCTTTCGATGGCAAAGTACCGAGCTTTTATTGTTAAACTTTTTTAGTATGAATATATACTTCAACCAATTTTCCTTTATAGCAATATAATAAACATCATAATTTAAAATTTGTGCTTTGAATAATTTAAAACACAGAAAGTGATTAATGAAAAATGTCCTAAGAATCATAAGAGAGTTGTGTTTTCTTCTATTGAATGGACGGGGATGTGCAGTGAATTTTTTGTTGATTTACATGACTACATTTACGAGCAGGTTCAACTTTCTTACACTGATTTAAATGTATCAATTATTCTTCTTATACGGATTCCTAGTAAATTTTAGATTTGGAATTCAAATTTTCTTCTCAAATGCATATCCGTCAGTTTAAATTTATCTGCCAGTTGACTAATTAAGCATGTAAAATTTTTACATTGATCTTTTATTTATAAATATTACAAGTTCATGTGACCTTTCCCAATCAAATCTTGGTACTTAACCTCTTTCCAGCTTGTGTTTAGTTGGGCTATCTTTAGGACAGCCTTAGTTGATGCTACATGTTTGTCTCACATTGAATTGTGTTATTTTTTCACTAATGGGTAAATTTTGTTAGTCACCAACGAAGCTCCAACCTATTTCATAATGTTCCCTGGGAACAAGACTTGGCGCAGGGATGAGACCCTATCCAATTTTGAGATACAATAAAGAATATACAGTGATTCAAGTAATCGGTTCTACCAGCATTAGTGACGTGCTTTAATAATTCTTAGAGAAGAAGGGTAGGTCGATCCCCGCTGACTGCGGGGCCCTGGACCTCCTCCAACGCTGTGCCCGGATCTGCAACTCAGCTCGCCTTTAGCTCGATACTCGGCTCGCCTTTAGCTCGGCATATATTTGTCAGTGTTAGTGTTTGTATATATTGAAACTGCATATGTAATGAGTGAACTAAGTGATGTAGTGAGGAATATCTGTATATGTGAATAATCAATGTTGTAGTAAATCATTGAGTTATAAATAGTTGGAGTTATAAATTTGTACTATTTCAGTTGTAGAAATAAAATATTTTATTTACTAAAACACTATTTGAATTCAAATTCTGTGCATTAGTATTCTATTAAATAAATATTTAATCTTGTTAGAGCGTTTCCATTAAATGGTAAATGTGTTGTCAATGGATGGTCAAAGTGTTAATATAGATAATGTGGGGCCCTCTTCTAAGTAAAATTAGTATATGTGGCAACACCATGAAAATGTCCCCATTGGGTTGCAAGGACTTTGCCTTTGACTCTATGGTAACGCAGCAAAATGCAACACCAAGAAATGTTGCCACAGATCATTTTTTGCCTATTACAACATTTTTTTGGCACTTCCTGCATCACTTCTCTGGTGTTGCAGTATGCAATCTATGGAGTAGTGAAAACTAATGAGAATAAAAGGTCATCTACACTAACATGCTTAGTGTCAATACCGAAATCTAAAGTCACAAAAGCAAGACAAAATCCGGAATTGGTTATCGGAACCGGATCTTATTGCCGAGACCGAAAGATGATAGCAATATTTCAAGAACGTGAGAAAGTTGAAACTAAATATTCGACACCAAAAGCTGCGGAACTGGCCGACACCTAGCCCCTTTCTCATTACCAAATCCGAAGAACTCCAAATGGGTTTCTGCTGAATTGGTTTCAAAAGGGGGCCCAATTTTTCTATAAATAAGACCCTAAGGGTCTCGGTTTGAGAGACTTTTCTCATTCTCAACTCTTGTAATCATTTTCTTAGAGAGTAAACCTTAATTTCTAAATCGATTTAGGGATAAAAATTTACCGATTTAACTCGCTAGATTAGATCCTATGGTGATTCCAATAAAAATATACTTATCATGACGTAGATCTAGGTGAAAACAACTTGAAATGATGAAAATAAGATCAACAACCCCATATACTCGATTGAATCCATGTGAGAGATGTTTATCAGTCACCAAATCTTTGAATTAGCTTTAAAACGATGATCTACAAATCCAGACAGCGAAGAACGATCTTCAAATCATCCAATTTGATGAGATCTACTCTCTCTTGATGTAAATCTAGCCTTCCTTGATGTAAATCTTCAATCTTCTATTGTAGATCTAAGTTTTTAATGGAGGAGAGATGTATTTGATTGGAGTAGGAAGAATCTCAAATCCCAACCAAATAAGAAATGAAGATAGTAGACCATTCTCCTTCCCTGTACCCCTCTATTTATAGCCATTTAACCAGTCCACAATGGGCCTCACCAAATCAACCCACTAATGACTGGTTAACCTCTCCAGAAATTGTGTAGCACTAAAACAGCGATTCTTCCCAAATGTTACGGAATTGGAAACACCATTTCATATTTAATGAAATCGATCTCAGCACCTGATTTGATTCCAGTCAAAAGTTATGCTTTGTTCAAAACTGACAGGGGAAAATGGTCACAAATAAAAATGATAAAAATTATGGACATATCTCACATCCCCATAACTAACATATCAAAATATGAGAATTATCCGACCCTCGGGGAATTGAATAAAAATATTTTACGATCCTTCGATATGGAAAATGCGGGCCATTACATTAGTTATATGTTCTGAACTGGAAATGTGGCACGCTAAGTTGATGAGCTGAAGATGATCAAAGCATGGCTCTACATGAAGCGTAGCTTTGTGTAACTTGACTTCTTCAAGCCTCACATCCCAGAAATGGCCAAAATAGGATAAACGCAGCAAGGTTTAGTGGGTCTCACCCATTAGGAAATGGTCGTTCTATTCTAGATAAAAAGTTGTACCAAGGTATGGAGCCTACATATTTTATTTATCTGGAAAATTCTATTTTATGTGGAAGATGGAAGGAGCACACTTGGAAAAGGTATGTTACGATTAGAGAATGGCATACTTAGGTGTACTTTAAGTTATCTAGTTACGGGGATGATCCGACATTGTGTAGCATGAAGAGTGTCTATTGATCCCCGGATATCCCTCTAGAGGTGTTCAAATTCTGATATATATATATATATATATATAAAGATCTTTAGCCTTGATCATTGTAGGAAATCCAAAAAAACACCACTACGAACCCTTACGGTTTTAGTTGTATAACCTGCCAGGAAATGGGAGGGTGTCAGCATAATATAGTGGAACCTATTTTGGCTAAGATTAATAAATTTATTTGTAAAATGTTTATAACACTATGCACTAATAATAATTTCAAATGATTTTACGTATCAAAGGCATTTTGGTTACCTTAAGGTGAAATCTCACTCAATGCGTGTGATTCACTGTCTGGGGTCCATGACACCTTACGGTAGCTTCAGTTTCCAAAAAACATGTACGATTTTCTGTGCAAACATCATCAAAACACATCTAATGACACTGTCATGTTTGTATGGTAGCTATTCAGTTCTCACACTTGTTTATCCAAGTCTAATCCAGATGTTCTAATGCTCGAGTTAGATCTGAGCTGTTTTATGTTTAGGTTGAAGACACAAGAAGTTTCCAGAGGAGAGCTGAAGATCTTCACCAACATAGAAACATATTCAGTTATCTATTATATGGTATCATTTGTTTTTAGGATAGGCATCGATAACTATGCGGGTTATTATTAACACTGATTATGTAAATACTTTTCTGCTGTAAAGATTATGTTCAATAATATATTTTATTCCATCCACCATGAGACTATGCTTTTTTCTGTTTTCCCTAACGGTTTGGATTCTGACACTTAAATTTCCGACATTTGATTCATCCAAGGATGTATCAGGTGTTGAATTCTGAGGGTCAAAAATCCAGGTCGTTAGCGCGATTTGATAATTTGTACTATTTGGTCCAGAATGGTTTGGTTTGTAGTTGGTTTGAAAATCTACTGATTTTCGAGTAGTGACATTTCGGTATCAGAGCTTTGGTTAGCGAATACCAAAGCCTGTTATCAGAGCCGAAGGTTAAGCGAGAATCTTGGCTCTAGTGGAGTAATCACTCATCAGAGATAAGATGTCCTAGGATGAGTAACTCATTACAGATTCAGTAAGTAATACCTTAGAATGAGTTTGAGAGTACTATATATGAAACGACATATTTGTAATTTCATATAAAAATGATTTTGGGAATTATATTTTGATTATAAAAGAATATGATTTGAAAGAGATATATACATATGTAATTAGATATATATATATATGTATTTATGTATGTATTTGTATGTTTGTATATGTATGTGCGCGCACGTGCGTGCGTGTTTGTATATATGTATGTAAGTCCTTATGTGAGTGTGTTTGTGTATATATGTATATGTGTATGTATATATATGGGTCAACTACTTTACAATACCTTTATTATTTTAATCGATCAAAATAGCACAAGAAACCATTGTATTGGATACTTGACTACGATCGGCCCGTGATCGCTCTTGGTCGTGTTTCGAAGGTTGGATAAGTCGAACCATGAGAACTGATCGCTTTCTTTTTTTCAATTAAATAAATCATTCCATAAAAAAGTGGTATATAAAACATCAAATCATATAAATTTGATGGCACAAAATCACATAATATATACAGTAAAAAATATACTATTACTGGTGTATGAAGTTGTGTTAAATTGTCTTAGTTAAATTTTATACATTTTGGTAGTAGTGCATTGTTAGGAAGAAAGATCACAAAAGAACAATAACTATAACCTGATATTATATATGCATGATGCACAAAATAAAAGAGCACTACCAATGTCACAAAAAAGCAGTAACACCAACAATATTAACTATATAAGCCACAACAACAACCAAGTAAAAATAAATTTTTAGGATAAGAAAAGTGAGAAGTTAGCGTGTGTTATTTAAATTTGGGAACCCCGGTTCTTAAAGGTATGATACAAAGATTTTTCAAGTTTATAAGATTAAACAATGGATTCATGCACATATATGGTTATTTCATTTAGGAGACCGTAATGCTTTAAGGTTCAAGGTTAATCACGGTCAAATCGAGGTTGGGTTTTGGTTTTTAACACTGCATTCAATGGTCAAAGTCACAAAACTATTGTCTCACCATCCCGTGTTACTGGCAGTGGATTATTGACGGAAAATTATAACTGAATCAAAAGCAGGTGACTCTTTAGACAAAATATAATGTTCCAAATCCAGTTAAGCATGCATGTTAGCATATAGTTAAGCAATTATGTATAAAACATTATGTTCGAATTATAACTGGATTCCTATTTATTCTATGTTCGAATTCAATGTTAGCATATATCCAGATAGTTTATGCTGAAAGAAGAAACAAAAATTCTCAATGAAATATGCTAATTATATATTAAGAGGTTCTTTAAAAATCTAGGATTCTAGATAAAGTTAGCAAATAAATAAAAATTTGAACAATATATTCATTAATAAGATTCACATCTGAGGTATTTATTGAATACATGAATAAATTATTTGAGTTATATGCTTATTTATTAATTTGATTCCAAATCAATACAACTGTAAATCCAATTCTGTATATATAACCATTGTAAAACCATGGTATTTGAAAAATCCCGACTACTTGACTACCCGTACAAATTTGGGAATCCAAGAGTTTAGGGTAAGACAAAGCAAAATAAACTCTAGGTCAATCATGTGACTGGTGTGAGTAAACTCTAAATAAAGCCTAACTATGAAAAGGTATGGAATCACCTTACGATAACCCAAAGTATTTCGTAAGATCAATATTTTCCGATATTAGAATAATGTCTAAATAAAGTAAATAACAATATAGCAGAATGCTTTCATCTCACGCTCTACATATATAATATACAAATCAAAAACAGTGGGCTCTTATTGGTAATGGATTTCCAACTATGAAAAAGTATGGAATCACCTTCCGATCAGTGTAATCTAGAAGCGATACACTGGAGTTCAGCAAGAATATCTTGTAAGTTGGCCACACATAACCGGCCATTCATTTCGCTTGAATGTTCCGAATATATTGTCACCTTATGGTTGGTATACCAACATAACCGTTCCCGAGAGATACAGAAATAAAAAGAAGTAAAAAAATATGAATATTCTCTAGATGGTGACAATATACCCTAATTGGGTGCGACTCACTTAGCTATGCTGCCTGCCTGATTTTTGTCCTTTCTCGGTTGATGAGGATTGAGGTCATAACGTATCTCTTAACAGATCACACCTTCATTTACTTTGAATGCCACATCTTCATACTCGCCAATTCACAAATTGATTTCTCCATAAAGCTAAGGGAAACGCATTCCTCCGTTATCAACATAAATACGTTTGAAAAGATCAACTTACGCGATCTATTAGATATACTCTGTCAGACTTTCATCCATACACGTTGTCCTAGGACTGGAAATACCGAAGGCACTATTCTTTAAATCCATCTTAGGCAATTTCTACCTAGGATCGCCAGAATAGCCCTTGCATAAACTCCGTCTTCAATATCTTCATCATATATGATTCTCAACGTTAATTCCCATACGGAGTGGTTTTCAGATAATAAATCTGATCTCGTTCTCTCCGTATTGACAATGGTAAAAGGGTCAAACACTTTGATAGTCGGTTATTTATCTATCAAAGAAAAACATGTACACAAACAACGATCTTATTTCCTCTCGACTATCAATCAACGCTGAGCCATTTTAAATAGATTTAGCAGTAATCATATCAATTCCAAATTTCCCATAAATATATTTACCCAAATAATTTCCCAACTCGCTTTGTCTCTCACGATTCCTTGGAAAATATTTCCATATATTCATAACTCCTTATTTCCCGTATTTCGAAAATATATGTTATTATTAACATTGGAAAATATTTCCATACCTCATTCATGCATCATTGTTCTTCCACATCCATCAGTCCCTAACCGTAGACTAATAAGAGAACAACTTTCTTTGTATCAACCCCAAAGGCCGAAAGCAACATCAGATCGATACTCAAAGAGATATTTAGCTTAACTAATTTCCAGTCAGTTTCTAATTTCCTTAACTCCATTCTTAATTTCTTATCAAATCATTGCTTACGCAATTTTCGGATTTGGTTTACGAGTCCACTTCTTTTACGGAAAATATTTACTATAACGATAGCCTTATAATCCCCGTTTCTAACATATTTAACTTTAAAACATGAATTTGATTCGTTACTTTGAATAAATAAATAATATTTAATTAAATATATAAATAAATAAATCTTCATTTAAAAATGAAAAGTAAATAGCACTTTCCTATATTCAACGTCAAACTCTTCTTCGAATAATTTCTATTCGATTAACGTTCCGAACTTTGAAATATATTCATCGTTTTAGGTCAACTAAATTTCTAAATTCACTTTTGAATTTATCACTCCCAATATTTACTAGTTTCCTTTTTAAACTGATTCAATCTGCAAAACGTTTGCTTTTAAATCATTATTCATTTTTAAAACTTGAATATTATTTCTCCATAGAAAACTGAACTCGTTATACCGATCAGATCTTGATTTTTATTTATAAATACCCTTACAGGTTTAAATCCTGTTTACCGAGTTATTTTATAAATTCGTATTCTTAATTCACTTCATAACCCTATTTATAAATCAATTTCTTATTAATTATATATTTAGTATAAAGCTCCATCTCGAATTGCATATTCGATTATAAATTATTGGTTACAAATTACCAATATTGATTATTTTGTAAATTTCCAACTTATAAAATATATAATTTCTAAAAATATTTTTTTTATAATATTCGACATCGTCGAATTATAATTAAAATCCTTATATTTTTGTTTAACTCATATTCACATTTCGAACCTCGAAATAAATTCCACAACTTCCCTTTCCATTACTCATTTTTAAATTAATATTCACGGATTATCATTTAATAATTATTTAACAATAATTATTTTATTCCATTTAAAAATATCATTTAATAAATCAAACTACTTGTTTATATAATCAAACATGATATTTAAAACCCTAAATTTCTTTTCAAGATATATATTCACTGTTTTAAATCTCACAAACATCGCCTGGGATCTCGTTTTGGGCTCCTTCCGAAACGAAACAACAAATATCACTCTAAATCTCCTTTCGAATATATCGCTCGAGATATTGCAATATCGAACGATATATCGACTGAGACGAAATACTGGAATATCGTCCGAGATCTTAGTTTTTTTGGTTAAAATTTAAATTTGTGCCTGAACTAGAACTATAATAAAAACAACTCAAATCTAGCCATATCAATCTTTTGTTATTTTACATTTTGCATGTTAAATGACTATATTGTATGTTCGTATATGTTTTACAATGCTTATGATTTTCATATTCATCTTTTTACATACATGTTACTTATGAAATTATGTATTTTATGGTCTATTTATGCTAGATTTTTTTAATGTTTCCTGTCTAATAATATTCCTGTTTTAAGCATATTACGATTTAGAGTATGAATGATCTTTCGCAAAATAAAGAATAATAATGTTATTTTTCATTTTAAGTTTAAATTACTATGTTTTTGATAGCATTCATGAAAATCATTTTGTTAAAATATCATTTTTAACATATGATGTACCCCGAGATTGTTCCGGTATGAACTTTCAGACCCGAGATGAAAATCCGGGACGAACTCCCGAGTTAGATTCATCTCGTTTGAGATCTCCCGCGATACGAGACCGAATCTATAAAATCTCCGAGACGAAACGTGACCGATATCCGAGTTAAAACCTCGTATATATTTGAATATATTTTACGATATTTAAATTCCAATTATTTCAGGTCAATGTTATTCAAACATCCCAAAACACAAATAATCAATCACCAATTATTTGTAACATCATTGACACGACCCGAACTTCCCCGTGAAGGAAAGCACGGATTGAGTTGAGAACACGACAAATCAGAACAAAAACAGAAGAACATTTCATTGCTTATTACAACAATTCCATCAGAATACAAGAATATACAGAGTATGAATTAATATAATACATCAGAAAAATATCAGAGATTTAAATTACATTACATAGCAGCGGAAAATAATACAAACACAACTGAAAATAATACACGGATACAGAGCTTCCCGAGTATCATTCCAGCTGTAAACCAGGTTCCTATGAATATAAATCTGCAAAACCAAAACTACTAGCTGGCCGTGCGGAAAATAGGGGCACCCAGAGTTTAGGTTAAAACAATAAACTCCAGGTCAGTTATGTGACTGGCGTGAGAACTAAAACAGTTATTTAAAACTTTACTTTAAAAGAGAGTAATTCAAGGGACCACGCCGTGTAACACAGAACGGGTTTCCTCCCAAGAATACTAGTGCATAGAATAAACAACGCAATGTTTTTGAAAAAATGAAGCTATTATAAGACCCAGGTCCCATCACACAATGCAACGCAAGTCGGTGGATAGGGCTTTCCCTTATAATAGCCAAATAATGCTTGATACGTTTAAAAAAATTATTTGATACTATTATAAGTGTATAGTGTCAAAACAACTTCAAATATAAATGTATCAATCCTAGGCGGCATGGGTATCATCTATCATGTCGCCAATACTAGGCTCTACAAATAAAAATGAAATATCACGTATTGGAAATTGGATTTCCGTCATGAGTCGAGGCCAGGGGTAAGCTCCTCACCGATTTGAGACTCTCTAGCAAATGCCTCTGGATCTCCCGCAGAAGACCCCTGGATCTCCAGGGCCGGTCCTTGTAATAACCCGAAAATCCGAGCCAATTTAAATTTTTTATTTTGGCAATTTTAGTGGATTTTGATTATTTAAAATGAATTATTTTAAATAATAACGACGAGAAATTTATTTTGAATAGAATTCGAATGTATATAGTTATATAGATCGTCGTTAGAATATAATATTTATTTTAAATTATAAAAGAATTGAAAATGGCGCGGTAGTTCAATAATTCGATTTCAAATTTCAGTGTAACATACCGGGTGCAAAATAAACCGAATTTTAGTGAAACCAAAAATATTAGAATCTATTTGTGAATATCTTTCCAATGAATCCGAAAAATCAAAATTTCATACCGGGAATCAAAAGATATGTCCAGATGAATTTTTAGAATAGTCGCTATGGAATTCTGGCCCTTAAAAATGGAAATTTTGCAAATGACCTCGGATTTCGACGAAACCACTTTTGTTGGATCCGTGATGTTAGGTTATTGCTACATTCCAATTTTCATAATTTTTCGAATCAATATGTGAGCGTGGTAAAGGAAAACGCGTTTGACCAGTTTAAGTTGATTTTAATCGACTGGAAAATGGCCATTTTTCAAACGGTCTCATAATTTGATGAAACTAGTTTTGTTAGGACCGTATCGTCAATACGAAGCTAGAAATATTTTTCAGGAATTTTTCTAGTTAGTATGTGACCCCAGTAAATTGAAATGCACGTTCAAATTCAATAGATAGAGTTATATGTTGATTTTGACGGAAACTGATCGAAACGATCGAATCAGCCTACGATACATATCCCATTGTGTTCTGAATGGGGGTAATTAGGCGGTGGGTTCCGTTTTGAGTTCGAAATTAGAGGTTGCTTTTTGAAATTAAATAACTAAAATAATATAATTAAATTTTATACTTTAAACCCTACCCTCCCCTCTCTCCTCCTTATTCGTTCAGAATGAAATAATAATAATAATAAAAAAGAAATCAAATCGCTCCAGCCACCGCCTCGATTTCCACCCCGTCGAGCTCCCCCTCCGCTCGTCCATCGCCACCATCCTGCTCCCCTTCTCCCTCTCCTCTGCCACCGATGCAAACCCGAATCCATCCTCACCCAAATCGCCAGTCCCCACCATCGCTACCCCCGCTGACGCCCGCGGTCCACCCTCCGACCAACCCTCCCCCTCCCTTTCTAGTGCGCCTCTCTCTCCCCTTTTCCTGAATGAAAACCGAGCCCAAGACCCCCTCCTTCACCCACTGCGACAGCTCTCCACTCCCCTCCTCCGATTAACGCTGTAAGTTTTAATTATTTAATTTTATTTTAAATAATCAGTTTTTTATATATATAAATATTTTAAAGAACTAATTTTCATTTGCTTATAAAAAAATAAAAAAAATATGATTTTTATCATGTAGGAAGAATTAGAAAGATTCGATTTTGATCGTATGAAAGACAAGATTTTTTATACAAAGCAAGATGAGATTTTTATTAATGAAAAGTTGGGATTTTTGTTAAGGTTAAAAATATAATTTTTATAATATAGAAAAGATAAAAATATAATTTTTATAATGTAGTGATATTAAAAATATAATTTTTATTATAGTAGAAAAGCTAAAAATATAATTTTTATAATATAGAAAGGATAAAAATATAATTTTTATATAGAATGAAGTGTCGAAAATATATATGAAGAAGAAACAAAAATTCGATTTTTATTTATTGAATGAAGTGATAGAAATATAATATTTTTATATTTGAACAGCGTGAAATGGACTGCAGTAGAATTTCAACCGATCCAGACGGTTCAGCAGTTCAAAAGCAAAGCACGGCGGAGTGGAACCCTCTGTGAGAATTTCTCACTTTTTAATTTTATTTCTAGTTGAAATATATACTAGGATGCAGACGGTGTTTAGTAGCACCCGACACCCGTCGTCCACAGACCATGGACGGCTTGTATGCTTATTTGTTTGATTTTGATGTGTAGTTGATTGTGTGATGTGATGTGATGTGAAATGAAATAAAATATTTTATATAGTTGAAAATATTTTATTGTTAAGAATAGAATTTTTAACGTGTATGTAAAATGAAACAAAAATAAACAGATCGGACGATTTGTTTATATACACACATTTGACTGATATTGATTGGGACGATAAATTTTACACATCGCCCAACTGCACAAATAAAATCTGTGTTTGATTGTTTGAAAACCCCACACGGGTATTGGGGTGCTATATGACATACACTAATCCCAATAGTTTGTTGTATGTCGATCGATTGATTGACAGACTGTTATAAGCGTTAAATATTTATATTCGATGCTTATACAGTGTAGAATGCACTTTGGATGATGGTTGATTATTCATCGTTGTTATGGTATACATGTGTTGTAGAAAATCCATATAATTAACATTATATGGTAATTGATTGGGCCTCATTCCAGTTTTGAAAAAGAAAGTTTTGAAATAGAAATATTTGAAAAAGAAATATTTGAAATAGAAATATTTGAAATAGAATATTTGGAAATAGAAATATATGAAGCCGTGTTGATTAGATTGACGCCATTTTGACGTGAATGATATTTATATTGATTTTATTCATTTTTTAATGAATATCGAAAGTGATTTCAAAATCTAATATTTTGAAAAGAAATGAATTCGAATTGAAATTGAATAGAAATGAATTCGAACTGAAATTGAATTAGAAATCAATTTGAATTGAAATCAATTTGAAATGAATTTAAATCGAATTTATAAGGAACAATTCGATTTTGATTTGAATTTGAAAAAGAAGTTGAAATCGTTTGAAAACGAATTTAAAACGATTTATAAAATACATTTTAAAAGGAAATCGACGAAGTATATATTATATATATTATATATATAATATAGTGGCCTGAATAGAACGCGCCGCGCCGCGGCAGTTCGCGAATTTCGACCATTGACTTCGAATGGATATTATGCGAGATCCGACCGTCGGATTCTCCTAAAACCAGAATCGTTGGGTTCGTATCGAAAAGAGCTTTCTAACGAATATTGGAAATTAGAAATCTAACGGTTGGATTTGGAATTATGTCCAAATCAAATTTGGAAAAGGTCGCTGTAAGTGCAGTTCGATGGCCGTTGATGGAAATCGACTGTACGGGCCTTGATAAAATTATTAAAAATAGTAATAATTTGTGTAAGATCATAAGAAATGATTTGGGAAGAATCGGGATGAAAAACTCCATATTTGAAAAGATAAAAATAGATTTTTATCGAAATGAACTAGTTTTGAACTAGAATAGTAATTTATTTATTTTTAAAATAAATAAATTGGATTTGAAATGGTTTTGAAAATAACCAGAATTTCCAATAATTGAATTGGAATAGATTTGAATCGAAATTGTCTTCGGAATATTTCGATGTTGGATTTCGTGAGGATACAGATATTGTTATGGGAATTTGAAAGATATATATATATATATCGTTATTTCCAATACGATATTTGTTGGTCGTAGAATTTGATATTGAATATAAGCCGGTATATTTTCTATTCAGAGCCTTGTATTTAATATCAAATGTGATTTGGGTTTGTCGTGAATGGTGTCTTTATTAACACTGTTCTTGAACCCAGTTGAGAAAAGATTAAATCTTTTTATTTAGATTTAATGAAGTGTACCAATTAAATAATATTTAATTGGAATTAAATTGGTATTGATTTTTGGGTTTATCGTGAACAGTGTTTTAAATAACACTTGTTCTTTAACCCGATAATTAATGGAGTGTGATTTTGGGTTGTCGTGAACGGTATCTTCAATAATACTGTTCTTAGACCTAAAGGAGTTAAGAAAATCAGAAACTAACTGGAGATTAGTTAAGTTGAATGGTTTCAGAGGTATTGATCTGATGTTGGTTTCGGCCTTCGGGGTTAATACTTAGGGAATTGCTCACTTGCTATTTTACGGTTAGGGACTGATTGAAATGTGATTTTGGGGTTTATCGTGAACCGTGTTTTAAATGACACTGATTCTTTAACCCAGTCAAAGATTAAAACTAAGTGGAGTTTTAATGAATCTTTAATTAGATTGATAAGATCGAGAATGGAGTATCACCAGTTTTTCTCACGGCGATAGTTAAATCTTTAATTAGATTTGAACGTGAAATCGTAATTGAATTTACCGATAACACCGTGGTGTTAGATATGAAGTATTACCAGATTTACTTCATGGGATGAATAGGTTGGGATTAGGAAATTAAAACCAATGATTACTTCGGTAAGGTTCGTTAATCCCGACTAATTTGAATTGATATTCAAAAGTAGATTAAAGAATAAATTTAAAGGATTTATCTTTGATAAAATTAATGGGAACCTTTCCCTATGAATGTGAAATTTAGAAACTAACTGTCGGTTAGCTAAGCAGAATGGTTTTCTGGATATTGATCTGATGTTGGTTTCGGCCTTCGGGGTTAATATTTGGGGAATTATTCTCTTGTTAATTTACAGTTAGTGACTGATGAATTGGAATGAGGCATATGTTGTGTTTGTGTAGCACTTATTTAAAGTAAACGCGAGTTATTCGGGAAGACTGGGTTTATCCCATTCTGAATAACTGATACGACGATAAGGTGAAGACGGTGGTTGAAGACAGGAGGTCTTCACGTCGTTTGGGTGATTACTGATGATCTTGATTGGGATGTACACCCAAGAAGATGGAAACAGTTGGTGATCGTCTAGACGTACTTGGAGATCGATGGATATGCGGGGTACTAGGTGCCTCCGGTTTCGTTCAGACCCAGAACGGACTTGTAAATGGACTGTGTGTCTGACATTGGATTTTAGTCTGTGTGATTGATTTCTATTAAATATATATCTGTTTGGCGACGGAGAATTTATTCTCTTGCTTAACGCCCTTCTCTGAGACGTACGAGCTCAGGGGTTATATACTGATGGATATCAAACGCATAGAGTGAATTGCCTGTGTTGCATGCCTAAGTGGCAAATGATCAAGGCTTCTATTGAAAAGCAAAGTCTTGTGGTTGATGATCAAAGCACGGCCTTTGTGGCGTAGCTTTGGGTAACGTTTACTTCGCGAGTTTCACACCCGGTATGAACCAAAAACGGGAGAGGACGTCAGGGAGGGCATGCGTTTCTTTCTAGCTAGAAGTGGCATCAGTGGTTTTACACGCCCTGACGAGTTTGACTTATGTGGTTGTTGCTGTTGCGAGGCGCCTCGGTTTGATCGGACGATCTGGGTCCGGTGGAGTCATTCGTTGGCTCATTTACGCCCCATAGGGCAGGGAAACGCATGTTCAGGGTTTAAGTTTAATCCACATCGGTGGACTGGCCCTGAGGATCCAAGGGTCGATGCGCTCTGACCCTGAGGCTCGGGCTAGACAGTCTCGAAGTCGGTGAGGACTATTTTTTGCCTCGGTTCATAAATGGAAATCCAACTTCCAAATACGTGACATTTGCGGTTTTGATTGTAGAGCCTAGTATGGCGACATGATATATGGTACCCATACCGTCTATGATTGATATTTATGATTTGAAGTTGTTTTATACACTATGCACTTATAATAGTATCAAATGATTTGTTTTAAACGTATCAAGCATTCTTGGCTATTATAAGATAAAAACCCTATCCTCCGGCTTGCGTTGCATTGTGTGATGGGAACTGGGTCTTATAATAGCTTCATTATTCTTTATTTAGCATTGCGCTGTTGTTTTATGCACTGGTATTCTTGGGAGGAAACCCGTTCCGTGTTATATGGCGTGGTCCCTTGATTTACGAACTTTAAAATAAAGATTGATAACTGTTTTAGTTCTCACACCAGTCTCATGACTGACCTGGAGTTTATTGTTTTAACCTAAACTCTGGGTGCCCTTATTTTGACACGGGCAGCTAGTAGTTTTAGTTTTGCAGATTTATATTCACAGGATCCTGGTTTACAGCTGGAACGATATCCGAAAAGCTTTGTATCCGCGTATTACTTCTAGTTGTGTATTGTATTATTTTCCGCTGCTATGTAATGTATTGTAATCTCTGTTATTTTATAATGTGTAATATTTGTTTATAATCTGTAAATTCTTGTAGTCTGATGGAATTGTTGTAATATACAAGGAAATGTTCTCCCGTCAGCGTTCTGATGTGGCTTGTCCTCGACTCATTCCGGGATTTCCCGTAAGGGGGATTCCGGGTCGTTTCAGTCCTCCCTTACGTTTGAGGATTAGTTATTCCTGAACTCACGTTTCCCGGCCCTAATGGGCCTATATATCGAGGCGCATCGCATTCCAACATCCACAAGGGTATAATAATCAACGATGTCAGGGCTAGTAAAACGCTGACACCACCCATAGCTAGAAAGAAACGTCATGCTCTCCCTGTAGTCCTTATCCCGTTTTTGACTCATACCGAGGTGTGAGGCTCGCGAATCAACGTCATACACAAAGATACGCCATAAAGGTCGTGCTTTGATCATCAACCACAAGACTCTTCTTTTCAACAAAATCCTTGATCACTGCATCTCAGCATGCCACACGGGCAATTCATGCCATGTGACTGATATCTATCGATATATAACCTCTGAGCTCGTACGTCTCAGAGAAGGGCGTTAAGCAAGAGAATAAATTCTCCACCGCCAAACAGATATATATTTAATAAAAATCAATCAGCATAGAATAAAATCCAATGTCAGACACACAATCCATTCATAAGTCCGTTCTGGGTCTGAACGAAACCGAAGGCACCTTATACCTCGCATATCCATTGATCTCAAAATACGTATGAACGATCACCAACTTATTCCCTTCTCTTTGGTGTACAACCCAATCAAGATCACCAGTAATCGTCCAAACGATGTGAAGACCTCCGGTCTTCAACCACCTTCTTCATCTTCGACTTATCGTCGAATTAGTTATTCAAAATGGGTACAAACTCGGCCTTTCCGAATAACTCACATATATAATAAACAATTGATATAAAAACACAACATACGCCTTATTCCAATTCTGAATATTCTTTTATTCAAATATTCACATTCTTTGGGAAAGATTCCCATTAATTTTATCAAAAATAAATTCTTTAAAATTTATTCTTTAATCTTCCTTTGGATTTCAATTCAAACTGTATCCTAGCCTTAACTGGGTTAAAGAACAAATGTCATTTAAAACACGGTTCACGATAAACCCAAAATCACATTCCATTCCATCAGCCTCTAACGATAAATTAGCAAGTGAACAATCCCCTAAGTATTAACCCCGAAGGCCGAAACCAACATCAGATCAATACCCAGGAAACCATTCAACTTAACTAATCTCCAGTTAGTTTCTAATTTTCTTAACTCTATTGTTAATTAGGTTAAAGAACCAGTGTTATTTAAAACACCAATCATGATAAACCCTAAATCACATTCCATTCCATCAGCCTCTAACCGTAAATTAGCAAGTGAACAATCCCCTAAGTATTAACCCCGAAGGCCGAAACCAACATCATATCAATACCCAGAAAACCATTTAACTTAACTAATCTCCAGTTAGTATCTGATTTTCTTAACTCTATTGTTAATCGGGTTAAAGAACCAATGTCATTTAAAACACCGTTCACGATAAACCCTAAATCACATTCCATTCCATCAGCCTCTAACCGTAAATTAGCAAGTGAACAATCCCCTAATATTAACCCCGAAGGCCGAAACCAACATCAGATCAATACCCAGTAAACCATTCAACTTAACTAATCTCCATTTAATTTATGATTTTCTTAACTCCATTGTTAATCGGGTTAAAGAACCAGTGTTATTTAAAACACCGTTCACGATAAACCCAAAGACCAATTTCAATTCAATTCCAATTAAATATATTAAATTGGAAAACTTTACTTTGGAAAATTCCCGCTAAATCTTAATAAAAAGATTTATAAATTCCAAATCTTATTTCACTGTAAATCGGGTTAAAGAACGAATGTAGTTGAAGACACAGTTCACAACAAACCCAAAGTCCAATCAGTCTCTAACCGTAAATTAGTAAGAGAACAATTCCCTAAGTATTAACCCCGTAGGCCGAAACCAACATCAGATCAATACCCAGGATGTAATAACCCGGAAAATGTGAACCAGTTTAAAAATTTTAAATTAGGTTATTACCAAAGAATTTGAATTGTTGAAATAGAATATTTCAATAAAATATAGAATTGGGTATAATATGGCAGTTTGAAATTTTGAATACAAACTTTGTCTGACTGTACCAGGTGGAAAATATAACGGATTTTAACGAAACTGAAAATATTTAAATCTGTTTATCAATCCCTTTCTAACGAATCTGAAAAATCGAAATTTCATAACGGAAATCAAAAGTTATGGCCAAATGATTTTTCAGAAAGGTCGCTATATAGTATATATAGCCCTTGAAAATGGAGATTTTGCATACGACCTCGGAATTCGACGAAACCACTTTTGTTGGGTCCGGGATGTCAAATTATTGCTAAGTTTCAAATTTCATAATTTTTGAAGCTAGTTTATGAGCGGGGCAAAAGATAACGTGTTTGGTCAAATTTTGTTAAAATGGGTCGACCTAAAAATGGCCGTTTTTCAAACGAGCTCAGAATTCGACGAAACTGGTTTTGTTAGGACCGTATCGTCAAAACAAAGCTAAATTTATTTTTCTGGAATTTTTCGATTCAGTTTGTGGCCCTGGTAAATTGAAATGTACGTTTAAATTAAATATCGAATGTTATATATTTTAATTTGAAAAATAACTGACTGTAACAGTCGAAATGGCCAACGAAATATATCCTATTGTGTCCGGAATGGGGGTATTTAGCTAGGGGCGACAGTCGTTGGGTTTAAAAAAGAGTCCGTTTGCAAAAACACTATTTAAAAATTTTCTATAAATTTCTGGCCAATAGGAAATTTTCTTTCAAAAAAATAAAAAAAAACCCCCAAAAACCCTCCGCTGTTCAAAGGAATCGACGATCCACGTCGTTCATTTCTTTCCGCCCACGTCGCCGCCGCTACAGGCCATTCCAGACCTTGCCACCACCGCCGTTCGCTCCGCCTCTTCCCCCTCTACAAATCTGACCCATCGCCGACCCCCATCGCCTCCGCCATCGTCGGAATCGCCGCCACGAAGTTCCAAACTTCCCATCGCCAGATCTGCTCCGATCTGCCACCATCTCCGACCCCACCACCATCGACCTGACGCCCTCGACCTCCTCTACGACGCAATCACCTCCGATCAGACCCACGACGTACAGATTTCGCGAAAACAGCGAATTCCCTTTTGAACAAATAATAAAGGTAATTCCTTTATACGTTTTTAACACTTTAAAGCGTTGCAAAGCTTTGAAAAATAATATCTTTTTCGTTCTTTAACGAAATTCGATGAAACAGGAGACGCCGTGACCGCAAGGAGGCTCTCTACATTGTAGAAGAAGCCGCGGATTTTTCTGACCTTCCTATGATTTTTAGCACCGCAATAACCAATGTGAGGAATCTAAACTATTTGTGTGAATGAAATCGTGTTGTATAAATTATATAAGCGAAGTGTAAATTATATACGCATTGTATACCTCATGTACATGTGTTGTATAAGTTATATTAGCGATGTATAAATTATACAAGCGTTGTTTGAAACATATATGCTTTGAATTGTGAAGAAATGCAAGTGAATTACTATATATTATATATATATATATACTCCCCTCGTCCACAGACCATGGACGATATTTATTGCTTGTGATTGACATGATATTATATAGTTTGACGAATGGTTGGAAATAATTGTTTGTGGTTGATATTATGATTGAAAAATACCTTTGTGGTTGAAAAATACCCTCTTGTGGTTGAAACAAAATAGAATAGGATTGTGGAATTGAAAATAAAACATGCCTCCTGCGTGCGAACTAGATGCATGATCCCCATTGTCAAAAACCGTGAGGTTTTAAGGTAGAGCGAGGAGCCGTACTAGGGACGGTCCCGGTTTTAACTACCCTACCATTATGCTGCCGAATTTTTCTGAAATATTCATATGTTAGAATAATTTTCATTCGTTGAAATAAATTATATAAACTATATCGAATATTCATGTGTTGAGTTGCAATTCATTCGTTGAGTTGAAATTCATTTGTTGAATATTATTTGAATTTAAACAAATGGCTTTAGCGATAAAAATCACATTTTTATATATATACAAACTATATCGAATATTCATGTGTTGAGTTGCAATTCATTCGTTGAGTTGAAATTCATGTGTTGAATATTATTTGAATTTAAACAAATAGCTTTAGCGATAAAAATCACATTTTTATATATATACAAACTATATCGAATATTCATGTGTTGAGTTGCAATTCATTCGTTGAGTTGAAATTCATGTGTTGAATATTATTTGAATTTAAACAAATAGCTTTAGTGATAAAAATCACATTTTTATATATATACAAACTATATAGAATATTCATGTATTGAGTTCCAATTCATTCGTTGAGTTGAAGTTCATGTGTTGAATGTCATCATCTTTTAAAAATAAAATGAATCGACAATGAAAACTATATTTTTATAGTGAATATGAAGTGTTAAAAATACACACGTGTCGAATAAATATTTTTGATGATAAAAATATTCCTTTTATCATGTATACGCTTAGTTAAAAATACACACGTGTCGAATAAATATTTTTGATGATAAAAATATTCCTTTTATCATGTATACGCTTAGTTAAAAATACACACGTGTCGAATAAATATTTTTGATGATAAAAATATTCCTTTTATCATGTATACGCTTAGTTAAAAATTTTGATGATAAAAATATTCCTTTTATCATGTATACGCTTAGTTAAAAATACACACGTGTTGAAATAAATAATAGTTTGCTAGAAATATTATTATTAGCTTTGTTCTGCATATATATACATGTGTTGAACAGAAAAAATGGATTAGCTGTAGAGTAAAGAAATTATTTACATGCCCGACAAATAGGTAAACCTTGATGAGTTGGCTGCGCAATTTTATTTATATATCAACTCCTGTGAATGCCATTGGATGCGGAGTGCTGGTTTTTCTGTGTGAAATAATAAATAACGCCATAGGATAGTAACAATTAATTTTGAACTACACTACATGGCATACTTCTTGATGATAGGCATACTTCATCATATTCCACATAAGCAACTGGAGCTTGTGTGACGAGGTGGAAGATTTACCATACAAGCAAGAGGCTTGTATGGCGATGACTATGTACTACAGGTTGAACTGATGACTGATATGGACTATATAAATTATAATGATAAATTGCCAGATTAATAAAAACCCCACACGGGTCTAGAGTTGACAATAATCACGTCGCTCTAGTTATTAGATACGGCACATGGACTATTTATTTCCATACGGAAACGGGGTGACGAGAATTTATTCTCTGGAGTGATTATCAGTACATACTCCCCCGTAAACACCAGAATATATCACTATAAATATGTGAATGCTTTTTAGGATTTATTGGGTACCTAATACGGCCCAATAAATTTCCAAACCCCTCCCCGTACAAAGGAGGTTATGGCGAAATTTTTCGAAATATTAAGGCGTTAGTGAAATATTTGAAGTGAAAACGAAGTTGAAAATATAGAATGAACTATAGTTGAAATCATAGAATAAACTATATATATATATATATATAAATATAAATATAATTAAAAGGAATAGAGGCCGTGCAGTTCGCGTTTCGGAATCGTAATTTGAAACGATTAGTACGAGAAATCCGACCATCGGATTTTCCCGAAACCGCAACCGCAACCGCTGGGTTCGCCTTGGAAATATCTTTCCAACGGCACCAACCTTGTAAAAATCTATCGGTTGGATTGTCCGGAATGTTTAATTCAAATCTGAAGAAAAACAGCGCCAGAATCGTTTATATTTATATATAAATATAAATATAATTAATTTAAATCGAATAACGACGCTGCAGTTCGAGTTTTGAAACTGTAACTTCAAACGACTAGTGTGGAAGATCCGACCGTCGGATTCTCACGAAACTGGAACCGTTGGTTTTGCTTTGGGAATATCTTCCCACTGATATAGACTTTGTAGAAATCCAACAGTTAGATTTTCCGATATGTGTAAAACAAATTAGGAGAAAAACAACGCCAGTGCCACGGCACGACCTGAAACGTCGTTTAATTAAATATGGCCATTTTTAAATAAATAAAAATGGCGAATAATCGTTATAAAATATTATAAGCAACATTGATTGAAAATAAACCAATTGGGCTTGAATTGTTTGATATTTGATGGTTGTATGTGTTTGATACGAAAATAACACTAAATAACTAAAAGATGGATGTCGAATAATATAACCATATAAAGAATCGATTTAAATTCTAATGACGTGGATTATTTGAAAAGGCCGAGCTAACCCTCATTTCAAATAATTTATCGAGCGATTTGAATTGGAAAATGCAAAGACGATTCAAGACCGACGATCTTCGTATCGGTTGGATGGGCGCTATTGAGGTTCCTGACCGGAGTAGCTACCGGAAAGGGACGGAAGTAGTAGCCGTCTGAACGTATGTGTTGATTGGACGGATATACGAGGAATTGACGCCTCCGGTTTCGTTCAGACCTAGGACGGACTTGTAAATGGACTGTGTGTCTGACATTGGATTTTGTTCTATACTGATTGATCTCTGTTAAATATATATCTGTTTGGCGGTGGAGAATTTATTCTTTTGCTTAACGCCCTTCTCTGAGACGTACGAGCTCAGAGGTTATATATTGATGGAAATCAATCGTAGGGAGTGGACTGCCTATGTGGCATGCCAAGATGCTGTGATCAAGGCTTCTGTTGCAAAGCAAAGTCTTGTGGATGATGATCAAAGCAAGGTCTACGTGGCCTAGCTTTGTGTATTTCGTAGATTCGCGAACCTCACACCCCGGTATGAGTTGAAAACGGGATACGGACTGCAGGGAGAGCACGACGTTTCTTTCTAGCTATGGTGGTGTCAGTGACTTACCAGCCCTGACATATATATCTACTTTTCACCTTTGTGGTTGTTGGAATGCGAGGCGCCTCGATTATAGGTCTGTAAGGACCGGGAAACGTGTGTTCAGGAATAAATAATCCTCTAACGTAAGTGAGGACCGGCCCTGAAGCATCCAGGGGTTACCCAGAGTGTGTAGTCCCGAGGCATTTGCTAGAGTGTCTCGAAGCGGAGAGGAGCTTGCCCCTTGCCTCGACTCATGACGGAAATCCAATTTCCGATACGAAATAACGGACTTGATTGTAGAACTAGTATGGAGACATAGTAGATGGTAGCTATGCCGCCTATGATTGATATTTATGATGCTATTCATTTTTGAAACATATATGCACTAGTAATAATATCAAATGATTTCGTTTTACACGTATCAAGCATATTTGGCTATTATAAGGTAAAACTCTATCCTCCGGCTTGCGTTGTGTAACAACCCGGAAAATCTGGGCCAGTTTAAAATTTTTATTTTGGCCATTTTAGCGAATTTTGATTATTTAAAATGAATTATTTTAAATAAAATCAACGAGAAATTTATTTTGAATAGAATTCGGCGTATATATTATATACGTCATCGTTTGAATATAAATAATTATATATAATTATAAATAGAATTGAAAATGGCGCGGTAGTTCGATAATTCGATTTCAAACTTCAATTGAATGTACCGGGTGCAAAACAATCCGGATTTTAGTGAAACCAAAAACATTAGGATCTAATTGTGAATATCTTTCCAACAAATCCGAAAGATCAAGATTTCGTAGCGAGAATCAAAAGATATGTCCAGTTGAAAATTCTGAATAGTCGCTATGGAATTCAGGCCCTTAAAAATGGACATTTTGCAAACGACCTCGGATTTCGATGAAACCAGTTTTGTTGGGTCCGTGATGTCAAGTTATTGCTAGGTTTCAAATTTCATAATTTCTCGAATTAATATGTGAGCGTGGCAAAAGAAAACGCGTTTGACCAGTTTCCGTTGATTTTAAATCGACTGGAAATTGGCCATTTTTCAAACGGCCTCAGAATTCGACGAAACTAGTTTTGTTAGGACCGTATCGTCGATACGAAGCTAGAGAATATTTTTGTGGAATTTTTAGAGTCAGTATGTGGCCCCGGTAATTTGAAATGTACGTTTAAAATTCAATATAGTGATTTAAATGAAAATTCAAAAGGAAACTGATTGTAACGATCAAATCAGCTTGCGATACATATCCCATTGTGTTCGGAATGGGGGTAAAACGCTATGGGCGACAGGCGGTGGGCCTCGTTTAGAGGTCGTATGTAAAAGTCAACCTATTTGCAAAATTAAATAATTAAATAATATAAAAAAAAATCTATTTTCGCTCCCCTTATCCTTCGTTCTGCCCCCCCCCCCCGTTCATTTTGATTTCAACCAAAAAAAAAAAAAGAAAAAAAAAACCCTAAAGCATCGACGCCACCCCCTGACAACCCACGACCGCCGAACCCCCACCGCCCTCCTCCTCCTTCAATTCGCTGCCCCCCCCCCTCGAGCGAACGCCGCCGACGAAGCTTCCCCCCCCCCAGATCGCACGAGCTCCGACGAAGCTTCCCCCCCCCCTCGCTGGCGACGCTGAAGCCGCCGACGACCTCCCCCCCCCCCTCTTCTTCGCAGAGCAAGGTAAGCATTTTTTTTTTTTTTTTTTTTTATTTTTAAGTTCTGAAAAAAAAACTGATTTCGTTTAAGAGAGAAAAACTGATTTTTTAAAGAATTGAAAACTGTTTTTTTTTTAAAAGTAAAAACTGTTTTTATAAAAAGAAAAACTGATTTTTAAAAAAAGTATAAAAACTGAATTTTATAAAAGGATGGAAAACTGAATTGAAAAGAAATTAAAACTGATTTTATAAAAAGAGTAAAAACTGATTTTTGATTTCTAATAGGTTTTGAAAACTGTTTTTTTTTTAAAGTTTAAAAACTAATTTTTAAAAAGGGTATAAGAAAACTGATTTCTTCTAAAAAGTTTAAAACCGATTTTAATTTTAAGATTTAAAATAGGAAAAAGAAGAAAGGCGAAATCTATATTTTTAAAAATATGATTTTTATATATCAAAAAGCATAATAAAAATATGATTTTTATATGTTGAACTGTGAAATAAAAATTCGATTTTTATATATTGAACTTTGAAATAAAAATTCGATTTTTATATATGGAATAGCGAAGTAAAAATTCGATTTTTACATATGTAGTGAAAGCGGGCAACGAAAGCGACAAAGAGAGAGAATGGCGAAGATTTCCTGCATTTGAAGTGCCGTGGAGCTAGGATAGCTATATGTGAGAATTTCTCATCTTTCAATTTCTTTTCTAATTATATATATACTAGGATGCAGACGGTGCTTAGTAGCACCCGACACAATCGTCCACAGACCATGGACTTGTTTGTTTGGTTGCATAGATTAGTTATATGATTTGATTTGAATTTGGTTGTTTGGTGATGTTGATTGATGTGTGAATGGCGTGGGCCTTCACTAGACCGGGGATAAGGCTAGGCCTTGTCCCGTTTCTAGTATCGTGCCGTTATGCCGCCGAAATTTTCTAAAATATGTTAGAAAAATAAAAATATCGTTTTATTTAAAGAATGAACTGAATAGAAATTCATATGTTGGAATAAAATGTTTTATCGTTAAAATGTAATTTTTAACGTGAATGTGAATAAATAAATATTCATTTACAAACCAGACGGTTTGTTTATGTACACCTATTTGAAGGACATTGATTGGGTCGATAAATTTCACACATCGCCCAACTGCACGAATAAAATATTTGTTTGATTGTTTGAAACCCCACACGGGTGTTGGGATGAAATATGAAGTTCACTCATCCTGATTGATTAAATATGTCGATCGATTGATTGACATGCTGTTATAAGCGTTAGATATCTTTATTTGATGCTTATACAGTGTAGTGCACTTTGGTTGATGGTTGATTATTTTTCAATGCTGTTATACATGTGTTGTATGAAAATCCATATAATTAACTTTATATGGTAATTGATTGGGCCTCATTCCAGTTTTAAAATAGAAATATTTGAAATAGAAATATTCGAAATGGAATATTTGAGAATATCAATATATGAAACCGTGTTGATTAGATTGACGCCATTTTGACGTGAACGATATTTATATCGATTTTATTCATTTTAAAATGAATATTAAAAAGTAATTTTGAAATTGAATATTTCGAAATGAATTGAATTGAAAACGATTTCGAAATGAAGTGAATTGAAAACGATTTCGAAATGAATTGAATTGAAAACGATTTCGAAATGAATTGAATTGAAAACGATTTCGAAATGAATTGAATTGAAAACGATTTCGAAATGAAGTGAATTGAAAACGATTTCGAAGTGAATTGAATTGAAAACGATTTCGAAATGAATTGAATTGAAAACGATTTCGAAGTGAATTGAATTGAAAACGATTTCGAAGTGAATTGAATTGAAAACGATTTCGAAGTGAATTGAATTGAAAACGATTTCGAAGTGAATTGAATTGAAAACGATTTCGAAGTGAATTGAATTGAAAACGATTTCGAAGTGAATTGAATTGAAAACGATTTCGAAGTGAATTGAATTGAAAACGATTTCGAAATGAAGTGAATTGAAAACGATTTCGAAATGAATTGAATTGAAAACGATTTCGAAATGAATTGAATTGAAAACGATTTCGAAATGAATTGAATTGAAAACGATTTCGAAATGAATTGAATTGAAAACGATTTCGAAATGAATTGAATTGAAAACGATTTCGAAATGAATCGAATTGAAAACGATTTCGAAATGAAGTGAATTGAAAACGATTTCGAAATGAAGTGAATTGAAAACGATTTCGAAATGAATCGAATTGAAAACGATTTCGAAATGAATCGAATTGAAAACGATTTCGAAACGAATCGAATTGAAAACGATTTCGAAATGAATCGAATTGAAAACGATTTCGAAACGAATCGAATTGAAAACGATTTCGAAATGAATCGAATTGAAAACGATTTCGAAAGGAATCGAATTGAAAACGATTTCGAAATGAATCGAATTGAAAACGATTTCGAAATGAATTGAATTGAAAACGAATTCAAATTGAATTGAAAGCAAATTGAAACGAATTCAAATTGAATTGAAATTTGAATTGAATAGAAATGAATTTTAAAACGAATTTATAGAGAAGAATTCAATTTTGATTTGAATTTAAACGGAAGTTGAAATTGCTTTTGAATCGAATTTAAAACTATTTATATAATTCGTTTTAAATAGAAATCGACGAAATATATTATATATATATTATATATATATAATATAATGGCCTGAATAGAACGCGCCGCGCCGCGGCAGTTCGTGAATTTCGACCATTTATTTCAAACGGACATTGCGGGAGATCCGACCGTCGGATTCTCCTACAACCTGAACCGTTGGGTTCGTATCGAAAAGAGCTTTCTAACGAATATTAGAAATTAGAAATCTAACGGTTGGATTTGGAATTATGTCCAAATCAAATTCGAAAAAGGTCGTTGTAAGTGCAGTTCGATGACCGTTGATGGAAATCGACTGTACGGGCCTTGATAAAATTATTAAAAATAGTAATAATTTGTGTAAAATCATAAGAAATGATTTGTGAAGATTTGGGATGAAAAACTTCATGTTTGAAAAGATAAAAATAGATTTTTATCGAAATGAACTGGTTTTGAACTAGAATTATAATTCTATTTATTTTTAAATAAATAAATTGAATTTAAAAAGGGTTTTAAAAATAACCAGAATATCCAATGATTGCATTGGAGTGGATTTGAATCGAAATTGTCTTCGGAATATTTCGATGTTGGAATTCGTGATTATACAGATGTTGATATGGAAATTTGAAAGATATATATTTATATCGTTATTTCCAATACGACATTTGTTAGTCGTAGAATTTGATATTGAATATAAGCCGATATATTTTCTATTCAGAGCCTTGTATTGAATATCGAATGTGATTTGGGTTTGTCGTGAATGGTGTCTTCACTAACACTGTTCTTGAACCCAGTTGAGAAAAGATTAAATCCTTTTATTTAGATTTAATGAAGTTTACCAATTAAATAATATTTAATTGGAATAGAATCGATATTGATTTTTGGGTTTATCGTGAACAGTGTTTTAAATAACACTCGTTCTTTAACCCGATAATTAATGGAAGGTGATTTTGGGTTTATCGTGAACCGTGTTTTAAATGACACTGATTCTTTAACCCAGTTAACGATTAAAACTAAGTGGAGTTTTAATGAATCTTTAATTAGATTGAAATGATCGAAAATGGAGTATCACCAGTTTTGCTCCAGGCGATAGTTAAATCTTTAATTAGATTTGAACGTGAAATGGTAATTGAATTTACCGATAACACCGTGGTGTTAGATATGAAGTACTACCCGTTTTACTTCAGGGGATGAATAGGTTGGGATTGGGAAATTAAAACAAATGATTACTTCGGTAAAGTTCGTTAATCCCGACTAGTTTGAATTGATATTCAAAAGTAGATTGAAGAATAAATTAAAGAATTTATCTTTGATAAAATTAATGGGAACCTTTCCCTATGAATGTGAAATTTAGGAATTAACTGTCGGTTAGCCAAGCAGAATGGTTTTCTGGATATTGATCTGATGTTGGTTTCGGCCTTCGGGGTTAATATTTGGGGAATTATTCTCTTGATTAATTTACGGTTAATGACTGATGAATTGGAATGAGGCGTATGTTGTGTTTGTGTAACACTTATTTAAAATATACGCGAGTTATTCGGAAAGACCGGGTTTATCCCATTCTGGATAACTGATACGACGATAAGTCGAAGATGAAGACGATGGTCGAAGACCGGAGTTCTTCACGTCGTTTGGGTGATAACTGATGATCTTGATTGGGCTGTACACCCAAGAAGATGGAAACAGTTGGTGATCGTCCAGACGTACTTGGAGATCGATGGATATGCGGGGTACTAGGTGCCCCCGGTTTCGTTCAGACCCAGAACGGACTTGTAAATGGACTGTGTGTCTGACATTGGATTTTAGTCCGTGTGATTGATCTCTATTAAATATATATCTATTTGGCGGCGGAGAATTTATTCTCTTGCTTAACGCCCTTCTCTGAGACGTACGAGCTCAGGGGTTATATATTGATGGATATCAAACGCATGGAGTGAATTGCCTGTGTGGCATGCCTAAGTGGCAATTGATCGAGGCTTCTGTTGAAAAGCAAAGTCTTGTGGTGATGATCAAAGCAAGGCCTTTGTGGCGTAGCTTTGTGTAACGTTTACTTCGCGAGTTTCACACCCGGTATGAACCAAAAACGGGAGTCGGACCTCAGGGAGGGAATGCGTTTCCTTCTAGATAAAAAGTGGCGTCAGTGGTTTTACACGCCCTAACGAGTTTGACTTATGTGGTTGTTGCTGTTGCGAGGCGCCTCGGATTGATCGGTCGTTCTCGAACCGATGGAGTCATTTAGTTGGCTCATTTACGCCCCAAAGGGCGGGGAAACGTAGTGTTCAGGCATTTTAATCCACATCGGTGGACCGGCCCTGACGATCCAAGGGTAACTCGAGCTCTGATCCTGAGACATGGGCTAGATTGTCTCGAATCGGTTGAGGACTATCTTTTGCCTCGGTTCATAGACGGAAATCCAATTTCCAAATACGTGACATTTGCGGTTTTATTTGTAGAGCCTAGTATGGCAACATAGTGGGATGGGGCACTCATGCCGCCTATGATTGATACTTATGATTTGAAGTTGTTTTATATACTATGCACTTATAATAGTATCAAATGATTTGTTTTCAACGTATCAAGCATTCTT
This sequence comes from Allium sativum, assembly GCA_030737875.1. Lineage (NCBI taxonomy): Eukaryota > Viridiplantae > Streptophyta > Magnoliopsida > Asparagales > Amaryllidaceae > Allium > Allium sativum. The sequence continues at coordinate 127,596,332 of CM060921.1, read as the reverse complement.
GGCTATTATAAGGTAAAAACCCTATCCTCCGGCTTGCGATTGCATTGTGTGATGGGAACTGGGTCTTATAATAGCTTCATCTTTCTTTATTTAGCATTGCGCTGCTGTTTTATGCACTGGTATTCTTGGGAGGAAACCCGTTCCGTGTTATACGGCGTGGTCCCTTGATTTACCTAACTTTAAAATAAAGATTATTAACTGTTTTAGTTCTCACACCAGTCACATGACTGACCTGGAGTTTATTGTTTTAAACTAAACTCTGGGTTCCCTTATTTTCGACACGGGCAGCTAGTAGTTTTGGTTTTGCAGATTTATATTCACAGGATCCTGGTTTACAGCTGGAATGATATCCGGAAAGCTTTGTATCTGTATATCTACTTCTAGTTGTATATTGTATTATTTTCCGCTGCTATGTATTTAAATGTAATTTAAATCTCTGATATTTCTGTGTAATATTCATTTATACTCTGTATATTCTTGTAATCTGATGCATTGTTGTTATATACAATGAAATGTTCTTTTATATGCATTCTGTTGTGGTTTGTTCTCGAACTATCCGACGCTTTCCTTTACGGGGAAGTTGCGGGTCTTTACACGTGGTATCAGAGCTTTGGTTTACAAAGCAGAGAACAAGGCACATTAGAACCGTACGAAAGAATTCATCAGATATTGGATTAACAATATCCAATGAGAGTGACTCGTTAGAGATGGGATCAGTAGTATCCTAGAACGAGTGTGAAGAGTATATTTTTGAAAGTGAAAACAATTTTGTTTTGAAAATTTAAATCACTTATTCATATTTGATTGTTTATTTATATTGATTAGGACAGTCCAGTATATAAAGATTTTGCATATACGCCTTGCAAACGTGTATTTGAAATTTTAATATACTGGATAGATATAGAATTACACTCTAGTCGCCCGGGGGTGATTCTGATGATTGATATATCATCATCAGAATTTATATTCGAGTGACGAACGTGCAACATCTATATATTTCCTATTGACTGGTGTGAGAACCAAAAATTAGATAGGGCTTGTTGTTGTGGTTTGGCATCAAAAATTTGATTTCTGTATATATATCAAAGTTATGCATTTGAAAAACTAATCAACTAATTGATTGATGGTTGTATTGTTTGATTATTGTTTGAATAATTAAAATTTGAACCATTTAGTTCATTTGAGTCAAGTATTGAATTTTATTGAAATTGGTCGCATTTGCTTGCATACATGTATATCTTTTGAACAGGTCATAGCAAGGAGGCTAGAGCCAGAGAATAAAATTTGTTTGCCCGACAAATAGGTACATGTTTACTACATAATTTCCTGTTTTGTTTGGGTGATGATGATTTTGTGAGCCTATTGGCTAGCCGCTTGGCTTTTTCTTTTTCTTTTTGAGAACTGAAGGACCGGGGAAGCTATTTGAAATTCCCCGATGCTCCCGGTGCAGGGGAGGTTATGGCGAAATTTTTCAAAAATTTAGGGTGTTAGCCAAATTTTTTGAAAATTTGAAAATTCTCAGAAACTGAAAAGTTGGAGAATGGAAGCCAGATCGAACGTAGAGTTAATTAATCAAACCACTTTCGACTTTGTTCCTTTTCGGGGACGAAAAGTTTTAAGTGGGGGAGATTGTAACAACCCGGAAAATCTGGGCCAGTTTAAAATTTTTATTTTGGCCATTTTAGCGAATTTTGATTATTTAAAATGAATTATTTTAAATAAAATCAACGAGAAATTTATTTTGAATAGAATTCAGCGTATATATTATATACGTCGTCGTTTGAATATAAATAATTATAAATAGAATTGAAAATGGCGCGGTAGTTCGATAATTCGATTTCAAACTTCAATTGAATGTACCGGGTGCAAAACAATCCGGATTTTAGTGAAACCAAAAACATTAGGATCTAATTGTGAATATCTTTCCAACAAATCCGAAAGATCAAGATTTCGTAGCGAGAATCAAAAGATATGTCCAGTTGAAAATTCTGAATAGTCACTATGGAATTCAGGCCCTTAAAAATGGACATTTTGTAAACGACCTCGGATTTCGATGAAACCAGTTTTGTTGGGTCCGTGATGTCAAGTTATTGCTAGGTTTCAAATTTCATAATTTCTCGAATTAATATGTGAGCGTGGCAAAAGAAAACGCGTTTGACCAGTTTCCGTTGATTTTAAATCGACTGGAAATTGGCCATTTTTCAAACGGCCTCAGAATTCGACGAAACTAGTTTTGTTAGGACCGTATCGTCGATACGAAGCTAGAGAATATTTTTGTGGAATTTTTAGAGTCAGTATGTGGCCCCGGTAATTTGAAATGTACGTTTAAAATTCAATATAGTGATTTAAATGAAAATTCAAAAGGAAACTGATTGTAACGATCAAATCAGCTTGCGATACATATCCCATTGTGTTCGGAATGGGGGTAAAACGCTATGGGCGACAGGCGGTGGGCCTCGTTTAGAGGTCGTATGTAAAAGTCAACCTATTTGCAAAATTAAATAATTAAATAATATTTAAAAAAAAAAACTATTTTCCCTCCCCTTATCCTTCGTTCTGCCCCCCCCCCCCCCGTTCATTTTGATTTCAACCAAAAAAAAAAAAAAAAGAAAAAAAAAACCCTAAAGCATCGACGCCACCCCCGACAACCCACGACCGCCGAACCCCCACCGCCCTCCTCCTTCAATTCGCTGGCCCCCCCCCCCTCGAGCGAACGCCGCCGACGAAGCTTCCCCCCCCCCCAGATCGCACGAGCTCCGACGAAGCTTCCCCCCCCTCGCTGGCGACGCTGAAGCCGCCGACGACCTCTCCCCCCCCCCCTCTTCTTCGCAGAGCAAGGTAAGCATTTTTTTTTATTATTTTTTTTATTTTTAAGTTCTGAAAAAAAAACTGATTTCGTTTAAGAGAGAAAAACTGATTTTTTAAAGAATTGAAAACTGTTTTTTTTTTAAAAGTAAAAACTGTTTTTATAAAAAGAAAAACTGATTTTAAAAAAAAGTATAAAAACTGAATTTTATAAAAGGATGGAAAACTGAATTGAAAAGAAATTAAAACTGATTTTATAAAAAGAGTAAAAACTGATTTTTGATTTTTAATAGGTTTTGAAAACTGTTTTTTTTTTAAAGTTTAAAAACTAATTTTTAAAAAGGGTATAAGAAAACTGATTTCTTCTAAAAAGTTTAAAACCGATTTTAATTTTAAGATTTAAAATAGGAAAAAGAAGAAAGGCGAAATCTATATTTTTAAAAATATGATTTTTATATATCAAAAAGCATAATAAAAATATGATTTTTATATGTTGAACTGTGAAATAAAAATTCGATTTTTATATATTGAACTTTGAAATAAAAATTCGATTTTTATATATGGAATAGCGAAGTAAAAATTCGATTTTTACATATGTAGTGAAAGCAGGCAACGAAAGCGACAAAGAGAGAGAATGGCGAAGATTTCCTGTATTTGAAGTGCCGTGGAGCTAGGATAGCTATATGTGAGAATTTCTCACCTTTCAATTTCTTTTCTAATTATATATATATACTAGGATGCAGACGGTGCTTAGTAGCACCCGACACAATCGTCCACAGACCATGGACTTGTTTGTTTGGTTGCATAGATTAGTTATATGATTTGATTTGAATTTGGTTGTTTGGTGATGTTGATTGATGTGTGAATGGCGTGGGCCTTCACTAGACCGGGGATAAGGCTAGGCCTTGTCCCGTTTCTAGTATCGTGCCGTTATGCCGCCGAAATTTTCTAAAATATGTTAGAAAAATAAAAATATCGTTTTATTTAAAGAATGAACTGAATAGAAATTCATATGTTGGAATAAAATGTTTTATCGTTAAAATGTAATTTTTAACGTGAATGTGAATAAATAAATATTCATTTACAAACTAGACGGTTTGTTTATGTACACCTATTTGAAGGACATTGATTGGGTCGATAAATTTCACACATCGCCCAACTGCACGAATAAAATATTTGTTTGATTGTTTGAAACCCCACACGGGTGTTGGGATGAAATATGAAGTTCACTCATCCTGATTGATTAAATATGTCGATCGATTGATTGACATGCTGTTATAAGCGTTAGATATCTTTATTTGATGCTTATACAGTGTAGTGCACTTTGGTTGATGGTTGATTATTTTTCAATGCTGTTATACATGTGTTGTATGAAAATCCATATAATTAACTTTATATGGTAATTGATTAGGCCTCATTCCGGTTTTAAAATAGAAATATTTGAAATAGAAATATTCGAAATGGAATATTTGAGAATATCAATATATGAAGCCGTGTTGATTAGATTGACGCCATTTTGACGTGAACGATATTTATATCGATTTTATTCATTTTAAAATGAATATTAAAAAGTAATTTTGAAATCGAATATTTCGAAATGAATTGAATTGAAAACGATTTCGAAATGAAGTGAATTGAAAACGATTTCGAAATGAATTGAATTGAAAACGATTTCGAAATGAATTGAATTGAAAACGATTTCGAAATGAATTGAATTGAAAACGATTTCGAAATGAAGTGAATTGAAAACGATTTCGAAGTGAATTGAATTGAAAACGATTTCGAAATGAATTGAATTGAAAACGATTTCGAAATGAAGTGAATTGAAAACGATTTCGAAGTGAATTGAATTGAAAACGATTTCGAAATGAATTGAATTGAAAACGATTTCGAAGTGAAGTGAATTGAAAACGATTTCGAAATGAATTGAATTGAAAACGATTTCGAACTGAATTGAATTGAAAACGATTTCGAAATGAATTGAATTGAAAACGATTTCGAAATGAAGTGAATTGAAAACGATTTCGAAATGAAGTGAATTGAAAACGATTTCGAAATGAATTGAATTGAAAACGATTTCGAAATGAATTGAATTGAAAACGATTTCGAAATGAATTGAATTGACAACGATTTCGAAATGAATTGAATTGAAAACGATTTCGAAATGAATCGAATTGAAAACGATTTCGAAATGAAGTGAATTGAAAACGATTTCGAAATGAATTGAATTGAAAACGATTTCGAAATGAATCGAATTGAAAACGATTTCGAAATGAATTGAATTGAAAACGATTTCGAAATGAATTGAATTGAAAACGATTTCGAAATGAATCGAATTGAAAACGATTTCGAAATGAATTGAATTGAAAACGATTTCGAAATGAATTGAATTGAAAACAATTTCGAAATGAATCGAATTGAAAACGATTTCGAAATGAATTGAATTGAAAACGATTTCGAAATGAATTGAATTGTAAACGATTTCGAAATGAATTGAATTGAAAACGATTTCAAAATGAATTGAATTGAAAACGATTTCGAAATGAATTGAATTGAAAACGAATTCAAATTGAATTGAAAGCAAATTGAAACGAATTCAAATTGAATTGAAATTTGAATTGAATAGAAATGAATTTTAAAACGAATTATAGAGAAGAATTCAATTTTGATTTGAATTTAAACGGAAGTTGAAATTGCTTTTGAATCGAATTTAAAACTATTTATATAATTCGTTTTAAATAGAAATCGACGAAATATATTATATATATATATTATATATATAATATAATGGCCTGAATAGAACGCGCCGCGCCGCGGTAGTTCATGAATTTCGACCATTTATTTCAAACGGACATTGCGGAAGATCCGACCGTCGGATTCTCCTAAAACCGGAACCGTTGGGTTCGTATCGAAAAGAGCTTTCTAACGAATATTAGAAATTAGAAACCTAACAGTTGGATTTGGAATTATGTCCAAATCAAATTCGAAAAAGGTCGCTGTAAGTGCAGTTCGATGACCGTTGATGGAAATCGACTGTACGGGCCTTGATAAAATTATTAAAAATAGTAATAATTTGTGTAAAATCATAAGAAATGATTTGTGAAGATTTGGGATGAAAAACTTCATGTTTGAAAAGATAAAAATAGATTTTTATCGAAATGAACTGGTTTTGAACTAGAATTATAATTCTATTTATTTTTAAATAAATAAATTGAATTTAAAAAGGGTTTTAAAAATAACCAGAATATCCAATGATTGCATTGGAGTGGATTTGAATCGAAATTGTCTTCGGAATATTTCGATGTTGGAATTCGTGATTATACAGATGTTGATATGGAAATTTGAAAGATATATATTTATATCGTTATTTCCAATACGACATTTGTTAGTCGTAGAATTTGATATTGAATATAAGCCGATATATTTTCTATTCAGAGCCTTGTATTGAATATCGAATGTGATTTGGGTTTGTCGTGAATGGTGTATTCACTAACACTGTTCTTGAACCCAGTTGAGAAAAGATTAAATCCTTTTATTTAGATTTAATGAAGTTTACCAATTAAATAATATTTAATTGGAATAGAATCGATATTGATTTTTGGGTTTATCGTGAACAGTGTTTTAAATAACACTCGTTCTTTAACCCGATAATTAATGGAAGGTGATTTTGGGTTTATCGTGAACCGTGTTTTAAATGACACTGATTCTTTAACCCAGTTAACGATTAAAACTAAGTGAAGTTTTAATGAATCTTTAATTAGATTGAAATGATCGAAAATGGAGTATCACCAGTTTTGCTCCAGGCGATAGTTAAATCTTTAATTAGATTTGAACGTGAAATGGTAATTGAATTTACCGATAACACCGTGGTGTTAGATATGAAGTACTACCCGTTTTACTTCAGGGGATGAATAGGTTGGGATTGGGAAATTAAAACAAATGATTACTTCGGTAAAGTTCGTTAATCCCGACTAGTTTGAATTGATATTCAAAAGTAGATTGAAGAATAAATTAAAGAATTTATCTTTGATAAAATTAATGGGAACCTTTCCCTATGAATGTGAAATTTAGGAATTAACTGTCGGTTAGCCAAGCAGAATGGTTTTCTGGATATTGATCTGATGTTGGTTTCGGCCTTCGGGGTTAATATTTGGGGAATTATTCTCTTGATTAATTTACGGTTAATGACTGATGAATTGGAATGAGGCGTATGTTGTGTTTGTGTAACACTTATTTAAAATATACGCGAGTTATTCGGAAAGACCGGGTTTATCCCATTCTGGATAACTGATACGACGATAAGTCGAAGATGAAGACGATGGTCGAAGACCGGAGTTCTTCACGTCGTTTGGGTGATAACTGATGATCTTGATTGGGCTGTACACCCAAGAAGATGGAAACAGTTGGTGATCGTCCAGACGTACTTGGAGATCGATGGATATGCGGGGTACTAGGTGCCCCCGGTTTCGTTCAGACCCAGAACGGACTTGTAAATGGACTGTGTGTCTGACATTGGATTTTAGTCCGTGTGATTGATCTCTATTAAATATATATCTGTTTGGCGGCGGAGAATTTATTCTCTTGCTTAACGCCCTTCTCTGAGACGTACGAGCTCAGGGGTTATATATTGATGGATATCAAACGCATGGAGTGAATTGCCTGTGTGGCATGCCTAAGTGGCAATTGATCGAGGCTTCTGTTGAAAAGCAAAGTCTTGTGGTGATGATCAAAGCAAGGCCTTTGTGGCATAGCTTTGTGTAACGTTTACTTCGCGAGTTTCACACCCGGTATGAACCAAAAACGGGAGTCGGACCTCAGGGAGGGAATGCGTTTCCTTCTAGATAAAAAGTGGCGTCAGTGGTTTTACACGCCCTAACGAGTTTGACTTATGTGGTTGTTGCTGTTGCGAGGCGCCTCGGATTGATCGGTCGTTCTCGAACCGATGGAGTCATTTAGTTGGCTCATTTACGCCCCAAAGGGCGGGGAAACGTAGTGTTCAGGCATTTTAATCCACATCGGTGGACCGGCCCTGACGATCCAAGGGTCACTCGAGCTCTGATCCTGAGACATGGGCTAGATTGTCTCGAATCGGTTGAGGACTATCTTTTGCCTCGGTTCATAGACGGAAATCCAATTTCCAAATACGTGACATTTGCGGTTTTATTTGTAGAGCCTAGTATGGCGACATAGTGGGATGGGGCACTCATGCCACCTATGATTGATACTTATGATTTGAAGTTGTTTTATATACTATGCACTTATAATAGTATCAAATGATTTGTTTTCAACGTATCAAGCATTCTTGGCTATTATAAGGTAAAAACCCTATCCTCCGGCTTGCGATTGCATTGTGTGATGGGAACTGGGTCTTATAATAGCTTCATCTTTCTTTATTTAGCATTGCGCTGCTGTTTTATGCACTGGTATTCTTGGGAGGAAACCCGTTCCGTGTTATACGGCGTGGTCCCTTGATTTACCTAACTTTAAAATAAAGATTATTAACTGTTTTAGTTCTCACACCAGTCACATGACTGACCTGGAGTTTATTGTTTTAACCTAAACTCTGGGTGCCCTTATTTTCGACACGGGCAGCTAGTAGTTTTGGTTTTGCAGATTTATATTCACAGGATCCTGGTTTACAGCTGGAACGATATCCGGAAAGCTTTGTATCCGTATATCTACTTCTAGTTGTATATTGTATTATTTTCCGCTGCTATGTATTTAAATGTAATTTAAATCTCTGATATTTCTGTGTAATATTCATTTATACTCTGTATATTCTTGTAATCTGATGCATTGTTGTTATATACAATGAAATGTTCTTTTATATGCATTCTGTTGTGGTTTGTTCTCGAACTATCCGACGCTTTCCTTTACGGGGAAGTTGCGGGTCTTTACACGTTGCATTGTGTGATGGGACCTGAGTCTTATAATGGCTTCATTCTTTCTAAAAACATTGCGTTGTTTTAAAAGAATTTACTTTGTGTTAAATTCACTAGCAATCACTGGAGTAAACCCGTTCCGCGAAAGTGGCGTGGTCCTATGATTTGCTATTTACTGTTGTTTAACTGTTAAATAGATTCCTCATACTAGTCCCCATGACTGACTCGTTGTTTGTTTCACTTTGCAAACGCGGGTGCCCTTATTTTCACACGGGCAGCCTAGTACACATGTGACAGGTGGTTTTTGGTTCTGCACTGCTGCATAGAGTGCATTTTTGGCTCATGGCGAGGCTGACTTCACAGAGACGACTTTGACATTTTCCGCCATTACTATACTTATATTATGATTCCGCCACGGGCGATGCAGACTGATTTACTTTCCGTATTTCTTATTATATGTATATGTACCGCCTTCGGCGATGTAGACTAATACCCTTATTATGTCTCACTGCATGTATGTATTCCACCTCTGGCGATGATGACTGATCACTTTCCTTTATTTACTAAGTTATATCCCACGTTATGCTATTCTGATATTCTTACATGTTGTGATTCCGCTGTCATATCCATGTAAAATTATTCTATTTATTGTTTTTTCTATTATCTGTTCTCTGCTATGATGATTAATGTGTTATTTCCCTATGATTATCCTTAATACCGCCCCTCGGATTTTGGGATCGTCACACAGGAAACCATTCAACTTAACTAATCTCTAGTTAGTTTTTAATTTTCTTAACTACATTTGGTTCAAGAACAGTATTATTAAAGATACCATTCACGACAAACCCAAAATCCAATCAGTCTCTAACCGTAAATTAGTAAGAGACCAATTCCCTAAGTATTAACCCCGAAGGTCGAAACCAACATCAGATCAATACCCAGGAAACCATTCAACTTAACCAATCTCCAGTCATATTCTAATTTTCTTAACTACATTTGGTTCAAGAACAGTATTATTAAAGATACCATTTCAAACCCAGTTTATTTATTTTAAAATTTTGGATTTATTATTCTATTTCAAAACTAGTTCATTTCGATAAAAATATATTTTTATATTTTCAAATATGGAATTTTTCATCCTAATTCTTTCCAAATCATTTATTATGATTTTACACATTTTATTGATATTTTTAATTATTTTATCAAGGCCCATACAGTCGATTTCTACAAACGGCCATCGAATACGGTGACCTTTTCCAAATTTGATTTGGACATAATTCCAAATCCAACCGTTGGAATTCAAATCTCTCATATTCTTTGGGAAGCTCTTTTCGATACGAACCCAAGGTTCCAGTTTTAGGAGAATCCGACGATCGGATCTCCCGTAATGTCCGTTCGAAGTCAATGGTCGAAATTCGCGAACTGCCGCAGCGCGGTGCGTTCTATTCAGGCCATTATATTATATATATAATATATATTTTGTCGATTTCCTTTTAAAACGTATTTTATAAAGCATTTTAAATTCGTTTTCAAAACAGTTTCAACTTCATATTCAATTCCAAATCAAAATTGAATTTTCCGTTATAAATTCGTCTTAAATTCATTTCAAATTGATTTCAATTCAATTTAAATTCAATTTCAATTCGTTTTGAATTCATTTTAAATTGATTTAAATTCAATTTAAATTCAATTTCAAATCGTTTCAAAATTGAATATTCTATATCATTTCAATATTTTCAAAACATCAGATTTTGAAATCACTTTTCGATATTCATTATAAAACGAATAAAATCGACAATATTCCCGTTCGTGTTAAAAAGGCGTTTAATTACTTAACACGGCTTAACATATCAATATTCACTGAATATTATTTTAAAATATTCGTTAATTCTGAATTAATTAACATATAATTTCAGTTATATGGATTTCATCCAATACATGTATACAACAACAGCGATAAACAATCAACCATCAGCCATAGTGCATTCTACACTGTATAAGCATTAAATATAAATATCCAACGCTTATATAGCCTGTCAATCAATCGATCGACATACAGCTAATTATCGGGACTAGTGTATGTCATATATCATCCCAATACCCATGTGGGGTTTCAATCAACAAATATTGAATTTTATTTGTGCAGTTGGGCGATGTGTAAAATTTATTGTCCCAATCCATATTAGTCAAATGTGTGTACATATACAAATCGTCCGATTTGTTTATAAATATTTATTTTATTCACATACACATTAAACATTACATATTTAACTATAAAATATTTTTAACTATAAAATATTTGATTCCATTCAACATCACATAATCAATTTTTACCATACAAACAAACAAGCATACAAGCCGTCCATGGTTTGTGGACGACGGGTGTCGGGTGCTGCTAAGCACCGTCTGCATCCTAGTATATATTTTAACTAGAAAATTAAAATAAAAGTGAGAAATTCTCACCAAGGGTTCCACTCCACCATTCTCTATTTCTAAACAGTCTGGATTCCGTTTTGATTCCTATTGATACCATCGCTATCTTTTCCCGCTGTTCATATATAAAAATCACATTTTTATCGCTTCATTCCAATAAATAAAAATCAAATTTTTATTTCTACTTCATATATTTTTACGACGCTTCATTCTATATAAAAATTATATTTTTATATTCCTACTTCTTATATAATGATCGAAATTTTATTTCGCTTCATATATAAAAATCGTATTTTTATATTCTCTATCTTATAAAAATCATATTTTTATAATCTCTACTATATAAAAATCATATTTTTATTATCTCTACTATATAAAAATCATATTTTTATTATCTCTATAATATAAAAATCATATTTTTATTATCTCTATAATATAAAAATCATATTTTTAATACTTCTATAATATAAAAATCTCGCCTTTAAGAAGATAAAAACCTTGTCATTTCATATTTAAAAAAACGATATTTTCATATCTAAAAATTGTATCTTTTCGTTAATAAAAGTTTGATTTTTTATTCATTAAAAATCTCTTCTTTACATCGTCGTAATATAAATAAAAATCACAACTTTATCTTGCCATCTAATGTAAAAATCGAATTTTTATCTTTAAAAACAATCCCATATTGATTTAAAATGGTCTGAACCCTAAAAACTGATTTAATTTAATTTAAACTAATTATTTTAAATGAATAAAAATAAATAACTATATAAAATAAACTAAAAAAAAGCTTACAGTTTTCGGGGAAGGCGTTGGATGGCTGTTGGCGGCGCCACTGACGTCGGAGGAGGCGGAGGTGGAGGCGGCGGCTCTGATCAATTTGGGAGTGTTTTTTGGGTTATAGAAGAAAGAGGAGGAGAAGGGGAGAGGAGGCGTCGAGGGGGGGTTCGGAGTTCACCAGCGGCGGCGGTGGGTCTGACCATTGGTGGCGGCGCGGTTTTTCGCAAATTGGGTAGGAAGATAGAGAAGAGAGAGAGAGGGAAGGAGGGGGAGGGTGGATCGACGACGCTGGCAGAGGGAGGTGTCGCAGTGGCTGCGGTGGTGATGGGAAGGGTGGAGGCGCGATGTCGAGCTCCCCTTTCTGATTTTCACGAGGGGGTTTTTTTCTGGTAGGAGGAAATAACGAGGGGGGTTATAGGGAAAAGAGGTTTTTTTAATTATTATTTAATTTCAAAAAGGTACCTTATTATTTTGAACTCGAAACCAAACCCATTGACTATTGTCCATAACTAACTACCACCATTCCGAACACAATGGTATATGTATTGTAAGCTGATTCGATCGTTTCGATCTGTTTTCGTTAAAATCAAAATATAAATCTATATATTGAATTTGAACGCACATTTCAATTTACTGGGGCCATATATGGACTCTACAAATTCCCAAAAAATATTTACTGGGGCCATATATGGCCATTTTCTGGTCGATCGAAATTGACTGAAACTGTCAAAACACGTTTTATTTCTCCACGCTCACATATTGATTCGAAAAGTTATGAATTTTGGAATCTAGCAATAATTCGACATCCCGGATCCAAAAAAAGTGGTTTTGTCGAAAAAAGAGGTCGTTTACAAAATTTCCATTTTTAAGGGCCAGAATTCCATAGCGACTATTCTGAATTTTCAACTGGGCATAACTATTTATTCTCGCTATGAAATTTCTATTTTTTGAATTCGTTGGAAAGATATTCTCAAATAGATTCTAATATTTTTGGTTTCGCTAAAAACCGTTTTATTTTGAATCCTGTACATTCATTTGAAATTTGAAATCAAATTTTCAAACTACCGCGCCATTTTCAATTCCTTTTATAATTTAAAATAAATATTTATATTCTATCGACGATCTATATAAATATATACGTTCTATTTCTATTCAAAATAAATTTTTAGTCATTATTATTTAAAATATATCATTTTAAATATTCAAAATTCATTAAAATTGCCAAAATAAAAATTTTAAATTGGCTCGGATTTTCCGGGTTATTACAGTCATATAATGTAATATATGAAAATCAGCAATAAAGTTGTTGAGGAATCCAGTTGGATCCCTCCAACATGTTCCCGACATCCAAAGATATTAATCAGCATATATTAATCCCAATTTCATATCAATACGAAATATAATAATAAAAGATTCAGTACTAAATCAATGGTTTATATATATAACTATATATATTATTTCAATCAATTAATTAGCAAATCAACCAAACAACCATCACACAACAAATCAATTATTTTATTAAATATTAAATAAAGTTTTTATAAAATTAAAAAAACTGGACAGAGTTAGTGAGTTTACTCATATTGGTCGTCGATCGTTAAATAACGATTTACGGTCGATAATTCGAATCAGGCGTTTAAATCTGCCATCATTGTAACGAGCTCCAAATGGTTCCCAACCAATTCCAGTACGTAGCCTACGATCCTACGATCCCAAAGATTCCAAATTTGTCAAATTTGGACATCGTATGTAGGAGATATTAAATTTCTCGGTTAGTATGTTATTAAATAAAAGTTAAACTTAATTTATTTATTGTTTGGGCCTTACCTCAGCCCATCAAATCCCGCATGTGCTCAAAGCCATTTCCTACAGGGTCCTTCATCGTTCAAAAATAACGCTGCTCCTCTACCGCCTGCTCCTGTACTTATCTAACCATTTTCGTGCTTTGCGTTTTCTCTCTATTTTTTATTTTTTCCTTAAATTTGGGCCTCACGCATTTTCATCAGCCCGCGCCCATACTAGAAACCCAGACCCAAAATCACAAGACTTCGTCTTCCATACTTTCGAAACCAGCCTCAAAAAAATATCCATCCCATATTTTTCTTTCTCCATCTTCCACTGTTTAACAAACCCACACCACCCCTCAGCTCCTCTTCGCATTCTCCTATTTCTCCCAAATGATTTCGAACCAACTTAACATAATACCTTCTTCCATATTTAATACTTCACGCACTGCTAAAGTATTCAACTCCTGTACCTTGCTCCATCATGCAAATAATATTTTCTCCAGTACAAATATGCAAATAATATTTTCTCCAGTACAAATACTTCACGCTCCTCCATTTTTCCCACAAACAAACTTATCCTCCTTGATGTTTGCATTGTTACAGATAGAAACGACCACTCCTCCTTTCAATGCATTAAAATTCTCTCCTCTACCTCAACCTGACACATTGTCCTTCTCCTCCTACTTACGTATACACAAAAGCCGCTTCTAGTATATACTCCGACCAATTTGATCCTTACAACTCCACGTCGCTCTCCATGAATTACAAAACTGAATCCACTGTTCCTCGTCCCTTCGCCGGCCATGTCCTCTTCTCCCAGTTTAATAACCACGCTCCTGGATCACCATTTCCGAACACTACATGTTGCCACAGAAAAAATTAAAGAACGAAAATCCTCCTACAGTCATGCATGTGATGGATACATATTGGTTTGATTTTCTTGGCTGTTAGGTAAACTAGCTTACTTCTAATCTAAGGAAATAAATGAAACGTGTGTATCAAATAATACTTCTCTTCTCGGCTATGTAATATTTGAAAATAGGTTGAGGTAGGTTAGTTGTCCTAAGTTTAAACTTGGATATGATGTTATAGGAAACTTAGGACTGTACCTTTATTACTTTTAGCTTGCGCAAGATGTCGAGTTTTACCATTCATTACGAAGACTTCTGCTCCCAACTAAATGTATTGTCAAAAATCTATACGATGTGCTTTGTATAAAGTTCCTACTATTATAATCACATCACACATATACCATAATCCATATGCTTTACAGCAGCTAGCACTAGCTATTTACCAAAAAGAGTTGATATGTTATGTGATGCACGATTTTGTAAATACATGTTTCGAAATGATGCTGTGTTCAGTAAGCTTGTAATAGTATTCGGTATATTGTTGTGTTGTTTAAATTTTAATGACTTCGGCATCAACTACTTAAAATCTTGTTAATATACGGACTGCTATAGACAAAACTAAAAATACCCTTGTGATCAGCAAGGTGCCACGACCCCAAAAAGATAAAAAAAATAGACAAGTTAACTTATTGTATGAAATTCAAAAATGCTGATATAGGGTGTAAAATACTACAAATAAAAAGTTTTCTTTTTTCCAAAATAAAAATTACAAAAAAATTCTATAAATTAAACTAAGTATGCGTCTCAAATATTTTGTCCAAATTCGAAACCAATATTTAATTATATTTAATAAATCGTTATGCATTATAAATGATTCCATAGTGACTTTCTGGAAATTTGATTTGGAATAACTTCCAATCTATAAGAAGAAACCTCGATTTTTCACTTCCATTAAAAAATGCAGTTAATTAGATTCGAGTGTTTCTTATTTCGAAGAAATCCTACTAATAACAGATCCTGTATATTCGTTTAAAGTTCAAACCGTTAAAGTACAAACTACCACGTCGTTACGAGCTCGTTTATAATTTTATTATAATTAATACGTTCAATTGTCGTTTATATAAATATATTCGTTAATATAAATCGAATATAAACTAGTTTGAATATCTCATATTATCCAATTTACACAATATTGTTAATTTAGCTATTTCGATTATTTCGGAAATAAATATAGCCCATTACTTAAATTAGTTAAAAAATTTAAATTCAAAATATTTAAATTATCAACCCAATATAGAAGAAACAATTAAATTAATTAATTATTAATTCACAAAAATTCTGGGATGTTACATTCCTTCTCCCTTAAAAGAATTTCGTCCCCAAAATCACTAAGGTAGGAAAAACGTTATAAACCATATTAGCTAGGTAAAAGAATTATTCTACTTCTTAATTTCAGTTTCAACTGAACCAATTAATTTAAATTAAAATATTAATTTATTCCTACTAGTGAAAATTTGCACAAAAAGAATTCAGAAAATTTTCTAACATCTTAAATTCCCGAAAAATTCGTCAGCGTCTCCTTTGTACAACTCAATTGATACAACTACAACTCGCATCTCCAAACCATTTTCAATCCAAAAGAAAATCAAATAGCCAAGCGGCTTGCTGAACAGGCTCAATGTAACGACCCAGAAAATCTGAACCAATTTAAAATTTTTAAATTGGCTAAAATAATGGATTTTAAATATTTAAAATAAACATTTTAAATAATGGCGATGAAAACTGAGTTTGAATCGACAATTGAAAACGAATATAATTAATTATAATTATAATCAAGGCCTGAAAGGGCGCTGTAGTTTCAAAAATCGAATTCAAACTTTGTCGGACTATACCGGGTGCAAAACAAAACGAATTTTAGTGAAACCAAAAATATTTAAATCTGTTAGTGAATACCTTTCCAACGAATCTGACAAATCGAAATTTGATAGCGGGAATCAAAAGATATGTCCAGTTGAAAATTCTGAATAGTCGCTATGGAATTCAGGCCCTTAAAAATGGACATTTTGCAAACGACCTCGGATTTCGACGAAACCACTTTTGTTGGATCCGTGATGTCAAATTATTGCTAGGTTTCAAATTTCATAATTTTTCGAATCAATATGTGAGCGTGGCAAAGGAAAACGCGTTTGACCGGTTTCAGTTGATTTTAATTGACTGGAAATTGGCCATTTTTCAAACGGTCTCAGAATTTGACGAAACTAGTTTTGTTAGGACCGTATCGTCAATACGAAGCTAGAAAATATTTTTCGAGAATTTTTCTAGTTAGTATGTGACCCCGGTAAATTGAAATGCGCGTTCAAATTCAATATATAGAGTTATATGTTGATTTTAACGGAAACTGATTGAAATGGTCGAATCCGCTTACGATACATATCCCATTGTGTTCGGAATGGGGGTGAAACGCTATGGACGACAGGCGGTGGGTCCCGTTTCGAGTCCGAAATTTTAAGGATGCTTTTTGCATTTAAAATTAAAATATAAATATATATATATATATATATTCCTCTCCCTCTCTCCACTCAGTCAACGTTCAAAGCAAATAAAAAAAACCCGGATCCATCCCGTACCCAGACCCCGTCGCCCCTCCCTCGATCTCGACACCGCCGTTCATCGCCTCCCCCCCCATCGATGCTCCGACCGCCACCCCCATCTCCTCCCTCTCCAATCAGAAACCGCGCCACCTTGAGAAGACAGAAACCTAAACGCCCCCAATTCTCCTGAAGCCGCTGCGGCCTCCCCCACTGGGCCCACCGCCGGCGATCCGCCCCTCCCGAGCCTCCTCTTCCACCCAGTGCCGACGTGGAATCCTCTCCTCCAATTTACAGTGAGTGTTTTTGATTATTTGTTTTATTTATTTTAATTTAGCTGTTTAAATATAAAAACATGCTTTAAATTCCGTTTTAAAAAAATATGAAAAAGATTAGATGAGATTTCTATTGAAAAAGATTAGATTTTTAAGTCATATGAAGTTAAGATTCGATTTTTTTTATTTTATGATTAGGTTATGATTTTTAAATAATGAAAGATTTGATTTTTAATCTATAAAAAGATGAGATTTTTATTATAGTAAAAGCGAGATTTTATATACATAATATAGGGAATGAAAAAATGATTTTCTAAGCTTTGAAAATATGATTTTTCTTGGATACGAAGTTCTATGATTTCTTTGACGTAAAGATATTATTTTTAGAAACATAAAGAAATGATTTTGCTTAGATAAAAATATAATTTTTAGTTATGTAGAAGGATAAAAATATAATCTTTATGTATGTAGCGAATTAAAGGTTTGATCTTTATAATGCAAACAAAGTGACAAAGATGTGGTTTTTACAAATATAGAAGTAGTGATAAAAATTCTATTTTTACAATATAGAAGTAGCGACAAAAAAATTATACTTTTACAATACAGAAGTAGTGATAAAAATTCTATTTTCACAGATAAGAAGTAGCGAATAAAACGTGATTTTTATCATATGTGTAGCAGAGTAAAAATACGATTTTTATCATTAGAATGGTTAAGGAAAATATAATTTTTAAATTGAAAGTGAACAAATAAAAATGTGATTTTTTAATTTAAAGATAGCAGTTTAAAAATGTGATTTTTATATATGTAGTGAATACGGGCAACGAAAGCGACAAAAGGCGAGAACGGTGAAGATTTCTGCAAAGAAGAGTTGTGGGATTGAATTAGCTAATCTGTGAGAATTTCTCACTCTTCAATTTCTTTTTCTAGCTATATATATATGTGTTGAAATAAAAGTGAATTGATATATATAAATATAAATATATATATATATACGCCCCTCGTCCACAAACCATGGACGATATTTATTGATTGTGATTGGTGTGAAAATTGATTGATAGCGAATGATTGTTTGGGATTGTTTATGGTTGATATTGATTGATTGAGGTTGAAAAATACCCGTTTGTGGTTGAGAAATATTTGGTTGAAACCACATAGGATTAGTTTGTGGAAATGAAATAAATATATACATGCCGCCTGCGTGCGAACTAGATGCATGATCCCCATTGTCAAAAACCGCGAGGTTTTAAGGTAGAGCGAGGAGCCGTACTAGGGACGGTCCCGGTTTTAACTACCCTGCCGTTATGCTGCCGAAATTTTGAATAATATTCATGGGTTTGAATTATTTTCATTTGCTAAAACTATATTTATTCATTGAATAGAAAACCTTCATGTGTTGAATCGATATTCATTCGTTGATTAGAAATTCATGTGTTGAATGGTATTCGCGTTTTAAATATAAAAATCACATTTTTATCTATATATAGAAACTATAGAAAACCTTCATGTGTTGAATCGATATTCATTCATTGATTTGAAATTCATGTGTTGAATGGTATTCATATTTTGAAATAAATTGTTTGATAATAAAAATCACCTTTTATCGACTATATGAACTGTGTAAAATAATCTCGTTTTGAAAGAAATTGTTTTATAAGAAAAATCCTATTTTTGTCACTAATATGAAATATATAAAATAATAGTGTTTTGAAATGAGTTGTTTTACAATAAAAATCACATTTTTATTATATGCATGAATCGTTGAAATGTGAAGTGTTAAAAATAGCCACTTGTTCAAATAAATATATATGAGTTGAAATATTCATTAATTAGCTAATGATATGATTTGTACCTATGTATGTAACATTAGAATGAATGGTGTTTTTAAACCAAATGGAAATCAAATATGAAGTTGAATAGAAAATGATAAATGATAAGAACTATATATATGTACATGCATATTCATTGAACAGGTTATAGCAAAGGGGCTAGAGAAGAGGAATAAAATTTTGTGCCCGACAAATAGGTACACATTTACTGTTTTGTTTGGGTGATGATTTTATGAGCCTGTTGGCTAGCCGCTTGGCTTTTTATTTTTATTTTTGAGATTAGAAGGACCGAGGAAGCTATTTGAGATTTCCCGATGCTCCCGGTGCAGGGGAGGTTATGGCGAAATTTTCCAAAATTTTAAGGCGTTAGTGAAATATTTGAAGTGAAAACGATATTGAAATCATTGAATGAACTATATTTATATAAATATATAAATATAAATAAAATTAAAACGAAACGAGGCCATGCAGTTCGTATTTTGAAACCGTGATTTCAAACAACTAGTGCGGGAAATCCGACCATTGGATTTTCCCGAAACCGCAACCGTCGGGTTCGCCTTGGAAATATCTTCCCAACGGCACCAACTTTGTAAAAATCCAACGGTTGGATTGTCTGGAATGTTTAATTCAAATCTAAAGAAAAACAGCGCCAGAAGAGATTATATTTATATATATATACAAATATAATTATATATTTAATCGAATAACGACGCTGCAGTTCGTATTTTGAAATCGAAAATTCAAACGATTGTACCGGGAGATCCGACCGTCGGATTTTCCCGAAACTGGAACCGTTGGATTCGTTTTGAAAAGACCTTTCTAATGATGTAAATTTTGTGAAGATCCAACGGAAAGATTTTCAAATATGTGTAAATCAATTCTGAAGAAAAACAGCGCCACGGCCGCGTTATGGCCCGAAGCGTTGTTTTGAATAAATTGGCTATTTTAAAATAAATAAAAATAGCGGTAAATCGTTATAAAATATCATAAACGATATGGAATAGAAATAAACTGAATTTGCTCGATTTATGTAGTATTTGATGGTTGAATGTGTTTGGAGTGAAAATTACATTAAAGAACAAAATTGCTGTTGTCGAATGATTTAACCATTAAAGTAAATTGATTTGAAATTCTAAATGTATGTGAATTATTTGAGAAGGCCGAGTTAATTCTCATTTCAAATAATTGACCGACGATTGAAATTCGAAGATGAAGACAGTGGTCGAAGATCGGAGATCTTCACCTCGTTTGGATGGTAACCGAGGTCCTGATTGGGAGGCATCCCGAAATATGGATAATGAGTGGTGATCGTCCAGACGTACGTGGTGATCGAAGGGTTTGCGAGGTATTTAGTGCCTCTGGTTTCGTTCAGACCCAGAACGGACTTGTGAATGGACTGTGTGTCTGACATTGGATTTTATTCTGTGTTGATTGATCTCTATTAAATATACATCTGTTTGGCGGTGGAGAATTTATTCTTTTGCTTAACGCCCTTCTCTGAGACGCACGAGCTCAGAGGTTGTATATCAATGGACATCAGTCGCATGGCAGGAATTGCCGGTGTGGCATGCTAAGATGCAGTGATCAAGACTTCTGTTGAAAAGCAAAGTCTTGTGGTGATGATCAAAGCACCGCCTGTGTGGCGTAGCTTTGTGTATAACGTGAATTCGCGAGCCTCACACCCCGGTATGAACCAGAAACGGGAGAAGGACCTCAGGGAGGGCATGCGTTTCTTCCTAGCTAGGGTGGTGTTAGTGACCTACCAGCCCTGACATTTATATACTTTTCACCTATGTGGTTGTTGCTTGTGACGATCCCAAAACCCCGTGACACGGTGTTAAGGATAATCATTGGAATATAACACATTAATCATCATTAGCAGATCACAGATAATAGCATAAACAGAAAATAGAATAATTTACACACATATGACAGCGGAATCGTATAGATATCATCACATCAGAGAAGCACAGTACAGGATACAACTTAGTGTATAATGATACATAATCAGTCACCATCGCCTGAGGCGGAATCATACATAAAGAGTACACAAAAGGAATATCAGTCTACATCGCCAGTGGCAGAATCATAATATAGATACAATAATGGCGGAGAAAATCCAAGTCAGCACGGTGTAGTCAAGCCTTGCCATGAGCCAAAAGGTGCGTCAGAAACCTGTAACTAGGCTGCCCGTGTGAAAATGAGGGCACCCGAGTTTGCAAGGTGAAACAAACTACGAGCCAGTCATGGGACTGGTATGAGAAATCTACTCAATTTATTAACAACAATAATAAGTCAAATCAAAGGACCACGCCACTTTCGCGGAATGGGTTTACTCCAATGAGTGCTAGTGCATGAAATAAAGTAAATGATTAAATCAACGCAATGCTTTTTATAAAATGAAGCAATTATAAGACTCAGGTCCCATCACGCAATGCAACGCAAGCCGGAGGATAGAGTTTTCCCTTATAATGGCCAAAAATGCTTCATACGTATAAAACAAAAAGTGTTTGATATTATTACTAGTGCATATATGTTTCAAAAGCAAATTCAATCATAAATATCAATCCTAGACGGCATGGGTACCATATATCATGTCGCCATACTAGTATTACAATCACGTCCGCATATTTCATATTGGAAATTGGATTCCTTCATGAGTCGAGGCAAGGGGCAAGCTCCTCTCCGATTCGAGACACTCTAGCAAATGTCCCAGGACCCCACTATGATCCTTGGATCTTCAGGGCCCGTCCTCTCTTACTTTTGAGGATTAGTTATTCCTGAACACACGTTTCCCGATCCTTACAGACCTATATCGAGGCGCCTCGCATTCCAACAACCACACAGGTGAAAAGTATATATAATGTCAGGGCTGGTAGGTCACTGACACCACCTTAGTTAGAAAGAAACGTCGTGCTCTCCCTGCAGTCACTCTCCCGTTTTTGACTCATACCGAGGTGTGAGGCTCACGAATTCACGTTATACACCAAGCTACGTCACACAGACCATGCTTGGATCATCAATCACAAGACTTTGCTTTGCAACAGAAGCCTTGATTATATGCCACTTAGGCGTGCCACACAGGCAATCCACTCCATGCGACTGATTTCTGTCAATACATAACCTCTGAGCTCGTACGTCTCAAAGAAGGGCGTTAAGCAAGAGAATAAATTCTCCGCCGCCAAACAGATATATATTTAACAGAGATCAACCAACACAGAACAAAATCCAATGTCAGACACACAGTCCATTTACAAGTCCGTTCTGGGTCAGAACGAAACCGGAGGCACCAATTCCTCGCATATCCGTACAATCAACAATATGTTTGGACGGCTACTACTTCAATTCCTTCATGGTAGCTACTCCAATCACGAGCATCAGTAGCGCCCATCCATCCAATGTGGAGATCGTCGGTCTTCAGTCGTCTTCGACTCTTCGACTTCTCAACGTCGATCGATTATTTGAAATGAGATAAACTCGGCCTTTTCAAATAACCCACGTATATTTAGATTTTCAAATCAATTATTCACATGGTTGGACTATTTAACATTCACATTTCAGTTATTTAGTTATAATTTTCATGTCAAATACATTCAACCATCACATATCAAGCAAACCCAACAAAATTGGTTTATTTCCACTCTATATCGTCAATAGTATTTTTTTATAACGATATATCGCCATTTTTATTTAATTAAAACGGCCATATTTAATTAAACGACGTTTCAGGTCGTGTCGATGCACTAGCGCTGCTTTCCACTAATTTTGTTTTACACATATCTGAAAATCTAACCATTGGATCTTCACGAATTTTACATCATTGGGAAGGTCTTTTCAAAACGAATCCAACGGTTTCAGTTTTGGGAAAATCCGACGGTCGGATCTTCCACACTAACCATTTGAAGTTACGATTTCAATTTACGAACTGCAGCGTCGTTATTCGATTTAATTTAATTATATTTATATATATATAATATAATCGTTTCTGGCGCTGTTTTTCTTCAGTTTTGAATTAAACATTTCAGACAATCCAACTGTCGGATCTTCACAAAGTTGGTGCCGTTGGAAAGATATTTCCAAGGCGAACCCAACGGTTGAGGTTTCGGGAAAATCCAATGGTCGGATCTTCCGCACTAGTCGTTTGAAATCACGGTTTCAAAATATGAACTGCACGGCCACGTTTCGTTTTAATTCTATTTATATTTATATATTTATATAAATATAGTTCATTCAAAAAATTCCTATATCGTTTCCACTTCAATTATTTCACTAACGCCTTTAATTTTTGGAAAATTTCTCCATAACCTCCTTTGTACGGGAGGGTCTGGGAAAATTCCCAAATAGCCACACGGGCGTCTCATATCAAAAAGAAAAAGAAAAAGCCAAGCGGCTAGCCAACAGCTCATAAAATCATCACCCAAACAAAGCGGTAAATGTGTACCTATTTGTCGGGCACAAAATTCTATTTCTCTTCTCTAGCCCCTTTTGCTTTAACCTGTTCAATAGATATGCATGTACATATATACAATTTCTAACATTTATCATTTTCCATTCCATTTCATATTTGATTTGCTTTGGTTTAAAAACACCATTCATTCCAATATTGCATGCATAGGCTAAAATCATATCATTAGCTAGTTAATGTATATTTCAACTCATGCACGTTTATTTGAACAAGTGGCTATTTTTAACACTTCACATTTCAAAGATGATAATTTTGGCGAACTAAAATAGATTTCAACACATGACTATTTTATTTAGTTCCTATGCATGTTAAAAATAATATTTCTATCACAAATATTTATTTCAACGTCCGCATATCTTTAGCATATCACACATATGATAAAAATGATATTTTTATCGTTCAAAATATTTATTCAACCAATGTATGGTTTCAACACTTCATAGTTTCAATAAAAATGTAATTTTTATTGTTCGATCTTTTTATTCCACACATGAACTTTTCCATTACACACACTTCTCAACAAATGAGTATTTCCACACATGGACATTTTATTTATGTTGTTTATATTAGAAAGATGGGATTTTTATGGTTGAAGTTATTTATATAAGGCAAATATTTTTGATACTTCATATATATATAAAAATATGATTTTTGTTGTTTAACCGCTTCATTCATTCACAAATGAATTTAATTTTCATACAACACTTTTCAACACATGAATATTTCCACACATGGACATAGTTTCAATAAATGACTTTAATCTCTATGCATGAAAATAATTTCAACATATGAAAATAACTCTAACACACAAAGATTATTCAAAATTTCGGCAGCATAACGGCAGGGTAGTTAAAACCGGCACCGTCCCTAGTACGGCTCCTCGCTCTACCTTAAAACCTCGCGGTTTTTGACAATGGGGATTCATGCATCTAATTCGCACGCAGGCGGCATGTTTAATTTTTTTTATTTCCACAAATATTTTCAATTCATTTCAATCACCAATGGGTATTTTTCAACCACAACCAAACAATATCAACCACAAACAATTATTCAACCATTCGTATTTTTCACCCAATATTTCACACCAATTCACCACAATAAATATCGTCCATGGTTTGTGGACGAGAGGAGTATATATAATATAATATAATATATATATCACTTGCATTTCAACACATATATCAATTATTCTATGCATGTAAAAATTCATACTTCGCTCATATAGCTTACACTACGCATGTACATGAGGTATACAACACGTATGTAATTTATATTTCGCTTATATAAATTATACACAACATTTTCCATTCAATTTCACGTTAATTTAGATTTCTCACCTTGGTTTTCTGAGCGCTAAAAATCGATACGATGTCAGAAAAATCCGCAGCTTCTTCTATTGGGTAGAGAGCTTCCTTGCGGTCTCGATGTTTCCTGTTTCATCGAATTTCGTCAACACACCAAAAAGATATGATTTTTCAAAGTGTAAAGATCAAAGAAAAACGCAATTTCAGAAAGCTTCAAAACTAGGTTTGCGGTTTTCGCGAGAACCGGGACACGAGGGGACGATCAGGAAGTTGGAGGTGGAAGAGCTTCGAGAGAGCTACAGGCGCGCGGCGGTTTGGTGCAGCTCGGTGGCGCAGAAAGGCGGCGGCGGCGGTTTGAAGGTCGGAAGTTTGGAGGTGGATATCTCGGCGTAGAGGCGACGATAGGGGGAGCTCCTTATATGGATTTGAAGAGGGGAGGGAGAACTACAAAAAGTTGAACTGGGGGAGGAGCTAATTCTGGCCGTGGCGATCGGAAATCGCCTGGGAAGGAGGGAAAAGCTTTTCGCCGTCGAAGTCGGGGTCGGGGGGGGGGGGGGGGGTTTCTGATATTTATTTATTTATTTTATGAATGGAGAAATATGATTGGCCGAGAACTATATTAAATTTTTAAATCGTATTTTCTTAGACGAACTCCTTTTTAAACCCAACGACTGTCGCCCCTAGCTAAATACCCCCATTCCAGACACAATGGGATATGTTTCGTAGGCCAATTCGACTGTTACAGTCAGTTATTTTTCAAATTAAAGTATAAAACATTTAATTTTTAACTCTGAACACACATTTCAATTTGCCAGGGCCACAAACTGATTCAAAAAATTCCAGAAAAATAAATCTAGCTATGTTTTGACGCTACGGTCCCAACAAAACTAGTTTCGTCGAATTCTGAGGTCGTATGAAAAATGGCCATTTTCTGGTCGATCCAATTTAACAAAAATCGACCAAACACATTTTCTTTTGCCACGCTCACATACTAGCTTAAAAAATTATGAAATTTGAAACCTAGCAATAGTTTGACATCCCGGACCCAACAAAAGTGGTTTCGTCGAATTCCGAGGTCGTATGCAAAACATCAATTTTCCAGGCCTATATATTCTATATACCGACTCTTATGAAAATTCATTCGGCCATAACTTTTGATTCCCGTTATGAAACTTCGATTTTTCAGATTCGTTAGAAAGGTATTAACTAACAGATTTAAATACTTTTGGTTTCGGTAAAATCCGTTATATTTTCCACCCTGCATAGTCAGTCAAAGTTTGAATTCAAATTTTCAAACTGACTCACTATTTCTAATTCACTATTTTATTGAAATATTCTATTTCAATTGTTCAAATTCCTTTGAAATAATCAATTTAAAAATTTTAAATTGGCTCGCATTTTCCGGGTTATTACAATCTCCCCTACTTAAAACTTTTCGTCCTCGAAAAGGAAACAACAGTAAAGTAGGAAATAAAATGTAAATGCAAAGTATGGTAAAGGTACCTCGCACCGGATTTAGTCAGAGATATCCACTCTGCATTTGGGGTAAGCTTGCTTAATGCTTTCCTCAGTTTCCCAAGTACAGTCTCTAGGATCACTGCTCCACTGCACTTTAACTAAATGAACCTTTTTGCTTCTGAGTTCTCTAGTTTCTTTGCCAACAATTTTTAATGGCTCTCTTTTGAGTGCTAATTCTGGAGTTATCTCCACATCCCGTTGCGCTGCTTCTTCTATAACAAGATCCGGATCATGCACATGTCTCCTAAGTTGAGATACGTGAAAAACATTGTGCACTCCAGGCAACCAATCTGGCAATTGAACCCAATAAGCAAGAGTTCCAATTCGCTCAAGTATAGGAAAGGGACCAATAAATCTCGGTGCCAACTTCCCAGTCTTTCCAAATCTGATTACTCCTCTCATCGGAGAAACCTTTAAATAAACATGATCACCAACAGTAAATGTCAAATCTCTCCTTCTAGAGTCTGCATAACTTTTCTTTCGGCTTTGGGCGGTTTTCAATCGCTTCTTGATGAAGTCCACTTTATCAGATGCTTCTCTGATCATATCGGGTCCTAGTACAAGTCTGTCGCCAGGTTCTACCCAACATGCTGGAGATCTGCAGGGTCTGCCATATAATGCTTCAAATGGTGACATTCTCAAACTTGCTTGATAGCTATTGTTATATGAGAATTCTGCCAAATGCAAATGATCCTCCCATGACCCACCAAAATCAATTATACAAGCCCGCAATAAATCTTCCAGAATTCTATTCACCCGCTCAGTTTGGCCATCTGTTTGAGGGTGATAAGCGGTGCTCATATTCAGTTTTGTTCCCAATCCTGTCTGGAAAGCCTCCCAGAACTTGCTAGTAAATAGGGGATCTCTATCACTGACTATGCTGATGGGAATTCAATGCAGCTTAACAATTTCTTTGAGATATATCTGTGCTAGACTTTGGGCAGTTCTATTGGATCTGACAGGTATAAAATGGGCAGTCTTCGTGAAGCGATCTACGATTACCCAAATGCTGTCATTACCTTTCTTGGTTCGCGGCAAACCATCTATGAAATCCATGGAAATCTGTTCCCATTTCCAGCCTGGGACTTCCAACGGTTGCAACAGTCCAGCTAGCTTCTGTTGGTCACTCTTGGCCAATTGACAAGTAGGGCATCTGCTAACATACAAAGAAATATCTCTTTTCATTGCCTTCCACCAGAAGGTGCGCTTGATATCGTTGTACATTTTACTCACCCCAGGATGGATGCAAAATTTGGATTTATGGCATTCATCCAACACTTCTCTTTTGAGCTCAAAAAGGTTAGGAACACAAATTCTCCCATTCAGCCTCAGAACTCCTTCTTTATTTACTTGAAAGCTTGAGGGTTCTCCTTTCTGAATTCTTCCTTTGATCTTTTGAATGAAATCATCATTCTCCTGGAGAGCACATATCTTATCGATCAAGCTAGGTGTAATTATAAGATGGGCAACAATTGCGGTTTTTCTACTGAGTGCATCCGCTACTACGTTAGCTTTCCCTGGCGTATACAGGATTTCAAGATCATACGCTGCAAGAAATTCTAGCCAACGCTGCTGTCTCAGATTCAGATCTTTCTGGGTATATAAATACTTCAACGATTGATGATCTGTATATAGTATAAATTTCTCGCCCAATAAGTAATGTCTCCAGATTTTCAAGGCAAATACGATGGCTAGCAACTCAAGATCATGAGTCACATAATTCTTCTCATGTGGTTTCAATTGGAGGCTTGCATAAGCGACTACTTGGCCTCTCTGCATTAACACTGCACCAAGACCTCTAATAGAAGCATCTGTCCAAACCGTTAAATCCTGATTGCCATCAATAATTGTTAACACTGGAGCGGTGGTCAGCTTCGATTTCAATTCCTGGAAAGCTTCTTCACAGTCGGAAGTCCACTTAAACTTCTCATGTTTCTTTGTGAGCTTCGTTAACGGACCGGATATCTTCGAAAAATCCTTAACAAACTTTCGATAATAACTAGCCAACCCCATAAAACTTCTAACTTCTGTGGGAGTAGTGGGTTGTTTCCAGTCTTGAATCGCTATTATTTTGCTTGGGTCAACAGAAATTCCTTTCTCTGACACGACATGGCCAAGAAATTTAACTTCTTCTTGCCAGAAGACACATTTAGAGAATTTGGCTTTGAAGACGTTCTTCCTTAGAATCTCCAATACTTGTTCTAAGTGTTTTTCATGCTCGGGTTTTGATTTGGAGTAGATTAAAATATCATCGATGAATACGAGGACAAATTTATTCAGAACTCCCCTGAACACTCTATTCATCAGATCGACAAAGTATGTTGGAGCGTTGCATAGGCCAAACGGCATTACTAACCATTCATAAAATATGTCTGGGCCTCTGAAAGCGGTCAAAGGAACACACTCTTCTGCTATTCTCAATTGATGAAAACCTGTAGCTAGGTCCATTCGGGAAAATACTTTCGCCCCATTCAATTGGTCTAGCAAATCATCAATGCGGGGTAGTGGATATTTATTTTTAAGCATCTGTTTGTTGAGGTCTCGGTAATCAACACATAATCTAAGAGTACCGTCTGACTTCGGGACAAACACAACAGCTGCACCCCAATTGGAAAAACTCGGTCTGATTAGACCTTTCCACAACAGTTGACGAGTTTGATCGCCTAATTCTTCTTTTTCTTTCGGAGTCATTCTACGAATTGGATGCACCACTGGTCTGGCATTGGGAATTAGATCGATTCGGAATTCTATTTCTCTTTGCGGAGGTAAGTTCTCAACTTCTTCAAACACATCCGCAAAGTTTCTAACAATCGGAATCTTCTCTATGGAAGTGGGAATAAGTTCTAATGCTGACCAAAATTCTTCTCTATTCGGATTCGAACCATGACAAGGAACCGTAATATATCCAAGCTTCATTCGAATTTTAACGATTCTTTCCGCACAATTCACTTCGGCTTCATATTTCGTTAACCAATCTAGCCCGAGAATAATATCGAATTCGGGAAAATCCATAACGATTAAATTGAAAGGAAACTTGTAGGAAGAATAAGAGATTGGCACTTTACAACAGGAATTGAGAGTAATAGGACCCCCTATCGGGTTATGAACATCAACCGATTCTTTAAGTTTTCGCTGTTTTAACTTTAGTTTGTGCACTGTGTTTCTAGCAATAAAACTACGCGATGCACCTGTGTCAAATAATACAGAAACAGGAATATTTTTAATTGTAAGGGTACCTCCCAAAACATCGGGTTTACCTGCTCCGTCGGAAGCAGCTGGCGGGCTAGACCCGTCATAGACATGAGCTACAGTAGCTTTCTTCAGCAAAGGACATTCTTTGACCAGATGATCGGTCTTGCGACAATTGAAGCACGAGCGAGGGTTCTGAGAGCCTTGGCTCGAGCCTTGAGAATTCGTCTTCTGCCTCTTCGGAGCTGTGCAGACGTTTGAGTAGTGCCCCGGCCTACCACAGTTAAAGCAATTTCCTCTTGGCGGCTTGCCAGTCTGAGGCTTTGAAGATGCTGCTTGGCTTGACTCGCCCTGATTTACAGCAGGCTTGCGCTTGTTTCCGGCTTGGCTTCTAGCGCGATCCTGATCCAGATGCCTTTGATCAAGGTCTTCATAGTTGCATGTCATTTCCACCAGTTCGTTGAAATCCAGCTTGACATGGGCCATGGCTCTATCATGATATTGTCGTCTTAGACCAAAGATAAACCTCTTATTTTTGGACTTCGCAGTAGCGACGAGCTCTGGAGCATAGGGCGACAACATTGTAAATTTGTTCAGATAATCTTGCACGGAAAGATCCCCTTGCTGGAGATTGGCGAAGTCATCGTGCATTCTTTCTAGAGCTTGTTCTGGGACATATTTCTCCTTGAAGAGTTCTTTGAATCCATCCCATGTTCTTCCAGCTTCTCTATTCCTGGCGGTAAGAGATTCCCACCATAATTCAGCTTGTTCCTGCATAAGCCAGGCGCCCATAATAGCTTTGCCTTCGTCTCCAAGCCTTAGGCCTTCAAGAATTTTCTCGCATGTTTTGAGCCATGCAAGGGCCTCTATTACGGTGCCAGTTCCCAAGAAGGTCTTGCCTCCTAAGTTCTTATATCTCTTAGCTACACGGTCGAGCTCGAAGTATTGAGCTGCCGGAGGTTGTATCAAAGGTCCTTCTTGAGCTGGGATTTCTCCCCTTCCTCGGCCTCGGCCGACACGGCCTCCTCTAGCGGCGGCTGCTCTGGTAGCCATTTGTCAAATTCTGTATAAGCAACGAAAGAAGTCAGCTAACAGAAATGATAGTCTATTGCATAGTTAAGCAGAAATTTCTATGGAAAGATAACGATGGACTGATCAATTGTTTTTGCTATTCTGCTCAGCTCATTCTAGGACCATGCTAATCCAATCTTTAATGAGCGACTCGCCTTAGAATACTACTGATTCTATTTTGACGAAGTGTTTAATGTGTTAGACTCCAGAACTAAGGTTAACCAAAGCTCTGATACCAGCTGTGACGATCCCAAAACCCCGTGACACGGTGTTAAGGATAATCATTGGAATATAACACATTAATCATCATTAGCAGATCACAGATAATAGCATAAACAGAAAATAGAATAATTTACACACATATGATAGCGGAATCATATAGATATCATCACATCAGAGAAGCACAGTACAAGATACAACTTAGTGTATAATGATACATAATCAGTCACCATCGCCTGAGGCGGAATCATACATAAAGAGTACACAAAAGGAATATCAGTCTACATCGCCAGTGGCGGAATCATAATATAGATACAATAATGGCGGAGAAAATCCAAGTCAGCACGGTGTAGTCAAGCCTCGCCATGAGCCAAAAGGTGCGTCAGAAACCTGTAACTAGGCTGCCCGTGTGAAAATGAGGGCACCCGAGTTTGCAAGGTGAAACAAACTACGAGTCAGTCATGGGACTGGTATGAGAAATCTACTCAATTTATTAACAACAATAATAAGGCAAATCAAAGGACCACGCCACTTTCGCGGAACGGGTTTACTCCAATGAGTGCTAGTGCATGAAATAAAGTAAATGATTAAATCAACGCAATGCTTTTTATAAAATGAAGCCATTATAAGACTCAGGTCCCATCGCACAATGCAACGCAAGCCGGAGGATAGAGTTTTCCCTTATAATGGCCAAAAATGCTTCATACGTATAAAACAAAAGTGTTTGATATTATTACTAGTGCATATATGTTTCAAAAGCAAATTCAATCATAAATATCAATCCTAGATGGCATGGGTACCATATATCATGTCGCCATACTAGTAATACAATCACGTCCGCATATTTCGTATTGGAAATTGGATTCCTTCATGAGTCGAGGCAAGGGGCAAGCTCCTCTCCGATTCGAGACACTCTAGCAAATGTCCCAGGACCCCACTATGATCCTTGGATCTTCAGGGCCGGTCCTCTCTTACTGTTGAGGATTAGTTATTCCTGAACACACGTTTCCCGGTCCTTACAGACCTATATCGAGGCGCCTCGCATTCCAACAACCACACAGGTGAAAAGTATATATAATGTCAGGGCTGGTAGGTCACTGACACCACCTTAGCTAGAAAGAAACGTCGTGCTCTCCCTGCAGTCACTCTCCCATTTTTGACTCATACCGAGGTGTGAGGCTCACGAATTCACGTTATACACCAAGCTACGTCACACAGACCATGCTTGGATCATCAACCACAAGACTTTGCTTTGCAACAGAAGCCTTGATTATATGCCACTTAGGCGTGCCACACAGGCAATCCACTCCATGCGACTGATTTCTGTCAATACATAACCTCTGAGCTCGTACGTCTCAGAGAAGGGCATTAAGCAAGAGAATAAATTCTCCGCCGCCAAACAGATATATATTTAACAGAGATCAATCAACACAGAACAAAATCCAATGTCAGACACACAATCCATTTACAAGTCCGTTCTGGGTCTGAACGAAACCGGAGGCACCAATTCCTCCCATATCCGTACAATCAACAATATGTTTGGACGGCTACTACTTCAATTCCTTCATGGTAGCTACTCCAATCACGAGCATCAGTAGCGCCCATCCATCCAATGTGGAGATCGTCGGTCTTCAGTCGTCTTCGACTCTTCGACTCTTCGACTTCTCAACGTCGATCGATTATTTGAAATGAGATAAACTCGGCCTTTTCAAATAACCCACGTATATTTAGATTTTCAAATCAATTATTCACATGGTTGGACTATTTAACATTCACATTTCAGTTATTTAGTTATAATTTTCATGTCAAATACATTCAACCATCACATATCAAGCAAACCCAACAAAATTGGTTTATTTCCACTCTATATCGTCAATAGTATTTTTTTATAACGATATATCGCCATTTTTATTTAATTAAAACGGCCATATTTAATTAAACGACGTTTCAGGTCGTGTCGATGCACTAGCGCTGCTTTCCACTAATTTTGTTTTACACATATCTGAAAATCTAACCGTTGGATCTTCACGAATTTTAAATCATTGGGAAGGTCATTTCAAAACGAATCCAACGGTTTAGTTTTGGGAAAATCCGACGGTCGGATCTTCCACACTAACCATTTGAAGTTATGATTTCAATTTACGAACTGCAGCGTCGTTATTCGATTTAATTTAATTATATTTATATATATATAATATAATCGTTTCTGGCGTTGTTTTTCATCAGTTTTGAATTAAACATTTCAGACAATCCAACCGTCGGATCTTCACAAAGTTGGTGCCGTTGGAAAGATATTTCCAAGGCGAACCCAACGGTTGAGGTTTCGGGAAAATCCAATGGTCGGATCTTCCGCACTAGTCGTTTGAAATCACGGTTTCAAAATATGAACTGCACGGCCACGTTTCGTTTTAATTCTATTTATATTTATATATTTATATAAATATAGTTCATTCAAAAAATTCCTATATCGTTTCCACTTCAATTATTTCACTAACGCCTTTAATTTTTGGAAAATTTCGCCATAACCTCCTTTGTACGGGAGGGTCTGGGAAAATTCCCAAATAGCCACACGGGCGTCTCATATCAAAAAGAAAAAGAAAAAGCCAAGCGGCTAGCCAACAGGCTCATAAAATCATCACCCAAACAAAGCGGTAAATGTGTACCTATTTGTCGGGCACAAAATTCTATTTCTCTTCTCTAGCCCCTTTTGCTTTAACCTGTTCAATAGATATGCATGTACATATATACAATTTCTAACATTTATCATTTTCCATTCCATTTCATATTTGATTTGCTTTGGTTTAAAAACACCATTCATTCCAATATTGCATGCATAGGCTAAAATCATATCATTAGCTAGTTAATGTATATTTCAACTCATGCACGTTTATTTGAACAAGTGGCTATTTTTAACACTTCACATTTCAAAGATGATAATTTTGGCGAACTAAAATAGATTTCAACACATGACTATTTTATTTAGTTCCTATGCATGTTAAAAATAATATTTCTATCACAAATATTTATTTCAACGTCCGCATATCTTTAGCATATCACACATATGATAAAAATGATATTTTTATCGTTCAAAATATTTATTCAACCAATGTATGGTTTCAACACTTCATAGTTTCAATAAAAATGTAATTTTTATTGTTCGATCTTTTTATTCCACACATGAACTTTTCCATTACACACACTTCTCAACAAATGAGTATTTCCACACATGGACATTTTATTTATGTTGTTTATATTAGAAAGATGGGATTTTTATGGTTGAAGTTATTTATATAAGGCAAATATTTTTGATACTTCATATATATATAAAAATATGATTTTTGTTGTTTAACCGCTTCATTCATTCACAAATGAATTTAATTTTCATACAACACTTTTCAACACATGAATATTTCCACACATGGACATAGTTTCAATAAATGACTTTAATCTCTATGCATGAAAATAATTTCAACATATGAAAATAACTCTAACACACAAAGATTATTCAAAATTTCGGCAGCATAACGGCAGGGTAGTTAAAACCGGCACCGTCCCTAGTACGGCTCCTCGCTCTACCTTAAAACCTCGCGGTTTTTGACAATGGGGATTCATGCATCTAATTCGCACGCAGGCGGCATGTTTAATTTTTTTTTATTTCCACAAATATTTTCAATTCATTTCAATCACCAATGGGTATTTTTCAACCACAACCAAACAATATCAACCACAAACAATTATTCAACCATTCGTATTTTTCACCCAATATTTCACACCAATTCACCACAATAAATATCGTCCATGGTTTGTGGACGAGAGGAGTATATATAATATAATATAATATATATATCACTTGCATTTCAACACATATATCAATTATTCTATGCATGTAAAAATTCATACTTCGCTCATATAGCTTACACTACGCATGTACATGAGGTATACAACACGTATGTAATTTATATTTCGCTTATATAAATTATACACAACATTTTCCATTCAATTTCACGTTAATTTAGATTTCTCACCTTGGTTTTCTGAGCGCTAAAAATCGATACGATGTCAGAAAAATCCGCAGCTTCTTCTATTGGGTAGAGAGCTTCCTTGCGGTCTCGATGTTTCCTGTTTCATCGAATTTCGTCAACACACCAAAAAGATATGATTTTTCAAAGTGTAAAGATCAAAGAAAAACGCAATTTCAGAAAGCTTCAAAACTAGGTTTGCGGTTTTCGCGAGAACCGGGACACGAGGGGACGATCAGGAAGTTGGAGGTGGAAGAGCTTCGAGAGAGCTACAGGCGCGCGGCGGTTTGGTGCAGCTCGGTGGCGCAGAAAGGCGGCGGCGGCGGTTTGAAGGTCGGAAGTTTGGAGGTGGATATCTCGGCGTAGAGGCGACGATAGGGGGAGCTCCTTATATGGATTTGAAGAGGGGAGGGAGAACTACAAAAAGTTGAACTGGGGGAGGAGCTAATTCTGGCCGTGGCGATCGGAAATCGCCTGGGAAGGAGGGAAAAGCTTTTCGCCGTCGAAGTCGGGGTCGGGGGGGGGGGGGGGGGGTTCTGATATTTATTTATTTATTTTATGAATGGAGAAATATGATTGGCCGAGAACTATATTAAATTTTTAAATCGTATTTTCTTAAACGAACTCCTTTTTAAACCCAACGACTGTCGCCCCTAGCTAAATACCCCCATTCCAGACACAATGGGATATGTTTCGTAGGCCAATTCGACTGTTACAGTCAGTTATTTTTCAAATTAAAGTATAAAACATTTAATTTTTAACTCTGAACACACATTTCAATTTGCCAGGGCCACAAACTGATTCGAAAAATTCCAGAAAAATAAATCTAGCTATGTTTTGACGCTACGGTCCCAACAAAACTAGTTTCGTCGAATTCTGAGGTCGTATGAAAAATGGCCATTTTATGGTCGATCCAATTTAACAGAAATCGACCAAACACATTTTCTTTTGCCACGCTCACATACTAGCTTCAAAAATTATGAAATTTGAAACCTAGCAATAGTTTGACATCCCGGACCCAACAAAAGTGGTTTCGTCGAATTCCGAGGTCGTATGCAAAACATCAATTTTCCAGGCCTATATATTCTATATACCGACTCTTCTGAAAATTCATTCGGCCATAACTTTTGATTCCCGTTATGAAACTTCGATTTTTCAGATTCGTTAGAAAGGTATTAACTAACAGATTTAAATACTTTTGGTTTCGCTAAAATCCGTTATATTTTCCACCCTGCATAGTCAGTCAAAGTTTGAATTCAAATTTTCAAACTGACTCACTATTTCTAATTCACTATTTTATTGAAATATTCTATTTCAATTGTTCAAATTCCTTTGAAATAATCAATTTAAAAATTTTAAATTGGCTCGCATTTTCCGGGTTATTACAATGCTGTTGCGAGGCGCCTCGGTTTGATCGGACGATCCGGGTCAAATGGAGTCATTCGTTGGCTCGTTTACGCCCCAAAGGGCGGAGAGACGTAGTGTTCAGGCATAATAATCCACATCGGTGGACCGGCCCTGACGATCCAAGGCTTGCCTGCGCGCTTTCCTGAGACTCGGGCTAGGCAGTCTCGAATTCGGTAAGGACTATCTTTTGCCTTGGTTCATGATGGAAATCCAATTTCCAAATGCGACATCGCGCGATTTTGATTGTATACCTATATATATGGCGACATAGTGGTATGGGGCATTAATGCCGTCTATGATTGATAGTTATGATTTGAAATTGTTTTTCAAAACATATAAACACTAGCAATAATATCAAATGCCTTTGTTTTATTCGTATCAAGCATATCTTGGCCGTTATAAGGTAAAAACTCTATCCTTCGGTTTGCGTTGCATTGTGTGATGGGAACTGAGTCTTATAATGGCTTCATTTTTATAAAATACATTGCGTTGTTTAAAAGAAAGATTGGTTTTAAAGCACTGGCAATCCAATGGAGAAAACCCGTTCCACGAAAGTGGCGTGGTCCTGTGATTGGCCATATTATATATGTGTTGAATAGATTTCTCATACCAGTCCCATGACTGACTCGTAGTTTGTTTCACTCTCAAAC
This sequence comes from Allium sativum, assembly GCA_030737875.1. Taxonomy (NCBI): domain Eukaryota; kingdom Viridiplantae; phylum Streptophyta; class Magnoliopsida; order Asparagales; family Amaryllidaceae; genus Allium; species Allium sativum. Next base: position 127,559,260 of record CM060921.1, on the reverse strand, counting down.
TCGGGTGCCCCCTTTTTCTACACGGGCAGCCTTGTATTCAGGTTTAGCTGGTTCTTTCTGGATAGCTGGAGCTGAAGATGGATTCTATCATTTATTTCTTTTTATGCTGTTCAGCTCCTATTGTACATATTTTGTTTGTTTTCCGCTGTAGACATTTATGTATAGCTGAACTGTATTTGTACTAAGTAAGATCCTGTATACTGTGTAACTCTGATAATTACTTTTATCCAGTAATTCTATTGTTCATTATCTGGTGTATTTACTTAATTATGTTCTGTTATTATCTATTTCTGTGTTATATTCCAAAGATAACCCTTGTCTCCGTCAGTACGGGATTTCGGGTCGTCCCACTCAAAGAAATCCTATACTCAATATAATATAAACTTGTACCATTTTGTCGGGCATTCAAATCTATCTCTTCTGTTTGCTATCACTTCAGCATATATAAATATATTACCAATCGATGTCCACTCGATTCATTCTTGAACCGAACCATTCGCTTATAACCAAACCAAATTCCATTTCAAATTCCAGTTCCAGTCTCAATTCCAAATTCTTACTTAACAATCAAATTCCATTCCACATTTTCTCTAATCCAATCCAATTCTATTTAACTTAATTTAAGTTAAATTCTAATTTATTTGTTCACCTCTACCACTTTAATTTATTTAACTTCATAAGTTCAATTTATTTTCAAAATTTCAAGTCCTTGGGTTTTATTTCAAATTAGTTTGAAATCATATAAAATAATAACAATTCAAAACATTTGAATTTCTGAACAACTTATTTTCTCAAAACAATTCAAAAACAAAATCTTTGTTAGTAATCCGTCACTTGGAAACTCGAAAATGAACACTGATGATGCGGCCGTTATCATCGGAATTATTTCCAGTGATCGAAGTGAGTTCAATACTATATCACTTCAAAACTTATTTTTAAACATTTCTATTTTGAAATTACTTCAAAATATTCTTCACATTACTTGAAAACGTTTCAAAATCTCCCAAGATCTTAAAATATCCATATATTAAATTCAAAACACTTTTCCAAGTGTCCAGAGTTTTAGTTCCAATTTTGGTTTAAATTCAGATTTAATCTGTTTGATTTAATATATTATATTTATACGAATTCTGATTGGTCATTTATATTTATCTCAATTATAATCTGACTCGATTATAATAACAACCAACATTTTCAATATATATTATAATAATTTCAATATATATACTTCTTTTATATTAAAATATATTTCAGGCAAAAATTATTTCATTTACCATGCTTTTAAAACAATATTGTGCCGAATTTACTCAATTCAAGAGTTTTAGAAATGCTTATCGATACAGTTTGCATTACCGTATCGACCAGAATTCATAAACTATTCGACAAACCAATCAACACAATATAGAACTGTTTTTATATTAATTTACAAATACGTTCACTCATATATATACACTTAAACTCAATCTAGGGTATTACTAAACCTATCTTTATTGAGTTATGCCACAGAGCCAAGGTAATCACTTAACATTTTGCTCTGATACCACTGTAACGACCCAAGGATTTTCGACCCTGAAAATCGACATAAAATACCATGTTGACTATTCAATTATCGAAAATACTAGATCATCAATAGAAAGAAGTTAGAGAGTGATAATAGAAAGAAAGAAAATTAGAATAGAAGAAGAAGAAGATCACACTGAACAAAATCAGAGTAAACACGAATCTCACAGCGGAATGAATAAAATATATTATATAACATAACTTGGAAATATAGAACCATAATTGTACTTACATATATCATCCGAGTACATCATATAAATATCACAGCAGAAATTAACTCTATATATATATTCAATACTGAAGCTTCCTGCTCCAAGCTCCCTCAATGGTATTTGAAAAATCCCGACTACTTGACTGCCTGTACAAATTTGGGCACCCAAGAGTTTAGGGTAAGACAACACAAAATAAACTATTGGTCAGTCATGTGACTGGTGTGAGTAAACTCTTATCACTTGCTTTAACTTTAAAATTCTTCTAAAAGAAATGATAATCATAAGACCAATCCACACATAAACACAGACGGTTTTTACCTTGCGATAACCCAAAATATTTCTTAAGATCAATATTTTCTGATCTTACAATAATGTTTAAATCAAGTAAATAGCAATCTAGCAGAATGCTTTCATCTCACGCTCTACATATAATATACAAGTCAAAAATCGCAGGCTCTTATTGGGTAATGGATTTCCAACTATGATAAGGTATGGAATCACCTTGCGATTAGTGTACCCTAGAAGCGATACACTTGAGTTCCACAAGAACATCTTGTAACTCGGCCACACATGATCGGCCATTCATTTCGCTTGAATGTTCTGAATATATTGTCACCTTACGGTTGGTATACCAAAATAACTGTTCCGGGGAGATACAGAAATAAAAAGAAGTAACAAATATGAATATACTCTAGATGGTGACAATATACCCTAATTGGGTGCGACCCACTTAGCCTTGCTGCCTGCCCGATTTTTGTAATTTCTTAGTTGATGAGGCTTGAGGTCATAACGTATCTCTTAACATATCACACCTTCATTTACTTTGAATGCCATATCGTCATGCTCGCCAAATCATAAATTGATTTCTCCAAAAATAAAATGGGTATAAAGCTAAGAGAAACGAATTCCTCCGCCACCAACGTAAATACATTTGAAAAGATCAAATTACGCGATCTATTAGATATGCTCTGTCAGACATTCGTCCATATACGTTGTCTTGGGACTAGACAAACCGAAGGCACTATTCTGTAAATCCATCTTAGGCAATTTCTACCTAGGATCTCCAGAACAGCCCTTGCATAAACTTCGTCTTTCATATTTGATTCGCAACGCTAATGCACATACAAAGTGGTTTTATATAATAAATCTGATCACGGTCTCTCCGTATTGACAATGGTAAAAGGATCAAACACTTTGATAGTCGGTTATTTAACTATCAAAGAAAAACATGTACACAAACAACGATCTTATTTCTAAATGGAAATTATATCGATCGACTATCAGTCAACACTGAGCCACTTTAAATGGATTTATCAATATTCATTTCCCAATTTCCCTTAAATATCTTTACACAGATAATTTCCCAACTCGCTTAGTCTCTCACGATTCCTTGGAAAACGTTTCCATATATACATAACTCCTTATTTCCGGTATTTTGAAAATATACGTTATTATTAACATTGAAAAATATTTCCATACCCATTCACGCATCATTATTCTTCCACATCCATCAGTCCTGAAATGTAGACTAGTAAGAGAACAACTTTCTAAGTATCAACCTCGAAGGCTGAAACCAACTTTAGATCGATATTCAGAGAGCTATTTAACTTAGCTAATTTCTAGTCAGTTTCTAGTTTCCTTAAATCCATTCTTAATTTCTCATCAAATCATTGCTTACGCAGCTTTCAGATTCGGTTTACGAGCCCACTACTTTTACGGAAAATATTTACTATAACGATAGCCTAATAATTCCTGTTTCTAACATATTTAACTTTAAAACATGACTTTGATTCGTTACTTTGAATAAATAAATGATATTTGATTGAATATATAAACAAATAAATCTTCATTTTAAAACAGAAAGTAAATAGTACTTTCCTATATTCAATGTCTTAACTCTCCTTCGAATAATTTCTATTTGATTAACATTCCGATCTTCGGAATATATTCATTGTTTCAGGTCAACTAAATTTCTAAATTCACTTTTGAATTTATCACTCCCAATATTTACCAGTTTCCTTTTTCAACCAATTAAATCTCCAAATTGTTTGCTTTTAAATCATTATTCATTTTTAAAACATGAATATTATTTCTCTATAGAAAACTGAACTCGTTATATCGATCAAATTTTGATTTTTATTTATAAATACCCTTACAAGTTTAAATCTTGTTTGCCAAGTTATTTTATAAATTCACATTCATAATTCACTTCATAACTCTATTTATAAATCAATTTCTTATTAATTATATATTTAGTTTAAAACTCCATCTCGATTTGCATATTCGATTATAAATTATTGGTTACAAACCAATATTGATTATCTTGTAAATTTCCAACTTATAAAATATATAATTTCTAAAAATAAATTATTTTAATAATATTCGACATCATCGAATTATAATTAAAATACTTATACTTTTATTCAACTCATATTCACATTTCGAACCTCGAAATAAATTCTATAACTTCCCTTTTCGTTACTCATTTTTAAATTAATATTCACGGATTATCATTTAATAATTATTTTATTCCATTTAAAAATATCGTTTAATAAATCAAACTACTTGTTTATTTAATTTAAAAAGTTATTTAAAACCCAAAATTTCTTTTCAATATATATATTTGAATATATTTTATGGTATTTAAATACCAATTATTTCAGGTCAATGTAATTCAAACATCCCAAAACACACAATAATCAAGCACCGATTATTTGTAACATCATATAATGTAATATATAAAAATCAGCAATAAAATTGTTGTGAAATCCAGTTGGATCCCTCCAACCTATTCCCGACATCCACAGATATTAATCAGCATGTATAAATCCCAATTTCATATCAATATGAAATATAATAATAAACAGATTCAGTATTAAATCAACGGTTTATATATATAACTATGTATACTATTTCAACCAATTAATTAGCAAATCAACCAAACAACCACCACACAGCAAATCAATTATTTTAATCAATATTAAATAATGTTTTAATAAAATTATAAAACTGGATAGAGTTAGTGGGTTTACTCACAATGGTCGTTGATCGTTAAATAACGATTTACGGTCGATGATTTGAATCTGGAGTTTAAATCTGCCATCATTGTAACGAGCTCCAAATGGTTCCCAAGTAATTTCAGTACGTAGTTACGATCCTACGACCTCAAAGAATCAAAATTTGTCAGATTTGGACATCGTATGTAAGAGATATTATATTTCCCGGTTAGTACGTTATTAGATAAAAGTTAAACTTGACTTAATTTATTTATTTAATGTTTGGGCCTTGCCTCAACCCATCAAATCCCGCACGTGCTCAAAGCCATTTGCTGCAGGGTCCTTCATCGTTCAAAAATCACGTTGCTCCTCTACCCCCTGCTCCTGTACTCATCTAACCATTTTCGTGCTTTGCATTATCTTTCTTCCTTTTTTATTTTTTATTTATTTTTTCCCTTAAATCTAGGCCTCACGCATTTTTATCAGCCCGCACCCATACTAGAAACACAGACCCAAAATCACAAATCTTCGTCTTCCATACTTTCGAAACCAGCCTCAAAAAAAAATCCATCGCATATTTTTCTTTCTTCATCCCCCACTGTTTAACAAACCCACACCACCCCTCCGCTCCTCTTCGCATTCTCATGTTTCTCCCAAATGATTTCGAACCCGCCTAACACAATACCTTCTTCCATATTTAATACTTCACGTGCTACTGAAGTATTCAACTCCTGTACCTTGCTCCATCAAGCAAATAATATTTGTTCCAGTACAAATATTCATCCCTCCCCTTTACGAGAAAGAAAGGATACCGCTCCTCCATTTTTCCCGCAAACAAACTTGTGAAACGACCGCGCCTCCTTTTAATGCGTTAAAACTCCCTTCTCTACCTTAACCTAACACTATGTCCTTCTCCTCCCACTTACGTATACACAAAAGCCGCTTCTAGTATATACTCCAACTAATTTGATCCTTGCAACTCCATGTCGCTCTCCATGAATTACAAAACTGAACCCACCGTTCTTCGTCCCTTAGCCAGCCATGTCCACTTCTCCTAGTTTAATAACCACGCTCTTGGGTCACCATTTCCGAACACTACATGTTGCCATGGAAAAATTTGAAGAACGGAAACCCTTCTGAAGTCATGCATGTGATGCATATATACTGGTTCGATTTTCTTGGCTATTAAGTAAACTAGCTTACTTCTAAGCTAAGAAAATAAATGAAACGTGTGTATCAAATTGTGAAAACCCGTAACTTCCCCGTAAAGGAAAGCGCGGATAGTTCGAGAACAAACCACAACAGAACGCATATAGAAGAACATTTCATTGTTATTACAACAATGCATCAGATTACAAGAATATACAGAGTATGAATAAATATTACACAGAAATATCAGAGATTTAAATTACATTTAACTACATAGCAGCGGAAAATAATACAATACACAACTAGAAGGAGATATACGGATACAAAGCTTTCCGGATATCGTTCCAGCTGTAAACCAGGATCCTGTGAATATAAATCTGCAAAACCAAAACTACTAGCTGCCCGTGTCAAAATAAGGGCACCCAGAGTTTAGGTTAAAACAATAAACTCCAGGTCAGTCATGTGACTGGTGTGAGAACTAAAACAGTTAATCTTTATTTTCAAAGTTAGGTAAATCAAGGGACCACGCCGTATAACACGGAACGGGTTTCCTCCCAAGAATACCAGTGCATAAAACCAACAGCGCAATGCTAAATAAAGAAAAATGAAGCTGTTATAAGACCCAGGTCCCATCACACAATGCAACGCAGTCGAGGATAGGGTTTTCCCTTATAACAGCCAAAGAATGCTTGATACGTTTTAAAACAAATCACTTGATATTATTATAAGTGCATAGTGTATAAAACACTTCAAATCATAAATATCAATCATAGGCGGCATAAGCGCCCCATCCCACTATGTCGCCATATATAGGATTACAATTAAAACCGCAAATGTCACGTATTTGGAAATTGGATTTCCTTCTATGAACCGAGGCAAAAGATAGTCCTCAACCGATTCGAGACTGCCTAGCCCGAGTCTCAGGATCAGAACGCATCGACCCTTGGATCCTCAGGGCCGGTCCACCGATGTGGATTAAACTTAAACCCTGGACACTGCGTTTCGCCGCCCTTTGGGGCGTAAGCGAGCCAACGAATGACTCCATCGGACCCGGATCGTCCGATCTAACCGAGGCGCCTCGCAACAGCAACAACCACATAAGTCAATCTCGTCAGGGCGTGTAAAACCACTGACGCCACTTCTAGCTAGGAGGAAACGCAGGCCCTCCCTGAGGTCCGTCTCCCGTTTTTGGTTCATACCTGGTGTGAAACACGCGAGGTAAACGTTACACAAAGCTACGCCACAAAGGCCGTGCTTTGATCATCAACCACAAGACTTTGCTTTTCAACAGAAGCCTTGATCATTTGCATCTTAGCATGCCACACAGGCAAACCATCCTATGCAACCGATATCAGTCACACAGAATGAAATCCGATGTCAGACACACAGTCCATTTACAAGTCCGTTCTGGGTCTGAACGAAACCGGAGGCACCTAGTACCCCGCATATCCATCGATCTCCAAGTACGTCTGGACGATCACCAACTGTTTCCATCTTCTTGGGTGTACAGCCCAATCAAGATCATCAGTTACCACCCAAACGACGTGAAGACTTCCGGTCTTCGACCATCGTCTTCATCTTCGACTTATCGTCGTATCAGTTATTCAGAATGGGATAAACCCGGTCTTCCCGAATAACTCGCGTATATTTTATAAAAGTGTTACACAAACACAACATACGCCTCATTCCAATTCATTAGTCACTAACCGTAAATTAATCAAGAGAATAATTCCCCAAATATTAACCCCGAAGGCCGAAACCAACATCAGATCAATATCCAGAAAACCATTCTGCTTGGCTAACCGACAGTTAGTTTCTAAATTTCACATTCATAGGGAAAGATTCCCATTAATTTTATCAAAGATAAATTCCTTGAATTTATTCTTTAATCCATTTTTGAATATCAATTCAAACTAGTCGGGATTAGCGAACCTTACCGAAGTAATCATTTGTTTTAATTTCCCAATCCCAACCTATTCATCCCATGAAGTAAAACTGGTAATACTTCATATCTAACACCACAGTGTTATCGGTAAATTCAATTACCATTTCACGTTCAAATCTAATTAAAGATTTAACTATCGCCTGGAGCAAAACTGGTGATACTCCACTTTCGATCATTTCAATCTAATTAAAGATTCATTAAAACTCCACTTAGTTTTAATCTTCGACTGGGTTAAAGAATCAGTGTCATTTAAAACACGGTTCACGATAAACCCAAAATCACATTCATTAATTATCGGGTTAAAGAACGAGTGTTATTTAAAACACTGCTCACGATAAACCCAAAAATCAATATCAATTCAATTCCAATTAAATATTATTTAATTGGTACACTTCATTAAATCTAAATAAAAAGATTTAATCTTTTCTCAACTGAGTTCAAGAATAGTGTTAGTGAAGACACCATTCACGACAAACCCAAATCACATTCGATATTCAATACAAGGCTCTGAATAGAAAATATATCGGCTTATATTCAATATCGAATTCTACGACTAACAAATGTCGTATTGGAAATAACGATATCAATATATATCTTTCAAATTTCCATAACAACACCTGTATAATCACGAATTCCAACATCGAAATATTCCGAAGACAATTTCGATTCAAATCCACTCCAATGCAATCATTGGAAATTTTGGTTATTTTTAAAACTCTTTTCGAATTCAATTTATTTATTTAAAAATAAATAGAATTATAATTCTAGTTCAAAACTAGTTCATTTCGATAAAAATCTATTTTTATCTTTTCAAATATGGAGTTTTTCATCCCAATTCTTTCTAAATCATTTCTTATGATTTTACACAAATTATTACTATTTTTAATAATTTTATCAAGGCCCGTACAGTCGATTTCCATCAACGGCCATCGAACTGCACTTACAGCGACCTTTTTCGAATTTGATTTGGACGTATCTCCAAATCCAACCGTTAGATTTCAAATTTCTAACATTCATTAGAAAGCTCTTTTCGATACGAACCCAACGGTTCCGGTTTTAGGAGAATCCGACGGTCGGATCTCCCGTAATATCCGTTTGAAATAAATGGTCGAAATTCGCGAACTGCCGCGGCGCGGCGCGTTCTATTCAGGCCATTATATTATATATATAATATATATAATATATATTTCGTCGATTTCTATTTAAAACGAATTATATAAATAGTTTTAAATTCGTTTCAAAAGCAATTTCAACTTCCTTTTCAATTCAAATCAAAATTGAATTCTTCTTTATAAATTCGTTTCAAAATTCATTTCTATTCAATTCAAATTTCAATTCAATTTGAATTCGTTTTCAATTCAATTCATTTCGAAATCGTTTTCAATTCAATTCATTTCGAAATCGTTTTCAATTCAATTCATTTCGAAATCGTTTTCAATTCAATTTGAATTCGTTTTCAATTCATTTCATTTCGAAATCGTTTTCAATTCAATTTATTTCGAAATCGTTTTCAATTCAATTCAAAATATTCGATTTCGAAATCACTTTTCAATATTCATTTTTAAGATGAATAAAATCGATATAAATATCGTTCACGTCAAAATGGCGTCAATCTAATCAACACGGCTTCATAAATTTCTATTTTCAAATATTCTACTTCAAATATTTCCTATTATCAAAATATTTGTTATTATCAAAATATTCTTTATTTTCACGATTGGAATGAGGCCCAATCAATCACCATATAAAATTAATTATATGGATTTTCATACAACACATGTATATAATAACATTGAAAATAATCAACCATCAACCAAAGTGCACTACACTGTATAAGCATCAAATATAGATATTCAACGCTCATAACAGCCTGTCAATCAATCGATCGACATATTTAATCAATCAGGATGAGTGAAATTCATATTTCATCCCAACACCCGTGTGGGGTTTCCAACAATCAAACACATATTTTATTCGTGCAGTTGGGCGATGTGTAAAATTTATCGTCCCAATCAATGTCCTTCAAATAGGTGCACATAAACAAACCGTCTGGTTTGTAAATGAATATTTATTTATTCACATTCACGTTAAAAATTATATTTTTAACGATAAAACATTTTATTTCAACCTATGAATTTCTATTCAATTCATTTACACAATAAAATGTTATTTTTATTTTTCTAACATATTTTAGAAAATTTCGGCGGCATAACGGCACGATACTAGAAACGGGACGAGGCCTAGCCTTATCCCCAGTCTAGTGAAGGCCCACGCCATTCACATATCAATTTTAATCAATTTCCAATTCAACCAATCAATCAAATCCAAATCAAATAATCTAACCAACTACACAACCAATCAAACAAGTCCATGGTCTATGGACGGGTGTCGGGTGCTACTAAGCACCGTCTGCATCCTAGTATATATATATATAACTAGAAAAATTAAATTGAAAGGTGAGAAGTTCTCACAGATAGCTATCCTAGCTCCACAGCACTTCTTATGCAAGAAATCTTCGCCAACTCGCCTTTTTATCGCCTTTGTTGCCCGTAGCCACTACATATATAAAAATCGAATTTTTATTTTAAAGTTCAATATATAAAAATCGAATTTTTCCTATGAAGTTCAATATATAAAAATCATATTTTTACTATGAAGTTCAATATATAAAAATCATATTTTTACTATATATAAAAATCAGTTTTCACTTTATATAAAATTCAGTTTTACTTTATATAAAATTTCAGTTTTACTTTACATAAAATTTCAGTTTTACTTTATATAAAATTTCAGTTTTACTTTATATAAAAATCAGTTTTACTTTATATAAAATTTCAGTTTTACTTTAAATAAAATTTCAGTTTTACTTTAAATAAAATTTCAGTTTTACTTTAAATAAAATTTCAGTTTTACTTTAAATAAAATTTCAGTTTTACTTTAAATAAAATTTCAGTTTTACTTTAAATAAAATTTCAGTTTTACTTTATATAAAAAAATCAGTTAATTAAATTAAAATAAGAAATCAGTTTATAAATTATAATTAAACAAAAAGCAAAAATAAAAAATAACTTACAGCGGTTTCCACTGTTGAACTTCGAAGGGGGGGGGGAGTCTGCGCGCATCGGTCAGCGTGGGGGTGGGCTCGTCGGAGTCACAGTCGGCGGTGGAAGCTGGGGTTGCGGTTTTGGGCGCGGGTTTTCTGGTGGTTTGGGGCTTGGTCGACGGATTAGAGAAGAGAGAGAGGAGAGAGAGTAGGGGAGGGCGGCACTAGGCAGGGGGCGATCGTCGGAGAGGGGGGGGGGGGGTGGCCGACCTGGTGGCGTGGTGGACGGAAGGGCGACGGCCAGATCGAGGTTTTTTTTTTTTTTTTTTTTTCAAATGAACGTTGACTTGGGATAAGGAGAGAGAGGGGGCAATATATAATTTATATATTTTATTCTATTTTTATTTTCCAAAAAGCAACATTCATTTCGAACTCGAAATCGAACCCACCGACTGTCGCCCCTAGCGTTTTACCCCCATTCCGAACACAATGGGATATGTATCGTAAGCTGGTTTGATCGTTACAATCCGTTTCCGTTAAATTTACATTTAAATCCTATATTGAATTTTAAACGCACATTTCAAATTACCGGGGCCACATACTAACTAGAAAAAATTCCAGAAAAATATTTTCTAGCTTCGTATTGACGATACGGTCCTAACAAAATTAGTTTCGACGAATTCTGAGACCGTTGGAAAAATGGTCAATTTCCAGTCGATTAAAATCAACTGAAATGGTCAAAACACGTTTTCCTTTGCCACACTCACATATTGATTCGAAAATTTATGAAATTTGAAATCTAGCAATAATTTGACACTGCGGACCCAACAAAAGTGGTTTCGTCGAAATCCGAGGTCGTTTGCAAAATTGCTATTTTTAAGGGCCTTATATATATATAAATATATATAAATTCCACAGCGACTATTTCTAATTTTAAACTGGACATATCTTATCATTTCTAAGATGAAATCTCAGTTTGTTAACTTCGTTACTAAGATATAGTTATACAGATTCAAATATTTCTTGTTTCGTTCAATTCTGACTTATATTGAATTCTGTATATTCATTTGAAATTAGAAATCGAATTTTCGAACTACCGCGCCATTTTCAATTCCTTTTATAATTATTTATAATTATTATATACTCTAACGACGACGTATATAATATATACGTTCTAATTATATTCAAAATAGATTTCTCGTCGATATTATTTAAAATAATTCATTTTAAATATTCAAAATTCGCCAAAATTGCAAAAATAAAAATTTCAAACTGGCTCGCATTTTACGGGTTGTTACAATCTCCCCCACTTAAAACTTTTCGTCCCCGAAAAGGAACAAAGTCGAAAGTGGTTTGATCAATCAACTCTACGCTCGATCAGGCTTCCATTCTCCAACTTTTCAGTTTCTGAGAATTTTCAAAACTTCAAAAATTTGGCTAACACCCTAAATTTTCGAAAAATTTTGCCATAACCTCCCCTGCAATGGGAGCATCGGGGAATTTCAAATAGCTTCCCCGGTCCTTCAGATCTCAAAAAAGAAAAAGAAAAAGCCAAGCGGCTAGCCAATAGGCTCACAAAATCATCATCACCCAAACAAAACAGGAAATTATGTAATAAACATGTACCTATTTGTCGGGCAAACAAATTTTATTCTCTGCTCTAGCCTCCTTGCTATGACCTGTTCAATGTTATATATGTATATGCAAGCAAATGCGACCAATTTTCAATACAATTCATTATTTGATTCAATTAGGCTAAATAGTTCAAAATTAGCAAACAAATAAACAAACAACACAAACATCAATCAATTATTGAATTAGAGTTTCAAATTCATAATTTTAATACATATACAAAAATCACGTTTTTGATGCCAAATCACAACAAATAAATCTAGCTATATAAGTTTTGGTTCTCACACCAGTCTAATGGAAATATATAGATATCACACCTTCGTCACTCGAATATAAGTGCTAGTAACGCTGCAGCATTATCAGAACCATCCCCGGGTAACTAGAGTGTGATCCTATATCTATCCAATATATTAAAACTTTGAATATACGTTTGCAAGGCGTATATGCAAATTCTTTATATACTGGACTGTCCAACTCAATATAAATAAATAATCAAATACGAATAATTGATTTAAATTTTCAAAACAAAATTTGTTTTCATTTGAAAAATATACTCTTCACACTCGTTCTAGGATACTACTGATCCTATCTCTAACGAGTCTTTCTAATTGGATTCTACTAATCCAATATCTGATGAATTCTTTCGTAAGGTTCTAATGTGTCTTGTTCTCTGAGCTTTGTAAACCAAAGCTCTGATACCAACTGTGAAAACCCGTAACTTCCCCGTAAAGGAAAGCGCGGATAGTTCGAGAACAAACCACAACAGAACGCATATAGAAGAACATTTCATTGTTATTACAACAATGCATCAGATTACAAGAATATACAGAGTATGAATAAATATTACACAGAAATATCAGAGATTTAAATTACATTTAACTACATAGCAGCGGAAAATAATACAATACACAACTAGAAGGAGATATACGGATACAAAGCTTTCCGGATATCGTTCCAGCTGTAAACCAGGATCCTGTGAATATAAATCTGCAAAACCAAAACTACTAGCTGCCCGTGTCAAAATAAGGGCACCCAGAGTTTAGGTTAAAACAATAAACTCCAGGTCAGTCATGTGACTGGTGTGAGAACTAAAACAGTTAATCTTTATTTTCAAAGTTAGGTAAATCAAGGGACCACGCCGTATAACACGGAACGGGTTTCCTCCCAAGAATACCAGTGCATAAAACCAACAGCGCAATGCTAAATAAAGAAAAATGAAGCTGTTATAAGACCCAGGTCCCATCACACAATGCAACGCAGTCGAGGATAGGGTTTTCCCTTATAACAGCCAAAGAATGCTTGATACGTTTTAAAACAAATCACTTGATATTATTATAAGTGCATAGTGTATAAAACACTTCAAATCATAAATATCAATCATAGGCGGCATAAGCGCCCCATCCCACTATGTCGCCATATATAGGATTACAATTAAAACCGCAAATGTCACGTATTTGGAAATTGGATTTCCTTCTATGAACCGAGGCAAAAGATAGTCCTCAACCGATTCGAGACTGCCTAGCCCGAGTCTCAGGATCAGAACGCATCGACCCTTGGATCCTCAGGGCCGGTCCACCGATGTGGATTAAACTTAAACCCTGGACACTGCGTTTCGCCGCCCTTTGGGGCGTAAGCGAGCCAACGAATGACTCCATCGGACCCGGATCGTCCGATCTAACCGAGGCGCCTCGCAACAGCAACAACCACATAAGTCAATCTCGTCAGGGCGTGTAAAACCACTGACGCCACTTCTAGCTAGGAGGAAACGCAGGCCCTCCCTGAGGTCCGTCTCCCGTTTTTGGTTCATACCTGGTGTGAAACACGCGAGGTAAACGTTACACAAAGCTACGCCACAAAGGCCGTGCTTTGATCATCAACCACAAGACTTTGCTTTTCAACAGAAGCCTTGATCATTTGCATCTTAGCATGCCACACAGGCAAACCATCCTATGCAACCGATATCAGTCACACAGAATGAAATCCGATGTCAGACACACAGTCCATTTACAAGTCCGTTCTGGGTCTGAACGAAACCGGAGGCACCTAGTACCCCGCATATCCATCGATCTCCAAGTACGTCTGGACGATCACCAACTGTTTCCATCTTCTTGGGTGTACAGCCCAATCAAGATCATCAGTTACCACCCAAACGACGTGAAGACTTCCGGTCTTCGACCATCGTCTTCATCTTCGACTTATCGTCGTATCAGTTATTCAGAATGGGATAAACCCGGTCTTCCCGAATAACTCGCGTATATTTTATAAAAGTGTTACACAAACACAACATACGCCTCATTCCAATTCATTAGTCACTAACCGTAAATTAATCAAGAGAATAATTCCCCAAATATTAACCCCGAAGGCCGAAACCAACATCAGATCAATATCCAGAAAACCATTCTGCTTGGCTAACCGACAGTTAGTTTCTAAATTTCACATTCATAGGGAAAGATTCCCATTAATTTTATCAAAGATAAATTCCTTGAATTTATTCTTTAATCCATTTTTGAATATCAATTCAAACTAGTCGGGATTAGCGAACCTTACCGAAGTAATCATTTGTTTTAATTTCCCAATCCCAACCTATTCATCCCATGAAGTAAAACTGGTAATACTTCATATCTAACACCACAGTGTTATCGGTAAATTCAATTACCATTTCACGTTCAAATCTAATTAAAGATTTAACTATCGCCTGGAGCAAAACTGGTGATACTCCACTTTCGATCATTTCAATCTAATTAAAGATTCATTAAAACTCCACTTAGTTTTAATCTTCGACTGGGTTAAAGAATCAGTGTCATTTAAAACACGGTTCACGATAAACCCAAAATCACATTCATTAATTATCGGGTTAAAGAACGAGTGTTATTTAAAACACTGCTCACGATAAACCCAAAAATCAATATCAATTCAATTCCAATTAAATATTATTTAATTGGTACACTTCATTAAATCTAAATAAAAAGATTTAATCTTTTCTCAACTGAGTTCAAGAATAGTGTTAGTGAAGACACCATTCACGACAAACCCAAATCACATTCGATATTCAATACAAGGCTCTGAATAGAAAATATATCGGCTTATATTCAATATCGAATTCTACGACTAACAAATGTCGTATTGGAAATAACGATATCAATATATATCTTTCAAATTTCCATAACAACACCTGTATAATCACGAATTCCAACATCGAAATATTCCGAAGACAATTTCGATTCAAATCCACTCCAATGCAATCATTGGAAATTTTGGTTATTTTTAAAACTCTTTTCGAATTCAATTTATTTATTTAAAAATAAATAGAATTATAATTCTAGTTCAAAACTAGTTCATTTCGATAAAAATCTATTTTTATCTTTTCAAATATGGAGTTTTTCATCCCAATTCTTTCTAAATCATTTCTTATGATTTTACACAAATTATTACTATTTTTAATAATTTTATCAAGGCCCGTACAGTCGATTTCCATCAACGGCCATCGAACTGCACTTACAGCGACCTTTTTCGAATTTGATTTGGACGTATCTCCAAATCCAACCGTTAGATTTCAAATTTCTAACATTCATTAGAAAGCTCTTTTCGATACGAACCCAACGGTTCCGGTTTTAGGAGAATCCGACGGTCGGATCTCCCGTAATATCCGTTTGAAATAAATGGTCGAAATTCGCGAACTGCCGCGGCGCGGCGCGTTCTATTCAGGCCATTATATTATATATATAATATATATAATATATATTTCGTCGATTTCTATTTAAAACGAATTATATAAATAGTTTTAAATTCGTTTCAAAAGCAATTTCAACTTCCTTTTCAATTCAAATCAAAATTGAATTCTTCTTTATAAATTCGTTTCAAAATTCATTTCTATTCAATTCAAATTTCAATTCAATTTGAATTCGTTTTCAATTCAATTCATTTCGAAATCGTTTTCAATTCAATTCATTTCGAAATCGTTTTCAATTCAATTCATTTCGAAATCGTTTTCAATTCAATTTGAATTCGTTTTCAATTCATTTCATTTCGAAATCGTTTTCAATTCAATTTATTTCGAAATCGTTTTCAATTCAATTCAAAATATTCGATTTCGAAATCACTTTTCAATATTCATTTTTAAGATGAATAAAATCGATATAAATATCGTTCACGTCAAAATGGCGTCAATCTAATCAACACGGCTTCATAAATTTCTATTTTCAAATATTCTACTTCAAATATTTCCTATTATCAAAATATTTGTTATTATCAAAATATTCTTTATTTTCACGATTGGAATGAGGCCCAATCAATCACCATATAAAATTAATTATATGGATTTTCATACAACACATGTATATAATAACATTGAAAATAATCAACCATCAACCAAAGTGCACTACACTGTATAAGCATCAAATATAGATATTCAACGCTCATAACAGCCTGTCAATCAATCGATCGACATATTTAATCAATCAGGATGAGTGAAATTCATATTTCATCCCAACACCCGTGTGGGGTTTCCAACAATCAAACACATATTTTATTCGTGCAGTTGGGCGATGTGTAAAATTTATCGTCCCAATCAATGTCCTTCAAATAGGTGTACATAAACAAACCGTCTGGTTTGTAAATGAATATTTATTTATTCACATTCACGTTAAAAATTATATTTTTAACGATAAAACATTTTATTTCAACCTATGAATTTCTATTCAATTCATTTACACAATAAAATGTTATTTTTATTTTTCTAACATATTTTAGAAAATTTCGGCGGCATAACGGCACGATACTAGAAACGGGACGAGGCCTAGCCTTATCCCCAGTCTAGTGAAGGCCCACGCCATTCACATATCAATTTTAATCAATTTCCAATTCAACCAATCAATCAAATCCAAATCAAATAATCTAACCAACTACACAACCAATCAAACAAGTCCATGGTCTGTGGACGGGTGTCGGGTGCTACTAAGCACCGTCTGCATCCTAGTATATATATATATAACTAGAAAAATTAAATTGAAAGGTGAGAAGTTCTCACAGATAGCTATCCTAGCTCCACAGCACTTCTTATGCAGGAAATCTTCGCCAACTCGCCTTTTTATCGCCTTTGTTGCCCGTAGCCACTACATATATAAAAATCGAATTTTTATTTTAAAGTTCAATATATAAAAATCGAATTTTTCCTATGAAGTTCAATATATAAAAATCATATTTTTACTATGAAGTTCAATATATAAAAATCATATTTTTACTATATATAAAAATCAGTTTTCACTTTATATAAAATTCAGTTTTACTTTATATAAAATTTCAGTTTTACTTTACATAAAATTTCAGTTTTACTTTATATAAAATTTCAGTTTTACTTTATATAAAAATCAGTTTTACTTTAAATAAAATTTCAGTTTTACTTTAAATAAAATTTCAGTTTTACTTTAAATAAAATTTCAGTTTTACTTTAAATAAAATTTCAGTTTTACTTTAAATAAAATTTCAGTTTTACTTTAAATAAAATTTCAGTTTTACTTTATATAAAAAAATCAGTTAATTAAATTAAAATAAGAAATCAGTTTATAAATTATAATTAAACAAAAAGCAAAAATAAAAAATAACTTACAGCGGTTTCCACTGTTGAACTTCGAAGGGGGGGGGGGGGAGTCTGCGCGCATCGGTCAGCGTGGGGGTGGGCTCGTCGGAGTCACAGTCGGCGGTGGAAGCTGGGGTTGCGGTTTTGGGCGCGGGTTTTCTGGTGGTTTGGGGCTTGGTCGACGGATTAGAGAAGAGAGAGAGGAGAGAGAGTAGGGGAGGGCGGCACTAGGCAGGGGGCGATCGTCGGAGAGGGGGGGGGTGGCCGACCTGGTGGCGTGGTGGACGGAAGGGCGACGGCCAGATCGAGGTTTTTTTTTTTTTTTTTTTCAAATGAACGTTGACTTGGGATAAGGAGAGAGAGGGGGCAATATATAATTTATATATTTTATTCTATTTTTATTTTCCAAAAAGCAACATTCATTTCGAACTCGAAATCGAACCCACCGACTGTCGCCCCTAGCGTTTTACCCCCATTCCGAACACAATGGGATATGTATCGTAAGCTGGTTTGATCGTTACAATCCGTTTCCGTTAAATTTACATTTAAATCCTATATTGAATTTTAAACGCACATTTCAAATTACCGGGGCCACATACTAACTAGAAAAAATTCCAGAAAAATATTTTCTAGCTTCGTATTGACGATACGGTCCTAACAAAATTAGTTTCGACGAATTCTGAGACCGTTGGAAAAATGGTCAATTTCCAGTCGATTAAAATCAACTGAAATGGTCAAAACACGTTTTCCTTTGCCACACTCACATATTGATTCGAAAATTTATGAAATTTGAAATCTAGCAATAATTTGACACTGCGGACCCAACAAAAGTGGTTTCGTCGAAATCCGAGGTCGTTTGCAAAATTGCTATTTTTAAGGGCCTTATATATATATAAATATATATAAATTCCACAGCGACTATTTCTAATTTTAAACTGGACATATCTTATCATTTCTAAGATGAAATCTCAGTTTGTTAACTTCGTTACTAAGATATAGTTATACAGATTCAAATATTTATTGTTTCGTTCAATTCTGACTTATATTGAATTCTGTATATTCATTTGAAATTAGAAATCGAATTTTCGAACTACCGCGCCATTTTCAATTCCTTTTATAATTATTTATAATTATTATATACTCTAACGACGACGTATATAATATATACGTTCTAATTATATTCAAAATAGATTTCTCGTCGATATTATTTAAAATAATTCATTTTAAATATTCAAAATTCGCCAAAATTGCAAAAATAAAAATTTCAAACTGGCTCGCATTTTACGGGTTGTTACACAAATAATACTTCTCTTCTCGGCTAAGTAATCGTTGAAAATAGGTTTAGGTAGGTTAGCTGTCCTAAGTTTAAACTTGGATATGATGTTATAGGAAACTTAGGACTGTATCTTTATTACTTTTAGCCTGCGCAAGCTGTCAAGTTATACCATTCATTACGAAGACTTCTGCTCCTAACTAAATGTATTGTCAAAAAGCTATACGATGTGCTTTGTATAAAGTTCCTACTGTTATAGTCACATCACACATATACCGTAGTCCAAATGCTTTGTAGCAGCTAGCACTAGCTTTTTACCGAAAAGTGTTGATATGTTATGTGATGTACGATTTTGTAAATACATGTTTCAAAATGCTGCTGTGTTCAATAAGCTCATAATAGTATTCGGTATATTGTTGTGTTGTTTAAGTTTAAATGACTTCGACATCAGCTGCTTAAAATAATATTAATATACGGACTGCTATCGACAAAAATAAAAATACCACTGTGATGAGCAAGGTGCCACGACCTCAAAAACATAATAAAATAGACAAGATAACTTATTCTGTGAAATTCAAAAATGCTGATATAGGGTGTAAAATACTCCAAACAAAAAGTTTGCTTATTTTCCAAAATAAAAATTACAGAAAAATTCTATAAATTAAACTAAGTATATGTCTCAAAAATGTTGTCTAATTTTGAAACCAATATTTAATTATATTTAATAAATCGTTATGGTTTATAAATGATTCCATATCGACTTTATGGAAATTTAACTTGGACATAACTTCCAATCTATAGGACAGAACCTCGATTTTTCACTTCCATTAGAAAATATAGTTAATTATATTCGTTTCTTGTTTCGAAGAAATCCGACTAATAGCAGATCCTGTATAGTCGTTTAAAGTTCAAACCATTAAATTACGTACTACCGCGTCGTTACAAGCTCGTTTATAATTATATTATAATTAATACGTTCAATTGTAGTTTATATAAATATATTCGTTAATATAAATCGAATATAAACTAGTTTGAATATCTCATATTATCCAATTTACACAATATTGTTAATTTAGCTATTTACGATTATTTCAGAATTAAATATATTTTTATCCTATTATTTGAATTAGTTAAAAAATAAAAATTATTCAAATTCAAACCATTTAAATTATCAACCCAATATAGAAGAAATAATTAAATAAATTAATTATTAAATCACAAAAAATCTGGGATGTTACATTCCTTCCCCCTTAAAAGAATTTCGTCCTCGAACTTACTAAGGTAGGAAAAACGTTATAAACCATATTAACTAGGTAAAAAATATATTTTACTTCTTAATTTCAGTTTCAACTGAACCAATTAATTTCAATTAAAATATTAATTTATTCCTACTAACAAGAAATTTCACAAAAAAAATTCTGAAAAATTTCTATCTTAAATTCCCGAAAAATTCGCCAGCGTATCCTTTGTACGGCTCAATTGGTACAACTACAACTCGCCTCTCCAAACTATTTCCAATCCAAAAGAAAATCAAACAGCCAAGCGGCTTGCCGAATAGGCTCAAAGAAATCCCATACTCAATTTAATATAAACTTGTACCTTTTTGTTGGGCATTCAAATCTATCTCTTCTGTTTGCTATCACTTCAGCATATATAAATATATTCCCAATCGATGTCCACTCGATTCATTCTTGAACCGAACCATTCACTTATAACCAAGCCAAATTCCATTTCAAATTCCAGTTCCAGTCTCAATTCCAAATTCTTACTCGACGATCAAATTCCATTCTGGATTTTCTCTAATCAAACCCAATTTTATTTAACTTAGTTTAAGTTAAATTCTAATTTATTTGTTCACCTCTAACACTTCAATTTATTTAACTACATAAGTTTAATTTATTTTCAAAATTTCAAGTCCGTGGGTTTTATTTCAAATTAGTTTAAAATCATATAAAATAATAACAATTCAAAACGTTTGAATTTTTGAACAACTTATTTTCTCAAAACAAAATCCTTGGTAGTAATCTATCACTTAGAAACTCGAAAATGAACACTGATGATACGACCGTCATCATCAGAATTATTTTCCAGTGACTGAAGTGAGTTTAATACTATATCAGTTCAAAACTTATTTTTAAACACTTCGATTTTGAAATTACTTCAAAACATTCTTCACACTACTTGAAAACATTTCAAATCTCCCAAGATCTTAAATTTTCCATATATTAAATTCAAAACACTTTTCCAAGTGTCTAGAAATTTCAATTCTGATTTTGGTTTAAATTCAGATTTAATTTGTCTTATTTAATATATTATATTTATATGGATTTTGATTGGTCAATATAATTATCTCAATTATAATCTGACTCGATTATAAAAATAACCAACATTTCCAATATATATTATAATAATTTCAATATATATACTTCTTTTATATCAAAATACATTTCGGGTAATTTTTTTTTATTTACCCATCTTTTAAAACAATACCGTGTCGAATTTACTCTATTCAAGAGTTTTAGAAATACTTATCGATACAGTTTGCATTACCGTATCGACTAGAATTCATAAACTACTCAACAAACAAATCAACACAATATAAAACTGTTTTTTTATCAATTTACAAATATGTTCACTCGTATATATACACTCAAACTCAATCTAGTGTATTACTAAACCTATCTTTATTGAGTCACGTCACAGAGCCAAGGCAATCACTTAACATTTAGCTCTAATACCACTGTAATGACCCAAGAATTTTCGACCCTGAAAATCGACATAAAATACCATGTCGGCTATTCAATTATCAGAAATACCAGATCATTAATAAAAAGAAGTTAGAGGGTGAGAATAGAGAGAAAGAAAATTAGAATAGAAGAAGATCACATAGAAAAAAAATCAAAATAAACACGAATCTCACAGCTGAACGAATAAAATATATTATATAACATAACTTGGAAATACAGAACCATAATTGTACTTATATATATCATCCGAGTACATCATGTAAATATCACAGCAGAAATTAACTCTATATATATATATCCAATATTGAAGCTTTCTGCTCCAAGCTTCCTCAATGGTATCTGAAAAATCCCGACTACTTGACTGCCCATACAAATTTGGGCACCCCAGAGTTTAGGGTAAGACAAAACAAAATAAACTCCGGGTCAGTCATGAGATTAGTGTGAGTAAACTCTAACCACTTGGTTTAACTTT
This sequence comes from Allium sativum, assembly GCA_030737875.1. NCBI lineage: Eukaryota > Viridiplantae > Streptophyta > Magnoliopsida > Asparagales > Amaryllidaceae > Allium > Allium sativum. The sequence continues at coordinate 127,536,656 of CM060921.1, read as the reverse complement.
AAAATCCTTTTAAAAGAAATGATAATCATAAGGTCGAACCACACATAAACACTGTAACAACCCGGAAATTCTGAGCTAGTTTAAAAAATTTGTTTTGGCAATTTTAGTGAATTTTGATTATTTAAAATGATATATTTTAAATAATAATGACGAGAAATTCATTTTGAATATAATTCGAACGTATATATTATATAGATCGTCGTGAGAATATAAATATTTATTTTAAATTATAAAAGGAATTGAAAATGGCGCGGTAGTTCGATAATTCAATTTCAAACTTCAAATGAATGTACAGGATTCAAAATAAACCGAAATTTAGCGAAACCAAAAATATTAGAATCTATTTGAGAAAATCTTTCCAACGAATCCAAAAAATTGAAATTTCATAGCAGGGATCAAAAGATATGCCCAGTTGAAAATTCAGAATAGTCACTATGGAATTCTAGCCCTTAAAAATGGAAATTTTGCAAGCGACCTCTGTTTTCGACGAAACCACTTTTTTTGGATCCGTGATGTCAAGTTATTACTAGATTCCAATTTTCGTAATTTTTTGAATCAATATGTGAGCGTGGCAAAGGAAAACGCGTTTAACCAGTTTCGGTTGATTCTAATCGCCTGGAAAATGGTCATTTTTCGAACGGTCTCAGTATTCGACGAAATTAGTTTTGTTAGCACCGTATCATTAATACGAAGCTAAAAAATATTTTTCTGAAATTTTTCAAGTTAGTATGTGGCCCCGGTAGATTGAAATGTGCGTTCGAATTCAATATATAGATTATATTTTGATTTTGACGAAAACTGATCGAGACGGTCGAATTGGCTTTCGATACATATCCCATTGTGTTCGGAATGGGGGTATTTAGCTATGGACAACAGGCGGTGGGCCTTGTTTAGAGGTCGAATGAAAAAGTCAACTTTTTGAAATTAAATAATATAAATTATATAAATTAATATATATATAAAAAAAAATCTTACCTTCTCTCAGCCCCCCCCCCCCCACCCCGTTATTCATTCAGAAATAAAAAGAAAAGAAAAAAAGAAATGCGATCCTGAATCGGGGTTGGAGGAGGCCGCTCCCCCACGCGCGCCACCGTAGGTGGCGGCGCTTACCATCGCGAAGATCCCCCCTTCCAGCTTCTCCTCCTCTTCGTTCGACTCCACCGCCCCTCCCATCGCAATCACGATATCCCCCTCCTCCGCCATTGATTCGCGAGCCTTCCCCCCCCCCTCTCCACCTCGAACATGAGCTCCCCTCCCTCTCGCAAATCCAGAACTCGGCCACCTTCTACAGTAAGTTTTTTTTATTATTTAATTTATTTAATTTATTTATTTTTATTTACCATAATTAGTATATAAAAGTTATGATCTTTGTTTTAATAAAGATATGACCTTTGTTTGAACGAAAAGATTTGAATTTTATAAAAGAAAAGATTTGATTTTTATTTCAGTTTTAGATATACATGAAGGTTGAATTTTTGTGTATGTAAAGGTGAGGTCTTTTATAGATTAAAAATATGATTTTTATGTTATAGAAATATTAAAAATCCGATTTTTATTATGTAGGAGAGACAAAGATATAATTTTTATATGATGTAGAGTATAAAAATATAATTTTTATAGAGGTAGCGTAATAAAAATCTGATTTTTATTATATATATGTTGAAATAAAAATGTGATTTTTATATCAATGAAATAAAAATTCGATCTTTATATATGAAATAGAAATATAAAATATAATTTTTCTATAGAATGAAGCATCGAGAAAATATATGTGAAGAATAAATAAAAATACGATTTTTATTTATTGAATGAAGTGATAAAAATATAACTTTTATTTGAACATCGTAAAAAGAACTACATAGGAATTTCAAGCAGATCCAGATGATTCAGCAGTTCAAAAGCAAAGCACGGCGGAGTGGAACCCTCTATGAGAACTTCTCACCTTTGGTTTTCTTTTTCTAGTTAAAATATATACTAGGATGCAGACGGTGTTTAGTAGCACCCGACACCCGTCGTCCACAGACCATGGACGGCCTGTATGTTTGTTTGTTTGATTTTGATGTGTAGTTGATTGTGTGATATGAAATAAAATATTTTATATAGTTAAAATATTTTATAGTTGAAAATAGAATTTTTAACGTATAAATGAAATGAATAATTATAAACAAATCAGACGATTTGTTTATATACGCACATTTGACTGATATTGATTGGGAAGATAAATTTTACACATCGCCCAACTGCAGAAATAAAAAACTGTGTTTGATTGATTGAAACCCCACACGGGTATTGGGATGATATATGGCATACACTAGTCCCAATAATTAGTTGATTGATTGACAGGCTGTATAAGCGTCGAATATTTATATTTAATGCTTATACAGTGTAGAATGCACTTTGGATGATGGATTGTTGTTTTTCATTGTTGTTATACACATTTGTTGTGTGAAATCCATATAATCTCATTATATGGTAATCGACTGTGTCTGATTCTAGTTCAGAAAGAATAAATATTTTAAAATAACGATTATTTTAAAATAACGATTATTTTAAAATAACGAATATTTTCTAATAATATTCAGAAAAGAATCAAAATATGATTTAGATGTCCGATTTGGGATGGACACGAATATATTTAAAAATATAAAGCCGTGTTGATTAGATTGACGCCATTTGAACGTGAACGATATTTATATTGATTTTATTCATTTTTTATAATGAATATCGAAAAGGAATTAATTTCAAAATATAGTGTTTTGAAAATATTATCATTTATATATCGATGATATGGAATATTCAATTTTGATTAGAAATTGAATATGAAGTTGAAATCGTTTTGAAAACGAATTTAAAACGATTTATAAAATAGGTTTTAAAAGGAAATCGACGAAGTATATAATATATATGTATATATTATATATTATAATGGCCTGAATAGAATGCGCCGCGCCGCAGTAGTTCGTGAATTTCGACCATTGACTTCGAACGGACATTACGGGAGATCCGACCATCGGATTCTCCTAAAACCGGAACCGTTGGGTTCGTATCGAAAAGAGCTTTCTAATGAATACTATAAATTAGAAATCTAACGGTTGGATTTGGAATTATGTCCAAATCAAATTTGGAAAAGGTCGCTGTAAGTGCAGTTCGATGGCCGTTGATGGAAATCGACTGTACGGACCTTGATAAAATTATTAAAAATAGTAATAATTTGTGTAAAATCGTAAAAAATGATTTGTGAAGAATTGGGATGAAAATTTCCATATTTGAAAAGATAAAAATAGATTTTTATCGAAATGAACTAGTTTTGAACTAGAATAATAATTTATTTATTTATAAATAAATAAATGGGATTTGAAATGGTTTAAAAAGTAACCAGGATTTCCAATAATTGAATTGGAATGGATTTGAATCGAAATTATCCTTGGAATATTTCGATGTTGGATTTCGTGATTATACAGATATTGTTATGGAAGTTTGAAAGATATATTAATATCGTTATTTCCAATACGATATTTGTTGGTCGTAGAATTTGATATTGAATATAAACCGATATATTTTCTATTCAGAGTCTTGTATTTAATATCAAATGTGATTTGGGTTTGTCGTGAATGGTGTCTTCACTAACATTGTTCTTGAACCCAGTTGAGAAAAAGATTAAATCTTTTAGTTAGATTTAATGAAGTATACCAATTAAATAATATTTAATTGAAATTGAATTGGAATTGATTTTTGGGTTTATTGTGAACAACGTTTTAAATAACATTTGTTCTTTAACCCGACAATTAATGGAATGTGATTTTGGGTTGTCGTGAACGGTATCTTTAATAATACTGTTCTCAAACCCAATGGAGTTAAGAAAATCAGAAATTAACTAAAGGTTAATTAAGTTGAATGGTTTCTTGGGTATTGATCTGATGTTGGTTTCAGCCTTCGGGGTTATTACTTAGGGAATTGTTCACTTGCTAATTTACGGTTAAAGGCTGATGGAATAGAATGTGATTAGGGTTTATCGTGAACCGTGTTTTAAATGACATTGGTACTTTAACCCAGTTAAAGATTAAAACTAAGTGGAGGTTTAATGAATCTTTAAATAGATTGAAAACTGAATTTGATAATTAAAATTATCAAATTCAAGAAATGATCGAGAATGGAGTACCACCAGTTTTACTCCAGACGATAGTTAAATCTTTAATTAGATTTGAACGTGAAATGGTAATTGAATTTACCGATAACACCGTGGTGTTAGATATGAAGTATTACCAGTTTTACTTCAGGGGATGAATAGGTTGGGGTTGGGAAATTTAACAATTGATTACTTCGGTAAGGTTCGCTAATCCCGACTAGTTTGGATAAACCATAATTTGGTTTGAATTGATATTCTAAAGAAGATTAAAGAATAAATTTAAATAATTTAACTTTGATAAAATTAATTGGAACCTTTCCCTAAGAAATGTGAAATTTAGCAACTAACTTAAGATTAGTTAAGATGAATGGTTTTCTGGGTATTTATCTGATGTTGGTTTCGGCCTTCGGGGTTAATATTTGAGGAATTGTTCTCTTACTAATTTACGGTTAGTAACAGATGAATTGGAATGAGGCGTATGTTGTGTTTGTGTAACACTTGTTTATTATATACGCGAGTTATTCAGAAAGACCGGGTTTATCCCATTCTGAATAACTGATACGACGATAAGTCGAAGATGAAGACGATGGTCGAAGACCGGAGGTCTTCACTTCGTTTGGATAATTACTGATGATCCTGATTGGGCTGTACACCCAAGAGGAGGGAATCAGTTGGTGATCGACCAGACGTACTTGGAGATCGATGGATATGCGAGGTACAAGGTGCCTTCGGTTTTGTTCAGACCCAGAACGGACTTGTAAATGGACTGTGTGTCTGACATTGGATATCATTCTGTGTGATTGATGTATATCGGTTGCATGGAGTGGTTTGCCTATGTGGCATGCTAAGATGCAAATGATCAAGGCTCCTGTTGAAAAGCAGAGTCTTGTGGTTGATGATCAAAGCACGGAACTTGCGGCATCGCTTTGTGTAGCGTTAATTCGCGAGCCTCACACCCCGGTGTGAACCAAAAACTGGAGAGGACATCAGGGAGGGCATGCGTTTCTTTCTAGTTAGGAGTGGCGTCAGTCCTTGAACTGGCTGACGAGTTTGACTCATGTGGTTGTTGGAATTGGAGGCGCCTCTGTTTTATCGGTCGCTCTCGAACCGATGGAGTCATTCGTTGGCTCATTTACGCCCCTTAGGGCGGGGAAACACATGTTAAGGCATTTTAATCCACTCCGTGTGGACCGGCCCTGACGATCCAAGGGACGATGTGTTCTATTCCCGAGACACGGGCTAGAGCGTCTCGAATCGGTGAGGACTATCTTTTGCCTCGGTTCACATATGGAAATCCAACTTCCAATACGTGACGTTTCGATTTTAGTTGTAATCCTATATATGGCGACATAGTGGGATGGGGCGCTCATGCCGTCTATGATTGATACTTATGATTTGAAATTGTTTTGACACTATACACTTATAGTAATAATAAAAGATGAAATTTAGCGTATCAAGCATTCTTTGGCTATTATAAGGTAAAAACCCTATCCTCTGGCTTGCATTGCATTGTGTGATGGGACCTGGGTCTTATGCATTGGTGTTCTTGAGAGGAAACCCGTTCCGTGTTATACGGCGTGGTCCCTTGATTTACCGAACTTTAAAATAAAGATTAATAACTGTTTTAGTTCTCACACCAGTCACATGACTGACCTGGAGTTTATTGTTTTAACCTAAACTCTGGGTGCCCTTATTTTGACATGGGCAGCTAGTAGTTTTGGTTTTGCAGATTTATATTCACAGGATCCTGACTTACAACCGGAATGATATCCAGAAAGCTCTGTATCCGTATATCTCTTTCAGTTGTGTATTGTATTATTTTCCGCTGCTATGTAATGTATTGTAATCTCTAGTATTTTCTGTGTAATATTTATTCATACTCTGTATATTCTTGTATTCTGTTGGAATTGTTGTAATATACAATGAAATGTTCTTCCGTATGTGTTCTTTTGTGTGTTGTTCTCAAAGTATCCGCTCTTTTCTTAACGGGGAAGTTACGGGTTCTTACAGTGGTATCAGAGCTTTGGTTTACAAAGCTCGAGAACAGGACACGTTAGAACCATACGAAAGAATTCATCAGAGATTGGATTAGTAATATCCAATAAGAATGACTCGTTAGAGATGGGATCAGTAGTATCCTAGAACGAGTGTGAAGAGTATATTTTCAAAATGAAAACAATTTTTGTTTGATTTATTCAACGTATTTGAATATTTATTTATATAGAATTTGGACAGTCCAGTATATAGAGATTTTCATATACGTCTGATCCACATGTATTGAAGTCTCAAATATACTGGGTAGATATAGAATCACACGCTAGTCACCCGGAGGTGATATTCTTGATTTATATATCATCATCAGTGTTTATATTCGAGTGACGAAAGTGGGATTTCTATATGAATCCATTAAACTTGTGTGAGAACCAAAACTAGATAGGGCTTATTGTTGTGATTTGGCATCAAAAATATGATTTTTGGACTATATATCAAAGTTATGAATTTGTAAAGCTAATCAACTAATTGATTGTTGATTGTATGGTTTGATTATTGTTTGATTAATTAAAGTTGAACCATTTAGCCAAATTTTATCAAATAGTGAATTGTATTGAAAATTGGTTGCATTTGCATATATGTACATGTGCTTACATTTAACAGGTCATAGCAAGGAGGCTAGAGAAGAGGAATATAATTGTTTGCCCGACAAATAGGTACATGTTTATTGTATTTCTTGAGTTTTGGGTGATTTTATGAGCCGATTGGCTAGCCGCTTGGCCTTTTCTTTTGGATTGAAGAAGGCCATGGGAGGCTATATGAAATATCCCGAAGTCCCCGGTTGTAATAACTCGGAAAATGTGAACCAATTTAAAATTTTTAAAATTGGTTATTGTCAAAGAATTTGAATAATTGAAATAGCATATTTCAATAAAATAATGAATTGGGAATAGTGAGGCAGTTTGAAAATTTGAATACAAACTTTGTCTGACTGTACCAGGTGGAAAATATAACAGATTTTAGCGAAACCAAAAATATTTAAATCTGTTTATGAATACCTTTCTAACGAATCTGAAAAATCGAAGTTTCATAATAGGAATCAAAAGTTATGGCCAAATGAATTTTCAGAAAGGTCGCTATATAGAATAAATAGCCCTTGAAAATAAATATTTTGCATACGACCTCGGAATTCGACGAAACCACATTTGTTGGATCCGAGATGTCAAACTTTTGCTAGGTTTCAAATTTCATAATTTTTGAAGCTAGTATGTGAGCGGGGCAAAAGAAAATGTGATTGGTCAATTTCTGTTAAAATGGGTCAACCTAAAAATGGACATTTTGCATACGAGCTCAGAATTCGACGAAACTGGTTTTGTTGGGACCGTATCGTCAAAACAAAGCTAGATTTATTTTTCTGGAATTTTTCGATTCAGTTTGTGGCCCTGGCAAATTGAAATGTACGTTCAAATTGAATATTAAATGTTTTATACTTTAACTTGAAAAATAACTGACTGTAACAGTCGAATTGGCCAACGAAACATATCCCATTGTGTCCGGAATGGGGGTATTTAGCTAGGAGCGATAGCCATTGGTTTGAAATTGGTGTACGTTGGCTAGAAAGGATATTATAGGAATTTAAAATTTTAATATAATAGAAAATATCTTCATTTCTCTCTCATCTAAAAAAAGTCGGTCAAACCCTGAAACGAATGGCGAAACCCGTTCAAACCTTCCCAGCTCGATCGCCGCCGCCACAGGCAATTTCGCCACCGCCTCTAGTTGGCTTTTCCGATCGCCTTCCTCCCCTCTTTCAATCAAACCAACCCTCGACTGAAACCATCCCCTATTGACGTCAAATTTTGCCCAGGAAGTTACCACCTTTGGAGCGCCGCCGATCGTCCCTGGAGCCGCCGAGTTCACTGCCACCACAGGCGCTGGGAAGCCTGCTCGAAGCTCTTCGACGTCGCAGCATTCGATCGAGACGAAACAACACGGATTGACCGAAAATTAAAGACCTAGTTTTGAAGGTTTGAAAAGTTATCTGCTTTAAATTTCTGAATTGAAAATAACACTTTTAAGTGTTGCAAAACTTTGAAAAATCACATCTTTTTAGTGTGTTAACGAAATTCGATGAAACATGAAACATCGGGACTGCAGGGAGGCTCTCTACCATCTAGCAGAAGCTGCGGATATTTCTGATCTTCCTACGATTTTTAGCACTTCAAAAACCAATGTGAGGAATCTAAACTAAATTGTGTGAATGGAATCGTGTTGTATAAATTATATAAGCGAAATGTAAATTATATACGCATTGTATACCTCATGTACATGTGTTGTATAAGTTATATTAGCGATGTATAAATTATACAAGCATTGTATGAAACATATATGCTTTGAATAGTGATGAAATGCAAGTGAATTATAGAAATAATATATATATATATATATAGTCCCCTCGTCCACAGACCATGGACGATATTTATTGCTTGTGATTGGCGTGATATTATATGGTATGACGAATGGTTGGAAATAATTGTTTGTGGTTGATATTGTGGTTGAAAAATACCTTTGTGGTTGAAAAATACCCTCTTGTGGTTGAAACAAATTAGAATAGGATTGTGGAAATGAAAATAAAACATGCTGCCTGCGTGCGAACTAGATACATGATCACCATTGTCAAAAACCGCGAGGTTTTAAGGTAGAGCGAGGAGCCGTACTAGGGACGGTCCCGGTTTTAACTACCCTGTCGTTATGCTGTCGAAATTTTCTGAAATATTCATGTGTTAGAATGATTTTCATTTGTTGAAATTAATTACATATGTTGAAACCAATATTCATGTGTTGAATTGAAATTCATTTGTTGAGTTGAAATTCAAGTGTTGAATATTATTCGAATTTTAAACAAATAGATTTAACGATAAAAATCACATTTTTATATATATACAAACTACAGAGAATATTCATGTGTTGAATTGAAATTCATTCGTTGAGTTGAAATTCATGTGTTGAATATTATTCGAATTTTAAACAAATAGAATTAACGATAAAAATCACATTTTTATATATATACAAACTATAGAGAATATTCATGTGTAGAATTGAAATTCATTCGTTGAGTTGAAATTCATGTGTTGAATATTTTTCGAATTTTAAAAAAATAGATTTAACGATAAAAATCACAATTTTATATATATACAAACTATAGAGAATATTCATGTGTTGAATTGAAATTCGTTCGTCGAGTTGAAATTCATGTGTTGAATATTATTCAAATTTTAAACAAATAGATTTAACGATAAAAATCACATTTATATATATATACAAACTATAGAGAATATTCATGTGTTGAATTGAAATTCATTCGTTGAATCGAAATTCATGTGTTGAATATTATTCGAATTTTAAACAAATAGATTTAACGATAAAAATCATATATATATATATATATATATATATATATATATATATATATATAAACTATAGAGAATATTCATGTGTTGAATTGAAATTCATTCGTTGAGTTGAAATTCATGTATTGAATATTATTCGAATTTTAAACAAATAGATTTAACGATAAAAATCACATTTTTATATATATACAAACTATAGAGAATATTCATGTGTTGAATTGAAATTCATTCGTTGAATTGAAATTCATGTGTTGAATGTTATCGTATTTTAAAAATAAAATTAATAGACAATAAAAATGACATTTTTATTGTGAATATGAAGTGTTAAAAACATTCACATGTTGAATAAATATTTTTGATGATAAAATATTTCTTTTATCATGTATATGCTTTGATAAAAATACACACGTGTTGAAATAAATATTAGTTCGTTAGAAATATTATTATTAGCTTTGTTCTGCATATATATACATGTGTTGAACAGGGAAAATGGATTAGCTGTAGAGTAAAGAAATTATTTGCGTGCCCGACAAATAGGTAAGCCTTGATGAGTTGGGCTGCGCAATTTTATTTTTATATCAACTCCTGTGAATGCCATTGGATGCGGAGTGTTGGTTATTCTGTGTGAAATAATAAACATCGCCATAGGATAGTAACAATTAATTTTGAACTAAACTAAATGGCATACTCCTTGACGATAGGCATGCTTCATCATATTCCACATAAGCATTTGGAGCTTGTGTGACGAGGTGGAAGACTTACCATACGAGCGAGAGGCTTGTATGGCGATGATTTTATACTACAGGTTGAACTGATGACTGATATGGACTATATAAAATATAACGATAAATTGCCAGATTATTAAAAACCCCACACGGGTCTGGAGTTGACAATAATCACGTCTCTCTAGTCATTAGATATGGCACATGGACTATTTATTCCCACACGGGACGAGGTGACGAGGATTTATCCTTTGGAGTAATTAAAAATACACGCTCTCTCAGGCTTGACAAGGAGACGAGAATTTATTCTCTGGAGTTATTATCTATACACGCTCCCCTGTAAACACCAGAATATATCACTATAAATATGTGGATGCTTTATAGGATTTATTGGGTACCTAACACGGCCCAATAAATTTCCAAACCCCTTCCCGTACAAAGGAGGTTATGGCGAAATTTTTCGAAATATTAAGGCGTTAGTAAAATATTTGAAGTGAAAACGATGTTGAAATAAATGAATGAACTATATTTGAAATAAAAGAATGAACTATATATATATAAATATAAATAGAATTGAAAGGAATCGAAGCCGTGCAGTTCGTGTTTTGGAATCGTAATTTGAAACGATTAGTATGAGAAATCCGACCATCGGATTTTTCTGAAACCGCAACCGCTGGGTTCGCCTTGGAAATATCTTTCCAACGGCACCAACTTTGTAAAAATCCAACGGTTGGATTGTCTGGAATGTTTAATTCAAATCTAAAGAAAAACAGCGCCAGAATCGTTTATATTTATATATAAATGTAAATATAATTAAATTAAATCGAATAACGATGTTGTAGTTCGAATTTTGAAACCGTAACTTCAAACGACTAGTGTGGAAGATCCGACCGTCGGATTTTCACGAAACTGGAACCGTTGGGTTCGCTTTGGGAATATCTTCCCACTGATATAGACTTTGTAGAAATCCAACAGTTAGATTTTCCGATATGTGTAAAACAAATTAGGCGAAAAACAGCGTCAGTGCCACGGCACGATGTGAAACGTCGTTTAATTAAATATTGCCATTTTTAAATAAATAAAAATGGCGAAAAATCGTTATAAAATATTATAAGCAACATAGATTGGAAATAAACCAATTTGGCTTGATTTGTTTGATATTTGATGGTTGTATGTGTTTGACAAGAAAATAACACTAAAAGAACTGAAATAAGAATGTCGAATAATATAACCATGGAAAGAATTGATTTGAATTCTAAATACGTGAATTATTTGAAAAGGCCGAGCTAACCCTCATTTCAAATAATTGATCGAACGATTCGAATTGGAAAATACAAAGACGATTAAAGACCGATGATCTTCGTGTCGGTTGGATGGGCGCTGCTGAGGTTCCTGATTGGAGTAGCTACCGTGAAGGAACGGAAGTAGTAGCCATCTGAACGTATGTGTTGATTGTACGGATATACGAGGAATTGACGCCTCCGGTTTCGTTCAGACCCAGAATGGACTTGTAAATGGACTGTGTGTCTGACATCGGATTTTGTTCTATACTGATTGATCTCTGTTAAATATATATCTGTTTGGCGGTGGAGAATTTATTCTTTTGCTTAACGCCCTTCTCTGAGACGTACAAGCTCAGAGGTTATATATCAATAGAAATCAGTCGTATGGGGTGGACTGCCTATGTGGCATGCCAAGATGCTGTGATCAAGGCTTCTGTTGCAAAGCAAAGTCTTGTGTTTGACGATCAAAGCACGGCCTATGTAGCCTGGCTTTGTGTATAGCGTGGATTCGCGAGCCTCACACCTCGGTATGAGTTAAAAACGGGATAAGGACCGCTGGGAGAGCAGGACGTTTCTTTCTAGCTATGGTGGTGTCAGTGACCTACCAGCCCTGACATTTATATCTACTTTTCACCTTTGTGGTTATTGGAATGCGAGGCGCCTCGATTATAGGTCTGTAAGGACCGGGAAACGTGTGTTCAGGAATAACTAATCCTCAAACGTAAGAGAGGACCGGCCCAGTCGATCCAAGGGTTACCCAGAGTGTGTAGTCCTGAGGAATTTGCTAGAATGTCTCGAAGCGGAGAGGAGCTTGCCCCTTGCCTCGACTCATGACAGAAATCCAATTTCCAATACGAAATAACGGATTCGATTGTAGAACTAGTATGGCGACATAGTAGATGGTAGCTATGCCGCCTATGATTGATATTTATGATGCTATTCGATTTTGAAACATATATGCACTAGTAATAATATCAAATGATTTTTCTTTACACGTATCAAGCATATTTAGCCATTATAAGGTAAAACTCTATCCTCCGGCTTGCGTTGCATTGTATGATGGGACTTGAGTCTTATAATGGCTTCATTCTTTGTAAAAGCATTGCGTTGTTTTCAAAGAATTTACTTTGTTTTAAATGCACCATTAATCATTGGAGTAAACCCGTTCCGCGAAAGTGGCGTGGTCCTATGATTTGCTTATTACTGTTGTTTAAACTGTTAAGTAGATTTCTCATACCAGACCCCATGACTGACTCGTTGTTTGTTTCGCTTTGCAAACGCGGGTGCCCTTATTTTCACACGGGCAGCCTAGTTCACAGGTGACAGGTTGTTTTGGCTAAGCACTGTAGTATGGAGTGCATTTTTGGCTCATGGCGAGGCTGACTTCACCGAGATGACTTTGACATTTTCCGCCATTATTGTATTTATATTATGATTTCGCCACAGGTGATGCAGACTGCTTTCCTTCCAGTACTTATTATCGTATGTATATGTACCGCCTTCGGCGATGTAGACTGATACCCTTATTATGTCTCATTGCATGTATATATTCTGCCTCTGGCGATGGTGACTGATCATTCCCCCTTTATTTACTAAGTTATATCCTACGTTGTGTTATTCTGATGTTGTTACATGTTATGGATCCGTTGTCATATCTATGTAAAATTATTCTATTTATTGTTTTTGCTATTATCTGTTCTCTGCAATGATGATTGATGTGTTATATTCCAATGATTATCCTTAATACCGTCACACGGATTTTGGGATCGTCACAGTTGGTATCAAAGCTTTGGTTAACCTTAGTTCCGGAGTCTAACACATTAAACACCTCGTCAGAATAGAATCAGTAGTGTTCTAAGGCGGGTAGCTCATTAGAGATAGGATTAGTGATGTCCTAGAATGAGCTAAGTAGATTAGCAAAACAATTTGATCAGTACATCATTACCTTCCTTATGTTCCCCTGCTTTATCATTTATGGAAGTTATCAATTCTGTGAGCTTGACTCTTTTCTTGCTTTTACAGTACTCTATCTGATGGCTACACGAGCAGCAGCAGCCAGAGGTAGCCGTGGAGGCCGAGCAGGCATAGCAGGAGGACGGGGGAATAACCCCGTAGCTGAGGAGGGCCCTATTATACAGCCACTAGCACCCCAGGACTTTGAGCTAGACAGAGTACCAAAGAGATATAGGAACCTGGGGGGAAAACCCTTTTCTGGCCTTGGTACACTGACAAAGGCTATTGCTTGGTTGAAGACCTGTGAAAAGATTTTTGAGGGCATGGGATTGGGGACCAACAACAAAGCACGTCTAGGTATTTGGCTCTTACAGGAAGAAGCAGAGTTGTGGTGGGATGCCATCACCTCCGAAGATGTGGCAGGTACTGTTAGGACCTAGGACCAATTCAAGACCATGTTCAACGAGAAGTTCGTACCTGAGCAGGCCTTAGAGCGGATGCGAGAGCAATTTTGTAACAACCCGTATTTTTGAATAACATGTTATAACATAAATGGAGGCAGAATTAAACTGTAAAATCTGAATCAAGGGAAACGGGCTATGCCATTGCGTTCGTCTCGGAAAAATACGCGAAATAGAGTCCGAGTTTTCGAAAATCGGAGTCCGTATGACCAAGATATGCCCTCGCGAAGTTTCATGAAAAATTCCCAAATTAAAGTATACTTAATTAAGTGAAATGGGTTGCGCAGAGAAATATATATATATTGATATATATATATATATATATATAATTGAAAATTTAATAAATAAATATGCAAAAATGTTCAAAACAGCGAATTGGGAGAGGGTAATAACCGAACCGGCCGATTTTTGAGGTCGACCCAAGCCCGCTGGGTCGACTAGGGGTTAATCCAGGGTGTTTGGCTGTCAACCCGTGGGCCGATTCGCTCAAATGCAGATTTTGCATTTGAATGGTTCTCATGGTTCATCTTTAATCTAAAGGCCCTAGATGGTTCCTACACTTGACTTCTTCCCCAAGACATGCTTTGATGGCTTGGATTGAATCTAGGTTTAATCCTATGGCCTAAAACACTTGCCTAATCTATAAATAAGACCCTAACCTACCCTAAATCATCATTATTCATTCATACAACTAAACTATGGCAAAATCAATCCTCTCATGGCCTCCACACTCTTCATAAAATTCCTAAATAAATTCCTAACTGATTTTCCATGCATACAAGTGTTTTCAAACTTGTATGAGCATCATTAGCTTGCATTCAAGTCAAGTTTATATATTTGCATCATAAAGAAAGAGTCTTGATCATTTTGGCTCAAGGGTTTTGCTTGCATTTTGGGTTTAATTGATTTCATAAGGGCTTTGTCATATTTTTGTGACTTCTTAAGCATTGTAAGCCCTATTCTACTTTCGTACTTAAACTCTAAAGTTAAATGTATGATATGCAAGTTTATCATGTTGTGATATGCAAGTTTATATGCAAGTTTATCATGTTGTGATATGCAAGTTTATATGCAAGTATGCCAAGTTATGTTATGCAAGTTTGGGTTGAACATTTTGTTCATGCTATCATGTTATGCAAGCTTATTTTGGGTTTATGAACATAAAGCTTTAAGCTTTATGCCAAAGGTTGCATTTTAGCAACATGTAAGTTATCATATTTCTTATGATAACTTGCATGTGAGGCTAAATGCGAACTTATGGCCATCTCTACATGTCATTTAGCACCATGTATCACCAATATGCTAAGTTTGGTTTTATGCATGCTTTTGAGGCCTAAAAATGTAATATGCAAGTGTATGAACATATGAACATTTCATATGCCACCATGTTAAGCTTGTGGCTTCAATACCTTTATGTCATGATTATGCCAAGTTCCCTCTTTCTATCCTTTATGCGCTATTGCGATATGTAAGCGATGGGATTGCGTTTGGGGTTGGGTAAACTTAAAAGACATAAAACATAAGCTTGGGAATTTACCTATTAAGTTAGGTCTACCCATTGGGAATTTACCTATTAAGTTAGGTCTACCCAATTGCTTGAAAACTTGTAACATGTTTTGGAAACATGATGGACATGACACTTAGAAAAGATAAGTGTGGCCAACTCGAGGTTGGGTTGAGTTTGTAGCGTAAACCTACCCGGAACCGACCGGCTTAACTAGTTGCTACAAACAATAGGACCCAATGTGAGAAGTTGGTCATGTTGTACCTTGAACCCGAGGTTAGACCAAGTTGTGGTGTAAAGCTACCCGGACCCGCCCGGCTTAACTAGTAACCACAACAAGGTCTAATGTGAGAGGTTAAGGCGCATTAAATTAATTAATGCCTCGTGATTAGGGTTAAGTCATGGT
Organism: Allium sativum; assembly: GCA_030737875.1. Taxonomy (NCBI): domain Eukaryota; kingdom Viridiplantae; phylum Streptophyta; class Magnoliopsida; order Asparagales; family Amaryllidaceae; genus Allium; species Allium sativum. Next base: position 127,520,799 of record CM060921.1, on the reverse strand, counting down.
CCACTTAATACTTAACCAATTTGGGCTTGGTAGATTAATCGGGGTTAAGTCGTGAACTCATCGTTACACTTAACCAAGTTAATCCAGGATTAGCAAGAGGGTTAAACCGTACTTAACCCACTAGAAAAATCCTAGCAATGGGGGCCCACTCCAGCAGTAATCCCAAGTTAGTATCATCATGACCCTAGGGACTAGGGTGGGGTGGGGGCACGATTACTGGACTGGAGGTAAGTGACCAAAAGCGACGGCAGAGGGTACGCCGGTGTAGCTCCGGGCGGACTCTGGTCATGCACATAGTCCGTAGTCGGAGAAAACATGCACGGGTACCAGTAGATCGGGACTGTGCACTCATGTTCATGGTGTCCAGGGGTTGACACCCTAGGGCTTGATACACCCGAAGGGTGGACCCGGCACAGTTCGACTACAATTATGATTGGGCCGTATTGACACCAACACGTGACGAGTTAGGCTTAGGGAGCCGATCGACTAGACCGTTTGGTTGGACCTTGTATTAGGGTCACTTCATGTTATTGGGCCAAAGCTTGGGCCAAGGGATCAATACTTGTTTATTCAAGTCATCGTAGTTTGCTAGTACACCTGTGGTGCAAAACCTTAATCCTGATTATGCGATGACACCTTTATCTACCTTGTTAGTTAATCATCATGCCAGTATGTAGTTATCCTTATGATCATACCTGCTGCTCATGCCAGTTAACTTTAACAGATTACATTGATTGTAGTAGGGCTTACTCAGTCTTTTTGACTGACCTGTTTTCTTTCGCCCCTTTTCTTCCGTTTCCCCGCCCCCAGGTTCTCAGGGAGGGAATATTGGAGCTTAGCTGGATTTCTGACCGCTTGTTTGTGGGATTTAGCACATGTACGGTTCGACATGAAGCTAGCTATGGCTATCACTTCTTTTGGGGATTAGTACTTATTTATTTCAGTTTTTCAGTTGATGTTGTTTTATCTAGACTTGTTTATTTGGAAAGCTATGTTGTACCAGACTTGTTTTGAAATGTTTTGAAATCTTCCGCTGTTTTATCTATGTTATTTACTCTGTTTACATATATACATATGTTCTTGTTCTGCCTTGATATATCATTATGCATGTTTACCTGATTCAAACGCCCCTCCAAAGTCAGAGTGCTTGCAAGAGCCACCCTGGTGGAGGTGGGGTGTTACAAATTTGCTAATCTCCAACAGGGAGATCTCTCTATCCAAGATTACCTCAATAAATTCACTCAGCTGTCGCGCTATGCTCCAGAGCTTATTATGACCAACAAAGTTAAGAACAAGAGGTTTATATTTGGGCTACGGCGCAAGTACCATGACAGAGCCATGAGCAACATCAAACTCTCATTCTCAGAATTAGTAGAAATGGCCTGCAATTATGAAGATATGGATGAAAGACACTCCAACCAAGACCGCGCCAAAAGCCAAGCTAGAAACAAGCGCAAAGCTTCAGCAGATCAGCCAGGGTCCAGCATTTCAGCGGTCGCTACTCAGCAATCTGGGAAGATACCCAAAGGGAGCTGCTACAACTGCGGGAAGACATGACATTTTTCTAATGTGTGCAAAGCCCCGAAGAAGCTAAAGGCAAATCCAGACCACAACTCAGCCGAATGCTACAACTTCCATAAGAAAGGGCACTATAGCAGGAATTGTCCTCTGAAGCAGAATGCACAAGTGCCTCATGTATATGACGGGGAGACCCCGCCAGCTATCACCGATGGATCAGGTAAACCCGACGTCTTGGGAGGTACCCTTACCATTAAAAATATTCCTATTTCTGTACTTTTTGATACTGGTGCATCACGTAGCTTCATTTCTAGTAACATAGTTCATAAGTTAAAATTGAATCCAAGGAAGCTTAAAGAACCAATTAAAGTTCAAAACCCGATAGGAGGTTCTATTGTCCTCAGTTCATACTGCAGAGTGCCTATCTCCTATTCTTTCTACAAGTTTCCCCATAGGTTAATCGTCATGAATCTCTCTAAATTCGATGTTATTCTCGGTTTGGAATGGTTAACAAAATATAAGGCCGAAGTTAGATGTGCCGAAAGAATCGTGAAAGTTAAAACAAAACTTTGGCATATCACTATACCATGTCACGGTTATGATCCAAATAGAGAAGAATTTTGGTCTTCTTTGGAAGTTACTCCCACTTCATTAGAAAAGATACCGGTCGTTAAAAACTATGCGGATGTGTTTGAAGAAGTAGAAATCTTACCACCGCAAAGAGAAATTGAATTTAGAATAGATCTAATTCCTAACGCCCGACCAGTAGTACATCCAATTAGAAGAATGGCCCCGAAAGAAAAAGAAGAGTTATGTAGTCAAACTTGGGAATTGCTTTGGAAAGGTCTGATCAGACCGAGCTTTTCAGCTTGGGGGGCAGCAGTAGTGTTTGTCCCGAAATCAGACGGTATTCTAAGACTTTGTGTTGATTACTGAGATCTCTATAAGCAGACACTGAAGAACAAATATCCCTTGCTTCGGATAGACGATCTGTTAGATCAATTAAATGGGGCAACAGTATTCTCCAGGATGGACCTAGCTACAGGTTTCCACCAATTACGTATAGCCGAAGTCTGTGTTCCTTTGACAGCCTTCAGGGGTCCCGATTTATTCTACGAATGGTTAGTAATGCCGTTCGGCTTGTGTAACGCTCCAGCATACTTCGTTGATCTTATGAACAGAGTGTTCCGTGGTGTATTGAATAAATTTGTTCTAGTCTTCATCGATGATATTTTAATATACTCCAAGTCGGAAGGCGAGCATGCAAAACATTTATAACAAGTGTTGATAATTCTGAGGAGAAATTTCTTGAAAGCTAAATTTTCTAAGTGTTTCTTCTGGCAGGATGAAGTTAAGTTCCTTGGCCATGTCGTATCAAAAGAAGGGATTGTTGTAGATCTAAGCAAAATTACAGCGATTCAGAACTGGAAACAGCCTACTACCCCCACAGAAGTTCGAAGTTTCCTTGGATTGGTTAGTTACTATCGGAAATTTGTTCAAGATTTTTCAAAGATATCTAGTGTATTGACAAAGATTACAAAGAATCATGAGAAATTCAAATGGACTCCCGAATGTGAAGAAGCTTTCCAGGAGCTGAAACTGAAATTGACAACGGCTCCGGTATTAACCAATATAGAAGGCAACCAGGACTTGACTGTATGGACAGATGCTTCTATTAGAGGGCTTGGCGCAGTATTAATGCAAAAGGGCCAGGTGGTCGCTTAAGCCAGGCGTCAGTTGAAGCCGCATGAAAGAAACTATGCTACTCATGATCTTGAGTTGTTAGCTATCGTGTTTGCTTTGAGAATCTGGAGGCATTATTTATTGGGCGAGAAGTTCGAACTATTTACCGATCATCAATCATTGAAATATCTATTCACTCAGAAAGATCTAAACTTGAGACAACAGTGTTGGTTAGAATTCCTTGCAGCATATGATTTTGAGATTCTATACACTCTGGGGAAAGCCAATGTTGTAGCAGATGCACTCAGCAGAAAGAATGAAATCATCGCCAGTTTTATCACCACGTCTTCATTGATTGACAAGATTTCGGACCTTCAGAAAGATGATGAATTTATTCAGAGAATCAGTCAGAGAGTCAAGGGAGGTGAATCCACAAGTTTCCGACTCGATGACAATGGAGTTCTTAGATTAAAGGGCAGAATTTGCATCCCAAATCTTTCAGAGCTCCGAAGAGAAATACTTGATGAATGTCACAAGTCCAAACTAAGCATCCATCCCGGTGTGAGCAAAATGTATAACAATATCAAGCGCACATTCTGGTGGAGGGCTTTGAAAAGAGATATTTCATTATATATTAGCAGATGCTCCACTTGTCAGCTAGTTAAGAGCGATCAACAGAAATTGGATGGACTATTACAACCATTAGAAATTCCAGGATGGAAGTGGGAGCAAATTTCGATGGACTTCATTGATGGCTTGCCTCGAACTAAGAAAGGAAACGACAGTATATGGGTGATCGTAGATCGCTTCACGAAGACTGCCCATTTCATACCTGTCCGATCCAACAGAACGGCTCAAAGTTTAGCACAGATTTACTTCAAAGAAATAGTTAAACTGCATGGAGTGCCGCTCAATATAGTCAGTGATAGAGATCCCCTATTTACTAGCAAATTCTGGGAAGCATTCCAGACAGAATTGTGAACCAAATTGAATCTAAGCACCGCCTATCACCCTCAGACAGACGGCCAAACTGAGCGGGTGAATAGAATTCTAGAAGATTTACTGCGGGCTTGCGTTATCGATTTTTGAGGCTCATGGGAAGATCACTTACATTTAGCCGAATTCTCTTATAACAATAGCTATCAAGCAAGTTTGGGAATGTCTCCATTTGAAGCATTATACGGTAGACCATGCAGATCTCCCGCATGTTGGGTAGAACCTGGCAACAGACTTGTGTTGGGGCCCGATATGATTCGAGAAGCATCAGATAAAGTCGATTTCATTAAGAAGCGATTGAAAACCGCACAAAGCCGACAGAAAAGTTATGCTGATGCGAGAAGAAGAGACTTATCATTTGTCGTTGGCGACTATGTTTATTTAAGAGTTTCTCCGATGCGGGGAGTAATCAGATTTGGTAAAACTAGGAAGTTTGCACCAAGATTCATTGGTCCCTTTCCTATACTCGAACGGATTGGAACTTTGGCATATAGGGTTGCATTACCTGATTGGTTGCCTGGTGTACATGATGTGTTCCACGTGTCTCAACTCATAAAACATGTGCATGATCCGGATCTTGTTGTAGAAGAAGCAGCACAACAGGACTTGGAAATAACTCCATAATTAGCAGTCAGAAGAGAGCCATTAAAGATCGTTGGCAAAGAAACTAGAGAGGTAAGGAGCAAAAAGATTCATTTAGTTAAAGTGCAGTGGAGTAGTGATCCTAGAGACTGTACTTGGGAGACTGAGGAAAGCATTAAACAAGCCTACCCCAAATGCAGAGTGGACATCTCTGACTAACTCCGGTGCAAGGTACCTTTACAATACTTTGCATTTACATTTTGTTTCCTACTTTACTGTTATTTCCTTTTCGAGGACGAAAAGTTTTAAGTGGGGGAGATTGTAATAACCCGAAAAATGTGAACCAATTTAAAAATCTTAAAATTGGTTATTGTCAAAGAATTTGAATAATTGAAATAGCATATTTCAATAAAATAATGAATTGGGAAAAGTGAGGCAGTTTGAAAATTTGAATACAAACTTTGTCTGACTGTACCGGGTGGAAAATATGACAGATTTTAGCAAAACCAAAAATATTTAAATCTATTTATGAATACCTTTCTAACGAATCTGAAAAATCGAAGTTTCATAACAGGAATCAAAAGTTATGGCCAAATGAATTTTCAGAAAGGTCGCTATATAGAATATATAGCCCTTGAAAATAGATATTTTGCATACGACCTCGGAATTCGACGAAACCACTTTTGTTGGATCCGGGATGTCAAACTATTGCCAGGTTTCAAATTTCATAAATTTTTAAGCTAGTATGTGAGCGGGGCAAAAGAAAATGTGATTGGTCAATTTCTGTTAAAATGGGTCGACCTGAAAACGGACATTTTGCATACGAGCTCAGAATTCGACGAAACTGGTTTTGTTGGGACCGTATCGTCAAAACAAAGCTAGATTTATTTTTTCTGGAATTTTTCGATTCAGTTTGTGGCCCTGGCAAATTGAAATGTACGTTCAAATTGAATAATAAATGTTTTATACTTTAATTTGAAAAATAACTGACTGTAACAGTCGAATTGGCCAACGAAACATATCCCATTGTGTCCAAAATGGGGGTATTTAGCTAGGGGCGATAGTCGTTGGGTTGAAATTGGTGTACGTTGGCTAGAAAGGATATTATAGGAATTTAAAATTTTAATATAATAGAAAATATCTTCATTTCTCTCTCATCTAAAAAAAGTCGGTCAAACCCCTGAAACGAACGGCGAAACCCGTTCAAACCTTCCTAGCTCAATCGCCGCCGCCACAGGCAATTTCGCCACCGCCTCCCGTTGGCTTTTCCGATCGCCTTCCTCCCCTCTTTCAATCAAACCAACCCTCGACTGAAACCATCCCATATTGACGTCGAATTTCGCCCAGGAAGTTACCACCTTTGGAGCGCCGCCGATCGTCCCTGGAGCCGCCGAGTTCGCTGCCACCATAGGCGCTGGGAAGCCTGCTCGAAGCTCTTCCACGTCGCAGCATCCGATCGAGACGAAACAGCACGGGTTGACCGAAAATTAAAGACCTAGTTTTGAAGGTTTGAAAAGTTATCTGCTTTAAATTTCTGAATTGAAAATAACACTTTTAAGTGTTGCAAAACTTTGAAAAATCACATCTTTTTAGTGTGTTAACAAAATTCAATGAAATAGGAAATATCGGGACCGCAGGGAGGCTCTCTACCATCTAGCAGAAGCCGCGGATTTTTCTGATCTTCCTACGATTTTTAGCACTTCAAAAACCAATGTGAGGAATCTAAACTAAATTGTGTGAATGGAATCGTGTTGTATAAATTATAAGCGAAATGTAAATTATATACGCATTGTATACCTCATGTACATGTGTTGTATAAGTTATATTAGCGATGTATAAATTATACAAGCGTTGTATGAAACATATATGCTTTGAATAGTGATGAAATGCAAGTGAATTATAGAAATAATATATATATATATATATACTCCCCTCGTCCACATACCATGGACGATATTTATTGCTTGTGATAGGCGTGATATTATATGGTATGACGAATGGTTGGAAATAATTGTTTGTGGTTGATATTGTGGTTGAAAAATACCCTCTTGTGGTTGAAACAAATTGGAATAGGATTGTGGAAATGAAAATAAAACATGCCGCCTGCGTGCGAACTAGATGCATGATCCCTATTGTCAAAAACCACGAGGTTTTAAGGTAGAGCGAGGAGCCGTACTAGGGACGGTCCCGGTTTTAACTACCCTGCCGTTATGCTGTCGAAATTTTCTGAAATATTCATGTGTTAGAATAATTTTCATTTGTTGAAATTAATTACATATATTGAAACCAATATTCATGTGTTGAATTGAAATTCATTCGTTGAGTTGAAATTCATGTGTTGAATATTATTCGAATTTTAAACAAATAGATTTAACGATAAAAATCACAATTTTATATATATACAAACTATAGAGAATATTCATGTGTTGAATTGAAATTCATTCGTTGAGTTGAAATTCATGTGTTGAATATTATTCGAATTTTAAACAAATAGATTTAACGATAAAAATCACATTTTTATATATATACAAACTATAGAGAATATTCATGCGTTGAATTGAAATTCATTCGTTGAGTTGAAATTCATGTGTTGAATAATATTCGAATTTTAAACAAATAGATTTAACGATAAAAATCACATTTTTATATATATACAAACTATAGAGAATATTCATATGTTGAATTGAAATTCGTTCGTCGAGTTGAAATTCATGTGTTGAATATTATTCGAATTTTAAACAAATAGATTTAACAATAAAAATCACATTTTTATATATATACAAACTATATAGAATATTCATGTGTTGAATTGAAATTCATTCGTTGAATCGAAATTCATGTGTTGAATATTATTCGAATTTTAAACAAATAGATTTAACGATAAAAATCACATTTATATATATATATATATAAACTATAGAGAATATTCATGTGTTGAATTGAAATTCATTCGTTGAGTTGAAATTCATGTGTTGAATATTATTCGAATTTTAAACAAATAGATTTAACGATAAAAATCACATTTTTAATTATATATAAACTATAGAGAATATTCATGTGTTGAATTGAAATTCATTCGTTGAATTGAAATTCATGTGTTGAATGTTATCGTATTTTAAAATAAAATGAATAGACAATAAAAACTACATTTTTATTGTGAATATGAAGTGTTAAAAACATTCACCTGTTGAATAAATATTTTTGATGATAAAATATTTCATTTATCATGTATACGCTTTGATAAAAATACACACGTGTTGGAATAAATATTAGTTCGTTAGAAATATTATTATTAGCTTTGTTCTGCATATATATACATGTGTTGAACATGGAAAATGGATTAGCTGTAGAGTAAAGAAATTATTTCCGTGCCCGACAAATAGGTAAGCCTTGATGAGTTGGCTGCGCAATTTTATTTTTATATCAACTCCTGTGAATGCCATTGGATGCGGAGTGCTGGTCTGTGTGAAATAATAAACATCGCCATAGGATAGTAACAATTAATTTTGAACTACACTACATGGCATACTCCTTGACGATAGGCATTACTTCATCATATTCCACATAAGCATTTGGAGCTTGTGTGACGAGGTGGAAGATTTACCATACGAGCGAGAGGCTTGTATGGCGATGATTTTATACTACAGGTTTAACTGATGACTGATATGGACTATATAAAATATAACGATAAATTGCTAGATTCATAAAAACCCCACACGGGTCTGGAGTTGACAATAATCACGTCTCTCTAGTCATTAGATACGGCACATGGACTATTTATTCCCAAACGGGACGATGTTACGAGGATTTATCCTCTTGAGTAATTAAAAATACACGCTCCCTCAAGCTTGACAGGGTGACGATAATTTATTCTCTGGAGTTATTATCTATACACGCTCCCCTTTAAACTCCAGAATATACCACTATAAATATGTGGATGCTTTATAGGATTAATTGGGTACCTAACACGGCCCAATAAATTTCCAAACCCCTTCCCGTACAAAGGAGGTTATGGCGAAATTTTTCGAAATATTAAGGCGTTAGTGAAATATTTGAAGTGAAAACGATGTTGAAATAAATGAATGAAGTATATTTGAAATAAAAGAATGAACTATATTTATATATATAAATATAAATAGAATTGAAAGGAATCGAAGTCGTGCAGTTCGTGTTTTGGAATCGTAATTTGAAACGATTAGTACAAGAAATCCGACCATCGGATTTTCCCGAAACCGCAACCGCTGGGTTCGCCTTGGAAATATCTTTCCAACGGCACCAACTTTGTAAAAATCCAACGGTTGGATTGTCTGGAATGTTTAATTCAAATCTAAAGAAAAACATCGCCAGAATCGTTTATATTTATATATAAATATAAATATAATTAAATTAAATCGAATAACGACGCTGCAGTTCGAATTTTGAAACCGTAACTTCAAACGACTAGTGTGGAAGATCCGACCGTCGGATTTTCACGAAACTGGAACCGTTGGGTTCGCTTTGGGAATATCTTCCCACTGATATAGACTTTGTAGAAATCCAACGGTTAGATTTTCCGATATGTGTAAAACAAATTAGGGGGAAAACAGCGCCAGTGCCACGGCACGACCTGAAATGTCGTTTAATTAAATATGACCATTTTTAAATAAATAAAAATGGCGAAAAATCATTATAAAATATTATAAGCAACATAGATTGGAAATAAACCAATTTGGCTTGATCTGTTTGATATTTGATGGTTGTATGTGTTTGACACGAAAATAACACTAAAAGAACTGAAATAAGAATGTCGAATAATATAACCATGGAAAGAATTGATTTGAATTCTAAATACGTGAATTATTTGAAAAGGCCGAGCTAACCCTCATTTCAAATAATTGATCGAACGATTCGAATTGGAAAATACAAAGACGATTCAAGACCGACGATCTTTGTATCGGTTGGATGGGCGCTACTGAGGTTCCTGATTGGAGTAGCTACCGTGAAGGAACGGAAGTAGTAGCCGTCTGAACGTATGTGTTGATTGTACGGATATACGAGGAATTGACGCCTCCGGTTTCGTTCAGACCTAGAACGGACTTGTAAATGGACTGTGTGTCTGACATTGAATTTTGTTCTATACTGATTGATCTCTATTAAATATATATCTGTTTGGCGGCAGAGAATTTATTCTTTTGCTTAACGCCCTTCTATGAGACATACGAGCTCAGAGGTTATATATCGAAAGAAATCAGTCGTACGGAGTGGACTGCCTATGTGGCATGCCAAGATGCTATGATCAAGGCATCTGTTGCAAAGCAAAGTCTTGTGTTTGATGATCAAAGCACGGCCAATGTAGCCTGGCTTTGTGTATAGCGTGGATTCGCGAGCCTCACACCTCGGTATGAGTTAAAAACGGGATACGGACCGCTGGGAGAGCACGACGTTTCTTTCTAGCTATGGTGGTGTCAATGACCTGCCAGCCCTGATATTTATATCTATTTTCCACCTTTGTGGTTGTTGGAATGCGAGGCGCCTCGATTATAGGTCTGTGAGGACCGGGAAACGTGTGTTCAGGAATAACTAATCCTCAAACGTAAGAGAGGACCGACCCAGCCAATCCAAGGGTTACCCAGAGTGTGTAGTCCTGAGGCATTTGCTAGAATGTCTCGAAGCGGAGAGGAGCTTGCCCCTTGCCTCGACTCATGACGGAAATCCAATTTCCAATACGAAATAACGGATTCGGTTATAGAACTAGTATGGCGACATAGAAGATGGTAGCTATGCCGCCTATGATTGATATTTATGATGCTATTCGTTTTTGAAACATATGTGCACTAGTAATAATATCAAATGATTTTGCTTTACACGTATCAAGCATATTTGGCCATCATAAGGTAAAACTCTATCCTCAGGCTTGCGTTTCATTGTATGATGGGACTTGAGTCTTATAATGGCTTCATTCTTTGTAAAAGCATTGCGTTGTTTTCAAAGAATTTACTCTGTTTTAAATGCACCAGCAATCACTGGAGTAAACCCGTTCCGCGAAAGTGGCATGGTCCTATGATTTGCTTATTACTGTTGTTTAAACCGTTAAGTAGATTTCTCATACCAGTCCGCATGACTGACTCGTTGTTTGTTTCACTTTGCAAATGCGGGTGCCCTTATTTTCACATGGGCAGCCTAGTTCACAGGTGACAGGTTGTTTTGGCTCAGCACTGTAGTATGGAGTGCATTTTTAGCTTATGGCGAGGCTGACTTCACCGAGATGACTTTGACATTTTCCGCCATTATTGTATTTATATTATGATTCCGCCACAGGCGATGCAGACTGCTTTACTTCCAGTACTTATTATCGTATGTATATGTACCGCCTTCGGCGATGTAGACTGATACCCTTATTATGTCTCACTGCATGTATATATTCCACCTCTGGCGATGGTGACTGATCAATCCCCTTTTATTTACTAAGTTATATCCTATGTTGTGCTATTCTGATGTTGTTACATGTTTTGGATCCGCTGTCATATCTATGTAAAATTATTCTATTTATTGTTTTTGCTATTATCTGTTCTCTGCTATGATGATTGATGTGTTATATTCCAATGATTATCCTTAATACCGTCACACGGATTTTGGGATCATCACAATTGGTATCAGAGCTTTGGTTAACCTTAGTTCCGGAGTCTAACACATTAAACACCTCGTCAGAATAGAATTAGTAGTGTTCTAAGGCGAATAGCTCATTAGAGATAGGATTAGTGATGTCCTAGAATGAGCTAAGCAGATTAGCAAAACAATTTGATCAGTACATCGCTACCTTTCCTTATGTTCCCCGGCTTTATCATTTATGGAAGTTATCAATTTTGTGAGCTTGACTCTTTTCTTGCTTATACAGTACTCTATCTGATGGCTACACGAGCAGCAGCAGCCAGAGGTGGCCGTAGAGGCCGAGCAGGCATAGTAGGAGGACGAGGGAATATCCCCGTGCTGAGGAGGGCCCTATTATACAGCCACCAGCACCCCAGGACTTTGAGCTAGATAGAGTAGCAAAGAGATATAGGAACCTGGGGGGAAAACACTTTTCTGGCCTTAGTACAGTGACAGAGGCTTTTGCTTGGTTGAAGACCTGTGAAAAGATTTTTGAGGGCATGGGATTGGGGACCAACAACAAAGCACGTCTAGGTATTTGGTTCTTACAGGAAGAAGCAGAGTTGTGGTGGGATGCCATCACCTCCGAAGATGTGGCAGGTACTGTTAGGACCTGGGAGCAATTCAAGACCATGTTCAACGAGAAGTTCTTACCTGAGCCGGCCTTAGAGCGGATGCGAGAGCAGTTTGCTAATCTCTAGCAGGGAGATCTCTCTATCCAAGATTACCTCAATAAATTCACTCAGCTGTCGCGCTATGCTCCAGAGCTTATTATGACCAACAAAGCAAAGAACAAGAGGTTTATATTTGGGGTACGGCGCAAGTACCATGACAGAGCCATGAGCAACATCAAACTCTCATTCTCAGAATTAGTAGAAATGGCCTGCAATTATGAAGATATGGATGAAAGACACTCCAACCAAGACCGCGCCAAAAGCCAAGCTGGAAACAAGCGCAAAGCTTCAGCAGATCAGCCAGGGTCCAGCATTTCAGCGGCCGCTACTCAGCAATCTGGGAAGATACCCAAAGGGAGCTGCTACAACTGCGGGAAGACATGACATTTTTCTAATGTGTGCAAAGAACCGAAGAAGCTAAAGGCAAATCCAGACCACAGCTCAGCCGAATGCTACAACTGCCATAAGAAAGGGCACTATAGCAGGAATTGTCCTCTAAAGCAGAATGCACATGTGGCTCATGTATATGACGGGGAGACCCCGCCAGCTATCACCGATGGATCAGGTAAACCCGACGTCTTGGGAGGTACCCTTACCATTAAAAATATTCCTGTTTCTGTACTTTTTGATACTGGTGCATCACATAGCTTCATTTCTAGTAACATAGTTCACAAGTTAAAATTGAATCCAAGGAAGCTTAAAGAACCAATTAAAGTTCAAAACCCGATCGGAGGTTCTATTGTCCTCAGTTCATACTGCAGAGTGCCTATCTCCTATTCTTTCTACAAGTTTCCCCATAGGTTAATCGTCATGAATCTCTCTGAATTCGATGTTATTCTCGGTTTGGAATGGTTAACAAAATATAAGGCCGAAGTTAGATGTGCCGAAATAATAGCGAAAGTTAAAACAAAATTTGGGCATATCACTATACCATGTCACGGTTCTGATCCAAATAGTGAAGAATTTTGGTCTTCTTTGGAAGTTACTCCCACTTCATTAGAAAAGATACCGGTCGTTAAAAACTATGCGGATGTGTTTGAAGAAGTAGAAAACTTACCGCCGCAAAGAGAAATTGAATTTAGAATAGATCTAATTCTTAACGCCTGACCAGTAGTACATCCAATTAGAAGAATGGCCCCGAAAGAAAAAGAAGAGTTAGGTAGTCAAACTCGAGAATTGCTTTGGAAAGGTTTGATCAGACCGAGCTTTTCAGCTTGGGGGGCAGCAATAGTGTTTGTCCCGAAATCAGACGGTACTCTAAGACTTTGTGTTGATTACCGAGATCTCAATAAGCAGACACTGAAGAACAAATATCCCTTTCCTCGGATAGACGATCTATTAGATCAATTAATGGGGCAACAGTATTCTCCAGGATGGACCTAGCTACAAGTTTCCACCAATTATGTATAGCCGAAGACTGTGTTCCTTTGACAGCCTTCAGGGGTCCCGATTTATTCTACGAATGGTTAGTAATGCCGTTCAGCTTGTGTAACGCTCCAACATACTTCGTTGATCTTATGAACAGAGTGTTCCGTGGTGTATTGAATAAATTTGTTCTAGTCTTCATCGATGATATTTTAATATACTCCAAGTTGGAAGGCGAGCATGCAAAACATTTATAACAAGTGTTGATAATTCTGAGGAGAAATGTCTTGAAAGCTAAATTTTCTAAGTGTGTCTTCTGGCAGGATGAAGTTAAGTTCCTTGGCCATGTCGTATCAAAAGAAGGGATTGCTGTAGATCCAAGCAAAATTACAGCGATTCAGAACTGGAAACAACCTACTACCCCCACAGAAGTTCGAATTTTCCTTGGATTGGCTAGTTACTATCGTAAATTCGTTCAGTATTTTTCAAAGATATCTGGTGTATTGACAAAGATTACAAAGAAGCATGAGAAATTCAAATGGACTCCCGAATGTGAAGAAGCATTCCAGGAGCTGAAACTGAAATTGACAACGGCTCCGGTATTAACCATTATAGAAGGCAACCAGGACTTGACTGTATGGACAGACGCTTCTATTAGAGGGCTTGGCGCAGTATTAATGCAAAAGGGCCAGGTGGTCGCTTATGCCAGCCGTCAGCTGTAGCCGCATGAAAGAAACTATGCTACCCATGATCTTGAGTTGTTAGCTATCGTGTTTGCTTTGAGAATCTGGAGGCATTATTTATTGGGCGAGAAGTTCGAACTATTTACCGATCATCAATCATTGAAATATCTATTCACTCAGAAAGATCTAAACTTGAGACAACAGTGTTGGTTAGAATTCCTTGCAGCATACGATTTTGAGATTCTATACACTCCGGGGAAAGCCAATGTTGTAGCAGATGCACTCAGCAGAAAGAATGAAATCATCGCCAGTTTTATCATCACGTCTTCATTGATTGACAAGATTTCGGACCTTCAGAAAGACGATGAATTTATTCAGAGAATCAATCAGAGAGTCAAGGGAAGTGAATCCACAAGTTTCCGATTCGATGACAATGGAGTTCTTAGATTAAAGGGCAGAATTTGCATCCCAAATCTTTCAGAGCTTTGAAGAGAAATACTTGATGAATGTCACAAGTCCAAACTAAGCATCCATCCCGGTGTGAGCAAAATGTATAACGATATCAAGCGCACATTCTGGTGGAGGGCTTTGAAAAGAGATATTTCGTTATATATTAGCAGATGCTCCACTTGTCAGCTAGTTAAGAGCGATCAGCAGAAATTGGCTGGACTATTACAACCATTAGAAATTCCAGGATGGAAGTGGGAGCAAATTTCGATGGACTTTATTGATGGCTTTCCTCGAACTAAGAAATGAACGACAGTATATGGGTGATCATAGATCGCTTCACGAAGACTGCCCATTTCATACCTGTCCGATCCAACAGAACGACTCAAAATTTAGCACAGATTTACTTCAAAGAAATAGTTAAACTGCATGGAGTGCCGCTCAATATTATCAGTGATAGAGATCCCCTATTTACTAGCAAATTCTGGGAAGCATTCCAGACAGAATTGGGAACCAAATTGAATCTAAGCACCGCCTATCACCCTCAGACAGACGACCAAACTAAGCGGGTGAATAGAATTCTAGAAGATTTACTGCGGGCTTGCATTATCGATTTTGGAGGCTCATGGGAAGATCACTTACATTTAGCCGAATTCTCTTATAACAATAGCTATCAAGCAAGTTTGGGAATGTCTCAATTTGAAGCATTATACGGTAGACCATGCAGATCTCCCGCATGTTGGGTAGAACCTGGCAACAGACTTGTGTTGGGGCCCGATATGATTCGAGAAGCATCAGATAAAGTCGATTTCATTAAGAAGCAATTGAAAACCGCACAAAGCCGACAAAAAAGTTATGCTGATGCGAGAAGAAGAGACTTATCATTTGTCGTTGGTGACTATGTTTATTTAAGTGTTTCTCCGATGCGGGGAGTAATCAGATTTGGTAAAACTGGGAAGTTGGCACCGAGATTCATTGGTCCCTTTCCTATACTCGAACGGATTGGAACTTTGGCATATAGGGTTGCATTACCTGATTGGTTGCGTGGTGTACATGATGTGTTCCACGTGTCTCAACTCAGAAAACATGTGCATGATCCGGATCTTGTTGTAGAAGAAGCAGCACAACAGGACTTGGAAATAACTCCATAATTGGCAGTCAGAAGAGAGCCATTAAAGATCGTTGGCAAAGAAACTAGAGAGCTAAGGAGCAAAAAGATTCATTTAGTTAAAGTGCAGTGGAGTAGTGATCCTAGAGACTGTACTTGGGAGACTGAGGAAAGCATTAAACAAGCCTACCCCAAATGCAGAGTGGACATCTCTGACTAACTCCGGTGCAAGGTACCTTTACAATACTTTGCATTTACATTTTGTTTCCTACTTTACTGTTATTTCCTTTTCGAGGACGAAAAGTTTTAAGTGGGGGAGATTGTAATAACCCGAAAAATGTGAACCAATTTAAAATTTTTAAAATTGGTTATTGTCAAAGAATTTGAATAATTGAAATAGCATATTTCAATAAAATAATGAATTGGGAAAAGTGAGGCAGTTTGAAAATTTGAATACAAACTTTGTCTGACTGTACCGGGTGGAAAATATGGCACATTTTAGCAAAACCAAAAATATTTAAATCTATTTATGAATACCTTTCTAACGAATCTGAAAAATCGAAGTTTCATAACAGGAATCAAAAGTTATGGCCAAATGGATTTTCAGAAAGGTCGCTATATAGAATATATAGCCCTTGAAAATAGATATTTTGCATACGACCTCGGAATTCGACGAAACCACTTTTGTTGGATCCGGGATGTCAAACTATTGCTAGGTTTCAAATTTCATAAATTTTTAAGCTAGTATGTGAGCGGGACAAAAAAAAACGTGATTGGTCAATTTCTGTTAAAATGGGTCGACCTGAAAACGGACATTTTGCATACGAGCTCAGAATTCGACGAAACTGGTTTTGTTGGGACCGTATCGTCAAAACAAAGCTAGATTTATTTTTTCAGGAAATTTTCGATTCAGTTTGTGGCCCTGGCAAATTGAAATGTACGTTCAAATTGAATAATAAATGTTTTATACTTTAATCTGAAAAATAACTGACTGTAACAGTCGAATTGGCCAACGAAACATATCCCATTGTGTCCAAAATGGGGGTATTTAGCTAGGGGCGATAGTCGTTGGGTTGAAATTGGTGTACGTTGGCTAGAAAGGATATTATAGGACTTTAAAATTTTAATATAATAGAAAATATCTTCATTTCTCTCTCATCTAAAAAAAGTCGGTCAAACCCCTGAAACGAACGGCGAAATTCGTTCAAACCTTCCCATCTCGATCGCCGCCGCCACAGGCAATTTCGCCACCGCCTCCAGTTGGCTTTTCTGATCGCCTTCCTCCCCTCTTTCAATCAAACCAACCCTCGACAGAAACCATCCCCTATTGACGTCGAATTTCACCCAGGAAGTTACCACTTTTGGAGCGCCGCCGATCGTCCCTGGAGCCGCCGAGTTCGCTGCCACCACAGGCGCTGGGAAGCCTGTTCGAAGCTCCTCGACGTCGCAGCATCCGATCGAGACGAAACAACATGGATTGACCGAAAATTAAAGACCTAGTTTTGAAGGTTTGAAAAGTTATCTGCTTTAAATTTCTGAATTGAAAATAACACTTTTAAGTGTTGCAAAACTTTGAAAAATCACATCTTTTTAGTGTGTTAACGAAATTCGATGAAACAGGAAACATCGGGACCGCAGGGAGGCTCTCTACCATCTAGCAGAAGCCACGGATTTTTCTGATCTTCCTACGATTTTTAGCACTTCAAAAACCAATGTGAGGAATCTAAACTAAATTGTGTGAATGGAATCGTGTTGTATAAATTATATAAGCGAAATGTAAATTATATACGCATTGTATACCTCATGTACATGTGTTGTATAAGTTATATTAGCGATGTATAAATTATACAAGCGTTGTATGAAACATATATGCTTTGAATAGTGATGAAATGCAAGTGAATTACAGAAATAATATATATATATATATACTCCCCTCGTCCACAGACCATGGACGATATTTATTGCTTGTGATAGGCGTGATATTATAGGTATGACGAATGGTTGGAAATAATTGTTTGTGGTTGATATTGTGGTTGAAAAATACCTTTGTGGTTGAAAAATACCCTCTTGTGGTTGAAACAAATTAGAATAGGATTGTGGAAATGAAAATAAAACATGCCGCCTGCGTGCGAACTAGATGCATGATCCCTATTGTCAAAAACCGCGAGGTTTTAAGGCAGAACGAGGAGCCGTACTAGGGACGGTCCCGGTTTTAACTACCCTACCGTTATGCTGTCGAAATTTTCTGAAATATTCATGTGTTAGAATAGTTTTCATTTGTTGAAATCAATTACATATGTTGAAACCAATATTCATGTGTTGAAATGAATTTCATTCGTTGAGTTGAAATTCATGTGTTGAATATTATTCGAATTTTAAACAAATAGATTTAACGATAAAAATCACATTTTTATATATATACAAACTATAGAGAATATTCATGTGTTGAATTGAAATTCAATCGTTGAGTTGAAATTCTTGTGTTGAATATTATTCGAATTTTAAACAAATAGATTTAACGATAAAAATCACATTTTTATATATATATATACAAACTATAGGGAATATTCATGTGTTGAATTGAAATTCATTCGTTGAGTTGAAATTCATGTGTTGAATATTATTCGAATTTTAAACAAATAGATTTAACGATAAAAATCACATTTTTATATATATACAAACTATAGAGAATATTCATGTGTTGAATTGAAATTCATTCATCAAGTTGAAATTCATGTGTTGAATATTATTCAAATTTTAAACAAATAGATTTAACGATAAAAATCACATTTTTATATATATCCAAACTATAGAGAATATTCATGTGTTGAATTGAAATTCATTCGTTGAATCGAAATTCATGTGTTGAATATTATTCGAATTTTAAACAAATAGATTTAACGATAAAAATCACATTTATATATATAAACTATAGAGAATATTCATGTGTTGAATTGAAATTCATTCATTGAGTTGAAATTCATGTGTTGAATATTATTCGAATTTTAAACAAATAGATTTAACGATAAAAATCACACATATATATATATATATATACAAACTATAGAGAATATTCATGTGTTGAATTGAAATTCATTCGTTGAATTGAAATTCTTGTGTTTAATGTTATCGTATTTTAAAATAAAATGAATAGACAATAAAAACTACATTTTTATTGTGAATATGAAGTGTTAAAAACATTCACGTGTTGAATAAATATTTTTGATGATAAAATATTTCTTTTATCATGTATACGCTTTGATAAAAATACACACGTGTTGAAATAAATATTAGTTCGCTAGAAATATTATTATTAGCTTTGTTCTGCATATATATACATGTGTTGAACAGGGAAAATGGATTAGCTGTAGAGTAAAGAAATTATTTGCGTGCCCGACAAATAGGTAAGCCTTGATGAGTTGGCTGCGCAATTTTATTTTTATAACAACTCCTGTGAATGCCATTGGATGCGGAGTGTTGGTTATTCTATGTGAAATAATAAACATCGCCATAGGATAGTAGCAATTAATTTTGAACTACACTACATGGCATACTCCTTGACGATAGGCATACTTCATCATATTCCACATAAGCATTTGGAGCTTGTGTGACAAGGTGGAAGATTTACCATACGAGCGAGAGGCTTGTATGGCGATGATTTTATACTACAGGTTGAACTGATGACTGATATGGACTATATAAAATATAACGATAAATTGCCAGATTCATAAAAACCCCACACGGGTCTGGATTTGACAATAATCACGTCTCTCTAGTCATTAGATACGGCACATGGACTATTTATTCCCACACGGGACGAGGTGACGAGGATTTATCCTCTGGAGTAATTAAAAAATACACGCTCCCTCAGGCTTGACAGGGTGACGAGAATTTATTCTCTGGAGTTATTATCTATACACGCTCCCCTGTAAACACCAAAATATATCACTATAAATATGTGGATGCTTTATAGGATTTATTGGGTACCTAACACGGTCCAATAAATTTCCAAACCCCTTCCCGTACAAAGGAGGTTATGGCGAAATATTTCGAAATATTAAGGCGTTAGTGAAATATTTGAAGTGAAAACGATGTTGAAATAAATGAATGAACTATATTTGAAATAAAACAATGAACTATATTTATATATATAAATGTAAATAGAATTGAAAGGAATCGAAGCCGTGCAGTTCGTGTTTTGGAATCGTAAATTGAAACGATTAGTACGAGAAATTCGACCATCGGATTTTCCCGAAACCGAAACCGCTGGGTTCGCCTTGGAAATATCTTTCCAATGGCACCAACTTTGTAAAAAACCAACGTTTGGATTGTCTGGAATGTTTAATTCAAATCTATAGAAAAACATCGCCAGAATCGTTTATATTTATATATAAATATAAATATAATTAAATTAAATCGAATAACGACGCTGCAGTTCGAATTTTGAAACCGTAACTTCAAACGACTAGTGTGGAAGATCCGACCGTCGGATTTTCACGAAACTGGAACCGTTGGGTTCGCTTTGGGAATATCTTCCCACTGATATAGACTTTGTAGAAATCCAACGGTTAGATTTTCTGATATGTGTAAAACAAATTAGGGGAAAAACAGCGCCAGTGCTACGGCACAACCTGTAACGTCTTTAATTAAATATGGCCATTTTTAAATAAATAAAATTGGCGAAAAATCATTATAAAATATTATAAGCAACATAGATTGGAAATAAACCAATTTGGCTTGATCTATTTGATATTTGATGGTTGTATGTGTTTGACACGAAAATAACACTAAAAGAACTGAAATAAGAATGTCGAATAATATAACCATAGAAAGAATTGATTTGAATTCTAAATACGGGAATTATTTGAAAAGGCCGAGCTAACCCTCATTTCAAATAATTGATCGAACGATTCGAATTGGAAAATACAAAGACGATTCAAGACCGACGATCTTCGTATCGGTTGGATGGGCGCTGCTGAGGTTCCTGATTGGAGTAGCTACCGTGAAGGAACGGAAGTAGTAGCCGTCTGAACGTATGTGTTGATTGTACGGATATACGAGGAATTGACGCCTCCGGTTTCATTCAGACCCAGAACGGACTTGTAAATGGACTGTGTGTCTGACATCGGATTTTCTTCTATACTGATTGATCTCTGTTAAATATATATATCTGTTTGGCGACGGAGAATTTATTCTTTTGCTTAACGCCCTTCTCTAAGACGTACGAGCTCAGAGGTTATATATCGATAGAAATCAGTCGTATGGAGTGGACTGCCTATGTGGCATGCCAAGATGCTGCGATCAAGGCTTCTGTTGCAAAGCAAAGTCTTGTGTTTGATGATCAAAGCACGGCCTACGTAGCCTGGCTTTGTGTATAGCGTGGATTCACGAGCCTCACACCTCGGTATGAGTTGAAAATGGGATACGGACCGCTGGGAGAGCACGACGTTTCTTTCTAGCTATGGTGGTGTCAATGACCTACCAGCCCTGACATTTATATCTACTTTTCAACTTTGTGGTTGTTGGAATGCGAGGCGCCTCAATTATAGGTCTGTAAGGACCGGGAAACATGTGTTTAGGAATAACTAATCCTCAAACGTAAGATAGGACCGGCCCAGCCAATCCAAGGGTTACCCAGAGTGTGTAGTCCTAAGGCATTTGCTAGAATGTCTCGAAGCGGAGAGGAGCTTGCCCCTTGCCTCGACTCATGACGGAAATCCAATTTCCAATACGAAATAACGGATTCGATTGTAGAACTAGTATGGCGACATAGTAGATGGTAGCTATGCCGCCTATGATTGATATTTATGATGTTATTCGTTTTTGAAACATATATGCACTAGTAATAAAATCAAATTATTTTGCTCTACACGTATCAAGCATATTTGGCCATTATAAGGTAAAACTCTATCCTCCGGCTTGCGTTGCATTGTATGATGGGACTTGAGTCTTATAATGGCTTCATTCTTTGTAAAAGCATTGCGTCGTTTTCAAAGAATTTACTTTGTTTTAAATGCACCAGCAATCACTGGAGTAAACCCGTTCCGCGAAAGTGGTGTGGTCCTATGATTTTCTTATTACTGTTGTTTAAACTGTTAAGTAGATTTCTCATACCAGTCCCCATGATTGACTCGTTGTTTGTTTCACTTTGCAAACGCGGGTGCCCTTATTTTCACACGGGCAGCCTATTTCACAGGTGACAGGTTGTTTTGGCTCAGCACTGTAGTATGGAGTGCATTTTTGGCTCATGGTGAGGCTGACTTCACCGAGATGACTTTGACATTTTCCGCCATTATTGTATTTACATTATGATTCCGCCACAGGCGATGCAGACTGTTTTACTTCCAGTATTTATTATCGTATGTATATGTACCGTCTTCGGCGATGTAGACTGATACCCTTATTATGTCTCAATGCATGTATATATTTTGCCTCTGGCGATGGTGACTGATCATTCCCCCTTTATTTACTAAGTTATATCCTACGTTGTGCTATTCTAATGTTGTTACATATTATGGATCCGCTGTCATATCTATGTAAAATTATTCTATTTATTGTTTTTGCTATTATCTGTTCTCTGCTATGATGATTGATGTGTTATATTCCAATTATTATCCTTAATACCGTCACATGGATTTTGGGATCGTCACACTGGTGCAGGGGAGGTTATGGCGAAATTTTTCGAAAATTTAGGGTGTTAGCCAAATTTTTGAGAAATTTGAAAAGTTCTTAGAAACTGAAAAGTTGAAGAACTTAAGCCGTAATGAAAATAATGAAAGTTGAGTTGATTTATAAAATAACTTTCGGCTTCGTTCCTTTTCGGGGACGAAAAGTTTTATGTGGGGGAGATTGTAACAACCCTGAAATTCTGAGCTAGTTTAAAATTTTTATTTTGGCCATTTTAGTGAATTTTGATTATTTAAAATGATATATTTTAAATAATAACGACGAGAAATTCATTTTGAATAGAATTCGAACGTATATATTATATAGATCATCGTGAGAATATAAATATTTATTTTAAATTATTAAAGGAATTGAAAATGGCGCGGTAGTTCGATAATTCGATTTCAAACTTCAAATGAATGTACAGGATTCAAAATAAACCGGAATTTAGCGAAACCAAAAATATTAGAATCTAATTGAGAATATCTTTCCAACGAATCCGAAAAATTGAAATTTCATAGCGGGGATCAAAAGATATGACCAGTTGAAAATTCAGAATAGTCGCTATGGAATTCTGGCCCTTAAAAATGGAAATTTTGCAAACGACCTCTGTTTTCGACGAAACCACTTTTTTTGGATCCATGATTTCAAGTTATTGCTAGATTCCAATTTTCATAATTTTTTGAGTCAATATGTGAGCGTGGCAAAGGAAAACGCGTTTGACCAGTTTCAGTTGATTCTAATCGACTGGAAAATTGCCATTTTTCGAACGGTCTCAGAATTCGACAAACTTAGTATTGTTAGGACCATATCGTCAATACGAAGCTAGAAAATATTTTTTTGGAATTTTTCAAGTTAGTATTAGCCCCGGTAGATTGAAATGTGCGTTCGAATTTAATATATAGAGTTACATTTTGATGTTGACGAAAACAGATCGAGACGGTCGAATTGGCTTTCGATACATATCTCATTATGTTCGGAATGGGGGTAATTAGCTATGGACAACAGGCGGTGGGCCTTGTTTAGAGGTCAAATGAAAATGTCAGCTTTTTGAAATTAAATAATATAAATTAATATATAATAAAAAAACCTTACCTTCTCTCAGCCCCCCCCCCCCCCGGTTATTCATTCAGAAATATAAGGAAATGGGAAAAAAAAGAAATGCGATCCCGAATTGGGGTTGGAGGAGGCCGCTCCCCCACGCGTGCCACCGCAGGTGGCGGTGCTGACCATCGCGAAGATCCCCCCTTCCAGCTTCTCCTCCTCTTCGTTCGACTCCACCGCCCCTCCCATCGCAATCGCGATATCCCCCTCCTCCGCCATCGATTCGTGAGCCTTCCCCCCCCCTCTCCACCTCGAACGCGAGCTCCCCTCCCTCCCGCAAATCCAGAACTCGGCCACCTTCTACAGTAAGTTTTTTTATTTATTTAATATATTTATTTTTATTTACCATAATTAGTATATAAAAGTTATGATCTTTGTTTTAATAAAGATATGACCTTTGTTTGAATGAAAAGATTTGAATTTTATAAAAGAAAAGATTTGATTTTTATATCAGTTTTAGATATACATGAAGGTTGAATTTTTGTGTATGTAAAGGTGAGGTCTTTTATAGATTAAAAATATGATTTTTATGTTATAGAAATATTAAAAATCCGATTTTTATTACGTAGAAGAGACAAAGATATAATTTTTATATGATGTAGAGTATAAAAATATAATTTTTATAAAGGTAGCGAAATAAAAATCTGATTTTTATTATATATATGTTGAAATAAAAATGTGATTTTTATATCGATGAAATAAAAATTCGATCTTTATATATGAAATAGAAATATACAATATAATTTTTATATAGAATGAAGCGTCGAGAAAATATATGTAAAGAAGAAATAAAAATACGATTTTTATTTATTGAATGAAGTGATAAAAATATAATTTTTATTTGAACAGCGTAAAAAAAAACTGCATAGGAATTTCAAGCAGATCCAGATGATTCAACAGTTCAAAAGCAAAGCACAGCGGAGTGGAACCCTCTGTGAGAACTTCTCACCTTTGATTTTCTTTTTCTAGTTAAAATATATACTAGGATGCAGACGGTGTTTAGTAGCACCCGACACCCGTCGTCCACAGACCATGGACGGCTTGTATGTTTGTTTGTTTGATTTTGATGTGTAGTTGATTGTGTGATATGAAATAAAATATTTTATATAGTTAAAATATTTTATAGTTGAAAATAGAATTTTTAACGTATAAATGAAATGAATAATTATAAATAAATCGGACGATTTGTTTATATACAGACATTTGACTGATATTGATTGGGAAGATAAATTTTACACATCGTCCAACTGCACAAATAAAAAACTGTGTTTGATTGATTGAAACCCCACACGGGTATTGGGATGATATATGGCATACACTAGTCCCAATAATTAGTTGTATGTCAATCAATTGATTGACAGGCTGTATAAGCGTCGAATATTTATATTTAATGCTTATACAGTGTAGAATGCACTCTGGATGATGGATTACTGTTTTTCATTGTTGTTATACACATTTGTTGTGTGAAATCCATATAATCGCATTATATGGTAATTAACTGTGTTTGATTCCAGTTCAGAAAGAATAAATATTTTAAAATAACGATTGTTTTAAAATAACGAATATTTTCTAATAATATTCAGAAAAGAATCAAAATATGATTTTGATGTCCGATTTGGGATGGACACGAATATATTTAAAAATATAAAGCCGTGTTGATTAGATTGACGCCATTTGAACGTGAACGATATTTATATCGATTTTACATTTTTATAATGAATATCAAAAAGGAATTAATTTCAAAATATAATGTTTTGAAAATATTACCATTTATATATCGATGATATGGAATATTCAATTTTGATTATAAATTGAATATGAAGTTGAAATCATTTTGAAAACGAATTTAAAACAATTTATAAAATACGTTTTACAAGGAAATCGACGAAGTATATAATATATATATATATATTATAATGGCCTGAATAGAACGCGCCGCGCCGCAGCAGTTCGTGAATTTCGACCATTGACTTCGAACGGACATTACGGGAGATCCGACCGTCGGATTCTCCTAAAACCGGAATCGTTGGGCTCGTATCGAAAAGAGATTTCTAACGAATATTAGAAATTAGAAATCTAACAGTTGGATTTGGAATTATGTCCAAATCAAATTTGGAAAAGGTCGCTATAAGTGAAGTTCGATGGCCATTGATGGAAATCAACTGTACGGGCCTTGATAAAATTATTAAAAATAGTAATAATTTGTGTAAAATCATAATAAATGATTTGTGAAGAATTGGGATGAAAATTTCCATATTTGAAAAGATAAAAATAGATTTTTATCGAAATGAACTAGTTTTGAACTAGAATAATAATTTACTTATTTATAAATAAATAAATGGGATTTGAAATGGTTATAAAAGTAACCAGGATTTCCAATAATTGAATTGGAATGGATTTGAATCGAAATTATCCTTGGAATATTTCGATGTTGGATTTCGTGATTATACAGATATTGTTATGGAAATTTGAAAGATATATTAATATCGTTATTTCCAATATGATATTTGTTGGTCGTAGAATTTGTTGTTGAATATAAGCCGATATATTTTCTATTCAGAGCCTTGTATTTAATATCAAATGTGATTTGGGTTTGTCGTGAATGGTGTCTTCACTAAAACTGTTCTTGAACCCAGTTGAGAAATAGATTAAATCTTTTAGTTAGATTTAATGAAGTATACCAATTAAATA
Source organism: Allium sativum (assembly GCA_030737875.1). Lineage (NCBI taxonomy): Eukaryota > Viridiplantae > Streptophyta > Magnoliopsida > Asparagales > Amaryllidaceae > Allium > Allium sativum. Next base: position 127,494,655 of record CM060921.1, on the reverse strand, counting down.
ATATTTGATTGAAATTGAATTGGAATTGATTTTTGGGTTTATCGTGAACAGCGTTTTAAATAACATTTGTTCTTTAACCCGACAATTAATGGAATGTGATTTTGGGTTGTCGTGAACGGTATCTTTAATAATACTGTTCTTAGACCCAATGGAGTTAAGAAAATCAGAAATTAACTAAAGGTTAGCTAAGTTGAATGGTTTCTTGGGTATTGATCTGATGTTGGTTTCGGCCTTCGGGGTTATTACTTAGGGAATTGTTCACTTGCTAATTTACGGTTAAAAGCTGATGGAATATAATGTGATTAGGGTTTATCGTGAACCGTGTTTTAAATGACATGGTTCTTTAACCCAGTTAAAGATTAAAACTAAGTGGAGTTTTAATGAATCTTTAAATAGTTTGAAAAGTGAATTTGATAATTAAAATTATCAAATTCAAGAAATGATCGAGAATGGAGTACCACCAGTTTTACTCCGGACGATAGTTAAATCTTTAATTAGATTTGAACGTGAAATGGTAATTGAATTTACCGATAACACCGTGGTGTTAAATATGAAGTATTACCAGTTTTACTTCAGGGGATGAATAGGTTGGGGTTGGGAAATTTAACAATTGATTACTTCAGTAAGGTTCGCTAATCCCGACTAGTTTGGATAAACCATAATTTGGTTTGAATTGATATTCAAAAGAAGATTAAAGAATAAATTTAAATAATTTATCTTTGATAAAATTAATGGGAACCTTTCCCTAAGAAATGTGAAATTTAGCAGCTAACTGAAGATTAGTTAAGATGAATGGTTTTCTGGGTATTTATCTGATGTTGGTTTCGACCTTTGGGGTTAATATTTGGGGAATTGTTCTCTTACTAATTTACGGTTAGTAACAGATGAATTGGAATGAGGCGTATGTTGTGCTTGTGTAACACTTGTTTATTATATACGCGAGTTATTCAGAAAGACCGGTTTTATCCCATTCTGAATAACTGATATGACGATAAGTCGAAGATGAAGATGATGGTCAAAGACCGGAGGTCTTCACATCGTTTGGATAATTACTGATGATCCTAATTGGGCTGTACACCCAAGATGAGGGAATCAGTTGGTGATCGTCCAGACGTACTTGGAGATCGATGGATATGCAAGGTACAAGTTGCCTCCGGTTTCGTTCAGACCCAGAACGGACTTGTAAATGGACTGTGTGTCTGACATTGGATATCATTCTGTGTGATTGATGTATATCGGTTGCATGGAGTGGTTTGCCTATGTGGCATGCTAAGATGCAAATGATCAAGGCTCCTGTTGAAAAGCAGAGTCTTGTGGTTGATGATAAAAGCACGACCCTTGCGGCATCGCTTTGTGTAGCGTTAATTCGAGAGCCTCACACCCCGGTGTGAACCAAAAACTGGAGAGGACATCAGGAAGGGCATGCGTTTCTTTCTAGTTAGGAGTAGCGTCAGTGCTTGAACTGGCTAAAGAGTTTGACTCACGTGGTTGTTGGAATTGGAGGCGCCTCGGTTTTATCAGTCGTTCTCGAACCGATGGAGTCATTCGTTGGCTCATTTACGCCCCATTGGGCGGGGAAACGCATGTTCAGGCATTATAATCCACTCCGTGTGGACCGGCCCTGACGATCCAAGGGACGATGCGTTCTGTTTCTGAGACACAGGCTAGAGCGTCTCGAATCGGTGAGGACTATCTTTTGCCTCAGTTCACAGATGGAAATCCAACTTCCAATACGTGACGTTTCGATTTTTGTTGTAATCCTATATATGGCGACATAGTGGGATGGGGCGCTCATGCCGTCTATGATTCATACTTATGATTTGAAATTGTTTTGACACTATACACTTATAGTAATAATAAAAGATGAAATTTAGCGTATCAAGCATTCTTTGGCTATTATAAGGTAAAAACCCTATCCTCCGGCTTGCGTTGCATTGTGTGATGGGACCTGGGTCTTATAATAGCTTCATTGTTCTTTATTTAGCATTGCGCTGTTGTTTTATGCACTGGTGTTCTTAGGAGGAAACCCATTCCGTGTTATACGGCGTGGTCCCTTGATTTACCGAAATTTAAAATAAATATTAATAACTGTTTTAGTTCTCACACCAGTCACATGACTGACCTAGAGTTTATTGTTTTAACCTAAACTCTGGGTGCCCTTATTTTGACACGGGCAGCTAGTAGTTTTGGTTCTGCAGATTTATATTCACAAGATCCTGACTTATAGTTAGAATGATATCCGGAAAGCTCTGTATCCGTATTTCTCTTTCAGTTGTGTACTGTATTATTTTCCGCTGCTATGTAATGTATTGTAATCTCTGGTATTTTCTGTGTAATATTTATTCATACTCTGTATATTCTTGTATTCTGTTGGAGTTGTTGTAATATACAATGAAATGTTCTTCCGTCTGTGTTCTTTTGTGTGTTGTTCTCAAAGTATCCGCTCTTTCCTTAACGGGGAAGTTACGGGTTCTTACAAACACGAACTGTTTTCACCTTACGATAACCCAAAATATTTCTTAAGATCAATATTTTCTGATATTATAATTATGTCTAAATCAAGTAAATAGCAATCTAGCAGAACGCTTTCATCTCACGCTCTACATATAATATAAAAATCAAAAACCGCAGGCTCTTATTGGGTAATGGATTTCCAACTATGACAAGGTATGGAACCACCTTCCGATCAGTGTACTCTAGAAGCGATACACTTGAGTTCAACAAGAACATCTTGTAACTCGGCCACACATGACCGGCCATTCATTTCGCTTGAATGTTCCAAACATATTATCACCTTACGGTTGGTATACCAACGTAACCGTTCTCAGGAGATTCAAAAATAAAAAGAAGTAACAAGTATGAAGATTCTCTAGATGGTGACAATATTCCCTAATTGGGTGTGACCCACTTAACCGTGCTGCCTGCCCGATTTTTGTCATTTCCCGGTTGATGAGGGTTGAGGTTATAACGTATCGCTTAACATATCACACCTTTATTTACTTTGAATGTCACATCGTCATACCCGCCAAATCAAGAATTGATTTCTCCAAAAAGAACACGGGTATAAAGCTAAGAGCAACGAATTCCTCCGCCACCAACGTAAATACATTTGAAAAGGTCAACTTATGTGATCTATTAGATATATGCTGTTAGACATTCGTCCATATACGTTGTCCTGGGACTGGACCAACCGAAGGCACTATTTTGTAAATCCATCTTAGGCAATTTCTACCTAGGATCGCCAGAACAGCACTTGCATAAATTATGTCTTCAATTATCTTAGCAATATTTGATTTGCAACGCTAATACCCATATGGAGTGGTTTTTAGATAATAAATCTGATCCTGGTCTCTCCGTATTGACAACGGTAAAAGGGTCAAACACTTTGATAGTCGGTTATTTAACTATCAAAGAAAAACATGTACACAAACAACGATCTTATTTCCAAATGGAAATTATATGGATCGACTATCAATCAACACTGAGCCACTTTAAATAGATTTATCAATATTCATTTCCCAATTTCCCTTAAATAACTTTACCAGAATAATGTCCCAACTCGCTTAGTCTCTCACGATTTCTTGGAAAACATTTCCATATATTCACAACTCTTTATTTCGCATATTTCAAAAGTATAGTTTATTATTAACATTGGAAAATCTTTCCATACCTCATTCACGCATCATTATTCTTCCACACCCATCAATCCTGAACCATAGGCTAGTAAGAAAACATCTTTCCAAGTATCAAGCCCGAAGACCGAAACCAACTTCAGATCGATACTTAGAGAGCTATTTAACTTAACTAATTTCCAGTCAGTTTCTAATTTCCTTAACTCCATTCTTAATTTCTTATCAAATCATTGCTTACGCAGCTTTCGGATTCGGTTTACGAGTCCACTTCTTTTACGAAAAATATTTACTATAACGATAGCCTTATAATCCATGTTTCTAACATATTTAACTTTAAAACATGACTTTGATTCATTACTTTGAAAAAATAAATAATATTTAATTAAATATATAAATAAATAAATCTTCATTTAAAAATGGAAAGTAAATAGTACTTTCCTATATTCAACGTCTTAACTCTTCTTCGAATAATTTCTATTTGATTAACGTTCCGAACTTCGGAATATATTCATCGTTTCAGGTCAACGAAATTTCTAAATTCACTTTTGAACTTATCACTCCCAATATTTACTAGTTTCCTTTTTCAACCAATTAAATCTGCAAAATGTTTGCTTTTAAACCACTATTCATTTTTAAAACATGAATATAATTTCTCCATAGAAAACTGAACTCGTTATATCGATCAACTCTTGATTTTTATTTATAAATACCCTTACAGGTTTAAATCCTGTTTGCCGAGTTATTTTATAAATTCATATTCATATTTCGTTTCATAACTCTAATGATAAATCAATTTCTTATTAATTATATATTTAGTTTAAAACTCCGTCTCGATTTGCATATTCGATTATAAATTATTGTTACATACCAATATTAATTATCTTGTAAATTTCCAACTTATAAAACATATAATTTCTAAAAATAAATTATTTTAATAATATTCGACATCGTCGAATTATAACTAAAATCCTTATATTTTTTTCAACTCATATTCACATTCGAACCTCGAAATAAATTCCACAACTTCCCTTTCCATTACTCATTTTTAAATTAATATTCACAGATTATCATTTAAATTATTTAACAATAATTATTTTATTCCATTTAAAAATTGTTAGAGTTTATGCCCTAGAGGCAATCCATTTGATGAGATTGATAACATTGTTGTTGTTATTATTTTATTTGGAATGAAATAATATTCTGCTGTAATATATTTACTGTGTAATATAAATATTAATATAATAGAAGTCCTTAGAACTATAATATGGAATTATATAATTCGAGTAAGACTTGAATTTAAGATTATATAATATGATAAGTATTATAATTCTTAAATGTCCCTAGTCGAGTTTTATTGTTTATATAGGACAACAATAAAGCTTTGAGACTAGTATATTTATTGACTGATGATCACATCTCATTGATCATTAATATACGTGTTATTAAAGTCAAGATATAAATACGTATCGGAGGATAGCGTATTGGGCTGACCCACCATGAGATAACTACATGGAATATAATTAACAGTATCATAAGTTGTTCTCATAGTGACAGTGATGTAATGGTCCTCAAACCTGAAATCATTATAATTTTATTCGAGGATATTTGTGTTTTGATATCACCTAAAGTTACTCGTAACAGAGTAATGATAACGGTGATTATTGGATACATCTCGAGTCGAATGAAAATTATGAATGATTTAGATGGAATTTAACCCTACGATAAATTTGTAGTGATATCCATGGGCCTCTTGATTGAGTGAGACTGTGAAATGCTTGGCCGTGCTCAAATATTGATTTGTTTTAAACAGTCTACTCATCGATCAAGAAAAACGGATTAAATTATAAAGAGGATGATATGATCCATGCCTTGAATTTAATCCTGGATATTGTAATAACCCGGAAATCTGGGCCAATTTAAAAAATTTATTTTGGCAATTTTAGCGAAATTTGAATATTTAAAATGAATTATTTTAAATAAAACCGACGAGAAATTTATTTTGAATATAATACGAACGTATATTTTAGTTTGAATCTACGATAGAATATAAATATTTATTTATATTTATAAAAAGAATTGAAAATGGCGCGGTAGTTCGATAATTCGATTTCAAATTTCAAATGGATGTGCCGGGTGCAAAATAAACCGAATTTTAGTGAAACCAAAAATAATAGAATCTAATTATGAATATCTTTCCAGCGAATCTGAAAAATCGAAATTTCATAGCGGGGATCAAAAGATATGTCCAGTTGAAAGTTCAGAATAGTCGCTATGGAATTTCAGGCCCTTAAAAATGGGAATTTTGCAAATGACCTCGGATTTCGACGAAACCACTTTTGTTGGATCCGTGATGTAAAGTTATTGCTAGGTTTCAAATTTCATAATTTTTAGAATCAATATGTGAGCGTGGCAAAGGAAAACGCGTTTGACCAGTTTTAGTTGATTTTAATCGACTGGAAAATGGCCATTTTCAAACAGTCTCAGAATTCGATGAAATTAGTTTTGTTAGGACCGTATCGTCAATACGAAGCTAGAAAATATTTTTCGGGAATTTCTCAAGTTAGTATGCAACCCCGGTAAATTGAAATACGCGTTCAAATTCAATATATAGAGTTATATTTTGATTTTGACGAAAACTGATCGAAACGATCAAATCGGCCTACGATACATATCCCATTGTGTTCAGAATGGGGGTAATTAGCTATGAACGACAGGCGGTGGGTCTCGTTTTGAGGTTGAAATAAAAAGTTGCTTTTTGAAAATAAATAAATTAAATATATATAAATATACCCCCTTGTTTTCTCTCTCTCCTTCATTTAACAGAAAAAACCCGATCTCGATTTCCACCCTCCACCGTCGCTGGCCGACGTCGCACCCCCCCAGGTCGTCGACTCCACCGCAGCAGCCCCCTCCGCTTCAACCCCCATCGTCTCCTCCCCCTTCCACCTAAAACCGAAACCCCACCCTTAATTCGCGAACGTGAGATTCCCAAACCCCATAATCCATCGCACCGCGCCCTCCAGCAGCCGCCAATCCGGCCAAGCATCCCCCTCCACCTCTGACGCAACGCAAGCAGCTACCCCCCTCTTCGATTTGCGCAAAATAGCCCCCTTTCTTCGCTGAAACAATGTGAGTTTTTACTCTTTTCATTACATTATATATTTCTTTGATAAAAACTGAATTTTGTTAAAGGAAAAAAAACTGAATTTTTTTAAAGGAAAAACTTAATTTTTGTTAAAGGAAAAACTGAATATTTTGCTAAAGGAAAGATCGTATTTTGGTAAAGGAAAGATCGTGTTTTTGTTCAAGGAAAGATTAAATTTTTATCACATAAAAGTTTACATTTTTAATATAGGAATGTTTTGATTTTTGATTGGAAGTAAAATACGATCTTTAACTAGGGTATGATATGAAATTATTTTTAGAAGAATAAAAATAGGATTTTTATATAATAGGAAATATAAAAATATGATTTCTATATTTTAGAAGCGATAAAAATTCAATTTTTACATATAACGAAGTAGCGAATTAAAAATATAATTTTTATATAATAGAGGATATAAAAATGTGATTTTTATATATGTAGTGAATTAAAAATATAATCTTTTATATTGTAGAAGTATAAAAATATAATCTTTTATATTGTATAAGTATAAAAATATAATCTTTTATATTGTAGAAGTATAAAGATGTGATTTTTATAGCAATAAAATAAAAATCCGATCTTTGGATATGAAGTAGAAATATGATTTTTATTTGTTAGAATGAAGCAATAAAAATATTTTTTTTTATTTGAACAGCGTGAAAAGACTGCATTGGAATTTCAGTCAAATCTAGACGGTTCAGCAGTTCAAAAACAAAGCACGGTGGAGTGGAACCCTCTGTGAGAACTTCTCACTTTTAATTTAATTTTCTAGTTAAAATATATATTAGGATGCAGACGGTGTTTAGTAGCACCCGACACCCGTCGTCCACAGACCATGGACGGCTTGTATGCTTGTTTGTATGATTTTGATGTGTAGTTGATTGTGTGTTGTGATGTGAAATGAAATAAAATATTTATATAGTTAAAAATATTTTATAGTTAAAAATAGAATTTTAACGTATATATGAAATGAAATAAAAATAAACAAATCGGACGATTTGTTTATATACACACATTTGACTGATATTGATTGGGACGATAAATTTTACACATCGCCCAACTACACGAATAAAATCTTTGTTTGATTGTTTGAAAACCCCACACGGGTATTGGGATGATATATGACATACACTAGTCCCAATAATTAGTTGTATGTCGATTGATTGATTGACAGACTGTTATAAGCGTTGAATATTTATATTTGATGCTTATACAGTGTAGAATGCACTTTGGATGATGGTTGATTATTCATCGTTGTTATTGTATACATGTGTTGTAGAAAATCCATCTAATTAACATTACATGGTAATTGATTGGGCCTCATTCCAGTTTTGAAATAGTAATATTTAAAAATAGAAATATATGAAGCCGTGTTAATTAGATTGACGCCATTTTGATGTGAAAGATATTTATATCGCTTTTATTCATTTTATAATGAATATCGAAAATGATTTCAAAATCAGATATTTTGAAAAGAATTGAAATTCGAATTAAATTGAATAGAAATGAATTTGAATTGAAATTGAATATGAATGAATTCGAATTGAAATTGAATTGAATTGAAAACAAATTGAAATTGAATTAGAAATCAATTTGAGTTGAAATCGATTTGAAATGAATTTAAAACGAATTTATATTGGAATATTCAATTTTGATTTGAAATTGAATATGAAGTTGAAACCGTTTTGAAAATGGATTTAAAACGATTTATAAAGCACGTTTTGAATTGAAATCGATGAAGTATATATTATATATATTATATATATAATATAATGGCCTGAATAGAACGCGCCGCGCTGCGGTAGTTCGTGAATTTCGACCATTGGCTTCAAATGGATATTGCGGGAGATCCGACCGTCGGATTCTCCTAAAACCGGAACCGTTGGGTTCGTATCGAAAAGAGCTTTCTAACGAACATTAGAAATTAGAAATCTAACGATTGGATTTGGAATTATGTCCAAATCAAATTTGGAAAAGGTCGCTATAAGTATAGTTCGATGGCCGTTGATGGAAATCGACTGTACGGGCCTTGATAAAATTATTAAAAATATTAATAATTTGTGTAAAATCATAAGAAATGATTTGGGAAGAATTGGGATGAAAAACTCCATATTTGGAAAGATAAAAATAGATTTTTATCGAAATGAACTAGTTTTGAACTAGAATTATAATTCTATTTATTTTAAAATAAATAAATTGGATTTGAAATGGTTTTGAAAATAACCAGAATTTCCAATAATTGAATTGGAATAGATTTGAATCGAAATTGTCTTCGGAATATTTCGATGTTGGATTTTGTGATGATACAGATATGGCTATGGGAATTTGAAAGATATGTTTATATCGTTATTTCCAATACGATATTTGTTAGTCGTAGAGTTTGATATTGAATATAAGCCGATATAATTTCTATTCAGAGCCTTTTATTTAATATCAAATGTGATTTGGGATTGTCGTGAAAGGTGTCTCCATTAACCCTGTCCTTGAACCCAGTTGAGAAAAAGATTAAATCTTTTTATTTAGATTTAATGAAGTGTACCAATTAAATAATATTTAATTGGAATTGAATTGGTATTGATTTTTGGGTTTATCGTGAATAGTGTTTTATATAACACTTGTTCTTTAACCCGACAATTAATAAAATGTGATTTGGGATTGTCGTGAACGGTATCTTCAATAATACTGTTCTTAGACCCAAAGGAGTTAAGAAAATTCAAAATTTAACTGGAGATTAGTTAAGTTGAATGGTTTCTGGGGTATTGATCTGATACTGGTTCCGGCCTTCGGGGTTTACACTTAGGGAATTGCTCACTTGCTAATTTACGGTTAGGGACTGATTGAAATGTGATGTGATTTTGGGTTTATCGTGAACCGTGTTTTAAATGACACTGATTCTTTAACCCAGTCACAGATTAAAACTAAGTGGAGTTTTAATGAATCTTTAATTAGATTGAAATGATCGAGAATGGAGTATCACCAGTTTTGCTCCAGGCGTTAGTTAAATCTTTAATTAGATTTGAACGTGAAATGGTAATTGAATTTACCGATAACACCGTGGTGTTAGATATGAAGTATTACCAGTTTTACTTCATGGGATGAATAGGTTGGGATTGGGAAATTAAAACAAATGATTACTTCGATAAGGTTCGTTTATCCCGACTAGTTGAATCGAAATTCAAAAGAAGATTAAAGAATAAATTCAAGGAATTTATCTTTGATAAAATTAATGGGAACCTTTCCCTATGAATGTGAAATTTAGAAACTAACTGTCGGTTAGCTAAGCAGAATGGTTTTCTGGATATTGATCTGATGTTGGTTTCGGCCTTCGGGGTTAATATTTGGGGAATTATTCTCTTGTTAATTTACGGTTAGTGACTGATGAATTGGAATGAGGCGTATGTTGTGTTTGTGTAACACATGTTTATTATATACGCGAGTTATTCGGGAAGACTGTGTTTATCCCATTCTGAATAACTGATACGACGATAAGTCGAAGATGAAGACGGTGGTCGAAGATCGGAGGTCTTCACGTCGTTTGGGTGATTACTGATGATCTTGATTGGGATGTACACCCAAGAAGATGGAAATAGTTGGTGATCGTCTAGACATATTTGGAGATCGATGGATATGCGGGGTACTAGGTGCCTCCGGTTTCGTTCCGACCCAGAACGAACTTGTAAATGGATTGTGTGTCTGACATTGGATTTTAGTCTGTGTGTTTGATTTCTATTAAATATATATCTGTTTGGTGGCGGAGAATTTATTCTTTTGCTTAACGCCCTTCTCTGAGACGTACGAGCTCAGGGGTTATATACTGATGGATATCAAACGCATAGAGTGAATTGCCTGTGTGGCATGCCTAAGTGGCGAATGATCAAGGCTTCTGTTGAAAAGCAAAGTCTTGTGGTTGATGATCGAAGCACGGCCTTTGTGGCGTAGCTTTGTGTAACGTTTACTTCGCGAGTTTCACACCCGGTATGAACCAAAAACGGGAGACGGACCTCAGGGAGGGCATGCGTTTCTTTCTAGTTAGAAGTGGTGTCAGTGGTTTTACACGCCCTGACGAGTTTGACTTATGTGGTTGTTGCTGTTGTGAGGCGCCTCGGATATACCGGTGACTATGTGAAGCCGAAGGAGCCATTCGTTGGCTCATTTACGCCCCATAGGGCATGGAAACGCAGTGTTCAGGCAAAACCATCCACATCGGTGGACCGGCCCTGACGATCCAAGGCTTGCCTGCGCGTTTGCCTGAGGGGCGGACTAGAGCATCTCAAATCGGTTGTAACGATCTAGAAAATCTGAACCAATTTAAAATTTTTAAATTGGCTAAAATAATGGATTTTAAATATTTAAAATAAATATTTTAAATAATGGCGATGAAAACTGAGTTTGAATCGACATTTGAAAACGAATATAATTAATTATAATTATATATAGGATTGAAAATAGCGCGGTAGTTCGATAATTCGATTTCAAACTTCAATTGAATATACCGGGTGCAAAACAATCCGGATTTTAGTGAAACCAAAAACATTAGGATCTAATTGATGATATCTTTCCAACGAATCTGACCAATCGAAATTTGATAGCGGGAATCAAAAGATATGTCCAGTTGAAAATTCTGAATAGTCGCTATGGAATTCAGGCCCTTAAAAATGGACATTTTGCAAACGACCTCGGATTTCGACGAAACCACTTTTGTTGGATCTGTGATGTCAAGTTATTGCTAGGTTTCAAATTTCATAATTTTTCGAATCAATATGTGAGCGTGGCAAAAGAAAACGCGTTTGACCAGTTTCTGTTGATTTTAATCGACTGGAAATTGGCCATTTTTCAAACGGTCTCAGAATTCGACGAAACTAGTTTTGTTAGGACCGTATCGTCAATACGAAACTAGAAAATATTTTTCTGGAATTTTTCTAGTTAGTATGTGACCCCAGTAATTTGAAATGTACGTTTAAAATTCAACATATGGATTTAAATGTAAATTCAATGGAAACTATTCGAAACAATCGAATCAGCTTACGATACATATCCCATTGTGTTCGGAATGGGGGTAAAACGCTATGGATGATAGGCGGTGGGCCTCGTTTCGAGGTCGTATGTAAAAGTCAACTTTTTTTTGAAAAATTAAATAATTAAATAATAAAAATAAATTTTAATTCCCTCCCTTTATCTCCCTTTCTGCCCCCCCCCTCCCCCGATTCATTAAACAGAAAAAAAAAAAGAAGAAGAACGGAGCAGCAGCAGCTCCACCGAAGCTCCGCCCTGACGACCCACGACGTCCTCGATCCCGCTCCTCCCCACATCGCGACGCACCCGAACCCCACTCGCGACGCATCCGCCTCTCCCCGAAACCCTAGCGCCGCCTTGCCCAGTTCGAGACCACTGAAGCAGCCGCCCCCCTCTCGAAGCCAGCGCCGACTCTGACGACGCCTTCCCCCTTCTTCGCTGATAAGGTAAGTATTGTTATTTTATTTTCATTTTAAATTCTGATTTTTTTTTAAAAAAGGAAAATTCTGATTTTTGTAAAAAGAAAAACTGATTTTAAAGAAGTTAAAAACTGATTTTTAAGAGGTTTAAAAACTGATTTTTAAGAGGTTTAAAAACTGATTTTAAACAGGTTATAAAACTGATTTTTAAAAGAAGTTAAAAACTGATTTTTTTACAGATTTAAAAACTGATTTTTAATTTAAACTTTAAAAAGAAAAAAAGATTAGAACTTTAAAAAGAAAAAAAGATTAGAACTTTAAAAAGAAAAAAGATTAGAACTATAAAAAGAAAAAGGTTTGAATTTTAAAAAGGAAAAGGTTTGAATTTTAAAAAGAAAAAAGGTTTGAATTTTAAAAAGAAAAAAAGATTTGAATTTTAAAAAGAAAAAGATTCAAACTTTAAAAAGAAAAGATTTGAACTGGGATAGAAAGATCAGATTTTTAGAATAGAAAAGATCATATTTTTAAAATAGAAAAGACGGAATTTTTATTGAGTAGAAGAAGTAAGATATGATTTTTATATTTTTAAAGTAATAAAAATATAATTTTTACATCATAGGAATAATAAAAATATGATCTTTATATATTGAATAGCGAAGTCAAAATGCAAGTTTTATATATTGAATAACATAGTAAAAATTCGATTTTTACATATGTAGAGAATACGGGCAACGAAGCGACAAAAGGCGAGGTTGGCGAAAATTTCTATAAAGGAAGAGTCGTGGTATTGGATAGCTTTTGATGAGAATTTCTCACTCTTCAATTTCTTTTTCTATATATATATATATGTGTTGAAATAAAAGTGAATAGCTATATATAAATAAATATATATATATATATATACGCCCCTCGTCCACAAACCATGGACGATATTTATTGATTGAAATTGTTGTGAAAATTGATTGATAGCGAATGATTGTTTGGGATTGTTTGTGGTTGATATTGATTGATTGAGGTTGAAAAATACCCGCTTGTGGTTGAAAAATATTTGGTTGAAACCACATAGGATTAGTTTGTGGAAATGAAATAAATATATACATGCCGCCTGCGTGCGAACTAGATGCATGATCCCTATTGTCAAAAACCGCGAGGTTTTAAGGTAGAGCAAGGAGACGTACTAGGGACGGTCCCGGTTTTAACTACCCTGCCGTTATGCTGCCGAAATTTTGAAAAATATTCGTGTGTTTGAATTATTTTCATATGCTTAAACTATATTTATTCATTGTATAGAAAACATTCATGTGTTGAATTGATATTCATTCGTTGATTAGAAATTCATGTGTTGAATGGTATTCATATTTTGAAATAAATTGTTTGATAAAAAAAATCACATTTTTATCTATATATAGAAACTATAGAAAACATTCATGTGTTGAATTGATATTCATTCGTTGATTAGAAATTCATGTGTTGAATGGTATTCATATTTTGAAATAAATTGTTTGATAATAAAAATCACATTTTTATCTATATATAGAAACTATCTTAAACATTCATGTGTTGAATTGATATTCATTCGTTGATTAGAAATTCATGTGTTGAATGGTATTCATATTTTGAAATAAATTGTTTGATAATAAAAATCACATTTTTATCTATATATAGAAACTATAGAAAACATTCATGTGTTGAATTGATATTCATTCGTTGATTAGAAATTCATGTGTTGAATGGTATTCATATTTTGAAATAAATTGTTTGATAATAAAAATCACATTTTTATTTATATAAAAACTATAGAAAACATTCATGTGTTGAATTGATATTCATTCGTTGATTAGAAATTCATGTGTTGAATGGTATTCATATTTTGAAATAAATTGTTTGATAATAACAATCACCTTTTATCTATATATAAAATCCTATTTTTGTCACCTATATGAACTATATAGAAAAATAGTGTTTTGAAATGAATTGTTTTACAATAAAAATCACATTTTTATTGTATGCATAAATCGTTGAAATGTGAAGTGTTAAAAATAGCCACTTGTTCAAAATAAACATATATGAGTTGAAATATTCATTAATTAGCTAATGAAATGATTTGCGCCTATTTATGTAACATTAGAATGAATGGTGTTTTTAAACCAAATAGAAATCAAATATGAAGTTGAATAGAAAATGATAAATGATAAGAACTGTATATATATGTACATGCATATTCATTGAACAGGTTATAGCGAAGGGGCTAGAGAAGAGGAATAAAATTTTGTGCCCGACAAATAGGTACACATTTACTGTTTTGTTTGGGTGATGATTTTATGAGCCTGTTGGCTAGCCGCTTGGCTTTTTCTTTTTCTTTTTGAGATTAGAAGGACCGGGAAAGCTATTTGCGATTTCCCGATGCTCCCGGTGCAGGGGAGGTAATGGCGAATTTTTTCCAAAAATTTAAGGCGTTAGTGAAATATTTGAAGCGAAAACGATATTGAAATCATTGAATGAACTATATTTATATAAATATATAAATATAAATAAAATTAAAACGAAACGAGGTCGTGCAGTTCGTATTTTGAAACCGTGATTTCAAACAACTAGTACGGGGAATCCGACCATTGGATTTTCCCGAAACCTCAACCGTCGGGTTCGCCTTGGAAATATCTTCCCAACGGCACCAACCTGGTAAAAATCCAACGGTTGGATTGTCTGGAATGTTTAAATCAAAACTGATGAAAAACAGCGCCAGAAGCGATTATATTTATATATATATATATAAATATAATTATATATTTAATCGAATAACGACGCTACAGTTCGTAATTTGAAATCGAAAATTCAAACGATTGTACCGGGTGATCCGACCGTCGGATTTTCCCGAAACTGGAACCGTTGGATTCGTTTTGAAAAGACCTTTCTAATGATGTAAATTTTGCGAAGATCCAACGGTTAGATTTTCATATATGTGTAAATCAAATCTGAAGAAAAACAGCGCCACGGCCGCTTTATGGCCCGAAGCGTCGTTTTGAATATATTGGCTATTTTAAAATAAATAAAAATAGCGATAAATAGTTATAAAATATCATAAGCGATATGGAATGGAAATAAACTGAATTTGCTTGATTTATGTGGCTTTTGATGGTTGAATGTGTTTGGTGTGAAAATTACATTAAAGAACACAATTGGTGTTGTCGAATAATTTAACCATTGAAATAAATTGATTTGAAATTCTAAATATACGTGGATTATTTGAAAAGGCCGAGTTAATTCTCATTTCAAATAATCGACCGACGATTGAAATTCGAAGATGAAGACGACGGTCGAAGACCGGAGATCTTCACCTCGTTTGGATGGTAACCGAGGTCCTGTTTGGGAGGCATCCCGAAATATGGATAATGAGTGGTGATCGTCCAGACGTACGTGGTGATCGATGGGTTTGCGAGGTATTTAGTGCCTCCGGTTTCGTTCAGACCCAGAACGGACTTGTAAATGGACTGTGTGTCTGACATTGGAGTTTATTCTGTGTTGATTGATTCATGTTAATATACATCTGTTTGGCGGCGGAGAATTTATTCTTTTGCTTAACGCCCTTCTCTGAGACGCACGAGCTCAGAGGCTGTATATCGATGGACATCAGTCGCATGGCATGAATTGCCTGTGTGGCATGCTAAGATGCAGTGATCAGGGCTTCTGTTGAAAAGCAAAGTCTTGTGGTGATGATCAAAGCACCGCCTGTGTGGCGTAGCTTTGTGTATAACGTGAATTCGCGAGCCTCACACCCCGGTATGAACCAGAAACGGGAGAAGGACCTCAGGGAGGGCATGCGTTTCCTTCTAGCTAGGGTGGTGTCAGTGACCTACCAGCCCTGACATTTATATACTTTTCACCTATGTGGTTGTTGCTGTTGCGAGGCGCCTCGGTTAGATCGGACGATCCGGGTCCGATGGAGTCATTCATTGGCTCATTCACGCCCCAAAGGGCGGGGAAACGTAATGTTCAGGCATTTTTAATCCACATCGGTGGACCGGCCCTGTCGCTCCAAGGGTCGATGCGTTCTGATCCTGAGACACGGGCTAGAGCGTCTCGAATTCGGTAAGGACTATCTTTTGCCTTGGTTCATGACGGAAATCCAATTTCCAAATACGACATCGTGCGGTTTTGATTGTATATATATATGGCGACATGATATATGGTACCCATGCCGTCTATGATTGATAGTTATGATTTGAAATTGTTTTCAAAACATATTAACACTAACAATAATATCAAATGCCTTTGTTTTATTCGTATCAATCATATTTTGGCCATTATAAGGTAAAACTCTATCCTCCGGTTTGCGTTGCATTGTGTGATGGGAACTGAGTCTTATAATGGCTTCATTTTTATAAAAAAGCATAGCGATGTTTAAAAGAAAGATTTGTTTTAAAGCACTGGCAATCCAATGGAGTAAACCCGTTCCACGAAGGTGGGTTGGTCCTGTGATTAGCCAAATTATATATATGTGTTGAGTAGATTTCTCATACCAGTCCCATGACTGACTCGTAGTTTGTTTCACTCTCAAACTCGGGTGCCCCTTTTTCTACACGGGCAGCCTTGTATTCAGGTTTAGCTAGTTCTTTTTATGGATAGCTGGAGCTGAAGATGGATTCTACCATTTATTTCTTTTTATGCTGTTCAGCTCCTATTGTACATATTTTGTTTATTTCCGCTGTAGACATTTATGTATAGCTGAACTGTATTTGTACTAAGTAAGATCCTGTATACTGTGTAACTCTGATGATTACTTTTATCCAGTATATTTTGTTGTTCATTATCTGGTGTATTTATTTAATTATGTTCTGCTATTATCTGTTTCTGTGTTATATTCCAAAGATAACCCTTGTTTCCGTTTGAACAGGATTTCGGGTCGTCTCAACGTGGTATCAGAGCTTTGGTTAAGCTTAGTTCTGGAATATAACATTGGAACGAACTCGTCAGAAATAGAACCAGTAGTGTTCTAGGACGGGTAACTCTATACAGATAGGATCAGTAATATCCTTGTATGAGTAAAGCAGAATGAAATTACACCTCGATAGACACATTTACATTTGAAGTATATGTTTCTATGTTTTAAAATATCTTTTCTGTGACCTGACACTTGATCTGCTAATTGCAGAAGTACTAGAAAAATGAGTGCCAGAAACAGAAGGAATACAGAACCCGATCTAGAGACTCTATTTAAGAGATATCGAAATCTGGGTGGAGCACAATTCTCGGGCAATGAATCTATTATTCAAACTCAAGCTTGGATGAGTTCTGTCGAAAGAATCTTTGAGCATATCCAGCTGAGAGAAGATCAGAAACGGTTAGTAACATCTTGGGCGCTCAAAGAAGAAGCTTTAATCTGGTGGGAAACAATCATCAAAGATAATCCAGAAGGTGATATCACCTGGGACAGATTCAAAGTGATTTTCCTGGAAAGATTTACTCCTCCCGAAGCAACCGAGAGATTATGTGATGAATTTTCTTATCTAATACAAGGAGATATGACCATCCCAGAATATCATAAGAAATTCAATGAACTTTCTCACTTTGCCCCTCATCTAATTCAAAATCCGAAGAGGAAAGATATGAGATTTATTCACGGGCTACAAAGGAAATACCAGAATAAAGTATTGGGGCACGTGAAGCTTCCCTTTCCAGAAATGATTTACATGGCTTATCAGTATGAAGATCTCCATAAGAAAGGAATGTTGCGCGACGAAGAAGAAGTTTGTTGTAGTGACAAAGAAGAGTCAGAAACTGATGTTTCTGAAGCCAGTGAAAGGTCTGAGGTCAATAAGAGGCTCAGTGCCAAGAGAAAAAGGGCCAGAGCTAAGAAAGAACCCGTAATGACCACCGTATGCAGTAACTGCCATCAGAAAGGGCATTTGTCGATAAACTGTGGACCCTTGAAGAAACGAAGAAAGAATAAATTTAAATCCAAAGACAAGTTCCTAGAAAATAGAAAGTGCGTTCAATGCCGTCGGACTAGCCATCTTGAGAAGGACTGCAGACAATTTAAGAAATCCAAAGCAGTACAAGTAAATGAAGTGGTAGAAGTACCTGCCTCCCCGTCTGCTTAGGAAAGGTCTGATGTTTTAGAAGGCACGCTCAATGTCAAAAACATTCCAGTTGAAGTACTGTTTGACACAGGCGCGTCGCGAAGCTTTATTGCAAATGGTGCAGTCAAGAAACTGGATTTGAATTTGAAGAAACTCAAAGAGCCAATGACTGTCCGAAATCCAGTTGGAGGTTCCATCGATCTCAGTTGGGTTTGTGCAGTACCCGTCTCTTTTTCTTGCTATAAATTCCCTATTATCTCTGTCGTCATGAATTTTGATGAATTCGATCTTATTTTGGGATTGGATTGGTTAACCAAATATGAAGCAAATGTTAGATGGGCCGAGAGAGTTGTAAAGGCTAAGGCAAAATCGGGGAATTATATAACCATACCATGTGAAGGCCCGACTTCAAATAGAAAAGATTTCTGGTCAGCTCTCGATGTTTCTCCAGCCCAAATAGAAAATAGCCCTGAAGTTACGGAGAATATTCCTGACCTCATCAAAGATATTCCTGTCGTCAAGAACTATGCGGATGTGTTCGAAGAAGTTGTTCGCTTACCTCCGCAAAGAGAAATAGATTTCAAGATTGCTTTGATTCCAAATGCAAGGCCGGTAGTTCACGCTATTCGAAGAATGTCCTTGAAAGAGAAAGAGGAATTAGACAATCAAACATGACAGCTAGTATGGAAGGGTCTGATCAGGCCCAGTTTCTCTGATAGGGGTGCAGCAGTGGTATTTGTCCCAAAATCTGACGGTACTCTACGTCTATGTGTGGATTACCGTGATCTGAACAAACAGACAATAAAGAAAAAATATCCATTGCCCCGGATTGATGATTTGTTGGATCGATTAAATGGAGCACAAGTATTTTCAAGAATGGACCTAGCTACAGGTTTCCATCAACTTCGAATTGCCGAAGAGTGTGTTCCAATGACAGCGTTCAGAGGCCCCGACTTATTCTACGAGTGGTTAGTAATGCCATTCGGCTTATGTAACGCTCCATCTTATTTCGTCGATCTGATGAACAGAGTATTCAGAGGAGTATTGAATAAATTTGTTCTGGTTTTTATTGATGATATTCTAATCTTCTCTAAATCAAAGGACGAACATGAAAAGCATCTGGAACAAGTGTTAGAAATTCTCAGACGGAATGTATTAAAAGCCAAGTTTTCCAAATGTATATTCTGGCAAGATGAAGTGAAATTTCTGGGCCATGTCGTATCGAAAGATGGAATCGCTGTGGATCCAAGCAAAATCACAGCTATTCAGAATTGGAAACAACCCAGTACCCCCACTGAAGTCCGCAGTTTTCTCGGATTAGCTAGCTATTATCGGAAGTTCGTTAAAGACTTTTCGAAGATATCTGGTCACTTAACAAAGCTTACAAAGAAGCATTCTAAATTCAAGTGGACTCCAGAAAGTGAGGAGGCTTTTGAGGAGCTAAAGTCAAGGTTGACAACTGCTCCAGTGTTAACCATTATCGATGGCAACCAAGATCTAAAAGTCTGGACTGATGCTTCTAGAGAAGGCCTTGGGGCAGTGTTAATGCAAAGGGGTCAAGTGATTGCTTATGCTAGCCGTCAACTGAAGCCGCACGAGAAAAACTATGTAACTCATGATCTTGAGTTATTGGCTATCATATTCTCTTTGAAAATCTGGAGACACTATCTTCTGGGTGAGAGATTTGAACTATTTACAGATCGTCAGTCATTAAAGTATCTGTTCACTCAGAAAGTCCTAAATTTGAGGCAACAGCGTTGGCTGGAGTTTCTTGCAGCATATGACTTTGAAATTATATATACTCCAGGAAAAGCCAATGTCGTGGCCGATGCATTAAGCCGAAAGAATGTAATGATCGCCAGTTTTATCATCACGACTTCATTGCTAGATAAGATATCTGCTCTTCAGGAGGATGATCACTTCATTCAGAAGATCAGAGGGATAATTCAACAAGGCGAACCCTCGAGTTTTCAAGTAGACAATGATGGGATTTTAAGGCTCAAAGGTCGAATCTGTGTCCCTAACATTCCTGAGCTTAGAAAGGAAGTACTGGATGAATGCCACAAGTCAAAACTCAATATCCATCCGGGAGTAAGCAAAATGTATAATGACATCAAACGCACTTTCTGGTGGAAGTCGATGAAAAGGGACATTTCTTTATATGTCAGCCGATGCCCTACTTGCCAGCTAGTCAAGAGCGACCAACAGAAATTGGCTGGATTATTACAACCACTGGAAGTTCCTGGTTGGAAGTGGGAGCATATTTCGATGGATT
This sequence comes from Allium sativum, assembly GCA_030737875.1. Lineage (NCBI taxonomy): Eukaryota > Viridiplantae > Streptophyta > Magnoliopsida > Asparagales > Amaryllidaceae > Allium > Allium sativum. The sequence goes on along the minus strand of CM060921.1, from coordinate 127,474,094 downwards.
TCATTGATGGTTTGCCCAGAACCAGAAAAGGAAATGACAGTATTTGGGTGATCGTAGATCGTTTCACGAAGACCGCCCATTTCATACCTGTCAGATCAAATAGAACCGCTCAGAGTCTGGCGCAGATATACTTCAGGGAAATAGTTAGACTACATGGAGTGCCGCTCAGTATAGTCAGTGATAGAGATACAATATTCACTAGCAAATTCTGGGAAGCATTTCAAGTCGAGCTAGGAACGAAGTTAAACTTGAGCACCGCTTATCATCCTCAGACAGACGGTCAGACTGAGAGGGTGAATCGCATTTTAGAAGATCTATTGCGGGCTTGTGTTCTAGATTTCGGTGGATCATGGGAAGACCATCTGCATTTGGCTGAATTCTCTTATAACAACAGCTACCAGGCGAGTCTGACAATGTCGCCATTCGAAGCATTGTATGGTAGACCGTGCCGATCTCCTGCTTGTTGGGTCGAGCCAGGAAATAGACTTGTGTTGGGTCCTGATATGATTCGAGAAGCTGCCGACAAAGTCGATTTTATTAAGAAGAGATTACTCGCCGCTCAAAGCCGACAAAAGAGCTATGCCGATAGAAGAAGAAGAGATATATCCTTTGAAGTTGGCGACTATGTATATTTGAAAGTATCGCCGATGATAGGAGTTATCCGGTTCGGTAAAACTGGAAAGTTGGCACCCAAATTCATTGGTCCGTTTCCTATTCTGGAACGGATTGGGACTCTCGCATATAAAGTTAAACTGCCTGACTGGCTGCCTGGAGTTCATGATGTATTTCATATATCTCAACTTCGAAAGCACGTTCATGATCCAGACTTGATCGTGGAAGAAGCAGCTCAGCAGGATATTGAAATTACTCCAGAATTAGCTGTGAGGCGAGTGCCGCTAAAGATCATCGGCAAAGAAACCAAAGAGCTGAGGAACAAGAAGGTTCGCTTAGTCAAAGTGCAATGGAGTGGAGATCCGCGAGATTGTACTTGGGAAACTGAGGAGAGCATTCAGAAAGCTTACCCCAGATGCCGAGTAGATATCTCTGATTGACTCCGGTGCAAGATACATTTGCCATACTTTGCATTACCATTTAATTCTCTACTCTGTTGTTATTTTCTTTTCATGGATGTGCACTTTTATATACTATACTCTGAATGATTTTTAAAAGGAAAATAGGATTTGATCAGAATATTTTTGGAAGATTAAAAACAAATTGGTTGTTGTATTGTGTGATTGTAGATTTATCAAACCACTTTCGACTTTATTCCTTTTCGGGGACGAAAAGTTTTAAGTGGGGGAGATTGTAACGACCCAGAAAATCTGAACCAATTTAAAATTTTTAAATTGGCTAAAATAATGGATTTTAAATATTTAAAATAAATATTTTAAATAATGGCGATGAAAACTGAGTTTGAATCGACATTTGAAAATGAATATAATTAATTATAATTATATATAGGATTGAAAATAGCGCGGTAGTTCGATAATTCGATTTCAAACTTCAATTGAATATACCGGGTGCAAAACAATCCGGATTTTAGTGAAACCAAAAACATTAGGATCTAATTGATGATATCTTTCCAACGAATCTGACCAATCGAAATTTGATAGCGGGAATCAAAAGATATGTCCAGTTGAAAATTCTGAATAGTCGCTATGGAATTCAGGCCCTTAAAAATGGACATTTTGCAAACGACCTCGGATTTCGACGAAACCACTTTTGTTGGATCCGGGATGTCAAGTTATTGCTAGGTTTCAAATTTCATAATTTTTCGAATCAATATGTGAGCGTGGCAAAAGAAAACGCGTTTGACCAGTTTCTGTTGATTTTAATCGACTGGAAATTGGCCATTTTTCAAACGGTCTCAGAATTCGACGAAACTAGTTTTGTTAGGACCGTATCGTCAATATGAAACTAGAAAATATTTTTCTGGAATTTTTCTAGTTAGTATGTGACCCCGGTAATTTGAAATGTACGTTTAAAATTCAACATATGGATTTAAATGTAAATTCAACGGAAACTATTCGAAACAATCGAATCAGCTTACGATACATATCCCATTGTGTTCGGAATGGGGGTAAAACGCTATGGACGACAGGCGGTGGGCCTCGTTTCGAGGTCGTATGTAAAAGTCAACTTTTTTTTGAAAAATTAAATAATTAAATAATAAAAATAAATTTTAATTCCCTCCCTTTATCTCCCTTTCTGCCCCCCCCCCCCCCACCCGATTCATTAAACAGAAAAAAAAGAAGAAGAAGAACGGAGCAGCAGCAGCTCCACCGAAGCTCCGCCCTAACGACCCACGACGTCCTCGATCCCGCTCCTCCCCACATCGCGACGCACCCGAACCCCACTCGCGACGCATCCGCCTCTCCCCGAAACCCTAGCGCCGCCTTGCCCAGTTCGAGACCACTGAAGCAGCCGCCCCCCTCTCGAAGCCAGCGCCGACTCTGACGACGCCTCCCCCTTCTTCGCTGATAAGGTAAGTATTGTTATTTTATTTTCATTTTAAATTCTGATTTTTTAAAAAAAAAGGAAAATTCTGATTTTTGTAAAAAGAAAAACTGATTCTAAATAAGTTAAAAACTTATTTTTAAGAAGTTAAAAACTGATTTTTAAGAGGTTTAAAAACTGATTTTTAAGTGGTTTAAAAACTGATTTTAAACAGGTTATAAAACTGATTTTTAAAAGAAGTTAAAAACCGATTTTTTTACAGATTTAAAAACTGATTTTTAATTTGAACTTTAAAAAGAAAAAAGATTAGAACTTTAAAAAGAAAAAAAAATTAGAACTTTAAAAAGAAAAAAGATTAGAACTTTAAAAAGAAAAAGGTTTGAATTTTAAAAAGGAAAAGGTTTGAATTTTAAAAAGAAAAAAGGTTTGAATTTTAAAAAGAAAAAAAGATTTGAATTTTAAAAAGAAAAAGATTAAAACTTTAAAAAGAAAAGATTTGAACTGGGATAGAAAGATCAGATTTTTAGAATAGAAAAGATCATATTTTTAAAATAGAAAAGACGGAATTTTTATTGAGTAGAAGAAGTAAGATATGATTTTTATATTTTTAAAGTAATAAAAATATAATTTTTACATCATAGGAATAATAAAAATATGATCTTTATATATTGAATAGCGAAGTCAAAATGCAAGTTTTATATATTGAATAACATAGTAAAAATTTGATTTTTACATATGTAGAGAATACGGGCAACGAAGCGACAAAAGGCGAGGTTGGCGAAAATTTCTATAAAGGAAGAGTCGTGGTATTGGATAGCTTTTGGTGAGAATTTCTCACTCTTCAATTTCTTTTTCTATATATATATGTGTTGAAATAAAAGTGAATAGCTATATATATATATATATATATATATATATATATATATATATATATATATATATATATACGCCCCTCGTCCACAAACCATGGACGATATTTATTGATTGAAATTGTTGTGAAAATTGATTGATAGCGAATGATTGTTTGGGATTGTTTGTGGTTGATATTGATTGATTGAGGTTGAAAAATACCCGCTTGTGGTTGAAAAATATTTGGTTGAAACCACATAGGATTAGTTTGTGGAAATGAAATAAATATATACATGCCGCCTGCGTGCGAACTAGATGCATGATCCCCATTGTCAAAAACCGCGAGGTTTTAAGGTAGAGCGAGGAGCCGTACTAGGGGCGGTCCCGGTTTTAACTACCCTGCCGTTATGCTGCCGAAATTTTGAAAAATATTCGTGTGTTTGAATTATTTTCATATGCTTAAACTATATTAATTCATTGTATAGAAAACATTCATGTGTTGAATTGATATTCATTCGTTGATTAGAAATTCATGTGTTGAATGGTATTCATATTTTGAAATAAATTGTTTGATAAAAAAAATCACATTTTTATCTATATATAGAAACTATAGAAAACATTCATGTGTTGAATTGATATTCATTCGTTGATTAGAAATTCATGTGTTGAATGGTATTCATATTTTGAAATAAATTGTTTGATAATAAAAATCACATTTTTATCTATATATAGAAACTATAGAAAACATTCATGTGTTGAATTGATATTCATTCGTTGATTAGAAATTCATGTGTTGAATGGTATTCATATTTTGAAATAAATTGTTTGATAATAAAAATCACATTTTTATCTATATATAGAAACTATAGAAAACATTCATGTGTTGAATTGATATTCATTCGTTGATTAGAAATTCATGTGTTGAATGGTATTCATATTTTGAAATAAATTGTTTGATAATAAAAATCACATTTTTATCTATATATAGAAACTATAGAAAACATTCATGTGTTGAATTGATATTCATTCGTTGATTAGAAATTCATGTGTTGAATGGTATTCATATTTTGAAATAAATTGTTTGATAATAAAAATCACATTTTTATCTATATAAAAACTATAGAAAACATTCATGTGTTGAATTGATATTCATTCGTTGATTAGAAATTCATGTGTTGAATGGTATTCATATTTTGAAATAAATTGTTTGATAATAACAATCACCTTTTATCTATATATAAAATCCTATTTTTGTCACCTATATGAACTATATAGAAAAATAGTGTTTTGAAATGAATTGTTTTACAATAAAAATCACATTTTTATTGTATGCATAAATCGTTGAAATGTGAAGTGTTAAAAATAGCCACTTGTTCAAAATAAACATATATGAGTTGAAATATTCATTAATTAGCTAATGAAATGATTTGCGCCTATTTATGTAACATTAGAATGAATGGTGTTTTTAAACCAAATAGAAATCAAATATGAAGTTGAATAGAAAATGATAAATGATAAGAACTGTATATATATATGTACATGCATATTCATTGAACAGGTTATAGCGAAGGGGCTAGAGAAGAGGAATAAAATTTTGTGCCCGACAAATAGGTACACATTTACTGTTTTGTTTGGGTGATGATTTTATGAGCCTGTTGGCTAGCCGCTTGGCTTTTTCTTTTTCTTTTTGAGATTAGAAGGACCGGGAAAGCTATTTGCGATTTCCCGATGCTCCCGGTGCAGGGGAGGTTATGGCGAAATTTTTCCAAAAATTTAAGGCGTTAGTGAAATATTTGAAGCGAAAACGATATTGAAATCATTGAATGAACTATATTTATATAAATATATAAATATAAATAAAATTAAAACGAAACGAGGCCGTGCAGTTCGTATTTTGAAACCGTGATTTCAAACAACTAGTACGGGGAATCCGACCATTGGATTTTCCCGAAACCTCAACCGTCGGGTTCGCCTTGGAAATATCTTCCCAACGGCACCAACCTGGTAAAAATCCAACGGTTGGATTATCTGGAATGTTTAAATCAAAACTGATGAAAAACAGCGCCAGAAGCGATTATATTTATATATATATAAATATAATTATATATTTAATCGAATAACGACGCTGCAGTTCGTAATTTGAAATCGAAAATTCAAACGATTGTACCGGGAGATCCGACCGTCGGATTTTCCCGAAACTGGAACCGTTGGATTCGTTTTGAAAAGACCTTTCTAATGATGTAAATTTTGCGAAGATCCAACGGTTAGATTTTCAGATATGTGTAAATCAAATCTGAAGAAAAACAGCGCCACGGCCGCTTTATGGCCCGAAGCGTCGTTTTGAATATATTGGCTATTTTAAAATAAATAAAAATAGCGATAAATAGTTATAAAATATCATAAGCGATATGGAATGGAAATAAACTGAATTTGCTTGATTTATGTGGCTTTTGATGGTTGAATGTGTTTGGTGTGAAAATTACATTAAAGAACACAATTGGTGTTGTCGAATAATTTAACCATTGAAATAAATTGATTTGAAATTCTAAATATACGTGGATTATTTGTAAAGGCCGAGTTAATTCTCATTTCAAATAATCGACCGACTATTGAAATTCGAAGATGAAGACGACGGTCGAAGACCGGAGATTTTCACCTCGTTTGGATGGTAACCGAGGTCCTGATTGGGAGGCATCCCGAAATATGGATAATGAGTGGTGATCGTCTAGACGTACGTGGTGATCGATGGGTTTGCGAGGTATTTAGTGCCTCCGGTTTCGTTCAGACCCAGAACGGACTTGTAAATGGACTGTGTGTCTGACATTGGAGTTTATTCTGTGTTGATTGATTCCTGTTAATATACATCTGTTTGGCGACGGAGAATTATTCTTTTGCTTAACGCCCTTCTCTGAGACGCACGAGCTCAGAGGCTGTATATCGATGGACATCAGTCGCATGGCATGAATTGCCTGTGTGGCATGCTAAGATGCAGTGATCAGGGCTTCTGTTGAAAAGCAAAGTCTTGTGGTGATGATCAAAGCACCGCCTGTGTGGCGTAGCTTTGTGTATAACGTGAATTCGCGAGCCTCACACCCCGGTATGAACCAGAAACGGGAGAAGGACCTCAGGGAGGGCATGCGTTTCCTTCTAGCTAGGGTGGTGTCAGTGACCTACCAGCCCTGACATTTATATACTTTTCACCTATGTGGTTGTTGCTGTTGCGAGGCGCCTCGGTTAGATCGGACGATCCGGGTCCGATGGAGTCATTCATTGGCTCATTCACGCCCCAAAGGGCGGGGAAACGTAGTGTTCAGGCATTTTTAATCCACATCGGTGGACCGGCCCTGTCGCTCCAAGGGTCGATGCGTTCTGATCCTAAGACACGGGCTAGAGCGTCTCGAATTCGGTAAGGACTATCTTTTGCCTTGGTTCATGACGGAAATCCAATTTCCAAATACGACATCGTGCGGTTTTGATTGTATATATATATATGGCGACATGATATATGGTACCCATGCCGTCTATGATTGATAGTTATGATTTGAAATTGTTTTCAAAACATATTAACACTAGCAATAATATCAAATGCCTTTGTTTTATTCGTATCAATCATATTTTGGCCATTATAAGGTAAAACTCTATCCTCCGGTTTGCGTTGCATTGTGTGATGGGAACTGAGTCTTATAATGGCTTCATTTTTATAAAAAAGCATAGCGATGTTTAAAAGAAAGATTTGTTTTAAAGCACTGGCAATCCAATGGAGTAAACCCGTTCCACGAAGGTGGCGTGGTCCTGTGATTAGCCAAATTATATATATGTGTTGAGTAGATTTCTCATACCAGTCCCATGACTGACTCGTAGTTTGTTTCACTCTCAAACTCGGGTGCCCCTTTTTCTACACGGGCAGCCTTGTATTCAGGTTTAGCTGGTTCTTTTTCTGGATAGCTGGAGCTGAAGATGGATTCTACCATTTATTTCTTTTTATGCTGTTCAGCTCCTATTGTACATATTTTGTTTATTTCCGCTGTAGACATTTATGTATAGCTGAACTGTATTTGTACTAAGTAAGATCCTGTATACTGTGTAACTCTGATGATTACTTTTATCCAGTATATTTTGTTGTTCATTATCTGGTGTATTTATTTAATTCTGTTCTGCTATTATCTGTTTCTGTGTTATATTCCAAAGATAACCCTTGTTTCCGTTTGAACGGGATTTCGGGTCGTCTCATCGGTAGAGGACGATCCCTGGCCTCGGTTCATAGATGGAAATCCAACTTCCAAATACGTGATTTTGCGGTTTTATTCGTAGAGCCTAGTATGACGACATAGTGGGATGGGGTGCTTATGCCGTCTATGATTGATACTTATGATTTGAAGTTGTTTCATACACTACACTTATAGTAATAATAAATGATTTGTTTTAAACGTATCAAGCATTCTTGGCTATTATAAGGTAAAAACCCTATCCTCCGGCTTGCGTTACATTGTGTGATGGGAAGCGGGTCTTATAAAAGCTTCATTTTTCTTCATTTAGCATTGCGCTGTTGTTATATGCACTGGTATTCTTGGGAGGAAACCCGTTCCGTGTTATACGGCGTGGTCCCTTGATTTACCGAACTTTAAAATAAAGATTGATAACTGTTTTAGTTCTCACACCAGTCACATGACTGACCTGGAGTTTATTGTTTTAACCTAAACTCTGGGTGCCCTTATTTTGACATGGGCAGCTAGTAGTTTTGGTTTTGCAGATTTATATTCACAGGATCCTGGTTAACAGCTGGAATGATATCCGGAAAGCTTTGTATCCGTATATCTCTTCTAGTTATGCATTGTATTATTTTCCGCTGCTATGTAATGTAATTGAAATCTATGATATTTCTGTGTAATATTCATTTATACTCTATATATTCATGTATTCTGATGGAATTGTTGTAATAGCACTGAAATGTTCTTCCGTCTGCGTTCTTTTGTGGCTTGTTCTCGAACTATCCGCGCTTTCCTCACCGGGGAAGTTACGGGTATTTACAGTTGGTATCAGAGCTTTGGTTTACAAAGCTCAGGGAACAAGACACGTTAGAACCATACGGGAGAATTCATCAGATATTGGATTAGTAATATCCAATGGGAATGACTCGTTAGAGATGGGATCAGTAGTATCCTAGAACGAGTGTGAAGAGTATATTTTCGAAATGAAAACAAGTTTTGTTTTGAAAATTTAAATCAATCATTCGTATTTGATTATTTATATTGATGTGGACAATCCAGTATATATAGATTTTGCATATACGTCTGATCCACGTGTATTCGAAGTTTTAATATACTGGATAGATATAGATTCGCACTCTAGTCACTCGGGGATAATTCTGGTGATGTCCGGACATCATCAGTATTTATATTCGTGTTTCGAAAGTGTGATATCTATATATTTCCATCGGACTAGTGTGAGAACCAAAGCTATATAGGATTTATTGTTGTGATTTGGCATCAAAAATGTAATTTTTGACTATATATCAAAGTTATGAATTTGAAATGCTAATCAACTAATTGATTGATGGTTGTGCTGCTTGTTTATTGTTGGATTGGTTAAATTTGAACCATATAGCCCATTTGAACAAAATAGTGAATTGTATTGAAAATTTGTCGCATTTGTAGGCATACGCATGCACTTACATTGAACAGGTCATAGCAAAGAGGCTAGAGCAGAAGAACAAAATTGTTTGCCCGACAAATAGGTACATATTTACCATAATTTACTGTTTTGTTTGGGTGATAATGATTTTATGAGCCGCTTGGCCTTTTCTTTTTCTTTTTGAGATCAGAAGGCCTGTATGGCAATTTCGGGATTTTCCCGTGCTCCCGGTGCAGGGGAGGTTATGGCGAAATTTTTCGAAAATTTAGGGTGTTAGCCAAATTTTTGAAAAATTTGAAAAGTTCTTTGAAACTGAAAAGTTGAAGAACTTAAGCCGTAGTCAAAATAATGAAAGTTGAGTTGATTAGTTAAACAACTTTCGGCTTTATTCCTTTTCGGGGACGAAAAGTTTTAAGTGGGGGAGATTGTAATAACCCGGAAATCTGGGCCAATTTAAATTTTTTATTTTGGCAATTTTAGCGAAATTTGAATATTTAAAATGAATTATTTTAAATAAAACCGACGAGAAATTTATTTTGAATATAATTCGAAGGTATATATTCGTTTGAATCTACGATAGAACATAAATATTTATTTATATTTATAAAAGGAATTGAAAATGGCGCGGTAGTTCGATAATTCGATTTCAAACTTCAAATGGATGTGCCGGGTGCAAAATAAACCGGATTTTAGTGAAACCAAAATTAATAGAATCTAATTGTGAATATCTTTCCAACGAATCCGAAAAATCGAAATTTCATAGCGGGAATCAAAAGATATGTCCAGTTGAAATTTCAGAATAGTCGCTATGGAATTTCAGGCCCTTAAAAATGGGAATTTTGCAAACGACCTCGGATTTCGACGAAACCAATTTTGTTGGATCCGTGATGTAAAGTTATTGCTAGATTTTAAATTTCATAATTTTTCGAATCAATATGTGAGCGTGGCAAAGGAAAACGCGTTTGACCAGTTTTAGTTGATTTTAATCGACTGGAAAATGGCCATTTTTCAAACGGTCTCAGAATTCGATGAAATTAGTTTTGTTAGGACCGTATCATCAATACGAAGCTAGAAAATATTCTTGGGGAATTTTTCGAGTTAGTATGCGACCCCGGTAAATTGAAATACGCGTTCAAATTCAATATATAGAGTTATATTTTGATTTTGACAAAAACTGATCAAAACGATCAAATCGGCCTACGATACATATCCCATTGTGTTCGGAATGGGGGTAATTAGCTATGGACGACAGGCGGTGGGTCTCGTTTTGAGGTTGAAATAAAAAGTTGCTTTTTGAAAATAAATTAATTAAATATATATAAATATACTCGCCGTCGACTCCACCACCGCGGCCCCCTCCGCTTCAACCCCCATCATCTCCTCCCCCTTCCACCTAAAACGAAACCCCACCCTCCATTCGCGAATGCGAGATCCCCAAACCCCATAATCCACTGCACCGCGCCCTCCAGCAGCCGCCACTCCGGCCAAGCATCCCCCTCCACCTCTGACGCGACGCAAGCAGCTGCCCCCCCCTCTTCGATTTGCGCAAAACAACCCCCTTTCTTCGCTGAAACAATGTGAGTTTTTACTCTTTTCATTACATTATATATTTCTTTGATAAAAACTGAATTTTGTTAAAGGAAAAAAACTGAATTTTTGTTAAAGGAGAAACTGAATTTTTGTTAAAGGAAAAACTAAATATTTTGCTAAAGGAAAGATCGTATTTTGGTAAAGGAAAGATCGTGTTTTTGTTCAAGGAAAGATTAAATTTTTATCACATAAAAGTTTACATTTTTAATATAGGAAAGTTGTGATTTTTGATTGGAAGGAAAATACGATTTTTAACAAGGGTATGTTATGAAATTATTTTTAGAAGAATAAAAATAGGATTTTTATATAATAGAAAATATAAAAATTTCTATATTTTAGAAGCGATAAAAATTCGATTTTCACATATAACGAAGTAGCGAATTAAAAATATAATTTTTATTTAATAGAGAATATAAAAATGTGATTTTTATATATGTAGTGAATTAAAAATATAATCTTTTATATTGTAGAAGTATAAAAATATAATCTTTTATATTGTAGAAGTATAAAGATGTGATTTTTATAGCAATGAAATAAAAATCCGATCTTTGGATATGAAGTAGAAATATGATTTTTATTTGTTAGAATGAAGCAATAAAAATATAATTTTTTATTTGAACAGCGTGAAAAGATTGCATTGGAATTTCAGTCAAATCCAGACCGTTCAGCAGTTCAAAAGAAAAGCACGGCGGAGTGGAACCCTCTGTGAGAACTTCTCACTTTTAATTTAATTTTCTAGTTAAAATATATACTAGGATGCAGAAGGTGTTTAGTAGCACCCGACACCCGTTGTCCACAGACCATGGACGGCTTGTATGCTTGTTTGTATGATTTTGATGTGTAGTTGATTGTGTGTTGTGATGTGAAATGAAATAAAATATTTATATAGTTAAAAATATTTTATAGTTAAAAATAGAATTTTAACGTATATATGAAATGAAACAAAAATAAACAATTCGGTCGATTTGTTTATATACACACATTTGACTGATATTGATTGGGACGATAAATTTTACACATCGCCCAACTGCACGAATAAAATCTTTGTTTGATTGTTTGAAAACCCCACACGGGTATTGGGATGATATATGACATACACTAGTCCCAATAATTAATTGTATGTCGATCGATTGATTGACAGACTGTTATAAGCATTGAATATTTATATTTGATGCTTATACAATGTAGAATGCACTTTGGATGATGGTTGATTATTCATCGTTGTTATTGTATACATGTGTTGTAGAAAATCCATATAATTAACATTATATGGTAATTGATTGGGCCTCATTCCAGTTTTGAAATAGAAATATTTGAAAAAGAAATATTTGAAATAGAATATTTAAAAATAGAAATATATGAAGCCGTGTTGATTAGATTGATGCCATTTTGACATGAACGATATTTATATCAATTTTATTCATTTTATAATGAATATCGAAAATGATTTCAAAATCGGATATTTTGAAAAGAATTGAAATTCGAATTAAATTGAATAGAAATGAATTCGAATTGAAATTGAATATAAATGAATTTGAATTGAAATTGAATTGAATTGAAAACGAACTGAAATTGAATTAGAAATCGATTTGAATTGAAATCGATTTGAAATGAATTTAAAACGAATTTATATTGGAATATTCAATTTTGATTTGAAATTGAATATGAAGTTGAAACCGTTTTGAAAATGAATTTAAAACGATTTATAAAGCACGTTTTGAATTGAAATCGGTGAAGTATATTATATATATATTATATATATATAATATAATGGCCTGAATAGAACGCGTCGCGCTGCGGTAGTTCGTGAATTTTGACCATTGGCTTCAAATGGATATTACGGGAGATCCGACCGTCAGATTCTCCTAAAACCGGAACCGTTGGGTTCGTATCGAAAAGAGCTTTCTAGCGAACATTAGAAATTAGAAATCTAAAGATTGGATTTGGAATTATGTCCAAATCAAATTTGGAAAAGGTCGCTATAAGTGCAGTTCGATGGCCGTTGATGGAAATCGACTGTACGGGCCTTGATAAAATTATTAAAAATAGTAATAATTTGTGTAAAATCATAAGAAATGATTTGGGAAGAATTAGGATGAAAAACTCCATATTTGAAAAGATAAAAATAGTTTTTTATCGAAATGAACTAGTTTTGAACTAGAATTATAATTCTATTTATTTTAAAATAAATAAATTGGATTTGAAATGGTTTTGAAAATAGCCAGAATTTCCAATAATTGAATTGGAATATATTTGAATCGAAATTGTCTTCGGAATATTTCGATGTTGGATTTCGTAATGATACAGATATGGTTATGGGAATTTGAAAGATATGTTTATATCGTTATTTCCAATACGATATTTGTTAATCGTAGAGTTTGATATTGAATATAAGCCGATATAATTTATATTCAGAGCCTTGTATTTAATATCAAATGTGATTTGGGATTGTCGTGAATGGTGTCTTCGTTAACCCTGTTCTTGAACCCAGTTGAGAAAAAGATTAAATCTTTTTATTTAGATTTAATGAAGTGTACCAATTAAATAATATTTAATTGGAATTGAATTGGTATTGATTTTTGGGTTTATCGTGAACAGTGTTTTATATAACACTTGTTCTTTAACCCGACAATTAATGAAATGTGATTTGGGATTGTCGTGAATGGTATCTTCAATAATACTGTTCTTAGACCTAAAGGAGTTAAGAAAATTCAGAAACTAACTGGAGATTAGTTAAGTTAAATGGTTTCTGGGGTATCGATCTGATGTTGTTTTCGGCCTTCGGGGTTAGTACTTAGGGAACTGCTCACTTGCTAATTTACGGTTAGGGACTGATTGAAATGTGATGTGATTTTGGGTTTATCGTGAACCGTGTTTTAAATGACACCGATTCTTTAACCCAGTCACAGATTAAAACTAAGTGGAGTTTTAATGAATCTTTAATTAGATTGAAATGATCGAGAATGGAGTATCACCAGTTTTGCTCCAGGCGTTAGTTAAATCTTTAATTAGAATTGAACGTGAAATGGTAACTGAGTTTACCGATAACACCGTGGTGTTAGATATGAAGTATTACCAGTTTTACTTCATGGGATGAATAGGTTGGGATTGGGAAATTAAAACAAATGATTACTTCGGTAAGGTTCGTTAATCCCGACTAGTTGAATCGAAATTCAAAAGAAGATTAAAGAATAAATTCAAGGAATTTATCTTTGATAAAATTAATGGGAACCTTTCCCTATGAATGTGAAATTTAGAAACTAACTGTCGGTTAGCTAAGCAGAATGGTTTTCTGGATATTGATCTGATGTTGGTTTCGGCCTTCGGGGTTAATATATGGGGAATTATTCTCTTGTTAGTTTACGGTTAGTGACTGATGAATTGGAATGAGGCGTATGTTGTGTTTTTGTAACACATGTTTATTATATACGCGAGTTATTCAGGATGACCGGGTTTATCCCATTCTGAATAACTGATACGATGATAAGTCGAAGATGAAGACGGTGGTCAAAGATCGGAGGTCTTCACGTCGTTTGGGTGATTACTAATGATCTTGATTGGGATGTACGCCCAAGAAGATGGAAACAGTTGGTGATCGTCCAGACGTATTTGGAGATCGATGGATATGCGGGGTACTAGGTGCCTCCAGTTTCGTTCAGACCCAGAACGAACTTGTAAATGGACTGTGTGTCTAACATTGGATTTTAGTCTGTGTGTTTGATTTCTATTAAATATATATCTGTTTGGTGACGGAGAATTTATTCTCTTTCTTAACGCCCTTCTCTGAGACGTACGAGCTCAGGGGTTATATACTAATGGATATCAAATGCATAGAGTGAATTGCCTGTGTGGCATGCCTAAGTGGCGAATGATCAATGCTCCTATTGAAAAGCAAAGTCTTGTGGTTGATGATCGAAGCCCGACCTTTATGGCGTAGCTTTGTGTAACGTTTACTTCACGAGTTTCACAACCGGTATGAACCAAAAACGGGAGACGGACCTCAGGGAGGGCATGCGTTTCTTTCTAGTTAGAAGTGGCTTCAGTGGTTTTACACGCCCTAACGAGTTTGACTTATGTGGTTGTTGCTGTTGCGAGGCGCCTCGGATATACCGGTGACTATGTGAAGCCGAAGGAGCCATTCGTTGGCTCATTTACGCCCCCATAGGGCGGGGAAACGCAGTGTTCAAGCATAATAATCCACATCGGTGGACCGTCCCTGACGATCCAAGGCTTGCCTGCACGCTTGCCTGAGGGGCGGACTAGAGCATCTCAAATCGGTAGAGGATGATCCCTGGCCTCGGTTCATAGATGGAAATACAACTTCCAAATACGTGATTTTGCGGTTTTATTCGTAGAGCCTAGTATGATGACATAGTGGGATGGGGCGCTTATGCCGTCTATGATTGATACTTATGATTTGAAGTTGTTTTATACACTATACACTTATAGTAATAATAAATGATTTGTTTTAAACGTATCAAGCATTCTTGGCTATTATAAGGTAAAAACCCTATCCTCCGGCTTGCGTTACATTGTGTGATGGGAACTGGGTCTTATAATAGATTCATTTTTCTTCATTTAGCATTGCCCTGTTGTTATATGCACTAGTATTCTTGGGAGGAAACCCTTCTTGTGTTATACGGCGTGGTCCCTTGATTTACCAAACTTTAAAATAAAGATTGATAACTATTTTAGTTCTCACACCAGTCACATGACTGACCTGGAGTTTATTGTTTTAACCTAAACTCTGGGTGCCCTTATTTTGAAACGGACAGCTAGTAGTTTTGGTTTTGCAGATTTATATTCACAGGATCCTGGTTTACAGCTGGAATGATATCCGGAAAGCTTTGTATCCGTATATCTCTTCTAGTTGTGCATTGTATTATTTTCCGCTGCTATGTAATGTAATTTAAATCTCTGATATTTCTGTGTAATATTCATTTATACTCTGTATATTCTTGTATTCTGATGGAATTTTTGTAATAGTAATGAAATGTTCTTCCGTCTGCGTTCTGTTGTGGCTTGTTCTCAAACTATTCGCGGTTTCCTCACCGGGGAAGTTACGGGTATTTACAGATATAAAGGTTAAAAGGATTATATTACATTGATACACTGGTCATAGAAAGGTTGCATCGAATCGTTGATCTTATTATAACTTGGTAGCAGCGATGTATTACTAGATACCGCTCATTGTTTATAATTTGAATATGATTTAAATTATTGCCAATGTTGTAATAACCTATAGGGTCACACAATATAGAACGTTATAAGGAGAAAATAATTTTAGACAAATAAAAATATCAATCTGTTGATATTTTATTTGTAATTGGAATTAGTATTCAAATGGGTTCCTAATTTTGTGGTAAATATTTGTTTTTAAAACATTCCTTTTTAAAATAACCGGCTATGTGATAAGATCAATTTTATCAGACCCAAAATGGAAGAAAATTCCAAGCCCTAAAATTAAATGGCGGCTAGTACCCCTTCTTCTTTATCTTTTTCAATTTTATTAAAGGAGAATTCGTTCTTGTGGACTATTGTAGAGGAGCGGCACATGACGTTCTTAGATTCGATCCTTCCAATCTCAAGAATCCAATTGCGATTGTTCATAGATTCACAACGACAGGTAAGCCGTAACTCGATTTAATTGTTCGATTTACAAATTATTGCATAGATCTATATGTTCAACATGTTGAAATAGGTTATGGATTAGATCTATAAATTCCTTCAATGGTATCAGAGCATAGGCTTGCTGTAATTTGTACTTCGAATTCATTTTTAGGTTTGTTTTGTATCCCTAATTATCCGATAATAGTGGATATAGAAATTAAGGGTTTTTGATTCCGCCTTATTTAATTAGGAATTTGATATGGTTTCGTTTCTGAAATGAAAAATATTCCACCACGTATTGGACTTGTATTTGGTACAATGTATGTCATGATATCATGGATTAATATCTGATATTAACCCTATTCTATCATTGTTTTAAATATTATGATTGGATCTAAAATATAAAAGACAGTCAATTCTACAATGGAAATGTTTTATAATCAACAAAAATATTGTTTTTGTTATTAGTAACAATCCAGAATTAATATATGATATTAATTCAATCGTATGTTTTAAAATCCCCGTGTTAACATGCCAAAACTTGTGATATTGATTAAATGTTCATAATCTGGTGTTTGAATGCATACATACGGTTTTGGATCAGTGAACTATTAGATCACTCTAATAATCTATGATCACTATGCAATTGATTATTCAAAAGTCATGAATTGAAAACTTGATGATAAATTCGATTTAAAAGTTAAATTGTTTCACTGTCATTTAAAACTGTTTTAATATTATCTGTAAAACTGTTTTACTATAGGCAAAATTTTATATTTGATATAAAATTTTGAACTGGATTTATTGTTGACAAAATCTGAATTTTAAATAAAGTTAAAATTGCTATTGCCATGATTGTTTATCATGACATCCTATTGATAGATCATAACAATTTTGACTGATAAATATGACAAGTACTTAGACGTACTGATTTCATAAAAATACACTATTGCTTGTTTAATCACAAAAATTGTTTAATTGTTGTTTTTGTATATTATATATAATGTATATATATGTATATGTATATATATATATATGTATATATATATGTTTGAATCTGATTAATATACTATTGGACATTAAATCATAATATTGAAAGTCAAATTTTGATGATTAAGTGGTTTTGGTTAGAATAAAATCAAACCAGTATGCATGTCTATTATGCAATGATTAACCTGACTGGTATTTAAGTCTTCCTGACTTGAATTCTATCAATAATGGTTGAAATGTACCTGTTGACAACCTTAATATAAAATTCCAAGTTGTTTTCACTAGATCTATGTTTTACCATAGTTAAAGGATTTCATTGTTTTATTTAGTGATCTGGAATTGTTTGAAAATCCTTTTGAATTTGGTATACATTGATACCATTTTATCTAGCTATAGTACCATGATGTCTAAAACAAAAATGTTTTGTTTAAACTCAGTGTAATTTTAAATATTGCATAATTTTAGATTTTTTTATATGAGTAAACAATTCTAAAGTAATGATCAAAGATTGTTTGATATAAGTATATTACAGTTATGAACCTATCAATTTAGTGACAGAAATCAAATTTGATTTGATATTGGTCATGAGACGATATTGTATCCTCACTCTATACAAAATTAACAAGATTTTGGTCTTTTAATCTGGGTAATTTATAATGCTAACTCTTAAATCCATATACTGTCTTTATCACTGTGTTTATATATGTAGATCACTTGATTCTATTAAATCGAATGGTTGTAAATGTTACTACATAGATTTCCCTTTCATTATAATCCTCTGTTATATATAAATGTATACTTTAGATACACCTTTTATATAAAGCAAACCTGATCTGCCCCCTTTTGTCTTAACACCATATGTGTTTGCATGAGTATTAAGACACTATAAAATTATCAAATTATTTGATAGTTATACTGATTGAGACTTGATGCTTTTACCAACTTGCCTCAATGATATTGATCAACACAGATTAACTTAAGTAATTGCAGGATTTATAAGGATAAAACTACAATGGTCATGCATGTGTAATATGTCTAGAATTTATATTTGCTTAGCATTTATAATATTGTTAATGATATCATCACATGTATAGGACTGTTTTATTTGTACCTGTGAATTAGCAAATATACATATGTTAGTACATATATGTTTGTTTAGGTGATGGTTATGTGTATATAGATACACTAATGGTTTTATTAGTCAAATCTAATTTGTAAACATAATTCTCAATTACTTTTGTGCTATGAAGTCATTTTTTTTCTAAAAATACTTTTACATTTGATGTAAATAATGAAGTGGATTCAAACTTGATAATGATTCATGTTCATAATGCTATTTTATCTCTTTTTTTTTGGGGTAATTTACTGGTAGGACTGTGTATACTGTTGAAATTTTGTTTTTCAATTTATAGTTCCTGTCATTGAATTCAATTTGAGAACATTTCAAACACTAGTTTTGTAATCTCTATTGAATTCTGTTTTATTAAATGAGACTGATTTACAGTAAGTTGGTTTACTCTATAACAGGCATGACTTACATCCTTCCTAGTTACACAAATTTCATATCATTTGTTCTACCAGGACTTTTTCATTTGACACATATTAACACTGTACTCAATAAAATTGTTTGAACACAGCAAATACGATTTCTTGTAAAACATATTTATATATGTATATGTGTTTTATTATAGACTATAAATGCATAATTTATAGCTAATACTCAAAGCATATTGATGCATGCATTATGATAAATAATATTCTAAACACACATTTATAGTTGCATTCTATTTGGATATGGATGACAGTGTAACATGGTTAGAAACATAACCTAAACAGAAAACAGAAAATGCCGAAAACAAATAAATCAGTATGCTGGCACTGATCTGGCAGAATTCTATATATATATATATATATATATATATGTATGTATACCGATAAATATATATATGTATACTGATAAGTACATGTGTATACTGATACACATAATAAATCCTCAATAGTGTTATATATATATATATAATTATATGTATTGCACTATAACATACACTGTTTATACTCAATCAAAAGTATAATATGATATGATCATATTGCAGGGTGTTGACTTGTTCAAGTGTGCTGAAATTGTTTCAGCCCGTGAAGTTCAAGCATGGATCATTTAGAGTGGAACCATTGCTTATACTTTGATGGACATGTTGGTGCAAGATCAATGTTGCTTGTGAAGCAAATCTTATTTATGAATTGCGGAATTTAGTTGGCAACTAATGTATTGGTTTTAGACCTTATAGAATATGTATACAAAATGTTGTGTGTGTGTATATATATATATATATATATGTATATATTTACATCACTATCTATGTATTTTAATGTTATAGTCTGAGTTCCGTTTTGATTGTAAAACGAATTATAATGGATTATATGTATATCTGTTTATAAATACATGTGGGTAATGTAAGATATGTAAGTGGGTGTTATATGATAATTAACTTCTTGATTTGGATTAAGACTTGAATTGGAAGCCCACTGTTTGAGTAAGAATTGGTTTTAATGGGATTGATATTTATATTATAAACCAATTATATGCATACGTCTCTACACATACATCTATGTTCTGATGGGGTTATGTAAAATAGTGTTCAATGCTCATATTGAAATGTTCAAAACCATTTATATTGAATTCTACGTATCTGGTTATGTTGGTATAGTATTCAAGCCACTTTACCTTGAAATGTTCATAAGGCAATAGACTTGCAACCGAAAAACACCATTGAATTTAAATATAATATGTATATATATTTGATACATATATTTTATTTAAATCCAATTTACATTATGAATATAAAATACATATATCATGATATATGTAAATAATTGTAATATAGTTTCCACTACGAATTATAAAATCTCTCTAAAGCAAATTTTGTTATATTAAATCATGGTGAAGTCTTCCAACGGTACACCCATCAATGTCCAATATCATTGGGTGTAGGTAATGCCAAAGCGTTGTGCATCCTCTTATATTGGTTATATGTGTTAGGAGTAATTGTGGTGCTTCAACTGTATTATTGGGTCTGATTTAACTAAGGCTGCATAATAGGATTATGGCCTTAGAGAAAACAACATGAATTATTCTATATTTGAGCAAATGAATAATACTGAACAAAATGTTCATCATGCGATCCAGGAATTATATACACGATATAATTGACACAAGATGTCTACCTAAAAGGTTGTGTTTTGGGGATTAGCCAAAGCTAAGTCAAGGCATGACTAGATATGGATCTTGGAATACCATTATATATACATATAACGATACATATGTATAAACAAAGGGATGTTAATTTGAGTGGGAGCGTATTTCAGTTTAAATTATGCATTAATATAAATATAAAGTTTGATTGTCAAAATTTTGTGTTTATATTAAATAAATATTAAAGAATCAGTTATTATTTATTATCTACTGTAGATATTAAATAATAAATAACTCCGATAATTTAAATTAACCCTTAAGAAGGTTAAATTGAAATTAATCAAAAAATTTGACTAACATTGAAATTTGAGGATTGTCCTCAAACAGCTTAAATCGTAATTGTTCTAACAAATATAGAGGATCTAAAATAAAAAGGTTAAAGTGTGACTTCAACTGAATAAGATATAAATGTTATAATAATCTACTTATACATTTCTAGTATTATATACTAGATATAAATCACATAAATGTATGTTGATTTACAGAAATTGCAGAATAAGTAGAAATTTGATTAAAAGGACAAGTGGACTTATGATTGGAAATGAAGCAAATGTTGCTGGATTATCCATAGGAAGTTGATTCTTGTTGAATATGCTGGCTTATTTAAATAAATAAAATAATTGTTATTATGAAATTCCACTTAAGATAAATGTTATAATAGATTTTTTTAGACAAGTTTGAATTTCATTTGTAATAAAAGAACAATTGTTATTCATTTTATTTAAAGGAAATATCGTATGGAATTTCACAAATAGTTAATGATCTTCGTTAATTCTTAACTATAATGTACTTGATATAAATGATGAGTGGATTAAATTTAGTGATTTAAATTCAACATATCTTTAGCATTATCAGTTAGCCCATATAAACAAGAAAGTATATCAAGACTCCATAATGATGGAATTTTGAGATCGTTTGATTTTGAATTATATGAAGAATACAAATCTTGTTTATTAGGCAAAATAACTGAATCACCTTTCACTTGAAGCAGTGAATGAGTGATAAGTATTGAGTCTCATACATAATGATGCACATGGGGCAATGAATACATAAGCTAGAGGCAGGTTTTATTACTTCATTATATTTACTGATGACATCAATAAATATAGATATGTGTATCTTATAAAACACATATCAGAATCTTTTGAAAAGTTCAAAGAATTCAAAGTGGAGATAGAAACCAATTTTAATAGAAAATAAATACTTTTCGAATAGATCGAAAAGAATATTTAAGCCAACTATTTAATGACTATCCAGATGAGCTTGAAATTGTTTCATGACTCACTCCACCTAGAACACCATATTGAAATGGTGTGTCAGAAAGGAGCAATCACACCTTATAAGATATGGTACGACCAAGATAAGTCATATAGATCTTCCAATAAGTTAAATTTAGAACAATTGTATTAAATCCCACTGACGCCATATAAGATATGGACTAGGAAATGTCCTAGTATGTCTAATGCAAAGATTTGGGATGTAAAGCGTTTGTTAAACGTCCTTCCTCCGATAAGATCAGACCCAAATCAGATAACTATTTTGTGTAATATCCACAAGAAACAAATGAATATTATTTCTATAAGTCCTCTGAGAATAAAATGTTTATTGCGCGAATTGGTATCCATTAAAAGGAGAACCAGACTCTAAGATACCAATGTGAATGAAATTGAATTCGAAATGTTTTGAACCACAAAATGGCATTAAATCTTGTATAGACAAGAAATTGAGTGGGAGTGACACAATAATTCTAATGTTATTTTATAACACATTAATTATTGTAAATAATGTTAGTTTTAAAACAAGAAATAAATATTGATTCTAAGATAGACAATGTTTGGATTAAGAAGTTCATAATTGAACTTAATTAATTGTTGATCCAATGATTTACATTAGGATAACAATATAGCTAATGCTCAGGCCTAAAACTTTAAACTCACTATTGATCCAAACATATATTTAAGAAATATAATTCTTATGTGAAGTTGTTCACAGAAGAAATAAACATATCTGCAAAGTTACAAAAGTTGTAATGTTGCAGACCTATTGAATTAAACTCTTCGCAGCAGAAGTTTAATAGTCACACTAGTTTCATGAGTATATGATATGTAAATGATTAAATCTAGTGCAAGTGGGAGATCTGTTAGAGTTTATGCCCTAGAGGCAATCCATTTGATGGGATTGATAACAATGTTGTTGTTATTATTTTATTTGGAATGAAATAATATTCTACTATATTAAATTTACTGCGTAATATAAATATTAATATAATAGAAGTCCTTAGAACTATAATATGAAATTATATAATTCGAGTAAGACTTGAATTTGAGATTATATAATATGATAAGTATTATAATTCTTAAATGCCCCTAGTCGAGTTTTATTGTTTGTATAGGACAACAATAAAGCGTTGAGACTAGTATATTGATTGACTGATGATCACATCTCATTGATCATTAATATACGTGTTATTAAAGTCAAGATATAAATACGTATTGGAGAATAGCGTATTGGGATGACCCACTGTGAGATAACTACATGGAATATAATTAACAGCATCATAAGTTGTTCTCATAGTGACTGTGATGAATGGTCCTCAGACCTGAAATCATTATAATTTTATTCGAGGATATTTGTGTTTTGATATCATCTAAAGTTACTCGTAAAAGAGTAATGATAATGGTGATTATTGGATACATCTCGAGTCGAATGAAAATTATGAATGATTTAGATGGAACTTAACCCTACGATAAATTTGTAGTGATATCCATGGGCCTCTTGATTGAGTGAGACTGTGAAATGCATGGTCGTGCTCAAATATTGATTTGTTTTAAACAGTCTACTCATCGATCAAGAAAAACGGATTAAATTATAAAGAGGATGATACGATCCATGCCCTGAGTTTAATCCTGGATATAAAGGTTAAAAGGATTATATTACATTGATACACTGGTCATAGAAAGGTTGTATCGAATCGTTTATCTTATTGTTACTTGGGTAGCAGCGATGTATTACTAGATGTCGCTCACTGTTTATAATTTGAATATGATTTAAATTATTGCCAACGTTGTAATAACCTATAAGATCACACAATATAAAACGTTATAAGGAGAAAACAATTTTAGACAAATAAAAATATCAATCTGTTGATATTTTATTTGTAGTTGGAATTAGTATTCAAATGGGTTCCTAATTTTGTGGTAAATATTTGTTTTATAAAGGGGTATCTACTCCTTTTTAAAATAATTGGCTATGTGATAAGATCAATTCTTATCGGACCCAAAATGGAAGAAAATTCCAAGCCCTAAAATTAAATGGCGGCTAGTACCCCTTCTTCTTTATCTTCTTTAATTTGAATAAAGGAGAATTCGTTCTTGTGGACTATTGTAGAGGAGCGTCACTTGACGTTCTTAGATTCGATCCTTCCAATCTCAAGAATCCAATCGCGATTGTTCATAGATTCACAACGACAGGTAAACCCTAACTCGAATTAATTGTTCGATTTACAAATTATTGCATAGATCTGTATGTTCAACATGTTGAAATAGGTTACGGATTAGATCTATAAATTCCTTCAAAAATATCATTTAATAAATCAAACTACTTATTTATATAATTAAACAAGTTATTTAAAACCCCAAATTTCTTTTCAATATATATATATATATATATTTCAATATATTTTACGGTATTTAAATACCAATTATTTCAGGTCAATGTTATTCAAACATCCCAAAACACACAATAATCAATCACTGATTCCTTGTAACATCATATAATATAATATATAAAAATCAACAATAAAATTGTTGAGGAATCGAGTTGGATCCCTCCAACTTGTTCCCTGCATCCACAGATACTAATCAGCATATATAAATCCCAATTTCATATCAATATGAAATATAATAATAAACAGATTCAGTATTAAATCAACGGTTTATATATAACTATATATATTATTTCAACTATTTAATTAGCAAATCAACCAAACAACCATCACACAACAAATCGATTATTTTTATCAATATTAAATGATGTTTTTATAAAATTATAAAACTGGACAGAGTTAGTGAGTATACTCACATTGGTCGTTGATCGTTAAATAGCGATTTACGGTCGATGATTCGAATCGGGCGTTTAAATCTGCCATCATTATAACGAGCTCCAAATGGTTCCCAACTAATTCCAGTACGTAGCCTACGATCCCGAAGAATCCAAATTTGTCAGATTTGGACATCGTATGTAAGAGATGTTAAATTTCCCGGTTAGTATGTTATTAAATAAAAGTTAAACTTGACTTAATTTATTTATTTACTATTTGGGCCTAACCTCAGCTCATCAAATCCCGCACGTGCTCAAAGCCATTTGCTACGGGGTCCTTCATCATTCAAAAATAATGCTACTCTTCTACCGCTTGCTCCTGTACTCATCTAACCTCTTTCGTGCTTAGTGTTTTTTTATCTTTATTTTATTTTATTTATTTTTCCTTAAATCTGGGCCTCACGCATTTTTATCAGCCTGCACCCATACTAGAAACCCAGACCCGATGTAATGACCCGCATTTTCCAGCGATATAATAATTAATTTATTTAATCATTTAAAAGGTGATTAAAAGGATTTCATGGTCGTTGAATTAAATAATGGTGAATATTTAATTAAAAAATAAATTAAATAATATATTTAATTCTGAAATAATCAGAATTGGCTGAAATGGCGATATGGTGTGAACTGGATCATCTGTGATATTTAATTCAGTTTAAAATTTGAATTACAATAACAAATATATTTAATTAAGGACAATTGAACGTATAAATTATAATATAATTATAATTGAGCCCGTAATGGCGCGGCAGTTCGCTATTTGGTGATTTGAACTTCAATTGAATATACATAAGTCGTTTTAAATCGGATTTCTGTGAAACAAGAAATGTTAGGAGCTGGTGAAGTATATTTTCCTAGTGGAAGAGAAAAACCGGGATTTCATTGTGTAGATTTTGATTTATGTCCAAATCAAATTTTAGAAAAGTCGGTGTGGAATTCCTTTATAACTTATTTATATTTAAAAAAGGAATTTCATTATAAATCGAATATCGATTTAATCGGGATTTGAAATATCAAGTTAGAAATTCATAGAGGAATATTCTAGAGCAGTATGGTATTCCACTGTGAATATATACGATAATATTTATTTATTTTAATATTAAATTTAATTGTTTTTAAATATATTTATATATTTAAAAGGGTTATTTAGGACTTTAAAAATAGCCACTTTTGCAAACTAAGTCGGAATTCGACGAAACTAATTTTGTTGGATCCGCAACATCAAATTATTGTTAGATTCCAAGTTCCGTGATTTTTGGGGTCACTGTGTGGCTGTACGGATTTTTAGAGTGTAAAATAGTCAGTATTTCGACGGTTAAAAATACGCTGTGTGAGCAAACGTAGTCGGAATTCGACGAAACCGGTTTCGTTGGGACCTTAATGTCGAACTCTAGCTGCATGTCAATTGTCATGATTTTTAGGTATCGTGTGTGATCACACAGATTTTTAGAAAGTAAAAACGAATATAAAATGATGGAAATAAAATATAAAATAATAATATAAAAATTTCCTAACTATGTATGATCCTAAACATGGCCACATTTCTTCCTCTCAGCCACAACTGCAACTATAAAATCAAATTTCCAGGCCGCCGTCGCTATGTTTATCTCAGCAAACAAAAATCGATCCAAGTAAATCAAAGAAAATCCAAATCAAATGCAATAAATTCTGAAATAAATTCCAGTGAACTCAGCGAAGCAAGAGCTTCAAGCTCGTATCGTTTTCATGAGTCTCGATTGGGTTTTTGCTCAAGGCGCGTTTTAAAAGTGGAGCTAGGGTTCAGACCCTTTGTAAATCGAGGCAGTAATTCCAAAATCAAAGTTGATACTTGCAATAAGGGAGTGAAACCAAGTTTGTCTGCAAAGTATGGGTTGTTTCGGTGGAGATATATGTCGCGTCGATGCCTGTAGCAGGCGGAAGGGACTGATGACGCAACGAGCAAGGGGGAATCGGGTTCAATGATTTTGGTATGGTGTGAGGTAGTTTTGGAAGAGGAGCAAGATGATTTTTTTGTGGATTTTATTATGAAGTGGAGAAGGGGATTAAATTTGGGATTCGGGCAGGGTTTTTACTGTAAAATGAGGAGGAGCGGTATTCTTTGATACGGGAAGAAGAAAGAAGGGGACGGGTATGGGTTTGGCAGGGAGAAGTTGGGCCAAGAATTCAAATAAGGGTGAGGCCCATTTTATATAAATAGGTTTAGTCTATTTTAATTTAAAATAAGTGTGTAACCTGTTAACATCATAACTTGAACATACGATGTCATATTTACGAACGGTCAGATCCGTCGGGATCGTATGGACGAGAGCTTCACAATAAAGCTGACTGGAAGTGGATTGGGGCTCGTGTGAATTTATGGCAAAATAAATTGCTTGATTCAAATCAAACAAACAGTTTATCGTTCTTTAACGATGAACTGCCAAAGTGAGTAAAACTCACCAACTCTGAACAATTATATTTTTATAACATATATTTAGAACTGATAAATGATGACTGATTGCTGTGTGTTAACTGTTTGGTTGAATTGCTTATGTATTGGTTGATATTATAGATAACGATATATATATATATATATATAAATCGTTAATCGAATATTGATTCTGTTTATCATAATATTTTATATTCGTATTGTTTAACATCTGTGATGCAGGGAAACAGGTTGGAGGAATCCGACTGGATTCCTCAACATTTATTTTACTGTTTTTCATATATTGTGATATATGATGTGTTATATAATCTGTTATGGATTATGTGTGTTAGAATGATATTGATCCTTGTTATTCGATATTTTTAAATATCATAAAAAGACCCTGGGATGTAAAAAGAATTATTTCAATGTATATTGAAATAAAGGGATTTTATAAAATCAACAGATTTTATAAAAGGAAATATTTCGAAAGTAAATAAAAGGAAAATGTTTATAAAATGAATAGAGTTTTATAAAAGGTAAAAATGTTGATAAAACGAATAAATAGAATAAAGGAATAACTATTTAGAAAATAAATAGAATAAAGGAATATCTATTTAGAAAATAAATAGAATAAAGGAATATTTATTTAGTAAATAAATATAATTATAAAAGGAATATTTGGTTGGAAACTAAATAGGATTTATAAAAGGAAATTGACGAGATAAAAAGGAGTTAATCAAACGTAGTTTATCAAAAGGAGTTAATCAGACATAGTTATTTAGGATAAGTTACCATTTAGCACGACTGCTAGCGTAATTCGCAGGGCTGCAGATAGCCTACGGCGGTCGGATGTTTCCTGAGGGAATCAGGCGTAACCATTGTGATCGCTGTGATCTAGAGTTAAGAGAATGGAGTTAAATCGAATATAGTTATTCGAAAGGAGTTAATCGAACATAGAAATTAAGAAATGGAGTTAAACAAAAAATTAGAAACTGACTAGAGATTAATAAGTTGAATGGTTTACTGAGTATCGATCTGATGTTGGTTTTGGCCTTCGGGGTTTATACTTAGAGAATTGTTCTCATACTAGTTTACAGTCAGGGACTGATAGTTGTGGAATGATAGTGATATGTAAATAAACAATGGAAATGTTTTCCAGTGTTAATAACATATATTTTCTAAACATGGAAAATAAGGAAATGTGAATATATATATATATATATGTTAAATGATGATTGATCGATATAATTTCCATCTGGAAATAATATCGTTGTTTGCACACCTGTTTTTCTTTGATGGTTAAATCACAGACTATCGAAGTTTTGACCATTTTAACGTTGTTAATATGGAGAGACCGGTTGGATTATTATCCGAAGAACCACTCCGTATTGGCATAAGCGTTGCGAATCATATATGCCAAAGATTATTGAAGACGGAGTAAAGTGCAAGGGCTATTGTTTAAATCTTAGATAACAGTGCCTAAGATGGATATACTGAATAGTGCCTTCGGTTTGTTCAGTCCCAGGACAACTTGTATGGATGAAGGTCTAACAGAGTATATCTGATAGATTGCGTAAGTTGATCTCTTCAAACGTATTCACGTTTGGTGGCGGAGGAATTCGTTTCTCTTAGCTGTATACTTGTGGTATTTTTGGGGAAATCAACTTCTGATTTGGCGGGTATGACGATGTGACATTCAAAGTGAATGAAGATGTGGCATGTAAAAGATAAGCGTAGCTTCTAGCCTCACATACGGTAAATGACAGAAATCGGGCAGGCACCATGGCTATGTAGGTCGCACCTATTAGGTTGTATAATTACCTGATCTAGAGTTTCATTTATTTCTAAAAATCTATTGTCGATGTTGTCCCATTCGGGAAACGGTTGCTGATCCTAACCATTGGTGATATACATTCGATACACTCAAGCGAAATGAGTGGTCGGTCATGTGTGGCCGGGTTGCAAGATGTTCTTGTTGAACCCAATGTATTCCTCTCTAGAGGTACACGAGCGAAAGGTGGTTCCATACCTTGTCATAGTTGGAAATCCATTACCCAATTCGTGCTTGTGGTTTTGATTGTATACTATATATGTAGAACGTGAGATGAAAGCGTTTCTGCTATATGATTATTATATTGTGGTTGATAGACATTATTATAATATCAAAAGGGTTTTTTTGATATAAAGATATTTTGGATTCTCATAAGGGAAAAACCCGTTCCGTTATACGGCGTGGTCTTATGAGATATCGTTTAATGGCTCAAATTGTTTTAAACTGTTTTACTCATACCAGTCCCATGACTGACCCGGAGTTTATTTTGTTTTGTTTTCCCTAAACTCTTGGGTGCCCAATTTTGTACGGGCAGTCAAGTAGTCAGGATTTACAGATACTTAAAGAGCTGGAGCAGGAGGCTTCAGGATCATATAGCTACAGTTTATTTCCGCTGTGTTGTAGGTGCTGTACTTTGATAATGATGTATATTCAAGTACAGATGTATATTTCAAGTTATGTTATATATATTATATGTTATTCGTTTCGCTGTGAGATTCGTGTTTACTCTGATGATGATGTTCTTCTTCTTCTTCTTCTTCTATTCTAAGTTTCTATCTTATCTATTCTCACCCTCTAACTTCTTTCATTAACTATATGGTTAATTTCGATCCTTGGATGTTCGATATTTGTTGTATATCGGATAACCAAGATCGCTAATTTTCGGGTCGTTACACCCAAAATCACAAGACTTCGTCTTCCATACTTTCGAAACCAGCCTCAAAAAAGTATCCGTCCCATATTTTTCTTTCTTCATCCTCCATTGTTTAACAAACCCACACCACCCCTCAACTATCATGTTTCTACCAAATGATTTCGTACCCACCTAACATAATACCTTCTTCCATATTTAATACTTCACGCACTACTAAAGTATTCAACTCCTGAACCCTGCACCTTCACACAAATAATATTTGCTCCAGTACAAATATCCATCCCTCCCCTTCACGAGAAAGAAAGGATCCCACTCCTCCATTTTTCCCACAAACAAACTCGTCCTTCCTGATGTTCGCGTTGCTATAGATTGAAATGACCGCGCCACCTCTTAATGCGTTAAAACTCCCTCCACTACCTCTACCTGACACAATGTCCTTCTCCTCCTACTTACGTATACACAAAGCCGCTTCCAGTATATATTCCAACAGAATTGATCCTTGCCACTCTGCGTCGCTCTCCATGAATTACAAAACTGAACCCACCGTTCTTCGTCCCTTCGCCAGCCATATCCTCTTCTCCCAGTTTAATAACCACGCTCCTGATCACCATTTCCGAACACTACATGTTGCCACGGAAAAATTTGGAAAACGAAAACCCTTCTGAAGTCATGCATGTGATGCATATATACTAGTTCGATTTTCTTGGCTGTTAAGTAAACTAGCTTACTTCTAAGCTAAGGAAATAAAGGAAACGTGTGTATCAAATAATACTTCTCTTCTCGGCTAAGTAATCGTTGAAAGTAGGTTGAGGTAGGTTAGTTGTCCTAAGTTTAAACTTGGATATGATGTTATAGGAAACTTTGGACTGTATCTCTATTACTTTTAGCCTGCGCAAGCTGACAAGTTATACCATTCATTACGAAGACATCTGCTCCTAACTAAATGCATTGTCAAAAAGCTATAAGATGTGATTTGTATAAAGTTTGTAACGAGCCATATTCTGCGTATTGGAGGATCATAGAATATTTATTTTATTTTCATGCGAAGTCATATGGTCGTGTAACTTTGGGAAACGGCTGCTGGGGTCATTTTCCGCATTCACAATTTTTGCCGAATTTTAAATGACCGTTTTTCCTCTAGTGAATCTTGTTTAGTCTATGACTTGATTGGAAAGGAGTTTTGACCTGAAACCACTCTCATTGGATTCAGATGATAGTTTCTCATTCTGTAGAGTGGTCACGTTAATCAAACGGACTTACTGTTTGGGAGACATGGCTGAAATAAGATTTGAAGATGGAAAAAACAGCCTAATTGGGCTTAATAGGGTAATTAGCAGCTAGGCCCATAACCCATTTCGGGATTAGGGTCATGGAAGGGCTGAAAGGAGTTGGAGAATCATCTCCTTTCATTTTTCTAGCCGCCACAAACATTCCTTGAACCCTAATAATGGCCTTCATCTTCTAAATCTCCCTCAAATCACTAATTAATCAAATCTACATCAAATCAAGTCGGATTAGCACCAAATTTGAGGTAGAGCTACTTCACTACATAAGAATCCAAGCCAAATCAGTAAAAGATTCAGATCTATCACTAATTATTAGCTAATGTGAGTGATTAGCATGTTTATTCACTAATTATGGGTAATTAGGGGTGACTAGTGATAATTAGCAAAATTATACACCTAAAAATTCTAGAAAAATATGTAAAAATTCTAAAATTATATTTTATGTTACTGGTATGAATTTGGTTTTATTTGGATTAAGTTTGCTAATCATATAGTTAAACAGGGTTAAGGGGAAAATCATGGATTTGGGTATGTTTGATCTAAAATAGCCTATGTGATTGATGTTTTGACCTTTTTGATTGAACCAATATGTTGTTACTGTTGTTTGGGATGTTTTATGATTGTTTAGTAAAGTTAGAATGTTAAAAACACCGTCATATAACAATAATTGACGAAACAAGCTCGTTAGAAACTTGCAGGGTTTCGGATCGGGGGTGGAGGACCGAACCGGAGCTTGGCACAGGAGAAATCATGGCAAAAAGGAGGGCCACTTGAATTGATTTGGGATCGGATGCTTTGGATATCGTATGGATATCGTATGCTTTACGCACTGAGTGAGTGGTGTGAGGATGATTGCTATGTTTGATTTTTTCTATCACCGTGACACACACACTTCCATTTTACACTCTATGTTAGTGTTACGTTAGAGTATTGTACATCTTGTTGTGCTTACTCTTTGGTTGCAGGTCTAGGTCAGGTATGATTATTTATACCTATTATTGATTTATTCAGTTGCATAGATTTGCTATCGCTCACACCAAACATTCATCAGACCTAGAGTTTTATGTCTCTTCTTATCACTCTGGGTGCTCCTAAACGAGCAGACTAGAGGCAGGTTAGGTGGTTATGCACGAGTAGCTGTCCAGAGACGAGCAGGAGGCTTCCACGTACTATATATATCAGCTTTCCTATTTTAATGGCGGAAAATACAGTTCGATTTCCTCAAACTCGATCTGAATTTCAATCCAAAAAATCTAATCCTATTCAGTCTTCTGTTACAGATCCTCAAATTAATCAATCTAATCATACATTTTCGTTATCATCTAATCCTATTTCTACAGGATCCATTGATCGAAATCTGGAATTTATAGATCCTGGATCTGACTGCGTTTTTATTCCTGAGCAAGTCTTCAATGAATCTGATAAAGTATGGATCCATACTATAGCTTTGACGCCGATTAACTTTAAACTTTCAATAATGAAGCTCAAGGATTATATCCAAAAAGTCTGGAGACCTCTGAATGGATTCAACGTGCATATTACTCCTCATTATGATTTTGCAGTTCAATTTGAAGCCATTGAAGATTTCTCTCGAGTACTGGAAGGATCCACCTATTCATACGTTGGACGATTGCTTTTAGTTGATGAGTGGCATCCTGGGTATGATTTTTCAAAAAAAACAGAGTGATGTTATTCAGATCTGGGTAAGGCTACATGGACTTCCAATGGAATTATGGACAAAAAATGCTATACAAAGAGTTGCTAGCTATATTTCAAAACCAGTTCTTATTGATTCAAATACTACTGAAAGGAAATTCACAAAATATGCTAGGGTTTTAATTTCTATTGACACTTTAACTGAGATGAAAACTATTGTTCCTATTTCATTACATACTGGACAAAAAGTAGAAGTTACTGTTGAATATGAATCTGTTCCATAGAAGTGCCTGAAATGTAAATTATTTGGGCATGATGATGAGGAACATGAAACCACTCTTGATCCCTCATGGAAGCAAAATGATGTAGAAGAAGAAACTACAGATGAAAATGAAATCAATCCTTTGTCAGAACAGGAAAAAGCTAATGGATCTACTAGAAAACAAGGAGATGATTTAGATTTTCTTAATTCTAAATTACTTGAAGATATAATGCCTGATGTGTTGAATAATGTGGCTGATATAATGGAGGAAAATGCCCATCCTAAAGAACCTGATAAAGGAAAACAGGTTGATGTTTCAAATCTTATTGATAAGAATAAAAATTATATGCAAAGCACTAAATCCACTACATCAAGTTCACTGCCTCAAAATACTCCTGGTAAAAGATTTACAAGGAGCTCAACTACCATTAAATGACAACATTATCATGGAATGTAAGGGGAATGAACACTCTTTCTCGTATGAAAGAAGTGATCAAACTCCTTAATCAAGCTAAGCCAACTATTGTTGGTTTAGTTGAAAATAAGTTGTCTGTATCTAATCTGAAACTTTTTTTATCTTTACTTCCTAGTTCATGGAAATACTTGACTAATAATTCAGATTCAGTTAATGGTAGAATTCTTATGGTTTGGGATTCAAAGGTTTGGTATATTGTGTCTTTAGCATCATCATTTCAACATATTACTATATCTGCTACAAATAAAGGAGGATTCTCAATGATTTTTTGTTTGATCTATGCAAGCAACTTTTTCTCTGAAAGAATGGATTTATGGCAATTACTCATCAATGATTCTGGATTAGTAAACAATGCATAGATTCTCTTGGGTGATTTTAATAATGCTTTATCATCTATGGATAAAAAGGGAGGTCGTTCAATTCCTTATCAATATATAAGAGAATTCCATAAATACATTTTGCAAGCTTCCCTATTAGAATTAAAGCCTCTTGGTTTTCTTTTCACATGGCGTAGAAGAGAAGTTGCAAGTCATATTGACAAAGTTTTAGTTAATAATTTCTGCTTGCAAAATTTTCTTAATATGAAGGCTTTGTCTCAGTCTTAACACTCTAGTGATCATAATCCTTTATTATTGGACCTTATTCCTACTCCTATAATAAAAGGTTTTCCTTTTAAATTTAAGAATGAGTGGCCAAACTTGCCTTGATACATGAATGCAGTTGAAAAAGGTTTGAATGTATCTACTTGGGGTTTTCAAAGTTATAAATTCATGTATAAGCTTAAGAGATGTAAAGCAGAATTGAAACTTTGGAGTAAAATTAGAGACAGGAATAATGCAAACCTGATGGCGGCAGAACAACATATGAATAATCTGGAACAAGCTGCTGATTTGGATCCAGAAGACATTGCTTTATATGATGATTATCTCCTTGCCAAACAAGAATATCAAAATCTGCAGAAAATTTATTTTCAAGGTTTTAAACAACAGGCAAAGGTTTCATGGCTACATCAAGGTGATACTAATTCAAAATTCTTCTATTCTTGCATGTCAAATAGGAGATATTTTAATCATATTAGAGATCTTATTGATCAAGATGGGAATCTAATGTTTAAAGCTGAAGAGATTGAAAAGGAAGCCATAAAATATTATTCAGAATTATTTAATGGACCTTCTAATGTTCCTGCATTTAATTTCCAGCCAATTAGCACTAATAATACTCAGGGTCAAGATTTTCTTTTATCTGAAATATCCTTAACTGAAATCAGAGAGGCTCTGTTCTCAATTCAGGATGATACTAGTCCTGGTCCAGGTGGGATTAATTCAAAGTTTATGAAATTGCACTGGGATTTGTTAAAGCAAGATTTACTTGAAGTTGTTCAAGATATTTTTAAATCTGGAAAACAGCCTAAGTCTATCAACCATACATTCATAACTTTAATCCCAAAAAATGATAGACCTACACAGATATTTCATTATAGGCCTATTTCCTGTTGTAATTTGTATTACAAAATATTTGCAAAAGTCCTATGTAATAGATTGAAACCATTTTTGCCTCATTTAGTTTCAGAAAATCAGAGTGCTTTTTTTATGGATAGATATATTGGTGACAATATTCTACTAGCACATGAATTGTTGAGGGATTTTAAGAAAAAAGGAATGGCTAAAATGTGTGTCAAGGTGGACTTGCAAAAGGCTTATGACAGCATAAATAGGAAATTCATATGCCAAATCATGTCTTTAATGAATTTTCCTAATCATTTTATTAGCTTGATTTATGAGTGTATGTCAACAGCTACCTTCTCTATCTTAATTCAAGGAATTCCAAAAGGATTTATTACATCAACTAGAGGGATCAGACAAGGAGATCCTCTATCTCCTTATCTTTTTGCTTTAGCAATGCAGTTTTTCACTTATCAAATGGATGAAGCAGTTTCAAATAAATCCTTTCAGTCAAGCAGTGCAGTGCAACCAAATATTTCTCATCTTCTTTATGCAGATGATTTAATGATTGTTGGGAAGAGTTCAAGGCAAAATGCAATTACATTGACACAAATTTTTCAGAAATTGAGAATTTGTGCAGGTTTGAAAGTGAATGCAGACAAAACAAAAGTGTTTTTCAGTAGTTCAGTGGTAAATGATCAAGAAATATTGGATATTCTGGGTTTTGATAGAGGTGTTTTACCTATCAAGTATTTGGGTGTTCCACTATCATCTAACTATTTGCATTATTCTGAGTGTAAT
Source organism: Allium sativum (assembly GCA_030737875.1). Classification (NCBI taxonomy): domain Eukaryota; kingdom Viridiplantae; phylum Streptophyta; class Magnoliopsida; order Asparagales; family Amaryllidaceae; genus Allium; species Allium sativum. Next base: position 127,438,582 of record CM060921.1, on the reverse strand, counting down.
GCATTGATTCAAAGAATTCAGAGAAAAATTCAAGGTTGGGAGAATAAAATGCTATCTTATGCTGGTAGAGCTGATTAATGGAGTATTGACTCCAATTATTCTTTACTGGTTATTTATTTACCAAATTCCAGAGTTCACCTTGGATAAATTGCAATCAATGTGTTCTGATTTTTTCTGGGGTGGTGCAGGACACAACATATCATGGAATGCTTTGTGTAATCCTAAAAGTGAAGGGGGTACTGGATTGAAATTTTTTCTGATTTAAAAAAGGCAGCATGTGTTAAATTGCTATGGAAATATTTGTCAGACAGTTCTTTATGGAGCAAGTGGATGAAGAACAAATATTGCAAAGATAATTTTTTCTGGTCTATGCCTGAGGACAATAATTCTTCTTCTACATGGAAATGCATGCTTAGATTAAGAACTCACTCAAAACAGTTTTTCAATAGAATTATTGCAAATGGAAATGATATTTTTTTGTGGCATGATCCTTGGATAAACTGTCAGTGTTTAGTGGATATACTTGGTTATGATAGACTTCATATGATAGGTAATTCAAACCAGAAAGTAAGCTCTATTATAAATGAAGATAGGTTGAATCCTCTTATTCATCCAGCAACTAGAGAGTTGATAGATGAAATAAGTACCATTCACATTCAACCTAATCTCAGTGAGGATAAGTATGAGTGGTGTTCTGGTGGAAAATTTTCCTATCATATATCATGGAATTCTGTGAGAACTCATGAGGAAATTGACCCTATTTTCTCAGTTATTTGGCATAATAAAAACAGCAGGAAAATGTCCTTTATAACATACTTAGCAAGCATGGGAAGATTGAGCACGAAAGACAGAATTTTAAGATTTGGGAACGTTTCAAATACCTTATGTCCTCTTTGCGCACTTCATCCAGAATCAATTGAACATCTCTTTTTTCAGTGCGATTACTCCTCCTTTATTTGGTTGTCTCTAAAGCAAAAATTGGGCATGTCTTTGACAACTGATCTACAGTTAAGAAGTGAATTGAGAGAAATTAATCATCTTTTCAAAACTAAAGATCAAATTAGGGATCTTGCATGTGGAGCAATCACTTCAGCAATGTATTTTATATGGAAAGAACAAAGCGAAAGAATTTTTCAAAACCGACGTACCTCGATGATGTCCAAGCTTAATCAAATTGTAAGGGAGATCCAATTCCTGGTAAGAAACAACGGAAGTAAATCTGAAAGGAGCTCGAGAAATTTTCAACTGTTGGAGATCTGGGGAGTTGACTTAGCCGACACTGGATAGAGGAAGAAGACCATTGGGTTTTGTAGTTTGATGTTGGGTTGGGCTTTGATGGGCCGACAGAGAGATATGTTTCTTGCCTTTATTTTAGCTTGTTTTTTATTTTCAGACTTTGTATTCTTTTTGTATGGTTAATGTTTGCTTTGTATTCACCAAATTTATATGTACTCTTTTTCCCTGTAAAGCACCCATCTAGGTTAGGGGGATTACAGGGTTTTAATGAGGCATATAAAGGAGGTTTTTAATTGGTATTAGAAATAAAGAGTACCAATTTTCAAATATATATATATATATTCTCCCTGTGTTGTTGTTGGTCACTGTTTTGGGCATTAGTAGTGTACTTCTTTTTTTCCTTTTATATACAGTATTTTAAAGTTGTAATAACTGGATATGGAGTTGTATTTTGGATTCCGCTACTCTGATGGATATGGTTTAGTTTTCCAGCTTATGTATTGTCTCGCCTGTTTTATATCAAGTTATGTTATTATTATATTTTCTTCCATGTGCTATGAGATATACTATAGGTTCTTGGTGATTCATCATTTCAGCCCATTTAACGATCGTCCCGTGCTAGTTGGGCATTAGCACAGCGCATTTCAGGGGAAATGTCTGATGGTACGGGGCGGCCGTCACACTTGGTATCAGAGCCTAGGTTGCGTAGTTTAACCTAGGGGAGGACATTAGGGAGAGATAGTATACGTATATGAGAGCGCGTATTTGTGATATTTTTGTTTTCAAAAACTATATATATACTATTAGTATATCTAAGGATGAAGTTGCATGCACTGGCACCACTAAGGAGATGGTTAATCGTTTTCTCTATACAGATTGAACGATGAGCCGAAATACGAGGAGTACGGTGAGGAACTCCCCACCGGGAGTTGAAGAGGGAGCAAGTTCAAGGTCCAACAATGGGAATGTCCCTGATATAAGGACAATGTTCACTGCCTTCATGTGATAGATGCTTAGGGATGCTCAGGGAGCAATTCCTAATGTTGCAAACGGTGGTAGTACAGTAGTGCAGGCGCCTAGAGCCGATTTCACCAAGCTTAATAAGGGTTATACTTATCTTGGTGGGAAGCCGTTCCACGGAACGAAATTGGCTACGGAGGTTCAAGATTGGCTTGACAGTTGTTGTAACACCCCACCTCCACCAGGGTGACTCTTGCAAGAACTCTGACTTTGGAGGGGCGTTTGAATCAGGTAAACATGCATAATGATATATCAAGGCAGAACAAGAACATATGTATATAGGTAAACAAAGTAAATATCATAGATAAAACAGCGGAAGATTTTAAACCATTTCAAAACAAGTCTGTTACATCATAATGTCAATTTTCCCAATAAACCAGTCTAGATAAAACAACATCAACTGAAAACTGAAATACATAAATACTAATCCCCAAAAGAAGTGATAGCCACAGCTAGCTTCATGTCAAACCGTACATGAGCTAAATCCCACAAGCAAGCAGTCAGAAATCCAGCTAAGCTCCAATATTCCCTCCCTGAGAACCTGGGGGGGGGGGGGGGGGGGAAACGGAAGAAAAGAGGCGAAAGAAAACAGGTCAGTCAAAAAGACTGAGTAAGCCCTACTACAATCAATGTAAACTGATAAAGTTAACTGGCATGAGCAGCAGGTATGATCATAAGGATAACTACATACTGGCATGATGGTTAACTAACAAGGTAGATAAAGGTGTCATCGCAAAATCAGGATTAAGGTTTTGCACCACAGGTGTACTAGCAAACTAACATGACTTGAATAAACAAGTATTGATCCCTTGGCCCAAACTTTGGCCCATTGACATGAAGTGACCCTAACCCGCGGTCCAATAACATGAAATGACCCTAATACGAGGTCCAACCAAACGGTCTAGTCGATCGGCTCCCTAAGCCTAACTCGTCACGTGTTGGTGTCAATACGGCCCAATCATAATTGTAGTCGAACTGTGCCAGGTCCACCCTTCGGGTGTATCAAGCCCTAGGGTGTCAACCCCTGGACACCATGAACATGAGTGCACAGTCCCGATCTACTGGTACCCGTGCATGTTTTCTCCGGCTATGGACTATGTGCACGACCAGAGTCCGCCCGGAACTACACCGGCGTACCCTCTGCCGTCGCTTTTGGTCACTTATCTCCAGTCCAGTAATCGTGCCCCCACCCTAGCCTAGTCCCTAGGGTCATGATGATACTAACTTAGGATTACTGCTGGAGTGGACCCCCATTGCTAGGATTTTTCTAGTGGGTTAAGTACGGTTTAACCCCCTTGCTAATCATGGATTAACTTGGTTAAGTGTAACGATGAGTTCACGACTTAACCCCGATTAATCTACCGAGCCCAAATTGGTTAAGTACTAAGTGGACCATGACTTAACCCTAATCATGAGGCATTAATTAATTTAATGCGCCTTAACCTCTCACATTAGACTTTGTTGCGGTTACTAGTTAAGCCGGGCGGGTCCGGGTAGCTTTACACCACAACTTGGTCTAACCTCGGGTCCAAGGTATAACATGACCAACTTATCACATTGGGTCCTATTGTTTGTAGCAACTAGTTAAGCCGGTCGGTTCCGGGTAGGTTTACGCTACAAACTCAACCCAACCTCGAGTTGGCCACACTTATCTTTTCTAAGTGTCATGTCCATCATGTTTCCAAAACATGTTACAAGTTTTTCAAGCAATTGGGTAGACCTAACTTAATAGGTAAATTCCCAATGGGTAGACCTAACTTAATAGGTAAATTCCCAAGCTTATGTTTTTATGTCTTTTAAGTTTACCCAACCCCAAACGCAATCTCATCGCTTACATATCGCAATAGCGCATAAAGGATAGAAAGAGGGAACTTGGCATAAATCATGACATAAGGGTGTTGAAGCCACAAGTTTAACATGGTGGCATATGAAATGTACATATGTTCATATACTTGCATATTACATATTTTGGCCTCAAAAGCATGCATAGAACCAAACTTAGCATATTGGTGATATATGGTGCTAAATGACATGTAGAAATGGCCATAAGTTCGCATCTAGCCTCACATGCAAGTTATCATAAGAGATATGATAACTTACATGTTGCCAAAATGCAACCTTCGGCATAAAGCTTGAAGCTTTATGTTCATAAACCCAAGATAAGCTTGCATAACATGATAGCATGAATAAAATGTTCAACCCAAACTTGCATAGCATAACTTGCATATCATATGACAACTTGCATATCAAACTTGCATAACATAACTTGCATATCATATGACAACTTGCATATCAAACTTGCATGACATAACTTGATGAACTTGCATATCACATCATAGCATACTTGCATAACATGATAAACTTGCATATTACATCATAGAAAACTTGCATAACATGATAAACTTGCATTTCATAACATAGTAAACTCGCATATAAACTTGCATATCATACATTTAACTTTAAAGTTTAAGTATGAAAGTAGAATAGGGCTTACAATGCTTAAGAAGTCACAAAAATATGACAAAGCCCTTATGAAATCAATTAAACCCAAAATGCAAGCAAAACCCTTGAGCCAAAATGATCAAGACTCTTTCTTTATGATGCAAATATATAAACTTGACTTGAATGCAAGCTAATGATGCTCATACAAGTTTGAAAACACTTGTATGCATGGAAAATAACTTAGGAATTTATTTAGGAATTTTATGAAGAGAGTGGAGGCCATGAGAGGATTGATTTTGCCATAGTTTAGTTGTATGAATGAATAATGATGATTTAGGGTAGGTTAGGGTCTTATTTATAGATTAGGCAAGTGTTTTAGGCCATAGGAATAAACCTAGATTCAATCCAAGCCATCAAAGCATGTCTTGGGGAAGTGTAGGAACCATCTAGGGCCTTTAGATTAAAGATGAACCATGAGAACCATCCAAATGCAAAATCTTCATTTGAGCGAATCGGCCCACGGGTTGACAGCCAAACACCCTGGATTAATCCCTAGTCGACCCAGCGGGCTCGGGTCGACCTCAAAAATCGGCCGGTTCGGTTATTCCCCTCTCCCAATTCGCTGTTGTGAACATTTTTGCATATTTATTTATTTAATTTTTAATTATATATATATATATATATATATATATATCAATATATATATATTTCTCTGCGCAACCCATTTCACTTAATTAAGTATACTTTAATTTGGGAATTTTTCGTGAAACTTCGCGAGGCCATATCTTGGTCATACGGACTCCGATTTTCGAAAACTCGGACTCTATTTCGCGTATTTTTCCGAGACGAACGCAATGGCATAGCCCGTTTCCCTTGATTCAGATTTTACAGTTTAATTCTGCCTCCATTTATGTTATAACATGTTATTCAAAAATACGGGTTGTTACAGTTGTGAGCGCATCTTCGAGGATTTGAGGATCAATGATGCAATGAAGAGAAAGTTAGCATCGCGTCAGCTTCAAGGACGGGCTATGAATTGGTGGAATGCCATTAAAGTGGCTGCTCCTAAAGATCAAGTTACTTGGAATCAGTTTACGACTCGTTTTAGTGACAAGTTTATTCCAGCTGCTCAGAAATCAGAATTGTTCAGGAAATTTTTGGAGCTTAAGCAGAATGGTTGGGCAGTCTCGGAATATATTGTTGAATTCGAGATGGATTATCTCTTATCGATACTGCCGAGAAGAAGAACGAGAAGTTCATAACTAGCTTAGATGAGTACTTGGGGGAAAAACTTATAAACCATATCGATGAGACTTTCGAATCTATTGCGGGGAAGGCATTCAGATTAGAGAGCCTTTACCCTAAGACAAAGACTGAGGTTGTTATTACATCTACAGAGGAGCCAAAACAGCAGGCAAGCGGTGAAGGCAATAAGAAGTCTCAGAATAAGAGAAAGCATAACCAAACCTAGGGTTGTCAGAAAAAGTAGAATAAGAAAGATGTCAAGTGCTTTAGTTGTGGCAAGAAGGGCCACTATGCCAGAGATTGTCGAGCAAAGCTAGGGGAAAGTAAGTGCTTCAACTGTGGCCAAGTGGGACATCTCAAGAATGAATGTCCGCAATTCCCTAAAGAGAAGCACATCGTGAAAGCATATGCTATCAACGCAGTTCCTTCTTCGTCGAATGCCCCAACTACGAGGGAGAAGGGAAAGGGTGTCGTTATTCAAGTTATGCTTTCTATTTATGATGTTCCTGTTCGAGTATTGTTTGATACCGGAGCTTCCCATTCCTTTGTGTCTAATAACCTGGTAGATAGGTTAGGATTGGAACCCGAGATTTTCGATAGACCTTTAGTTGTGACGAACCCGATCAGTGGTTCGACTAGCCTTTGTATGATTTGTCGAAATTTGGTCTTATCGAGTAATGGATGTATATTTGCTTGTGATTGCTTTGTTTTGGGCTTTACTGGGTTTGGCATTATTTTGGGGGTCGATTGGCTCCAAGGGAATGGGGTGGTGGTAGACTGTGAGGGGACTTCAGTGACCATTAGAGCGGATGATGGGCAGAGGGGATATTGGTTGCCTACCTAGTGATGGGATGATGGCTAGTTTTTTAAACTCCCTCGACATCCCGCATGATGAGTTATCAGATGTGCCTATTGCTGGAGAGTATCCGGACATATTAGGGGAAGTGATCGGACTTCCACCACATCGAGAGATTGAGTTTTGGATTGATTTGATGAAAGATGCCAGACCTATAATGATGCCTCTTCGTCGTATGGCACTAAGGGAGCAGCGAGAGCTCAAAGTGCAAGTAGGCGATCTTTTGAACAAGGCATTTATTTGAATCAGTGTTTCTGAGTGGGGAGTGCCAGTTGTATTTGCTACCAAGGCTGATGGTTCTCTTTGCTTATGTGTTGACTACCGCAAGTTGAATAAGGTGACTAGGAAGAATAACTATCCTCTTCCACGGATAGATGATTTTTTTGATCAGCTGAATGGAGCAAGAGTGTTTTCCCAGTTAGATCTCATGATAGGATTTCATCAACTCCGAGTAGCAACTGAGAGTATACCTAAAATGACATTTCGGACACCGTCTGGATTCTATGAGTGGTTGGTCATGCCATTCAGATTGACCAATGCACCTGCATATTTTGTGGAACATATGAGTAGGGTTTATAGGGATCAATCAAATAAATTTGTTCTTGTGTTTATGGACGATATCTTGATTTACTCGAGGACAGAGGAAGAACACAAGGAACAACTGAGGGCAGTGATGGAGGTGTTAAGGAAACACCAATTAAAAGCAAAATTTTCTAAGTGCCACTTCTGAAGGAGGGAAGTGAGTTTCTCGGGCCATGATGTTTCAGAGAATGGTATTGTCGTGGATCCTTCGAAGGTGGCTACAATGCAAGATTGGTCTACGCCCAAGAATGCAATGGATGTGAGAAGTTTCTTGGGGTTAGCTGGATAGTCGTAAGTTTATTCAAGACTTCTCCAAGATAGCAGCATCGTCAACTCAGTTGACCAAGAAGAATCAAGCTTTTGCTTGGGACGATAAATGCGAGAATGCATTTAAGAGTCTAAAGGAGAAGCTAACGTGTGCACCAGTATTAGTTATTCCTAAGGGGAACGAAGAGATGACAGTATACATGGATGCCTGTGGTACCAGACTAGATGCAAGGAGGTAGGGTTGTGGCCTATGCTAGTCAGCAACTGAAACCACATGAGAAAATATATCCTACACATGATTTGGAATTAGCAGCGATCTTGTTCGCGTTGAAGGTATCGAGACATTATCTTTTGGGAGAAAGATTCGAGTTGTTTACTGATCACAAGTCATTAAAGTATCTTTTCTCCTAAAAGGATTTAAATCTTCGTCAGTAGAGATGGTTAGAGTTCTTGGCTTCATATGATTTCAATATCGCATACACACCCGGGAAGGGCAATGCGGTAGCTGATGCATTGAGTAGGAGACATGCCACTTTAGGGGCTATGTTTCTTGAATGAAAGCAACTGGAGTATATCGCATGATATGATTTCAGACCTAAGTGTGAATTAGATCCAGAGATGTTAGCAAATTTGGCGATCATACCGACTTTGATTGAGTGGATCGGTTCCAGTCAGAGGGACGATCCTAACCTATCAGAAATCATCTCCAAGTTAGAGATGGGTACCGACGCTGAGGAAATGAATAAGTATGGACTTGATCATGAGGGATGGCTTCGAAAGAATGGGAGACTAGTTGTACCCAATGTTAATGGATTGAAAGATGAAGTGCTTAGAGAGTGTTATCACTTGAAACTGACTATACATTCCAGTAGTAACAAAATGTATCGAGACATGAAGCAGACTTACTACTGGGAAGGGATGAATAGAGACGTTGGGAAGTTTATATCCAAGTGCATGAACTGCCAGTAAGTTAAAGCGGAGCAAAAGAAGCCTAGAGATTTGTTACAACCATTGTAAATTCCTGAATGGAAATGGGAACAAGTCTCAATGGATTTCATTGATGGTTTACCAAGGACTTGGTCGGGTCATGATAGTATTTGGGTGATTGTAGATCGATTGACCAAGAGTGCAAGGTTTATGCCGGTCAAGTCGAATAGAACGGCATCTAAGTTAGTGGAACTTTATATGAAGTGGGTAGTGAGATTTCATGGAGTACCAAAAGGTATTGTGAGTGACCGAGATCCATTAATTACTAGTGGGTTTTGGAAGAGCTTACAAGAGGGTTTAGGGTCAGAATTACATCTCATTACCGCGTACCATCCAAAAACCGACGGTCAAACAGAGAGGGTGAATCGTATATTAGAGGATATCTTGAGAGATTGTATATTGCATTTTGGAGGGTCATGGGATGACCATTTGCACCTGGTTGAGTTCGCATATAATAATAGTTACCAGTCCAGTATTGGTATGGCTCCATTTGAAGCTTTGTATGGAAGACCTTGCAACTCACCATCATGTTGGTTGGAAACCGGTGAGAAATTTATGCTTGGGAAAGATGTAATAAGAGAAACTTCAGATAAGATCAAGGTTATTCAACAACGAATGAAGGCTGCCCAAGATAGGCAGAAGAGTTACGCTGATAAAAGACGAAGAGATTTGAAATTCTGCGTTTGCGACTTGATATTTGCCAAGATCTCTCAGTTGAAGAGTGTGATTCGATTTGATAGAAGAGGTAAATTAGCACCAAAGTTTGTTGGTCCATTTCCAGTTCTCGAACCAGTTGGGAATTTAGCGTATAAAGTTTGATTACCTGACAAGATGGCGGGAGTGGACAATGTATTTCATGTTTCTCAGTTAAGGCAGTTCGTGCATGATTCTGATACGACTATTTCACCAGATCAGTTGGATGATATCGAGGTAGAACCCAAGGCAGTTGGAAACCGCAGACCGATTTGTATTGTCGAACACGATACGAAACAACTTCGGAGGAAGACGGTGAAACTAGTTAAGGTACAATAGGGGTGATAATGGGAATGGCTGTAATTGGGAAACCGAGGAGAGCATAAGGAAGTCGTATCTAGAGCTCTTTACCTGGTAAGATTTTAATCACGAGATAGATATTCCCTTGTTAGTAAACTGCATGCTAGGACAGGCTTGTTGTGTTTATTATATATGTTTGATTATTTGTAAATGGTTGATAGGCATGCAGTACACTATTGTATGTTTTCTTGGTTGAGGAATTTCGGGGGCGAAATTTTTAAGGGGGGCAAAGTGTAACGACCCGTATTCTGCATATCAGAGGATCGTAGAATATTTATTTTATTTTCATGTGAAGTCATATGGTCGTGTAACTTTGGGAAATGACTATAGGTGTCATTTCCCACATTCACAATTTTTGCCAAATTTTAAGTGATCGTTTTACCCTTGGCGAATCTTGTTTCGCCTATAACTTGATTGGAAAGGAGTTTTGACTTAAAACCACTTCCATTGGATTCGGATGATGGTTTCTCATTCCGTAGATTGATTACACTAATCAAACTTGATTCCGTTTGGGAGATATGGCTGAAATAAGATTTGAAGATGGAAAAAATTGCCTAATTGGGTTTAATAGGGTAATTAGCAGCTAGGCCCATAATCCATTTCAGGATTAGGGTTATGGGAGGGCTGAAAGGAGTTGGAGAATCATCTCTTTTCATTTTTCTAGCTGCCACAAACATTCGTTGAACCCTAGTAATGGCCTCCATCTTCAAAATCTCCCTCTAATCACTCTCTAATCACTAGTTAATCAAATCTACATCAAATCAAGTCGGATTAGCACCAAATTCGAGGTAGAGCTGCTGCACTATATAGGAATCTGAGCCAACTCAGTAAAAGTTTCATATCTATCACTAATTATTGGCTAAGGTGAGTGATTAGCATGTTTATTCACTAATTATGGCTAATTATGGGTGACTAGTGATAATTAGCGAAATTATACACCTAAAAATTCTGGAAAATATGTAAAAATTTTGAAATTATATTTTATGTCGCTGGTATGAATTTGGATTAAGTTTGCTAATCATATAGTTAAACAAGGTTAAGGTGAAAATCATGGATTTGGGTATGTTTGATCTAAAATAGCCTATGTGATTGATGCTTTGACCTTTTTGATTGAACCAATATGTTGTTACGGTTGTTTTGGATGTGTATGATTGTTCTGTAAAGTTAGAATGGTTGAAAACGCCGTCGTATGGCGAGAATGGACGAAACAAGCTCGCTGGAAACTCGCAGGGTTTCGGATCGGATTGGAGGTGGAGGACCGAGCCGAACCGAAGCTTGGTACAGGAGAAAGCATGGCAAAAAGGAGGGCCACTTGTATTGAGTTGGGATCGGATCGGACTAAGGAAAGAGAGTGGGATCGAATCAGAGGGGAAGCTTCGTACCGAATAGAGGAGCACGAACTGAACTGGATGGGGATGACCGAACCGAATGGGAAGCTTGAGCGAGGAAAGGAGAACCGAACCTAACAGAATGGAGGACCTGAACACCATTCGAACCGAACCGAGTAGGAGGCAGAGGACCGAACCGAACCGGAGAACCGAACCGAACTCCAATTCGACCAAAACCTGAGATGCAAAGGAAGTCCAAATGGGAAGTTATTGCTCAGAATCCAGATGGGAACCAACGAGTTAACTTCAAGAGTTGGGCTTTGCTGCAGGACATGTGCAAAGGGGTTATCGATATCTACAACTTTGGTTCACCATTGAAAGAGGGAGGCATTTAGATGAACCAGAGCCAGGGCTATGTGGACTAGTTGACCTGTGGCCTAGAGCAAGGGCTGTGTGGATTTGTTGGTTTATTGACTATAGACCAGGGCAGTATGGTCATAGCAATAGGTGTATGGGATGGGACTCCACCATGGCCCCAATAGATCTGGTGATCAAAGCGATGAATATCGTATGCTTTACGCACTGGGTGAGTGATGTGAGGATGATTGCTATGTTTGATGTTTGCTATCGCTATGACACACACACTTCCATTTTACACTCTATGTTAATGTTACCTTAGAGTATTGTTCATCTTGTTATGCTAACTCTTTGGTTGCAGGTCCAGGTCGGGTATGATTATTTATACCTGTTATTGCTTTATTCAGTTGCATAGATTTTCTATCGCTCACACCAGACTTTCGTCTGACCCAGAGTTTTATGTCTCTTCTTATTACTCTGGGTGCCCCTAAATGAGCAGACTAGAGGCAAATTAGGTGGTTATGCACGAGTAGACGTCCGGAAACGAGCCGGAGGCTTCCACATACTACATATATATTCTCCATGCGTTGTTGTTGGTCACTGCTTTGGGTATTAGTAGTGTACTTCTTTATTTCGTTTTAGAGAAAGTATTTTAAAGTTGTAATAATTGGATATGGAACTATATTTTGGATTCCGCTACTCTGATGGATATGGTTTAGTTTTCCAGCTTATGTACTGTCTCGCCTGTTTTATATCAAATTGTTATTATTATATTTTATTCCATGAGTTGTGGGATATACTACAGGTTCTTCGTGATTCATCGTTTCAGCCCTTTTTACGATCGTCCCATGCTAGTCGGGCATTGGCACAACGCATTTCAGAGGAAATGTCTGATGGTATGGGGCGGCCATCACAAAGTTCATACTGTTATAATCACATCACACATATACCCTAATCCAAATGCTTTATAGCAGCTAGCACTAGCTTTTTTCAAATAAGAGTTCATATGTTATGTGACGTACAATTTTGTAAATACATGTTTCGAAATGTTGTGTGTTCAATAAGCTCATAATAGTATTCAGTATATTGTTATGTTGTTTAAGTTTAAATGAATTCGACATCAACTGCTTAAAATCTTGTCAATATACGGATTGCTATCGACTAAACTAAAAATACCTTGTAATGAGCTAGGTGTCACGACCCCAAAAACATAATAAAATAGACAAGTTAACTAATTCTGTGAAATTCAAAAATACTAATATAGGGTGTAAAATACTCCAAATAAAAAGTTTGCTTATTTTCCAAAATAAAAATTACAGAAAAATTCTATAAATTAAACTAAGTATATGTCTCAAAAATCTTATCCAAATTCGAAACCAATATTTAATTATATTTAATAAATCGTTATGCTTTATAAACGATTCCATAGTGACTTTCTGAAAATTTGATTTGGACATAACTTCCAATCTATAAGACGAAACTTCGATTTTTCACTTCCATTTGAAAAATACTGTTAATTAGATTCGTACGTTTCTTGTTTCGAAGAAATCCGACTAATAATAGATCCAGTATAGTCGTTTAAAGTTCAAATCGTTAAATTACGAACTACTGCATCGTTACGAGCTCGTTTATAATTATATTATAGTTAATTCGTTCAATTGTCGTTTATATAAATATATTCGTTAACAGAATTCGAATATAAACTAGTTTGAATATCTCATATTAAGCAATTTACACAATATTGTTAATTTAGCTATTTCCGATTATTTCGGATATAAACATATAATTATCCCATTATTTAAATTAGTGAAAAAAATCAAAATTATTTAAATTCAAACTGTGTAACAACCTCAATTTTTAGAGTATTTTAATTAATGATTTAATTTAAAATTTTGGTTTATTTATTTTATTTGTTTGCATTTATTCTTGAATTTTTATATAAATATTTAATTTGTATAATTATACCCTTCGTTTTCAATATTGAATTATATCTTTAATTGAATTTCAATACGTATTTATTGTTGTTGATGTAAATATAGCAAAATTTTAATTGTCTAATTCTTTTTCTTTGATATCGTTTATTTTATATTTGATTTGCAAAATTATTTTTAATTTCATATTGCCAAAAATAGTTGGTTCCTTTGTATTTAATATTTATATTTTTCTTTTTTTCTTTTTGTAATCAATGTTTACCATTTAAAGATGACGTCCAATTAATTAGTTTAATTTCTTTCCTTGCATGTTCATTGTTTTCAAAATTAAATCCGTTTGTTCCCAAAATTCATGCGTATACATTCTATGCGTTAATAAAGCTCCTCCAATTTCTTTCCTTATTCTTACCATTTTTCCCTTCATTCTTCCCATTATTTAATTCATTATTTTGAAAATTGAAACCATTCATTCCTTAATGTTATAATCCGTTTGTTTCCTTTTATCTTAAAAATGTTTTCAATTGGTAAATGAAAATTTCAAACTATTTTATTCTTGTTTCTATTTTAACCGCACCATTAGTTTTTGAAACTTAAACAAAACGTTTGTTTTGAATGGCAAGCATAAATTCCGTACATTTATTATTCTAAAAGAACCGTTCCATTTCTTTCGTCATTAAAACCTGATCGATTTAACTGATATGCCTATTTTATTTATCACCATTATTTATCCAATTTATTTCCCACCTCGGTTGCCTTTTTGAAATTTAAAGTGAAATGTGATTAACTCAAAAATTCGTGGTAGGTTTCTAAAACCATTCGTTCATAAATTTTCCCATTTCTTTATTTATGGATCTGTTCCGTTCTCCTTCATCTTTTCTTTTGCAGTCCATTACACCATGTTTTTTCCTCTTTCTCCATCGTTTCATATATTCAAAGAAAGGAGCAGCAACCTCTTTAATTCCTTTCCATCCACTCGTGAGTGAGCATCTCCCATCCCCGCTCTCCCACTTGGTTCCTTCTCCACCACATGAAGCCCACGCCAAAGCGAAGCCTCGACTCTCCTTTTTCACATACTGACCCCGCCATTCACCCCAACCCGCGTCCTTCAGCGACGCCACCACCTTTTTCTTCCTTCTGAGAATATTTTCGGTTTATTATTATATTTTGTATTAGTGTGTGTATTTTGTTAGTTTTGGGGAGTGCCTGTCAGAGTGTATGTATATAATGCTGTGAGAGTTTTAATTTGTATGTGTTGTCTTGTGAGTGATGTTGTGTGTATAAGTGGTGTATGTTCATTGTTGAGTTATGTGTTTTTTTGGCATGTGTTAAATTTTAGATATATACATATATATATATATATATAATATTTCGGTGTGTATACGTATATATATATATATAAAAGAAATGTATATAAATATATATTTGTTTAAAAGTTTATATATATTTATATAATATTTTTGGTGTGTTTATACAACTTATAATATATATATACATATGGTTCTGAAGTATATTGATGTGATGTGTATACATATATAAAATTTATATATGTATATTTACTGTTATGGTGTTTACATAATTCATAATATATATAGGTTATAAATTGTGTTGTGTGTACGGTGTGTGTGTATGAGTTTATGTGTGTGTTTCAAATTATATATTATATATAAGTGTATATAATTTAGTATGCGTTAGAGTTGTGTTTTATTTAAACGTATAATTTATAAAATATATTTTTGTGCGTCGAATTTTAAATATTTATATATATATTTTGTTAATTAAAAAGTTATATATGAATATATATATATAAAGCTTTGGGTAAGTTTTATATAATTTATGATATATACGTTATAATTTACATTGTGTGTTTGCGGTGTGTGTTGAATTTTAAATATATATACATATATGTTATGATTTTTTCTGTGTGTATGTATGTGTGTGTGTGTGTGTATATGTATTGTGCAAAGAGTTATTGTGTTTTATTTTTGGTTTAATTGGGCTAGTGTTGTGTTTATTTTTAAGTCGAATGTAGTGTTGAGTTCCAAAACCCATTCCTAAACCCAACAATTGTACCAATCCTTTGAAAACTCCCTAGCATCCTCTTATGAAATAAAATATATCACGACCGGTTATCAAGATATAAATCTGTTCTGAATCGTGCCTACAAGTCGTCATTTCATTTTGGGGCATGAAAGGTGATTTTATCTCAAACCTGACTCACATTATTTCATAGATGTTAGATCAACTAAATGAACTGCCATGAAATGTAAAGGATTGCCAGTAGAAATTGTTTGTTTAAAATATACACTTTCATATGTGACACGATATTCATATAACATGTATATACACTGATTATATATGACTATGATGTGATTGATGATATGTGATGATTTATTATGTGGTAGATACCCCTAGTTTAGGAAAAAAATTACTAAGGGTTGAAATGATACATACCCGAACGGACATTAGATTAGAGAAAAATAGTTATGAGTTGAAATGATAGAATTAAACGATTTTTACTAAATTTGGGATTGCGGGCTGAAATGATAAACCTGTAGAAATTTTATAAATTACGGGTTAAAATGATAAATATCCGTATCACCTGACCATAGGGTAGGAAACTATATACGGACACCGTTGGTCATGTTTTCAATTAAAATGATTTGGAAAATTTTACTGTAATAATATTAATTTAAGATCTTATATTTTGAATTTATATTTATATTTTAAAGATTTATACTTAAATTTTGTAAATTTTGTATTAAATGTTTTAAAATTATTTTATGAGTAAAAATGTATTTAAATGCTTATTTAAGATTTTACTTATAATTTATTTATTTTAAACTGTATAATTTAATCCTATATGTATTTTTTAACTTTAAATTAATACATTTTAATAAATTATTCTTTTTAAACCTATTTCTAAATTATTCTGAACCTATATATGTTTATAAAGCTATTTTTTTATATATAAATTTATAACTTATAAATATATTTTCAATGCTTATTTTATATATATTTTATAAACTTTAATAATAAACTCAACAGGTGGATAAGTTTGGATTTTGTGATTTAAATTCAAGGTTTAAGGATTTAAATGTATATAACAATACTTGATTCGATGAATTTGATTTTAATTCAACTAAATGTGAATTTTGAATTGACTTAAATATTGAACTTTATAGGAAATGAACGTGAACTGTGTAATTAATTGGAATTTGAATTTCTAATTGATATGAATATATGAATTCGATTATAAATTGATTGAATATGAATTGAAGTAATTTAACATATGGAATTGATTCATAAACTGTTTGGTTTGAATTAAAGAAATTTCTTAAATCAATTTATTTCAAGATATGATTTTATAAAATGGCCACGGTGTGAAAAATGTAAACGTTTGGTTGTTAAAGAGACCGGGATCCGATATTGTCATACTCTCTGCCAATACTGAAAACCACTTTAACAAATGTGTACGCGATGGAGTTCCAGAATGAAGTAAGTTAATTTGGAGGCGATTACTGGATTTGAAGAAACAGAACGATAATGGATATCCTTGACCTTCGGGTCATAATTAAAATGACTAAAACAGGGCTATACCGGACAGAGTGGGGTTAGCTACCTCCATCGGCAACACTTCTTCCTTTATTACTATAGTCCCTCGATTTGATTGATTTGATTTGATGCGCATCCGTGATTTGGGAGTGTTGTTCGAGGTGGGTGATGGACGCCGCTATGCGTTACCACCAGTCCGGGCATGCAACTAGTATATTCCTAGTCTGGGCATTCCTCGTGTGCCTTGTCATATTTTCCTGATCGAGCCCCTACGATTTTGATTTTATGTTGTCATATAGCGGCGCATCCCTATCCACCGACCATTACTGGTGTTTTATATGCAATGTTTACGATAATGTTTATAAACAGTGTAAGGGTAAAAATGTAATCTTGCTTACACTATTTTAATATGTTATATTTAAACATATACACTATTATAATAGCGTATTATATTATATGATATTAGTTAAACGGATCCAGAGGATGGTGACCCCAAACTTCCTTTAAATTACTGAAGCATTTCATTTAATATTTCATTTGAGTTGATTTACTTCCATGAGATTGTTAGTCTTGATCCGAGTTGTTTTGTTTGGCATCATTGCTCGGGTCAGATCGAGTATTGCAGTGTTGAGATTTCACCTTTTGAAGCTGGAGACTATTGAAGATATCACCTCTACCTGTTGATTCAGGCTATTTCTCCTTTGTATTAGAAATTCTTGTATTTAGACTTCCGCTGTATTTAATTTTGTAACTCTGATATTATGTATAAATCTTGATTTTATTCACTAGCTTCATAAACTACTATTGTATAATTTATTATTCCGCTATGAGATATTCTGTTTTTCTGTGGCTGTGATTCTGTGATTTATTCTATTTACCTCAGAAGCTAATATCATTCTGTCATTTCGAACGGTTTGAGTTGGTTTAATTACCAGCTTGAAGTGGACGAAAGACGGTATATTACAAACCATTTAAATTATCAACCTAATATAGAAGAAATAATTAAATTAATTAATTATTGGATCACAAAAATTCTAGGACGTTACAAGGATGAGGTTGGAGATGATCTCAAAGGCGAAGGCATTGGCTGACTACAGGGAGCAGATGGTGGAGATAAAAAAATATGCTTAAATTTTGGGAGAAGAGGGGAATGAAGTAGTTGGTCTTGGGTTCTCAGGATACTCGATATTTTTTGATGGCTTGTAATGGTCATCGACCAAATCATTTACATCGGTTTTCGACAACTTCCGACGGCTAGCAACTTTATTTGCAAAAATGTCATGGGAATGATCATACATCGAAAGCCATTAGAAAAAATTTCATGCCTTGTCGATGGCTGTAAGAAACTTCCATCGCTATACATTGTTGTTTTAGTAACGAAGAGGGTAAGCATGGCACTATGTATGTCGTAGCATCTGTAGCACTAACATAGTTTCTAAAACATGGGTAGTACCAGTTAGAAGTTCTAACGATTTGGAGAAATATTAAATTGATAGTCATCTGACTTGATAATACTTATCGCAAGTAATTGTACGACATCTAAAACTAACTAAAACTATGTTATCTGACCATCAAAGTCTTTTGCTCATTTGTCATTTTGAGGGTGTTGCAACTATAATGTATATGAATATGAAAACCCATTCCCTGATGCTAATGCTTCTGTGGTAGTTAGTTAATATTTTTGTACCTCTCACACAATGAGAGAAAACAAAGCTTTTTCTTCAAAAATTTCATCGACAACATTGTGTGTTTAATATGTCTTCCACTATATTAAACTTGTATAACCTGATGTGTGAATTCAGATGATATTATGTGTTCTTCTTTAATACATTAATACAACAACCAAACCATCAACATCTTAGACATTGTTGGTGTAGGTGAAAATGTGTAAATTAGAGAGTAAATAAGGAATGTGTAATGGTGTGAAGAAGATGAAGGAGGAAGTGGAAGGTGCAGTGATGTGGGGAAGATGAAGGGAAGGAGGGTGGTTGATAATATATTGGCGTCCAACACGTCTGATGCATCAAACGCAAATAAATAAAATTTACCCAATCAAGAAAATGTATTGAGGATGGGGAATAGAATGTTAGGACGTCCTGCTTGGCGAGTTGATCGTCGCTAATCTATGAATTAGAAAAGCGCGATATTTGTAATTAAATTCTGCAAGCGCACAGGTGTGTAGCATACAGGTCGAACACAGGGAGGTAAATTAAAATTAAACTATTTATCTAACCTCTTGGGCGAGTTAGACGAATCCTGGAGATTTTGTTGAAATAAAAACAAATTGAAATTGCGAACTTAGGATTATCGTTGAATCTAATCAACGATTAATCACTAAAGAAAGTAAATTGCAAAACAAGAACAACATTGCAGAAATTAAAATTGTAGGAAAAAAGAACAACAAAAAGTAAATTAGGATTGTCGTTGAAACTAATCAAACGACTAATCACTAACAAAAAAAAATGTAAAATACAATTGGTGTTCTTCCAAAACTAATTGTGAAGACAACACCGATTGCTAAGAAAAAGAAAAATTGTAGAAAAAAAAGAAGAACTTTTATTAATGGAGAAGAGAATATAGAATAAGATAGGATATTTGTTACAATGCGTATACATGTGCTTTTATAGGTGAAATTGGCCAAACGCTAATCAGATTTGTATGAATATATGGGCCACTTTTCCAAGAATTATTATCATATCACATGCCTTTCTTGAACAAGCTTTGTTTGGAAATGATCTTTTAAGAATATCTGAGCATATCATGGTGAATATCTTCCATATCATTCAAATCTTCCATGTGGCTAATTGATTGACAAAGATCTTCCAATGACATCTTTTGAGATCTTTTCTACCAATCCTCTTCTAATGTGACCAATGTGAACACATATAGTCTCTAATGAAAGCTCCTATGCAATTCTTCAAGTAAATGGCGTTTATTCTTCACTTTTAAGGATGAATGAGGTCTGGTCAACATATCTATAAAAACAACAAGAAAATACCCAGCGTAACATTTATTTATATACAAAAAAGATAAAATATAGGTGCATAAATTAACATATTTCTATGCTGATCAAATACCCCCACACTTATCTTTTACTCGTCCTCGAGTAAAACAAAAAATGAAAAAACTAGGCTAGATAGGTCACACTTTCGTAGGAAACACGATTGCTTTGAGCGTATGCAACAAGCCGTTAAACCTCTAGGTGTCCCTAGTAGGACGAGTGGTGTCTCGTGAGGGTTTTCAGCGGATACTACCCACAAAATCCAAATGCAGTATGCTATGATTCTAATGAAACCACATGAATGCAATGGACATATGCAAAATAAAAGAAAAAATGAAAAAAAAGACTTGTTTCTGAAGTGGTACAACAAATTAAATTAACAATTTCTAGTCAGTTGATTTTATTTTAGATACCTCAACTTGTCACAAATTTTCAATATAAATCAAGTTTTCAAATGTTAAATTCTAGTTTGGCCAGTTAGTTCGGTCGATAACATAGTGCAGCCATGAAATAAATTCTTAGTTTGCTTGGCACAGTTTGCAAAGTGGTATTATTATTTTCTCATGTATGGCTAGTCAAATCGATAAGGTCAAGAAGTGTTTGGGCATCATCGCTTATTATTTATTCTATAAAATTTTAAAATTTATGTTCAAGTACATACACCTAACTTAGAAGACCAAGGTTTACCACCCATGCACTGCCTCGTGGACTAACGGAGAGTAGGTAAAGAGCTTGGCGGATTGTGCAGGCTGACTTTGACTTTGTCAACAATGTGTCGGTAATCCTTAGGTGTCCAATCTCATAAAATGAGACCAAGATATTCCAACGCTGACTTTGTCAACAACATGTCGGATAGAGCTTGGCGGGTTTGCACACCAACGCTTGATATACAAGCAATGTTGGATACCCTTGGATTACTGTTATTATTATTGAAAATATAAGCACAAAAGAGAGTTACGCGAATTCAACTTAACACAACTTAGTTTTAAAGATTTGAAAAGCCAATATAAGTATTTTAAGTCCTCCACTTATTTAAACAAAGTCTACAATATAGAATAGATTTCATGGCCATCACCTAAGAATCTTCCTATGTACCGGTTACACTATTATCCCTCAAAATTAAACTTTTCATTATATTTCAAATTCGAATTTAGCTGAGAGAGAAAAATACTATCAACTGGCTAAAAATTGTAAACTTATTTTGTTGTATCTATTGAAAATGAGTCGTATTTCAAAAAAAAAAATGGCATGTTATTACAGTCTAAAATGCATGATGGTCCTATTTAAATGATGAAAATGAAAAGAAAGAAAAATAAAGAAAAAAACGAAAATGAGTGAAATGCAGACTCCATGCAAAGGACTTATGCAATTGAAAACAAAAATGAAAACACGACCTATTTCAGGAAAATGAGTGAAAAAACTTGATCGTCGCTAATCTATGAATTAGAAAAGCGCGATATTTGTAATAAAATTCTGCAAGCGCACAGGTGTGTAGCATACAGGTCGAGCACAGAGAGGTAAATTAAAATTAAACTATTTATCTAACCTCTTGGGCGAGTTAGACGAAGCCCGGAGATTTTGTTGAAATAAAAACAAATTGAAATTGCGAACTTAGGATTATCGTTGAATCTAATCAACGATTAATCACTAAAGAAAGTAAATTGCAAAACAAGAACAACAATGCAGAAATTAAAATTGTAGGAAAAGAAGAACAACAAAAAGTAAATTAGGATTGTCGTTGAAACTAATCAAACGACTAATCACTAACAAAAAAAAATGTAAAATACAATTGGTGTTCTTCCAAAACTAATTGTGAAGACAACACCGATTGCTAAGAAAAAGAAAAATTGCAGAAAAAAAAGAAGAACTTTTATTAATGGAGAAGAGAATATAGAACAAGATAGGATATTTGTTACAATGGGTATACATGTGCTTTTATAGGTGAAATTGGCCAAACGCTAATCAGATTTGTATGAATATATAGGCCTCTTTTCCAAGAATTATTATCATATCACATGCTTTTCTTGACCAAGCTTTGTTTGGAAATGATCTTTTAAGAATATCTGAGCATATCATGGTGAATATCTTCCATATCATTCAAATCTTCCATGTGGCTAATTGATTGACAAAGATCTTCCAATGACATCATTTGAGATCTTTTCTACCAATCCTCTTCTAATGTGACCAATGTGAACACATCTAGTCTCTAATGAAAGCTCCTATGCAATTCTTCAAGTAAATGGCGTTTATTCTTCACTTTTAAGGATGAATGAGGTCTGGTCAACATATCTATAAAAACAACAAGAAAATACCCAGCGTAACATTTATTTATATACAAAAAAGATAAAATATAGGTGCATAAATTAACATATTTCTATGCTGATCAAATACCCCCACACTTATCTTTTACTCATCCTCGAGTAAAACAAGAAATGAAAAAACTAGGCTAGATAGGTCACACTTTCGTAGGAAACACGATTGCATTGAGCGTATGCAACAAGCCGTTAAACCTCTAGGTGTCCCTAGTAGGATGAGTGGTGTCTCGTGAGGGTTTTCAGCGGATACTACCCACAAAATCCAAATGCAGTGTGCTATGATTCTAATGAAACCACATGAATGCAATGGACATATGCAAAATAAAAGCAAAAATGAAAAAAAAAGACTTGTTTCTGAAGTGGTACAACAAATTAAATTAACAATTTCTAGTCAGTTGATTTTATTTAGATACCTCAACTTGTCACAAATTTTCAATATAAATCAAGTTTTCAAATGTTAAATTCCAGTTTGGCCAGTTAGTTCGGTCGATAACATAGTGCAGCCATGAAATAAATTCTTAGTTTGCTTGGCATAGTTTGCAAAGTGGTATTATTATTTTCTCATGTATTGCTAGTCAAATCAATAAGGTCAAGAAGTGTTTGGGCATCATCGCTTATTCTTTATTCTATAAAATTTTAAAATTTATGTTCAAGTACATACACCTAACTTAGAAGACCAAGGTTTACCACCCATGCACTGCCTCGCGGACTAACAGAGAGTAGGTAAAGAGCTTGGCGGATTGTGCAGGCCGACTTTGACTTTGTCAACAACGTGTCGGTAATCCTTAGGTGTCCAATCTCATAAAATGAGACCAAGATATTTCAATGCTGACTTTGTCAACAACATGTCAGATAGAGCTTGGCGGGTTTGCACACCAACGCTTGATATACAAGCAATGTTGGATACCCTTGGATTACTGTTATTATTATTGAAAATATAAGCACAAAAGGGAGTTATGCGAATTCAACTTAACACAACTTAGTTTTAAAGATTTGAAAAGCCAATATAAGTATTTTAAGTCCTCCACTTATTTAAACAAAGTCTACAATATAGAATAGATTTCATGGCCATCATCTAAGAATCTCCCTATGTACCGGTTTCACTATTATCCCTCAAAATTAAACTTTTCATTATATTTCAAATTCGAATTTAGCTGAGAGAGAAAAATACTATCAACTGGCTAAAAATTGTAAACTTATTTTGTTGTATCAATTGAAAATGAGTCGTATTTCAAAAAAAAAATGGCATGTTATTACAGTCTAAAATGCATGATGGTCCTATTTAAATGATGAAATTGAAAAGAAAGAAAAATAAAGAAAAAAAACGAAAATGAGTGAAATGCAGACTCCCCCCCACACTAGAACTAAACAGTGTCCACACTGTAATTTTTTCTATAATTTAAAGATAGTACCCAAAGGTGTATCAAATGCAGAATGATTTGTAAAATGAAATGCAATTTAACCACTATATGCGAATGCCAATTATATACAAAATGAAATTTATAATGACAGTGAGTTTTATGTGAAAAATGAGATTATTCATTCCCTCCACACTTGCCTCTATCGAAAATGATGGATGATGATTTCGTATCTGATTTTTGAGGTACAAAAGGCATGTCAGTGAGATCTAAGATCAAAATCCTTCCTATAAAATTTTTGTCGTGCCAATGATTTAAATCATTCAACTGAAGATTATTATAGTCCCATAAGCCTGAGTTTTTAACAATGATTTCTTCTGATGCTATGGAATTACGATTATGTTTGAGACGTTCCATATATCCATCCTCGTCATTCAAAAGTTTAAGCTCATCTTCGAACAATTCCTCAAAAGACATAGTGCACACGTCAACTGAGGAAAATGAAATTTTTAGAGGAGATAATTCAGATGTGCCATCTAAAACTGTTTCTATTATGTCAACTTCTCCTATTTCGATCTCTTTGGGTTGATGAAAAATATTCAATTCAATGGTTAAGTGCCCAAACGATAGTCGAAGTTGGCCGCTCCTACAATTAATGATAGCATTTGAGGTTGCTAAGAAGGGACGACCCAAAATCAATGGAATTTGACTACCCTGACTCAAAACAGGCTCGGTTTCTAGAACTATGAAATCGACAGGGAAGTAAAATTGTTCAATTTGAATCAAAACGTCTTCAATTATACCCAATGGTTTTTTAAAAGATCGATCAGCTAACTGAAGAGTGATGTTTGTTGGTTTAATCTCCTCTAATCCAAGTTGACGATAAATAGTGTAAGGAAGAAGATTTACACTTGCACCGAGATCAAGTAGGGCACGAGATATGTGAATGTTTCCTATTTTGCAATCAATTGTAGGGCAACCGGGGTCCTTGTACTTGACTGGGGCAGGATTCGAAAGAATGGAGCTTGTATTCGCAGTTAGAAAGGAAGTTTTTGGAACATTAGTGGCTCGTTTTCGGGTGCATAGCTCTTTGAGACACTTGGAATATTGAGGAATTTGTTCGATGGTGTCTAAGAGTGGAATATTGACACGAACTTGTTTGAAGATTTCAAGAATTTTTTCAAAATTTGCATCCTTCTTCTTATTGTTAAGCCTGTGAGGATAAGGGGCTATTGGTTTATAGACTCTTTCAGAAATTTGATCGTTCGAAGAAGAAGGTTTCAATGTGGAAAGTGATTGAGGTACAGGAATAGAAGGTGAGATGCTGGGATTGCCAACATTAGAGGAGGAATTATTATCGGGCTTGCTGACAATAGAAGAAGAGATGTTGGGGTTGCCAACATTCGAAGAAGATGGGGTTTCATAAGGTTCCAAGGAGTTGGCATTGGTTGCCATCGCAAGAGTGTCAAGCTTTTCAATTGGGGTTGAAATCGAATGGTTGTCGGGATTGCCAACATTATTGTCAATCATTTTTCTAGACCTCAGGGTGGTGACAACGTTAACCAAATTATTTCCTTCCTCACAAGAATTCACAGTACGAGAGTTATATTTTGGATTCACCCCGGGTTGACTAGGCAACTTTCCTCGCTCATTACTTTTCATTAGTTCCTTCATCATATTCATCATTTGTTCAAGTTTAACATCTTGATTATTTATTTGTTTTTCTAATCGAACAATATCTTGCGACGGTTGAGAAGATTGGGAGGATTGGTTTGATGATTGAAAGTTGGGGTGCCTATAAGGTTCACTCGAAGGCTCAGGTTGAGGTGAAACATGAGAAGTTTGAGGACTAGAAGAAAATGGAGCTTGGTATAATGAATTCGGTATCATGTGAGATGGATTTGCTACATTATTTGAATTAGACCATGAGAAATTTGGATGATTTCTCCAACTGGGGTCAGATGTGGATGAGTAAAGACCATTTTGAGCTATGACATTGACATGGTCTTGGGGTAGTCCATTGAATTGAGGAGTTTGAGTCTCTAAGGGAATATGACTTGTATCCACGACATGCACTCCTTTAGTGGAAGCACGGATGGGAACACGAATGGACTCCCATTGCATGTCCTTTTCAGAATAATCCTCTAAGAATTTCCAAGCTTCATTGGCCGTTTTAGACATAAAATCTCCCCCACACATTGATTCTAGTTGAGTTCTAGTCTGATAGTTTAGACCCTCATATACAATTTGACATAAGTAATCTTTTATGATTCCATGATGAGGACAACTATACAGTAATTGGTTGAACCTATTAAAGTATTTTGAAAAAGTTTCCCCCTCATTTTGAGAAAATTGATTTATTTCAGTTCGAATTTTCAGAGTTTTGTGAAAAGGAAAAAAAATTCAGGAATACGCTGACGAATTCATCCCAACTTCTTATTGACTGTTTGGGAAGAGAATTTAGCCATTTTTTAGCGCTTTCAAGTAGTGCAAATGGAATTAGCCTTAGCTTGATTGATTCATTAGATAATTGTTTCATTTGAGTTGTGGATGAATACAATTCAAATTCACTTAAAAATTCATAAGCATTTTCAGAACCAGTAAATTTTGGTACCCCTTGAATAAAAGAATGTTTAAGCTCAAAATTTCTTTCAACTGGTGGAAGTACTATGACAAAAGGTTGAACGGTTCTAGTTGGATAACATCGATCACGAAGAGACAAGGGTCTATCCATTTGGATATTGAGATTTTGAAATTTTTGGCTTATTTGATTTTGATCCCCAAAGTTTGGAAAGTTGTGATTCACTCGATTTTGATCCAATTCGGTTGGAAAGTTTTGGTTGATTCGAGAACCCCTAGGAGAATTTTGTTGGCTCACACTTTTTTCACTCATTGTTGTTAAATGCACGCACAGAAATTAGCTACAATGAAATTTTCTGTCCTTAATAGCTCCTAACCCAAAATTATATAGTGACACGTTTGATTACTTAGATCAAAAGATTTCTTAGCCAGTTAACAGATAGGAGTTATCGGTGCACCAGGAATCACCCTAGCAATGCAGTCGAAGGTTTAAGTACCTTCAGAGTAACAACCGATATAATATTTACGAATCACCGTAATATTTATAAACGGTTATTTCTCTGCCGTAGTCTAGACACCAAGAAATAATTCGTTCCAAATGAATCAACTATCATAATACAATTAAGCCCTAGATGAGCCCGTGACTCCCTTAAGTCCAATGTCTAACCATTATTATTAGTCAGATTCTACGATGAAATGCAATTTGTGGGCTAAGGAAAGGGTGATGAAATTCCTCACCTTATGTGAATTGGGGTATTGCCCTTAACAGAATGAATAAAAAGTGCAGAAATAACAACAATCACACAATTTAATTGCAGAAATTAAAAAATTTACATTCAAGCCGCTACCCCTGCAGAATTTTTTTACAACAATTGTCTATATTTTTTTTCTTTGCAGGAGAGCACCTGTAGAGTTAAAAGAAATTTACAGTGGGGTATGGATGTCCATCCAGAAAAAATGAGTAGCGTCAATGATTGAAATCTCACTATTTGCAATTTCTTTTGATTTCTGAAATCTTGATTTGTTGCTTGAACTCCAGTCACCTTGTCCTTAGTTCAAAATCTCTTTTTTTTGAATGAATTGAATAACAAAAAAAACACAAGAAAAGAAACAAAGGAATTAACAAAAAAAAACCTAACTTTTTGGAGAAGATGGTGCTGAAGTGTGGATGGAAAAAAAAACTGTGATGAAATGAGATTATGTGAGAGGATGGGGTATTTGATCAGAGGGAAGAAATGAAGCAGGGAAAAATAATTGAAAAAAAAGAATGAATCTTTTTATGACCTTCCCTTTTTTTTATTATTGTTGAAAAAGTGGACAAATAGGAAAGAAACAAATGACAAAAAAAGGGAAGAGAGATTTCAGGAAAGAAAGAGAATTGTAAAGGAAGGAAAGTAATTGTAAAAGATTTGGAAAAGAAATTGAGAAGGGAAAACGATAAAAGAGAAGACAAAAACAGAAAGAATTTTTTTTCTTTGTTTTATTGTTGTAAAATTAGAAGAGGATTTTTTTTGAAAAGAAAGGGAATTTGTAAGAGAAGAAAAGAAATCAAATGTATTGAGAACAAAAAAGACAAAAGAAGAAAGGAAAAAAAATTGCAAAAGAGGAATCTATTTTTTATTTTATTTTTGAAATTTTAAAAAGAAAAGGAAAGTAGATGATTGGAAAGAAAGTGGAAAGATGGAAAGAATAAAGGAAAATTGAAAGTTGTTTTTTTTCAATGAAGGAGAGAGCTGGAAAGAAAAAAATGAAAAAAAAATGGAAAGAGAGATTGTAGGAGGTGAATGAGAAATGCAATTGGAAAGAAATAAAATAAAAAAAAGAATGCAAGTTTTTTTTTTATGAAAATTTGAACAAGAAGAAAGGGAAAGAAATGAATGGTAAAAACCCAAACAAAAAAGGAAAAAAAATAAAAAGAGGAAGGAAATAAGAGAAAAAAGCAAGGTTTTTTTGAGTAGAGAGGAAGGGTAGAAAAAATTGAGGAAAGAAATAAAAGCAGACAAAAACAAGAAAGAAATCAAAGTAGACAGAGAACAAATTTCGAAAGTTTTTTTTTTAGAAAGTTGTAGACAAAAGATGGAAACAAATAAAAAGAAAAGGAAAGGGAAAAGAAAAATGTGAAAATCAGCGAGGTGGTAGAAAGATGGAAAGAAATTGAAGAAAAATTAGCAAGTTTCTTTTTTTGTATATATTTTTTCTTTTTGAAGAAAGAATTAGATTGGAAGAAATGCAAACAAAAAAAAGAAATAAATAAATGAAAATAAGAAGAAGGAAAATTAAAAGAAAAAGGGGCAAGATTTTTTTTTTTTTTGAACGATTGTAAAAGAAGAAATGAATATAAAAGTAGGAAGGAGGATTGACAAATGAAATGAATATAAAAGTAGGAAGGAGGATTGAAAAATGGAAAGGAATAATTGAAAATAGGAAAAGAAATTGAAAGAAAAAATGGCAAGAAATTATTTTTTTCTCTTGCTTAGTTCATGACAGTATCAATGTAATTAATACGCCACATCACTAATTGAGATTTTTTTTTCTATATGTACAAGAAACAAAAATATATACAAAATAAAATAAAAACTAACACGAATCGAAAATTAAATAAAAAATAAAATTCAATCGTTACCTTCCCGGCAACGGCGCCAAAAACTTGATCGTCGCTAATCTATGAATTAGAAAAGCGCGATATTTGTAATTAAATTCTGCAAGCGCACAGGTGCGTAGCATACAGGTCGAACACAGGGAGGTAAATTAAAATTAAACTATTTATCTAACCTCTTGGGCGAGTTAGACGAAGCCTGGAGATTTTGTTGAAATAAAAACAAATTGAAATTGCGAACTTAGGATTATCGTTGAATCTAATCAACGATTAATCACTAAAGAAAGTAAATTGAAAAACAAGAACAACAATGCAGAAATTAAAATTGTAGGAAAAGAAGAACAACAAAAAGTAAATTCGGATTGTCGTTGAAACTAATCAAACGACTAATCACTAACAAAAAAAATGTAAAATACAATTGGTGTTCTTCCAAAACTAATTGTGAAGACAACACCGATTGCTAAGAAAAAGAAAAATTGCAGAAAAAAAAGAAGAACTTTTATTAATGGAGAAGAGAATATAGAATAAGATAGGATATTTGTTACAATGGGTATACATGTGCTTTTATAGGTGAAATTGGCCAAACGCTAATCAGATTTTTATGAATATATGGGCCTCTTTTCCAAGAATTATTATCATATCACATGCCTTTCTTGACCAAGCTTTGTTTGGAAATGATCTTTGAAGAATATCTGAGCATATCATGGTGAATATCTTCCATATCATTCAAATCTTCCATGTGGCTAATTGATTGACAAAGATCTTCCAATGACATCTTTTGAGATATTTTCTATCAATCCTCTTCTAATGTGACCAATGTGAACACATCTAGTCTCTAATGAAAGCTCCTATGCAATTCTTCAAGTAAATGGCGTTTATTCTTCACTTTTAAGGATGAATGAGGTCTGGTCAACATATCTATAAAAACAACAAGAAAATACCCAGCGTAACATTTATTTATATACAAAAAAGATAAAATATAGGTGCATAAATTAACATATGTCTATGCTGATCACGAGTCACCAACGTTAATATGGAAAAAACTGCACAATAAAAGGAACCCATTTTTAGTATATATATATATATATATATATATATATATATATATATATATATATATATATATATATATACATTGAAATTGAGTAAATTTTTATTTCTCCACACAAATAGGTTACTCGACGTATATTATAGTCCGTTCATTGAACATAGGTACGAATGCAAACATTAACAAAAATTATGCTTTTCCCTTACTTCTTCTGAAAAGCACGACCTTTAGATTAGGGCACATAAAGGGAAATCATGGCTCCTTACTTCCTCTAGTCGTTTCCTTTCAGCTCCACTTCTCCAATTACAATAATTCTCGTTCCCCTGCACTAAGCAACTTCAGCTTAATTCTTCCAATGATAATGGCGACTTCTCGGTTGATTGAGCTCAAATTAGATAACATATCCTTCTCTTTTTGATTGAATGTACGGAAATTGCGTTCTTTCCATGTCTATCGCACGTGTAGCTTATTTGTGTGTGTGTGTATATATATAGAGAGGCAGCTATTTGGACATAAAATTAGACACAAACAAAGAGACACAAAGCCTCGATAGTTGGATATTTTTATCCTTTTATGAAGGGGTGGAACTCAGAGGGCAATCCAACAGTGCAAATCAATTGTGTTACTTTTTTGTTAAAATTTTATGTCTAGATAGACTTTACAATATATATATATATATATATTTGTGTGTGGGGGGGGGGGGTGTATGCGTGCGTGTGTACGTATATATGTATGTAAGTCACTGTGTGTGTGTATGTATGTATGTATGTATGTATGTGCGTACGTATATATATGGGTCAACTAATTTACAATACCATTATTATTTTAATGGATCAAAAAAGCACAAGCAACCATTGTACTGGATACTTGACTGCGATCGACCAGCGATCGCTCTTGGTCATGTTTCAAAGGTTGGATAGGTGGAACATTGAGATCTGATCACTTTCTTTTTTCAAGTAAATAATTCATTCCATAAAAAAATGGTATATAAAACATCAAATCATATAAATTTGATGGCATAAAATCATATAATATATACAATACAAAATATATTATTATGGTATATGAAGCAGTGTTAAATTGTCTCAGTTAAATTTTACACATTTTGGTAGTAGTGTATCGTTAGTAAGAAAGATCACAAAGGAACAGTAACTATAACCTGGTATTATATATACATGATGCACATAATAAAAGAGCAATACCAATGTCACAAAAAAGAATTAACATTAACAATATTAACTATATAAGCTACAACAACAACCAAGTAAAAATAAATTATTAGGATAAGAAATATGAGAAGTTAGCGTGTTATTTAAATTAGGGAACCCCTGTTTTTAAAGGTATGATACAAAGATTTTTTAAGTTTATAAGATTAAACAAGGGGTTCATGCATGCACATATATGGTTATTTCATTTTGGAGACCGTAATGCTTTAAGGTTCAAGATTAATCGCGGTGGGTTTGGTTTTTAAAACACTGCATTCAAAGGTCAAAGCCCACAAAACTATTATCTCACCATCCCATGTTATTGGCAGTGGATTTGTGACGCAAATCTATAACTGAATCAAATAGCAGGCGACTCTTTAGATAAAAATAATGTTCCAAATCCAGTTAAGCATGCATGTTAATTCGCATATAGTTAAGCAATTATGTATAAAACATTATGTTCGAATTATAACTGGATTCTCATTTATTCTATATTTAGACCAATAGATGAAGAACTCTTTTATAGTTTTAA
This sequence comes from Allium sativum, assembly GCA_030737875.1. Taxonomy (NCBI): domain Eukaryota; kingdom Viridiplantae; phylum Streptophyta; class Magnoliopsida; order Asparagales; family Amaryllidaceae; genus Allium; species Allium sativum. The sequence goes on along the minus strand of CM060921.1, from coordinate 127,407,091 downwards.
ATTAACATGTCACTGGTTCTTAATTGTATACATTTACCATGCTTCTTCTTTTATTTTTAATTTTATTATTGGTACTTTTCATGATACAAATAATTTAGTGGGATGTATGCAATTATATTTCTAACTAAAACTATTAAGCAAAAGATGCATGCATATATCCAGATAGCTTATGCTGAAAGAAGAAACAAAAATTCTCAATGAAATATGCTAATTAATTATATTAAGAGGTTCTTTATAAAATCTAGGATTCTAGATAAGATTAGCAAATAAATAAAACTTTGAACTATATATTCATTAATAAGCATCACATCTGAGGTATTTGTTGAATGGTAATATTTATTCTTATACACGATTTTAATAAATTAATCCACCATTTTATTTTAATAAGTTAATCCACAAATATTTTGTAAGTTAATCCATGAGTGGATTAACTTAAAGATTTCACTCTATCGTATATCTTACAATCGATGTTTATGCTACTTGTTTTACCATGCCATTTTTATTTTCAAAAACATCACGAAACTTGCTTTTAACGGAAACCAAATTAGATTTAGGTCTTAAAAACAAGGCATCTCTAAAGCTTAGTGTACAATATACACTTGGGGTCGTGCCCGGTAGCTGAAGCAGCTGATTCCAAATGCATGGCTACTTCAAAATTTGTGATATTACTCTACAGTTTATGACGTATGTATAGAAACCTTTGTTACAACTCAGCTAATTTCGTTATAATCATGCCTAATCTAGTAACCAAATGAATGGTTAGGAAATCCTAATTTTGTAAACCTTAAGAGGAAGTATCATCTTCTCATAAATATAAAGAATTTGCGAACATTATGCCTCGTCTTAGACTCCCACTAGCTGCTTCAATTATACGGCAACCATAGGTAATCAAAGCCATGACTTACTAATATTAAATTATTTTGCATTGCTACATGTTTGTCCCTTTAGGTGCCAACTCGATGTGCCAGTGTGTCTTCTACATGATTACAATCATTCATTTCAGCTGCATTGGTCTAACTGATTGTTTAACTAGCAGAAGTGAACAGTGTTAGTACTAGAAAGGAATTAGTCCTTTCCCTGAAGGTAATGTTTTACACGCATGATGGACAACTAGTAAAAAATTATTCCAACTTCAGCCCCTTATTTAATAACAAGATTCGACTACAGGCACAGAAGGAAAAATCAACTTATTTTTGAACATATTGACTGATTTATTTGAACTACAGCATCGAACACAAAACACATGCATCATCAAACAATGACACTTTGCACTCTAAATATAAAAATGTTCACCCTTTAAACTAAAAATAAACAAATTAATTACTGTTATTACGTTTAATATTGTACTCCACTTAGACTTGAATTTAGATGTAGGATCTTAAATTAAGAAATATACGACAGAGAAGAAAACAGACGCAGAACTGAGAAGAAAAAGATATTTAACGATTTTTTAGGTGGATAAACTAATTAAAATTTAAATATTATTAAAAGTCAATGATCCTTTTTTTTAGAATGGATTGACTTATTAAAAATGTGTATAAGAATAAAAATTACCTTGTTGAATACATGAATAAATTATATGAGTTATATGTGCTTATTAATTAATTTGATTCCAAATTAATACAAATGTAAATCCAATTCTGTATATATAACCATTTTATATGCGCAGTTTTACCCACATACCCACCATTCGCTACTTCAAACTACCCAAAAAAATTGCTCATGTATTCCAAAAGTACAAGTATTGTTGCTTGTTCCTTTCTTCTGGCACTGCTCATAGTTGCTTCAGGTTTGTATGTAACTAAGTTGATTCATAATGGCTAAGTATCATGTGGTACGTCTATTTAAAATATATGGTTAACTAATATTCTATATTCTGTAATATATAAAAGGTCTGGACAAAGTTGAGTCAGGATGTGTCACCATGGTTGACAAAAAATGCAAGGAAAATTCTGACTGCTCGAGCGTTTGCAGAGAGCAAGATGAACACTATTGCCACAAAACTTTGCTTGGAGATCAACATTGTTATTGTTGTATTCATTCATGATAATGGTTCATTGATTACTCAATAATAACATTGTTATTATTGTACACTGTAACCATTGGTTTGCTGGAGTTGAAGAAATAAAGAGTTAATTTGGAATACTTCTCTTGCTATATTTTTTTTTCTTTTATTCTTTCAATAGTTAATAGATCACTTAACTATGAATAATCTTAGTAATAATATTGTCGTTTGCTCATTATTAAAAAATAGTGATGCGGCGTTGCAAACAACAACGCAAAGAAAACCCGACAAAATTTAAACAACAATCTTACAGCAAAATGATCCTTGCATATATGTAAATGTAGATGAAATTTGATGCCAGTCATATCCAAGTAGAATCTGGTAGCTGAAATAAATTGACACCTGAGTAAATGATAAGCATATCTCAAATGTTCAAAATCAGCTCTATGATTCTTCAAAAGGGCCATTGAAATTCAACCAAGGATCTCATTTTGTCTCAGTTATGTGATCTTGAGATAAATGTCCCCATTATCACTACTTGTGACTTTGAATTATTATTTGAACATTTGATGAGTTTATAGTCAGCAGTTACAACTTTTATTTTATCTTTCAATATTTAATGCTAAGTACTTGGATCCCAAAAATGAACTAAAAACAATCTTTGCTTATATTTCATAACAGTCTTTGTTTCCAACAACCCTTCAATTTACTGTTTCTTGATTTTGAATCATATGCTATAAGAGTTTGAACTTGGTCCACCAGTACATAGTAATTACAAAATTTAATCGGTCAATTATGACTTGTATTACGATAAAGTAAACATAAATTTTGACAGCCATTTGAGCTAAGATGTTTGTGCTAAATATAACATAACCTGTGTGGATTGTGGGCCATTTTGATTTACGTTACATGTGAACTAATGAAATGTTTTACTATTTTTTTTCTTTCCATTATTGTTCTATGCTTTCTTACAATTTTATACATTTTACTAATTTTAATGTGTAGATCATTTAGAATATTTATTTTCAAGTTAAAACTTTAAAGATGTAATTAATCATAATTACTTGGCAAATCCTTTCATGGGGTGCAAATATGAAAACTGCTATTAGCTAATTTTTAAGTATTATGCATGATAATACCACTGACATTTACCTGCATCAATGAATTATCAAATTGAAGGTGTTTGCGTAAATACCCTTACCTCTATACACATGCTATCCAGGACAAATACAACAAAATAACACTATTGGACCATGCACCAGTGCATGTCTCGCGTTATATATATTAGTCATTGAAAGTATATCAGTCTTAGTACAAAAAAAAAAGTTGGAGCCATCAGGGTACAAAAATACATGACCACATATTAATATCACAAAGTCAAAACGTTGTCGATAAAATAGAATACATAACAATGATATATAGGCCATGACTACAAAATGATAGGTCCTAACCAATGTAAAATACATCATCAAATAGTAAATTCCCAAAATCTTATGGCTCTCAAAGAAGATAAATGTTATATCTACAATGATAGAGATGCACTTGAAGCTTGTGTGGAATATGTTTCCTTCGGAAGAAAAAAATTCTTCGATGATTCACCGAATTCAATAATTTTCTTCTTATGATCATTTTTTAAGATAATATACTTTATATATTTATAAGAAAAAATTTACAGACTTAGGAAGCTCGAAAAGAAAAAATGGTAGAAGTGATACACGGTTCTAATACCTATAAATCATTTAACATTCCCTAGTAATCTCAATAACCGACGATTAATGCACTTAAATACAAGTAAAAAAGCAAACTATAACCGAAAGAGATAGACTTATTACTCTTAAGTAAGTAAAAGGAAAACTGAAACCACATCAACATCAAAATATAGCAACATTGATTCACAATTCGACTTCTTCCTTCTTTATACCATTCTGCTTGTTCATTTCATATATTTCCTTTCGCTTTTAACCAAGAAAAATTATCTTATGCAATGCATAGTTGTTAATGTCATCCAAATATTTTAATGTAGATAAATCGGGCATAATATATGTTAGGTGCTTCATTGATTCATTTGTTTAAATGTTGGATGTGTCCTGCTAAGCTATTTAGTTTGGTTCTTCATCCATAGCAATTTCACCATTTTGATTGAGTTGTCCGGAACCCACAGGTCCCAGGATTGAAACGTGCCTCTATTACCAAATGTAACAACCCAGATTCCAATTGACTCAGATTTCTCATAAATGCAAAAATATGAATCCACTGAAATCCGTGTTGGCTGTCTGGTATCCTGCAAAAAGGAAAAAAAAATTCAATTTTCAAATAAATATCTCATAGCGAAACTGAGTAAAACGTGATAATAAGTAAACCCTTATCGTAATAATGACACTAACTAAGCAAGTGTCTCCAAGATGGAAAATCTTTGCTATATATCTAATCTGCAGGTTTGTTATGAGGAAGGGGCCATAACTAAAGTTCTGGTAAATGGAAAAATTATAGTTTTTAAGAATAACACCACATATATCATTCTATCACTGATTTACTTTTTATTAGCTAGGTTATTATGGTTTATAACACTCTCACCTTTGTGCCTAAATCATACTCATCTATTCCCTAGTAGATAAAACCTAATAATATATATAGCTATATGCGTAACATATTTAGGTACTACCCTTAGCATTCTACTCGATAGGTCTCCATCGTCATGTTACGTAGAGTATTCCAACTACATTTGTTACGTAAGGCATACAGTATAGATGTTCCATCGTCTACTAAGAAAATGTGTGACCACGTCCACTCAGCTTGCTTCAATGATCGGACATCTACGATGTACCACCCAATGCATACATCAAGGACTTACACGTGATCGAATTATCTACCACCTGAGCTCCTCCCACGAAGTCTATCCTTGTACTGAACTCGGACGATGATTTCTATATCTCTAAAGGGCAGCTTCATCTGGCCTACAATGCAGATATTCTATTTGGTATGTCTCTTTCTCCATGGATATGGCTCCATGAACCCCCTCTCAACTAGTTGAATGACCCGTTAAGTGCTAAGTGACCATGCCCTATAGCCACAATATAAACATCCAATCTGTATTGTCCCTCGTCCAGTGTCTTGATAGTGAAAGATCATTTTTTCTATTTGTTTAGCTCTAGTCCTCCTCGTTTCTTGCTCTAAATGATGATGATAGGTATCCAAATGATTATTATCCTTATTGGGTCCTGACCATGAAGTTTGCTCTCGGAGCCGATGTAATAATCCAGAAAATCTGAGCCAATTTAAAATTTCTATTTTGGCAATTTTGATGAATTATGAATATTTAAAATGAATTATTTTAAATAATAACGACGAAAAATTTATTTTGAATAGAATTAGAACGTATATATTTATTTGAATCGACATTAGAATATAAATAATTATTCATAATTATAAAAGGGATTGACAATAGCGCGGTAGTTCGAATTCGATTTCAAATTTCAAATGAATGTACGGGATTCAAAACAAACCGGATTTTAGCGAAACCAAAAATATTAGAATCTATTTGAGAATATCTTTCCAAGAATCTGAAAAATCAAAATTTCATAACGGGAATCAAAAGTTATGGCCAAATGAATTTTCAGAAAGGTCGCTATAGAGTTTATATAGCCCTTTAAAATAGCCATTTTGCAAACGACCTCTATTTACGACGAAATAACTTTTGTTGGATCCGGGATGTCAAATTATTGCTAGGTTTCAAATTCCACAATTTTTGAAGTTAATATGTGAGCGTGGCAAAGGAAAATGTGTTTGGTTGATTTCAGTCAAATTGGATCGACCAGAAAATGGCCATTTTTCAAACGGTCTCAGAATTTAATGAAATTAGTTTTGTTAGGACCGTATCGTCAATAAGAAGCTAGAATATATTTTTCGGGAATTTTTAGGGTCTGTATGTGACCCGAGTAAATGGAAATGTACGTTTAAAATTCAATATAATGATTTAAATGTTAATTTTAATGAAAACTGCTCGAAACGATAGAATTGACTTACGGGAAATATCCCATTGTGTTCGGAACGGGGGAATTCTACTAGGGACGACAGTTGTTGGACTTGGATTGGAGTTCGTATCATTAAACAAGCAATTTTTGAATTAAATAAATATATATATATGTGTTATAAATAATGGTCAAACCCTAGGGTCAAAGCCCTTATCACATTTCTCACGGTCAAATTGGATTAGCCGCCTCCAATGATTCAAAGGCAGAATCCATTCAATTTTCATCCCTTAATTTTGCCTAATCTCCTCCGACTTAGATAGAGGTTATAAAGCAAATATTGTAGGTAGTCCTTTGCTCTTCAAATCCGTGGAGGTGTGATCGTTTTTAGTTATACGAAGTGGGAGATTTTGCTGCTCAAAATCAGCATGTTCGCAGCCTTTTCTGGCACGACTGGGGGCGTCGGCCTGGCCTTGGTTGTCGGCGGTAGGAGAAGGGGTGGAGGCCGACGATGTGGAGGTGTCGGATCAACTTCAGGTGCTTTGGATGAGGTGTGGTTTAAAAACCCTAGGAATGAGGGTTGGGTTCTTGAAAGTTTGAAGCGTGCAAACGGGGAAGAAGGGCTTTTAGCGGATAATGATGATTAGTGAAGTAATTAAGGTTTTAATTACTTATTAATTAATTTATTTATGTAAATAAATGTAAAACTGATCGTAACTTTGTCATACGAGCTCGGAAAATTGCAAACTAAGTTGCGTTGCGATCATGGCGGAGAACACTACAACATGGAACTGACCAGGGAATGGAGCGATTTGGAATTACAGGAAAATTTAAACGCGAACAAAGATTCAGAAATTCAGAAATAAAAACCGACTGTGAGAATTTCTCACTATTATTTTTGTACAGTTAATTAAATTATTTTTGTAACTGCACATATGAACTGCTCCCCATCGTCCATAGACCATGGACGACTTGTTTGATTGTATTGTGATTGTCATGTATTGATATCGTTGTATAAAAAATATGAAAAGATTATATATATGAAAGTGAAAAGATTATATATATGAAAGTGAAAACATTATATATATGAAAGTGAAAACATTATATATATGAAAATGAAAAGATTATATATACGAAAGTGAAAAGATTATATATACGAAAGTGAAACGATTACATATACGAAAGTGAAAGGATTACATATACGAAAGTGAAAGGATTACATATACGAAAGTGAAAGGATTAGATATATGAAAGTGAAAGGATTAAATATATGAAAGTGAAAACATTATATATATGAAAACTGAAAATATTATATGTATGAAAAGTGAAAATATTATATGTATGAAAAGTGAAAATATTATATGTATGAAAAGTGAAAATATTATATATATATATATATATATATGAAATGTGAATAATATATATATGAAGTGTGAATGAAATAAATATCGATTGGTTAAAAATATTATTTTTAACATATGTACGAGATGTATAAAATTGTTATGTAATGGAATATTCAATTTTGATATAAAATTGAATATGAAGTTGAATTCGTTTTGAAAATGAATTTAAAACGATTTATAAAATACGTTTTAAATGGAAATTGACGAAATATATATCATATATACAATATATATAATATAATGGCTTGAATAGAACGCTCCGCGCTGCGGCAGTTCGCGAATTTCGGCCATTGACTTCGAATGGACAATACGGGAGATCCGACCGTCGGATTCTCCTAAAACCAGAACCGTTGGGTTCGTATCGAAAAGAGCTTTCTAACGAATACAAGAAATTGGAAATCTAACAGTTGGATTTGGAATTATGTCCAAATCAAATTTGGAAAAGGTCGTTGCAAGTGCAGTTCGATGGCCGTTGATGGAAATCGACTGTACGGGCCTTGATAAAATTATTAAAAATAATAATAATTAGTGTAAAATCATAAGAAACGATTTGGAAAGAACTGGGATGAAAAATCCCATATTTGAAAAGATAAAAATATTTTTTTTATCGAAATGAACTAGTTATGAACTAGAATTATAATCCAATGTTTTTGAATAAATAAATTGGATTTGAAGTGGTTTTAAAAATAATCAGAATTTCCAATATACGAATTGGAATGGATTTGAATCGAAATTATCTTCGGAATATTTCGATATTGGATTCCGTGATTATACGGATATTGTAGAGGAATTTGGAAGATATATTTTATATCATTATTTCCAATACGATATTTGTTGGTTTCAGAATTTGATATTGAATATAAGCCGATACTATTTTTATTCAAATCTTTATATTTAATATCAAATTGGATTTGGGGTTTTTCGTGAACTATGTTTAAATGACATTGGTTCTTTAACCCAGTTAAAGCAGGATTAATTTCCAGAAAGTCGAACAATCAATAAGAAATGATTTTGGAATTGGAACCAATTGGAGTTTGAATAAATCTATAATTAGATTGTGAATGAATAAATGGTAATCGAATTTACCAAAACACGTTATGTGATTAAACCAAATTTACTTGGTTGTTGATATTGATTGTGGTATATTGATTGTTTGGATGGTGCTCGACCAGTTTATGAGCAAAATATGCTTTTACATTTAGCATTGGGTTGGATAGAAATACTGGTACGCTAACGCCTTGTGAAATACTTCACCATTTGACTATGAGGTGTTAGCGAAGTTGTTGAGTTCATTTCAAATTTAATGAATGATTTTGAAATGATATTTTTCTTAAGCGAAAAGAAATGTACTCCCGATGTTGGACAGGGAATGTTTTATTAAAAAAATGTTTTATAAAACAGAAAGGATTTCGAGGGCTAAAACCCGATGATTTTGAAATGATTTGGAAATGTATTGTTGTTTTACATTGTAGTTCATCACATATTTGATTAGTTGCTATTAATGATGTATCTATTTGGTGACGGAGGATTTATTCTCTTGCTTAACACCCTTCTTTGAGATGTACGAGCTCAAAGGTTATGTGATTAATAGTGACTAATCATACGAATGAACTGCTGATGTGAAGTACTATATTTTGAAAGTACTTGTGATTATTATGTTGTGAAATGATTTTCCCTACTTCGGGATATGAAATGACTTGGTATGTGGCTAGAGATTCGAGTAACCCAGACGACTAAAAGTATGGGTGAGATGGGCGGTGTATGCTTCCATGTGTGGGAGGTGCATCGTTGGTGTAGCCTGCTCCATAATGGGAGTTGCACATATATATATATATATATATATATATATATATATCGAGTTGCTTAGGTGTGTGCCCTTTGCCTTGTCTAGGGGGAGCCCGATATTTGGTTGCATACTTGTTTGTATGCATTGTTATGTTTTGGAATTCATATTTCCAAACGATTTGATTTGAGATCCCGAAGTGAAATCTACTTTGTTATAGAAAGTTAGATATGTATTTCAAATGATTTGAAATAGAAATCGGGAAATAAAGTCCAAAGGAATAATTTCTGTAAATTGAATTGATTTGGAAAATCTAAGTGTGGTGATTAATCTGAATGGATAGATTGGGAATTCGCATGTTGATTGATGCATAGTAGATCCATAATTATTGATTGTTGTATATACACTGGCATTCATGGGGGTAAACCCGTTCCGCGTTAGCGGCGTGGTCCTGTGTTTTGTTTTATCATTTATAAAGATTTATAACTGTTTAGAGTTTCTAACACCAGTCCCATGACTGACCTGTAGTTTGCTTTTCCCTTGCAAACTCGGGTGCCCCTATTTTCCACACGGGCAGTCCAGTAGTTTTATTTTGCAGATGTATTGAGCAGGATTCTGGATTGAAGCTTTAAGCTGTGTCCAGGCATTCACAGTACTCTTCCGCTGTGTAGTTTATATTTCCGATGTGCATTGTATTACATTTATGTTAATTTATCTTCCGCCGTGTATTATTTTCGATATACTCTGATATTCGGTACTCTGATGTAACATTATTATGATGTTTATAAAAGTCTTATGTTATTTGTTCTGATGTGTTGTATGCCCAGAGTTAGTGTATGCGGGATTCGAACGGTCTTGGTCGGTTTAGCAATCGATTAGGTCCGAGCGAAATCCGTATCGTTACAGCCGAGGCAATCGTTGAATCCTAATGTTACCCATCAGTCTTCTTGCTGCCCTCGATATAAATATAACCAAGGCATGCTCTTTTGATGGAACCACTATTGACCTGCTTTCGAGGGTGCAACTTCGTTAGGCTTACCCCAGAGGTCCATCGTAGAGTATCATCACATTTCCTAGAAGTCTCGGACTTCCCTCCAGCATTTATGAATAGCGCACTATGTCATAGATGACCTACTACAATGGAAATCCAAGGTGTTGACAGCTAAAATGTTGCCACAACTATGCTGAATTTTGTCTATTGCAATGCACGTTTCAATGTGTTAGCATAGATATGAAATTGTGTTGCAATAGCTATAGATATATTCAAATTAAAAAAATTAAAAAATAAATGACACCTCACTAATCCAAACCTTTAGTTAAAACAAAATCCCAACCATTCAATCAACAACCTTGATCTGCACCTCACCCATTTCTATTTCCCACTGTTATTTTCCTTTACCCGCTTATTTTCATTTCGTTAACATACCAAAATTTCCAAAATCAAACGACTTTTTCAATCAATTTTACAATCAGAAATCAAATTAAAACCAAAATCTTGCAAATCGATAAACTTGTCGCTGGGTTGGTGCTCGATTTCGGGTTTGAGAGTTTGATTGCGATTGGTAGAAACTAGACCACTACAAGAAAAATACCCAATTGCAGCAAGCTATTTGCAACAGGCAACAAATGACAGTTGCAGTAAATGATATTTAGTAATAGACCTATTATAGCAGTTGCAATAGATAGGATTTAGCAACATGCCTTTTTTTCCCGTAGCAAAAAAGCATATTTTTAGCAACTGCGCTTCCCTTCGTGTTGCAAAAACATACTTTTAGCAACTGTGCTTCCATAACAGTTGCAACAAACATATTATTTGCAACTGCGCTTCCAAGCCAGTTGCGAATAAATATCTTTAGCAACTGTTTTCGCCTCTTGCAATAACTGTGTTTTTTTACAACTGGTAAAGCCTGTTGCGGAAACATACTATTAAAAATTAGTATAAGCTTTTAATGATTATTTTTTACTAATTAATTTTAAATAATTACTATTAAATGATTAACTACTAGTAATTATACAATAATTAAGATTAAAAATTATATGAATTAATTTATAATTTGTGTTTGAAAGAAGTATTTTTATGAATTAATTAATAGTTCCTAGTTAACAAAATTATACTAAATAATTAATAATTATTACTTGATAATTAATAATTTAATAATTAATTAATAATATTCAATACTTAGTAACAAAATGTTAATAATTAATAATTGCTGATTATGTAATAATTAGGACTACAATTTAATATAATTATTAATTAATAATAAATTTTACTTATTATAAAGTGATATTAATAGTTAATAATCAAATATTAAATAATAATAAAAAAATTAAGAAATAATTAAAATTAATGTCTAATAATTAATTTGCACTTAATTTGATGCATTAATAATTATTATTTAAGTAATTTAATATATTAACAATTAATATTTATCATAGTTTAATAATTAATTTAGTAGTTAATTTACTATTTAATAACTTTTGTTACGTGACCTTTGCAAATATAATTTATAACAAGCTTTACTTTCAAATGCTTAGCAAATGTCAAGGATACAAAATTCAAATCATGTTTTTTTCTTTTGCAAAAGTTAAAAAGTATACAAAATTTAAACCGCTATTTTCGATAAAAATTCAAAGGGCGTACCGAATTGAGGACTTAATAGCATACAAATTTGAAAAGTATGCAAAAGTTAATAATGTAAGGCGGGCTCCAAAAATTGAAAAGGCGGGTTCTCGAAAAAATTCAGAACCTCTTCGCGCTAATATTTCAAGCCCGCTTCACCTGCCTTATCCCATTTCCGCGCTTTTCCAATTTCTTCATTCTAAATCTTATTCAAAGCTTACATTTATCGAAGTCTTCCTAAATTTCAAAGATTACAGGGAAACGAATCCCCTCTAATCTTTGATGAGAAAAAAGTAAAAAAGACCATCCAGTATTCTAAACTCCTACCTAACGCAGTTTGAGATTCGCAGTAACGGGTTCTTCGTCGTTCAAACCCTAATAGACCTCTTAGTTCATCGTTTCTTGAAGTGTTGAAAGTTTTGTATGACCGATTGAGGATCAAGCCACTAGGGAGTTAGGTATTTCGGTGTTACTGCACTCAACTTACAGATCTGAAAACCAAATTTTCCTCCGATTTCTCAAACCGATCCTATCATAAAAGTCAGATCTGCAAAACGTTCTTCCTTTCCGATTTGCAAGAGGTATGAATCTCTACAATGGTTTTTTATTGTATGAATTTGGGGTTTATTAAACTAGATAGCCCAATAATCGATTATATGTGACCACACAATAGCGTAATCAATTTTCTTTGAAACTGCATTTTTTTGAATTTGGATCAGGTCAATATATTTTACTGTGAGCAACTATTGCTCTGTTCATCTTCAAAAAAATGCCTAGCAGTGGAGCTTCTAGTGATGTGACAATTACTGAAATGAATTTTCATTTGTTACTGAATATGGCTTGAAGCAGAATCGAACTAGGTAATTTTGGTTGATCCTGCAAATGTATTAATAAAAACTGTATTCTTTCTTGAGTCAGTACCAATATATTAATATTGTTGCAATTATAAACCAAGTTATTGTATCAGGAAATATAGAGGTTCTGAAAAAACAACTAAGAAACTTGAAGCGTGTAACACGACAAAAACACAAATTGTCCCTGTATCGTACAAAATCCTGTATTCATTTCAGGTTAAACAATTTAGAAAATGTATTAATAAAAACTGCGTAAAACAATTACACAGTATTCATTTCCTAAACGGTCTACATTTCATGTATTCATTTCAGGTTAAACAATTACGGTAAAAACACGTTTTAAGGTAAAATATGCACAAACACAGTATGTATTAATAAAAACTTGTATTCATTTTTTTCTTAGACACTTCGTCCAGCAATTGATTGACAATTAAGGACAATTTAGGATTGATTGTCTGACGACTATTATTTTTGCCATCGTCTTTCTTAGACCAATCTTTATAGAAATTTGAAGCTTTTGAAAGGCTTTGATTCTCTGGAGATCATAATTTCTCCCTTTTGGCAAATATTAACTTTAGATTCTTTGTTAACTGGATATGTTGTAAACCAAGATATTAATCTTTATACTATAGAAGGAAATAAGAAATTACTCAATATTAGTCTAGTAGCCAAGGTGCAGTGAAGATGTACACTGTACCATTAGAGTACACCTAATGATACGATAGTTACTTCTGAAGTATTGACTTTGATAATGTGAAGGCCTAGCTAAAAAATTCGATTACCCTTCACACTAAGCTTCTAACAGTTTAAGGTCTCTATGTAGAACGTTTTCACCTTAATTGTCCGCACAAGCACAAAATGTGCCGAAAGGAAAAAAATGAACTATGTACAATAATACACACCCACTGACATACAGTAACAAAAGACTTCGGTGGACTGATGAAATACATACACAGGTCCCACTCACCACGACTCCTCTCATCCATACACGTTTTTAGTTGTTTGCTTCTCTGACCAACTTGTATGCAAAATGTCAGGAGATTACTCAAGAGCAGCCTAAACACTAGTATGAACCTAGCCAGTACGGTGAGGTAAGCTGAGAGCCTTATGTTGATGTCCCAGATCTGTGTGATTCAATGGGTTCCAAGGAAGCATAGAAGGTATTGTCAGTTCTAGGTTTTTATTTGATGTAGAGTTCACTGGAATGACATACATATTCCTAGATAGGCATATATGTGTTCATGATCTACAACAAACTTGGAGCATGAGCTGCATATTTATTCTATTGTTATAGTATATGTATGATAGAGTAGAAATATGATTAGAAAATATTCTATTTGAAAAAAATGTATTGTGTGAGAGAAGAAATGTTATACATGAGTGGTGTATGAAAATTGTAGAAATTTTTGTTGTACTTGTTTGTACTAATAAAACTTTGTTAAAATAAAAATTTTATTTGTTTATTTTATTTTGTGATATACACTATTACTAAAACGAATACATTTAATATGTAATATCTATAAGCTGTAATATTTTTTTTATAGATTTATGGATCTGTTGCAACAGGCATATACTGTTGCAAAATGATTTGTTGCAACAACAAAAGCATGTTGCAAAAAAGTATACCGCAACATCTTATTGCAACAGGCTAAAAATGTTGCAGACTTTTTGCAACTTCGGCTATACCAACAGGCGCAGGCCTGTTGCAATAGGTTTACTGCAACAGATATCGCCTGTTGCGAAAAGTGTTTTTTGTTGTAGTGGATCTGATTTACAATCAGATCTTCTCGATTTCGGGTTTCTTCCAGGATCTGCTCTACAGATCTACATCAAGAGATAAATCCAACAGCAAATCGAAGCCATCATTTCAATGTGAGTTCTTCATCACTACTTGCAACTCCAAACGCAAGATCTCGTTTTGCCTTCAAACCGATTTCAGAGTCTACTTACTGAGGATTAAGCCATTAGTGGGCAAGAGAGTATTTATGAAATTGATTCACTCATGACACTCAAAAATAATACTCTGTAGTCCTCAAACTATTCCTCTTTTATTTGGTTAATGATCGGCTCAGATTCAGTCTCTGAAAGGTAAATTTGATCCTATCGATTTGGAGTTATTTATACTCAATTTGATCTATCGGGTATGCTTCGATCTGTTGGGGTTTTGATGCCTTAAAAATTTACGGTTACCAGGATATTTTGTATGAAAACTGTTTTATATTCAGTATGTAAAACGAACCACTTATTGTTTGCACGATTGTCTCGTGCAATACTTTCTACGGAAACTAGTTTACACTTTCAGATGTAAAACGGGCCAATGTTTAGATTACACAGTTTTCAGTATTGGATTAAATGGCATATTTCTATTTTGGAAAATTTTAAAGACTCGTAGTTTCAAAGTATACCTTCGGTTACTTTTTGGAAAGCCATGGAACTTCCACAACGGGCTTTTTTGATTGGCTAAACTGCAAAATAAAACTGGTTTCATTCGATTGTGGTGAAACTAATTCAATTTCGGCATCTATGTTTTTCACTGTCAACTATATATGCTGACTGGACACACTCGTTTACATCTTCTGAACAATATAAATTAAACAATAGGCTTCCACGAGCAAGAACATATGTTTTTGAAATGCAGTTGTGGAATCACTTAGAAGAAGATTGACAGGTTTTCGTGAGTAATATTATCGTGAGCTATCAACCAATGTTATAGTAATAGGAGAGTCAATTTGCATGGCAGCTATGAACTGATATGTGTAAATTAAGTGTTGCTTCTGTTATAGAAATTGTCACCAAGAAGATGAGCTCAACTGGTATGTGCTTAGTTATATTTTGTGGATGAATATGATAGTTAAACATAGGTGTTACTTTGCATACATTTTTTGATTGAGATTGCTACATTTGCTAAGAACGTGGATGGTGTGGAGCATGAATTGGTCTTCGATGTACGTTCCATAACTGCTATTTTTCACACACACATACTTAGAGAAACCCTTTTTTTTAAGAGTATAAGTCGTTGATCTAGGATATGGATTTGCTATAGGCACCATTGAAGCTTGTATACTAGATAAGTCAGATCAAGAAGATGGTCAGCAGCATTGGATTCTTAGACGGGCATTTGAAAACTCCAATGAAGCGGACTATGCCACAGAGAAGTTTTTCCAGTCCCTTGTCGCAGGTATGCATTCATGTTGATATATTTACAATTGCTTCTTCTCAAGACCTTTTGCTTTAACTATTTAAATATTCAATGGTGCTTGCGGAAATGCATGGTGTGGCTTTTCATGGATGGTGTTTCGAAGACTTCCGGCTTATGTTCGCCTTAACATCATGTTACAATGTCCTTGTTGTATCACATAAATTAGTTGGTAGCCATATTAAGATAACATGCACCCATTTATTAAATGTAGAAATTTGTTTTTATTTTATTTTACATGTCGTTTTTATCATAACAAATTGCTTGTCTTGCTTGTTTCATACTGCTACAAGATTTCTTTGCATTAACATTGCTTACATTAAGATAACCTTCCATTCTTGCCTTAGCATGCTTTGTTTTTTTAGCCATACTTTTTTTTTTAATTTTGCATATAAAAACGTTATTGCTCTGCTGTTAAGTATGAGAGAATGCCATCTTGAAATTTTCTTTCACACCTATAACCATTTTCTGCTGCATGAGTGTGTCATCTTGTGCATTAAATTGAATCACACATCCTCAGTTGTACTTTGCATATATTTATTTGTTATGTCCCCAATACTTAAATGCTTTCTTTTCTTTTGTTAATTTTTTGTACATTTCTATTACTAATAATGCATTGTAACATACCAACTATGCATGCTTTCACTTGTATGTATGGTCTCATTGCGTAGTTTTTGTTTTCGTTCTTTGCTCTTTTGAAAATGTGAGTTGTTATATGGGTAATAGCCTTTTGCTTTACCTGAGTAATAGCTTTTTTTTCCTTTTCTATGACTATGTGACACAGTTTGCTTCTTTATTTTGAAACTTGTATGGTTAATTTCTTTTGGAATTATATTTCTTAGAGTAGTACTTATTTGATATTGAAGTAACATATGTATGTATTTGATCTCTTTGATTACTCAGCAATAGTAACGTAAAAAGTATTCGCTGGACTGCCGACTTGCCATTGTTTGAGCTGCTCCAGTTCATGTTACTACTTCTAGTGCATCTTTTCGAAATTGTGGCACAGTGCTGGGGTATACACTTGTTGTTTTGAAGGAGCAGAAGTCAGGGAGAACTTAAGTAATAGATTCACGACAAATGGTATGACAATATTATGATAATTTGCATTAGTTTAATTACTGAATATGTTATACTTATAGAACAAAAATATTATGCATCATGAACATCATAGTTAAATGTGGGGTATCGTCCAAGCCATGGAGTAGCATTTACATTGTAGTTTATATAATCATTTTCATGTATTTTTTCTTGCTTATGGTTGTATATGAGTCTGTATATGAGTGAATCGAGTGACAATGTAGCGAGGAGTGTATGTACATATAAATGATTGTATAATATACCGGTAAATGTTGAAATAAAATATTTATTTGAATAAAATACTATGTTTGACTACTGTGTTATAATAATATTTATTATAATATTATGAAAATTTTGATTAATAGCAGTTGAGGTATAATTACTTTTAACAATTGTAAAACAAAATTTAACAACTGCTTGAAATAGTCGTAAAAAGATCGACTTTATTACTATTGCAGTATAACTAGTGGCGCATGCCAGTTATAATAGACATGTTACAACTGTTTTTGGCAGCTATAAAAGGGTGTTTTGTTGTTGTAGTGGTACTTGTTGCAACACCTGTACCGATGTTGCCTTAGGGTCGCAAAGGTGTTGCCTTTGACTCCAAGGCAACACGGCAAAATGCAACATCAAGAAAGTGTTACCACGGTCATTTTTGGCCAATAGCAACATTTTTTGGCACTTACTACATCACTTCTATGTTGTTGCAGTATGCAATCTATGGCGTAGTGGTATTGGACGTGCTCCAATGTATGCCATGAACTGTTGCATTAGGCCCTTCATCCTGATTATATTTGAACTTCTCCAAACACACCTCACTATTTAATAGACTATATGCCTAATTGTTCATTATGCATTTAGTTTACTTTTATTTTCTTTACTTATAACATTGATTAGTATTGCTTGGTTATTTCTTTTAATCTTAGTCTTATTTACGTGCATATTAACTTTTATTGGTCACTTATTTTCCCTAATCAACATTTGCAAGTGGAAGGGATCACTATTATTTCATGGTTATAAAACTTAATCCTGAGTCTAAGTTTACGTTTGTAATAAGCCTTTTTATTATTCCCTTTAATTATAGCACTCATGTTATAAATCTATTTGCTAATATGTCCAATTTGTCTATTATTATTTATTTATGTATTCGTAAAATTATCATAATATTATTCATGCAAATATGTCCAATCGGTCTATTATGACTTGTTATGACCTATTGATGTGTCCGTACAATTATCATAATATGTTACATTCTTTTCTATTTTCAAGTATCTAACTTGATTGCTACTTTTCTTCCTTTTCATAACGTATTTCAATTATATACTCTTTTACTTACTGTTTTGTAAGTTTTATATTAGGAAGTTAAACTTATTCATAATTTGCTGGTTACGGAAAATGTATAAAAGTTTATTTTCATATTATAATATAGAACATTCTTATAAATAGGAATCCGTAATTATAATATATTTCTTTTAATTATTTTTGTGATGCTAGATACTGTGAAATATGGCTAATTCCCAATTTCACACCAATCCATTTACTTTTTATTTCATATTTGCAAATACGTCTATGGTTTTACTTACAAACCAAGCTATGGAAATACATCTCTTTTTTCCTTAACCAACCAATCATGGTTATTCCTAACTTCCTATTTCAATATAATATTTTAATTTTAATTTTAATTCTTACTCTTAATTTAACTCCCTCGGATTTGACATAATTACTGTATATTGAACAAGATTGGGCTTATACACCTTTCTCAATTCTTTTGAACATTTAATGCAAAATTTTATTACTCATTCAGAAATTACAATAAAACATACAATCCGTACATACCCACTTACCGACCATAGCCACCTTACTGACTCTCAACATATGACATTGATATTACAATACAAAGCAAAATCACAATATTTCAAAAAAGGAATTACATAACTTTGATATAACTGGCATAAAATCCATCAATCACCACATGAACTCCCTGTCTTCAGTAAAGGCCGAGAACTACTCCAGTAAAGCCAATTATTCTAAACTCGTTAAAATGAACTGAACGTGATAAGAATTCATACCAATTCCACTGAAACAGTATCATTCATTTAGCATCAGACTCGTGTAATCCAATGCCTCAAGTAAAGATCAAAAATCCAGAAAAGACTATGCATCTACAAAAGATCCTATGCATCAACAAACCGTTGGTAGCTTCCACTATTTCAAATGTTGCACCAACAAAACTCGATGCAGAACATTCCAAAACATGCAGAGACCTGAAAGTAGAAGAAACCATCAAGTAAGGGATGGAACGTACATGGGATTACTTATTGTATGCCTTCTAGATGATTTCAAATTAGCACTTGATGGCATCACATCTTCTAGTGTATAATCTATTCCTTCGTCTAAATCGTCCTAAAATTTCCCTTTCAACTTTATACTCTTTGATTTAGATGAAGGTATTGCACTTTTAGAAACCGCAAAAGATAGCAAAGATGCAGTATTTGTTGGAAATAAATTAAAATTGCATGAAATGAAATCATATATTACATGTGTTAATTGCAATATATATTTCCTGATTTGCTTATTTGGTTATATATGGTATTGTATTAATTGTGATCTTATCTAGAATTTTCCTTTGAATTAGAATAAGCATGTATAAATGAAACAACTTTTGTAATCAACCAATTGAGCAAAAGAAAAGCAATAAAATTTGTCTTCCCCAAACTTCTTCATCTCTTCCTCTCCAATTAATTTTCTACAAACCGGTATCAGAGCTTTGTTCAATCAGAATGAGCAATTCTATTCCTCTCGCTTATATTCCTCAATTAACCAAAGAAAATTATGGTAAATGGAGTATCCAAATGAAGGCCCTTCTTGGATCTCAAGAGGAATGGGATATAGTTGAAAATGGGTATGAAGAAGTTGAAAATGAAGGAGAATTAACAAATGCCCAAAAAGAAAATCTGAGAAAGTCAAGAAAGAAAGACAAAAAGGCCTTGTTTTGGATCTACCAAGGAATACAAACGTATGAAGCTACTTGGGAGAAAATAACTGCTGCCACAACAACAAAGCAAGCATGGGAAATTTTAGCAAATTCATTTAGCGGAGATGAAAAGGTAAAAAGAGTTCGGTTACAGACTCTTCGAGGGGAGTTTGAAGGCATGCATCGAAAAGAGTCAGAACCTGTTTCGGATTATTGTTCACGGGTATTATCTGTAGTAAACCAAATAAAAAGGAATGGTGAAGCTATTGATGATATTCGTACCATTGAAAAAATCCTTCGTTCTCTTGATTCCAAATTTGACTTCAAGGTGATAGCCATTGAAGAATCCAAGGACTTGGACGCCATGACCATTAATGAACTCACAGGCTCATTACAAGCTCATGAAGAGAGGTTAAACAAGAATAAGTAAGAAACAAGTATGGAACAAGCACTCCAATCAAAGTTATCTTTAAATGAGAAGAATGAAGAATTCTAAGATCAAAGAAGTAGAGGACCTGGTCATGGAAAAGGAAAAAAATTTAGAGGTCTAGGATCATATGCTCACGGAAGAGGTAATTATGGAAGCAAAGAGAGCGGCTTGAATCAAAATTTCAAAGATTCACAAAGAGGAAGAGGACGAGGAAATCAAAGAGGAAAAGGTCGTGGCTATTTTGAATGTTATAATTGCCACAAACCTGGTCACTTGGCAAGTGATTGCTGGTTCAAGGAGGAAGAAAAGCATGACGCAAACATGATGCATGGATTAGACAACCCCAAAACCCCGTACGACGGTGTCAAGGGTAATATTTGGAATATAACACATAAACAGATAATAGCAGAACAGAAATAAATAAATACACCAGATAATGAACAATAATACACTGGATAAAATATAATCATCAGAGTTACACAGTATATAGTATCATGCTTAGTACAAATACAGTTCAGCTATACATAAATGTCTACAGCGGAAAACAAACATAATATGTACAATAGGAGCTGAACAGCATAAAAAGAGATAAATGATAGAATCCATCTTCAGCTCCAGCTATCTAGAAAGAGCCTGCTAAAAACCTGAATACAAGGCTGCCCGTGTAGAAATAGGGGCACCCGAGTTTGCAAGTGAAACAAACTACGAGTCAGTCATGGGAGTAGTATGAGAAATCTACTTAACACATTTCATAATATGGCTAATCACAGGACCACGCCACTTTCGCGGAACGGGTTTACTCCATTGGATTGCTAGTGCTTTATATTTGTATTGTTTAACATCTGTGATGCAGGGAAACAGGTTTTATATTCGTATTGTTTAACATCTGTGATGCAGGGAAACAGGTTGGAGGAATCCGACTGGATTCCTCAACATTTATTTTACTGTTTTTCCATATATTGTGATATATGATGTGTTATGTAATCTGTTATGGATTATGTGTGTTAGAATGATATTGATCCTTGTTATTCGATATTTTTAAATATCATAAAAAGACCCTGGGATGTAAAAAGAATTATTTCAATGTATATTGAAATAAAGGGATTTTATAAAATCAACAGATTTTATAAAAGGAAATATTTCGAAAGTAAATAAAAGGAAAATGTTTATAAAATGAATAGAATTTTATAAAAGGGAAATGTTGATAAAACGAATAAATAGAATAAAGGAATAACTATTTTGAAAATAAATAAAATAAAGGAATATCTATTTAGAAAATAAATAGAATAAAGGAATATTTATTTAGTAAATAAATATAATTATAAAAGGAATATTTGGTTGGAAACTAAATAGGATTTATAAAAGGAAATTGATGAGATAAAAAGGAGTTAATCAAACGTAGTTTATCAAAAGGAGTTAATCAGACATAGTTATTTAGGATAAGTTACCATTTAGCACGACTGTTAGCGTTATTCGCAGGGCTGCAGATAGCCTACGGCGGTCGGATGTTTCCTGAGGGAATCAGGCGTAACCATTGTGATCGCTGTGATCTAGAGTTAAGCGAATGGAGTTAAATCGAATATAGTTATTCGAAAGGAGTTAATCGAACATAGAAATTAAGAAATGGAGTTAAACAAAAAATTAGAAACTGACTAGAGATTAATAAGTTGAATGGTTTCCTGAGTATCGATCTGATGTTGGTTTTGGCCTTCGGGGTTTATACTTAGAGAATTGTTCTCATACTAGTTCATAGTCAGGGACTGATAGTTGTGGAATGATAGTGATATGTAAATAAACAATGGAAATGTTTTCCAGTGTTAATAACATATATTTTCTAAACATATAAAATAAGGAAATGTGAATATATATATATGTTAAATGATGATTGATCGATATAATTTCCATCTGGAAATAATATCGTTGTTTGCACACCTGTTTTTCTTTGATGGTTAAATCACAGAATATTGAAGTTTTGACCATTTTAGCGTTGTTAATATGGAGAGACCGGTTGGATTATTATCCGAAGAACCACTCCATATTGGCATAAGCGTTGCGAATCATATATGCCAAAGATTATTGAAGACGGAGTAAAGTGCAAGGGATGTTGTATAAATCTTAGATAACAGTGTCTAAGATGGATATACTGAATAGTGCCTTCGGTTTGTTCAATCCCAGGACAACTTGTATGGACGAAGGTCTGGCAGAGTATATCTGATAGATTGCGTAAGTTGATCTCTTCAAACGTATTCACGTTTGGTGGCGGAGGAATTCGTTTCTCTTAGCTGTATACCCGTGGTATTTTTGGGGAAATCGCGGGTATGACGATGTGACATTCAAAGGGAATGAAGATGTGGCATGTAAAAGATAAGCGTAGCTTCTAGCCTCACATCCGGTAAATGACAGAAATCGGGCAGGAAGCATGGCTATGTAGGTCGCACCTATTAGGTTGTATAATCACCTGATCTAGAGTTTCATTTATTTCTAAAAATCTATTGTCGATGCTGTCCCATTCGGGAAACGATTGCTGATCCTAACCGTTGGTGATATACATTCGATACACTCAAGCGAAATGAGTGGTCGGTCATGTGTGGCCGGGTTGCAAGATGTTCTTGTTGAACCCAATGTATTCCTCTCTAGAGGTACACGAGCGAAAGGTGGTTCCATACCTTTTCATAGTTGGAAATCCATTACCCAATACGTGCTTGCAGTTTTGATTGTATAATATATATGTAGAACGTGAGATGAAAGCGTTTCTGCTAGATGATTATTATATTGTGGTTGATAGACATTATTATAATATCAAAAGGTTTTTTATTGATATAAAGATATTTTGGATTCTCATAAGGGAAAAACCCGTTCTGTTATATGGCATGGTCTTATGAGATATCGTTTAATGGCTCAAACTGTTTTAAACTGTTTTACTCATACCAGCCCCATGACTGACTCGTAGTTTATTTTGTTTTGTTTTCCCTAAACTCTTGGGTGCCCAATTTTGTACTGGCAGTCAAGTAGTCGGGATTTACAGATACTTAAAGAGCTGGAGCAGGAGGCTTCAGGATCATATAGCTATAGTTTATTTCCTCTTTGTAAGTGTTGTACTATGATAATGATGTATATTCAAGTACAGATGTATATTTCAAGTTATGTTATATATATTATATGTTATTCGTTCCGCTGTGAGATTCGTGTTTACTCTGATGATGATGTTCTTCTTCTTCTTCTTCTATTCTAAGTTTCTATCTTATCTATTCTCACCCTCTAACTTCTTTCATTAACTATTCTGTTATTTTCGATCCTTGGATGTTCGATATTTGTTGTATATCGGATAACCAAGATCGCTAATTTTCGGGTCGTTACACCCGAAATCACAAAACTTCGTCTTCAATACTTTCGAAACCAGCCTCAAAAAAATATCCGTCCCATATTTTTCTTTCTTCATCCTCCACTGTTTAACAAACCCACACCACCCCTCAACTATCATGTTTCTACCAAATGATTTCGTACCCGCCTAACACAATACCTTCTTCCATATTTAATACTTCATGCACTACTAAGGTATTCAACTCCTGAGCCCTGCACCTTCACACAAATAATATTTGCTCCAGTACAAATATCCATCCCTCCCCTTCACGAGAAAGAAAGGATCCCACTCCTCCATTTTTCCTACAAACAAACTCGTCCTTCCTGATGTTCGCGTTGCTATAGATAGAAATGATCGCGCCTCCTCTTAATGCGTTAAACTCCCTCCACTACCTCTACCTAACACAATGTCCTTCTCCTCCTACTTACGTATACACAAAGCCGCTTCCAGTATATATTCCAACCAATTTGATCCTTGCCACTCTGCGTCGCTCTCCATGAATTACAAAACTGAACCCACCGTTCTTCGTCCCTTCGCCAGCCATATCCTCTTCTCCCAGTTTAATAACCACGCTCCTGATCACCATTTCCGAACACTACATGTTGCCACGGAAAAATTTGGAAGACGGAAACCCTTCTGAAGTCATGCGTGTGATGCATATATACTAGTTCGATTTTCTTGGCTGTTAAGTAAACTAGCTTACTTCTAAGCTAAGGAAATAAATGAAACATGTGTATCAAATAATACTTCTCTTCTCGGCTAAGTAATCGTTGAAAATAGGTTGAGGTAGGTTAGTTGTCCTAAGTTTAAACTTGGATATGATGTTATAGGAAACTTTGGACTGTATCTCTATTACTTTTAGCCTGCGCAAGTTGACAAGTTATACCATTCATTACGAAGACTTCTGCTCCTAACTAAATGCATTGTCAAAAAGCTATAAGATGTGCTTTGTATAAAGTTCGTAACGACCCGTATTCTATGTATTGGAGGATCATAGAATATTTATTTTATTTTCATGCAAAGTCATATGGTTGTGTAACTTTGGGAAACGGCTACTGGGGTCATTTTCCGCATTCACAATTTTTGCCGAATTTTAAATGATCGTTTTCCCCTAGTGAATCTTGTTTCGTCTATGACTTGATTGGAAAGGAGATTTGACCTGAAACCACTCTCATTGGATTCGGATGATAGTTTCTCATTCTGTAGAGTGGTCACGTTAATCAAACGGACTTACCGTTTGGGAGATATGGCTGAAATAAGATTTGAAGATGGAAAAAACAACCTAATTGGGCTTAATAGGGTAATTAGCAGCTAGGCCCATAACCCATTTCGGGATTAGGGTTGTGGAAGGGCTGAAAGGAGTTGGAGAATCATCTCCTTTCATTTTTCTAGCCGCCACAAACATTCCTTGAAACCTAATAATGGCCTCCATCTTCTAAATCTCCCTCTAATCACTAATTAATCAAATCTACATCAAATCAAGTCGGATTAGCACCAAATTTGAGGTAGAGCTACTGCACTACATAGGAATCCAAACCAAAGCAGTAAAATTTTCAGATCTATCACTAATTATTGGCTAATGTGTGTGATTAGCATTTTTATTCACTAATTATGGCTAATTAGGGGTGACTAGTGATAATTAGCAAAATTATACACCTAAAAATTCTAGAAAAATATGTAAAAATTCTAAAATTATATTTTATGTTACTGGTATGAATTTGGTTTTATTTGGATTAAGTTTGCTAATCATATAGTTAAACAGGGTTAAGGGGAAAATCATGGATTTGGGTATGTTTGCTCTAAAATAGCCTATGTGATTGATTTTTTGACCTTTTTGATTGAACCAATATGTTGTTACTGTTGTTTGGGATGTTTTATGATTGTTTAGTAAAGTTAGAATGTTAAAAACACCGTCATATGACAAGAATTGACGAAACAAGCTCGTTAGAAACTTGCAGGGTTTCGGATCGGGGGTGGAGGACTGAACCGAACCGGAGCTTGGCACAGGAGAAATCATGACAAAAAGGAGGGCCACTTGAATTGATTTGGGATCGGATCAGACTAAGGCAAGAGAGTGGGATCGAATCGGAGGGGAAGCTTCGAACCGAGTAGAGGAGCGCGAACTGAACCGGATGGGGATAGCCGAGCCGAACAGGAAGCTTGAGCGAGGAAAGGAGAACCGAACCGAACAGAATAGAGGACCTGAACACCGTTTGAACCAAACCGAGTAGGCGGCAGAGGACCGAACCGAACCGGAAAACTGAACCGAACATCAATTCGACCAAAACCCGAGATGTTAAGGAAGTCCAGATGGGAATTTATTGCTCAAAATCCAGACGGGAACCAACGAGTTAACTTCAAGAGTTCCGCTTTGCTGCGGGACGTGTGCAAAGGGGTTATCGATATCTATAACTTTTGTTCACCATTGAGAGAGGGGGCATGTAGACGAACCAGAGCCAGGGTTGTGTGGACTGGTTGACCCTTGACCTAGAGTCAGGGATTGGGTGGGTTATTGATTATTGACCAGGGCAGTATGGTCATAACAATAGTTGTATGAGGGTGGGACTCCATCATGGCCTAATAGATCTGGTGATCAAAGCTATGGATATTGTATGCTTTACGCACTGAGTGAGTGGTGTGAGGATGATTGCTATGTTTGATTTTTTCTATCACCATGACACACACACTTCCATTTTACACTCTATGTTAGTGTTACGTTAGAGTATTGTACATCTTGTTGTGCTAACTCTTTGGTTGCAGGTCTAGGTCAGGTATGATTATTTATACCTATTATTGCTTTATTCAATTGCATAGATTTGCTATCGCTCACACCAAACATTCATCAGACCTAGAGTTTTATGTCTCTTCTTATTACTCTGGGTGCTCCTAAACGAGCATACTAGAGGCAGGTTAGGTGGTTATGCACGAGTAGCTGTCCAGAGACGGGCAGGAGGCTTCCACGTACTATATATATATATCAGCTTTCCTATTTTAATGGCGAAAAATACAGTTCGATTTCCTCAAACTCGATCTGAATTTCAATCCAAAAAATCTAATCCTATTCAATCTTCTGTTACAGATCCTCAAATTAATCAATCTAATCATACATTTCCGTTATCATCTAATCCTATTTCTACAGGATCCATTGATCGAAATCTGGAATTTATAGATCCTGGATCTGACTGCGTTTTTATTCCTGAGCAAGTCTTCAATGAATCTGATAACGTATGGATCCATACTATAGCTTTGGCGCCGATTAACTTTAAACTTTCAATCATGAAGCTCAAGGATTATATCCAAAAAGTCTGGAGACCTCTGAATGGATTCAACGTGCATATTACTCCTCATTATGATTTTGCAGTTCAATTTGAAGCCATTGAATATTTCTCTCGAGTACTGGAAGGATCCACCTATTCATACGTTGGAAGATTGCTTTTATTTGATGAATGGCATCCTGGGTATGATTTTTCAAAAAAACAGAGTGATGTTATTCAGATCTGGGTAAGACTACATGGACTTCCAATGGAATTATGGACAAAAAATGCTATACAAAGAGTTGCTAGCTATATTTCAAAACCAGTTCTTATTGATTCAAATACTATTGAAAGGAAATT
The DNA here is from genome assembly GCA_030737875.1 of Allium sativum. Classification (NCBI taxonomy): domain Eukaryota; kingdom Viridiplantae; phylum Streptophyta; class Magnoliopsida; order Asparagales; family Amaryllidaceae; genus Allium; species Allium sativum. The sequence goes on along the minus strand of CM060921.1, from coordinate 127,379,803 downwards.
CACAAAATATGCTAGGGTTTTAATTTCTATTGACACTTTAACTGAGATGAAAACTATTGTTCCTATTTCATTACATACTGGACAAAAAGTAGAAGTTACTGTTGAATATGAATTTGTTCCATAGAAGTGCCTGAAATGTGAATTATTTGGGCATGATGATGAGGAACATGAAATCACTCTTGATCCCTCATGGAAGCAAAATGATGTAGAAGAAGAAACTACAGATGAAAATGAAATCAATCCTTTGTCAGAACAGGAAAAAGCTAATGGATCTACTAGAAAACAAGGAGATGATTTAGATTTTCTTAATTCTAAATTACTTGAAGATATAATGCCTGATGTGTTGAATAATGTGGCTGATATAATGGAGGAAAATGCCCATCCTAAAGAACCTGATAAAGGAAAACAAGTTGATGTTTCAAATCTTATTGATAAGAATAAAAATTATATGCAAAGCACAAAATCCTCTACATCAAGTTCACTGCCTCAAAATACTCCTGGTAAAAGATTTACAAGAAGTTCATCTACCATTAAATGACAACATTATCATGGAATGTAAGGGGAATGAACACTCTTTCTCGTATGAAAGAAGTGATCAAACTCCTTAATCAAGCTAAGCCAACTATTGTTGGTTTAGTTGAAAATAAGTTGTCTGTATCTAATCTGAAACTTTTTTTAGCTTTACTTCCTAGTTCATGGAAATACTTGACTAATAATTCAGATTCAGTTAATGGTAGAATTCTTATGGTTTGGGATTCAAAGGTTTGGTATATTATGTCATTAGCGTCATCATTTCAACATATTACTATATCTGCTACAAATAAAGGAGGATTCTCAAGGATTTTTTGTTTGATACATGCAAGCAACTTTTTCTCTAAAAGAATGGATTTATGGCAATTACTCATCAATGATTCTGGATTAGTAAACAATGCATGGATTCTCTTGGGTGATTTTAATAATGCTTTATCACCTATGGATAAAAAGGGAGGTCGTTCAATTCCTTATCAATATATAAGAGAATTCCGTAAATTCATTTTGCAAGCTTCCCTATCAGAATTAAAGCCTCTTGGTTTTCTTTTCACATGGCGTAGAAGAGGAATTGCAAGTCATATTGACAAAGTTTTAGTTAATAATTTCTGCTTGCAAAATTTTCTTAATATGAAGGCTTTGTCTCTGTCTCAACACTCTAGTGATCATAATCCTTTATTATTGGACCTTATTCCTACTCCTATAATAAAAGGTTTTCCTTTTAGATTTAAGAATGAGTGGCCAAACTTGCCTGGATACATGAATGCAGTTGAAAAAGGTTTGAATGTATCTACTTGGGGTTTTCAAAGTTATAAATTCATGTATAAGCTTAAGAGATGTAAAGCAGAATTGAAACTTTGGAATAAAATTAGAGACAGGAATAATGCAAACCTGATGGCAGCAGAACAACATATGAATAATCTGGAACAAGCTACTGATTTGGATCCAGAAGACATTGCTTTATATGATGATTATCTCCTTGCCAAATAAGAATATCAAAATCTGCAAAAAAATTATTTTCAAGGTTTTAAACAGAAGGCAAAGGTTTTATGGCTACATCAAGGTGATACTAATTCAAAATTCTTCTATTCTTGCATGTCAAATAGGAGATATTTTAATCATATTAGAGCTCTTATTGATCAAGATGGGAATCTAATGTTTAAAGCTGAAGAGATTGAAAAGGAAGCCATGAAATATTATTCAGAATTATTTAATGGACCTTCTAATGTTCCTGCATTTAATTTCCAGCCAATTAGCACTATTAATACTCAGGGCCAAGAATTTCTTTTATCTGAAATATCCTTAACTGAAATCAGAGAGGCTCTGTTCTCAATTCAGGATGATACTAGTCCTGGTCCAGGTGGGATTAATTCAAAGTTTATGAAATTGCACTGGGATTTGTTAAAGCAAGATTTACTTGAAGTTGTTCAAGATATTTTTAAATCTGGAAAACAGCCTAAGTCTATCAACCATACATTCATAACTTTGATCCCAAAAAATGATAGACCTACACAGGTATTTCATTATAGGCCTATTTCCTGTTGTAATTTGTATTACAAAATATTTGCAAAAGTCCTATGTAATAGATTGAAACCATTTTTGCCTCATTTAGTTTCAGAAAATCAGAGTGCTTTTGTTATGGATAGATATATTGGTGACAATATTCTACTAGCACATGAATTGTTGAGGGATTTTAAGAAAAAAGGAATGGCTAAAATGTGTGTCAAGGTGGACTTGCAAAAGGCTTATGACAGCATAAATAGGAAATTCATTTGCCAAATCATGTCTTTAATGAATTTTCCTAATCATTTTATTAGCTTGATTTATGAGTGTATGTCAACAACTACCTTCTCTATCTTAATTCAAGGAATTCCAAAAGGATTTATTACATTAACTAGAGGGATCAAACAAGGAGATCCTCTATCTCCTTATCTTTTTGCTTTAGCAATGCAGTTTTTCACTTATCAATTGGATGAAGCAGTTTCAAATAAATCCTTTCAGTCAAGCAGTGCAGTGCAACCAAATATTTCTCATCTTCTTTATGCAGATGATTTAATGATTTTTGGGAAGAGTTCAAGGCAAAATGCAATTACATTGACACAAATTTTTCAGATATTGAGAATTTTTGCAGGTTTGAAAGTGAATGCAGACAAAACAAAAGTGTTTTTCAGTAGTTCAGTGGTAAAAGATCAAGAAATATTGGATATTCTGGATTTTGATAGAGGTGTTTTACCTATCAAGTATTTGGGTGTTCCACTATCATCTAACTATTTGCATTATTCTGAGTGTAATGCATTGATTCAAAGAATTCAGAGAAAAATTCAAGGTTGGGAGAATAAAATGCTATCTTATGCTGGTAGAGCTGATTAATCGAGTGTTGACTCCAATTATTCATTACTGGTTATTTATTTACCAAATTCCAGAGTTCACCTTGGATAAATTGCAAACAATGTGTTCTGATTTTTTCTGGGGTGGTGCAGGACACAAAATATCATGGAATGCTTTGTGTAAGCCTAAAAGTGAAGGGGGTACTGGATTGAAATTTTTTCTGATTTAAAAAAGGCAGCATGTGTTAAATTGCTATGGAAATATTTGTCAGACAGTTCTTTATGGAGCAAGTGGATGAAGAACAAATATTGCAAAGATAATTTTTTCTGGTCTATGCCTGAGAACAATAATTCTTCATCTACATGGAAATGCATGCTTAGATTAAGAACTCACTCAAAACAGTTTTTCAATAGAATTATTGCAAATGGAAATGATACTTTTTTGTGGCATGATCCTTGGATAAAATGTCAGTGTTTAGTGGATATACTTGGTTATGATAGACTTCATATGATAGGTAATTCAAACCAGAAAGTAAGCTCTATTATAAATGAAGATAGGTTGAATCCTCTTATTCATCCAACAACTAGAGAGTTGATAGATGAAATAAGTACCATTCACATTCAACCTAATCTCAGTGAGGATAAGTATGAGTGGTGTTCTGGTGGAAAATTTTCCTATCATACAACATGGAATTCTGTGAGAACTCATGAGGAAATTGACCCTATTTTCTCAGTTATTTGGCATAATAAAAACAGCAGGAAAATGTCCTTTATAACATACTTAGCAAGCATGGGAAGATTGAGCACGAAAGACGGAATTTTAAGATTTGGGAACGTTTCAAATACCTTATGTCCTCTTTGTGCACTTCATCCAGAATCAATTGAACACCTCTTTTTTCAGTGCGATTACTCCTCCTTTATTTAGTTGTCTCTAAAGCAAAAATTGGGCATGTCTTTGACAACTGATCTACAGTTAAGAAGTGAATTAACAGAAATTAGTCGTCTTTTCAAAACTAAAGATCAAATTAGGGATCTTGCATGTGGAGCAATCACTTCAGCAGTGTATTTTATATGGAAAGAACGAAATGAAAGAATTTTTCAAAACCGACGTACCTCGATGATGTCCAAGCTTAATCAAATTGTAAGGGAGATCCAATTCCTGGTAAGAAACAACGGAAGCAAATCTGAAAGGAGCTCGAGAAATTTTCAACTGTTGGAGATCTGGGGAGTTGACTTAGCCGACACTGGATAGAGGAAGAAGACCATTGGGTTTTATAGTTTGATGTTGGGTTGGGCTTTGTTGGGCCGACAGAGAGATATGTTTCTTGCCTTTATTTTAGCTTGTCTTTTATTTTCAGACTTTGTATTCTTTTTGTATGGTTAGTATTTGCTTTGTATTCACCAAATTTTCTTTTTAATTGGTATTAGAAATGTTTGCTTTGTATTCTTTTTAATTGGTATTAGAAATAAAGAGTACCAATTTTCAAATATATATATATTCTCCCTGTGTTGTTGTTGGTCACTGTTTTGGGCATTAGTAGTGTAATTCTTTATTTCCTTTTATATACAGTATTTAAAGTTGTAATAATTGGATATGGAGTTGTATTTTGGATTCCGCTACTCTGATGGATATGGTTTAGTTTTCCAGCTTATGTATTGTCTCGCCTGTTTTATATCAAGTTATGTTATTATTATATTTTATTCCATGTGCTATGAGATATACTACAGGTTCTTGGTGATTCATCATTTCAGCCCTTTTAACAATCGTCCCGTGCTAGTTGGGCATTGGCACAGCGCATTTCAGGGGAAATGTCTGATGGTACGGGGCGGCCGTCACACTTGGTATCAGAGCCTAGGTTGCGTAGTTTAACCTAGGGGAGGACATTAGGGAGAGATAGTATACATATATGATAGCGCGTATTTGTGATATTTTGGTTTTCAAAAACTATATATATACTATTAGTATATCTAAGGATGAAGTTGCATGCACTAGCACCACTAAGGAGATAGTTAATCGTTTTCTCTTTACAGATTGAACGATGTGCCGAAATACGAGGAGTACGGTGAGGAACTCCCCACCGGGAGTTGAAGAGGGAGCAAGTTCAAGGGCCAACAATGGGAATGTCCCTGATATAAGGACGATGTTCACTTCCTTCATGTGATAGATGCTTAGGGATGCTCAGGAAGCAATTCCTAATGCTGCAAACGGTGGTAGTACAGTAGTGCGGGCGCCTAGAGCCGATTTCACCAAGCTTAATAAGGGTTATACTTATCTTGGTGGGAAGCCGTTCCACGGAACGAAATTGGCTACGGAGGTTCAAGATTGGCTTGATAGTTGTGAGCGCATCTTCGAGGATTTGGGGATCAATGATGCAATGAAGAGAAAGTTAGCATCGCGTCAGCTTCAAGGACGGGCTATGAATTGGTGGAATGCCATTAAAGTGGCTGCTCCTAAAGTTCAAGTTACTTGGAATCAGTTTACGACTCATTTCAGTGAAAAGTTTATTCCAGCTGCTCAGAAATCAGAATTGTTCAGGAAATTTTTGGAGCTTAAGCAAAATGGTAGGGCAGTCTCGGAATATATTGTTGAATTCGATACCTTATAGAAATATGGATTATCTCTTATCGATACTGCCGAGAAGAAGAACGAGAAGTTCATAACTAGCTTAGATGAGTACTTGGGGGAAAAACTTATAAACCATATCGATGAGACTTTCGAATCTATTGCGGGGAAGGCATTGAGATTAGAGAGCCTTTACCCTAAGACAAAGACTGAGGTTGTTATTACATCTACAGAGGAGCCAAAACCGCAGGCAAGAGGTAAAGGCAATAAGAAGTCTCAGAATAAGAGAAAACATAACCAAACCAAGGGTTGTCAAAAGAAGAAGAATAAGAAAGATGTCAAGTGCTTTAGTTGTGGCAAGAAGGGCCACTATGCCAGAGATTGTCGAGCAAAGCTAGGGGAAAGGAAGTGCTTCAACTGTGGCCAAGTGGGACATCTCAAGAATGGATGTCTGCAACCCCCTAAAGAGAAGCACATCGTGAAAGCATATGCTATCAACGCAGTTCCTTCTTCGTCGAATGCCCCAACTACGAGGGAGAAGGGAAAGGGTGTTGTTATTCAAGTTATGCTTTCTATTTATGATGTTCCTGTTCGAGTATTGTTTGATACCGGGGCTTCCCATTCCTTTGTGTCTAATAACCTGGTAGATATGTTAGGATTGGAACCCGAGATTTTCGATAGACCTTTAGTTGTGACGAACCCGATCAGTGGTTCGACTAGCCTTCGTATGATTTGTCGAAATTTGGTCTTATCGAGTAATGGATGTATATTTGCTTGTGATTGCTTTGTTTTGGGCTTTACTGGGTTTGGCATTATTTTGGGGGTCGATTGGCTCCAAGGGAATGGGGGTGGTGGTAGACTGTGAGGGGACTTCGGTGACCATTAGAGCAGATGATGGGCGGAGGGGATATTGGTTGCCTACCTAGTGATGGGGTGATGGCTAGTTTTCTAAATTCCCTCGACATCCCGCATGATGAGTTATCAGATGTGCCTATTGCTGGAGAGTATCCGGACATCTTAGGGGAAGTGATCGGACTTCCACCACATCAAGAGATTGAGTTTTGGATTGATTTGATCAAAGATGCCAGACCTATAATGATGCCTCTTCGTCGTATGGCACTAAGGGAGCAGCGAGAGCTCGAAGTGCAAGTAGGCGATCTTTTGAACAAGGGATTTATTCGAAGCAGTGTTTCTGAGTGGGGAGTGCCAGTTGTATTTGCTACCAAGGCTGATGGTTCTCTTTGCTTATGTGTGGACTACCGCAAGTTGAATAAGGTTACTAGGAAGAATAACTATCCTCTTCCATGGATAGATGATTTGTTTGATCAGCTGAATGGAGCAAGAGTGTTTTCCCAGTTAGATCTCACGATAGGATTTCATCAACTCCGAGTAGCAGTTGAGAGTATACCTAAAACGACATTTCGGACACCGTCTGGATTCTATGAGTGGTTGGTCAAGCCATTCAGATTGACCAATGCACCCGCATATTTTGTGGAACATATAAGTAGGGTTTATAGGGATCAATTAAATAAATTTGTTCTTGTGTTCATGGACGATATCTTGATTTACTCGAGGACAGAGGAAGAACACAAGGAACAACTGAGGACAGTGATGGAGGTGTTAAGGAAACACCAATTAAAAGCAAAATTTTCTAAGTGTCACTTCTGAAGGAGGGAAGTGAGTTTCTCGGGCCATGATGTTTCAGAGAATGGTATTGTCATGGATCCTTCGAAGGTGGCTACAATGCAAGATTGGTCTACACCCAAGAATGCAACGGATGTGAGAAGTTTCTTGGGGTTATATGGATAGTCGTAAGTTTATTCAAGACTTCTCCAAGATAGCAGCACCGTCAACTCAGTTGACCAAGAAGAATCAAGTTTTTGCTTGGGATGATAAATGCGAGAATGCATTTAAGAGTCTAAAGGAGAAGCTAACATGTGCACCAGTATTAGTTATTCCTAAGGGGAACGAAGAGATGACAGTATACATGGATGCCTGTGGTACCGGACTAGATGCAAGGAGGAAGGGTTGTGGCCTATGCTAGTCAGCAACTGAAACCACATGAGAAAATATATCCTACACATGATTTGGAATTAGCAGTGATCTTGTTCGCGTTGAAGGTATCGAGACATTATCTTTTGGGAGAAAGATTCGAGTTGTTTACTGATCATAAGTCATTAAAGTATCTTTTCTCCCAAAAGGATTTAAATCTTCGTCAGTAGAGATGGTTAGAGTTCTTGGCTTCATATGATTTCAATATCGCATACACACCCGGGAAGGGCAATGCGGTAGCTGATGCATTGAGTAGGAGACATGCCACTTTAGGGGCTATGTTTCTTGAATGAAAGCAACTGGAGTATATCGCATGATATGATTTCAGACCTAAGTGTGAATTAGATCCAGAGATGTTAGCAAATTTGGCGATCATACCGACTTTGATTGAGTGGATCGGTTCCAGTCAGAGGGACGATCCTAACCTATCGGAAATCATCTCCAAGTTAGAGATGGGTACCGACGGTTTGGAAATGAATAAGTATGGGCTTGATTATGAGGGATGGCTTCGAAAGAATGGGAGACTAGTTGTACCGAATGTTAATGGATTGAAAGATGAAGTGCTTAGAGAGTGTTATCACTTGAAACTGACTATACATTCCAGTAGTAACAAAATGTATCGAGACATGAAGCAGACTTACTACTGGGAAGGGATGAATAGAGACGTTGGGAAGTTTATATCCAAGTGCATGAACTACCAGTAAGTTAAAGCGGAGCAAAAGAAGCCTAGAGATTTGTTACAACCATTGTAAATTCCCGAATGGAAATGGGAACAAGTCTCAATGGATTTCATTGATGGTTTACCAAGGACTTGGTCGGGTCATGATAGTATTTGGGTGATTGTAGATCGATTGACCAATATTGCAAGGTTTATGCCAGTCAAGTCGAATAGAACGGCAGCTAAGTTAGCGGAACTTTATATGAAGTGGGTAGTGAGATTTCATGGAGTACCAAAAGGTATTGTGAGTGACCGAGATCCATTAATTACTAGTGGGCTTTGGAAGAGCTTACAAGAGGCTTTAGGGTCAGAATTACATCTCATTACCGCGTACCATCTGAAAACCGTCGGTCAAACAGAGAGGGTGAATCGTGTATTAGAGGATATCTTGAGAGCTTGTATATTGCATTTTGGAGGGTCATGGGATGACCATTTGCATCTGGTTGAGTTCGCATATAATAATAGTTACCAGTCCAGTATTGGTATGGCTCCATTTGAAGCTTTGTACCGAAGACCTTACACCTCACCATCATGTTGGTTGGAAACCGGTGAGAAATTTATGCTTGGGCAAGATGTAATAAGAGAAACTTCAGATAAGATCAAGGTTATTCAACAGCGAATGAAGGCTGCCCAAGATAGGCAGAAGAGTTACGATGATAAAGGACGAAGAGATTTGAAATTCTGCGTTTGCGACTTGATATTTGTCAAGATCTCTCAGTTGAAGAGTGTGATTCGATTTGGTAGAAGAGGTAAATTAGCACCAAGGTTTGTTGGTCCATTTCCAGTTCTCGAACCAGTTGGGAATTTAGCGTATAAAGTTGGATTACCTGACAAAATGGCGGGAGTGGACAATGTATTTCATGTTTCTCAGTTAAGGCAGTTCGTGCATGATTCTGATACGACTATTTCACCAGATCAGTTGGATGATATCGAGGTAGAACCCAAGGCAGTTGGAAACCGCAGACTGATTCGTATTGTCGAACACGATACGAAATAACTTCGGAGGAAGACGGTGAAACTAGTTAAGGTACAATGGGGGTGATAATGGGAATGGCTGTAATTGGGAAACCGAGGAGAGCATAAGGAAGTCGTATCCAGAGCTCTTTACCTGGTAAGATTTTAATCACGAGCTAGTTATTCCCATGTTAGTAAACCGCATGCTAGGACAGGCTTGTTGTGTTTATTATATATGTTTGATTATTTGTAAATGGTTGATAGGCATGCAGGACACTATTGTATGTTTTCTTGGTTAAGGAATTTCGGGGGCGAAATTTCTTAAGGGGGCAAAGTGTAACGACCCGTATTCTACGTATCAGTGGATCGTAGAATATTTATTTTATTTTCATGTGAAGTCATATGGTCGTGTAACTTTGGGAAATGACTACTGGTGTCATTTCCCACATTCACAATTTTTGCCAAATTTTAAGTGATCGTTTTACCCTTGGCGAATCTTGTTTCGCCTATAACTTGATTAGAAAGGAGTTTTGACCTAAAACCACTTCCATTGGATTCAGATGATGGTTTCTCATTCCGTAGATTGGTTACACTAATCAAACGGACTTCCGTTTGGGAGATATGGCTGAAATAAGATTTAAAGATGAAAAAAATAGCCTAATTGGGTTTAATAGGGTAATTAGCAGCTAGGCCCATAATCCATTTCAGGATTAGGGTTATGGGAGGGCTGAAAGGAGTTGGAGAATCATCTCTTTTCATTTTTCTAGCTGCCACAAACATTCCTTGAACCCTAGTAATGGCCTCCATCTTCAAAATCTCCCTCTAATCACTCTCTTATCACTAGTTAATCAAATCTACATCAAATCAAGTCGGATTAGCACCAAATTCGAGGTAGAGCTGCTGCATTATATAGGAATCTGAGCCAAATCAGTAAAAGTTTCATATCTATCACTAATTATTGGCTAAGGTGAGTGATTAGCATGTTTATTCACTAACTATGGCTAATTATCGGTGACTAGTGATAATTAGCGAAATTATACACCTAAAAATTCTGGAAAATATGTAAAAATTCTGAAATTATATTTTATGTCGCTGGTATGAATTTGGATTAAGTTTGCTAATCATATAGTTAAACAAGGTTAAGGGGAAAATCATGGATTTGAGTATGTTTGATCTAAAATAGCCTATGTGATTGATGCTTTGACCTTTTTGATTGAACCAATATGTTGTTACTGTTGTTTTGGATGTTTATGATTGTTCTGTAAAGTTAGAATGGTTGAAAACGCCGTCGTATGGCGAGAATGGACGAAACAAGCTCGCTGGAAACTCGCAGGGTTTCGGATCGGATTGGAGGTGGAGGACTGAGCCGAACCGAAGCTTGGTACAGGAGAAAGCATGGCAAAAAGGAGGGCCACTTGTATTGAGTTGGGATCGGATCGGACTAAGGAAAGAGAGTGGGATCGAATCAGAGGGGAAGCTTCGTACCGAATAGAGGAGCACAAACCGAACTGGATGGGGATGACCGAACCGAATGGGAAGTTTGAGCGAGGAAAGGAGAACCGAACCTAACAGAATGGAGGACCTCAACACCATTCGAACCGAACCGAGTAGGAGGCAGAGGACCGAACCGGAGAACCGAACCGAACTCCAATTCGACCAAAACCTGAGATGCAAAGGAAGTCCAAATGGGAAGTTATTGCTTAGAATCCAGATGGGAACCAATGAGTTAACTTCAAGAGTTGGGCTTTTCTGCAGGACGTGTGCAAAGGGGTTATTGATATCTATAACTTTGGTTCACCATTGAGAGAGGGAGGCATTTAGATGAACCAGAGCCAGGGCTATGTGGACTAGTTGACCTGTGGCCTAGAGCAAGGGCTGTGTGGATTTGGTGGTTTATTGACTATAGACCAGGGCAGTTGGTCATAGCAATAGGTGTATGGGATGGGACTCCACCATGGCCCCAATAGATCTGGTGATCAAAGCGATGGATATCGTATGCTTTACGCATTGAGTGAGTGATGTGAGGATGATTGCCATGTTTGATGTTTGCTATCGCCATGACACGCACACTTCCATTTTACACTCTATGTTAGTGTTACCTTAGAGTTTGTTCATCTTGTTATGCTAACTCTTTGGTTGCAGGTCCTGGTTGGGTATGATTATTTATACCTGTTATTGCTTTATTTATTTGCATAGATTTTCTATCGCTCACACCAGACTTCCGTCTGACCCAGAGTTTTATGTCTCTTCTTATTACTCTGGGTGCCCCTAAATGAGCAGACTAGAGGCAGATTAGGTGGTTATGCACGATTAAACATCCGGAAACGAGCAGGAGGCTTCCACATACTATATATATATATTCTCCCTGCGTTGTTGTTGGTCACTGCTTTGGGTATTAGTAGTGTACTTCTTTATTTCGTTTTAGAGAAAGTATTTTAAAGTTGTAATAATTGGATATGGAACTATATTTTGGATTCCGCTACTTTGATGGATATGGTTTAGTTTTCCAGCTTATGTACTGTCTCGCCTGTTTTATATCAAATTATGTTATTATTATATTTTATTCCATGCGTTGTGGGATATACTACAGGTTCTTCGTGATTCATCGTTTCAGCCCTTTTTACGATCGTCCCGTGCTAGTCGGGTATTTGCACAATGCATTTCAGAGGAAATCTCTGATGGTATGGGGCGGCCATCACAAAGTTCATACTGTTATAATCACATCACACATATACCCTAATCCAAATGCTTTATAGCAGCTAGCACTAGCTTTTTTCAAATAAGAGTTCATATGTTATGTGACATACGATTTTGTAAATACATGTTTCGAAATGTTGTGTGTTCAATAAGCTCATAATAGTATTTAGTATATTGTTATGTTGTTTAAGTTTAAATGAATTCGACATCAACTGCTTAAAATCTTGTCAATATACGGATTGCTATCGACTAAACTAAAAATACCTTGTAATGAGCTAGGTGTCACGACCCCAAAAACATAATAAAATAGACAAGTTAACTAATTCTGTGAAATTCAAAAATAGTAAAATAGGGTGTAAAATACTCCAAATAAAAAGCTTGCTTATTTTCCAAAATAAAAATTACAGAAAAATTCTATAAATTAAACTAAGTATATGTCTCAAAAATCTTATCCAAATTCGAAACCAATATTTAATTATATTTAATAAATCGTTATGCTTTATAAACGATTCCATAGTGACTTTCTGAAAATTTGATTTGGACATAACTTCCAATCTATAAGACAAAACCTTGATTTTTCACTTCTATTTGAAAAATACTGTTAATTAGATTCGTACGTTTCTTGTTTCGAAGAAATCCGACTAATAATAGATCCTGTATAGTCGTTTAAAGTTCAAATCGTTAAATTACGAACTACTGCATCGTTACGAGCACGTTTATAATTATATTATAGTTAATTCGTTCAATTGTCGTTTATATAAATATACTCGTTAATAGAATTCGAATATAAACTAGTTTGAATATCTCATATTATGCAATTTACACAATATTGTTAATTTAGCTATTTCCGATTATTTCGGAAATAAACATATTATTATCCCATTATTTAAATTAGTTAAAAAAATCAAAATTATTTAAATTTAAACTGTGTAACAACCTCAATTTTTAGAGTATTTTAATTAATGATCCAATTTAAAATTTTGGTTTATTTATTTTATTCATTTGCATTCATTCTTGAATTTTTATATAAATATTTAATTTTTATAATTATACCCTTCGTTTTCAATATTGAATTATATCTTTAATTGAATTTCAATACGTATTTATTGTTGTTGATGTAAATATAGCAAAACTTTAATTGTCAGATTCTTTTTCTTTGATATCGTTTATTTTATATTTGATTTGCAAAATTATTTTTAATTTCATATTGCCAATAACAGTTGGTTCCTTTGTATTTAATATTTATATTTTTCTTTTTTTCTTTTTGTAATCAATGTTTACCATTTAAAGATGACGTCCAATTAATTAGTTTAATTTCTTTCCTTGCATGTTCATTGTTTTCAAAATTAAATCCGTTTGTTCCCAAAATTCATGCGTATACATTCTATGCGTTAATAAAGCTCCTCCAATTTCTTTCCTTATTCTTACCATTTTTCCCTTCATTCTTCCCATTATTTAATTCATTATTTTGAAAATTGAAACCATTCATTCCTTAATGTTATAATCCGTTTGTTTCCTTTTATCTTAAAAATGTTTTCAATTGGTAAATGAAATTTGCAAACTATTTTATTCTTGTTTCTATTTTAACCGCACCATTAGTTTTTGAAACTTAAACAAAACGTTTGTTTTGAATGGCAAGCATAAATTCCGTACATTTATTATTCTAAAAGAACCGTTCCAATTCTTTCGTCATTAAAACCTGATCGATTTAACTGATATGCCTATTTTATTTATCACCATTATTTATCCAATTTATTTCCCACCTCGGTTGCCTTTTTGAAATTTAAAGTGAAATGTGATTAACTCAAAAAATCGTGGTAGGTTTCTAAAACCGTTCGTTCATAAATTTTCCCATTTCTTTATTTATGGATCTGTTCCGTTCTCCTTCATCTTTTCTTTTGCGGTCCATTACACTATGTTTTTTTCTCTTTCTCCATCGTTTCATATATTCAAAGAAAGGAGCAGCAACCTCTTTAATTCCTTTATATCCACTCGTGAGTAAGCATCTCCCATCCCCGCTGTCCCACTTGGTTCCTTCTCCGCCACATGAAGCCCACGCCAAAGCGAAGCCTCGCCTCTCCTTTTTCACATACCGACCCCGCCATTCACCCCAACCCGCGTCCTTCAGCGACGCCACCACCTTTTTCTTCCTTCTGAGAATATTTTCGGTTTGTTATTATATTTTGTATTAGTGTGTGTATTTTGTTAGTTTTGGGGAGTGCCTGTGAGAGTGTATGTATATAATGTTGTGAGAGTTTTAATTTGTGTGTATTATCTTGTGAGTGATGCTGTGTGTATAAGTGGTGTATGTTCATTGTTGAGTTATGTGTTTTTTTTTTGGCATGTGTTAAATTTTAGATATATACATATATATATATATAATATTTCGGTGTGTATACGTATATATATATATAAAAGAAATGTATATAAATATATATTTGTTTAAAAGTTTATATATATTTATATAATATTTTTGGTGTGTTTATACAACTTATAATATATATATATACATATGGTTCTGAAGTATATTGATGTGATGTGTATACATATATAAAATTTATATATATATATTTACTGTTATGGTGTTTACATAATTCATAATATATATAGGTTATAAATTGTGTTGTGTGTACGGTGTGTGTGTATGAGTTTATGTGTGTGTTTCAAATTATATATTATATATAAGTGTATATAATTTAGTATGCGTTAGAGTTGTGTTTTATTTAAACGTATAATTTATAAAATATATTTTTGTGCGTCGAATTTGAAATATTTATATATATATATATTTTGTTAATTAAAAAGTTATATATGAATACATATATATAAAGCTTTGGGTAATTTTTATATAATTTATGATATATACGTTATAATTTACGTTGTGTGTTTGCGGTGTGTGTTGAATTTTAAATATATATATATATATATATATATATATGTTTTGATTTTTTTTCTGTGTGTACGTATGTGTGTGTGTGTACATATATATAGATTGTGTAAAGAGTTATTGTGTTTTATTTTTGGTTTAATTGGGCTAGTGTTGTGTTTATTTTTAAGTCGAATGTAGTGTTGAGTTCCAAAACCCATTCCTAAACCCAACAACTGTACCAATCCTTTGAAAACTCCCTAGCATCCTCTTATGAAATAAAATATATCACGACCGGTTATCAAGATATAAATCTGTTCTGAATCGTGCCTACAAGTCATCATTTCATTTTGGGCCATGAAAGGTGATTTTATCTCACACCTGACTCACATTATTTCATAGATGTTAGATCAACTAAATGAACTGCCATGAAATGTAAAGGATTGCCAGTAGAAATTGTTTGCTTAAAATATACTCTTTCATATGTGACACGATATTCATATAACATGTATATACACTGATTATATATGACTATGATGTGATTGATGAAATGTGATGATTTGTTATGTGGTAGATACCCCTAGTTTAGGAAAAAAATTACTAAGGGTTGAAATGATACATACCCGAACGGACATTAGATTAGAGAAAAATAGTTATGAGTTGAAATGATAGAATTAAACAATTTTTACTAAATTTGGGATTGCGGGATGAAATGATAAACCTGTAGAAATTTTATAAATTGCGGGTTGAAATGATAAATATCCGTATCACCTGACCATAGGGTAGGAAACTATATACGGACACCGTTGGTCATGTTTTCGAATTAAAATGATTTGGAAAATTTTATTGTAATAATATTAATTTAAGATCTTATATTTTATATTTATTATTTAAAGATTTATACTTAAATTTTGTAAATTTTATATTATATGTTTTAAAATTATTTTATGAGTAAAAATGTATTTAAATGCTTATTTAAGATTTTACTTATAATTTATTTATTTTAAACTGTATAATTTAATCCTATATGTATTTTTTAACTTTAAATTAATACATTTTAATAAATTATTCTTTTTAAACCTATTTCTAAATTATTTTGAACCTATATATGTTTATAAAGCTATTTTTATATATAAATTTATAACTTATAAATATATTTTCAATGCTTATTTTATATATATTTTATAAACTTTAATAATAAACTCAACAGGTGGATAAGTTTGGATTTTGTGATTTAAATTCAAGGTTTAAGGATTTAAATGTATATAACAATACTTGATTCAATGAATTTGATTTCAATTCAACTAATTGTGAATTTTGAATTGACTTAAATATTGAACTTTATAGGAAATGAACGTGAGTTGTGTAATTAATTGGAATTTGAATTTTCAATTGATATGAATATATGAATTCGATTATAAATTGATTGAATATGAATTGAAGTAATTTTACATATGGAATTGATTCATAAATTGTTTGGTTTGAATTAAAGAAAATTCTTAAATCAATTTATTTCAAGATATGATTTTATAAAATGGCCACGGTGTGAAAAATGTAAACGTTTGGTTGTTAAAGAGACCGGGATCCGATATTGTCATACTCTCTGCCAATACTGAAAACCACTTTAAAAAATGTGTACGCGGTGGAGTTCCAGAATGAAGTGAGTTAATTTGGAGGCGATTACTGGATTTGAAGAAAGAGAATGATAATGGATATCCTTGACCTTCGGGTCATAATTAAAATGACTAAAACAGGGCTATACCGGACCAAGTGGGGTTAGCTACCTCCATCGGCAACACTTCTTCCTTTATTACTATAGTCCCTCGATTTGATTGATTTGATTTGATGCGCATCCGTGATTTGGGAGTGTTGTTTGAGGTGGGTGATGGACGCGGCTATGCGTTACCACCAGTCCGGGCATGCAACTAGTATATTCCTAGTCTGGGCATTCCTCGTGTGCCTTGTCATATTATCCTGATCGAGCCCCTACGATTTTGATTTTATGTTGTCGTATAGTAGCGCATCCCTATCCACCGACCATTACTGGTGTTTTATATGCAATGTTTACGATAATGTTTATAAACAGTGTAAGGCTAAAAATGTAATCTCGCTTACGCTATTTTAATATGTTATATTTAAACATATACACTATTATAATAGCGTATTATATTATATGATATTAGTTAAACGGATCCAGAGGATGGTGACCCCAAACTTCCTTTAAATTGCTGAAGCATTTCATTTAATATTTCATTTGAGTTGATTTACTTCCATGAGAATGTTAGTCTTGATCCGAGTTGTTTTGTTTGGCATCATTGCTCGGGTCAGATCGAGTATTGCAGTGTTGAGATTTCACCTTTTGAAGCTGGAGACTATTGAAGATATCACCTCTACCTGTTGATTCTGGCTATTTCACCTTTGTATTAGAAATTCTTGTATTTAGACTTCCGCTGTATTTAATTTTGTAACTCTGATATTATGTATAAATTTTGATTTTATTCACTAGCTTCATAAACTACTATTGTATAATTTATTATTCCGCTATGAGATATTCTGTTTTTCTATGGCTGTGATTCTGTGATTTATTCTATTTACCTCAGAAGCTAATATCATTCTGTCAATTCGAACGGTTTGAGTTGGTTTAATTACCAGCTTGAAGTGGACGAAAGACGGTATATTACAAACCATTTAAATTATCAACCTAATATAGAAGAAATAATTAAATTAATTAATTATTAAATCACAAAAATTCTAGGATGTTACAAGGATGAGGTTGGAGATTATCTCAAAGGCGAAGGCATTGGCTGACTACAGGGAGCAGATGGTGGTGATAAAAAAAATTTGCTTAAATTTTGGGAGAAGAGGGGAATGAAGTAGTTGGTCTTGGGTTCTCAGGATACTCGATATTTTTTGATGGCTTGTAATGGTCATCGACCAAATCATTTACATCGGTTTTCGACAACTTCCGACGGCTAGCAACTTTATTTGCAAAAATGTCATGGGAATGATCATACATCGAAAGCCATCAGAAAAAATTTCATGCCTTGTCGATGGCTGTAAGAAACTTCCATCGCTATACATTGTTGTTTTAGTAACGAAGCAGGTAAGCATGTCACTATGTATGTCGTAGCATCTGTAGCACTAACATAGTTTCTAAAACATGGGTAGTACCAGTTAGAAGTTCTAACGATTTGGAGAAATATTAAATTGATAGTCATCTGACTTGATAATACTTATCGCAAGTAATTATACGACATCTAAAACTAACTAAAACTATGTTATCTGACCATCGAAGTCTTTTGCTCATTTGTCATTTTGAGGGTGTTGCAACTATAATGTATATGAATATGAAAACCCGTTCCCTGATGTTAATGCTTCTGTGGTAGTTAGTTAATATTTTTGTACCTCTCACACATTGAGAGAAAACAAAACTTTTTCATTCAAAAATTTCATTGACAACATTGTGTGTTTAATATGTCTTCCACTGTATTAAACTTGTATAACCTGATGTGTGAATTCAGATGATATTATGTGTTCTTCTTTAATACATTAATACAACAACCAAACCATCAACATCTTAGACGTTGTTGGTGTAGGTGAAAATGTGTAAATTAGAGAGTAAATAAGGAATGTGTGATGGTGTGAAGAAGATGAAGGAGGAAGTGGAAGGTGCAGTGATGTGGGGAAGATGAAGGGAAGGAGGGTGGTTGATAATATATTGTCGTCCAACACGTCTGATGCATCAAACGCAAATAAATAAAATTTACCCAATCAAGAAAATGTATTGAGGATAGGGAATAGAATGTTCGGACGTCCTGCTTGGCGAGTCACCAACGTTATTATGGAAAAAAACTGCACAATAAAATGAAGCCATTTTTAGTATATATATATATATATTGAAATTGAGTAAATTTTTATTTCTCCACACAAATAGGTTACTCGACCTGTATTATAGTCCGTTCATTGAACATAGGTACGAATGCAAACATTAACCAAAATTATGCTTTTCCCTTACTTCTTCTGAAAAGCACGACCTTTAGATTAGGGCACATAAAGGGAAATCATGGCCCCTTACTTCCTCTAGTCGTTTCCTTTCAGCTCCACTTCTCCAATTACAATAATTCTCGTTCCCCTGCACTAAGCAACTTCGGCTTGATTCTTCCAATGATAATGGCGACTTCTCGGTTGATTGAGCTCAAATTAGATAACATGTCCTTCTCTTTTTGATTGAAAGTACTGAAATTGCGTTCTCGCCACGTCTATCGCACGTGTCGCTTATTCGTGTGTGTGTGTGTGTGTGTATATAGAGAGGTAGCTATTTGGACATAAAATTAGACACAAACAAAGAGACACAAAGCCTCGATAGTTGGATATTTTTATCCTTTTATGAAGGGGTGGAACTCAGAGGGCAATCCAACAGTGCAAATCAGTTGTGTTACTTTTTTGTTAAAATTTTATGTCTAGATAGACTTTACAATATATATATATATATATATATATATATATATATATATATATTTGAGTGGGGGGGGGGGGGGGTGCATGCGTGCGTGTGTACGTATATATGTATGTAAGTCACTGTGTGTGTATGTATGTATGTATGTGCGTACGTATATATATGGGTCAACTAATTTACAATACCATTATTATTTTAATGGATCAAAAAAGCACAAGCAACCATTGTACTGGATACTTGACTACGATCGGCCAGTGATCGCTCTTGGTCATGTTTCAAAGGTTGGATAGGTGGAACATTGAGATCTGATCACTTTCTTTTTTCAAGTAAATAATTCATTCCATAAAAAATGGTATATAAAACATTAAATCATATAAATTTGATGGCATAAAATCATATAATATATACAGTACAAAATATATTATTATGGTATATGAAGCAGTGTTAAATTGTCTTAGTTAAATTTTACACATTTTGGTAGTAGTGTATCGTTAGTAAGAAAGATCACAAAGGAACAGTAACTATAACCTGGTATTAAATATACATGATGCACATAATAAAAGAGCAATACCAATGTCACAAAAAAGAATTAACATTAACAATATTAACTATATAAGCTACAACAACAACCAAGTAAAAATAAATTATTAGGATAAGAAATATGAGAAGTTAGCGTGTGTTATTTAAATTAGGGAACCCCTGTTTTTAAAGGTATGATACAAAGATTTTTTAAGTTTATAAGATTAAACAAGGGGTTCATGCATGCACATATATGGTTATTTCATTTTGGAGACCGTAATTCTTTAAGGTTCAAGATTAATCGCGGTGGGTTTGGTTTTTAAAACACTGCATTCAAAGGTCAAAGCCCACAAAACTATTATCTCACCATCCCGTGTTATTGGCAGTGGATTAGTGATGCAAATCTATAACTGAATCAAATAGCAGGCGACTCTTTAGATAAAATATAATGTTCCAAATCCAGTTAAGCATGCATGTTAATTAGCATATAGTTAAGCAATTATGTATAAAACATTATGTTCGAATTATAACTGGATTCCTATTTATTCTATGTTTAGACCAATAGATGAAGAACTCTTTTAAAGTTTTAAATTAACATGTCACTGGTTCTTAATTGTATACATTTACCATGCTTCTTCTTTTATTTTTATTTTTATTATTGGTACTTTTCATGATACAAATAATTTAGTGGGATGTATGCAATTATATTTCTAACTAAAACTATTAAGCAAAAGATGCATGCATATATCCAGATAGCTTATGCTGAAAGAAGAAACAAAAATTCTCAATGAAATATGCTAATTAATTATATTAAGAGGTTCTTTATAAAATCTAGGATTCTAGATAAGATTAGCAAATAAATAAAACTTTGAACTATATATTCATTAATAAGCATCACATCTGAGGTATTTGTTGAATGGTAATATTTATTCTTATACACAATTTTAATAAATTAATCCACCATTTTATTTTAATAAGTTAATCCACAAATATTTTGTAAGTTAATCCACGAGTGGATTAACTTAAAGATTTCACTCTATCGTATATCTTACAATCGATGTTTATGCTACTTGTTTTACCATGCCATTTTTATTTTCAAAAACATCACGAAACTTGCTTTTAACGGAAACCAAATTAGATTTAGGTCTTAAAAACAAGGCATCTCTAATGCTTAGTGTACAGTATACACTTGGGGTCATGCCCGGTAGCTGAAGCAGCTGATTCCAAATGCATGGCTACTTCAAAATTTGTGATATTACTCTACAGTTTATGACGTATGTATAGAAACCTTTGTTACAACTCAGCTAATTTCGTTATAATCATGCCTAATCTAGTAACCAAATGAATGGTTAGGAAATCCTAATTTTGTAAACCTTAAGAGGAAGTATCATCTTCTCATAAATATAAAGAATTTGCGAACATTATGCCTCGTCTTAGACTCCCACTAGCTGCTTCAATTATACGGCAACCATAGGTAATCAAAGCCATGACTTACTAATATTAAATTATTTTGCATTTCTACATGTTTGTCCCTTTAGGTTCCAACTCGATGTGCCAGTGTGTCTTCTACATGATTACAATCATTCATTTCAGCTGCATTGGTCTAACTGATTGTTTAACTAGCAGAAGTGAACAGTGTTAGTACTAGAAAGGAATTAGTCCTTTCCCTGAAGGTAATGTTTTACACGCATGATGGACAACTAGTAAAAAATTATTGCAACTTCAGCCCCTTATTTAATAACAAGATTCGGCTACAGGCACAGAAGGAAAAATCAACTTATTTTTGAACATATTGACTGATTTATTTAAACTACAGCAGCGAACACAAAACACATACATCATCAAACAATGACACTTTGCACTCTAAATACAAAAATGTTCACCCTTTAAACTAAAAATAAACAAATTAATTACTGTTATTACGTTGAATATTGTACTCCACTTAGACTTGAATTTAGATGTAGGATCTTAAATTAAGAAATATACGACAAAACTGAGAAGAAAAAGATATTTAACAATTTTTTAGGTGGATAAACTAACTAAAATTTAAATATTATTAAAAGTCAACGATCCTTTTTTTTAGAGTGGATTGACTTATTAAAAATGTGTATAAGAATAAAAATTACCTTGTTGAATACATGAATAAATTATATGAGTTATATGTGCTTATTAATTAATTTGATTCCAAATTAATACAAATGTAAATCCAATTCTGTATATATAACCATTTTATATGCGTAGTTTTTCCCACATACCCACCATTCGCTACTTCAAACTACCCAAAAAAAATTGCTCATGTATTCCAAAAGTACAAGTATTGTTGCTTGTTCCTTTCTTCTGGCACTGCTCATAGTTGCTTCAGGTTTGTATGTAACTAAGTTGATTCATAATGGCTAAGTATCATGTGGTACGTCTATTTAAAATATATGGTTAACTAATATTCTATATTCTGTAATATATAAAAGGTCTGGACAAAGTTGAGTCAGGATGTGTCACCATGGTTGACAAAAAATGCAAGGAAAATTCTGACTGCTCGAGTGTTTGCAGAGAGCAAGATGAACACTATTGCCACAAAACTTTGCTTGGAGATCAACACTGTTATTGCTGTATTCATTCATGATAATTGTTCATTAATTACTCAATAATAACATTGTTATTATTGTACACTATAACCATTTGTTTGCCGGAGTTGAAGAAATAAAGAGTTAATTTGGAATACTTCTCTTGCTATTTTTTTTTCTTTTATTCTTTTAATAGTTAATAGATCACTTAACTATGAATAATCTTAGTAATAATATTGTCGTTTGCTCATTATTAAAAAATAGTGATGCGGCGTTGCAAACAACAACGCAAAGAAAACCCGACAAAATTTAAACAACAATCTTACAGCAAAATGATCCTTGCATATATGTAAATGTAGATGAAATTTGATGCCAGTCATATCCAAGTAGAATCTGGTAGCTGAAATAAATTGACACTTGAGTAAATGATAAGCATATCTCAAATGTTCAAAATCAGCTCTATGATTCTTCAAAAGGGCCATTGAAATTCAACCAAGGATCTCATTTTGTCTCAGTTATGTGATCTTGAGATAAATGTCCCCATTATCACTACTTGTGACTTTGAAATATTATTTGAACATTTGATGAGTTTATAGTCAGCAGTTACAACTTTTATTTTATCTTTCAATATTTAATGCTAAGAACTTGGATCCCAAAAATGAACTAAAAACAATCTTTGCTTATATTTCATAACAGTCTTTGTTTCCAACAACCCTTCAATTTACTGTTTCTTGATTTTGAATCCTATGCTATAAGAGTTTGAATTTGGTCCACCAGTACACAGTAATTACAAAATTTAATCGGTCAATTATGACTTGTATTACGATAAAGTAAACATAAATTTTGACAGCCATTTGAGCTAAGATGTTTGTGCTAAATATAACATAACCTGTGTGGATAGTGGGCCATTTTGATTTACGTTACATGTGAACTCATGAAATGTTTTACTATTTTTTTTTCTTTCCATTATTGTTCTCTGCTTTCTTACAATTTTATACATTTTACTAATTTTAATGTGTAGATCATTTAGAATATTTATTTTCAAGTTAAAACTTTAAAGATGTAATTAATCATAATTACTTGGCAAATCCTTTCATGGGGTGCAAAAAAAAAAGTTGGAGCCATCAGGGTACAAAAATACATGACCACATATTAATATCACAAAGTCTAAACGTTGTCGATAAAATATAATACATAACAATGATATATAGGCCATGACTACAAAATGATAGGTCCTAACCAACGTAAAATACATCATCAAATAGTAAATTCCCAAAATTTTAAGGCTCTCAAAGAAGATAAATGTTATATCTACAATGATAGAGATGCACTTGAAGCTTGTGTGGAATATGTTTCCTTCGGAAGAAAAAAAAATTCTTCGATGATTCACCGAATTCAATAATTTTCTTCTTATGATCATTTTTTAAGCAAATATACTTTATATATTTATAAGAAAAAAGTTACAGACTTAGGAATCTCAAAAAGAAAAAATGGTAGAAGTGATACACTGTTCTAATACCTATAAATCATTTAACGTTCCCTAGTAATCTCAATAACCGACGATTAATGCACTTAAATACAAGTAAAAAAGCAAACTATAACCGAAAGAGATAGACTTATTACTCTTAAGTAAGTAAAAGGAAAACTGAAACCACATCAACATCAAAATATAGCAACATTGATTCACAATTCGACTTCTTCCTTCTTTATACCATTCTGCTTGTTCATTTCATATATTTCCTTTCGCTTTTAACCAAGAAAAATTATCTTATGCAATGCATAGTTGTTAATGTCATCCAAATATTTTAATGTAGATAAATCGGGCATAATATATGTTAGGTGCTTCATTGATTCATTTGTTTAAATGTTGGATGTGTCCTGCTAAGCTATTTAGTTTGGTTCTTCATCCATAGCAATTTCACCATTTTGATTGAGTTGTCCGGAACCCACAGGTCCCAGGATTGAAACGTGCCTCTATTACCAAATGTAACAACCCAGATTCCAATTGACTCAGATTTCTCATAAATGCAAAAATATGAATCCACTGAAATCCGTGTTGGCTGTCTGGTATCCTGCAAAAAGGAAAAAAAAATTCAATTTTCAAATAAATATCTCATAGCGAAACTGAGTAAAACGTGATAATAAGTAAACCCTTATCGTAATAATGACACTAACTAAGCAAGTGTCTCCAAGATGGAAAATCTTTGCTATATATCTAATCTGCAGGTTTGTTATGAGGAAGGGGCCATAACTAAAGTTCTGGTAAATGGAAAAATTATAGTTTTTAAGAATAACACCACATATATCATTCTATCACTGATTTACTTTTTATTAGCTAGGTTATTATGGTTTATAACACTCTCACCTTTGTGCCTAAATCATACTCATCTATTCCCTAGTAGATAAAACCTAATAATATATATAGCTATATGCGTAACATATTTAGGTACTACCCTTAGCATTCTACTCGATAGGTCTCCATCGTCATGTTACGTAGAGTATTCCAACTACAATTGTTACGTAAGGCATACAGTATAGATGTTCCATCGTCTACTAAGAAAATGTGTGACCACGTCCACTCAGCTTGCTTCAATGATCGGACATCTACGATGTACCACCCAATGCATACATCAAGGACTTACACGTGATCGAATTATCTACCACCTGAGCTCCTCCCACGAAGTCTATCCTTGTACTGAACTCGGACGATGATTTCTATATCTGTAAAGGGCAGCTTCATCTGGCCTACAATGCAGATATTCTATTTGGTCTGTCTCTTTCTCCATGGATATGGCTCCATGAACCCCCTCTCAACTAGTTGAATGACCCGTTAAGTGCTAAGTGACCATGCCCTATAGCCACAATATAAACATCCAATCTGTATTGTCCCTCATCCAGTGTCTTGATAGTGAAAGATCATTTTTTTCTATTGGTTTAGCTCTAGTCCTCCTCGTTTCTTGCTCTAAATGATGATGATAGGTATCCGAATGATTATTATCCTTATAGGGTCCTGACCATGAAGTTTGCTCTCGGAGCCGATGTAATAATCCAGAAAATCTGAGCCAATTTAAAATTTCTATTTTGACAATTTTGATGAATTATGAATATTTAAAATGAATTATTTTAAATAATAACGACGAGAAATTTATTTTGAATAGAATTAGAACGTATATATTTATTTGAATCGACGTTAGAATATAAATAATTATTCATAATTATAAAAGGGATTGAAAATGGCGCGGTAGTTCGAATTCGATTTCAAATTTCAAATGAATGTACGGGATTCAAAACAAACCGGATTTTAGCGAAACCAAAAATATTAGAATCTATTTGAGAATATCTTTCCAACGAATCTAAAAAATCAAAATTTCATAGCGGGAATCAAAAGTTATGGCCAAATGAATTTTCAGAAAGGTCGTTATAGAGTTTATATAGCCCTTGAAAATAGCCGTTTTACAAACGACCTCTATTTTCGACGAAACCACTTTTGTTGGATCCGAGATGTCAAATTATTGCTAGGTTTCAAATTCAATAATTTTTGAAGTTAATATGTGAGCGTGGCAAAGGAAAATGTGTCTGGTTGATTTCAGTCAAATTGGATTGACTAGAAAATGGCCATTTTTCAAACGGTCTCAGAATTTATTGAAATTAGTTTTGTTAGGATTGTATCGTCAATACGAAGCTAGAAAATATTTTTCGGGAATTTTTAGGGTCCGTATGTGACCCCAGTAAATGGAAATGTACGTTTAAAATTCAATATAATGATTTAAATGTTAATTTTAATGAAAACTGCTCGAAAAGATAGAATTGACTTATGGGACATATCTCATTGTGTTCAGAATGGGGGAACTCTACTAGGGACGACAGTCGTTGGACTTAGATTGGAGTTCGTATCATTAAACAATCAATTTTTGAATTAAATAAATGTATATATATATTATAAATAATGGTCAAACCCTAGGGTCAAAGCCCTTATCACATTTCTCACGGTCAAACTGGATTAGCCGCCTCCAATGATTCAAAGGCGGAATTCATTCGATTTTCATCCCTTAATTTTGCCAAATCTCCTCCGACTTAAATAGAGGTTATAAAGCAAATATTGTAGGTAGTCCTTTGCTCTTCAAATCCGTGGAGGTGTGATCGTTTTTAGCTATACGAAGTGGGAGATTTTGCTGCTCAAAATCAGCAAGTTCGCAGCCTTTTCTGGCGCGACTAGGGGCGTCGGCCTGGCCTTGGTTGCCGGCGGTAGGAGAAGGGGTGGAGGCCGACGATGTGGAGGTGTCGGATCAAATTCAGGTGCTTTGGATGAGGTGCGGTTTAAAAAACCTAGGAATGAGGGTTGGGTCCTTGAAAGTCTGAAGCGTGCAAATGGGAAAGAAGGACTTTTAGCGGCTAATGATGATTAGTGAAGTAATTAAGGTTTTAATTACTTATTAATTAATTAATTTATGTAATTAAATGTAAAACTAATCGTAAATTTGTCATACGAGCTCGGAAAATTGCAAACTAAGTTGCGTTGCGATCATGGCGGAGAACACTACAACATGGAACTGACCAGGGAATGGAGCGCTTTGGAATTACAGGCAAATTTAAACGCGAACAGAGATTCATAAATTCAAAAATAAAAACCGACTGTGAGAATCTCTCAATATTATTTTTGTACAGTTATTTAAATTATTTTTGTAACTGCACATATGAACTGCTCCCCGTCGTCCATGGACCATGGACGACTTGTTTGATTGTATTGTGATTGTCATGTATTGATATCGTTGTATAAAAAAAAATGAAAAGATTATATATATGAAAGTGAAAAGATTATATATATGAAAGTGAAAACATTATATATATGAAAGTGAAAACATTATATATATGAAAATGAAAAGATTATATATATGAAAGTGAAAAGATTATATATACGAAAGTGAAAAGATTATATATACGAAAGTGAAACGATTATATATACGAAAGTGAAACGATTACATATACGAAAGTGAAAAGATTGCATATACGAAAGTGAAAGGATTACATATACGAAAGTGAAAGGATTAGATATATGAAAGTGAAAGGATTAAATATATGAAAGTGAAAACATTATATATATGAAAAGTGAAAATATTATATGTATGAAAAGTGAAAATATTATATGTATGAAAAGTGAAAATATTATATATATATATATATATATATATATATATATATATGAAATGTGAATAATATATATATGAAGTGTGAATGAAATAAATATCGATTGGTTAAAAATATTATTTTTAACATATGTACGAGATGTATAAAATTGTTATGTAATGGAATATTCAATTTTGATATAAAATTGAATATGAAGTTGAAATCGTTTTGAAAATGAATTTAAAACGATTTATAAAATACGTTTTAAATGGAAATTGACGAAATATATATCATATATACTATATATATAATATAATGGCCTGAATAGAACGCTCCGCGCTGCGGCAGTTCGCGAATTTCGACCATTGACTTCGAATGGACAATACGGGAGATCCGACCGTCAGATTCTCCTAAAACCAGAACCGTTGGGTTCGTATCGAAAAGAGCTTTCTAACGAATACAAGAAATTAGAAATCTAACAGTTGGATTTGGAATTATGTCCAAATCAAAATTTGGAAAAGGTCGTTGTAAGTGCAGTTCGATGGCCGTTGATGGAAATCGACTGTACGGGCCTTGATAAAATTATTAAAAATAACAATAATTAGTGTAAAATCATAAGAAACGATTTGGAAAGAACTGGGATGAAAAATTCCATATTTGAAAAGATAAAAATATATTTTTTATCGAAATGAACTAGTTATGAACTAGAATTATAATCTAATGTTTTTGAATAAATAAATTGGATTTGAAGTGGTTTTAAAAATAATCAGAATTTCCAATATACGAATTGGAATGGATTTGAATCGAAATTATCTTCACAATATTTTGATATTGGATTCCGTGATTATAATGGATATTGTAGAGGAATTTGGAAGATATATTTTATATCCTTATTTCCAATACGATATTTGTTGGTTTCAGAATTTGATATTGAATATAAGCCGATACTATTTTATTCAGAGCTTTATATTTAATATCAAATTGGATTAGGGGTTTGTCGTGAACTATGTTTAAATGACATTGGTTCTTTAACCCAGTTAAAGCAGGATTAATTTCCAGAAAGTCGAACAATCAATAAGAAATGATTTTGGGATTGGAACCAATTGGAGTTTGAATAAATCTTTAATTAGATTGTGAATGAATAAATGGTAATCGAATTTACCAAAACACGTTATGTGATTAAACCAAATTTACTTGGTTGTTGATATTGATTGTGGTATATTGATTGTTTGGATGGTACTCGGCCAGTTTATGAGCAAAATATGCTTTTACATTTAGCATTGGGTTGGGTAGAAATACTGGTATGCTAACGCCTTGTGAAACACTTCACGATTTGACTATGAGGTGTTAGCGAAGTTGTTGAGTTCATTTCAAATTTAATGAATGGTTTTGAAATGATATTTTTCTTAAATGAAAAGAAATGTACTCCCGATGTTGGTCAGGGAATGTTTTATAAAAAATTGTTTTATAAAACAGAAAGGATTTCGAGGGCTAAAACCCGATGATTTTGAAATGATTTGGAAATGTATTATTGTTTTACATTGTAGTTCATCACATATTTGATTAGTTGCTATTAATGATGTATCTGTTTGGTGACGGAGGATTTATTCTCTTGCTTAACACCCTTCTTTGAGACGTACGAGCTCAAAGGTTATGTGATTAATAGTGACTAATCATACGAGTGAACTGCTGATGTGAAGTACTATATTTTGAAAGTACTTGTGATTATTATGTTGTGAAATGATTTTCCCTACTTTGGGATATGAAATGATTTGGTATGTGGCTAGAGATTCGAGTAACCCAGACGACTAAAAGTATGGGTGAGATGGGCGGTGTATGCTTCCATGCGTGGGAGGTGCATCGTCGGTGTAGCCTACTCCATAGTGGGAGGTGCACACACACACACACACACACACACACACACACACACACACATATATATATATATATATATATATATATATATATATATATATATATATATCGAGTTGCTTAGGTGTGTGCCCTTTGCCTTGTCTAGGGGGAGCCCGATATTTGGTTGCATACTTGTTTGTATGCATTGTTATGTTTTGGAATTCATATTTCCAAATGATTTGATTTGGGATCCCGAAGTGAAATCTATTTTGTTATAGAAAGTTAGATATGTATTTCAAATGATTTGAAATTGAAATCGGGAAATAAAGTCCAAAGGAATAATTTATGTAAATTGAATTGATTTGGAAAATCTAAGTGTGGTGATTAATCTGAATTGATAGATTGGGAATTTGCATGTTGATTGATGCATAGTAGATCCATAATTATTATTTGTTGTTTATACATTGGCATTCATGGGGGTAAACCCGATCCGCGTTAGCGGCGTGGTCCTGTGATTTGTTTTATCATTTATAAAGATTTATAACTGTTTAGAGTTTCTAACACCAGTCCCATGACTGACCTGTAGTTTGCTTTTCCCTTGCAAACTCGGGTGCCCCTATTTTCCACACGGGCAGTCGAGTAGTTTTATTTTGCAGATGTATTGAGCAGGATTCTGGATTGAAGCTTTAAGCTGTGTCCAGGCATTTACAGTACTCTTCCGCTGTGTAGTTTATATTTCCGCTGTGCATTGTATTACATTTATGTAAATTTATCTTCCGCCGTGTATTATTTTCGATATACTCTGATATTCGGTACTCTGATGTAACATTATTATGATGTTTATAAAAGTCTTATGTTATTTGTTCTGATGTGTTGTATGCCCAGAGTTAGTGTATGCGGGATTCGAACGGTCTTGGTCGGTTTAGCAATCGATTAGGTCCGAGCGAAATCCGTATCGTTACAGCCGAGGCAATCGTTGAATCCTAATGTTACCCATCAGTCTTCTAGCTGCCCTCGATATAAATATAACCAAGGCATGCTCTTTTGATGGAACCACTATTGACCTGCTTTCGAGGGTGCAACTTCGTTAGGCTTACCCCAGAGGTCCATCGTAGAGTATCATCACATTTCCTAGAAGTCTCGGACTTCCCTCCAGCATTTATGAATAGCGCACTATGTCATAGATGACCTACTACAATGGAAATCCAAGGTGTTGGAAGCTAAAATGTTGCCACAACTATGCTGATTTTGTCTATTGCAATGCACGTTTCAATGTGTTAGCATGGATATGAAATTGTCTTGCAATAGCTATAGATATATTCAAATTAAAAAATAAATGACACCTCACTGATCCAAACCTTTAGTTAAAACGAAATCCCAACCATTCAATCAACAACCTTGATCTGCACCTCACCCATTTCTATTTCCCACTGTTATTTTCCTTTACCCGCTTATTTTCATTTCGTTAACATCCCAAAATTTCCAAAATCAAACGACTTTTTCAATCAATTTTACAATCAGAAATCAAATTAAAACCAAAATCTTGCAAATCGATAAACTTGTCGCTGGGTTGGTGCTCGATTTCGGGTTTGAGAGTTTGATTGCGATTGGTAGAAACTAGACCACTACAAGAAAAATACCCTATTGCAACTAGCTATTTGCAACAGGCAACAAATGACAGTTGCAGTAAATGATATTTAGCAATAGACCTATTATAGCAGTTGCAATAGATAGGATTTAGCAACATGCCTTTTTTTCTATAGCGAAAAGCATATTTTTAGCAACTGCGCTTCCCTTCGTGTTGCAAAAACATACTTTTAGCAACTGTGCTTCCATAACAGTTGCAACAAACATATTATTTGCAACTGCGCTTCCAAGCCAGTTGCGAATAAATATCTTTAGCAACTGTTTTTGCCTCTTGCAATAATTGTATTTTTTTACAACTGGTAAAGCCTGTTGCGGAAACATACTATTAAAAATTAGTATAAGCTTTTAATGATTATTTTTTACTAATTAATTTAAAATAATATTCAATACTTAATAACAAAATGTTAATAATTACTGATTATGTAATAATTAGGACTACAAATTAATATAATTATTAATTAATAATAAATTTTACTTATTATAAAGTGATATTAACAGTTAATAATCAAATATTAAATAATAATAAATTAAGAAATAATTAAAATTAATGTCTAATAATTAATTTGCACTTAATTTGATGCATTAATAATTATTATTTAAGTAATTTAATATATTAACAATTAATATTGTTCATAGTTTAATAATTAATTTAGTAGTTAATTTACTATTTAATAACTTTTGTTACGTGACCTTTACAAATATAATTTATAACAAGCTTTACTTTCAAATGCTTAGCAAATGTCAAGGATACAAAATTCAAATCATGTTTTTTTCTTTTGCAAAGGTTAAAAAGTATACAAAATTTAAACCGCTATTTTCGATAAAAATTCAAAGGGTGTACCGAATTAAGGACTTAATAGCATACAAATTTGAAAAGTATGCAAAAGTTAATAATGTAAGGCGGGCTCCAAAAATTGAAAAGGCGGGTTCTCGAAAAAATTCAGGACCTCTTCGCGCTAATATTTCAAGCCCGCTTCACCTGCCTTATCCCATTTCCATGCTTTTCCAATTTCTTCATTCTAAATCTAATTCAAAGCTTACATTTATCGAAGTCTTCCTAAATTTCAAAGATAACAGGGAAACAAATCCCCTCTAATCTTTGATGAGCAAAAAGTAAAAAAGACCATCCAATATTCTAAACTCCTACCTAACGCAGTTTGAGATTCGCAGTAACGAGTTCTTCGCCGTTCAAACCCTAATAGATCAGACCTCTTAGTTCATCGTTTCTTGAAGTGTTGAAAGTTTTGTATGACCGATTGAGGATCAAGCCACTAGGGAGTTAGGTATTTCGGTGTTACTGCACTCAACTTACAGATCTGAAAACCAAATTTTCCTCCGATTTCTCAAACCGATCCTATCATAAAAGTCAGATCTACAAAACGGTCTTCCTTTCCGATTTGCAAGAGGTATGAATCTCTACAATGGTTTTTTATTGTATGAATTTGGAGTTTATTAAACTAGATAGCCCAATAATCGATTATATGTGACAACACAATAGCGTAATCAATTTTCTTTGAAACTGCATTTTTTTTGAATTTGGATCAGGTCAATATATTCTACTGTGAGCAACTATTGCTCTGTTCATCTTCAAAAAAATGCCTAGCAGTGGAGCTTCTAGTGATGTGACAATTACTGAAATGAATTTTCATATGTTACTGAATATGGCTTGAAGCAGAATCGAACTAGGTAATTTTGGTTGATCCTGCGAATGTATTAATAAAAAACTGTATTCTTTCTTGAGTCAGTACCAATATATTAATGTTGTTGCAATTACAAACCAAGTTATCGTATCAGGAAATATAGAGGTTCTGAAAAAACAACTAAGAAACTTGAAGCGTTTAACACGGCAAAAACACAAATTGTCCCTGTATCGTACAAAATCCTGTATTCATTTCAGGTTAAACAATTTAGAAAATGTATTAATAAAAACCGTGTAAAACAATTACACAGTATTCATTTCCTAAACGGTCTATATTTCATGTATTCATTTCAGGTTAAACAATTACGGTAAAAACACGTTTTAAGGTAAAATATGCACAAACACAGTATGTATTAATAAAAACTTGTATTCATTTTTTTCTTAGACACTTCGTCCAGCAATTGATTGACAATTAAGGACAATTTAGGATTGATTGTCTGACGACTATTCTTTTTGCCATCGTCTTTTTTAGACCAATCTTTATAGAAATTTGAAGCTTTTGAAAGGCTTTGATTATCTGGAGATCATAATTTCTCCCTTTTGGCAAATATTAACTTTAGATTCTTTGTTAACTGGATATGTTGTAAACCAAGATATTAATCTTTATACTATAGAAGGAAATAAGAAATTACTCAATATTAGTCTAGTAGCCAAGGTGCAGTGAAGATGTACACTGTACCATTAGAGTACACCTAATGATACGATAGTTACTTCTGAAGTATTGACTTCGATAATGTGGAGGCCTAGCTAAAAATTTCGATTACCCTTCACACTAAGCTTCTAACAGTTTAAGGTCTCTATGTAGACCGTTTTCACCTTAATTGTCCACACAAGCACAAAATGTGCCGAAAGGAAAAAAATGAACTATGTACAATAACACACACCCACTGACATACAGTAACAAAAGACTTCGGTGGACTGATGAAATACATACACAGGTCCCACTCACCTCGACTCCTCTCATCCAAACACGTTTTTAGTTGTTTGCTTCTCTAACCAACTTGTATGCAAAATGTCAGGAGATTACTCAAGAGCAGCCTAAACACTAGTATGAACCTAGCCAGTACGGTGAGGTAAGCTGAGAGCCTTATGCTGATGTCCCAAATCTGCGTGATTCGATGGGTTCCAAGGAAACATAGAAGGTATTGTTAGTTCTAGGTTTTTATTTGATGTAGAGTTCACTGGAATGACATACATATTCCTAGATAGGCCTATACGTGTTCATGATCGACAACAAACTTGGAGCATGAACTGCATATTTATTCTATTGTTATAGTATATGTATGATAGAGTAGAAATATGATTAGAAAATATTCTATTTGAAAAAAATGTATTATGTGAGAGAAGAAATGTTATACATGAGTGGTGTATGAAAATTGTAGAAATTTTTGTTGTACTTGTTTGTACTAATAAAACTTTGTTAAAATAAAAATTTTATTTGTTTATTTTATTTTGTGATATACACTATTACTAAAACGAATACATTTAATATGTAATATCTATAAGCTGTAATATTTTTTTTATAGATTTATGGATCTGTTGCAACAGGCATATACTGTTGCAAAATGATTCGTTGCAAGAACAAAAGCATGTTGCAAAAAAGTATACCGCAACATCTTATTGCAACAGGCTAAAAATGTTGCGGACTTTTTGCAACTTCGGCTATACCAACAGGCGCAGGCCTGTTGCAATAGATTTACTGCAACAGATATCGCCTGTTGCGAAAAGTGTTTTTTGTTGTAGTGGATCTGATTTACAATCAGATCTTCTCGATTTCAGGTTTCTTCTAGGATCTGCTCTACAGATCTACATCAAGAGATAAATCCAACAGCAAATCGAAGCCATCATTTCAATGTGAGTTCTTCATCACTACTTGCAACTCCAAACGCAAGATCTCGTTTTGCCTTCAAACCGATTTCAGAGTCTACTTACTGAGGATTAAGCCATTAGTGGGCAAGAGAGTATTTATGAAATTGATTCACTCATGACACTCAAAAATAATACTCTGTAGTCCTCAAACTATTCCTCTTTTATTTGGTTAATGATCGGCTCAGATTCAGTCTCTGAAAGGTAAATTTGATCCTATCGATTTGGAGTTATTTATACTCAATTTGATCTATCGGGTATGCTTCGATCTGTTGGGGTTTTGATGCCTTAAAAATTTACGGTTACCAGGATATTTTGTATGAAAACTGTTTTATATTCAGTATGTAAAACGAACCACTTATTGTTTGCACGATTGTCTCGTGCAATACTTTCTACGGAAACTAGTTTACACTTTCAGATGTAAAACGGGCCAATGTTTAGATTACACAGTTTTCAGTATTGGATTAAATGGCATATTTCTATTTTGGAAAATTTTGAAGACTCATAGTTTCAAAGCATACCTTCAGTTACTTTTTGGAAAGCCATGGAACTTCCACAACGGGCTTTTTTGATTGGCTAAACTGCAAAATACAACTGGTTTCATTCGAGTGTGGATGAAACTAATTCAATTTCGACATCTATGTTTTTCACTGTCAACTATATATGCTGACTGGACACACTCGTTTACATCTTCTGAACAATATAAATTAAACAATAGGCTTCCACGAGCAAGAACATGTGTTTTTGAAATGCAGTTGTGGAATCACTTAGAAGAAGATTGACAGGTTTTCGTGAGTAATATTATCGTGAGCTATCAACCAATGTTATAGTAATAGGAGAGTCAATTTGCATGGCAGCTGTGAACTGATATGTGTAAATTAAATGTTGCTTCTGTTATAGAAATTGTCACCAAGAAGATGAGCTTAACTGGTATGTGCTTAGTTATATTTTGTGGCTGAATATGATAGTTAAACATAGGTGTTACTTTGCATACATTTTTTGATTGAGATTGCTACATTTGCTAAGAACGTGGATGGTGTGGAGCATGAATTGGTCTTCGATGTACGTTCCATAACTGCTATTTTTCACATACACATACTTAGAGAAACCCTTTTTTTTAAGAGTATAAGTCGTTGATCCAGGATATGAATTTGTTATAGGTACCATTGAAGCATGCATACTAGATAAGTCAGATCAAGAAGATGGTCAGCAGCACTGGATTCTTAGACAGGCATTTGAAAACTCCAATGAAGTGGACTATGCCACAGAGAAGTTTTTCCAGTCCCTTGTCGCAGGTATGCATTCATGTTGATATATTTACAATTGCTTCTTCTCAAGACCTTTTGCTTTAACTATTTAAATATTCAATGGTGCTTGCGGAAATGCATGGTGTGGCTTTTCATGGATGGTGTTCGGAAGACTTTCGGCTTATGTTCGCCTTAACATCATGTTACAATGTCCTTGTTGTATCACATACATTAGTTGGTAGCCATATTAAGATAACATGCACCCATTTATTAAATTTAGAAATTTGTTTTTATTTTATTTTACATGTCATTTTTATCATAACAAATTGCTTGTCTTGCTTGTTTCACACTGCTACAAGATTTCTTTGCATTAACATTGCTTACATTAAGATAGCCTTCCATTCTTGCCTTAGCATGCTTTGTTTTTTTAGCCATACAATTTTTTTTAATTTTTCATATAAAAACATTATTGCTCTGCTGTTAAGTATGAGAGCATGCCATCTTGAAATTTTCTCTCACACCTATAACCATTTTCTGCTGCATGAGTGTGTCATCTTGTGCATTAAATTGAATCACACATCCTCAGTTGTACTTTGCGTATATTTATTTGTTATGTCCCCAATACTTAAATGCTTTCTTTTCTTTTGTTGATTTTTTGTACATTTCTATTACTAATAATGCATTGTAACATACCAACTATGCATGCTTGGACTTGTATGTATGGTCTCATTGCGTAGTTTTTGTTTTCGTTCTTTGCTCTTTTGAAAATGTGAGTTGCTATATGGGTAATAGCCTTTTGCTTTACCTGAGTAATAGCTTTTTTTTTCTTTTTCTATGACTATATGACACAGTTTGCTTCTTTATTTTGAAACTTGTATGGTTAATTTCTTTTGGAATTCTATTTCTTAAAGTAGTACTTGTTTGATATTGAAGTAACATATGTATGTATTTGATCTCTTTGATTACTCAACAATAGTAACGTGAAAAGTATTCGCTTGACTGCCGACTTGCCATTGTTTGAGCTGCTCCAGTTCATGTTACTACTTCTAGTGCATCTTTTCGAAATTGTGGCACAGTGCTGGGGTTTACACTTATTGTTTTGAAGGAGCAGAAGTCAGGGAGATCTTAAGTAATAGATTCACGACAAATGGTATGACAATATTATGATAATTTGCATTAGTTTAATTACTGAATATGTTATACTTATAGAACAAAAATATTATGCATCATGAACATCATAGTTAAATGTGGGATATCGTCCAAGCCATGGAGTAGCATTCACAATGTAGTTTATATAATCATTTTCGTGTATTTTTTTTTGCTTATGGTTGTATGTATGAGTCTGTATAGAGTGAATCGAGTGACAATGTATTGAGGAGTGTATGTACATATAATTGATTGTATAATATACCGGTAAATGTTGAAATAAAATATTTATTTGAATAAAATACTATGTTTGACTACTGTGTTATAATAATATTTATTATAATATTATGAAAATTTTGATTAATAGAGTTGAGGTATAATTACTTTTAACAATTGTAAAACAAAATTTAACAACTGCTAGAAATAGTCGTAAAAAAGATTGACTTTGTTACTATTGCAGTATAACTAGTGGCGCATGCCAGTTATAATAGACATGTTACAACTGTTTTTGGTAGCTATGAAAGGGTGTTTTGTTGTTGTAGTGGTACTTGTTGCAACAACTGTACCGATGTTGCCTTAGGGTCGCAAAGGTGTTGCCTTTGACTCCAAGGCAACACGGCAAAATGCAACACCAAGAAAGTGTTACCACGGGTCATTTTTGGCAAGCAGCAACATTTTTTGGCACTTACTACATCACTTCTCTGGTGTTGCAGTATGCAATCTATGGCGTAGTGGTATTGGACGTGCTCCAATGTATGCCATGAACTGTTGCATTAGGCCCTTCATCCTGATTATATTCGAACTTCTCCAAACACACCTCACTATTTAATAGACTATATGCCTAATTGTTCATTATGCATTAAGTTTACTTTTATTTTCTTTACATATAACATTGATTAGTATTGCTTGGTTAGTTCTTTTAATCTTAGTCTTATTTATGTGCTTATTAACTTTTATTGGTCACTTATTTTCCCCAATCAACATTTGCAAGCGGAAGGGATCACTACTATTTCATGGTTATAAAACTTAATCCTAAATCTAAGTTTACGTTTGCAATAAGACTTTTTATTATTCCCTTTAATTATAGCCCTCATGTTATAATTCTATTTGCTAATATGTCCAATTTGTCTATTATTATTTATTTATGTATTCGTAAAATTATCATAATATTATTCGTGCAAATATGTCCAATCGGTCTATTATGACTTGTTATGACCTATTGATGTGTCCGTACAATTATCATAATATGTTACATTCTTTTATATTTTCAAGTATCTAACTTGATTGCTACTTTTCTTCCTTTTCATAACGTCTTTCAATTATATACTCCTTTACTTACTGTTTTGTAAGTTTTATATTAGGAAGTTAAACTTATTCATAATTTGCTGGTTACGGAAAATGTATAAAAGTTTATTTTCATATTATAATATAGAACAATCTTATAAATAGGAATCCGTAATTATAATATATTTCTTTTAGTTATTTTTGTGATGCTAGATACTGTGAAATATGGCTAATTCCCAATTTCACACCAATCCATTTACTTTTTATTTCATATTTGCAAATACGTCTATGGTTTTACTTACAAACCAAGCTATGGAAATACATCTCCTTTTTCCTTAACCAACCAATCATGGTTATTCCTAACTTCCTATTTTAATATAATATTTTAATTTTAATTCTTACTCTTAATTTAACTCCCTCGGATTTGACATAACTACTGTATATTGAACAAGATTGGTCTTATACCCCTTTCTCAATTCTTTTGAACATTTAATGCAATATTTTATTACTCATTCGGAAATTACAATAAAACATACAATCCGTACATACCCACTTACCGACCATAGCCACCTTACTGACTCTCCACATATGACATTGATATTACCATACAAAGCAAAATCACAATATTTCAAAAAAGGAATTACATAACTTTGATATAACTGGCATAAAATCCATCAATCACCACACGAACTCCCTGTCTTCAGTAAAGGCCGAGAACTACTCCAGTAAAGCCAATTATTCAAAACTCGTTAAAATGAACTGAATGTGATAAGAGTTCATACCAATTCCACTGAAACAATATCATTCATTTAGCATTAGACTCGTGTAATCCAATGCCTCAAGTAAAGATCATAAATCCAGAAAAGACTATGCATCTACAAAAGATCCTATGCATCAACAAACCGTTGGTAGCTTCCATTATTTCAAATGTTGCACCAACAAAACTCGATGCAGAACATTCCAAAACATGCAGAGACCTGAAAGTAGAAGAAACCATCAAGTAAGGGATGGATCGTACATGGGATTACTTATTGTATGCCTTCTAGATGATTTCAAATTAGCACTTGATGGCATCACATCTTCTAGTGTATAATCTATTCGTTCGTCTAAATCGTCCTAAAATTCCCCTTTCAACTTTATACTCTTTGATTTAGATGAAGGTATTGCACTTTAAGAAACCGCAAAAGATAGCAAAGATGCAGTATTTGTTGGAAATAAATTAAAATTGCATGAAATGAAATCATGTATTGCATGTGTTAATTGCAATATATATTTCCTGATTTGCTTATTTGGTTATATATGGTATTGTATTAATTGTGATCTTATCTAGAATTTTCCTTTGAATTATAATAAGCATGTATAAATGAAACATCTTTTGTAATCAATCAATTGAGCAAAAGAAAAGCAATAAAATTTGTCTTCCCCAAACTTCTTCATCTCTTCCTCTCCAATTAATTTTCTACAAACCGGTATCAGAGCTTTGTTCAATCAGAATGAGCAATTCTATTCCTCTCGCTTATATTCCTCTATTAACCAAAGAAAATTATGGTAAATGGATTATCCAAATGAAGGCCCTTCTTGGATCTCAAGAGGAATGGGATATAGTTGAAGATGGGTATGAAGAAGTTGAAAATGAAGGAGAATTAACAAATGCCCAAAAAGAAAATCTGAGAAAGTCAAGAAAGAAAGACAAAAAGGCCTTGTTTTGGATCTACCAAGGAATACAAACATATGAAGCTGCTTGGGAGAAAATAACTGCTGCCACAACAACAAAGCAAGCATGGGAAATTTTAGCAAATTCATTTAGCAGAGATGAAAAGGTAAAAAGAGTTCAGCTACAGACTCTTCGAGGGGAGTTTGAAGGCATGCATCAAAAAGAGTCAGAACCTGTTTCGGATTCTTGTTCACGGGTATTATCTGTAGTAAACCAAATAAAAAGGATTGGTGAAGCTATGGATGATATTCGTATCATTGAAAAAAATCTTTCGTTCTCTTGATTCCAAATTTGACTACAAGGTGGTAGCCATTGAAGAATCCAAGGACTTGGACGCCATGACCATTAATGAACTCACAGGCTCATTACAAGCTCATGAAGAGAGGTTAAACAAGAATAATGAAGAAACAAGTATGGAGCAAGCACTCCAATCAAAGTTATCTTTAAATGAGAAGAATGAAAAATTCTAAGATCAAAGAAGTAGAGGACGTGGTCAGGGAAAAGGAAAAAAATTTAGAGGTCGAGGATCATATGCTCACGGAAGAGGTAATTATGGAAGCAAAGAAAGCGACTTGAATCAAAATTTCAAAGATTCTCAAAGAGGAAGAGGACGAAGAAATCAAAGAGGAAGAGGTCGTGGCTATTTTGAATGTTATAATTGCCACAAACCTGGTCACTTGGCAAGTGATTACTGGTTCAAGGAGGAAGAAAAGCATGAAGCAAACATGGTGCATGGACTAGACAACCCCAAAACCCCGTACGACGGTGTCAAGGGTAATCTTTGGAATATAACACATAAACAGATAATAGCAGAACAGAAATAAATAAATACACCAGATAATGAACAATAATACACTGGATAAAATATAATCATCAGAGTTACACATTATATAGGATCATACTTAGTAGAAATATAGTTCAGCTATACATAAATGTCTACAGCGGAAAACAAACATAATATGTACAATAGGAGCTGAACAGCATAAAAAGAGATAAATGATAGAATCCATCTTCAGCTCCAGCTATCCAGAAAGAGCCTGCTAAAAACCTGAATACAAGGTTGCCCGTGTAGAAATAGGGGCACCCGAGTTTGCAAGTGAAACAAACTACGAGTCAGTCATGGGAGTAGTATGAGAAATCTACTTAACACATTTCATAATATGGCTAATCACAGGACCACGCCACT
Organism: Allium sativum; assembly: GCA_030737875.1. Classification (NCBI taxonomy): domain Eukaryota; kingdom Viridiplantae; phylum Streptophyta; class Magnoliopsida; order Asparagales; family Amaryllidaceae; genus Allium; species Allium sativum. Next base: position 127,338,795 of record CM060921.1, on the reverse strand, counting down.
TTCGCGGAACGGGTTTACTCCATTGGATTGCCAATGCTTTAAAACGAGTAAATCTTTAAAACATCGCAATGCTTTTTATAACAATGAAGCCATTATAAGACTCAGTTCCCATCACACAATGCAACGCAAACCGGAGGATAGAGTTTTACCTTATAATGGCCAAAATATGCTTGATATGAATAAAAAAAAAGAATTTTATATTATTACTAGTGTCTATATGTTTTAAAAACAATTTCAAATCATAAGTATCAATCATAGACGACATGGGTACCATATATCATGTCGCCATATATAGGTATACAATCAAAATCGTGCAGTCACGTATTTGGAAATTGGATTTCCGTCATGAACCAAGGCAAAAGATAGTCCTTACCGACTTCGAGACTCTCTAGCCCGAGCCTCAGGACCCAAACTCAGGTGGGCCCTTGGATCGTCAGGGCCGGTCCACCGATGTGGATTAAAATGCCTGAACACTGCATTTCTCCGCCCTTTGGGGCGTAAATGGGCCAACGAATGACTCCATCGGTCCCGGATCGACCGATATATCTGAGGCGCCTCGCAACAGCAACAACCACACAGGTGAAAATAATATATATGTCAGCCAGTTTAAGCACTGACACCACCTCTAACTGGAAAGAAGCGCATGTCCTCCCTGAGGTCCTCTCCTGTTTCTGGTTCATACCGGGGTGTGAGGCTCGCGAATTAACGATATAAACAAAGCTATGACACACAGGCCGGGCTTTGATCATCAACCACAAGAGTTTGATTTTCAACAGAAGCCTTGATCACTGCATCTTAGCATGCCACACAGGCAATTCACACCATGAAACTGATGGCTATCAATCACACAGAATGAATTCCAATGTCAGACACACAGTCCATTTGCAAGTCCGATCTGGGTCTGAACGAAACCTGAGGCACTATATACCTTGCATACCCATCGATCTCCACGTACGTCTGGACGATCACCACTCATTATCCATATTTCGGGATGTCTCCCAATCAGGACATCAGTTATCATCCAACCGAGGTGAAGATCTCCGGTCTTCATCCACCGTCTTCATCATCGATTTCTTATCGTCGATTCAGTTATTCAAAATGGGATAAACTCGGTCTTTCTGAGCAACTCGCATATATAATAAACAAGTGCTACACAAACACACATACGCCTTATTCCAATTCATTAGTCACTAACCATAAATCAGTAAGAGAACGATTTCCCAAATATTAACCCCGAAGGCCGAAACCAACATCAGATCAAAACCCAGAAAACCATTCGACTTAGCTAACCTTCAGTTAGTTTCTAAATTTCACATTCCATATCGTTTATAATATTTTATAACGATTTATCGCTATTTTTATTTATTTAAAAATAGACAATTTATTCAAACGACGCTTCAGGCCATAACGCGGCCATAGCGCTGTTTTTCTTCAGATTTGATTTACACATATATGAAAATCTAACCGTTGGATCTTCACAGAATTTATATCATTAGAAAGATCTTTTCAAAACGAATCCAACGGTTCCAGTTTTGGGAAAATCCGACGGTCGGATCTCCCGGTACAATCGTTTGAAGTTTCGATTCCAAAATACGAACAGTAGCGTCGTTATTCGATTTAATTTAATTATATATATATAAGTATATTTGATTCTGGCGTTGTTTTTCTTCAGATTTGAATTAAACATTCCAGACAATCCAACCGTTGGATCTTTACAAAATTGGTGTCGTTGGAAAGATATTTCCAAAGCGAACCCAACGGTTTCGATTTCGGTTTCGGGAAAATCCGATGGTCGGATCTCCCGCAGTAGTCGTTTGAAATCACGGTTTCAAAACATAAACTACAGCTTCGTTATTCGATTCATTTAAATTATATTTATATATATATATAAATATAACCTATTCTTCGATTTCAAAACCATATTCTTTTCATACCTTTGATAAAAATGATATTTTTATCCAACCGACATTTATTTCAACACTTCACTATTTTTAACAATTCATGTATATGATAAAAATGTGATTTTTATTGTAAAAAAATTTATTTCAAAACACAACTATTTTATATAGTTCATATAGATGATAAAACTATGATTCAAAACACGAATACCATTCAACACATGAATTTCTATTCAACGAATGAATTTCTATTCAACACATGAATGTTTTCTATAGTTTATATATATACAATAAAAAGGTAATTTTTTATATTTAAAACAATTTATTTAAAACACGAATACCATTCAACACATGAATTTCTATTCGACGAATGAATTTCTATTCAACACAGGAATGTTTTCTATAGTTTATATATATACAATGAAAAGGTGATTTTTTATATTTAAAACAATTTATGTAAAACACGAATACCATTCAACACATGAATTTCTATTCAACGAATGAATTTCTATTCAACACATGAATGTTTTCTATAGTTTATATATATACAATAAAAAGGTTATTTTTTTATATTTAAAACAATTTATTTCAAAACATGGCTATTTTATATAGTTCATATAGATGATAAAAATATGATTTTTATTGTGAAACAGTTTATTTCAAAACATGAATGTCGTTCAACACATGAATTTCTATTCAACACACGAATATAGTTTCAACACATGAAAATAATTCTAACATATTGATATTATTCAAAATTTCGGGAGCATAACGGCAGGGTAGTTCAAACCGGGGTCGTCCCTAGTACGGCTCCTCGCTCTACCTTAAAGCCTCGCAGCTTTTGACAATGGGGATTTCATGCATCTAGTTCTCACGCAGGCGGCATGTATATATTTTTCTTTCTTTTCCACAAACTAATCCTATGTGGTTTCAACCAAATAATTCTCAACCACAAACGGGTATTTTTCAACCACAATCAGTCAATTTCAACCACAAACAACTCTAATCAACCATTCGCTATAAACCAATTTTCACATCAATCACAACCAATAAATATAGTCCATGGTTTGTGGACGAGGGGCGTATATATATATAAGTAATTTCACTGCTATTTCAACACATATATAATTTTTACAACCCATATATAACTTATAAATCGAACGTACAACTTATACAACGCTTATACATGAGGTGTACAACGCTTATATAACTCATACATCGACTATATAATTTATACATCGTCGTTTTCCATATCGTTTATAATATTTTAGAAATCTCACATTGGATTCCACTCCACCAAAAATAGCAGAAGGCTTAGAAAAATATGCGGTCTCTTCTAGAATGCAGAAGATGCCCACACGAGTCCACTGTCTCTTGTTTCACTGAATTTCGTCAACATAGCAAAAAGATATGATTTTTACAAGTTTGTAACGGTTTTAAAGTGTTAAAACTGTTTTAAAATAACAAGGCCGTACCTCAGCTGAAAGGTTCGAAACTAGATTTCGATTTTACTCGAAATCCGTGCAGCTTGAAGAGGATCGGGCTATGTAGTGTCGAAGGGGGAGGAGTGGCGCTCCTGCGCTCGGTGGAGGGGTCAGGCTCGATCACCTATAGAGGTGGCGGCGGCGCTTGAAAGCCACTAACTTCCCAAGCTCGACTCGAGCTTTACAGGTCACGAAAAAAATCCAAACTTCATACGGATGTGAAGACCGTGAGGAGTACTACAGAATTCTCCAAAGGGCCATGGGTTTTTATTACGTGGATTTGAAGAAAAAGAGGAGAGAAGGTTTGAATCAACTTCCGCCGTTCGTCGAGGGTTTATCGGGGAGAGAGAAAAGAGGATTAACCAATGATTTTTTTTTATATTTATAAATTTTAAAAAACCAAAAATACCCTCTTTCACACACGAACCCCAATCCAGACCCAACGACTGTCGTCCCTAGCTAAATACCCCCATTCTGAATACAATGGGATATGTTCGTAGGCCCATTCGATTGTTTGAGTCAGTTTCTCTTCAAATTAAAATATAAAACATTCAATATTTATTTTGAACGTACATTTGCCGGGGCCACATACTGATTCTAAAAATTCCCGAAAAATAAATCTAGCTATGTTTTGACGATACGGTCCCAACAAAACTAGTTTCGTCGAATTCTGGGACCGTTTGAAAAATGGCCCTCTTCTGGTCGATCCAATTTAATAGAAATCGACCAAACACATTTTCCTTTGCCATGCTCACATACTAGCTTCAAAAATTATGAAATTTGAAACCTAGCAATAATTTGACATCCCGGATCCAACAAAAGTGGTTTCGTCGAATTCCGAGGTCGTTTGCAAAATGGTCATTTTCACGGGCTATATAAACTCTATAGCGACCTTTCTGAAAATTAGTTTAGCCATAACTCTTGCTTCTTGCTATGAAGCTTCGATTTTTTAGATTCGTTAGAAAGATATTCACTAACAGATTTAAATATTTTTAGTTTCACTCAAATCCGTTTTGTTTTGCACCTGGTACAGTCATGCAAAGTTTGAATTCAAATTTTGAAACTACCGCGCCATTTCAGGCCTTGTTAATAATTCAAAATAATTATATTGGTTTTCAAATATCGATTCAAACACACCTTTCATCGATATTATTTAAAATATTTATTTTAATTATTTAAAATCCACTAAAATAGCCAATTTAAAAATTTTAAATTGGTTCAGATTTTCTGGGTTGTTACAATGGACATAAAAATGAAGAAAATCATAATCAAGAGACTTTGTTGCTCGTATCTCATGGCGAAAACTTTGATGATGTTGGTACATAGATTGTGGAGCTAGCAAACATATGATAGGTAACAAAAAATTGTTTTCAAAATTACTCGAATCTGATCATGGAGAAGTTAAAGAGGGAGATGGAAAGTCATATAAAATTAGCGGTGTTGGTGAGATTGCTTTCATCACAAAAGCTGGAAAACTGGAGAAAATGGGTGAAGTATATTTTGTCCCTGGCCTTCAAAATAATTTGCTTAGTGTAGGTCATCTCTTGAAAAAAGGATATGATGTCCATTTTCATGATATGGCGTGTTATTTGTCAAGAATAAATCAAGTTATTGCAAAGGTCATAGTTGCTTCAAATAATCCTTTCTCACTCAATCTTCAAAATCAAAATATTTCCTGTTTTGCTGGTGTTGATAAAGGAGTTTCAAGGCTATGGCATGAAAGATATGGCCACCTTAATTACCGAAATTTGGAGATGCTTTCAAGTAAGATGATGGTCACAGGTTTGCCAAAAATTAATCATCTTAACGAAGTTTGTGAAGCATGTCAGTTCGGAAAGCAACACAAAGATGCATTTCCTTCACAATCCGCATGGTGAGCAGAAAGACCATTACAACTTATTCATTTAGATCTTTGTGGTCCAATGCCAATGACATCTTTTGGGAGGTATTCATTATTTCATTTCATTTATTGATGATTACTCACGAAAAGTTTGGGTGTATTTTGTTAAAGAAAAATCAGCAGCTTTCCAAAAATTTAAAGATTTCAAAGCAGAAGTGGAAAATTATAGTGGGCTAAAAATCAACATGTTACGGACTAATCATGGAGGCGAATATATTTCAAATATGTTTGAAAAATATTGCAAAGATTGTGGCATTCGGCATGAAATGACAGTTACACCACAACAAAACGGTGTGTGTGAAAGGATGAATCGAGCAATTATGGAGATGGCTAGATGTTTGCTTAAAAAGAAGAGGATGTCAAGAAGATTTTAGGCTGAAGCTGTTTCTTGTGCTGTTGACCTCATTAACAGGTCACCCACAAGGGTCCTAAAAAATTGCACACCATATGAAGCATGATATGGTAAAAAGCCTAGTGTTCATCGTATGAAAGTATTTGGGAGCATTGCTTACTCTCATGTCCCAGATACAATGAGAAATAAGTTAGAAGACAAATCCGAAAAATGTATTTTCATTCACTACAGTGAAAGAAGCAAGGCATACAAGCTGTATAATCCAATGACCAAGAAGGTTGTGATAAGTCGAGATGTCCGGTTTGATGAAAATTCAATATTAGAGGACACAGAAGTTGAAAAGGAGAATTTTCCCTTTTTTCCTTTTGAAATAGAGGCAGAAAATATGGAGGATGACACTGTTGAATAAAATGTTCCTGCTTCCCCAACTTGTTCAAGCAGTACAAATTCCTCACCAAGTCCACCAAGAAGGATGAGAGATCTTCAGGAATTATATGATGTCACTGATGAAGTTGATTCAAATAATGTTGTGTTCTTTACCTTTTTTGCAGGGGAAGTTCCAATTTCTTTTAATGATGCGAATCATGAAGAAAAATGGAGAAAAGCCATGAAAGATGAGATTGACTCAATTCAAAACAATGATACATGGGAGCTTACAAATTTGCCACAGCACAAGCATTCTATTGGAGTAAAATGGGTGTGCAAAACAAAGATGAATCCAGATGGCTCTATTAACAAGCACAAGGCAAGACTAGTCGCAAAAGGGTACAAACAAAAAGAAGGAGAAGATTTTACAGAGGTGTTTGCTCTTGTTTCAAGACTTGAGACTGTTCGTTTGCTTATTTCTCTAGCTGCTCAAAAAATTGGAAGTTGTTTCAAATGGATGTAAAATATGCATTCTAAAATGGTGTAATGAAAGAAGACGTGTATGTTGATCAACCACCAGGATTTGTCAAGAAAGGAGAAGAGAATAAAGTTTACAAACTAAAAAAGGCTTTGTACGGGTTAATACAATCACCCCGAGCATGGTACAGCCGAATAAATTCCTACTTTGAGAAACATGGATTTCAAAAATGTCCATATGAGCATACTCTCTATATCAAAGATGATTCTCAAAGAAAGTTCATGACTGTTAGACTCTACGTTGATGATCTAATCTTTACAGGAAATGATGTGAAGTTGTTGAATGAGTTCAAGCTTTCAATGATGGCATAATTCAAGATGACAAATTTGGGAGAACTTCATCATTTTCTTGGCATTGAAGTGTAACAAACTTAGAAAGGAATTTTTATTTCACAGGAGAGCTATGCAAAAGATATCTTAAAGAAGTTTAAGATGGAAAATGCTAATCCAATTTCTACTCCATGCATTACAGGTTTGAAGCTATCTAAGGAAGGTGAAGGCAAACTTATTAATTCTACCATGTTCAGGAGCCTTGTCGGAAATCTAATGTATCTAGCAGCCACAAGGCCTGACATTATGTACGCTGTTAGCCTTATGAGCAGATTCATGGAGAAACCTTATTCTAACCATTGGGACGCTGCCAAAAGAATACTGAGATATGTGAAAGGAACTGTTGATCATGGAATTTTATTATGAAGCTACAACTCCAGTTAACCTTATTGGTTACACAGATAGTGACTTAGCAGGAAGTATTGATGATAGCAGAAGCACGTCTGGTTATGTCTTTCACCTTGGAAGTGGAGCTGTCTCATGGAACTCGAAGAAACAACAAATTGTTGCGCTTTCTACAACGAAAGCTGAATATGTCGTTGCATCCTTTGCAGGATGTCAATTGATTTGGTTGTGTGGAATTTTGGAAAGTCTCTATCATAAGAAAGAGAAGCCAACGATTTTATTTTGTGATGATAACTCAACTATTTCAGTCATAAAGGATCCCGTTCTTTATGGAAGGACCAAACCCATCCGCATCCGATATCATTTCTTGAGGGTTCTAGTGAATAAAGGTGATGTCCAGGTTGAATATTGCAAAACAGGAGAACAAATGGTGGATATCTTCACGAAGCCACTTAGTGGACAAAGTTTCAGGAGAAACGTAGAAAGATTGGGAGTGAGAAGCAAGTTTAATTTAGGGGAGACATTGTTGGAAATAAATTAAAATTGCATTAAATGAAATCATATATTGCATGTGTTAATTGCAATATATATTTCCTGATCTGCTTATTTGGTTATATATGGTATTGTATTAATTGTGATCTTATCTAGAATTTTCCTTTGAATTAGAATAAGCATGTATAAATGAAGCATCTTTTGTAATCAATCAATTGAGCAAAAGAAAAGCAATAAAATTTGTCTACCCCAAAACTTCTTCATCTCTTCCTCTCCATTCAATTTTCTACAGTATTCACCTTTAGAAAAGTCATACCTGATCCTAAAACTGGTGGAAGATGTATATGAGGTGGTGGCTTCAAATTGGCATATGGGGATTTTTTTTCCATTGAAGTAGATGTCATAGAAGATTTAGATAATGCTGATTTAGAATTCACATTAAAACTATCAGATGCAGGCGCAATATGACTAAACGTAGAGGGGCAGGACATGGTAGCACAAGAAGTTGAACTTGAGGAAGCATTATTAATACTAGCATATGAAACTGATGCACTAGAAGATGAAACTGATGCACTAGCAGAGTTACTCGCAGTACCAGATGAAACTGGGTCACCTGTAGACATTTGTAACATTCCAATATGATCATCTGTTTCTTCAAAAAGATTCCCAACTAAAGAGTCATCTTCCTGATCGCTAAAATTAGTATCATTTGTATCAATATTTACATTGTTGTTAGCTTTCCCTATATCATTCCTTTCCTCATTATTAACATCCCATTGTACATTCTCCTCTTGAATTAAACCATCTGAAGCTAACGAGGCAAAAGGGTTAACATGTTCATTTTCCACTTCAGCACTATTACCATCATTCACCTGATTTATACTACTATCCTTTTTCCTCCAATATTTCCTTTTCCTAGTATATACAGTGTTCCAGTTATTCCTATTACTATTCACATGAACATTCTGTTTCGGATAATCAATATTGACATATTCATTACCATGAAGATCCTCTTTATTGTGATCAAATTCAGTAGTACTATCCTTTTTACATAAATCATAGTTAAAAGAATCATGACCATAAACTTTACACATTGAACAAGTCAACGGTTTCCAAACATATGATAGCTTGACAGAGTGACATTTATCACCTAGCTCAGCAATTTCTATTGACATAGGCAAATCAAAATCAGGTGATACTTCAAATAACGCTTTAGCATACCTGCAGCGATTCATTCTTTCAGTGCTACTATCAAAGCAAATTAACCTACCTATATGACACACTAACCAATTAATTCCAATTAGTGTCCAAAGAATGACTGGAATACAATAGAAATGAATCCATATTGGTATCTTCTTGATATGTGATCGTGCATTCCCAATCGTAGGATGCCACATAGTAATAATAAACATCATGCCTCTTACGAAGATAGGATCAAATCGGAGAATTTTTCTTTATCCAATATGTTTGAAAATTTAAAGTAAAAGTGCTTGCCATCAAATTTTATATCTACTTCACCTTGCACTTTCCAATACTGATTTAAGTAATTAACCACAACAAGGCAGTTTAAGGTTCCATCTAAGAAAAAACCAACCAAATAATCGCTCCAAAAATCCATACCTGCTTGCTTAACCAAATCTAGAATTGGCTTACGTTTCCCATCCCTAGGGATATCAAATTGAAGAGGACTGAAAGTTCCAGCGTTCCAAGGGAGAGATCTAAAAAGTGAGGCGAAATCACATTTGGTAAAAGATGGAAATGACGAATTCGAGGAATTAAAGTTCGAAGTCGGAGGAAATTGCTTCGAATGATCCTGAGGTGGATTAACATTAGGAGAATTTTTGGATCTGGAATTATCATGATTGTCTTGGACCGGATGCAATCCAAGATTAGTAACTGAGGGGACATCAGAAGTGGAAATAATAGAGAACGGTGAAGGTTCAGAGGGATTTAGTGCAGGAAGGCGAGATGGGAGAGGGGGAAAGGAGGAATCGTAGGCAAAGGGGGTGGAAGAAGATAGAGAAGCTATTGTTGCCACCATTACCAATTTTCGTGAAACATTTTATTCCTTTTCTCTCTTAATTCTTTTGTCTTAACAATACTTATATATGCTCAAGTTTAATTCTAAATAATTAACATCTACATACAAAATACTTACTATATTAAATCATATTAATTACAATATGAATTAAATTACTATAAATAACTCTAATGAAAATATACCTAAGTTTAACAATAAATAACCTACTACAAATAATTCTAAATTAAAATTTCCTATAATACAATATGAATTAAAAGATATTATATATCATTATTAAAAAGATATAATTTAAGACCACTCACCCATCGTCCTAAGCTTTATTTCTTGGCTAATGTAGATCCTGCCTCAAATAAGATTATAAATATTTAACTTTATAAAATTTCTCCCTTATAAAGATTTAGGTTAGATCCATTTTAAAAAGAGAGAATTCAAAGGGAAAAAGATTGTGCTATAAGGAATTATCTATGCTTAGGGGTCTATTTATATGTTAGGCAAGAGATCTTAGACCGTTGGATTCCAAAATTAAATCTCGGCTAGCAATATCATTCAGACGGTCGGAATTCTCCATGTCAGCTAAAAATTCAACACTGGAGAATAAAAACAAACCACATTAGCTAAAATAAGTAAAATAATGTCATATTTTCTCTCAGGTTCATACCTGGGCGAAATCATTCCCAGGCCAATGGGCGGGTTGACCACCGCATAACTTGGGTCGACCGGACCGGGTCATGGGTCAACCTAACCCATGTAATTTTTTATATAGTTTGTTCTTATTTTTTTGATTCTTCTTTCTATAATATCTTCTTTGTTTTAGCTCCATTTTCTGCAAACCTCAAGTCCAAATTGATTAGAAAATCGCAATGGACACAATGATACTAATCCCATGGCCAAATTCTAGTAATTTTACAATTTAATTTTATTATTTAGTTACTATTAAACATGTGATTTGTTACATTCTTCCATCCTTTAGGAAATTTCGTCCTCGAAATTGGGTTATGGTAAAGTTATGTATTTTATCGCATAATTCGCATCTATCTTGCGTACATCAAATTTTGCAACTAATCGTGTACTTGTTAAAAGTGCATACAACATAAATATTTATGAATGCAATGAATTTCCAAGTGCTACCTCCTATATGAATGCTCTTTTAAGAAAAAAAATCTTTTAAACGTACGACGAAGACATCCTAAATAAAAAAAATCTTTTTTATGAAAATAGGCTGAGATGGACTTCTAGAAAGATAATATACGGCTTGGACAAGATTATCGAATGCGTTAAATGCAAAAGAACTATAAGGATGCAACGTACGAAGTGAAGAAACAAAATAAGAAACCAAATTTGATGGGGTTGAATGTATGGGAAGGTTGGTTGAAGTATTGGAATAGTAAGGAGGTGTATTAAACTTTTTTTTCCAGATATTTGATTGATAGATAATTAAATGTCGAAAAATAGTTGATCGATAACTAATGTATCCAATTTTGAATGTACAGACAGAGTCGGAAAGAAACTATACAAATAGAAATAAATATCTCGTCACCCATCGAGGAGGATCTAAGTCATTCCAGCAATATCGGCAGGAGTTGGTAAATTTACTTAATTTGAATTGTAAATATTTATTTCACTATATATTTTTTAACGTATAATAATGGCATAAAATAATCGATTTCAGGAAACAGAGGCAGAGGGTCCCATGTTGTATATGAACAAGTTGACCCGTAGGCATGCCGTCTAGCATGTAAATCCGGACGGGACTGTTTCATATAAACGGCATGATCAAAAATCGAGCAAGAGCCATATAAGCGTATTTCAATTTATTTACTATTAGTAATTGTTTTACTTATTAAACTGTATTTCAATTTATTTACTATTAGTAATTGATTTATGTAGATATGTTTAATGTAGAAAAAGTTTTTAGAGTGGCGGCAAAAAAAGTTGGCCGAGGCGGGTCAGGAGCAATTGACAATTGATGAGGTAAATGCTTTATTTGAGTCTATTGTGGATCCACTATCTTGGAGCAGAAAATATGGATCTGGTAAAGAAGAAATAAGTAAATAATATATTAGAAGATATGAGATTAATAATATATTAAAAACTAAATTATATAACTATCACAGGTTAGCGGCCAGAGATGAGGTCGATAGATCCGAGCCGATATCGATCGTGCGGAGATCGAAAGTTTGAGTGCTAGAATGGCGCAGCTTGAGGATCAGAGTTGTCTCCAGGCCATGGAGATAATGTAGTTGTTGGATCATCATATCTCCTAGTACATGCAGCAGTTTGGCCTCTTTCCTTCCTCTGTTGGCTCTGGAGGTAATTATGCAAACGAGTGATGCTTTTGAGAGGTATGTTTTTTGTGACTGGGTGGATAGCATACTTGTTGGATTGGGACATGTTTGATCGTTGGTTGTATATATGATAAACTTGATGTTGTATTATGTGATGATACACATGGTTGGTTGGTTGAATGCATGTTGACTTGTTGTTTTGGTTGTTTGTGGATAGTTTGTAGTGTACTGTATGGTTGTTTGACTAGTATGACTTGATTTTATGTATTTTATGGTTTGGTGAATTGTATGAAGCTTTATTTTTCATTTTTGGTTGGAATTGTGTACATTGGATATTGTATAACAGTGGTGGATAAGTATTTGTATATCAAATGTGGTAGGAAGGATAAAATGCAGCAGAAATATAAATAATTAGCAGTATGTTCTATGAGCGCTTTCGGTGGCTATCGACAGCTTACGGGTATGAATTATCTGGCGGCTTTGGTGGTTTCCAACATGTGTCAGAAGCCAGCAGTAACTGCTGGAAGCTGCCTTGCTACAAGACAAATAGTATATAGCAACGGAAGGTGGCAACGACTTCCAACGGAGGCTTATTTCCTGAATTTTCTTTATGTTATAAAATAAAAATACGTTGGTGTTTACACCAAAAATGGTCTAAACACCCAAGGTACTAAACTGTGCTTCACCAACTTGGTAAGAAATAAATGGAACCGTGTTTAATTGGCAATTGAAAATGAAAAATGCGAGAAAAGTAAAGTAGAAATGAGATTTAGAGTGGTTCAGCCGTTAACTAGGCCTACGTCCACTATGAAGGTGATTTCCAATCTTATAATAGAGATTACAAAACACATCAATTCTCTCTTTTCATACATCTTTGCATTCACTCAATATACCCTTGTTTATATATTTCAATCTTGAAATTATACAAGAGGATAGTGAAATTTGAGGAGAAGAAGGATGAATCGATGATTGAGGAGGAGGATGCTTCTGTTTTCCTTGATCACAAGATTGTTCTTGATGCCAAGGCCGAATCAGTAGTTAAGGATAGAATTTAGCAGCCCTTCTAGGTTTCAAAGATTCGATCTCCTTTATGTTGGCAGCCATGGTGTATTTATAGGTCAGCTTCCTTTGGGAAATGATCTGAAATCCGTTTATGCAGGCTACGGACCGTTCATTCTATTAATTACAATCATGCCATCGGCCAGTTGTAGCCAGTTGTCCAGATCTGTGTTTGGTTGCCATGTGCGAGTGACTTAGTGGAGCGAGCGCCTTAAGTAGTTGAACGGATCCATAGGTGCGGGCGTCCCTGTGAGTACGAATGCTTTAGGAAACTTGGAAACTTTTATAATAGCGGAATGCGGGGCTGGACTTGACTCTCCCATGTTCCTTGTGCAACCGTTCTTCTTAGTTCAAGGGCGCTCGTCCTTGTTCTGCCTTTATATGGAGTCGTTTGTCCTTATGGCTATGTTATGAGGTCGTTTACGCCTCTGTTTAATGGACGATTTGCTTTGCTTCTATGTTTGAGCGGCTTTTCCCCAATATGAACGACCGACCTTAGCTTCCTCACCTGAATCACAATTCGTGTCTAACTTTGGTCGGAGACATAGTCATATAAGATGTTGTAAGCGCTCGTATTGCAGCTCCATTCAGGCTTGGTCTTTTAACGGGAAACAAGTGAGCGACTTTACAGAATATACGATCTCTATCCTTTTTGGGCCGCATTTCCCATTTCATATCGCACCATCATCCTCGGTCGTACTGGTTGACTTGACTCGTCCTGGGTTTGATATTTGGCCGTTTAAATGCCTCGGATAACATTGCGCACGATCGGACCTGATGATGTATGTTCCGTGTCCTTTACTCAATGTGGATATGGATTTTTTAGGGATTAACACTTGCCCCTCGAAGTCCGTGATTTCTTCTAGTAAGGAATTACTGGCTTCGACATATTTGATCGCACATTGTTTGGTAGATTTATCCTGACTTGTCGAGGGGTCATTCGTGAAAAATGTTAAGATTGCTTCATTGTAGCTGATTGGTATTGTCTCTCTCTTATGAGCGAAAGGCTTGATACATCTTTTTGGTTACTGTGCGAACATTTGAATTTCAGAACGCCAGCTGGAGCTTGATGGGACACTTACTTATGTACTCGAGTACCAAGCTGATGTTGTGAGAATACTCTAAGCATATGCCTTTTAATCTCCCTTTCTGTTTTCTTACCTGTTGCGAATTTAATTGGCTTTCCACGCATACCTATATGTGCTCGTTTTGAGTGATTCCCCAATTGTCCGAATGTTAAGCCCACTAATCTGAATATCGGGCTGCCTTTCGTACAAGCGACCGGACAGAGATACTACTTTGATTAGCCAATTCTTTCATCTGTCTTTTATATATTATTTTGCTATCTTCTTCTTTTCCAGAAGAAAGATTTTAATGGCGGCGCTATTCTGATCAATCCTCTTTATTGCTTGGATTCCTCCTATAACTCCCGATTACTCTAGTTCTTTCATCGTTTTGATTTGCATTTGTGCACGACACCGTTGTAGAAGCCTCCGCAATCTCGAGATCGATTTGACTGGACTTTTCGTCCAGATTCGAGACTGTTCGCTCGCCTGTAGGTAAATTTCTTCTTTGATTTTATCTCGACCCAATTTTGAAGCATGAATTTTGACCATGTGGCATTGGGATTTCTAAGTAGGGTTTCCCCTTTTTCTACAATCCCATAATTTCAGGAAGCAATCTATGTCGAACTAGGTCGAAAGGTCTGATCGAGCAGAAAATTCTGATCAGGTTGTGTCTACGCCCAATGTTGTCTCTTCGATAGGCGCTGCGCAAGATTTCCCACAACTTCATGTACTTTCTAAAGTACCTAGTGAGAGGCACCCGACGGAGCTTTCTCCCAGCTCGTTCCATCAACTGTGCAAACAATTCGAAATTTCGAAGAAAGAAGAGGCCAAGCTGCCTGGGGAAAAAGAGTTCGCGGATATCCCACCCAAAGGATATGTTGCCGTTACTCGTGGCATGTTGAAAAGCGGAGCGGTTCCTGCCTTTAAACCTTATATAGAAATGATTCTCTGGAACATGGTTACTGCCCCGTATCAGTTGCATCCTAATGGTTATGCGATTTTGATAAGCCTTTACATCCTTTTTATGAGGGAATAACATCGGGCTCCTTCGTTTAAGGATATATGCTCATTATATGATTTCAGGACAAGAAACTAGCATCCCTCGTTTTTCTTTGTGGAAAGCCGGGTTTCGAAAATAATTACTGGCTTGGTGGACAGTGTGCGAGGATTTCCCAATCAGTACTTCTTTGTCTGATGTCCTGATAATTTCTGTGGCTTTTGGATGGAAGGCAGTAAGTATTTCATTCTTTAAATTACATCTTGCCCCATCTTCCTTTTTCTTAAAATCTTCCGAGCATACTACAGTGCTTCCTGATCAAAGCATACCCTTCGACCAAGATTTATGCAACTCATTATTAGCTGTTGATGAGGGCGAGAGAAATAGGAAATTCCTGATCACTGAAGGATTCTTAAGGCAATATAATTTGCTTTCCTCTCTGCGCACCTTCGCAGCGGATACTTCTGATAAAAAAGAAGCTGCTGGCGAATCCTCTGTCAAGAAATCTTCGAAAAAGGAATGTTCTAGCACCTTGGGGAGCAGCGAGGCATCTTTCAAAACAGAGCAACCTCTGCCAAAAAGTCAGTATCCAAGCGTGCAAAGCACCAAGGTCCTAAGACTTCAGTGGTCTTGTGCGAAAAAGATGGGCCTCCCTTAGAGGATGCTGTCCAGGGAGATGTGAATGTAACTTCTTTGGAGATCACCGTGGATCAAGTGCAGGGAGTGGAGCAGTCTGACGGAATTGTAGTTACTTCTAAATAAAACCCGGGAGGCGGAGAAAATCCCTCTGAAGACTACCGAGAAGAAGATGGTTTAGAAGCTTTTAAAGGTCTTAGTCCCCTTGGTTTAACTGAAGACCTTGTTCAAGGTAAGACCATTATTTGGGCATTTTGTCTTTCAAGACCTTTTAATTGTACGAATTTCACAAAAAAACCCTTGTTTTTGGGTTAACATGATATCTCATAGGGTCTGGAATTGTTTTAGTCTTGTTGTTGTCATATATTCCGTGTATTTCTTCTCCTGGACTTTTCTCTCGCCTTTCAATGATTAAGGTGCTTAGATCTTCTTTTTCCTCTTAGATCCAAGAATGGGATCGTCTTTATCGGATAGCTTCTCCCGACAATTTGCTCTCGCTGATCCACGGAATGTCTTACTGTCCTGTCTTTCTCGCTGCCTCAAGCGTTCCCGTCCATCCTCAGATCCTCTATCCCAAGATGCTCTTGAGGCACCACTGACAAGTTTGCTAAAGAAGAAGAAGCATGACCAATCTTGAGTATCTGGAGGAGAAAACCAGGGTGTCGAGGGGAGAGATGGTAATGATAAACAAGATAGGGGTAGGCTTGGTGGGTCTTCTGAACCGGCTGAACTTTTATGCCTCAGTTCTCTAGTCCCTATGGAATCGTTACTCAAATCCTCTACACCTAATGCACCTGTCCTCTGTCAGATTCAAGCGATCCTTGACAGGCCTCCCTACGGAGTTGCCCCCGGTAATCCTAAGTTGAAAGAAAGGTTCGGAGACTGGGACCTAAGGGGAATGGACCTTGGCTTAGACTTGTCTCCACATGATGACTAGAGTATCGTCGGAGAGTTGAGCGCCATAAAAAATTATGCGACCTCCTAGCTTGCCACTGTCATAGGTCGTCTTGAAGTTCAGTTAGATGAGGTCATAAATACTTCCAGAGAGCGATTCAGGTCTTGGAACAAGTTCTGCTTTGAATTTCAGAAGCTGAATACTCAACATCTTGAGCGTATCCAGCTTCTGGAGAGCGATAGGACTAAATTGATCCGTGTGATCGAAAGTCAAGCGGCCGAAATTGCATCCTTTAAGGATGGGAACAGTTGGATGAGCAGCTTGGAGGTCGACAATAGAAAACTTCAGGAGGAGATTGAGGCCGCTAAAAAACAACTTGATGAGGCTCAAGCTGACCATGAGTTCGCTGAATCTCAATTAACTTCCGTACAACAGGCTATGGTTTCTTTCCGACATGAAAGGCAATGCTCGAAGGTAAACTCGCTTCCCAAAATAGGGTTCTTGAAGCATTAGAAGAAGATAAAGCGAGGTTAACCAGTAATCTTGAGCAGGCCAGAATTAAAACTGAAGAAACCCTATTTTGATTTTACACCCTTAGTGTTATGACCCGCGGAAGCTTGAGCTATCTGACCAAGGACTTTCCCCGTACATTAGCTCTTGTCTGGGAGAAAGTGCTTAGCTACTCCAAGGAAAAGAATGACAGAGCTCTGCAAGAAGCCCTCCTTGAGGCGAACGATCGCAATGCTTTAGAAAAAGGAAGGAGAATGCTGGCTGATGAACGGGCTCAATCCCTTGGAAAAGAAGTCCAGAATGTTGTTCCTCTTCATGCCCCCAGTTTAGCAAAAGATGGAGCTTCGGGATCCCAAGTTTTCCTAATGGAACCTTCCGTTGCTAATGAAGGTACTTCTAAGGTTCATTTGGTTGATGACCATGGTGTTCCTGAAAACATTGCCAATTGATGTACTGTTATTTTGCATTTTGCAGTACCAACTTTACAATCATGTATCTTTGTGACGAATTTGTATTTCGTTATTACGCGTTAGTGTTGATACGCTATAACTTATTGTAATTTTTATTCGTTTGCATCGTGTTACGCTTTTATGGGTTGTGCGATGGTTACGTTTTACGTCGTTCATCGCCAATATCGCTGGTTTGCTTTGAATTTAGGACATCATATTTTCTCTTTTGCCCCTTTTTTGAGGGGTTTAGTTCTTATTATGCATATTTCGCATTCTTTAACGGTCTGGTAATTCAAATCTTTAAAGTTTATTTTTCGAATGTGCACTCTTATAAGGCGCGGGTATCTTGTTATACATTTAATCATGTTCCTCATTTATTTGGCGTCCCAAACCCTTTAGGAACTCGATTAAATGCATTTCCGTATGTACAATTTGTTTTTTTATGTACCCAATCCCATATCTCACTAACTCAGTGACCCGAGCCCTTCGGAGACTGGTTTTGAGTACGCACCCCTATGGAAGGGCTTGGGTTACAAGTTTTCAACCCAATTTCGATCTTATTTGACATGGCTATTGTGATCAAATAGAGACCTGAATTGGATACCCCCATACGGCTAGGATTTCTGATACCCCCTTTCGGATAGGGTTTTTGATTACCCCCTTTCGGCTAGGATTTCTGATTACCCCCTTTCGGCTAGGATTTTTGTTTTTGTGCTGATCTTTCCAGCATGTTTATGGGACCTTCCGATCCTAGGACTGGTGTTATCCAGCCTAGGTTTTTTTTAAAAAGGAAAACAAAGAGTGCAGCCTCCGAATTTTGGTGTGCTCTCCATGAATTGCTTTGGAATGGCTCTTTCCCTTTGAATCCTGCAAGATGATGGGTTAGGCTATCCTGCTTGGTTTGACCAATGCTCTCTATGCGTGATGCACGACTTTGGCCTATACCAAAGACCAATTTTTAGCATTAGTTCGCAAATCATTTTTGTTTTTCATGAGGTTATAACCTGTGAGTGAACATCTTTCATCATGTAGAGTTTGTACTTAACACAATAAAGGTGGATCACGAATCATTTCATGGAACTACAGGTGGAAAAGACAGATTATAGAAACAGTAAAATAAAGAGAATGGGGGTCGCGCATTTCCAGTTCTGGATATTGGATTGCGCCCAGTGGTCATTAGTCAATGACTAGTCGTAAGTCTTCGGGCGCTTGGGTGATCTCGTGTGACCCGGCCTGACTGGCAACATTACCTTGACTCGGACTTTCTGATGCGTTTTGGGGACTCTTAACATACTGCTGCAATTGATTTTTTCGGATGAGCTCCTCAATCAAATTTCTCAAGTGTCGACATTCATTCGTGTTATGCCCGGGTTGATTATGAAACCAGCAGAACTTTCCGGAATGTGCCTGCTGTTCTGTGATTCTTTGTGGTTTTACTTAAGGAAACATGCCTGAGTCCTTCGTGGTAGAGTAGATTTTGTCTGGAGTTTCATTTAAGGGAGTCAATTCTGTTTGCTTAAAGAATTTTGACTTCTTATGTATTTTACTATCTCTCCCATCAAACCCTCTCTTATGCCCAGAGTCATCCTTCTGAATTGTCTGAGAAGATTCGTTGCTCTTCCCTTCCTTAATAGTGTTATTCTTCGCGTCCTTGGGGATATCTAGGGTATCGGCTTCCACGCTCATGTATTCGTCAGCTTTCTTGTAGAACTTCTTTTTAGAGTCTTTGGTTTTTTCATCTTGAGCCACTTCCCGAATTTTGACTTCTTGTCGATAGCCCCCTTCAAGGTTGCCAATAAGTACCAAGGCCCTGGTTCTATAACCTCTGTTCCTGCAGCATGGAAGCGCGTAAGGAAAGCTGTGATGGTTTCTCCGAACGTTTGTTCCATCTCGCTGAGTTACATCACGTCCCTTGCCTTGGTGCTTTGTAATCAGAATTGATCTTGAAATCTCCTCGCCAAATCAGCAAATTGATTAATACATTTAGGTGGAAATCTGGTAAACCATAGCGAGGCCACGCCTTCTAGGCACACGGGAAAGTATAAGCACTTGATTTCATCAGTTTCCCTAGCTCCATTCATGTGCTGGTCGTACTTGAACAGGAAAATGGTTGGATCTCCAACTCTGTTACAAGGTGATTTTGTCGGGGGTATGAATTCCTTCGGGAATTTCGCTTGACGGATTTCCTCTGTGAATGGATTTTTGCTGGGAGAAAACTCCCATTCTTTCTCCTCATCTTCCCGGGTCGCCTTCTCCTTCATTATTCGCTGGATCATGTCCGCGATGCGCCTTTCGTCACCTGCTTGTTCATCGGGATCGACACTGATGTCCTCATCCGAACGACCACGATTCGAGCTTCGGCGCCTTACATCCTTTTTGAGGGATGTTACGCTGGTGGGACCTGCGACAGCCCGGGCCGTACGTTCTTCTTTGTGCTTTGGAGATTCGGCCTTAGGATCCTCAACGCCGGCCTCTCCCCTTTCTCCCACTAGGTTGTGAGGTCGTCCAGGGTCTGAGGCTGATGAGTCCTCTTTTTTGCCAGGATTAACCACGGTATTTAGTGGTAACAAGTTGGCTTGAACATTAGTCAGGACATCAAATCTTTCCATTATCATCTTCGTTGTATTATCCATTTTCTCGTTCAGGCCGGTTACAACCACATTCAATTCATCTCGCGTTATAGGTGGCCTAAGGGTGTCCCCTGCCCCTTGA
Organism: Allium sativum; assembly: GCA_030737875.1. Taxonomy (NCBI): domain Eukaryota; kingdom Viridiplantae; phylum Streptophyta; class Magnoliopsida; order Asparagales; family Amaryllidaceae; genus Allium; species Allium sativum. Next base: position 127,318,440 of record CM060921.1, on the reverse strand, counting down.
TTCAAGATTTGTGGCGTAGCTTTGTTAGCAATATCATCCTCACTGATCGTAGTAGCTTTAGTAGATCTGTCGCTTTTCTTCGATCCGACCATGGTTTCAATGGAGAAAGCGTTTTTGGATATATTTTATTTTAGACTGCTGAACTATGAAAGGGAATTATGAACATGGCCCCACGGTGGGTGCCAAAATTTTACACCAAAAATGGTCTAAACACCCAAGGTACTAAACTGTACTTCACCAATTTGGTAAGATATAAATGGAACCGTGTTTAATCAGCAATTGAAAATGAAAAATGCGAGAAAAGTAAAGTAGAAACGAGATTTAGAGTGGTTCAGCTGTTAACTAGGCCTACGTTCACTATGAAGGTGATTTCCAATCTTATAATAGAGATTACAAAACACATCAATTCTCTCTTTTCATACATCTTTGCATTCACTCAATATACCCTCGTTTATATATTTCAATCTTGGAATTATACAAAAGGATAGTGAAATTTTAGGAGAAGAAGGATGGATGGATGATTGAGGAGGAGGATGCTTCTATTTTCCTTGATCATAAGATTGTTCTTGACGCCATGGCCGAATCAGTACTTGAGGATAGAATTTAGCAGCCCTTCCAGGTTTCAAAGATTCGATCTCCTTTATGTTGGCAGCCATGGTGTATTTATAGGTGAGCTTCCTATGGGAAATGATCTGAAATCCATTTATGTAGGCTACGGACCATTCATTCTATTAATTACAATCATGTCATCGGCCAGTTGTAGCCAGCTGTCCAAATCTGTATTTGGTTGTCATGCATGAGTGACTTAGTGGAGCGAGCGCCTTAAATAGTTGAGCAGATCCATAGGTGTGGGTGTCCCTGTGCGTACGAATGCTTTGGGAAACTTGGAAACTTTTATAAGAGCGGAACGCGGGATTGGACCTGACACTCCCTTGTTCCTTGCGCGACCGTTCTTCTTAGTTCAAGGGCGCTCGTCCTTTTGCCGCCTTTATATGGCGCTGTTTGTCCTTATGGCTATGTTATAGGTCATTTCCGCCTATGTTGAATGGACGATTTGCTTTGCTTCTGTGTTTGATCGGCTTTTCCCCAATATGAACGACCGGCCTTAGCTTCCGCACCTGGATCATGATTCGTGTCTAACTTTGGTCGGTGACATAGTCACATAAGATGTTGCCAGCGCTCGTATTGCAGCTCCATTTCAGGCTTAGTCTTTTGACGGGAAACCAGTGAGCGACTTTACAGAATATACGATCTCTATCCTTTTTGGACCGCATTTCCCATTTCATATCGCGCCATCATCCTCGGTCGTACAGGTTGACTTGACTCGTCCTGGGTTTGATATTTGGTCGTTTAAGTGCCTCGGATAACATTGCGCACGATCGACCCAGATGATGTCCGTTTCGTATCCTTTACTCAATGTGCGTGTGAATTTTTTAGGGATTAACAGTTGGAAGTTGTTGGTTTTATTATCGTTGGTGACTGTTGCGTAGTCGAGCAGAATAAACTGACCTACTATCATATTCCCCATTTTGATTTTTACTCCAAAATTCCCTAAATTCTTCCTCCCTAACTCCGAAATTTGCCAACAACAACTCCTTTGCCACCTCTACTCTCTCCAACGTTTGAAAGGCTCTCTCTTCTCCGCTCTAGGCTCCAATTCCTCTGCAATATCCAAGATATAAACCATAAATATTTTTTAATACCCTAGATTTGCTAATTTAAGGTTAGTTAGTTTGTTAAATTATATGCTTGTAGGTATATTGTTATTAATATGTGCATATATAAGTTGAATTAATCATGCTGCTAATATAGGGTTAATTAGTTTATGATGTATGCATATGTGCAAATATATTGTTGTATGTATATATTGTGTTGTTAATTAATCTATAGGTTTAATTAATTAAGGCCCAATTCTTGTTATTAATTTACGTATTGCAAGTTTATGTTGTTTGTGTCACAATAGAATTATGTGCATGTATATATGTTGAATTAATATATAAGAGATTTTAGACTTGTTAAGGGAAGTTTAGTGGAAATGGAAATAATTAAGTTTATGTTTTATAAAAATTTATCAAAAACGATATTTAATTTTATAACGTATGGTTAGTTCGATCGAATATTGAAAATATATGTATATATGATAAAGTCTGTCTACATACGATTGGAGATTGAAATTAAGCCATAGAGTGTTTTCGTCCCCGTTTGATAAGTATTGTATATGATCATTAAGTGAATATTTGTTTTTTCAACAGAACGGACATTCATATTCATAATATACAATATTTGTTGGATTTGTACTTGCATTGGACAAGTTACGAACACAATAACGAAATTGAATCTCCTAAATCATTTCATTATAAACGGTTCTCAAAATTTTGAAAACGCTTTGTTTATGTTCTTTGTGTACACGAATTGTGTACTTTTCAGGGAACTAAAGTGAAGTGCTACCGAAATTTTGTTGAATCGTTTAAATTGAAAAGATTTACGTGATTTAATTATGTTATCGTATTTGTAATGGGAGGTAGGATGGCCCCCCAGCAAAGCGTAAATGATCAATTAACATAACATTCAGCAATAAAATTGTTTTAATAAAATGTGAATGCAAATATTATCATACTTTTGTCCGCAGCTGTAGCTCAGCTGGTAAGGACATGCAGCGCTCACCCTAGAGGTCGAGGGTTCAATTATCAGCAGCTACAGTTATAGCTGAGATTTACCTGGAATATGTGGAGGGGGCATTTGCATACTTCCTCAGAGTTTACAACCGAAGCTTAGTTCTCTAGGTATTCAAAAAAAAATTATCATACTTTTTTATTATCAACTTAGGAAAAACGGACAATTATTTTACTAGTCGAAGTCGAATGTACAAACGAAGACAAGCTGATGGCGCAATAAGTGAACAATTTATTAACGGTATTGGCGTGTTTATTGATTTCTCTTTAAGTAACAACGGAAACGACGACGAAATTCATTGTCCATGTAGTAGATGCAAATTATTAAAGCATTTGATACCGCATATAGTTAGAGTCATTTGCGTTAGTACGTTTTTGTGCCGAACTATATAGTTTGGGATCATCATGGAGAACAGTTAGCATCTTCTTTTGTACTATTTGAGGAGGTAGTGAATAATGAAATTGCTACAATGAATCTCATAAAACATATGGTTGAAGATGTTGCATGTTTAATGTTTCATGTTTATTAAATTACTGATGACAATGGTAATGCCGAAGAAGAACAAAATATTGGAGGCAAAAAATATATGAGTTATTAGATGCCGCGAAGAAACCCCTTTGGGAAGGCTGTAAAAGCAGAACCCAATTACCAGTAACTACTGAATACATTGCGATGAAATCTAAATACATTCTCACAAAAGCTGGATTTACAGCTGTTGTACAAGTTGTGAAGTGGCATATGCCTCCCAGTAATTTAATGTGCGAAAATCATTATAAAGTTAAAAAAATGATGTCAGCTTTTGGTTTACCGTATGAAAGAATAGATACATGTCCAAACTGTTCCATGCTATATTGGAAGGAAGATATCAACCTTAAGAGTTGTAAAATATGTAATCAGGAAAGATAGAAACCAAGAAAGAAAAAGGAAAAAGAAGTACCATATAAACATATGCATTATTTACCTATTACTCATAGACTTCAAAGGTTATATGCATTTTCTGTAACCGCGCAACATATGAGATGACACAGTGAAAGAGCACAGGAAGAAGTTACGTTAACACACCCAGCTTTCGGGAAGCATAGAAGCATTTTGACCAGAAGTATCCCGATTTTGCATCTAAGAGTCGTAATGTTAGACTTGGTTTATGTACGGATGGATTTTCACCATTTTCTTAATTTGGTGCTAAATATTCGTCCTGGCCTATAATTATCACACCTTATAATTTACCTCCATGGATGTGTATGAAAACATCTTATATGTTTCTCACAGTTGTCGTCCCTGGTTTGATGATCCGACACAAGAAATTGATGTTTATTTGCAACCGTTGATTGAAGAATTAAAAAATTTATGGTACGAAGGAGTAGAAGCATATAATATTTCGCTAAAAGGGAACTTTCATATGTATGATTCTCTAATGTGGACAATCAGCGATTTTCCTGCATATGCAATGCTTTCAGGTTGGAGTACAACTGGTCGTCCAGCTTATCCGTACTGCATAGAAGAAACAAAAGCATTTTGTTTACCTCATGGAAAGAAAATTTAATGGTTTGACTGTAGTCGATGTTTTCTTCATATTAATCATCGTTTTTGAAGTGATAAGAAAATTTTTACAACTGATAGGCATGAAACTTTGAGACCACATATAGGTTGGTCAAGTGGAGATATTTATGAGCTTGTAAAGGATTATCCAAAGATACATGAAATCGGAGAACAGATTGAAATTTAAGGTAAATCTTCGATTCATAATTAGTGCAAACAAAGCATATTTTGGTAGTTGCCTAATTGGAAAAATCTCCTGATTCGTCATAATACCGACGTGATGCATAATGAGAAAAGCATGTTTGATAATGTGCTTAATACAATTTTGAGTTTCAAAGGGAAGACGAAAGATGATTTGAAATCAAGACGTGATATCAAAGTAATATGTAATCATTCCGAGCTTCATATAAAGCCGAAAAGCACCAAAAAAAAACAAAAGCATGCTACGAACTAGACAATAATCAGGTTAAAATACTTTTAAAATGGGTGGAAGGATTAAGATTCTCGGATGGTATATCTTCTAATCTTCGTAGATGTGTCGACTATAAAAACAATAAACTTAGCGGGATGAAAAGCTAGGACTGTCATGTAATGATGGAAAATTCATTGCCCGTCGCTTTCATAGAACTGTTACCCGTAAAAGTTTGGACTATTGTAATAGAACTTAGTCTATTTATAAAGAGTTTTGTTCTACTATATTAAAAATTGATCGTCTATGCATGCTAGTGGAAGAAATCCCTATATTGCTCTACAAACCAAAAAAAATATTTCCTCCAGGTTTTTTCAATGTTACGGAGTATTTACTTATTCATCTTCCATTAGAAGCGCGTCTTCGAGGGCTTATGGAATACAGATGGATGTATCCATTTGAAAGGTATATTAATATTTAGTTAATTAAATATTGATTAATGAAATGTATAAAAAATTAATTTACAATAATTCTGAATAGGTATCTAAATCACATAAAGAAAAAAGTGAGACAGAAAAGCTCGAGTTACAGGGTCAATTTGTAAATCATACATCGAAGAAGAAGTTTTGTTTTTTTTCTCATTATTCTAGTGACCATGTGAACATATCATTTGAAATTACTACGCGTAATGATGAAGGCATTAATCAAGATGAATACCAAGCAACTTCATCTATTTATAAAAACATAGTCAGTCTTCTGGTAAATGTGTGAAAGCATGGCTGGATAATAGAGATTATTATGCAGTGCACACCTATATTCTTCTCAACTGCACTGAAGTTGCACTGTTCGTTAGGTAATGAACTTATATTATCAATACATGTATATCTTTAATCATAATATAACATTTGTCCTATAATTGTAGCATTTACGAACCACAACATCCAAATGGGGATATCAGCAAAGAATTCTCTACTTGGTTTACTAATTATGTTTCTGATACAACAAATTGTGTTGTAGATGAAGGATTGAAACATTTAGCCATGAGACCAAAAAGGAAAGTTAAGACATATCCAATATTCTTTGTCAATGGATATATATTTAATACTATAGAATACAAGGCTGAAAAATTAACTAACAATACTGGTGTATTTGTTAAAGGTACACTTCAAGAAAAATAGGTTTTAACAACATTCAAAGACAGCTTTTGTAGACCTACTGCAGTTGTTTTAACCAGGTCAGTAAAAATACAGCGTTTTTCAGTAATATGCCTAGAAAATGAATTTTATGCTTGCTTCTTTTTTTGTTTTTGCAGATCTGCTTTGGTATTTTCTATCTCCTGCTTAATGCTTCCTTTCTCCCGCTTCACTCTTTATTCCTCCCGCACTTCCCTTTCTCTATCGAAAAGTAAACAAGAAAACCCTAAAAAATTATGCTTATGATGCTCTCATACTAAGGCATTATTTCAGCTCATAGGTAACAAATAATGCGATATTCCATTAATATGTATCATTCAACAAACTTGCTGTTAATTTTTCAAGCTCTATTGCGCTTAAATTTTACTTTTCCGTTTCAGCGCTGCTCATTTTGGTTTGGATCTATTCAAATCACCTTAATTTTGATTCTTGGTTTTAGCACAGTCAACTTGGTTCAGAATTTTCAGGTGAGTTGTTTTTTATTATAAGCCTTACATTTGCTAGGAATATACAAGATATTCTGCACTAAGTACTTATGTTTCCAAAGAGATGTCGGCTGTCTAATCTAACTGTATTGTTAATACTAATTACATAAATCATTCTTGATATTTTTTTAAACCTTGTTGCCAAAAGTAACTAAGGTTGTCCCTTTTTTTTTGTTGGTTTAAGAAATTTCCAATTTCATCACCTAATTGCAAACATTTATATTGCGTGATTCAGAATTAGAGGGTCCCCATGGCTGCTGCTTTATTTGTGTATCTGTTTTTCTTCATCGTCTTTTGTGAGATTCCATTTTTTTCATTTGCAGCTTCTCACTTTTGGTTTAGATCGGAATTTCCATTGAGTTTATAATTTTGTATCTACTTAGAGTTACTGGTATCATTTGGAAGCACTCGGATGTGGCTTTGAACATGGCATAGTGCTTTTCATTTCGCTATTTTCACTTTGATGGGGCTGCCCAAATCAGGTTGGCTTTTTGCTGAAAACGATTTGTGCAGGGTAATTCGTTACTAAGAGCTAGGTTTTGGTTAAGAAAATACATTATCATTTGATCTCGTCATCCTAGTGTGAATTGGGGAGTTCTGTTTGGATGATGTTGTCGGTGTTATGTGTGCTTCATCTCATTCGCTTATCTCCTTCTTAAGTAGTTTAAATTTCCCTACAGTTTCTTATTTGTTTTGGTTTGTTCCTACTCTTTAGTTATTGATTTAGGCTTTTTCTTTTCCATGTGTATATTTAAAGTTTCAGTTATGTAGCTATTTGTTGGGATCTTTTCAGTTTGCCAAGTGATTCTTGGGATTGGTGTGGAATAGTGTAAGTTCATTTATTGCAGTTCTACTTCAATGGAGGTTATGGTTGTGCTTGTATGTAATTTAAACTTCGTGCAATTTTCTAATGGATGTTGTGACTATTCTAGTCATGCTTTTGGTATGTAAGATTCTAACAGTGTAATTGTATAATATTCTAATTTTCTACCTTATTTGGTGTATACAGTTAATAACATCATGCTCTCCTACCTGACTTATCCACTCCCCTACCTAACTTCCACCATATTCATCTATCTACAGTTGACGCCTTTGATATATGGATTGTAACTACAGGATCATATACTAGAGGGTCTGAATATAAGTAGTTAAAATTAATTGGATTTGATTTCAAAAAAGTTTGACAAGGAATCAGGTTTTAGCTTCTTCCCGTAATTTAGGATTTATAATCGAATTCGTGGATGTTGATGAAATAGTTTGTTTGGCGATGCAACTCTGATACCAAGAAAAAATATTTAGATTTATGATTCAGATGATGAAGAAAATGATGATATTACACATCTAGTCATTGCAGACACTCAAGATGTCGGTGGTAATAAGTAGGTATTCCAGCTCTGTACTTAGCTAAATAACAATAATAGGATGTATGTTTTAGTTTCCTTGTATTTTATTCCATGCAATTACATGCTAGTCATAAGTGTATGTAAAGGAGAATTCATAAGTATACATCTACTATAGGCGTAAGATTGCTAAAACCAATAGCCTACTATGTGTCTTGGATAGTCTGGTTCCATTGAATGAGTACATATACTCATACGCTTCGTAATCTTTAGATATTTGAATTACTATGAAACAATTTTTAATGTGTAGCTTTCCTAATTGATAGTTAAAACCAGTAGGTTTGCAGAACTGCGAGTAGAAATAACCAATGAAGGACTACTGAATTTGATCAGCTTTCATTTTTAAAAGGTTGTTCTTGTCTGGAATGGCCCTTAAATTTCTGTTATATTGTTTTATATTAAGAGCAGAAGCAGAATGAACAAAAGTTTTATCACTTCGGACGAAGAAAAGAAACTTAACAAGATTCCATTTAGGCAAATTTATTTCATACTAAATAGCTGAAGATAGCTCATGGTTTAGAGCATGTGTTTAGTAGTTGAAAGTTGTTCATTATTAGGTCAACATTCCTTTTTCATTAATAATAGATCTATCTACTGATTTGGATAGCTTGTACCAGATGTAGGGATAGTTTGGGTCGGTTGTAGGGATTCTGTGAAGAAAGGAAATTTCTATATAGCTCGGAAGAAAGGGTCATTGTCAGGAAAGTGAAATTCCACTATTTTTTTCCTGGGACGTAAAGTAAATACAATTGAAATATATAAGCAGAGTACATGGAGAAGTAGGATATTTTTGGCTTTGAATGAAAACATGCATCTGATTTCTAGCATCTCTGTTGGATGCGGAATATATATAAGTAGCATTTGAGAAGGAGGTAGGGATGTGTTGTTGGAGAATGGAGTTTTGATGAAACAACCTTATTTTAATTATCATTGATTATAAAATATATACTAACACTTTTTGTGTAGAATATATATATACACACACACACATACGCAGGATTTATATATAGGAAATATTATTGATGACTGTACAGTTTTAAAGATGATAAAGATTCAAAGATCAGAAAAATTTCAAGACTCATGAGTATTCAAGATTTCAAGAATTCAAGACTTCAAGATTAATATAGTTATAGAGTCTAGATTGTGTAAGGCTCTAAATAGCACTCCAGGTTCAAATTCTAATTCTAATTTTCAAAATCTGATTTTTAATTTTATCCTCAATTCTCTCTATTTTATTTTCTATCTTTTCTATATTTTCCTTTCTTATTCTTTTTTTTTTTCAAACTTAAATTTTATATATTTATATTCTTATACTTTATATTTATATATAGTTCAAAACCTTATAATATTATAAATATGTTTATATAGTTTAAATTTATGTTTTCATATGATTTTCTACTTTATAATATTAATTTACAATACTATATTTTGATTCAAGAATTTTCAGAATTATATTTATATCAAAACACTTGAAAAATGTTTTAAAATTCAAAAATACACTAGGGTATGTCGACATAACACAAACACCATGTCGACATATAACTGTCACTTTTTCAATTTTGAAAGGAAGTGTCTTTTCACTATTTCAAATGATTCAGAAATGTTGCAACCCTTCACACACTATAAAAAGGGATTAAACCGAATTTTTAAACATATCTTCTTTTCCACTTTCATCCTCTTTCATTATATAATCATTCTTAATCATTTTTATGATTTCTACACTTATACTCTGCCGAATTCAATTCTGTTTTGATCAAACTTCTTCTCTCTACACTCTCCTCTCATCTCTCTCTGAATCAAGTGCTATTGAAGAGTTCTAGGGTTGTTTGTAATTGTTTGGGTTGAGTAAATGAGGAATCGGTGGTATCCTTGTAGCCGAAAAATCAAGGATGTAGGAATTGGTGTTTCCTTGTAGCCAAGAAATCAGGAAAGTAGAAATCGGTGGTATCCCTTGTAGCCGTGAAATCAAGGAGGGTGTACTTGACTATTGATATATTAATAAAACTCTACGCAATCCAGCGTTGTGCGGGACTGGACGTAGGAGCAATCTGAACCAGTATAAAATCCGGTGTGCTCTTTTCTTTTCTGCATCTTTATTTCTGTTTATTTTGCATCTATGATTGAATTAATGTCTGTGATTGTGTTTGTGGTGTTTGATTCATCCCGTAGTTCATTTTGTTTAAATTCTCGCAAATACTATTCACCCCCCTCTCTAGTGTTTTCTTCCTTAATGATCCTTTCCACAATCCCTAAAAATTGGTATCGGAGCAAGGTCTTTCAAAAAGTTCATAATCTTATTTTTTTTAAATTGTGATAATGGCAAAGTTTGGAATCTCTATTAATACTAGTGTCAATTCATGCATTGCATCAATGTTGAAAGAGTCTGCATATAATAATGTTAAAAAGGCGTATAATCTACTGAAATATTGTTCAATTCGGAAAAAGATGAGTTCTATGGCTTTTGAAAATTGAAAAATTGAAAAGTTGAAAAGATGGGCAAAGTGGCCGTTGGCAATTCAAATTCTGAAAAGGTGGCTATTGAAAATTCAAATCCTAAACTGGTGTGTTACATGGATGTTGAAAATTCAAATTCTAGAAAGCAATTGGTGTAAATGAAAAAGGACAAATGGATACTGGATAGTGGTTGTTCAAGACATATGACTGGAAATCTAGAACTACTCAATAATTTGAAATACGAAGATGGTGGAATGGTAAACTTCGGAGATAATTCTAAAGGATACATTATTGGAATCAGCAATGTCGGTAATTCTGAAACTCCTACTATTTCTGATGTTTTATTAGTTAGGAATTTAAAACACAACTTGCTAAGTATAAGTCAACTTCGTGATAAGGGTTATAAGATAAATTTTGAAAAGAATAAATGTTTTATAAAAGATAGGAATTCAAAATTCATATTCGAAGAAAGAAAAATTTCTATATACTAAGTATGAAAATCACTAGTGGTAATTTATGTCTTATGGCCAATACAAGTGATCCCTAGATTTGGCATAAGAGATTCGGCCAGACAAATTTCAAACACATTTCAAGAATTTCTAAATTAGATTCAGTTTGTGGATTACCCAAAATGAAATATGTAGTTATTAATTTCTGCGATGCTTGTCAATTTGGAAAATTAAAGAAGAGTTTGTTTAAATCAAAAGAAGAAATTACTACTTCAAAACCATTAGAGTTAATACACATGGATTTATTTGGTCCATCCAAAGTTCAAACAATAAATCATAACAGATATGTGTATGTAATAGTTGACGACTTTTCTAAATTTACTTGGACTTTGTTTCTTAAGAATAAAAGTGATGCTTTCGATCAGTTTAAAACCTTTTCTAAAAGAATTCAAAATTTATTATCACTAAAAATTAAAATAATACGTAGTGATCATGGCGAAGAATTCAAAAATAAGAATTTTGAAAAATATTGTAATAAAAAGGGAATAACTCACAAATTTTCAATTCCAAGAACCCCTCAACAAAATGGAGTATTTAACCGTAAGAATAGAACAATACAAGAATGTGCAAGAACTATGTTATCAAATAGTAATTTACCAAGGAATTTTTGGGCTGAGGCAGTTGCAACAGCTTACTATATTATTAATAGAATTTCAATTAGACCATTAACTCATAAAAGACCATGTGAACTTTTGTATAACAAGAAACCAAAAGTATCATATTTTAAAATATTTGGAAGTAAATGTTTTATACTAAATACAAAAGATAATTTAGACAAATTTGATTCAAAATCTGATAAAGGAATTTTTATTGGATATTCAGACAGAAGCAAGGCTTATAGAGTTTTCAATACTCGAACCAACACTACAGAAGAAACATTAAATGTATCTTTCGATGAAAACTATAAAAGTATAACTCAAAACAATGAAGACGGCTGTGAAAATGAAAGTACTGAAATAAATTATGATGATAATCAACCAAATAAAAGAATTAGATTACTTAGAGATCATCTTGTAGAAAATATCTTAAGAGATATTGAATCTGTTGTTAGAACTCGTAATCAATTAAATAATATGAGTAATACTGCATTTATATCAACTATTGAACCCAAAAATCCAAAGGAAGCTTCTTCCGATGATTCATGGATACTTGTTATGCAAGAAGAACTGAATCAGTTTACTAGGAATGAAGTATGGGAACTTGTTCCCAGACCAGAGGATAAAACAATAATAGGAACCAAATTAGTCTATAAAAATAAAATGAATGAACATGGTGAGTTAGTAAGAAATAAGGCATGACTAGTAGCACAAGGTTATACTTAAGAAGAAGGAATAGGTTACGATGAAACTTTTGCCCCATAGCAAGACTAGAGGCTATTAGAATTTTACTAGCTTTTGCAAACTATAATAATTTCAAATTATATCAAATGGATGTCAAAAGTGCTTTTCCAAATGGATTTGTCAAAGAAGACGTATATGTAGAGCAACCACCACTATTTGAACATGAAAATTTACCAAATCACGTATATAAGCTGAAGAAAGCGTTATATGGATTAAAACATACTCCTAGGGCTTAGTATGATAGATTACAAAATTATTTATTACAATCAAATTTTGAAATAGGAAAATTAGATAATACTTTGTTTATCAAGAAGAATAACGAAGATATACAACTAGTGCAAATATATGTTGACGATATAATTTTTGGGTCAACAAATGATAAAATGAACAAAGAATTTTCAGATACTATGACTAGAGAATTTGAAATGAGCCATATGGGAGAATTATCATTCTTTTTAGGGTTACAAATTCGACAATTAACGAATGGAACATTTATTAATCAAGAAAAGTATGCAAGAGATTTAATTAATAAATATAATCTAACAACAACAAATGGTTGACCAACACCTATGGAAACTAATATTGCTTTAAGTAAAGATGATACATCAAAAGACGTTGATCAAAAGCTATATAGAGGAATGATAGGATCTTTATTATATATCACTGCTAGTAGACCAGATATAATGCATAGTGTATGTCTCTGTGCAAGATACCAATCACAACCTAAGGAAACGCATTTAAAGCCGTAAAACGTATTCTAAGGTATGTAAAGCATACATCAGATTTTGGATTATTTTATCCTAAGAATGATTCATTTGATTTAGTTTCGTACTATGACGTTGACTATGCGGGATGTAAATCCGATCGTAAAAGTACTAGTGGAACATGTCACTTCCTAGGACATTCCCTTGTATCATGGTTCAGTAAAAAGCGAAATACTGTATCTTTGTCAACAACTGAAGCAGAATATATCTCTATTTCTTTGGCTTGTTCACAAGTAATATATATGCAACAAACTTTAAATGATTTTGGTTTAAATATAAATAAATCTCCAATATACTATGATAATACAAGCGTTATAAATATTTCTAAAACTCCAACTCATCATTCGAAAACTAAACATATCGATGTGAGACATCATTTTCTAAGAGATAATGTAAGTAAAGAAAAGATTTCACTTGAATTTATAGAAACTGGTAAAAAAAATAGTAGTTATATTAACTAAACCATTAAATGAAGCAACATTCACTAAATTTAGGAGAGAATTAGGCATATGTTCATTAAGTGAGTTACAATAATTAAATATATAAAAATATATATTAATAACACAAGAAATAAAAAATATATATAGTAAATAAAATTTGAAACAAGAGTATGTTGACATAAAGTTTTGGTATGTCGACATATAACTGCCAAAATTTCAAATTAAATTCCCACCAAAAGTTAGTTATTTCAATTATTTAAACCTTCTATTTCGATTTTTCTTCTTCATTCTCATTCTTCTTCTCTGTAAAAACTCTAAATTAAAAAAATACAATGGCCTCCACTAGTCTAAATACTCAAATCAACTCTGACTCACATGCTGGACCATCCGAGGGTCCGTCTCAATGATCTGCGCTATCTAGGGTTATCAAAGTCGAAGAAGAAATGGAGTATATATGTAATGTCCCATATTTTTATGGTGTAATAATTAATTTATTTAATTATTTAAAAAGTGATTTAGAGATTTAAATTGTTATTTAATTAATAATAATGAATATTTAATTAATATTTATAATATAAAAATATATTATAATGCCGAAATAGTCGGAAATAGCTGAATTCACAATACTGTGTGAATTGGATCATTTAAAATATTGAATTTAGTTTATAATTGGATTAGAATAATGAATATATTAATTGAACGACGTTAGAACGTATAAATTATAATTTTATTATAATCGAGCCCGTAACGTCGCGACAGTTCGTAATTTGACGATTTGAACTTCAATTGAATATACATAATTCGTTTTAAGTCGGATTTCTATGAAAAAAGAAACGTCCAGATCTGGTGAACTGTATTTTTCTAATGAAAGAGAAAAATCGAGATTTCGTCGATTGTAAGTTATGTCCAAATCAAAATTTAAAATAGTCGTTATGGAATTCGTTTATAATTTATAACGATTTATTTATATTATAAAAGGATTTTTAATATAAATTGAATACTGATTTAATCTGGATTTGAAATGTCGAGCTATAAATTCAAATAGGAATATTTTGGAGCTGTATGATATTCTATGTGAATATAAATGAAAATATTTATATATAAATATTTAATTTAATTATTTTTAAATATATTAATATTTAAATGGGTTTATTTAGAGCTTTAAAAATAGCCATTTTTGCAAACGACCTCCGTTTTCGACGAAACTAATTTTGTTGGATCCGGAATATTAAATTATTGCTAGATTTTAATTCCCGTGATTTTTGGAATCAGTGTGTGGCCGTAGGGATTTTTAATGTGAAAAACAGTCAGTATTTTGACGGTTAAAAATACGATGTGTGAGCAAACAGAGTCGGAATTCAATGAAACAAGTTTCGTTGGGTCTGTAATGAACTGTAGCTGTATGTCCATTTTCATCAAATTTGGATATCGTATGTGACCGTATGAATTTTTAGAAGACAAATACAAGCACCGATAACAGTATAAATTAATAGAAAAATATGAATCTTCTAATACAAGCCAAGGGACCCTATAAATACACCATCCTTTTAACCTAATCCTATTCTTTTTCCACCCGATGGTCAACAGAAAGATAGCCGCCACTATTTCTTGTATACCAGTCAAAATGGGAAGATAAAAATTCAAAATCAAATTGGATAAAATTCCAGAAATCATGGAACAAATTCTTGTAGATTCATGAAGCCGTTCTCTTCCATCTGGTATATGTTTTACTGGATTTCGTGAGCTTTTATTTCGCTGGTTTTTATTACAGTGAGAGTTAGTGTTTGCTAGGGTTGAAGAAATCAAGATATCGAGGCATCGATTCAAATTTTTATGGTTATATTTGGATTCGTAGTGTCGAATGGAGCTCGTATGATTTTTTGGGATTAAAAGAAAAAAAAGGTGTTGAACTTTCTCTGTAATTGCGGTTTCGACTGTAGAGAACGCATACTGAAGCTTGGGTTCGAGTTCAACTTGATGGCGAGGAGAGGGTAGAGTTCAAAAAGGGGAGCTCGTCGGTGAAGAGCTTGTGGAATATCATGGAAAAACGAAGAAGAAAGAGGGGATCAAAGAATGGGGTTATGGCAGGCTACGGGGGTGAACTGTACTGGAGGAAGATAATGAGCAAAATAGAAACGTTATTAGAGAAATTAATGAAGGTGATAATTATAATTAATTTAATGTTAATGATATTTAAAATGATGTATAGTGTATAAAAATCATATCTTATTCATATTTTAACCAAATTCAGCGAAACAAGATCCATTGGGATCGTATGGATGGTGGCTATAGAATGGAACTGACTCGGAGTGAATTGGGGCTCTTTACAATTTATAGCGAAATAAATTGCCTGTTTGAATCAACTGACGATTATCGTTATTTAACGACTACCGACCAAAGTGAGTAAAACTCACTAACTCCGATCAATTTATATTTTAATAACATACTTTTAGAAATGATAAAAGATGGTTGATTGCCGTGTGTTGATTGTTTGGTTGAATTGTTGATTTATTGTTTGGAATTACAGATAATGATATATACACATATCGTTAAACAAACATTGATTCTGTTTATCAGAATAGTACATATTGAAGTGAAATTGATATGAATTATATTTTGTAACATCTGTGGATGCAGGGAAAAAGGTCGGAGGGATCCAATTGGATTCCTCAACATTTATTTTATTGTTTTTTTTCATATATTGTGATATATAATATGTTGTTGATTATGTGTGTTTGGATGATATTGATCATTGTTATATGGTATGTTAAGTACCATAAGGAATACTGGAATGTAGAAAGAGATTTTTTTACAGTGTATATTGAAATAAAATATTTGTATAAATTGGATTTTATAAAAGGAATTATTTATAAAATGAATAGGATTTTATAAAAGAAATTATTTATAAAACGAATTGGATTTTTAAAAGGCAATATTCTAGAAATAAATATATATTATTAAAAAGAATTATTTGGAAAATAAACAGCAATTATAAAAGGAATATTTATTTAGAAAATAAATAGAATTATAAAAGGAATATTTATTTAGAAAATAAATAGAATTATAAAAGGAATTTATTTAGAAAATAAACAACATTTGTAAAAGGAATATTTATATAGAAAATAAATAGAATTATAAAAGGAATATTTATTTAGAAAATAAATAGAATTATAAAAGGAATTTATTTAGAAAATAAACAGCATTTATAAAAGGAAATATTTCAAAAATCAAATAGAATTACAAAAGAAATTATTTGGGAAATAAATAGAATTATAAAAGGAAATTGACAAGATATAAAAGAATAGCGAGAAGATGGTTTCAAAGTAGCTTTTAAATTGAAATATGTTTTAATAGATAAATGGAGAAGATTAATTTATAAATAATGTTTTATAAATTAAATAAAATATTTATCATTTGATAAATGGAATATATAAGTCCGAACTTATATAGAGAAGTAGAAATTGGTTTTAACACCGATATTTTAAATAGAATGTGAACTCGGCATTTATAAAAGAGATTTATAAATGAGATTTATGTGTTAGAAATAAAGGAGATTTCATATGAATAATTCTATAAATAGAAGTATAAACAGAATTCGGGAAATGGGATATTATTTTAAAATACGAAATCAAACGAAATGGAATATATAAAAGGAATATTATTCACATTCGATGTGAATAATGATTTTAAGTAAAGATTTTTGCAAATAAAAAATTTGTAAAGGAAATTGAATTTTTGAAATAGGAATTTAAACAGAAATGGAATTTCGAATGGCTAGAAATAAATAACTTGTTTAATAATGAAAACAAGTGTTGTGATTTATAAACAATGTTTATAAATGAATTAAAATATAATTATCAGTGGATAATTGAGATTGCAAATTCAACAGTGAACATAAAATGGAACATTTGGAGTTGTTTAAAAAAAGGAAATGATGAAATCCATTTCGATGTTCGAAATGTGAAAAGGATTAAAACAAAATCCGTAAAGATGTGTAATTAGAATTCGACTAGGCCAGATATTACAAAATAAATTATATATTGAATTAAGCAGAATTGGACAAGGAAATTAGCATTTGACTAGAAACTGATATTTAATAATCGAATATAAGTTATTCGAAGAGTTAATCGAAAACAGGTTATTCGAATATAAGTTATTCGAAAGATAGTTAATCGAATATAAGTTATTCGAAGAGTTAATCGAATATAGATTATTCGAAGGAGGGTTAATCGAATATAAGTTATTCGAAAGATAGTTAATCGAATATAAGTTATTCGAAAGAGGGTTAATCGAATATAGGTTATTCGAAGGAGTTTTAATCGAATAAAGATTACTCGAAAGTGAGTTATATGTCGAAATCGATTATATCGAATTCGGGAAAGTACTATTTACTTTCCAGTTTTTAAATAAAGGTTTATTTATTTATTAAATAAATAAATAAATTATTATTTATTCAAATTAAGAATTAAAAGTTATATTCTTAAGTTAGATATTTCAGAAGTAGGATTTATAACGTTATCGTTATAACCAAGGTTTTTCATAAAAGAAGTAGATTCATAAACTGAATCCGAGAATGTGCGTAAGCGATGTTTGTAAAAATTAGAGTTGTAAGATTTATCTATTGCGAGGTTAAGAACGTTGTTCAGTTAAGGCCTGAGAGGTAATTATAACCCAACTTGATTGACTTCGTAATTAACTAAGGAATAGTTGAAGTTCGATGGTGAAGATTGATTAAAGATACATTAAGAAATAAGCGATAAATGGATTGAGCGGGCGTAACGATGTTTTATACAACGTTTATTTGAAATCCATATGAATGAGTTTTGGAAACGTTTTCCAAATATAATCATAAATGTTTTCTAAGCATAAAAATTGAAATGTTTTGTTGATAAGAAATACTGGAATGATAGTGATGTGTGAATAAGAAATGGAAACATCTTTCAATGTTAATAAGGTATATTTTCTAAACCCAGAAAAATAAGGATTTGATGAATATATGGAAATGGGTAAATGGATAAATTAATGATAAATTAATTTAAGAGATAAATGATGATTGATCGATAGAATTTCCATTTGGAAATAATATCATTGTTTGCATACATTTTTTTCTTTGATAGTTAAATCACCGACTATCAAAGTTTTTGACCATTTTTCCGTTATAAATACGAAGAGACCGGGATCAGATACATTATCTGAAAACCACTTTGTATGGACGTTAGCGTTGCAATCAAATATGTTGAAGATAATTGAAGACGGAGTTATGCAAGGGTTGTCCTATTTACAGAATAGTGCCTTCAGTTTGTCCAGTCCCAGGACAAATTTATATGGCAGAATGTGTGACAGAGTATATCTAAAGGATTGTGTAAGTTGATCTCTTCAAACGTAGTTACGTTTGGTGGCGGAGGAATTCATTTCTCTTAGCTGTATACCCGTAGTATGTTTGGCGAAATCAATTTTTGATTTGGTGGATATGACGATGTGACCTTCAAAGTGAATGAAGACGTGGCTTATCAAAAGATACGTTTAACCTCTAGCCTCACAACCGGGAAATGGTATAAAATCGAGAAGGTCGCATGGCTAAGTGGTTAGCTGCCAAGTATGGTGTATTGTCACCTGATCTAGAGAAATTCCTTTTGCTTCTTAAATCTATCGATGCTGTCCCTTTCGGGAAACGGTTGTTGATCCCGACCGTTGGGGATAATACATTCGGTACTCTCAAGCGAAGTGAGGGGCCAGTCCTGTTTAGCCTAGGTTGCAAGATGTTCTTGTTGAACCCGGTGTACTTCTCTCTAGAGGTACACTGTCGGAAGGTGGCCCATACCTTGCCAGTTGGAATCCATTATCAAATAAGAGCCCACGGTTTTTAATTGTATACTATATATGTAGAGCGTGAGATGCAAGCATTCTGCTAGATTCTGTTTACTTGATTTAGACACTATTATAATATCAGATGAATATTGATTTCAAAGAATGCTTTGGGTTATCATAAGGTAAAAACCATCCGTGTTTATGTGTGGATCGGTCTTACAATTATCCTTTATTCTAAAAAGGATTTTTAAAAGTTAAACCAAGTGGTTGGAGTTTACTCACACCAGTCCCATGATTGACCCAGAGTTTATTTTTGTTTTATTTTTCCCTAAACTCTTGGGTGCCCAAATTTGTACGGGTAGTCAAATAGTTCAGGTATTTTCAGATATCATTGGAGGAGCTTGGAGCAGGAGGCTTCAGAGTTATCTAGTATTTTTATTTCCGCTGTGTTGTAAGTGTTGTACTCTGATAATGTTTTTGTGTATATATATACTGTTTTATTTCAAAGTTATGTTATATTTTATTCGTTCCGCTGTGAGATTCGTGTTACTCGGATGTGTTGTATGTTCTTCTTCTTCTTCTATTCTAATTTTCTATCTTATCTATTCTTACCCTCTATTTTCTTTCATTAACATTCTGGTAAATTTCGGGTGCTTGGTTAGTCGACCGTATTTAGTCGATAATCAGGATCGCAATTTTCCTATGGCCGTTACAATATACTGCAAATGGTTGCTGAGATACAAGTACTCCAGATTAGGATGAGTCAAGAGCAAAACAAGAAAGGGAAAGTAATGAGAAGCCTCTTAAAGTTTATAATGGATAACGAGGCTAATCCGATAATCATCGATGATGATAATTAAACCATGGAAGAGGAGGAAGAACTAAAAGAAGAACCGGAATAAGAACCAGAAGAGGAGGAAGAAATGATGGAGGAGGAGAAGGAGCATCAGGAGATGCAACAAACGATTACGGATGAAGATGATCAGGTTGAATATGTAGGAGAAGTCGTATTTGACGAAAATGGGAATATGATTGAAAAGAATGGAGAATTCTGTCTCCATTATCCAAATTGTCCAATTCACAAATATCCCATTGTCAAATAATTAAGTGTTTAAGGGTTTTCTTGTTCTTTCATTTTATTGCGTTCCTACGATAAATCGTATTTGTATAAATTCGTGTATTTGTACAAATTCATGTTTAATAAAATTGTCATTTATGATTATGGTTTAATTAATTATAACTCTCTAACCATAACAATATGGATATAAGATTAAGGGGAGTATCTTTATAGGTTAGTTACTTAAGTTTTATTCAGAAAATTATACAATTTAGGGGGAATACTCTTAGAATTAAATTTTGATAATGCCAAAGGGGGAGAAATAATAAAATATAGGAATAGTTTATATGATTCTTACAGATAGGGGGAGTATTAGAAGGATCATCATCAACAAATATATATATAGGTATGATATTTTATAAACTAAGGTTGTCATCATCAAAAAGGGGGAGATTGTTGGAGAACGGAGTTTTGATGACAACAACCTTATTTCAATTATCATTGATTATAAAATATATACTAACACTTTTTATATAGAATATATATATAAAAACATATACATGAATTATATACAGGAAATATTACCGAAGACTGTACAGTTTTAAAGATGATAGAGATTCAAGGATCAAAAAAATTTCAAGACTCATGAGTATTCAAGATTTCAATAATTCAAGAGTTTAAGATTAATATAGTTATAGAGTCTAGATTGTGTAAGACTCTAAATAGCACTCCAGGTTCAAATTCAAATTCAAATTTTCAAATTCTGATTTTTAATTCTATCCTCAATTCTCTCTATTTTATTTTCTATCTTTTCTATTTTTTCCTTTCTTATTCTTCTTTGTTTTTCAAACTTAAATTTTATATATTTATATTCTTATACTTTATATTTATATATAGTTTAAAACCTTATAATTTTATAAATATGTTTATATAGTTTAAATTTATGTTTTCATATGATTTTCTACTTTATAATATTAATTTACAATACTATATTTTGATTCAAGAATTTTCAGAATTATATTTATATCAAAACACTTGAAAAATGTTTTAAAATTCAAAAATACACTAGGGTATGTCGACATAACAAAAACACCATGTCAACATATAATTGTCACTGTGACAGCCCGCCCCGCACCAGCCGACATTTACTCCAAAAGTGCGCTGTACACATGTCCAGTTAGCACGGGACGGTCGTCAGAAGAAAAGAAAGAAGACGAAGAAACAACAAAGAACCTGTAGAATGTCTCACAGCGCATAGGATAAAATATAATAGCAACATACTTGACATAAAACAGGTGAGACAGTGCATAAGCTGAAAATAAACTAACATAGCAGCGAAAAATCCAAGTATAGCTTATGATCCAAAGCCAACATTATTACAATTTTTTCAAACTGTCTCAAAAAGCAAAAGCAAGATAAAGGAGGTGCACTACTAATGCCCAAGTAGCGACCACCAACGACACAGGGAGAATATCTATATATCATACGTGGAAGCCTCCTGCTCGCCTCCGAATCAGCTACTCGCGCATCACCAGCTAACCTGTCTCTAGTCTGCTCGTGTGAGCACCCAGAGTAATAAGAAGAGACATAAAACTCTGGGTCAGACAAAAAGTCTGGTATGAGTGATAAGCATCTAAACAGAACAATAACAGGTATAATAAACCATACCTGAACCTGCAATCAAAGAGTTAGCACTACATACTGTACAACACTCTAAGGTGCCACTAACATGTGGTGTGAAGATACGGGGGTGGGGGTGTGCATGTCATAGTGATGGCAAACAATCAAGCATAGCAACCATCCTCACATCTCTCACTCAGTGCGTAAAGCATACGATATTCACCACTTCGATCACCCCAATACTTTGCTATGATCACCTTGCCCCATGAAGTCATAAATGGCTTCACTGCACTGATACATAGCCACTAATCCTTTGCTATGTCCACTAGCCCCATGGAGGTATTCACCCCATCTGCGCTGGCTCATAGCCTTACCAATCCTTTACTATGTCCACTTGCCCCATGGAGTTATTCACCCCATCTGCGTTGGCTCATAGTCTTACTACGATCACTTTGCCCCTCGAGTCATAATGACTCTACTGCACTGATAACGTAGTCTTGCTACCATCACCTTGCCCCTCGAGTCATAGTGACTCTACTGCACTGATAAGTAGCCCATCATTCATTTTCAGTGGTGAATCGAAGTTATGAACGTCGACAACTCCTTAGCACACGTACCGCAACAAAGCCCAACCATGAAGTGAACTCATTGGTTCCCCACTGGATCCGGAGCTCTAACTTCCCATTTGGACTACCTTTGCATCTCGGGTTATTAGTCATCGTCGGATCGGTTCGGTTCCCCTCTTAGCAATCGGTTCGGTTCGGCCCTCAATGCCCCCTTCTAGATCGGGTCGTGATCTTCATCCGCTATCGATTCAGTTTAGGCTCCTCCAAGGCATATCGGGTCGGGGTCGTAACTTCCAAGTCCAGTCGCTACCACCGGTTCGGGTCGGGGTCCTCCTGGCGGTTCGGTTCGGGTGCTCTGGTGGATCGTGGGGAAGAGTCTAGCATTGATTTGGTTCGGGTCTCTATGGCCGATCCGATCCGGTTCATATAATGGTGGACTTCCTTTTTGCCACTCTCTCTTGTGTCAAGCTTCGGTTCGATTCGGTGATACTTTGCCCGGTCCGAGCCCATCCCATCCGATCCGATCCGAAAGCCTGCACTGTTTTTCTGCAACTTTTCCAACGAGTGTTTTACGCCATTCGACGACGTATTCGAACATTCTAAGTATTCTAATCCATCACAAAGCATACCACAAAGTCATAGTAACAAGTAGAAGTGACCTCAAACACCAAAACATCAATATAATAGGTTAAAATGGATCAAACCTAGCCAAAACCCCATATTTTCCCTTAAGCATGTTTAGGTGAAACTAATGATATGATTAGAAAAACTTAACCATATTAACCCAAATTCATATCAGAGGTCTAAGACATCATTTCAAATTTTATAAATATTTTTCCAGAATTTTATCATGTTTAAATTCGCTAATTAGTACTAATTACCCTTAATTAGCCATGATTAGTGAGGAACTATGCAAATCACTCACCTTAGCCATAAATAAAACCTCAAACTTGAATGAAACTCTGATTTGGTGCGGATCCCAATGCTAAACAGTAGCTCTAATGTTGATTTGGTGTTGATCTCTCTTGATTTGACGTTGCTAAGCCCAATCTTCAAGTAGAAAGTGATTTGGAGGTGATTTAGAGGTTGAGGGCCATTTTTAGGGTTTCTGAGAGGTAAGTGGAGGCTAGAAAACTGAAATGGAATGAAATCCTAACTCATTTCAGCCTCCCCGTAACTCTAGTCCCGAAATGGGCTATGGGCCCATTCACTAATCATCCTATTTGGCCCAATTAAGCAGTTTTTCACCTTCCAAACTTTATTTCAGCCATATCTCCCAAACGGTAAGTCCGTTTCTCACATGTGACCACTCTACAGAAAGGTAAACCATCAAACGAATCTAATGGAAGTGGTTTCAGGTCAAAATTCCTTTCCAATCAAAAGTTATGGCCGAAACAAGATTAGCTAGGGGCAAAACGGTCATTTAAAAATCGGCAAAAATAATGAATATGGGAAATGACTCTAATAGTTGTTTCCCAAAGTTACATGACCATATGACTTCATATGGGAAAGAAATAAATATTCTACGATCCTCCGATGCGTAGAATGCGGGGTGTTACATTCTCCCCTCCTAAAGAAATTTCTCCCCCGAAATTCCCTAACCAAAACACACAAAAGGGTCCTGCATGCCTATCAACCATAAAACAACAATCAAACATGCAAAACAAGTCTATCCTAGCATGCGGAATAACTAAACTGCAAAGTAAATCTTACCAGGCGAAGAGTTCTGGATGCGTCTTCCTAATGCTCTCCTCTGTCTCCCAAGTACAGTCATTCTCGTTCTCGCCCCACTAAACCTTGACTAGCTTCACCGCCTTCCTTCGAAGTTGCTTTGTATCGTGCTCGACAATACGAATCGGCTTGCGGTTCCCAACCGCCTCGGGTTCCACTTCGAAGTCCTCTAACTGATCAGGTGAAATAGTCATATCTGGGTCGTGCACGAACTTCCTTAGCTGGGAAACATGAAATACGTTGTGAACTCCCGCCATCTTTTCTGGTAAGTCAACTCTATACGCCAAATTCCCAACTAGTTCAAGAACTGGGAATGGGCCAACAAATCTTGGCGCCAATTTGCCTCTCCTGCTAAATCGTATCACGCTCTTTAACGGAGAAATCTTGATAAACACCAAGTCACCAACGGAGAATTTTAAGTGTCTTCTCCTCTTATCAGCATAACTCTTCTGCCTATCTTGGGCTGCCTTCATTCGTTGTTGAATGATCTTAATTTTCTCCGAGGTTTCTCTTACCACATCTGGTCCAAGCATAAACTTCTCACCGGTCTCTATCCAACATGATGGTGAGTTACACGGTCTTCCGTACGAAGCTTCGTATGGAGCCATACCGATACTGGATTGGTAGCTATTATTATATGCAAACTCTACTAGATGCAAATGGTTATCCCATGATCCACCAAAATCCAATATACAAGCTCTCAAGAGATCTTCCAATATACGATTCACCCTCTCCGTCTGACCGTCAGTCTGAGGATGATATGCGGTACTGAGATGTAATTCTGACCCCAGAGCCTCTTGTAAGCTCTTCCAAAACCCACTAGTAAACAACGGATCTCAGTCACTCACAATGCTTTTAGGTACTCCATGAAATCTCACTACCCACTTCATATAAAATTCTGCTAACTTAGCTGCCGTTCTGGTCGATTTGACTGGTATAAATCTTGCACTATTAGTCAATCGATCCACAATTACCCAAATGCTACCATGTCCCGATCTAGTCCTTGGTAAACCATCGATGAAATCCATCGAGACTTGTTCCCATTTCCATTCGGGAATTTCCAATGGTTGCAACAAACCACTAGGCTTCTTTTGCTCGGCTTTAACTAGCTGGCAATTCATGCATTTGGATATAAACTTCCCAACGTCTCTTTTCATCCCTTCCCAGTAGTAAGTCTGTCTCATATCTCGATACATCTTATCACCACCGGGGTGTATAGTCAGTTTTGAGTGATGACATTCTCTAAGCACTTCATCTCTCAAACCATTCACGTTGGGTACAATTAGTCTTCCATTCTTTCTAAGCCGTCCATCTCGATCAAGCCCATACCAATTCATCTCCTCACTGTCGACATCCATTTCTAACTTGGAGATGATTTCCAATAGATTAGGATCGTCCCTCTGCCTGGAACCAATCCGCTCTATCAAGGTGGGTCTGATCGCTAAACTAGCTAGCATTTCTGGATCCAATTCGCACTTTGGTCTGAAATCAAACCCTGCGATATACTCCAGTTGCTTCCATTCAAGAAACATAGCCCCTATACTGGCATGTCTCCTACTCAAGGCATCGGCTACCGCATTACCTTTCCTAGGTGTGTATGCGATATCAAAATCATACGAAGCCAGGAACTCTAACCATCTCTGCTGACGGAGATTCAGATCCTTCTTAGAGAAGAGATACTTTAACGATTTATGATCGGTAAACAACTCAAATCTTTCTCCCAAGAGATAATGTCTCCACATCTTCAGCGCAAACACGATCGCTGCTAGTTCCAAATCATGGGTAGGGTACCTTTTCTCATGTGGCTTTAGTTGCCGACTAGCATAAGATACAACCTTACCTCTTTGCATCAATACAGCACCTAGTCCGGTACCACAAACAATCATGAATACCGTCATTTCCTCATTCCCTTTAGGAATGACTAGCACTGGCGCACACATCAACTTTTCTTTTAGACTCTTGAATGCATTCTCACACACTCCGTCCCAGACGAAGGCCTGATTCTTCTTAGTCAACTGAGTCAACGGTGCCGCTATCTTGGAGAAGTCCTGGATAAACTTACGATAATATCCAGCTAACCCCAAGAAGCTTCTTACGTCTGTTGCATTCTTGGGCGTAGGCCAATCCTGTACCGTAGCCACCTTTGCAGGTTTCACGGCAATACCATTCTCTGAAACAACATGGCCCAAGAATCTCACTTCCCTCCTCCAAAAGTGACACTTAGAGAATTTCTCTTTCAATTGGTGTTTCCTCAACACCTCCATCACTATCCTCAAGTGTCCCTTGTGTTCCTCCTCTATCCTCGAGTAAACAAGGATATCGTCTACGAACACAAGAACAAACATATTCAACTGATCTCTGAATACTCGATTCATAAGATCCACAAAGTATGCTGGTGCATTGGTCAACCCAAATGGCATAACCAACCACTCATAGAATCCAGACGGCGTCCTAAATGCCGATTTCGAAACACTCTCATCTGCTACTCGGAGCTGATGAAATCCTGTCGCGAGGTCCAACTGGGAGAACACTCTTGCTCCTTCCAACTGATCAAACAAATCATCTATCCGCGGTAGAGGATACTTATTCTTCCTCGTCACCTTATTCAACTCGCGATAGTCCACACACAAACGAAGGGAACCATCTGCCTTGTGGCAAACACAACTGGTGCTCCCCACTCGGAGACACTTCTTCTAATAAACCCCTTCTTCAAGAGATTGCTGACTTGCACCCCGAGCTCTCGCTGCTCTCTTGGTTCCATACGACGAAGTGGCATCACTATAGGTCTGGCATCTTTCACTAAATCAATACGGAACTCAATCTCTCGGTGTGGTGGAAGCCCGGTCACCTCCTCGAAGACGTCCGGATACTGGCCAACCACGGGCACATCTGACAACTCATCATGCGGGATGTCGAGGGAATTTATAAAACTAGCCATTACCCCATTACTCGGTAGACTACCAAACACTACCATCCGCCCATCATCCGCCCTAACTGTGACCAAAAAGCCCTCACAGTCTACCACCACCCCGTATCTTTGGAGCCAATCGACCCCCAATATAATGCCATACCCAGTAAAGCCCAAAACAAAGCAATCACAAACAAACATACATCCATGACTCGATAAGACCAAATTTCGGCAAATCGTACTAAGGTTAGTCGAACCACCAATCGGGTTCGTCACAACCAACGGTCTATCGACTATCTCGGGTTCCAGTCCCAACCTATCCACCAGGTAACTAGATATGAAGGAACGGGAAGCCCCAGTATCAAACAAAACTCGAACTGGTACATCATAAATAGAAAGCATACCTTGAATGACGACATTCTTTCCTTTCTCCGCCGCAGTTGGGGCATTCGACGAAGAAGGAATAGCATTAAGGGCATATGCTTTCACCATCTGCTTTTCTTTAGGAGGTTGTGGACACTTATACTTATGATGTCCCACTTGGCCACAGTTGTAGCACTTCCTTTCCGCTGGCTTGACCCGACATTCTTTGGCATAATGGCCCTTCTTACCACAGCTGAAGCACTCAACATCTTTCTTGCTCTTTTTCTGGCCATCCTTAGCTTGACTCTGCTTTCTCTTATTCTGAGAGTTATTCTTGCCTCCACCGCTTGCTTGCGGCTTCGGCCCTTCCGCAGATGCAACCTCGGTCTTTGGCTTAGGGTAAATACTCCCCGATCTCAAAGCTTTTCCAACAATCGATTCAAAAGTCTCATTGATGTGGTTAATAAGCCTTTCCCCCAAGTATCCATCCAAACCAGTATTGAACTTCTCATTCTTCTTCTCAGGGGTATCGATAAGGGATAGTCCATACTTCGACAAAGTGTCGAACTCAGCAATATAGTCAAAGACTGCCCTACCATTCTGCTTGAGTTCCAAGAACCTCTTAAACAACACTGACTTCTAGGCAGCTGGAATGAACTTCACGCTAAAGCGAGCCTTGAACTGATCCCAAGTAACCTGATCTTCTGGAGTAGCTGTTCTATTGGCATTCCACCAATTCATCGCTCGCCCTTGCAGCTGACGAGACGCTAGCCTTCTCTTCATCGCATCCTCGATACCCAACTCGTCGAAGATACGATCACAACTATCCAACCAATCCTGAACATTTGTGGCCGACTCCGTTCTGTGGAACGGCTTCCCACCAAGGTTAGTATAATCCTTGCACAACTTGGCGAAATCGACCCTAGGCGCCTGCACTACTGGACCACCACCATTACCGGGATTGGGAACTGCTCTTTGAACATCCCTAAGCATCTCCCTCATGAAGTTGGTGAACATTGTCCTCATGTCAGGAGCATTCCCATGGTTGGTCCCTCTACCAGCACCCCTGGTGTCTCTACTCATCGTTCAATTTGTAAAGAGAAAACGATTAACGACCCCATACTGGTGTTAGTGCAGTACGACTTCATTCTTACACTACTAATAGTATATATATATAGCTCTTAAAAACCAAAGTAATCACAAATACGCGCTCTCATATACATACTATCTCTCCCTAGTGTCTTTCCCTAGGTTAACTACGCAACATAGCGCTCTGATACCAAGTGTGACAGCCCGCCCCGCACCAACCGACATTTACTCCAAAAGTGCGCTGTACACATGTCCAGTTAGCACGGGACGGTCGTCAGAAGAAAAGAAAGAAGACGAAGAAACAACAAAGAACCTATAGAATATACCCCGGGCAAGGGTAACGTGGTGGCAGACGCCTTAAGTAGGAAAAGGTTGTCCTTGAGTCCGTTGTTTGTTGAACGACAAAGCTTAGAATTCATCTCTATGTTTGACTTTAGACCCTCCGTTGACTTAGTACCCGGTCTGTTAGCATCCTTGGAGGTTAGACCTACACTTCTAGGACGGGTTGGTGAGGCACAGCGAGACGACCCACGGTTGGTTGAGATAGTAGAAAAGCTCAAAGGGGGGGAGTCATCAAGCCATCTTCGTAGGTATACCCTAGACGATAAGGGTTGGTTACGAAGGGATAATAGACTTTGTGTACCACAAGACGAAGACTTAAGGAAGGCCATTCTTGATGATGCTCATCGCTCAAAAATGACCATTCATCCCGGCGGGGATAAGATGTACAAAGATATGAAGCGGGTTTTCTTTTGGGCCGGTATGAAAAAGGATGTGGCCGAGTACGTCGCTAGATGCTTGGTGTGCCAACGAGTTAAAGCAGAACAAAAGAAACCCGGTGGGTTGCTTCACCCATTAGAAGTTCCACTATGGAAATGGGAAAGCATCTCAATGGATTTTGTGGAAGGATTACCAAGATCAAGGAAGGGTAACACGGGGATTTGGGTTATAGTAGATAGACTTACTAAAAGCGCCCATTTTATTCCCGTGAAAAGTAAGAGGACTGCTCCGTGGTTGGCTTCTGTATACATTAAGGAGATAGTTCGTTTGCACGGTATTCCTTCTAGTATAGTAAGCGACCGTGACCCCATCTTTACTAGTGAATTTTGGAAGAGTTTACAAGAGGCGGTAGGGACTCAGCTATGTTTGAGCACCGCATATCATCCTCAGACAGACGGCCAGACCGAGAGGGTGAATCGCATTCTAGAGGATCTTTTAAGGCTTTGTATCCTAGACTTTGGGGGTACATGGGAAGAGCACCTTCCGTTAGTAGAATTCGCATATAACAATAGCTTTCAGTCTAGTATTGGCATGGCACCTTTCGAAGCTCTTTATGGAAGGCCTTGCCGTTCGCCTACATGTTGGTGGGAATCTACCGATAAAATCCTACTTGGGCCCGATATGGTTAGGGAAACCTCGGAGAAGATTGAGTTGATTCGAAGGAGGATGAAAGCAGCACAAGATAGGCAAAAATCGTATGCTGATAAGAGGAGGACAGATCTTGAGTTTGACATTGGGGACATGGTTTTTATCAAAGTATCTCCGTTACAGAATGTTGTTCGCTTTGGGTCCGTGGGGAAATTAGCACCAAGGTTTGTAGGGCCGTTTCCTGTAAAAAAACAGGATTGGGAAGATGGCATATAGGGTGGAGTTGCCTGAGAAACTTAGTGGAGTACACGATGTATTCCATGTATCACATTTGAGGAAGTGTTTGCACAAGACCGCGGAGGTGGTAGAGCCGAGCTTGCTTAAAGAGGTGGAAATAGAGCGTGATGCAACAATCAGACGAGCTCCTACATGCATTCTTGGGTCGGAGATCAAAAAGTTGAGGAATCGAGAGGTCAGACTGGTTAAAGTGCAATGGGGAGATGATGAGAGCAACGCAACTTGGGAGACAGAAGAGAAGATGCGTTCGTTGTACCCTTTTCTTTTTGAGGGTATGTCTTTTAATTTCTCCTTTATCGCTTAGCTTATCTTATCTTATCTTTAGTATGTCCTCTCATTAGTATCTTTGACCTTTAGTTAGGATAATCCTATGGTTGAAACATGTGTTTGAGACATGTTATGTATGATGGATGCAAAATGGATGCAAGTGTTTGCTAGTGGTTGCTCGTGGATGCATATATACACACACTTTAGGCACTAGATCGGCTCAGTCACTTCATATTGCATATTGCATATATATGGATGTATTTAGTATAATGGATGTATAATGGTTGTACCATCATATGGATGCTGCATTCGGTTGAATGGGTGTGCACGCATATAGAAGTAGTATGTAAGCAATTAGGATCTTTTGCATACATAATGGATTCATGACACTTACATAATTTGCATTAAGGAGGTCAACTGAATCAGTAGACCGCCTGATTTCGCATTAGGTAAGGACATGTACACACACTTGCATATGATCATAAAGCATTAGAAGTCTTTTAAGGACAATGGATGCCTGTGTATGATGGATGAGTAGATGGACGTTTGGATGGTAGGATATACATTCTTCCAGACTTGAAGATTTCGGGGACGAAATCCTAAAAGGAGGGGAGAATGTAACACCCCGAAATTTCTATTAACACTAAAGTTGCTAAAATAATAATAAGTGTGTAGAAGAGGGGATGTATCTAATATGAATATAAAAATATTAATAAGTATGTAAGAGAGGGGATGTATCTATTATGAATATAAAAATATTAATAAGTATGTAAGAGAGGGGATGTATCTATTATGAATATAAAAATATTAATAAGTATGTAAGAGAGGGGATGTATTTAATATGAATATAAAAATATTAATAAGTGTGTAAGAGAGGGGATGTATCTAATATGAATATAAAAATATTAATAAGTGTGTGAGAGAGGGGATGTATCTAATATGTATATAAAAACAATAATAAGTGTGTAAAAGGGGGGGATGTATCTAATGTGTACATTGTAGAATATATATATATATATATATATATTGCTGAGTGTTTGCTGAGTCACTTCTGACTCATTGCTGAGTCAACAAGATAAACCCCATCTTGTCTGAACGGCTGCGGTTATTTCTAGGTTAAATCTAATGGCCTAAATGCATTCTAAAATCTATAAATAAGTGGGTAGACCCTAAACCTAAATCACTTGTAAAATTAGAGAAGCTACCGTCATGCTGCTGCCATGGAGTTCAGCGTAGCCGTCACAAACTAAGAAGAGGAAGCCTAATCTACTACAACTAAATTCTACTCAACAAAACAAATCAAACCAAAGAACTCTCTCTCTAATTCTCTTCTTTTGTTGGTGAGTATGATGATTCTCACAAGACTATTACAAACTAATTTGACTCAGTTATGAATGGATCACAAGAAAGTGATGTGATTTGTAATTGTAAATTCTATATATTGTGGATCTCTTATTATGTTATTATGTTGTCGTATGATGTAAATTATATATGCTATGTCATGCTATGTTGTAAATTCTCTTATGCTATGTCGTGCTATGTTGAGAATCATGTCAAGCTATGTTATACTATCATACTATGCCATGTTATAAATCATGCTATATTATGTTGTAAAATCATGATGTTGTTGGAACATGCTTAAAGTTATGTTTTTTTTAATTTAAATGGATCTTGTTTATGGGAATTTGCCTATTAGGTTAGGTGTACCCATAAACTTGAAACTATAATTAAATAAAACTTGATTATGGGAATTTGCCTATTGAGTTAGGTGTACCCATATAAAACCATGTTGTTAAAAAATTAGATGATGTTGATTCACACATGTTCATATGTAAGTTTATGAAAATTGATTGAGATTATATTAGGTGAATTTTGAACAAGTTGACACCTTTAGGTCCATGACATGTATAATCTATGCAAGTTGGACATATGCAAGTTTCACCCCTTATTATGATTCATTTGGTCACATATACATGTTGTTATTATGATAATCTCTTTTATGCTATGAGTTAGGCTATTCGAGTCTAACATATATTTTGCGAATAAACGTTCAAACGTGGGGTAGGGGTAATATTAGGAATTAATAAATTGGGTGCAATTTTGTAAGATTTTGCATACCATGAATCGATGTCCATAATTGAGTCAATTATGGACATTGTTAAAAATTGGAAGTAATTAATAATTCAAGTAGGGAATTATTAAAATTGGGGGAAAGTGGATTATTATTAATAATCAATGCTTAGGACACGAGGTTGGACCCGTTTGTGATGTAAACCTGCCCGGACCCGCCCGGCAAATCCAGTAGTCACAAATGTCGGCCCAATGTGAGAGGTCCTAGGCCCAAACTAAAGCATAACAGTTGTAAAGACACGAGGTTAGACTCTTTTATGGTGTAAGACTGCCCGGACCCGCCCGGCAAATCCAGTTGCCATAAATGCCAGTCTAATGTGAGAGGTCTTTATGAGGTTATGGCCTTAATGAACTAAGAAATACTTAACCAGATAATCATGTAAGGTGGGACATGGGGGTTAAGTAGGTGCCTTGGGTGGCATGAGGAATCTGGTGGTTGCCTTTAGAGGCATTTGAAATACGATTAGACTTAACCAAACACACATGTAAATGAACATGACTAAGTGGGTTAAGTGGGATGGACTAATGGGGACAAGCTTAGGTGGAATGCTTGTGGTAAATAGTGGGGGCCCATTTCAACCAGTATCCCAAAACGTATCTTTGTGGGCTCGACCCAAGTCGAGGACGGGACACGCATACTGGGTTTGACTATAAGAGGCCAAAACAGGGAGCGGTGGCAACGCAAGTCCAACGGGTTTCATATGCGTGTGTGGACCCGGGCTGGTAGGTAAGACGTTGTTGCATCGTGTAGGTATAAGCCGTGCATGTCCGTTGTATCAGGTTGCCACTTTAGGGGAGTGATACACCCCACTGTGGGGCCAGCACGGGTATCTACGAGTTAGGGAGCCGATCGAATAATGGGAAGTAGGGTACACCTAGTGGAGATAGGGGCAGGCGACACCTATGTAGTCAGCTAGGGGTACGTAAAGCCATTGGGAAAGTTTCTAAGTGAAGCTAAGTGGGATGAATCTTTAGGGTGACTGGTGTGGTGCAGTATAGTGTTTATCCTTTAGTATTTAGGAGCGCCTATAACGTTGCCTTTAGCGATTGTCTATGTCCTTAATCTGCTCTTCATAGACATTTTCTTGTTTTCCAGCTTATGCCTTAGTCCAGTTATTTTGGTAATAGTATTGTAGAATTATCATATTCACCAGACTTTATGTCTGACCCCCTCTTTTCCATCCTTTTTCTCCCTTCAGGTCCGCAGGTTGGGCCAAGTTCTAGTGGAGTCTAGTTGGATCGCTTATCTTCTGGAAAGCTTGGACTGCTGAAGTAAAGTCCAGCTTGTTATCTTTCTTTTTAATGGCTATTCATGTAATGGGATTATGTACTTGTTTTATCAAGATAGATATTGTACTTGACATTGAATATGGTGTTATGATGTAATCAAACATGTTTTGACTTCTGCTACAATGAAATAAAGTTTTTTGAATTTCCAAGTACTATTTTATATCTGTCTTGTTGTAATTTTACTGTTCTATATTCACTTAAAACCTCCATGGAAGTTAATGCATTCCCTTTGTGAGTGACATTAATGGACGTGGGGTGTTACACGTGGTATCAGAGCATAAGGTTACCAGAACAGATAAAAAAAAAATTTAGAAACATATTTTTTTTCTAAAGTATTTTTGGAAGAAGTGCTTTCAAAAAAAAAAACATGTTATTTAAAGAGAGTTTTTATGAAAAACATAATCCCAAATAGCCATATCCTTATCTTTATCTTTCGAATTCTCCATTTTGAATCTTTCCTTTTTCGTTTCAGCATGGCTGAAGATCTTAATCTCCCAGAAGGTGTGACGATTCCAGGGTGGTTTAGGAGATACTTGGAGGCTAGGGCTACCACTGCAGGCCCAGCGAATACTCCTCCACCCCTAGTTGCACCCATTCCTCCTCCTCCTCGTGTTGACACTTTTGCAAAGACGTGCAAGGAATTCAAGGCTATGGGAGGAAAAACTTTTCAAGGGACTGAGACGTTTGTGGAGGCCAGAGATTGGCTTAAGGAGACTGAGGAATTGTTGGATATCTTTGAAGTGGAAGATGGGAGGAAAGTCCGTTTAGCTGCTTGGTTAATGAAGGGAGAGGGCTCGTTTTGGTGGGAGGTCACTAACGGGGAACGTCCAGTTGATTCATGGGCGGATTTCAGACGAAGGTTTGAGGCAAAGTTTCTTTCAAGGACAGAGGAGAACTTAAATATGGAAAAATTCCTGGCACTAAAGCAAGGGAGCTCATCAGTAAAGGAATATGTCAATAAATTTAATCAGTTAGCAAGGTTTGGCTTGGAGTTGGTGAACACGCCAGAGAAGAAAGCTTTGAGGTTCGTTAGAGGCTTGAATGAACCGTTGCAAGGGTTGGCTATGACCCACATCCCTATGGGAGCCACCTTTGAAAAGCTAGTAGAAATGGCACTTATGCATGAGGATAAGGCAGTTGAAAAGAAAGGGGATCAGAAGAAACCCCAACAGCAAAATAAGAAGGGTGGTAAAAACAATAATGGCAAAGGGAAGAAGAAATGCTTCAATTGTGGGACGCCTGGCCATCTCAGCAAAGATTGTAGAAAGAAAAAGAAGACTGGTTGTTTTCATTGTGGAGATGCGGGACATTTAGTGAAGGACTGTCCAAAGAAGGGGCAGAGGGCAGGGTCTACCTCGGGAGGACAGGTGCAGGCTCTTATGGCACCAGGGCAGGCAAGGGGGCAAGTTCAGGCTATTGCGGCCCCACCGCTGCAAGAAAGAGGTAGAACAATTTCTGTTGAAAGCTTAGTTTTTCTGTTTGATCATCCTGTCCGTACCTTATTCGATTCTGGCGCATCTCATTCGTTTATCTCTGCATCATTAGTTGAATCACTGCACTTGAACACCAGTTTAGTAGAGGATCCCTTGGTTGTTTCAAATCCAATTGGGGGTTCGGCTCATTTGACCATGATATGTTTGGATTTGAAAATCTCTATACTTAGCGTTGAATTTAGATGTGATGCTTATGTATTGGGCTTCACGGGCTATGGGCTAATTTTAGGAATGGATTGGTTGTCTAGAAATAGGGCCATTCTTGATTGTGAAAGGAGAGTAGTTAGGCTTGTGACTCGCCTTGGTAATGCTCTCGACATCTTTTGTAATCCCATAAATTCCGTTATGCTAAGTTATCTTGAATCGCTTGACGCGTCTATAGAGAACCTGCGGTCGGTAGAAGTGGTCCGGGAATATGTGTTTGAGGAGGTGAAGGGCTTACCTCCAAAGCGGGAGATAGACTTTCGAATTTATCTTGTGGATAATGTTAAACCCGTATCTTTGCCAGTGCGCCACATGGCTCCTCGTGAAAGGAGGGAACTCAATAAGCAAGTAAAGGAGTTGCTTGAGAAGGGGTTCATAAGACGTAGTATATCGGAGTGGGGTGCTCCAGTAGTTTTTGCCACAAAGGCGGATGGGTCTCTTAGACTTTGTATGGACTATAGAGAACTAAACAAGCTTACTAAAAAGAACCGACACCCACTGTCGAGGATTGACGATCTCTTTGATCAGTTAGTTGGCGCCTCAGTGTTTTCGCAGTTGGATTTAGCCACTGGCTTTCATCAACTGAGAGTGGCTGAGGATAGTATAGATAAGACTGCTTTTAGGACTCCTGACGGATTCTATGAATGGCTAGTGATCCCCTTTGGTTTGACAAACGCCCCTGCATATTTTGTTGATTTGATGAGTAGGGTGTTTAGGGAATACCTTAACAAATTCGTGGTAGTCTTTGTGGATGACATCTTAGTCTTTTCTAAGAATAAAGAAGAGCACTCCCTACATCTTAAGGAAGTGTTGGAAACCCTTCGAGCACATAACCTTAAGGCAAAATTTTCTAAGTGTCACTTCTGGAGGAAGGAAGTACGGTTCTTAGGGCACGTGGTTTCCAAAGAAGGGATAGCAGTGGATCCCGCAAAGGTGGTGGCCATCCAAGATTGGAAGGTCCCTAAAAATGCAACCGAAGTAAGAAGTTTCTTGGGGTTGGCTGGCTATTATAGGAAGTTTATCAAAGACTTCGCAAAAATATCAGCTCCATTAACACGGTTAACGAAGAAGAACCTGGTTTTTACGTGGGACAAAGATTGCGATGATGCGTTCCAACGTTTAAAGAGATCCTTAACTTCAGCCCCAGTCTTAGTGCTGCCAGACGGGAATAAACCGTTTACCATCTATACTGATGCTTGTGGGACGGGACTTGGCGCGGTCCTCATGCAAGAGGGAAGAGTAATAGCCTATGGTGGAAGGCAGTTGAGGGTTCATGAAAAGAATTACCCCACGCATGACTTAGAGCTAGCCGCAATTGTTTTCGTGCTTAAGTCTTGCCGTCACTATCTTCTTGGTGAGAAATTCGAACTGTTCACTGACCACAAATCATTAAAATACTTAATCTCTCAGAAGGATTTGAATTTAAGGCAGCAACGGTGGATGGAATTCTTAGCCTCCTACGATTTTGAAATAGCATATACCCCGGGCAAGGGTAACGTGGTGGCAGACGCCTTAAGTAGGAAAAGGTTGTCCTTGAGTCCGTTGTTTGTTGAACGACAAAGCTTAGAATTCATCTCTATGTTTGACTTTAGACCCTCCGTTGACTTAGTACCCGGTCTGTTAGCATCCTTGGAGGTTAGACCTACACTTCTAGGACGGGTTGGTGAGGCACAGCGAGACGACCCACGGTTGGTTGAGATAGTAGAAAAGCTCAAAGGGGGGGAGTCATCAAGCCATCTTCGTAGGTATACCCTAGACGATAAGGGTTGGTTACGAAGGGATAATAGACTTTGTGTACCACAAGACGAAGACTTAAGGAAGGCCATTCTTGATGATGCTCATCGCTCAAAAATGACCATTCATCCCGGCGGGGATAAGATGTACAAAGATATGAAGCGGGTTTTCTTTTGGGCCGGTATGAAAAAGGATGTGGCCGAGTACGTCGCTAGATGCTTGGTGTGCCAACGAGTTAAAGCAGAACAAAAGAAACCCGGTGGGTTGCTTCACCCATTAGAAGTTCCACTATGGAAATGGGAAAGCATCTCATTGGATTTTGTGGAAGGATTACCAAGATCAAGGAAGGGTAACACGGGGATTTGGGTTATAGTAGATAGACTTACTAAAAGCGCCCATTTTATTCCCGTGAAAAGTAAGAGGACTGCTCCGTGGTTGGCTTCTGTATACATTAAGGAGATAGTTCGTTTGCACGGTATTCCTTCTAGTATAGTAAGCGACCGTGACCCCATCTTTACTAGCGAATTTTGGAAGAGTTTACAAGAGGCGGTAGGGACTCAGCTATGTTTGAGCACCGCATATCATCCTCAGACAGACGGCCAGACCGAGAGGGTGAATCGCATTCTAGAGGATCTTTTAAGGCTTTGTATCCTAGACTTTGGGGGTACATGGGAAGAGCACCTTCCGTTAGTATAATTCGCATATAACAATAGCTTTCAGTCTAGTATTGGCATGGCACCTTTCGAAGCTCTTTATGGAAGGCCTTGCCGTTCGCCTACATGTTGGTGGGAATCTACCGATAAAATCCTACTTGGGCCCGATATGGTTAGGGAAACCTCGGAGAAGATTGAGTTGATTCGAAGGAGGATGAAAGCAGCACAAGATAGGCAAAAATCGTATGCTGATAAGAGGAGGACAGATCTTGAGTTTGACATTGGGGACATGGTTTTTATCAAAGTATCTCCGTTACAGAATGTTGTTCGCTTTGGGTCCGTGGGGAAATTAGCACCAAGGTTTGTAGGGCCGTTTCCTGTAAAAAAAACAGGATTGGG
Source organism: Allium sativum (assembly GCA_030737875.1). Classification (NCBI taxonomy): domain Eukaryota; kingdom Viridiplantae; phylum Streptophyta; class Magnoliopsida; order Asparagales; family Amaryllidaceae; genus Allium; species Allium sativum. The sequence continues at coordinate 127,280,257 of CM060921.1, read as the reverse complement.
AAGATGGCATATAGGGTGGAGTTGCCTGAGAAACTTAGTGGAGTACACGACGTATTCTATGTATCACATTTGAGGAAGTGTTTGCACAAGACCGCGGAGGTGGTAGAGCCGAGCTTGCTTAAAGAGGTGGAAATAGAGCGTGATGCAACAATCAGACGAGCTCCTACATGCATTCTTGGGCGGAGATCAAAAAGTTGAGGAATCGAGAGGTCAGACTGGTTAAAGTGCAATGGGGAGATGATGAGAGCAACGCAACTTGGGAGACAGAAGAGAAGATGCGTTCGTTGTACCCTTTTCTTTTTGAGGGTATGTCTTTTAATTTCTCCTTTATCGCTTAGCTTATCTTATCTTATCTTTAGTATGTCCTCTCATTAGTATCTTTGACCTTTAGTTAGGATAATCCTATGGTTGAAACAAGTGTTTGAGACATGTTATGTATGATGGATGCAAAATGGATGCAAGTGTTTGCTAGTGGTTGCTCGTGGATGCATATATACACACACTTTAGGCACTAGATCGGCTCAGTCACTTCATATTGCATATTGCATATATATGGATGTATTTAGTATAATGGATGTATAATGGTTGTACCATCATATGGATGCTGCATTCGGTTGAATGGGTGTGCACGCATATAGAAGTAGTATGTAAGCAATTAGGATCTTTTGCATACATAATGGATTCATGACACTTACATAATTTGCATTAAGGAGGTCAACTGAATCAGTAGACCGCCTGATTTCGCATTAGGTAAGGACATGTACACACACTTGCATATGATCATAAAGCATTAGAAGTCTTTTAAGGACAATGGATGCCTGTGTATGATGGATGAGTAGATGGACGTTTGGATGGTAGGATATACATTCTTCCAGACTTGAAGATTTCGGGGACGAAATCCTAAAAGGAGGGGAGAATGTAACACCCCGAATTTTCTATTAACACTAAAGTTGCTAAAATAATAATAAGTGTGTAGAAGAGGGGATGTATCTAATATGAATATAAAAATATTAATAAGTATGTAAGAGAGGTGATGTATCTATTATGAATATAAAAATATTAATAAGTATGTAAGAGAGGGGATGTATCTATTATGAATATAAAAATATTAATAAGTATGTAAGAGAGGGGATGTATTTAATATGAATATAAAAATATTAATAAGTGTGTAAGAGAGGGGATGTATCTAATATGAATATAAAAATATTAATAAGTGTGTGAGAGAGGTGATGTATCTAATATGTATATAAAAACAATAATAAGTGTGTAAAAGGGGGGGGATGTATCTAATGTGTACATTGTAGAATATATATATATATATATATATATATATATATATATATATATATATATATATATATATATATATATATATATATTGCTGAGTGTTTGCTGAGTCACTTCTGACTCATTGCTGAGTCAACAAGATAAACCCCATCTTGTCTGAACGGCTGCGGTTATTTCTAGGTTAAATCTAATGGCCTAAATGCATTCTAAAATCTATAAATAAGTGGGTAGACCCTAAACCTAAATCACTTGTAAAATTAGAGAAGCTACCGTCATGCTGCTGCCATGGAGTTCAGCGTAGCCGTCACAAACTAAGAAGAGGAAGCCTAATCTACTACAACTAAATTCTACTCAACAAAACAAATCAAACCAAAGAACTCTCTCTCTCTAATTCTCTTCTTTTGTTGGTGAGTATGATGATTCTCACAAGACTATTACAAACTAATTTGACTCAGTTATGAATGGATCACAAGAAAGTGATGTGATTTGTAATTGTAAATTCTATATATTGTGGATCTCTTATTATGTTATTATGTTGTCGTATGATGTAAATTATATATGCTATGTCATGCTATGTTGTAAATTCTCTTATGCTATGTCGTGCTATGTTGAGAATCATGTCAAGCTATGTTATACGATCATACTATGCCATGTTATAAATCATGCTATATTATGTTGTAAAATCATGATGTTGTTGGAACATGCTTAAAGTTATGTTTTTTTTAATTTAAATGGATCTTGTTTATGGGAATTTGCCTATTAGGTTAGGTGTACCCATAAACTTGAAACTATAATTAAATAAAACTTGATTATGGGAATTTGCCTATTGAGTTAGGTGTACCCATATAAAACCATGTTGTTAAAAAATTAGATGATGTTGATTCACACATGTTCATATGTAAGTTTATGAAAATTGATTGAGATTATATTAGGTGAATTTTGAACAAGTTGACACCTTTAGGTCCATGACATGTATAATCTATGCAAGTTGGACATATGCAAGTTTCACCCCTTATTATGATTCATTTGGTCACATATACATGTTGTTATTATGATAATCTCTTTTATGCTATGAGTTAGGCTATTCGAGTCTAACATATATTTTGCGAATAAACGTTCAAACGTGGGGTAGGGGTAATATTAGGAATTAATAAATTGGGTGCAATTTTGTAAGATTTTGCATACCATGAATGGATGTCCATAATTGAGTCAATTATGGACATTGTTAAAAATTGGAAGTAATTAATAATTCAAGTAGGGAATTATTAAAATTGGGGGAAAGTGGATTATTATTAATAATCAATGCTTAGGACACGAGGTTGGACCCGTTTGTGATGTAAACCTGCCCGGACCCGCCCGACAAATCCAGTAGTCACAAATGTCGGCCCAATGTGAGAGGTCCTAGGCCCAAACTAAAGCATAACAGTTGTAAAGACACGAGGTTAGACTCTTTTATGGTGTAAGACTGCCCGGACCCGCCCGGCAAATCCAGCTGCCATAAATGCCAGTCTAATGTGAGAGGTCTTTATGAGGTTATGGCCTTAATGAACTAAGAAATACTTAACCAGATAATCATGTAAGGTGGGACATGGGGGTTAAGTAGGTGCCTTGGGTGGCATGAGGAATCTGGTGGTTGCCTTTAGAGGCATTTGAAATACGATTAGACTTAACCAAACACACATGTAAATGAACATGACTAAGTGGGTTAAGTGGGATGGACTAATGGGGACAAGCTTAGGTGGAATGCTTGTGGTAAATAGTGGGGGCCCATTTCAACCAGTATCCCAAAACGTATCTTTGTGGGCTTGACCCAAGTCGAGGACGGGACATGCATACTGGGTTTGACTATAAGAGGCCAAAACAGGGAGCGGTGGCAACGCAAGTCCAACGGGTTTCATATGCGTGTGTGGACCCGGGCTGGTAGGTAAGACGTTGTTGCATCGTGTAGGTATAAGCCGTGCATGTCCGTTGTATCAGGTTGCCACTTTAGGGGAGTGATACACCCCACTGTGGGGCCAGCACAGGTATCTACGAGTTAGGGAGCCGATCGAATAATGGGAAGTAGGGTACACCTAGTGGAGATAGGGGCAGGCGGCACCTATGTAGTCAGCTAGGGGTACGTAAAGCCATTGGGAAAGTTTCTAAGTGAAGCTAAGTGGGATGAATCTTTAGGGTGACTGGTGTGGTGCAGTATAGTGTTTATCCTTTAGTATTTAGGAGCGCCTATAACGTTGCCTTTAGCGATTGTCTATGTCCTTAATCTGCTCTTCATAGACATTTTCTTGTTTTCCAGCTTATGCCTTAGTCCAGTTATTTTGGTAATAGTATTGTAGAATTATCATATTCACCAGACTTTATGTCTGACCCCCTCTTTTCCATCCTTTTTCTCCCTTCAGGTCCGCAGGTTGGGCCAAGTTCTAGTGGAGTCTAGTTGGATCGCTTATCTTCTGGAAAGCTTGGACTGCTGAAGTAAAGTCCAGCTTGTTATCTTTCTTTTTAATGGCTATTCATGTAATGGGATTATGTACTTGTTTTATCAAGATAGATATTGTACTTGACATTGAATATGGTGTTATGATGTAATCAAACATGTTTTGACTTCTGCTACAATGAAATAAAGTTTTTTGAATTTCCAAGTACTATTTTATATCTGTCTTGTTGTAATTTTACTGTTCTATATTCACTTAAAACCTCCATGGAAGTTAATGCATTCCCTTTGTGAGTGACATTAATGGACGTGGGGTGTTACACGTGGTATCAGAGCATAAGGTTACCAGAACAGATAAAAAAAAAATTTTAGAAATATATTTTTTTTCTAAAGTATTTTTGGAAGAAGTGCTTTCAAAAAAAAAAACATGTTATTTAAAGAGAGTTTTTATGAAAAACATAATCCCAAATAGCCATATCCTTATCTTTATCTTTCGAATTCTCCATTTTGAATCTTTCCTTTTTCGTTTCAGCATGGCTGAAGATCTTAATCTCCCAGAAGGTGTGACGATTCCAGGGTGGTTTAGGAGATACTTGGAGGCTAGGGCCACCACTGCAGGCCCAGCGGATACTCCTCCACCCCTAGTTGCACCCATTCCTCCTCCTCCTCCTCCTCCTCGTGTTGACACTTTTGCAAAGACGTGCAAGGAATTCAAGGCTATGGGAGGAAAAACTTTTCAAGGGACTGAGACGTTTGTGGAGGCCAGAGATTGGCTTAAGGAGACTGAGGAATTGTTGGATATCTTTGAAGTGGAAGATGGGAGGAAAGTCCGTTTAGCTGCTTGGTTAATGAAGGGAGAGGGCTCGTTTTGGTGGGAGGTCACTAACGGGGAACGTCCAGTTGATTCATGGGCGGATTTCAGACGAAGGTTTGAGGCAAAGTTTCTTTCAAGGACAGAGGAGAACTTAAATATGGAAAAATTCCTGGCACTAAAGCAAGGGAGCTCATCAGTAAAGGAATATGTCAATAAATTTAATCAGTTAGCAAGGTTTGGCTTGGAGTTGGTGAACACGCCAGAGAAGAAAGCTTTGAGGTTCGTTAGAGGCTTGAATGAACCGTTGCAAGGGTTGGCTATGACCCACATCCCTATGGGAGCCACCTTTGAAAAGCTAGTAGAAATGGCACTTATGCATGAGGATAAGGCAGTTGAAAAGAAAGGGGATCAGAAGAAACCCCAACAGCAAAATAAGAAGGGTGGTAAAAACAATAATGGCAAAGGGAAGAAGAAATGCTTCAATTGTGGGACGCCTGGCCATCTCAGCAAAGATTGTAGAAAGAAAAGGAAGACTGGTTGTTTTCATTGTGGAGATGTGGGACATTTAGTGAAGGACTGTCCAAAGAAGGGGCAGAGGGCAGGGTCTACCTCGGGAGGACAGGTGCAGGCTCTTATGGCACCAGGGCAGGCAAGGGGGCAAGTTCAGGCTATTGCGGCCCCACCGCTGCAAGAAAGAGGTAGAACAATTTCTGTTGAAAGCTTAGTTTTTCTGTTTGATCATCCTGTCCGTACCTTATTCGATTCTGGCGCATCTCATTCGTTTATCTCTGCATCATTAGTTGAATCACTGCACTTGAACACCAGTTTAGTAGAGGATCCCTTGGTTGTTTCAAATCCAATTGGGGGTTCGGCTCATTTGACCATGATATGTTTGGATTTGAAAATCTCTATACTTAGCGTTGAATTTAGATGTGATGCTTATGTATTGGGCTTCACGGGCTATGGGCTAATTTTAGGAATGGATTGGTTGTCTAGAAATAGGGCCATTCTTGATTGTGAAAGGAGAGTAGTTAGGCTTGTGACTCGCCTTGGTAATGCTCTCGACATCTTTTGTAATCCCATAAATTCCGTTATGCTAAGTTATCTTGAATCGCTTGACGCGTCTATAGAGAACCTGCGATCGGTAGAAGTGGTCCGGGAATATCCGGATGTGTTTGAGGAGGTGAAGGGCTTACCTCCAAAGCGGGAGATAGACTTTCGAATTTATCTTGTGGATAATGTTAAACCCGTATCTTTGCCAGTGCGCCACATGGCTCCTCGTGAAAGGAGGGAACTCAATAAGCAAGTAAAGGAGTTGCTTGAGAAGGGGTTCATAAGACGTAGTATATCGGAGTGGGGTGCTCCAGTAGTTTTTGCCACAAAGGCGGATGGGTCTCTTAGACTTTGTATGGACTATAGAGAACTAAACAAGCTTACTAAAAAGAACCGACACCCACTGTCGAGGATTGACGATCTCTTTGATCAGTTAGTTGGCGCCTCAGTGTTTTCGCAGTTGGATTTAGCACTGGCTTTCATCAACTGAGAGTGGCTGAGGATAGTATAGATAAGACTGCTTTTAGGACTCCTGACGGATTCTATGAATGGCTAGTGATCCCCTTTGGTTTGACAAACGCCCCTGCATATTTTGTTGATTTGATGAGTAGGGTGTTTAGGGAATACCTTAACAAATTCGTGGTAGTCTTTGTGGATGACATCTTAGTCTTTTCTAAGAATAAAGAAGAGCACTCCCTACATCTTAAGGAAGTGTTGGAAACCCTTCGAGCACATAACCTTAAGGCAAAATTTTCTAAGTGTCACTTCTGGAGGAAGGAAGTACGGTTCTTAGGGCACGTGGTTTCCAAAGAAGGGATAGCAGTGGATCCCGCAAAGGTGGTGGCCATCCAAGATTGGAAGGTCCCTAAAAATGCAACCGAAGTAAGAAGTTTCTTGGGGTTGGCTGGCTATTATAGGAAGTTTATCAAAGACTTCGCAAAAATATCAGCTCCATTAACACGGTTAACGAAGAAGAACCTGGTTTTTACGTGGGACAAAGATTGCGATGATGCGTTCCAACGTTTAAAGAGATCCTTAACTTCAGCCCCAGTCTTAGTGCTGCCAGACGGGAATAAACCGTTTACCATCTATACTGATGCTTGTGGGACGGGACTTGGCGCGGTCCTCATGCAAGAGGGAAGAGTAATAGCCTATGGTGGAAGGCAGTTGAGGGTTCATGAAAAGAATTACCCCACGCATGACTTAGAGCTAGCCGCAATTGTTTTCGTGCTTAAGTCTTGCCGTCACTATCTTCTTGGTGAGAAATTCGAACTGTTCACTGACCACAAATCATTAAAATACTTAATCTCTCAGAAGGATTTGAATTTAAGGCAGCAACGGTGGATGGAATTCTTAGCCTCCTACGATTTTGAAATAGCATATACCCCGGGCAAGGGTAACGTGGTGGCAGACGCCTTAAGTAGGAAAAGGTTGTCCTTGAGTCCGTTGTTTGTTGAACGACAAAGCTTAGAATTCATCTCTATGTTTGACTTTAGACCCTCCGTTGACTTAGTACCCGGTCTGTTAGCATCCTTGGAGGTTAGACCTACACTTCTAGGACGGGTTGGTGAGGCACAGCGAGACGACCCACGGTTGGTTGAGATAGTAGAAAAGCTCAAAGGGGGGGAGTCATCAAGCCATCTTCGTAGGTATACCCTAGACGATAAGGGTTGGTTACGAAGGGATAATAGACTTTGTGTACCACAAGACGAAGACTTAAGGAAGGCCATTCTTGATGATGCTCATCGCTCAAAAATGACCATTCATCCCGGCGGGGATAAGATGTACAAAGATATGAAGCGGGTTTTCTTTTGGGCCGGTATGAAAAAGGATGTGGCCGAGTACGTCGCTAGATGCTTGGTGTGCCAACGAGTTAAAGCAGAACAAAAGAAACCCGGTGGGTTGCTTCACCCATTAGAAGTTCCACTATGGAAATGGGAAAGCATCTCAATGGATTTTGTGGAAGGATTACCAAGATCAAGGAAGGGTAACACGGGGATTTGGGTTATAGTAGATAGACTTACTAAAAGCGCCCATTTTATTCCCGTGAAAAGTAAGAGGACTGCTCCGTGGTTGGCTTCTGTATACATTAAGGAGATAGTTCGTTTGCACGGTATTCCTTCTAGTATAGTAAGCGACCGTGACCCCATCTTTACTAGCGAATTTTGGAAGAGTTTACAAGAGGCGGTAGGGACTCAGCTATGTTTGAGCACCGCATATCATCCTCAGACAGACGGCCAGACCGAGAGGGTGAATCGCATTCTAGAGGATCTTTTAAGGCTTTGTATCCTAGACTTTGGGGGTACATGGGAAGAGCACCTTCCGTTAGTAGAATTCGCATATAACAATAGCTTTCAGTCTAGTATTGGCATGGCACCTTTCGAAGCTCTTTATGGAAGGCCTTGCCGTTCGCCTACATGTTGGTGGGAATCTACCGATAAAATCCTACTTGGGCCCGATATGGTTAGGGAAACCTCGGAGAAGATTGAGTTGATTCGAAGGAGGATGAAAGCAGCACAAGATAGGCAAAAATCGTATGCTGATAAGAGGAGGACAGATCTTGAGTTTGACATTGGGGACATGGTTTTTATCAAAGTATCTCCGTTACAGAATGTTGTTCGCTTTGGGTCCGTGGGGAAATTAGCACCAAGGTTTGTAGGGCCGTTTCCTATAAAAAAACAGGATTGGGAAGATGGCATATAGGGTGGAGTTGCCTGAGAAACTTAGTGGAGTACACGATGTATTCCATGTATCACATTTGAGGAAGTGTTTGCACAAGACCGCGGAGGTGGTAGAGCCGAGCTTGCTTAAAGAGGTGGAAATAGAGCGTGATGCAACAATCAGACGAGCTCCTACATGCATTCTTGGGTCGGAGATCAAAAAGTTGAGGAATCGAGAGGTCAGACTGGTTAAAGTGCAATGGGGAGATGATGAGAGCAACGCAACTTGGGAGACAGAAGAGAAGATGCGTTCGTTGTACCCTTTTCTTTTTTAGGGTATGTCTTTTAATTTCTCCTTTATCGCTTAGCTTATCTTATCTTATCTTTAGTATGTCCTCTCATTAGTATCTTTGACCTTTAGTTAGGATAATCCTATGGTTGAAACATGTGTTTGAGACATGTTATGTATGATGGATGCAAAATGGATGCAAGTGTTTGCTAGTGGTTGCTCGTGGATGCATATATACACACACTTTAGGCACTAGATCGGCTCAGTCACTTCACCTTGCAAACCTTATTTCAGCCATATCTCCCAAACAGTGAGTCCGTTTCTCACTTGTGACCACTCTACGGAAAGGTAAACCATCAAACGAATCTAATGGAAGTGGTTTCAGGTCAAAATTCCTTTCCAATAAAATGTTATGGCCGAAACAAGATTAGCTAGGGGCAAAACGGTCATTTAAACATCGACAAAAATAATGAACATGGGAAATGACTCTAATAGTTGTTTCCCAAAGTTACATGACCATACGACTTCATATGGGAAAGAAATAAATATTCTACGATCCTCCGGTGCGTAGAATGCGGGGTGTTACATTCTCCCCTCCTAAAGAAATTTCTCCCCCGAAATTCCCTAACCAAAACACACAAAAGGGTCCCGCATGCCTATCAACCATAAAACAACAATCAAACATGCAAAACAAGTCTATCATAGCATGCAGAATAACTAAACTGCAAAGTAAATCTTACCAGGCGAAGAGTTCTGGATGCGTCTTCCTAATGCTCTCCTCTGTCTCCCAAGTACAGTCATTCTCGTTCTCGCCCCACTAAACCTTGACTAGCTTCACCGCCTTCCTTCAAAATTGCTTTGTATCGTGCTTGACAATACGAATCGGCTTGCGGTTCCCAACCGCCTTGGGTTCCACTTCGAAGTCCTCTAACTGTTCAAGTGAAATAGTCATATCTGGGTCGTGCACGAACTTCCTTAGCTAGGAAACATGAAATACGTTGTGAACTCCCGCCATCTTTTCTGGTAAGTCAACTTTATACGCCAAATTCCCAACTAGTTCAAGAACTGGGAACGGGCCAACAAATCTTGGTGCCATTTTGCCTCTCTTGCGAAATCGTATCACGCTCTTTAACGGAGAAATCTTGACAAACACCAAGTCACCAACGGAGAATTTTAAGTGTCTTCTCCTCTTATCAGCATAACTCTTCTGCCTATCTTGGGCAGCCTTCATTCGTTGTTGAATGATCTTAATTTTCTCCGAGGTTTCTCTTACCACATCTGGTCCAAGCATAAACTTCTCACCGGTCTCTATCCAACATGATGGTGAGTTACACAGTCTTCCGTACAAAGCTTCGTATGGAGCCATACCGATACTGGATTGGTAGCTATTATTATATGCAAACTCTACTAGATGCAAATGGTCATCCCATGATCCACCAAAATCCAATATACAAGCTCTCAGGAGATCTTCCAATATACGATTCACCCTCTCCGTCTGACCGTCGGTCTGAGGATGATATGCGGTGCTGAGATGTAATTCTGACCCCAGAGCCTCTTGTAAGCTCTTCCAAAACCGACTAGTAAACAACGGATCTCGGTCAATCAAAATGCTTTTAGATACTCCATGAAATCTCACTACCCACTTCATATACAATTCTGCTAACTTAGCTGCCGTTCTGGTCGATTTGACTGGTATAAATCTTGCACTCTTAGTCAATCGATCCACGATTACCCAAATGCTATCATGTCCCAATCTAGTCCTTGGTAAACCATCGATGAAATCCATCGAGACTTGTTCCCATTTCCATTTGGGATTTTCCAATGGTTGCAACAAACCACTAGGCTTCTTTTGCTCGGCTTTAACTAGCTGGCAATTCATGCATTTGGATATAAACTTCCCAACGTCTCTTTTCATCCCTTCCCAGTAGTAAGTCTGTCTCATATCTCGATACATCTTATCACCACCGGGGTGTATAGTCAGTTTTGAGTGATGACATTCTCTAAGCACTTTATCTCTCAAACCATTCACGTTGGGTACAACTAGTCTTCCATTCTTTCTAAGCCATCCATCTCGATCAAGCCCATACAAATTCATCTCCTCACTGTCGACATCCATTTCTAACTTGGAGATGATTTCCAATAGATTAGGATCGTCCCTCTGGCTGGAACCAATCCGCTCTATCAATGTGGGTCTGATCGCCAAACTAGCTAGCATTTCTGGATCCAATTCGCACTTTGGTCTGAAATCAAACCCTGTGATATACTCCAGTTGCTTCCATTCAAGAAACATAGCCCCTATATTGGCATGTCTCCTACTCAAGGCATCGGCTACCGCATTACCTTTCCTAGGTGTGTATGCGATATCAAAATCATACGAAGCCAGGAACTCTAACCATCTCTGCTGGCGGAGATTCAGATCCTTCTGAGGGAAGAGATACTTTAACGATTTATGATCGGTAAACAACTCAAATCTTTCTCCCAAGAGATAATGTCTCCACATCTTCAGCGCAAACACGATCGCTGCTAGTTCCAAATCATGGGTAGGGTACCTTTTCTCATGTGGCTTTAGTTGCCGACTAGCATAAGCTACAACCTTACCTCCTTGCATCAATACAACACCTAGTCCGGTACCACAAGCATCCGTTAATACCGTCATTTCCTCATTCCTTTTAGGAATGACTAGCACAGACGCACACGTCAACTTTTCTTTTAGACTCTTGAATGCATTCTCACACACTCCGTCCCAGACGAAGGCCTGATTTTTCTTAGTCAACTGAGTCAACGGTGCCGCTATCTTGGAGAAGTCCTGGATAAACTTACGATAATATCCCGCTAACCCCAAGAAGCTTCTTACGTCTGTTGCATTCTTGGGCGTATGCCAATCCCGTACCGTAGCCACCTTCGCAGGGTCCACGGCAATACCATTCTCTGAAATAACATGGCCCAAGAATCTCACTTCCCTCCTCCAGAAGTGACACTTAGAGAATTTCGCTTTCAATTGGTGTTTCCTCAACACCTCTATCACTATCCTCAAGTGTCCCTTGTGTTCCTCCTCTGTCCTCGAGTAAACAAGGATATCGTCTACGAACACAAGAACAAACTTATTCAACTGATCTCTGAATACTCGATTCATAAGATCCACAAAGTATGCTGGTGCATTGGTCAACCCAAATGGCATAACCAACCACTCATAGAATCCAGACGGCGTCCTAAATGCCATTTTCGAAACACTCTCATCTGCTACTCGGAGCTGATGAAATCCTGTCGCGAGGTCCAACTGGGAGAACACTCTTGCTCCTTCCAATTGATCAAACAAATCATCTGACCGCGGTAGAGGATACTTATTCTTCCTCGTCACCTTATTCAACTCGTGATAGTCCACACACAAACGAAGGGAACCATATGCCTTAGTGGCAAACACAACCGGTGCTCCCCACTCGAAGACACTTCTTCTAATAAACCCCTTCTTCAAGAGATTGCTGACTTGCACCCCGAGCTCTCGCTGCTCTCTCCGTGCCATACGACGAAGTGGCATCACTATAGGTCTGGCATCTTTCACTAAATCAATACGGAACTCAATCTCTCGGTGTGGTGGAAGCCCGGTCACCTCCTCGAAGACGTCCGGATACTGGCCAACCACGGGCACATCTGACAACTCATCATGAGGGATGTCGAGGGAATTTATAAAACTAGCCATTACCCCATTACTCGGTAGACTACCAAACACTACCCTCCGCCCACCATCCACCCTAACTGTCACCAAAAAGCCCTCACAGTCTACCACCACCCCGTATCTTTGGAGCCAATCAACCCCCAATATAATGCCATACCCAGTAAAGCGCAAAACAAAGCAATCACAAACAAACATACATCCATGACTCGATAAGACCAAATTTCGGCAAATCATACTAAGGTTAGTCGAACCACCAATCGGGTTCGTCACAACCAACGGTCTATCGACTATCTCGGGTTCCAGTCCCAACCTATCCACCAGGTCACTAGATATGAAGGAACAGGAAGCCCCAGTATCAAACAAAAATCGAACTGGTACATCATAAATAGAAATCATACCTTGAATGACGACATTCTTTCCTTTCTCCGCCGCAGTTGGGGCATTCGACGAAGAAGGAATAGCATTAAGGGCATATGCTTTCACCATCTGCTTTTCTTTAGGAGGTTGTGGACACTTATCCTTATGATGTCCCACTTGGCCACAGTTGTAGCACTTCCTTTCCGCTGGCTTGACCCGACATTCTTTAGCATAATGGCCCTTCTTACAATAGCTGAAGCACCCAACATCTTTCTTGCTCTTTTTCTAGCCATCCTTAGCTTGACTCTGCTTTCTCTTATTCTGAGAGTTATTCTTGCCTCCACCGCTTGCTTGCGGCTTCGGCCCTTCCGCAGATGCAACCTCGGTCTTTGGCTTAGGGTAAAGACACTCCGATCTCAAAGCTTTTCCAACAATCGATTCAAAAGTCTCATCGATGTGGTTAATAAGCCTTTCCCCCAAGTATCCTTCCAAACCAGTAATGAACTTCTCATTCTTCTTCTCAGGGGTATCGATAAGGGATAGTCCATATTTCGACAAAGTATCGAACTCAGCAATATAGTCAAAGACTGCTCTACCATTCTGCTTGAGTTCCAAGAACCTCTTAAACAACACTGACTTCTGGGCAGCTGGAATGAACTTCTCGCTAAAGCGAGCCTTGAACTGATCCCAAGTAACCTGATCTTCTGGAGTAGCTGTTCTAATGGCATTCCACCAATTCATGGCTCGCCCTTGCAGCTGACGAGACGCTAGCCTTCTCTTCATCACATCCTCGATACCCAAGTGGTCGAAGATACGATCACAGCTATCCAACCAATCCTGAACATTTGTGGCCGACTCCGTTCCGTGGAACGGCTTCCCACCAAGGTTAGTGTAATCCTTGCACAACTTGGCGAAATCGACCCTAGGCGCCTGCACTACTGGACCACCACCATTACCAGGATTGGGAACTGCTCCCTGAACATCCCTAAGCATCTCCCACATGAAGTTGGTGAACATTGTCCTCATGTCAGGAGCATTCCCATGGTTGGTCCCTCTACCAGCACCCCTGGTGTCTCTACTCATCGTTCAATCTGTAAAGAGAAAACAATTAACGACCCCATAGTGGTGCTAGTGCAGTACGACTTCATTCTTACACTACTAATAGTATATATATATAGCTCTTAAAAACCAAAGTAATCACAAATACACGCTCTCATATATGTACTATCTCTCCCTAGTGTCTTTCCCTATGTTAACTACGCAACCTAGAGCTCTGATACCAAGTGTGACAGCCCGCCCCGCACCAACCGACATTTACTCCAAAAGTGCGTTGTACACATGTCCAGTTAGCACTGGACGGTCGTCAGAAGAAAAGAAAGAAGACGAAGAAACAACAAAGAACCTGTAGAATGTCTCACAGCGCATAGGATAAAATATAATAACAACATACTTGACATAAAACAGGTGAGACAGTGCATAAGCTGAAAATAAACTAACATAGCAGCGGAAAATCCAAGTACAGCTTATGATCCAAAGCCAACATTATTACAACTTTTACAAACTGTCTCAAAAAGAAAAAGCAAGATAAAGGAGGTGCACTACTAATGACCAAGTAGCGACCACCAACGACACAGGGAGAATATCTATATATCATACGTGGAAGCCTCCTGCTCGCCTCCGAATCCGCTACTCGCGCATCACCAACTAACCTGTCTCTAGTCTGCTCGTGTGAGCACCCAGAGTAATAAGAAGAGACATAAAACTCTGGGCCAGACAAAAAGTCTGGTATGAGGATAAGCATCTAAATAGAACAATAACAGGTATACTAAACCATACCTGAACCTAGAACCAAAGAGTTAGCACTACATACTGTACAACACTCTAAGGTGCCACTAACATGTGGTGTGAAAATACGGGGGTAGGGGTGTGCATGTCATAGTGATGGCAAACAATCAAGCATAGCAACCATCCTCACTTCTCTCGCTCAGTGCGTAAAGCATACGATATTCACCCCTTTGATCACCCCAATACTTTGCTATGATCACCTTGCCCCATGAAGTCATAAATGGCTTCACTGCACTGAAACATAGCCACTAATCCTTTGCTATTCCACTAGCCCCATGGAGTTATTCACCCCATCTGCGCTGGCTCATCGCCTTACCAATCCTTTACTATGTCCACTTGCCCCATGGAGTTATTCACCCCATCTGCGCTAGCTCATAGTCTTACTACGATCACTTTGCCCCTCGAGTCATAATGACTCTACTGCACTGATAATGTAGTCTTGCTACCATCACCTTGCCCCTCGAGTCATTGTGACTCTACTGCACTGATAAGTAGCCCATCATTCATTTTCAGTAGTGAATCGAAGTTATGAACGTCGACAACTCCTTAGCACACGTCCGGCAGCAAGGCCCAACCATGAAGTGAACTCATTGGTTCCCAACTAGATCCAGAGCTCTAACTTCCCATTTGGACTACCTTTGCATCTCGGGTTATTAGTCATCGTCGGATCGGTTCGGATCCCCTCTTAGCAATCGGTTCGGCCCTCAATGCCCCCTTCTGGATCGGGTCGTGATCTTCATCTGCCATCGATTCGGTTCGGGCTCCTCCAAGGCATATCGGGTTAGGGTCGTAACTTCCAAGTCCAGTCGCTATCCCCAGTTCGGGTCGGGGTCCTCCTGGCGGTTCGGGTCGGGTGCTCTGGTGGATCGTGGGGAAGAGTCTAGCATTGATTTGGTTCGGGTCTCTATGGCCGATCCGATCCGGTTCATATAATGGTGTCCTTCCTTTTTGCCACTCTCTCTTGTATCAAGCTTAGGTTCGGTTCGGTGATACTTTGCCCGGTCCGAGCCCATCCATCCGATCCGATCCGAAAGCCTGCACTGTTTTTCTGCAACTTTTCCAGCGAGTGTTTTACGCCATTCGACGATGTTTTCGACCATTCTAAGTATTCTAATCAATCACAAAGCATACCAAAAGTCATAGTAACAAGTAGAAGTGACCTCAAACACCAAAACATATATATATGATAGGTTAAAATGGATCAAACCTAGCCAAAACCCCATATTTTCCCTTAAGCATGTTTAGGTGAAACTAATGATATGATTAGCAAAACTTAACCAAATTAACCCAAATTCATATCAGAGGTCTAAGACGTCATTTCGAATTTTATAAATATTTTTCCAGAATTTTATCATGTTTAAACTCGCTAATTAGTACTAATTACCCTTAATTAGCCATGATTAGTGAGGAACTATGCAAATCACTCACCTTAGCCACAAATAAAACCTCAAACTGAAATGAAACTCTGATTTGGTGCGGATCCCAATGCTAAACAGCAGCTCTAATGTTGATTTGGTGTTGATCTCTCTTGATTTGATGTTGCTAAGCCCAATCTTCAAGTAGAAAGTGATTTGGAGGTGATTTAGAGGTTGGGGGCCATTTTTAGGGTTTCTGAGAGGTAAGTGGAGGCTAGAAAATTGAAATGGGATGAAAACCTAACTCATTCCAGCCTCCCCGTAACCCTAATCCCGAAATGGGTTATGGGCCCATTCACTAATCACCCTATTTGGCCCGGTTAAGCAGTTTTTCACCTTCTAAACCTTATTTCAGCCATATCTCCCAAACGGTAAGTCCGTTTCTCACATGTGACCACTCTACGGAAAGGTAAACCATCAAACGAATCTAATGGAAGTAGTTTCAGGTCAAAATTCCTTTCCACTCAAAAGTTATGGCCGAAACAAGATTAGCTAGGGGCAAAACGGTCATTTAAAAATCGGCAAAAATCATGAACATGGGAAATGAATCTAATAGTTGTTTCCCAAAGTTACATGACCATACGACTTCATATGGGAAAGAAATAAATATTCTACGATCCTCCGATGCATAGAATGCGGGGTGTTACAGTCACTTTTTCAATTTTGAAAGGAAGTGTCTTTACACTGTTTGAAATGATTCAGAAATGTTGCTACCCTTCACACACTATAAAAAGGGGTTAAAACTGAATTTTTAAACATATCTTCTTCTCCACTTTCATCCATTTTCATTATATAATCACTCTTAATCATTTTTATGATTTCTACACTTATACTCTACCGAATTCAATTCTGTTTTGATCAAATTTCTTCTCTCTGCACTCCCTTCTCATCTCTCTCTGAATCAAGTGCTATTGAAGAGTTCTAGGGTTGTTTGTAATTGTTTGGGTTGAGTAAAAGAGGAATCAGTGGTATCCTTGTTGCCGAGAAATCAAGGAAGTAGGAATAGGTGTTTCCTTGTAGCCGAGAAATCAGGGAAGTAGAAATCGGTGGTATCCCTTGTAGCCGTGAAATCAAGGAGGGTGTACTTGACTATTGGTATTGTAATAAAACTCTGCGCAATCTAGCGTTGTGCAGGACTAGATGTAGGAGCAATCCGAAACAGTATAAAATCCGGTGTGTTCTTTCCTTTTTTGCATCTTTATTTCTGTTTATTTTGCATCTGTGTTTGAATCTGTGTCTGTGATTGTGTTTGTGGTGTTTGATTCATCCCGTAGTTCACATAAGTTTTAGATTTGGTTTAAATTCTTGTAAACACTAATCACCCCCACCCCCCTTTAGTGTTTGTTTTGCCTTAACGATCCTTTCCGCAATCCCTAACATGTGTGTGACATGCATGCAGACAAGTTAATCGGCTAAGAGCGGTAGCACCATGAATTATTATTCTTCCATATTCAACATGCTTAAGGCTATATACGGCCAACAAAGGTTAGTATAGTTCCCCATATCTCTTGTTTTTTCACTGTGCATGGTAGTTTCGATTATTACAATCATTCGAGGATTGTTCGGATTATTGAGAAATTGGATTTCTTGTCAATAGCTGGTTGGATAGGTAGGTTGGCAAAGCATTTGTAATAGGTGATAGGCATTTGTATTAATGTACATGGAAGTCATGCATTATTTCTACTCAAACTGACATGGTGATAAACAATCATGGTTACGATAAGAGCAGTTCGAGCTTTTAAGAAGAAATATATAACATATAAACGTGTAATTTATGGATACGATAATAACAGCAACCTTCGCTTCTTTTTATATCACTACACCATATATGCTGATTAGGCTGTGTTTTTAGCCGTATCAAAAGCCGTTGGGCACGGTATAAAGCCGTATCAAAAAGTGGCGTGTCTAATTATTAGATACGGCTAACAATCGTATCTCAATATATTATCATACGGCTTTTAGCCGTATCTAAAGTCTAATAAGACACGGTCTTTGACCGTGTCTAATTATATGTGTGTGTGCACATATATATATATACCCATGTATATATATATATATCATATATTTGTATATATATAAAACAGAAACTGTATCGCATATGTTTTATAACACAGAGCATACATAACACAAAGTATACACAGGAATAACACAAATTTATATATATATATATATATATATATATATATATATATATATATACTCAAAGCTTTACAAGGTTTGTCATAACACGATGTGTACATACAAACATATACAATAAAAGGAAACTGTATTAGATTCTCATCACATTACGAAGTAACAAAAATGAGGTAAAAAGATAACAGCCTGATAAACAGTCCAGTCGAGGCCGGGAAGTCCAGTCTAGTCAAGGTCGTGATATAAAGCCCGCAGCCTGATCGTTCCAGCAAAGCACCATAATCTCCAACAGGACTGCCTACAAAATACAAGAAACAATTATTTCAATGTACAGCATTGGTTCAATATACAGCAATGTAGATCGACATTGTAACATTTGGTGACTGAGATGCAAACATGAATACAACAATTGTTCTAACATTGAAAGCTTCAGTTATTAAACCCATCCATGGTGACTGAGATGCAAACATGAATACAACAATGGTTACAAAAATGGTTCAAACATGAATACAACAATGGTCCAGACTTCATGTCGTCTCGATTAGTAGACTATTCGACGACTAGTCGCGACTATTTGAGCGTCGCCCATGTGTTTGTGTAGTCGATCAGTATATGTCTCAAAAATGAATTAATACACATTGTAAACTGGTTTTGCTATGACCATATCGTTTAAATGAAATTAACTGTACATAGGAGTGGAAAATTGATAGGCATTAAAAATGCAAACCCAAAAGAAGAATCACCTGAAGTGTTAGTCCATCTGCAACACCGGTAGTTCATACCCTAGCATACAGAATATCCTCCTATACACACAAAAAAGAACAAATAAACGAAAAGAATATTCAAGATGTGCACACAAGTACATGTCCATTTAATTCTTATGTAAGATACTACATAGAGATAAGTGTAAAATAATATATACCTGCTCCAACGTCTAAAGATATCGAATCATCATCATCGGATGACATACATACTCGACTTTCTGATTAAGAATTTACTGGGCGATCCACCAGGTGGCTGCATTTTAGCTCACGCGCAGGGACAGTAATCCATGCTAATTAGTTTTATTCAAATGTTGAATGCCCCTCCACTTAACCTATGGAAAAAGCTGCTTTCACTTGCAACTTTCAGTTTCTTTGAAGCAGACTGTGTAGTGCAAGATTACTTACACTAAAGTCTCTACTACAAAGTAAGGGAAAAGTTGCTAGTGAAAGCAGCTTTTTACTAAGGTTAAGTGCAGCAGCATCCGACATTTGAATTAAACTAATAAGCGTGGATACCTGATCCTACACGTGAGCTAAAATGCATCTACCTGGTGGGTAGCCTATTAAAATATTAACCAGAAAGTCTAGTAACCATCCATCTACCAAAATTTTCAACAAACCTGTTAAAATATTTTCAGTACAGCTGTTATCTCTCAAAACAGAGTAAACTTGTTATAAGACAACCCAATTTAAATTTCAAACATACGGCAAACAAACAGTCAAATGACGATGAAATCATGGTTAAATATTAAACTGTAGAATTATCCATTTGCTCAGTTTAAGAAATAAACAACTTTTAGTTGCTAAATAGTTAAACTAAAAATCAGTGACAACTTGTACATGAATGTAGTTACTACATTTCGAATTCAACGTGGCAAGCGATCTAAAGAACATATCAACAAACCTGTTAAACTCATTGTTATTTCTTTGTTTCATGGATAAATATACCGCAATCTAAAATTATACCATACATGTTTCAATTCAATTCAATTGAAATAGCTAACACACTAACAACCAGCTAATTAACACACTAGTACCTTACATTTCTGATTCCAGGGTATAACAACCAGCTAACACACAAGTACATACCAATTCAATTGAAATAGCTAACACACTAACACAAAGTAGCAATCGGCTTACACACAAAGACTTCAACTTGTTCCCTAATCCCTACTATCAGGCAAGAACAACACAATTCAATTGAAACAGTTAACAAACTAACACAAAGTAGCAATCAGCTGACACGCAAAAACTTCAACTTGTTCCCTAATCCCCGCTATCACGCATGCAAAACACGATTCAATTGAAACACATACCTGCGGTGAACGGAGGGCTACGGAATAAGGGTTGCTGCGTCGAAGGAGAGGGTTGTTTACTTGTTCGTCTCTATCGGTATGGGAGATTCCAGAGAAAGGTGGAGGCAAAATTTGGTGACCGAAAACCCTAATTTGGGTTTTCGGTCACCATTGAAGTAAAACAAAGGGAAAAGGGAGCGGCCAAAATTTTAATTTGGAGTGCCTAATGGGGTGCACAATATGATACGCATTCGATTCGGCCAAAAGTCGTATCAAATTAACTGATCCGCAGCTTCATTGATGGACGATTAGATTTAGGGTGTTTGGGGTGGTGCGGATCGCAAAAGGTAGTTTGAGACGGATCTTAGCATTATCAAATATGACACGGCTATAAACCGTAGTTTACTTCCGCATCCTAGTGTGCCAAATTGGCTGATATGGTGTAGTGTATGAATGCCGATGGGCTAATTACTTGGGTAGGTTAACGATAGTTGTAGTCCATAATGTGTGACGGCCCCAAACCCCTGTTCCATGGTGGCAAGGGTAATCTTTGGAATATAACACATGAAAAAATAACAGCAGAACAAAAATATATAAATACGCCAGATAATTTTCAATAGAATACACTGGAAATAATAATCATCAGAGTTACACAATATACAGGATCATACCTAGTACAAAATACAGTTCAGCTTTATATAGAATGTCTACAGCGGAATCAAACATAGTATACACAACAGGAGCTGAACAGCATAAAAAAAGTGATAGAATCCATCTTCAGCTCCATAGCTATCCAGATAGAGCCTGCTAAAACCTGAATACAAGGCGCCCGTGTGGAAATAGGGGCACCCGAGTTTGCAAGTGAAACAAACTACGAGTCAGTCATGGGACTGGTATGAGAAATCTACTTAACTTATTTTACAATATGGCCAATCACAGGACCACGCCGCTAACGCGGAACGGGTTTACTCCATTGGATTGTCGGTGCTCAAAACAAGTAAATCATTTAAACATTGCAATGCTTTTTACAAAAATGAAGCCATTATAAGACTCAATTCCCATCACACAATGCAACGCAAACCGGAGGATAGAGTTTTACCTTATAATGGCCAAAATATGCTTGATACGAACAAAACAAAAGCATTTGATATTATTACTAGTGTTCATTTGTTTCAAAAACAAATCAATCATAAGCATCAATCATAGATGGCAAAGTGCCTCATACCACTATGTCGCCATATATAGGTATACAATCAAAACCGCACGATGTCGTATTTGGAAATTGGATTTCTGTCATGAACCAAGGCAAGGGATCGTCCTTACCGCTTCGAGACTCTCTAGTCCGAGCCTCAGGGTCAGAGTGCATCGACCCTTGGATCTTCAGGGCCGGTCCACATGGAGTGGATTAAAATGCCTGAACACTGCGTTTCCCCGCCCTATGGGGCGTAAAATGGTCATATCCCAACCAGACCATCGGCCCCGTAACGACCGATATAACCGAGGTGCCTTGCTATCCATCATCCACATAAGTAAAACATCAGGGCTTGTAAAACGCTGACACCACTCCTAGCTAGAAGGAAAATCATGCCCTCTCTGCAGTCCTCCCCCATTTCTGGTCCATACCGGGGTGTGAGGCTCTCGAATCAATGCTAAACACAAAGCTAGCTATTTAAAACCCTGCTTTGATCATCAACCACAAGGCTCTACTTTTCAACAAAAGCCTTGATCACTGCATCTCTGTATGCCACGTTGTCATCTATAACGTCGGACACACATACATTTACAAGTCCGTTCTGGGTCTGAACGAAACCGGAGGCACCTTATTCCTCATCCCATATGTCCAATACAGGAGAGAGGTCCTCGCACATCCGGTCGATCTCCAAGTACGTCTGGACGACCACCACTTATTACCTTGTCTTGGGATGCCTCCCAATCAAGACATCAGCAATCATCCAAACGATGTGAAGAACTCTGGTCTTCAACCATCGTCTTCATCGTCGATTTCTAATCGTCGATCAATTATTTGAAATGAGATCTAACTCGACCTTTTCAAATAATTCATGTATATTTAGAATTCAAATCAATTCATTTCCATGGTTACATTATTTGACATCCATAATTCAGTTCATTATTGTAATTTTCCTATCAAACACATTCAACCATCAAATATCCAATAAATCGGGTAAATTCGGTTTATTTCTATTCCATATCGTTCATAATATTTTATAACGATTTATAGCTATTTTTATTTATTTAAAAATAGCCCATTTATTTAAAACGACGCTTCAGGCCATAACGCGGCCATGGCGCTGTTTTTCTCCAGATTTGATTTACACATATATGGAAATCTAACCGTTGGATCTTTACGAATTTTATATCATTGGAAAGATCTTTTCAAAGCAGACCCAACGGTTCTAGTTTTGGGAAAATCCGACGGACGGATCTCCCGGTACAATCGTTTGAAGTTACGATTTCAAAATACAAACTGTAGCATCTTTATTCATTTTATTTTAATTATATATATAACCCGTTCTACGATTTCCAAACCATTTTCATTTCATATATTTGATAAAAATAATATTTTTACCCAACAAATATCTATTTCAACACATGACTATTTTTAACACTTCATATATATAATAAAAATGTGATTTTTATTGTCAAAACAAATTATTTCAAACATGAACATTTTTAGCGATTCATATATATAATAAAAATGTGATTTTTATTGTTAAAACAATTTATTTCAAACATGAATATTTTATACACTTCATATACATGATAAAAATGTGATTTTTATCTTTCAAACAATTTATTCGTCATATGAATATTTTTCCAACACATGAATATATTTCAACACATGAATATAAATCGAACACACGAATATTTCAGAAAATTTCGGCAGCATAACGGCATGGAGTTTAAAACCGACACCATCCCGAGTACGGCTCCTCGCACTACCTTACGCCTCGTAGCGTTCCCTAAGGGGCTTATCCTTATAATCTAAATATTTCAATCATTTTCATATCACAATGGATTTTTCCACAAACAATTCCAATTTTGTTTCAACCACAAATAATCATTATCAACCATTCGCATTTATCAACCAAATTTCACGTCAACCAAAATCCAAACAACCACAACCAATATATATCGTCCATGATCTGTGGACGAGGGGAGTATATATATATGTATATAAATATATTTCACTTTCATTTCAATTTCATTTCAACTCACATATGATTTTTACAACGTATATATAACTTATACATCGCACATATAATTTATACAACGCTTATACATGAGGTGTACAATGCTTATATAACTTATACATCGATTAAATAATTTATACATCGCCATTCCATATCGTTTTGAATTTAGAAATATCACATTGGGTTCCACTCCTCCAAAAATTGTAGGAAGCTCCAAAAATTCTCTGGTCTCTTCTAGAATGTAGAAGACGTCCACACGAGTCCAATGTCTCTTGTTTCACTGAATTTCGACAATATAGCAAAAGGATACGATTTTTATAAGTTTGCTGTAACGTCCCGGATTTTCAGCCGTTGAATTTTGAATATTTATTTTGGTTTAAATATTTTCTTTGAATTATATATAGGAATTTATAACGAATTTATTTATAAAACGAAGTTTGAACGTATAATTTATAATATAATTTAAACGACCGATATTATTATATTTTTAGGATCGTGGTACCTCGCTGAACACGTTCGTACTCTTATTTCTGTCCATAGCTGTCCGTAGTGTATGGAATCTTTTGTAACGGGGGTACACAAATCATTATAACTCAAAATAAAATAGACCCTTCTGCACACTTGGCTACGAAGTAATGTCTGTACCCCATCCCTTCCAACGCACGTACTGATGCCTACCTCAAAGAGATACCTATCCCGCATCTTATTAGCAGACCTCTATTTTGTTGGCAATAAAACCAGCTACCTTAACAATGCAGTAACATACCAATTTAAACAAACAATCTATCTTTTGCTCACTCCAGCACGGTTCTTTGATCACGAAAATCAAGGTGGCTCATAGTTGATGCCCACCTTTAAAGTAGCTTAGCAATGAGGTGTACTGTATTGTATATTTTAGTACATTTATATATATCATATGGATTGTACCCATGTAAAGAGAAAAAAAGTAAAATACACAAATTGGAGTGAAACTCAAACGCAGCCGTATTGTTTAATCATGCAGGGTACTGACATTAGATCAAACATCCGCCTACCCTAGGAACCGAGTATCTTCAAGTCTTGGCAAATCAATTTTTTTAAAAAGTCTGGCGATCTGAGGACCTAAGGGCGTACATCCTATAACAGCTATTCCTTGGCTGCCAAGGATCATCGTTTATAAATAGGATCGAAAATATTCATTTCTTCTTCGTTTGCTTTATGAAGAAACCGAGTTCTCCTTTTGTTCTATTTTATCTTTCTTCTTTTTTTCCTTTTCTGGAAAAAAATACGTGGTTAACTCCTAAAATTCCGAGATTAACTCTATTTAGAACTTTGAAGGTATTTAACTTCAACTGTGTGCCCTTCTTGTTGAGTTCGTACCCGATAGCAAGGTGATGGCCGAAGGGGAAGGACTGTGATGGTATGAGGCGGTTTCATGGGTTGTTTCGGTAGAGAGAGCACGGTGAAAACAGTAAATGGGAGATGAAGGTTGCGAAGGGGAGGGGAATACTGGTGGTACGGTGAAGTAGTGATGCTGAGATGAATTTTGTACCCCTGGAATAATGAATTATGGTGGAACTGCTCTGTAATTTCATGAAGGAAGTACGGCTATGAGATGTTGTGTTCGGCTATTGCACTGAGCGAAGGAGAAAAGGATTTAAAGTGGTAATGGAATTAGTATTATAATTAGTTAATCATAATTATGGCAAAGTTTATTTAAATTTTATGAGAATGGGATAATGAATTGGTGAAGTAAAGTTCTGTAGCACCAAATAGGAGGTGTTAAGAAGCCAACATGAGTAGTGATTTGTTTTAAAACTAGTGATGGAAACAATAAAATAAACAGGATTACAATGTTGAGGGGTGAGTAGTTGGAGATTCATGGTTGTAAATACAGTAGGGAGAGGGCTTGCGATTTTTAAGAAATGGCAGAAGGTTTAAACGTTGAACGGGGTGGAAGCTTAGTTGATTTTGTACTGGAAGAAGGAGTTTAAACATCCTTAAACTTGGGTTAACGTGGTAATTAAAAAGGATTTGGCAGGGAAAACAACCAGGAAGTTTATGGCGAAGTTTCAGTGTGGGTATTTTCCTCCTGGAACGAACAAAAAGCAAGGGAATGGGGTTTTATTTACACAGCTTTTTGGCAGTTGGCTTCGTGGTTCTAGGTGTGGTTTTCAGGTGTAGAATTGGCTTGTCGAGGTGGAGTCAACGAAAGGTGGATCAATTTGTCCAACAAATGGTGGTGGCAGCCGTAATGAAGTCTTGATTGAGTTCGTATTGGCTCTAGAAGGTTCGTTGGTTACCGGAGGTGGAAGAATGATCATGAGTTCGTTAATAACAGAGAATGATTAGCTTAATTAATATCGGTAATTAAGACTTGAATTATTAATTAACTAATTTAAATTTTATTATAACTTGTAAATATTTTATATCGTTCACTCGTGAACAGAATTGAACGCGATCAGATCTATTGGAACAGTAACGACGAGATCTACATTATGGAGTTGATTTCATTGAAAAACAAAGCTACTGAAATAAAAAATCAAACGACTGGTTGATTTTGAAACGATATAAACAGCAGATTCGTCAACTGCTGACCGAGGTGAGTAAACTCACTAACTCTGACCCGTTTATTTATTTTTTATAAACGAGTTTTTAAATTTATTTTATACTGTGTGATGGTTGCTTGGTTGAATAGTTGATAAAATTGGTTGATATGATTACATCGTTGATTGATCTTTAGTTCCGATATTTCATATTGATGTGAAATAATATTATTGATGTTATTAACATCGGTGGATGCAGGGAAACAAGTTGGATGGACCCAACTGGGTTCCTCAATATTTATATTACTGTTTTTCCTTAATTTTGATGTGTGGTGTGATTTATATGGTCAACGATTGACTTTGTGCGTTGGTTTACTCTGGCCCTAGAAGCTTAGTATTTTAGAAACCGTAAAATATTTTCAAATATAGAAAATAAAATTTGAGTTTTAAAAAGGGAAATTTATTTTCAAAAATAGAAATGTAATAGAGTTGAAATTAAAAACATGTTAGTGGAGAAAACAAGAATTTGTTTACAAACAAGAATATAAATTAAGTGGATTATTTATCATTAGATAAATTGAAATATAAATTTGAATTTGAATTTATATAGTGAAGTGGAAATGGGTTTTGAAGCAAATATTTGAAATGAGATTTAAACTTAGAAATTATTAAGGAAATGTTAAACGAGATTTTAAACGACTAATTGAAAAAAGAAATGAGAGTTATATATAATTCTGAATTGAAGTTATAAATAAAAATTTGGATTTAAGATAGTATTTATAAGCATGTAATCCAACTGTGTATAAAAGGATTTTATTCACAATCTAAGTGAATAATGATTTAATGGAAATATTTTGCAAATGAAATATCGATAAAAGAAATTTTATATTTGAAATATGAAATAGAAGTGGAATTTGAATAAGGAAGGGAAATGGATAATCGTTTAAAATGAAAATGGTGAGTTTTATTCCAACATTTGGAATATAAATTGTAATAAATGTTTTGAAAATTCTAGATAGCGATTTTAATGCTACCGCTATAATAAGTGTTGGTAAATTCTAGACAGCCATTTTAACGCTGCTGTTATAAAAGATGTTTTGTAAATCTTAACAGCGATCTTAACGCTATTGCTATAATAAATGTTCTAAATTTTTAGACAGCGGTTGTAACGCTGTTGTTAAAAGCAATGTTTTATAAATCAAATATTTGGAGACAGCGGTTATAACGCTACCGTTATAATCAACATTTTCTGTAAAGGAAGTGTGTTCTTAGATTAGAATCCGAGAGTTACATAAGAAGTTGTTAAAGATTTAAAAGATAAACTTTGACCATTTCAAAGTTAAAACATTGTTCAGTTAAGGTCTGAGAGGTAATTATACCCCAACTTAATTGACTTCCTTCTTAACTAAGGAATGGTAAGGTTTGATCGTGAAGGAGTTTTGGAAATGTTTTCCAAACGAGAATTAGAAATGTTTTCTGATAATAGAAATAAGAATTTAGAATATATAGAAACATGAGATAAGTAAATTTATGAACTAAAGAGATAAATGTTAAGTGATGATTGATCGATATAATTTTCATTTGGAAATGATATCGTTGTTTGCACACTTGTTTTTCTTTGGTAGTTAACTCATCGACTATTGAAGTTTTTGACCATTTTAACGTTGTTAATATGGAGAGACCGGTTGGATTATTATCCAAAGAACCACTCTGTATTGGCATAAGCGTTGCGAATCATATATGTCAAAGATAATTGAAGACAGAGTAAAGTGCAAGGGCTATTGTATAAGTCTTAGATAACAGTGCCTAAGATGGATGTACGAAATAGTGCCTTCGGTTTGTCCAGACCCAGGACAACTTGTATGGACGAGTGTCTGACAGAGTATTTCCAAAGGGATTACGTACGTTGATTCTTTCAAACGTACGAAGTTGGTGGCATAGAAGGGAAACTTCTTTAGCCTCACAAACTGAGTATTTTGTGGGAATCAATTAGTGATTTCTGATGGATCTGACGATGTGGCATTCAAAGTGAACGGTGGTCAGATGTTCCGGAAGATAATTCAAACCTCAAGCCTCACATCCCGGAATTCGACATAAAATCGGGCAGGCAGCATGGCTATGTGGGTCGCACCCATTAGGATGTACAATCACCTATCTAGAGAAATTCCATTTGTTCTTTAATCTATCGATGTTGTCCCTTTCGGGAAACGGTTGCTGATCCCAACCGTTGGTGATAAACATTCGATACACTCAAGCGAAATGAGTGGTCGGTCATGTGTGGGCCGGGTTGCAAGACGTTCTTGTTGAACCCAGTGTATTCGTCTCTAGAGATACACTATCGGCAGGTGGTCCCATACCTTGTCGTGTTGGAAATCCAATCTCCAATAAGCACCCTGCGGTTTTTGATTTTATATTATATATAGAGCGTGAGATGCAAGCATTCCGCTAGATTCTATTTATTTGATTTAGACACTATTATAATATCACCAGATTTTGATATCAAAAATGTTTTTGGTTATCGTAAGGTAAAAACCATCCGTGTTTATGTATGGATCGGTCTTACGATTATCATTTCTTTCAAAAGGATTTTGAAAGTTAATCAAATGGTTGGAGTTTACTCACACCAGTCCCATGACTGACCCAAAGTTTATTTTGTTTGTTTTCCCTAAACTCTTGGGTGCCCAAATTTGTACGGGCAGTCAAGTAGTCGGGATTTTTCAGATTCACTTGGAGGAGCTCGAAGCAGGAGGCTTCATCGCTTAACTATAGACTATCATTTTTTTTCCGCTGTGTACTATGTTGTATCTGGAAACAGGAGTTTATAACTGTTTCAGAAATAGTTGTTGTGCTCTGATGATGGTATGTACATACAAATACTGATTTGTGTTTCAAAGTTTATATTATCTAATATATTTTATTCGTTCCGCTGTGAGTTTGTGGTTTTCTTCTATTCTAATATTTCTTTCTTTCTATTTCTCATCCTCTAACTTCTTTCTAAAAATGATTCGTATTTCTGTGCAATTTGGGTTAGACGTGTGGTATGATTAGTCGACTCAAAGGGTACGGAAGTTCGGGTCGTTTCATTTGGTATTAGAGCCGAAGGTTGAGTGATTACCTTGGCTCTGTGGCGTAACTCAATAGAGATGGATTTAGTAGTACCCTAGATCGAGTTTGAGTGTATATATATGAGCGCTTATTTGTAGATTTGATATAAAAATTGTTTTATATTGTGTTGGCTGGTTTGTTGAGTGGTTTATGAATTCTGGTCGATACAAGACGTACAACTGTATCGATAGGTGTTTCTAAACTCTCGAACAAAACAATTCGACATAGTATTGTTTTAAAGATGGGTAACTGATACAATTTTGCCCAAAGGATATTTTTGATATAAAAGGAATAATTTCTGAATTATTATATATGAATGTGTTGATTGTTATTGCAATCAAATGGAATTATGAAATATTGAAATGGTTACATAATTTGTATACGAATAATGTATACAAAGGAGATAAACCAAGACTAAGTTCAAACAAAAATTGGAATTTAAATTCCGGGTGTTTAGAAAATATTTTCTAAAATATTATAAAGTAATATAACATTACTTTAAGGTATTTTTGAATAAAAAATGATTTAAATAGATTTTTAAAGTTATTAAGCACTGAAATCACTTCAGGAGGCGAGAAAATAATTCTGATAATGGGTCGCGACATTATCGGTATTCATTTTCAAGTTTCTGAGTGATGGATTGCTACCTTTATAATTTGTTAATGGAAATCTATTTGAAAAAAAAAACAAGTGGTTTTTAGAAAATTCAAATATTTTGAATTTGCAGATGATTATAAGTTTATGTGTATAATTATATGATTCCAAAATCAATTTGAAAATGAAAGCCGGGAATTTGAATTCTGAAATTAAAAATTGACTTGTAAAGTAAATAGATTAAATAGTAAAGTGTACCAAATGAACTGAAATTAACTTAAGTTAAAATTGGACTGGATTAAAAATAAGCCCGAATGAAATTAAATAAAGAGAGATGTTTGAGATTTGAATTATTAATGTAAATTTGTCTTGTACACAACAAGTTGAATATATAATTTGGAGGTGGTAAATTGGAATCAAGTTGTGATGAATTTGAATCCAAGTGGGATAAGTAGATTGGTTTTGAAATAGAAATCAAGTTTGAGCTATAGAATGAGAGTAAACTAGTCAGGAGATTGATTAGTGAGCTGGAAACTGAGAGTTGAATTGATTTGGAATCGATTGAAGTAGATGTTGAGTCGGCATTGAATGGAAGCAAATGCGAGAAATAAAAATTTGCCCGACAAAAAGGTACATGTTTACAATACTACTTTGGTTTGATGGTTTTATGAGCCTATGGGGCAAGCCGCTTGGCTTTTTGATTTTCTTTTGGACTGGAGATGCCTAGATAGGCGAGTTGTGGTTGTACCAATTGAGCCGTGCAAAGGAGATGCTGCCGAAATTTTTTAGAATTTAAAGTTTTAGAAAATTTTCAGAATTTTTGAAAATTTTCGTGAATAAGAAAAAATAATATTTTAATTGAAATAAATTGGTCCAGTTAAACTGAAGTTAAGGAGTGAACAAAAAGGATTTTTGGACCTAGTTAATAGGGTATATAACATCTTTTCCTACCTTAGCAATTTCGAGGACGAAATTATTTTAAGGGGGAAGGAATGTAACGACCCGGATTTTTAGCCGTTGAATTCTGAATATTTATTTTGGTTTAAATATTTTCTTTGAATTATATATAGGAATTTATAATGAATTTATTTATAAAACGAAGTTTGAACGTATAATTTATAATATAATTTAAATGACCGATATTATTATATTTTTAGGATCGTGGTACCTCACTGAACACGTTCGTACTCTTATTTATGTCCATAGCTGCCCGTAGTGTATGGAATCTTATGTAATGGGGGTACACAAATCATTATAACTCAAAATAAAATAGACCCTTCTGCACACTTGGCTATGAAGTAATGTCCGTACCCCATCCCTTCCAACGCACGTACTGATGCCTACCTCAAAGAGATACCTATCCCGCATCCTATTAGCAACCTCTATTTTGTTGGCAATAAAACCAGCTACCTTAACAATGAAGTAACATACCAATTTAAACAAAACAATCTATCTTTTGCTCACTTCGGCACGGTTCTTTGATCACGAAAATCAAGGTGGCTCATAGTTGATGCCCACCTTTAAAGTAGCTTAGCAATGAGGTGTACTGTATTGTATATTTTAGTACATTTATATATATCATATGGACTGTACCCATATGAAGAGAAATAAAGTAAAATACACAAATTAGAGTGAAACTCAAACGCAGACGTATTGTTTAATCATGCAGGGTACTGACATTAGATCAAACATCCGCTATCCTAGGAACCGAGTATCTTCAAGTCTTGGCAAATCATTTTTTTTTAAAGTCTGGTGATCTAAGGACCTAAGGGCGTACATCCTACAACAGCTATTCCTTGGCTACCAAGGATCATCGTTTATAAATAGGATCGAAAATATTCATTTCTTCTTCGTTTGCTTTATGAAGAAACCAAGTTCTCCTTTTGTTCTATTTTATCTTTCTTCTTTTCTTTTCTTTTCTGGAAAAAAAATACGTGGTTAACTCCTAAAATTCCGAGATTAACTCTATTTAAAACTTTGAAGGTATTAACTTCAACTGTGTGCCCTTCTTGTTGAGTTCGAACCCAATAGCAAGGTGATGGTCGAAGGTGAAGGACTATGATGGTATGAGGCAGTTTCATGGGTTGTTTCAGTAGAGAGAGCACGGTGAAAACAGTAAATGGGAGATGAAGGTTGCGAAGGGGAGGGGAATACTGGTGGTACGGTGAAGTAGTGATGCTGAGATGAATTTTGTACCCCTGGAATGATGAATTATGGTGGAACTGCTCTGTAATTTCATGAAGGAAGTACGGCTATGAGATGCTGTGTTCGGCTATTGCACTGAGCGAAGGAGAAAAGTATTTAAAGTGGTAATGGAATTAGTATTATAATTAGTTAATCATAAATATGGCAAAGTTTATTTAAATTTTATGGGAATGGGATGATGAATTGGTGAAGTAAAGTTATGTAGCACCAAATAGGAGGTGTTAAGAAGCCAACGTGAGTAGTGATTTTTTTTAAAACTGATGATGGAAAAAATAAAATAAACAGGATTAAAATGTTGAGGGTGAGTAGTTGGAGATTCATGGTTGTAAATACAGTAGGGAGAGGGCTTGCGATTTTTAAGAAATGGCAGAAGGTTTAAACGTCGAACGAGGTGGAAGCTTAGTTGATTTTGTACTGGAAGGAGTTTAAACATCCTTAAACTTGGGTTAACGTGGTAATTAAAAAGGATTTGGCAGGGAAAACAAC
Organism: Allium sativum; assembly: GCA_030737875.1. NCBI lineage: Eukaryota > Viridiplantae > Streptophyta > Magnoliopsida > Asparagales > Amaryllidaceae > Allium > Allium sativum. The sequence goes on along the minus strand of CM060921.1, from coordinate 127,248,117 downwards.
CAGGAAGTTTATGGCGAAGTTTCAACGTGGGTATTTTCCTCCAGGAACGAACAAAAAGCAAGGGAATTGGGTTTTATTTACACAGCTTTTTGGCAGTTGGCTTCGTGGTTCTAGGTGTGGTTTTCAGGTGTAGAATTGGCTTGTTGAGGTGGAGCCAACGAAAGGTGGATCAGTTTGTCCAACAAATGGTGGTGGCAGCCGTAATGAAGTCTTGATTGAGTTCGTATTGGCTCTAGAAGGTTCGTTGGTTACCGGAGGTGGAAGAATGATCATGAGTTCGTGAATAACAGAGAATGATTAACTTAATTAATATCGGTAATTAAGACTTGAATTATTAATTAACTAGTTTAAATTTTATTATAACTTGTAAATATTTTATATCGTTCATTCGTGAACAGAATTGAACGCGATCGGATCCATTGGAACCGTAACGACGAGATCTACATTATGGAGTTGATTTCGTTGAAAAACAAAGCAACTGAAATTCCAGAGAAAAATCAAACGACTGGTTGATTTTGAAACGATACAAATAGCAGATTCGTCAACTGCTGACCGAGGTGAGTAAACTCACTAACTCTGACCCATTTTTTTTTTATAAATGAGTTTTTAAATTTATTTTATACTGTATGATGGTTGCTTGGTTGAATAGTTGATAAAATTGGTTGATATGATTACATCGTTGATTGATCTTTAGTTCTGATATTTCATATTGATGTGAAATAATATTATTGATGTTATTAACATCGGTGGATGCAGGGAAACAGGTTGGAGGGACCCAACTGGGTTCCTCAATATTTATATTACTGTTTTTCCTTAATTTTGATGTGTGGTGTGATTTATATGGTCAGCGATTGACTTTGTGTGTTGGTTTACCCTGGCCCTAGAAGCTTGGTATTTTAGAAACCGTAAAATATTTTCAAATTTAGAAAATAAAATTTGAGTTTTAAAAAGGGAAATTTATTTTCAAAAATAGAAATGTAATAGAGTTGAAATTAAAAACATGTTAGTGGAGAAAACAAGAATTTCTTTACAAACAAGAATATAAATTAAGTGGATTATTTATCATTAGATAAATTGAAATATAAATTCAAATTTGAATTTATATAGTGAAGTGGAAATGGGTTTTGAAGCAAATATTTGAAATGAGATTTAAACTTAGAAATTATTAAGGAAATGTTAAATGAGATTTTAAACGATTAAATGAAAAAAGAAATGAGAGTTATATATAATTCTGAATTGAAGTTATAAATAAAAATTTGGATTTAAGATAGTATTTATAAGCATGTAATCAAACTATGTATAAAAGGATTTTATTCACAGTCTAAGTGAATAATGATTTAATGAAAATATTTTGCAAATGAAATATCGATAAAAGAAATTTTAGATTTGAAATATGAAATAGAAGTGGAATTTGAATAAGGAAGGGAAATGGATAATCGTTTAAAATGAAAAAGATGAGTTTTATTCCAACACTTGGAATATAAATTGTAATAAATGTTTTAAAAATTCTAGATAGCAATTTTAACGCTACCGCTATAATAAGTGTTGGTAAATTCTAGATAGCGATTTTAACGTTGTTGTTATAAAAGATGTTTTGTAAATCTTAACAGCGATCTTAACGCTATTGCTATAATAAATGTTCTAAATTTTTAGACAGCGGTTGTAACGCTGTTGTTAATAGCAATGTTTTATAAATCAAATATTTGGAAACAGCGGTTATAACGCTACCGTTATAATCAACATTTTCTGTAAAGGAAGTGTGTTCTTAGATTAGAATCCGAGAGTTACATAAGAAGTTGTTAAAGATTTAAAAGATAAACTTTGACCATTTCAAAGTTAAAACGTTGTTCAGTTAAGGTCTGAGAGGTAATTATACCCCAACTTAATTGACTTCCTTCTTAACTAAGGAATGGTAAGGTTTGATCGTGAAGGAGTTTTGGAAATGTTTTCCAAACGAGAATCAGAAATGTTTTCTGATAATAGAAATAAGAATTTAGAATATATAGAAACATGAGATAAGTAAATTTATGAACTAAAGAGATAAATGTTAAATGATGATTGATCGATATAATTTTCATTTGGAAATGATATCGTTATTTGCACACTTGTTTTTCTTTGGTAGTTAACTCACCGACTATTGAAGTTTTTGACCATTTTAACGTTGTTAATATGGAGAGACCGGTTGGATTATTATCCAAAGAACCACTCTGTATTGGCATAAGCGTTGTGAATCATATATGTCAAAGATAATTGAAGACAGAGTAAAGTGCAAGGGCTATTGTTTAAGTCTTAGATAACAGTGCCTAAGATGGATGTACGGAATAGTGCCTTCGGTTTGTCCAAACCCAGGACAACTTGTATGGACGAGTGTCTGCCAGAGTATTTCCAAAGGGATTACGTACGTTGATTCTTTCAAACGTACGAAGTTGGTGGCATAGAAGGGAAACTTCTTTAGCCTCACAAACTGAGTATTTTGTGCGAATCAATTAGTGATTTCCAATGGATCTGACGATGTGGCATTCAAAGTGAATGGTGGCCAGATGTTCTGGAAGATAATTCAAACCTCAAGCCTCACATCCCGGAATTTGACATAAAATCGGGCAGGCAACATGGCTATGTGGGTCGCACCCATTAGGATGTATAATCACCTATCTAGAGAAATTCCATTTGTTCTTTAATTTATCGATGTTGTCCCTTTCGGGAAATGGTTGCTGATCCCAACTGTTGGTGATATACATTCGTACACTCAAGCGAAATGAGTGGTCGGTCATGTGTGGGCCGGGTCGCAAGACGTTCTTGTTGAACCCAGTGTATTCGTCTCTAGAGATACACTATCGGCAGGTGGTCCCATACCTTGTCGTGTTGGAAATCGAATCTCCAATAAGCGCCCTGCGGTTTTTGATTTTATATTATATATGGAGCGTGAGATGAAAGCGTTCCGCTAGATTCTATTTATTTGATTTAGACACTATTATAATATCACTAGATTTTGATATCAAAAATGTTTTTGGTTATCGTAAGGTAAAAACAATCCGTGTTTATGTGTGGATCGGTCTTACGATTATCATTTCTTTCGAAAGGATTTTGAAAGTTAATCAAATGGTTGGAGTTTACTCACACCAGTCCCATGACTGACCCAGAGTTTATTTTGTTTGTTTTCCCTAAACTCTTGGGTGCCCAAATTTGTATGGGCAGTCAAGTAGTCGGGATTTTTCAGATTCACTTGGAGGAGCTCGAAGCTGGAGGCTTCATCGCTTAGTTATAGACTATCATTTTTTTTCCGCTGTGTACTATGTTGTATTTGGAAACAGGAGTTTATAATTGTTCCAGAAATAGCTGTTGTGCTCTGATGATGGTATGTATATACAAATACAGATTTGTGTTTCAAAGTTTATATTATCTAATATATTTTATTCGTTCCGCTGTGAGTTTGTAATCTTCGTTTTCTTCTATTCTAATATTTCTTTCTTTCTATTTCTCATCCTCTAACTTCTTTCTAAAAATGATTCGTACTTCTGTGCAATTTGGGTTGGACGTGTGGTATGATTAGTCGACTCAAAGGGTACGGAAGTTCGGGTCATTTCATTTGCAACGCTTTTATTTGTCGAAATCAGTTAAAATAAACAAAGGTCGTACCTTTCCGCAAATGGTTCCAAACTAGGTTTGGATTTTTCACCCAAACCATGAAGCGATGCGAGGATCGGGCTATGCAGCGTTGAAGGGGAAGGAGTCGCGCACGTGCACCTGAAGTGGGGCCCACTTCGGTGGTCTCTGGTGTCGGTGGTGGCGGTTGGAAGTTCGAGACTTCCCGAGCTCGATTCGAACGTTACAGGGCACTAAAAAAATCCAATCCTTATATGGATGTGAAGATCGTGAGGAGCACTACATAATCCTAAACTGTGGCATGTGATTTTACTTAGCGGATTGGAAGAAAAAGAGGAGAGAAGGGGAGAAGCGTTTTCCGTCGTCGCACAGTATGGGGATCGGGGAGAGAGAAAATGATGGTGAAATATGATTGGCCAATAATATATATTTACTTATTTATTTCCAAAAATACCCCTTTCTCCTTACGAACTCCAATTCAAACCCAATGACTGTCATCCCTAGCTAAATACCCCCATTCCGGACACAATAAAATATGTTTCATAAGTCCATTCGATTGTTTTAGTCAGTTTTTCTTCAAATTAAAATATATAACAATCAAATATGGATTTGAACGTACATTTTAATTTGTCGGGACCACATACTGACTCCAAAAATTCCAGAAAAATAAATATGGCTATGTTTGGATGATACAGTCCCAACAAAACTAGTTTCATCAAATTTGGAAACCGTTTGAAAAATGGCCATTTTCTGGTCAATCCAAATTGACTGAAATTAACCAAACACGTTTTCCTTTGCCACGCTCACATATTAACTCCAAAAACTATGGAATTTGAAACCTAGCAATAATTTGACATTCTAGATCCAACAAAAGTGGTTTCTTCGAAAAAGGAGGTCGTTTGCAAAATGTCTATTTTCAAGGGCTCATTAATTCTATAGCGACCTTTCAGAAAATTCATTTAGCCATAACTTTTGATTCCCGCTATGAAATTTCGATTTTTCAGATTCGTTAGAAAGATATTCAAAAACAGATTTAAATATTTTTGGTTTCACTGAAATCCGTTTTATTTTTCACCCTGTACAATCGGTCAAAGTTCGAATTTAAATTTTCAAACTGCCGCGCCATTTTAGGCCTTGTTTTATAATTAAAATAAATATATTCGCTATAACTTCGATCCAAATAGATTTTTGGTCGTTATTATTTAAAATAAATTATTTTAAATACTCTAAATTCATCAAAATAGCCAAATTAAAATTTTTAAATTGGTTCTGATTTTCCGGGTTGTTACAATCTCCCCCACTTAAAATCTTTTCGTCCCCGAAAAGGAACGTAGCTGAAAGTTGTTCAACTAACCAACTCAACTTTCATTTTGGCTTCCATTCTTCAACTTTTCAATTTCTAAGAATTTTCTAATTCTTCAAAAATTTGGCTAACACCCTAAATTTTCGAAAATTTTCGCCATAACCTCCTTTGTACGGGGAGGGTTTGGAAATTTATTGGGTCGTATTAGGTACCCAATAAATTCTAAAAAGCATACACATATTTATAGTGATATATTCCGGTGTCCACAGGGGAGTGTGTATAAATCATAACTCCAGAGAATAAATTCTCGTCGCCCTATAAATGGTTTTGTACCTTAATGACCAGAGAGACGTGTTTGTTGTCACCTCCAGACCCGTGTGGGGTTTTTATTAATCTGGCAATTTACCGTTATATTTTATATAGTCCATATCAGTCTTCGGTTCAACCAGTAATATAGTCATCTCCATACAAGCCTCTCGCTCGTATGGTAAATCTTCAACCTCGTCACATAAGCTCTAAATGCTTAGGTGGTATTTGATAGAGTATGTTATCTTCAAGAAGTATGCCATGTAGTGTAGTTCAAAATTAATTGTTACTATCCTATGGTGATGTTTATTATTTCACACAGAACAACCAGCACTCCGCATCTAATGGCATTCACAGGAGTTTATATGTAAATAAAATTGCGCATCCAACTCATTAAGGTTTACCTATTTGTCGGGCATGCAAATAAATTCATTACTCAACAACAAATCCATTTACCTGTTCAAACATATATAATGTACATGCATGTATTTCAATCAATTTTCTGATCAATTCACTATTTGATTCATTTGCATAAATTTACCATTCATTCTCTTATTATTAATAATCATTCCAATATTTTGATTAATCACATTCATAATCACACAACACAAACAACAATCAATTTATTGATTAACTTTTCAAAAATCTACTATTGAATTCATATACTCTTTTAAAATCATTCAGACTATATAATTAAAAAATTTACTTCCATGAAAAGGAAACAACAACAAAGTAGAGAACAATACGGAAATGCCAAAATATGGTAAATGTACCTTGCACTAGAGTTAATCAAAGATATCCACCCTGCAATCGGGATAGGCTTGCTTAATGCTCTCCTCAGTTTCCCAAGTACAGTCTCGCGGATCTCCACTCCATTGCACTTTGACTAAGTGAACCTTCTTGTTCCTCAGTTCTTTAGTTTCTTTGCCAATAATCTTTATCGGCTCTCTTCTCACAGCCAATTCTGGAGTAATTTCCAAATCCCGTTGCGCGGCTTCTTCCACGGCCAAGTCTGGATCATTCACATGCTCTCGAAGTTGAGACACGTGAAACACATCATGTACTCCAGGCAACCAGTCAGGCAATTGAAATCTATAAGAAAGTGTCCCAATCCGTTCGAGCATAGGAAATGGACTAATAAATCCGGGCGCCAACTTCCCTGTTTTGCCAAATCGGACTACTGCTCTCATTGGAGAAACCCTTAGATACACATAGTCACCCACAACAAATGCTAAATCTCTTCTTCTCGAATTTGCATAGCTCTTCTGTTGGCTTTGAGATGCTAGTAATCGTTTCTTAATGAAATCAACTTTGTCTGAAGCTTCTCGGATTATATCAGGTCCCAATACGAGTCTATTGCCAGGTTCTACCCAACAAGCAGGAGATCTGCATGGTCTATCGTACAGTGCTTCAAATGGTGACAGTTCCAGACTCGCTTGGTAATTGTTGTTGTATGAGAACTCGGCCAAATGCAAATGGTCTTCCCACGATCCGCCAAAATCAATAACACAAGCCCGCAATAAATCTTCTAGAATACGATTCACCCTCTCAATTTAGCCATCTGTTTGAGGATGATAAGCGGTGCTCAAGTTCAGTTTCATTCCCAATTCTGCTTGGAATGCTTCCCAGAATTTACTAGCAAAAATCGGGTCACGATCGCTTACGATACTCATGGAAACTCCATGCAGTTTAACAATCTCTTTGAAATAAATCTGCGCCAGACTCTGAGCAGTTCTATTTGATCTGACATGTATGAAATGGGCGGTCTTCGTGAAACGATCTACGATCACCCATATACTGTCATTTCCTCTCCGGGTTTTGGGAAAACCATCTATGAAATCCATAGAAATTTGTTCCCACTTCCAACCTGGAATTTCCTACGGTTGCAATAGTCTAGCCAGTTTCTATTGATTGCTTTTGACTTGTTGACAGGTGGAACACCTGCCAACATATATAGAGATGTCTGTTTTCATCGCCTTCCATCAGAATGTACGCTTGAGGTCATTATACATTTTACTAACCCCTGGATGGATACTCAGCTTGGACTTGTGACACTCGTCCATTACTTCTCTTTTGAGCTCAAGGATGTCGGGAACACAAATTCTTCCTTTCAATTTCAGAACTCCCATGCTATCCACATGGAAACTGGAGACTTCGCCCCTTTGAATTCTTTTGATCATCTCTTTAAAAAACTATCGTCTTTCTGAAGAATCGATATTTTATCAATCAACGATGGTGTAATGATAAGATTGGTGATGATCACATTCTTTATGCTGAGCGCATCGGCCACAACATTGGCTTTCCCCGGAGTATACAAAATATCAAGATCATATGCCATGAGAAATTCTAGCCAACGTTGATGCCTCATATTTAGATCTTTTTGGGTGAATAAATACTTCAATGATTGATGATCGGTATATAATTCGAACTTCTCACCTAATAGATAATGTCTCCATATTTTCATAGCAAACACGATGGCTAACAATTCAAGATCATGAGTTGCATAATTCTTCTCATGTGGTTTCAATTGACGGCTAGCATAAGTGACTACTTGGCCTCTTTGCATTAATACTGCACTAAGACCTTCTTCAGAAGCATCGGTCCAGACTTTCAAGTCTTGATTTCCATCGATAATTGTTAACACTGGAGCAGTTGTCATCCTTAACTTCAGCTTTTGGAAAGCTGTCTCACATTCTGGAGTCCAGTTGAACCTTGAATGTTTCTTAGTAAGCTTTGTTAAGGAACTAGATATCTTCGAAAAATCTTTAACAAACTTCCGATAATAACTATCCAATCCAAGAAAACTACGGACTTCTGTAGGTGTAGTTGGCTGCTTCTAATTTTGAATAGCTGTGATGTTATTGGGATCCACAAAAATTCCTTCTTTTGATACGACATGGCCAAGAAACTTGACTTCTTCTTGCCAGAATATACATTTGGAAAACTTGGCTTTTAAAACATTCTTTCTGAGAATTTCTAACACTTGTTCCAAATGTTTTTCATGCTCGCTCTCTGACTTAGAGAAGATCAATATGTCATCAACGAAATCCAGTACGAATTTGTTCAATACTTCTCTGAATACTCTGTTCATTAGATCGACAAAATAAGCTGGAGCGTTACATAAGCCGAACGACATTACTAACCACTCGTAGAATAAATTTGGACCTCTAAATGCTATCAAAGGAACACATTCTTTGGTTATACGAAGCTGATGGAAACCCGTAGCTAGGTCCATTCTGGAAAATACTTGTGCGCCATTCAATCGATCCAACAAATCATCAATTCGTAGCAATGGATATTTATTCTTTAATGTCTGCTTATTCAAGTCATGATATTCCATACATAGTCGGAGAGTATCATCTGACTTTGGAACAAACACCAGTGTTTCTCCCCAATCAGAGAAACTAGGCCTGATCAGACCCTTCCATACAAGCTGTCGAGTTTGATTGTCTAATTCTTCTTTTTCCTTCAAGGTCATTCTTCGAATAGAGTGAACTACTGGCCTTGCATTTGGAATTAAAGAGATTTTGAAATCAATTTCCCTACGCGGAGGTAAGCTAACAACTTCTTCAAACACATCCGCATAATTCTTAATGACAGGAATATTTTCTATGTCGACCGGAATATTCTCTGTAACGACAGGAATATTTTCTATTTGAGCAGAAGAAACATCAAGAGCTGACCAAAATTCTTTTCTATCCGAATTCGGACCTTCGCACGGTATGGTTATATAGTCTCCAGATTTAATCTTCGCCTTAACGACTCTGTCGGCGCATTTAACCTCAGCTTCATATTTGGTTAACCAATCCAATCCCAAAATAAGATCAAATTCTGTAAAATTCATGACGATCGCGATGGTAGGGAATCGATAATGGGAAAAAGAGACAGGCACCCCATAAATCCAACTAAGATTGAGGAACCCCCAACCGGATTATGGACAGTCATGGGTTCTTTGAGCTTTTTTAGTTTTAAATCTAGTTTCTTAACCGGATTACTTGCAATAAAGCTTCGCGACGCGCCTATATCAAACAGTACTTTAACTGGAATATCCTTGACAGTAAGCGTGCTTTCTAAAACCTCTGGCCTTCCCTGACTAGTTGAGGGTGCCGGGACTTCTGCCACTTCATTTACCTGCACTACTTCAGAATTCTTTAATAGCCAGCAATCTTGCTTTACATGACCAGTCTGATGGCAAAGATTGCATTTTCAATTCTCTTGAAACTTGTTCTTGGATTTAGTTCCATCCTTCCTCCGCATTTTCAAAGATTTACATTTTCTAGACAAATGGCCCTTCTGATTGCAGTTAAGGCATATGGCAGTCATTATTGGTTCTTTCTCGAATTTAACCTTTTTCCTATTGACTCTAGGCTTCTTTCTAACCCTAGATGTCGTACTTGCCTCGGGCTGTGTACTTGTCTCTGGGCTATCAGTTTCAAATTTCCTTTTGTTGCTAGAACTACATTCATCTTCGTCTTTCAAAAGGCCTTGTTTATCAAGATCTTCATACTGGTAAGCCATGTATATCATTTCAGAAAAAGGAAGTTGCACATGTGCAGTTACACTACTTTGGTACTTTCTTTGGAGTCCGTTAATAAACCTCAAATTCTTCGTCTTAGGATTTTGAATTAGATGCGGGGCAAAACGAGAAAGTTCATTGAATTTCTTATGATATTCCGGAATGGTCATATCTCCTTGTATCAGATAGTAGAATTCATCACTTAACCGCTCAGTCGCTTCTGGAGGAGTAAATCTTTCTTTGAAAATTTCTTTAAATCTATCCCAGGTAATATTACCTTCTGGATTATCCTCAATAACGGTTTCCCACTAGATTAAAGCTTCATCTTTGAGTGCCCAAGATGCCATTAATCTTTTCTGATCATCTCTCAGCTTTGAACCTTCAATTTTTTTTTCAGTAGAGTGCATCCATGCTTGTGTTTGAATAATGGATTCATTGCTTGAGAACAGTACTCCACCCAGATTTCGATACTTCTTTAATAGAGCTTCAATATCTGGTTCTGACCTACCTCTTCTACTTCTACCACTCATTTTCTATGATGTCTGCAAATAGCAGACAAAGTGTCAGGCCAATAGAAAAGGTATTTTAAAGCATAGAGACATAAACTTGAATGTAAATGTGTCTACAGGGGTGTGTTTCATTCTGCTACACTCAGTCTAGGATATTACTGATTCTATCTGAAATGAGTGATCTGTCTTAGAACACTACTGGTTCTATTTCTGACGAGTTCGTTAATATGTTATATTCCAGAACTAAGCTTAACCAAATCTCTGATACCACATTGTGACGACCCCAAACCTCCGTTCCACGGTGGCAAGTGTAATCTTTGGAATATAACACATAAACAAATAACAGTAGAACAGAAATATATAAATACACCAGATAATTTACAACAAAATACACTGGAAATAATAATCATTAGAGTTACATAGTATACAGGATCATACTTAGTACAAAATATAGTTCAGCTTTATATAGAATGTTTACAGCGAAATCAAACATAATATACATAACAGGAGCTGAACAGCATAAAAAGAAAGAAGTGATAGAATCCATCTTCAGCTCCATAGCTATCCAGATAGAGCCTGCTAAAACCTGAATACAAGGCTTCCCGTGTGGAAATAGGGGCACCCGAGTTTGCAAGTGAAACAAACTACGAGTCAGTCATGGGACTAGTATGAGAAATCTACTTACTTTACAATACGGCCAATCACAGGACCACGCCGCTAACGCAGAACGGGTTTGCACCATTGGATTGTCGGTGCTCAAAACAAGTAAATCATTTAAACATCGCAATGCTTTTTACAGAAATGAAGCCATTATAAGACTCGGTTCCCATCACGCAATGCAACGCAAACCGGAGGATAGAGTTTTACCTTATAATGGCCAAAATATGCTTGATACGAACAAAACAAAAGCATTTGATATTATTACTAGTGTTTATATGTTTCAAAAAAAAATTCAATCATAAGTATCAATCATAGATGGCATAAGTGCCCCATACCACTATGTCGCCATATATAGGTATATAATCAAAACCGCACGATGTCGTATTTGGAAATTGGATTTCCGTCATGAACCAAGGCAAGGGATCGTCCTTACCACTTCAAGACTCTCTAGCCCGAGCCTGAGGGTCAGAGCGCATCGACCCTTGGATTTTCAGGGCCGGTCCACACGGAGTGGATTAAAATGCCTGAACACTGTGTTTCCCCACCCTATGGGGCGTAAACTGGTCATATCCCGACCAGGCCATCGGCCCCTTAACGACCGATATAACCGAGGTGCCTCGCTATCCATCATCCACATAAGTCAAACGTCAGGGATTGTAAAACGCTGACACCACTCCTAGCTAGAAGGAAACGCATGCCCTCCCTGCAGTCCTCTCCCGTTTCTGGTCCATACCGGGGTGTGAGGCTCGCGAATCAACGCTAAACACAAAGCTAGCTATTTAAAACCCTGCTTTGATCATTAACCACAAGACTCTGCTTTTCAACAAAAGCCTTGATCACTACATCTCTGTATGCCACGTTGTCATCTACAACGTCGGACACACATCCATTTACAAGTCCGTTCTGGGTCTGAACGAAACCGGAGGCACCTTAATCCTCATCCCATATGTCCAATACAAGAGAGAGGTCCCCGCACATCCGGTCGATCTCCAAGTACGTCTGGACGACCACCACTTATTACCTTGTCTTGGGATGCCTCCCAATCAAGACATCAGCAATCATCCAAACGATGTGAAGAACTCCGGTCTTCAACCATCGTCTTCATCGTCGATTTCTAATCGTCGATCAATTATTTGAATTGAGATCTAACTCGGCCTTTTCAATTAATTCACGTATATTTAGAATTCAAATCAATTCATTTCCATGGTTACAATATTTGACATCCATAATTCAGTTCATTATTGTAATTTTCCTGTCAAACACATTCAACCATCAAATATCCGATAAACCGGGTAAATTCGTTTTATTTCCATTCCATATCGTTCATAATATTTTATAACGATTTATAGCTATTTTTTTTATTTAAAAATAGCCCATTTATTTAAAACGACGCTTCAGGCCATAACGCGGCCATGGCGCTGTTTTTCTCCAAATTTGATTTACACATATCTGGAAATCTAACCGTTGGATCTTTACGAATTTTATATCATTGGAAAGATCTTTTCAAAGCGGACCCAACGGTTCCAGTTTTGGGAAAATCCGACGGTCGGATCTCCCGGTACAATCGTTTGAAGTTACGATTTCAAAATACAAACTGCAGCATCTTTATTCATTTTATTTTAATTATATATATATATATAATCCATTCTTCGATTTCCAAACCATTTTCATTTCATATATTTGATAAAAATAATATTTTTACCCAACAAATATCTATTTCAACACATGACTATTTTTAACACTTAATATATATAATAAAAATGTGATTTTTATTGTCAAAACAATTTATTTCAAACATGAATATTTTTAGCGATTCATATATATAATAAAAATGTGATTTTTATTGTTAAAACAATTTATTTCAAACATGAATATTTTATACACTTCATATACATGATAAAAATGTGATTTTTATCTTTCAAACAATTTATTCGTCATATGAATATTTTTCCAACACATGAATATAAATCAAACACATGAATATTTCAGAAAATTTCGGCAGCATAACGGCATGGGGTTTAAAACCGGCACCGTCCCGAGTACGGCTCCTCGCACTACCTTACGCCTTGTAGCGTTCCCTAAGGGGCTTATCCTTATAATCTAAATATTTCGATCATTTTCATATCACAATGGATTTTCAACAAAGAATTCCAATTTTGTTTCAACCACAAACAATCATTATCAACCATTCGCATTTATCAACAAAATTTCACGTCAACCAAAATCCAAACAATCACAACCAATATATATTGTCCATGGTCTGTGGACGAGCGGAGTGTGTGTGTGTGTGTGTGTGTGTGTATATATTTCACTTTCATTTCAATTTCATTTCAACTCACATATGATTTTTACAATATATACATAACTTATACATCGCACATATACTTTATACAACGCTTATAAGTGTGGTGTACAACTCTTATATAACTTATACATCGATTATATAACTTATACATCGCCATTCCATATCGTTTTGAATTTAGAAATCTCACATTGGGTTCCACTCCTCCAAAAATTGTAGGAAGCTCCAAAAATTCTCCGGTCTCTTCTAGAATGTAGAAGACGTCCACACGAGTCCAATGTCTCTCGTTTCACTAAATTTCGATAACGTAGCAAAAAGATACGATTTTTATAAGTTTGCAACGCTTTTATTTGTCGAAATCAGTTAAAATAAACAAAGGTCGTACCTTTCAGCAATTGGTTCCAAACTAGGTTTGGATTTTTTTACCCAAACCGTGAAGCAATTCGAGGATCGGGCTATGCAGCGTCGAAGGGGAAGGAATCGCACACGTGCGCCTGAAGTAGGGCCCACTTCAGTGGTCTCTGGTGTCGGCGGTGGTTGAAAGTTCGATTCTTCCCGAGCGCGATTCGAACGCTACAGGGTATGAAAAAATCCAATCCTTATATGGATATGAAGATCGTGAGGAGCACTACATAATCCTCAACTGTGGCATTTGATTTTACTGAGTGGACTGGAAGAAAAAGAGGAGAGAAGGGGAGAAGCGTTTTCCGTCGTCGCACAGTAAAGGGGATCGGGGAGAGAGAAAATGATGGTGAAATATGATTGGCCAATAATATATATTTAATTATTTATTTCCAAAAATACCCCTTTCTCCTTACGAACTCCAATTCAAACCCAACGACTGTCGTCTCCACCTAAATACCCCCATTCCAAACACAATGGAATATCGCAAGCCCATTCGACTGTTTTAGTCAGTTTTTCTTCAAACTAAAATATATAACATTCAAATATGGATTTGAACGTACATTTTAATTTGCCGGGGCCACATACTGACTCCAAAAATTCCAGAAAAATAAATCTGGCTATGTTTGGACAATACGGTCCCAACAAAACTAGTTTCGTCAAATTTGAGAGACCGTTTGAAAAATGGCCATTTTCTGGTTGATCCAAATTGACTGAAATTAACCAAACACGTTTTCCTTTGCCACACTCACATATTAACTCCAAAAATTATGGAATTTAAAATCTAGCAATAATTTGATATTTCGGATCCAACAAAAGTGGTTTCATCGGAAACAGAGGTCGTTTGCAAAAATGTCTATTTTCAAGGGCTACATTAATTCCATAGCGATCTTTCTGAAAATTCATTTAGCCATAACTTTTGATTCCCTCTATGAAATTTTGATTTTTCAGATTCGTTAGAAATATATTCATAAACAGATTTAAATATTTTTGGTTTCACTAAAATCCATTTTATTTTGCACCCTGTACAATCAGTCAAAGTTTGAATTCAATTTTTCAAACTATCACGCCATTTCAGGCCTTGTTTTATAATTAAAATAAATATATTCGCTTTAACTTCGATCCAAATAGATTTTTGGTCATTATTATTTAAAATAAATTATTTTAAATACTCTAAATTCATCAAAATAGCCAAATTAAAATTTTTAAATTGGTTCTGATTTTCCGGGTTGTTACATAATGCCTACTCACCAGCTACACGCGGAGTAGTTATGATCAATATAGGTTTAGAATACCACTTCATTCCAGTCGGGAAGTAACTATTGAAACAATTTATAACTCGAATTTTGAAATTACAAACTGGTACAAAAAAGTATAAGTTATACCTTTATTATGTGTCCTCTGCATCATAACAATCGTAATTTAATTCACTACTTGCTTCTAGAATGTCGGGGAAGTCAAGATCAGTCAGAAATAAGAACTCCAAGTGAATAGAAAGTTAGATCTACATTGGATCTCACCTGAATTGCCTCATCTATCCTCTTGAGGTAAAGTTTGGTTTCAAACTCCAATTCGAACAGGAGGAGTACGCCATGCTAATGTGCCTTGGATGATCCACATCCCCGGGTCAGGTGCTGATGAGCACATTGAACTACCTATGTGGTTGACAACCCTCACAGCCTAGGCACAACAACGCAATTATCAGGGGCGCGCTCGAATCATGACAATAGGCGCTAGGACACTTAGCTCGTTGTGTACAATCGTTCTCGTTTCCATTGTTTATTTAAGCACAGATATAATGTTACATTTTGGTTTTAGTTGGTTGGCTATGTACCGCCTTAGTCTTCAAGAAATATCATTTGTAGCGGCGGCACTACAACTGCTCATGGTATTTATTTATCATTTGAAACTTTTATATCATTACAGCTAAAATAAGAAATATACCATTTGTAGAGGTGAGTAGACTTGTCGTATTCTTGATCAGTTTGCAGGACAGGCAAACTTATTTGGCTTCCCTTATATTGCATTCTTTTAGAAATAAAATAACGAATACTGAAATATGTAGTTGCCAAAGTGTAACAATCCGGAATTTCTAAACCAATTTAAAATTTTAATTTTAGCTATTTTAATGGGTTTTGAATATTTAAAATGATTTATTTTAAATAATAACGACTAAAATTTTATTTAAATCGAAGTTAGAACATATAAATTTATTTTAATTATAAAACGAGCTTGAAATGACGCGGTAGTTTGAAAATTCGATTTTAAACATCAAATGAATGCACATAATTCGATATAAATCAGAATTGGATAAAACAAGAAATGTTGGAATATTTTGAACTGTAATTTTATAACGAATATAAGAAACTGAGATTTCACGTTATAAATTGTAAGTTATGTCCAGTTTAAAATTTAAAATAGTCACTATGGAATTTATATATATTTTAATTTATATATAGCCCTTAAAAATAACCATTTTGCAAACGACCTCCGTTTTCGACGAAACCACTTTTGTTGGATCCAGAATGCCAAATTATAGCCAGGTTTAAAATTTTATAATTTTTGGAATTAATATGTGAGCGTGGTAAATTTAAACATGTTTTGTAATTTCAATTTAAATTTAATCGACTAGAAAAAGACCATTTTTCAAACGGTCTCCAAATTCGATGAAATTAATTTTGTTAGGGTCGTATCCTAAAACATAGCTAGATTTCAATATTCGTAATTTTTGGAGTTAGTATGTGGCCGCGGTAAATTAAAATGTACGTTCAAATTCAGTATGTAACATTATATTAATTTATATTTTAATTTTGACAAAAAATGATTAAAACAATCGAGTTGGCTTGTGAAACATATCCCATTGTGTCCGGAATGGTGGTATTTGGTTAAGGCCGATAGTCGTTGGGCTTAATTTGGAGTTCGAAAGCAAAAACTGAACAAACTAGAATTAAATAATAATAAAATATTATATAAATAGCCAAGTTTCTCCCAAAACCCTAATTACTTAACAGAGCCGCCGTCTTCTTGATTTCAATGGCTTAAATCGTCCGAATTAAATTCCTAATTTTCTCCAAAATGGCAAATCAAAATCAAAAGCTTGTAAAACAAAAATTCTAGAGCACTTCACCATCTTCGATTGGGTATGGATATGATTGATTCTCATCTGGTATTTTCTCCAATATCCGCCCTCAAAGTCGTCCCGGTCGCGCCTAGTTTCCAGCCTCGAGAGGAGCTCTAGTTGAATGCCTCTCTTGGCGGAAAGAAAGATGGGCGACCGTTATTTTTTTAAATCAATGTAATTAAAGTTAATTATTTAATTATTATTTTAATTATGTAATCGATGTATAAAAATTATCATATCTTTGTCATACGAGGTTGGAATCCGACGACTTCAGTTGCGTTGGAACCGTGAAGACAAGCACTTCACAATGAATGGAAACGGAGGCTGTTGCAGTTTTGATAAAATCGAACGACCGTTCAATTTTATTAAAACAATCTTCCAATAAAGACTGGCGGAGTGGAAACCAAAGTGAGAATTCTCTCACTAAAATATTTGTACAGTTATTTATTATATAACTGAAAATATATATAGATTGTCATTATTGATTTTTATCTGTTGTATGTGACATTGCTTGAGTTCAACACATGAACTATTCACGACTCATTTGCACAAGAAGCGTTGTTTGAATATACAACACTCGTATTTCAAACAATGTGGATAGACACTTTGTGGTTGTTGAAAAAAGATAAAAATATCCATTTATTATTTACACAGTGAAAATTGGTTAAGTAGAAAAATAATTCAAACCGAATTAGAATTGATTAAATTTATTAACCAATGATTTATTTAAATAGACTGTTGTTGTTTGAAAACCCCACATGGGTATTGGGATGATATTTGACATACACTAATCCCAATATTTAGTTGTATGTCGATCGATTGATTGACAAACTGTTGTAAGCGTTATTTATTTATTTATTGTAATGCTTATATAGTTGTGGAATGCACTCTGGATGATGTTTGAATGTTTAATGATTATTTATCATTATTGTTGAATACATACGATGCACGAAATCCATATAACTGAAATTATATGGTAATTGATTGAGTCTGATTCCAATTTAGAAATAACAAATATTTTAAAATAATATTCAGTGAATAATCAAAATATGATTTTGATGTCCGATTTTGGACGAACAAGAAAATATTGAAGTATATGAAGTCGAGTTAAGTAGAAATGCGCCATTTTAACTCAAACGGACTTTTCTGTCGATTTTATTCATTTTATAATGAATATCGAAAAGATTTGATTTCAAAACCTGATATTTCGAAAATATTATCATTTTAATGTTATAAGGATATAGAGTATTCAATTTTGATTTAAAATTGAAAATGAAGTTGAAAACATTTTAAAATGAATTTATAAACGATTTATAAATATGTTTTAAATGGAAATCGACGATATATATATATATATATTACATTTAAATGGCCTGAATAGAACGCGCCGGGCAGCGACTGTTCGCGAATTTCGACCATTAACTTCAAATGGATGTAACGGGAGATCCAACCTTCGGATTCTCCTAAAACCGGAACCGTTGGGTTTGTACCATAATGATCTTTCCAATGAATATAAGAAATTTAAATTTGAACGGTTGGATTTTAAATTATGTCCAAATCAATTTTGGAAAAGGTCGTTATGAATGCAGTTCGGTGGTCGTTATTGGAAACCGAATGTAAGGGCCTTAATAAAATTACTAAAAATATGGGAAAATCATGTAAAATCATAAAGAATGGTTTGAAAAGATTTTGGATGATAAATTCCAAGTTTGTAAGGATAAAAATACATTTTTATCAAAATGAACTAGTTAATAACTAAAATAATAATCCAATGTTTTTTAGAAATAATAAATTGGATTGAAAATGGGTTTTAAAATAACCAAAATTTTCCAACATACAAATTTGAAAGGATTTGAATGGAAATAATCTTCGGAATATTTTGATATTAGATTCTGTGAATATAAGGATATTGTTGAGGAATTTAAAAGATACAGATATCGTTATTCCCAATACGATATTCGTTGGTTTCAGAATTTGATATTGAATATAAGCCGATAAAATTTCTGTTCAGAACCTTGTATTTAATATCAAATTGGATTTTGGGTTTGTCGTGAATGATGTCTTCAATAACACTGTTCTTAAACCCAGTTGAAAAAAGAATAAATCTTTTAATTAAGATTAATGAAGTTTTCAATTTATAATTATAAATTGGAATTCAAGGGAAGATGATTGTGGGTTCATTGTGAACAATGTTTTAAATAACATTTGTTCTTAAAACCCAATTAACAGTGCAGATATGATTTGGAATTGAATGGAATTCGATTATATATTGATCTGTTTTTCGTGAAGATTCCATCGTTAATGGAAGACGATTTGGGTTTATCGTGAACTGTGTCTTAAATGACATTGGTTCTTCAACCCAGTGAATGACAGGATTAATTTTCCTAAAATTTGAATAATCATCAAGTAATGATTTTTGTAAGATTAAAACTAAATGGAGTTTTAATGGATCTTTAATTAGATTGAAAGTAAAATGATAATTAAATTTAACGAATTCCTGAAATGATCGAGAATGGAGTACCACCAGTTTTAATCCATGCGATAGTTAAATCTTTAATTAGAATTGAAACGAGAAATGATAATTAATTTTACACATAAAACAATGGGGTTAGATATGGACTACTACTAGTTTTGCTCCATGGGATGAATAGGTTGGGATTGGGATAATAAAATAAATAGTCACTTCGGTAAGGCTCGATAATCCCGACTAGTTAATAAACTTTAATTTGGTTTAGAATGGTTAAAGGATAGAATAAAATCTTTTGAAATTGATATCCAAAGGAAGATTAAAAAAATAAGTTTAAAAGAATTTATCTTTGATAAAATTAATGGGAACCTTTTCCCTAAGATGTGAATATTTGAATAAAAGAATGTTCTAAATTGGAATGAGGCGTATGATGTGTTTTTAAAGCACTTAATTATAAGATACGCGAGTTATTCGGAAAGACCGTGTTTAACCCATTCTGAATAACTGATACGATGATTAAAAGTTAACAATGAAGACGGTGGTTGAAGACTGAAGATCTTCACATCAAATGGATGATTACTGATGTCTTGATTGGGCCGTACAACCAAAACAAGGTAATAAGTGGTGATCATCCAGACGTACTTGGAGATCGACCGTATATGTGAGGGCCTCTCTCCTGTATTGGACATATGGGACGAGGAATAAGGTGCCTCCGGTTTCGTTCAGACCCAGAATGAACTTGCAAATGGATGGTATGTCTTACATTGTATTCCTTTATACTGTATTCGTTGATCTCTGCTAAATAAATATATGTTTGGTGGCGAAGAATTTATTCTCTTACTTAACACCCTTCTCTGAGATGTACGAGCTTAGAGGTTATATATTGGTGGGAATCAGTGATACGATATGGATTGACAATGTGACATGCTACGTTGCATGGATCAAGGCTTTTGTTGAAAAGCAGAGTCTTGTGGATGATGATCAAAGCATAGCTTTAATATAGCGTAGTTTTGTGTGTCGAGACGTGACTTCGACGAGTTTCACAATCCATGAATGATTGAGGTCGGATAATAAACGGCATAAAGGAATCTGGTATTGGGAGCTCCGATAATGGTGGCACTCCATTGAGGGCTATGGGATCAAGGAGCCCGTTAAGGTGTACTCCACTGTCATAGTGTGAAGGATACGGATTCTCCCTATAAAGGAAATGATATGAACATTGAGTGCATGTCGATATGGAATCACTATTTCGAGCCTTGGATTTAATGTAATAATTTAATGCATGTCGATATGATTTCTTTCGAGTCTTGGGTTCAATGTAGGAATGGAAAGTCTTAGTCAGTGATGGAATCCATTTCCAATATGAACCTTTGCGGTTTTTGATTGTAACCTATGTATGTAGTCATAATATACTACGTCTGCTATGATATATATATATATATATATATATATATATATATATATATATTTGTGAAGAATGATTTTTACACTAAGCACTAGTGATAATAAAAGAGGATTGTACGTATCAAGCATTTTTGGCCATTATAAGGGAAAACTCTATCCTCTTGTTTGCGTTGCATGTGTGATGGGATGGAGTCTTATAATGGCTTCATTTTTCTTTATTTAGCATTGCGCTATTTGTTTTACGGTATTCTTGGGAGGAAACCCGTTCCGTGTCATACTGCATGGTCCCTTGATTTATCCAACATTAAAATAAAGATTAATAACTGTTTTTAGTTCTCACGCTAGTCCCATAACTGACTCGGAGTTTATTATTTTAACCTAAACTCTGGGTTCACTTATTTTCCACACGGGCAGCTAGTAGTTTTGGTTTTGCAGATATTCGTTTTCACAGGACCCTAGATTACAGCTGGAGCTATATTCGGAAAGCTTTGTATTCGTCTATTTCTTTTAGTTGTGTCAGTTGATTTATTTTCGCTACGCATTGTATTTATACATTTTTATTTCCGCTGCCATGTATTTTAATCTCTTATATTTTCCGCTGTATATTATTTGTTTGAACTCTGATATCCTATACTCTGATGTAAATTGTTGTAATAGCAATAAAATGTTCTATTGTTTGTGTTCTGACCCGTCGTGTTCTCAAAACAATCTGGGCTCCTCCGTCTCATCCGGGATCGGGGAAGTCTGGGTCGTCACACAAAGGGTTTTGTAGTGTTACTATTGTCCAGCGTCCATGAATCTCATCTGTATTTATATGCTTAGACTGAAGCAATAACTGGAATGTTTTGGCTCAAAGCAATTAAGAAGATCGTCAAGAAAATTGAAGGTAACTTGTCATCTAAAGGAATAATTATTATACACTGAATTAAGGGTGGACAAGTTGTATATTCAAACATAATTATTTTGCATATATAGTTGGTTCAGAGCATAGCAAAATAACTAAAACAGGTAATGTATTTAATTTTTTTGTATTCTTTACCTTAAATTCTAAGTGTATTGCATTTAGAAATTGTTTACTTTAAATTTTGAACTAGATATAACTATTAGTCTAAAAAATAAAAATAAGAAGTTGAATATTACATAAAAGAGCAAGTGTACATCTACTTTTTTTTTTTGAACAATAATATCCTAAATCAGATTAAAGGACTTTTGGGCGACGAGTCTGCAAACTAGGAAAATGTCCAAATTTTTGTTGATTGTATATTTCATATTATTTTTGCGAGATTTTATTTAGCTATTTGAAAATTTGTATTATAGAGTCACTACCATATATCATCATAGAATAAGTTTGTATTATAAAGAATTAACCAAATTAAGCAAGTTCGATAAACATTAACAAGTTTATAATAGTAGTAGTAATAATAATTAATTAAGTTTATAATAATTATAGTAGTAATAAATTATTAACCAAGTTAACTAAATTTTATAAATATTTAGATAAATTTTATAAAAAAATAATAAATTAACTATATTTTACAAAAATTAACTAAGATATAAAGTTTAACTAAGTATTATAAAAAAATAACTAAGTAATTGATTTATAGACAGTAACCATTGTCTGTAAAAAGTAAATAAGTTTATAAGAATTAATCGAGTATTGTAAAAAAATAACTAAGTTCTACAAATATTAGCAAGTTTATAGTGGTGGTGGTAGTAGTAATAATAATTAGCTAAACTTATATAAATAATAATAATAAATTGTAAAATATTAACAAAGTTAGCTATGTTTTACAAAAATTAACAAATTTATAATAATAATATTATTGATTAACTAAGTTTATAATAATAATAATATTAAACAAGTCAATTAAGTTTTATAAAAATTAACTAAATTTATAATAATAATAATAATAATAATAATTTAACTAAGTTAATTATGTTTATAACAAATAATTGTAATAAATTAAATATGCTACACAAATAAATTAACTTAATATTATAAATATGTAATGATAATAATATAATTGTAATAATTATTTAAGTAAGTTACTAAATTTATAATAAAAATTAAGTATTATAAAAATTAAATAAGTTAACTAAGTTTTATAAAAATTAACAAGTTTATAATAAAGATTATTAATTAAGTTTATAATAATGAAAGGAACTATAAATTATAAAATGTAAATTATAAAATGTTGACTAAGCTAATTAAGTTTTTATAAAAATTAACAAGTTTGTTACAATAATAATGGTTATTAACTAATTTTATAATAAACATAATACTAAAAAATTATAAAATATTGACAAGTTAACTAATTTTATAAATATTAAATAAATTTATAATAATGTTAATTTAATTATGTTAACTAATTATTAGAAATAATAATATTAAATTATTTAAGTCAATTAAATTTTATAAATTTAATAATAATAATAATAAATTATTAATGTTAACTAAGTCAACTAAACTTTATAAAAATTAACTAAATTTATGTTAATAACAATTTAACCAAGTTAAATGTGTTTTATAAATAATAATTGTAGTAAATTAAATATGTCTTACAATTAAATTAACTAAGTATTTTGCAGGCTTTTAACGTGATAACAGCTCCAAGCCTTAATAGTAAATGTAATAGTTATTTAACTAAGTTAAATAAAATTTATTAAAAAATGAAGAATTATAAAAATTAAATAAGATAATTTGACTAGGTTAACTAAGTTTTATAAGAATTAACAAGTTTATAATAGAGATTATTTACTAAATTAACAATAATGATAGGAAACTATAAATTATTAAATGTTAACCAAGTTATGTTCTATAACAATTAATAAGTTTATAATAATGATAATTGACTAAGTTATGACAAAAAATAATATCATTAATCTTATAAAAATTAACTAAATTTATAATAATGATAATTTAATGAAGTTAACTAAGTATTAGAAATAATAATGATAAATTATCTATGTTTATTAAATTTTATAAAAATTAATCGAGATTTATAGAAATTAAACAAGTTTATAAAAATTAACTAAGTATTATAAATATTTAGGTAAGTTAACTAAGTTTTATTACATACAAGCGTCTGTCAATACGATTATTAAATCGGCGATGGTAAATTAAATAAATTATATGTTCTTCATGTCTTGCACTGCTATCAGAATCAGTATGTTATTTGCATTCAAGATTAGAACATATCATGTGTTGCTAGTAGAATCACTGATTTTTGAATTTCTTCATTGTAGGTAATCGAAGAGCATTGCACATAAAAGAGGATGACGGTTTCTTCTATCGTAGTAAGCATATGAAAAACTTTGGTTACCTATTTCTTGTTAGTATATGGTGCAAACTTGCTTTATGGATATTGTGTTTTCATCTATAGATATTGTACTTTTGTTCAATGAATATTATGTAAATTTTATAAACTAGCTGAGAAATGTACTGTCTCAAGTGACAATATCCAGGCTGAGAAGATACCACTACCTCATGCTCCTCCTATGGTCTGGGTCCCTAAGGTCAAGCCTGTTCTCATTCCTGATGTCATACCATCTGCTAGTAACAAGGAAAGCGGTGAAAATCCAACAACCAAAGCACCAACTGAAAGTCAGTCCTTCGACTGGAACAAGATACAGAGGATTCTAGCTCACTCCAATACTGGAATGAAACACAAGTTGGGTGATGGTAGTTTTTATATTCATATTGATAAGGTAGATGAAGCAAGAAAGTTAGTGTATCAGGTGGATAGGGAAGGGCTTAGCAAAGCAAGGTGTTGATGGAAGAAATAACGAGCAACTACTTCTTGACTCAGCATGGGACAGGAGACACATTTATTCTGAGCTTTCTCTGTTCTTTGTTTCGGACATGGTTACCCATTTTGCTGAGGCTAAGCAAGAGGTCTCACAAGGTGATGCTGATGGGGGTTAACCTCCCTATTAGCATTTAGTAGCCTTGATATTTAGTTAAGCTCATGTTTTCCTTTTTATTTGTATCCGGTGGGCGGTCCAACTAACAAACCAATAGCTGATTGTCAACTACAGTCACTTGTACTTTCCTGTGTATTTTACTACTAGTTATAATAAAAGGTGTTTGTGGTCACCT
The DNA here is from genome assembly GCA_030737875.1 of Allium sativum. NCBI lineage: Eukaryota > Viridiplantae > Streptophyta > Magnoliopsida > Asparagales > Amaryllidaceae > Allium > Allium sativum. Next base: position 127,223,425 of record CM060921.1, on the reverse strand, counting down.
TAAAAACCGGTCGGCTTTACCGAAAAAAATTATTATGTAAATTTTGTTTGTGGTGCTATTTTTTATGGAAATTATGTAAACTTGGTTTATAGATGATGTCTTAGTTTATGAATATTGTGTTATATAGTTTTTGTATGTGGACAACAGATATGTTTATATGATAGTTTTTGTATTTGATTCAAACATTTTTGGTATTAAACGCTTGATATATATTTAAATGTTGTTGATATGTCTGATAGTACTGCAAAATATAAATGTTGTAAAAAACAGGCTAGCAAGTGACAGAGTTTATTTAAGGTTGTCGTTACTCTTAAAATTTAGTAACAGCGTTTATCCAATGATGTTTATTCAGTGATGTCATTACTTTGAATACTTAACAATGACAATCTTTAAATGATGTTATATGTTAACAACAACGTTTATCAATTGCTGATGGAAGAGGGTAGCAGCAACCCATGAAAGATTGTGAATAACTATCAACAACTCACTATAAATGTTATTAAATAGGATTATCAACAACGTTTTTTCTTATGTTGTCAAAAATTCTACACCTATGACCGCTTGTCGTTATACAGTGTTTCTAATAACACTGTCGTATCCTATTACAGCGTTTTTCAAACGCTGTGAAAAGCTATTTCTGGCGTAGTGGTAGTGATGATCCAAATGACCGTATAAACGATTTTTATGGTGTACTAATCCAGATTTTGCAATTGATATATTTCACACGACCCGCGGAAGAAGTATTTTTTTTTAAATGCAACGAGTTCAACAACGGTCTTGGTTCTGCAATCAACATGCCCTTAAAATATAATCTTATATAAATAAACATACTTCGCGTTATTATAAGTACGATCCTTTTGTACTTGCCAAACATGTTCTTCAAGTATATTACGTTTCTTATCCATCTCTAAGAAGAGACAAAATAGATTGGTCGGCTATTTTCAAAACAAAGGCAAGGTTTACATTTGATGGGCGGAATATTCCCCATGAACAAGCTTATAAAGTAGATGTCGAGGAATATAGAGGAACAATAATAACCGATTACCAGACAAATTTTGGACATTTAAACGATGAATCAAATGCATTAATTGAAGCATTTGAGACTACAGATGAACCATATATAGAGGAGGAAATAGAGTCAGAATCTGAAAGTGATGAGGACTAATCAATAATCCTCATTTTAAAAAGGTAATTTTATGTCATGTCATACTGTTTTGTTTTACATAGTCCTTTTATGTTATATCATACTGTTTGTTATAATGTTATAACTTTATGATATGTCATGTCACATTATTTATATCTCATAGCCTTCTTATGTTATGTCATACTGTTTGTTTTACATAGCCCTTTTATGTTATATTATTGTCTGTAATAGGTATGACGTCACACAGACATACAGCTTTTGGATCCCCTTCTGCTTCTCATCTTTCGGTAGGTGGCGATGACGGTGGTCCGTCGTAGGAGCTATCACGTCCTGTGGTGTTGCTTAAGCTTAAAGCCAATAGAGGGTAAGTATTAAGTTTCATATATAAACTTCAATTTTGTACAATATATTATAAATATATATATATATATACAGTAGCCATGAAACATTAATTGTTTTTTTGTTTAACATAGTGGTATGGAGTTAGATCCCTCCAATATAGTCTTGCAGATATCAAAACACGCTTACATGGCTCACTAGACTACCTGTTGGCCCAAGTGGACATTGGTACAAACAATGTCAAGGAGACTATTTGGAAGGATTTTCTGGTATGTGTGATATATGATTTATTACATTAACTAGTCATGCTCCTATTTGATTAGTTCATATTTATGCTATTTTTAAAAAATGCAGGGTGTAGTGGATCTCTAAGAGACAGACATTTCGCTCGTCCAGCGCCACTAGAATAGTAAAGTGGCTAAAAATTACGGAGAAACACAAAATAAAATATTAGTTGGAAAAAAGCCGGATTGGATGAGCGCTAAGGTGTGGGATGATCTTCATACTTGGTGAAATAATGAGCAGTTTCAGGTAAATTTACTGCATATTTAGTTTAAATTGTTAAACTCGATTAATATATAAATCAGAATAAAACATTTTTTCAATTTAAATTTATAGGCGCAGTCTGCGAGGAATTCGGCAAATGGAAGCAAGAACCTAGTTACACATTGTGGTGGTTCTAAGTCGTTCCAGCATCGCGAGGACCTAGTATATTAATTACACAGTTAAAAATTTTAAGTTCTAAGTTGTTAAAAGTTAGTTGATACAACGTTAAGTTCTAAATTATATATATGCATATTTCAAGAGAGACAGCGTGGTGTTCCTTTGTCTTATTGGGATTTTTTTGAGCATACACATGTAGTGAGTCAGATCGACGACACAGGCTCAGTTTCCTACTCTTGGGACCAACGATGCCAAAGCATGTGATGCATATGTAGGTATAACATAGTTAACTTAAAGTTATAATTTAATTAAAATAGTGTTATCAAAATTCAATTGTATTTTGTTTAACAGGATAAATTTCAGTAACAAAAGGCACAGATGCTTGAGGAGTTTAGGAGGACCGAGTCGACTACCGAGGATGAGGATATGATTTTTGAGGCTGTCATGGATCCACCAACCCGGAACAGATGTTATGGTATTAGGAACCAAGCTGTAATAGAAAATAAAATTTATACTAAAAACTGAAATTTACTTGAGTTGCTATTATGAAATACTGAAATCTAAAATTATTTATAGGTTAGGACATCTCAACATTCGTACTAGATGGCTCAGGACAATGAGGAGATCGCACGGCTATGAACCCAAATGTAGAGCTTAATGAGCGTGATCGCCGCCACGTAGAGCAAATGGAGCAGCTTAACCAGCGCCTAGCAGAGTTCATTGCCCAATACGGTAAGAGTACTTCGTCTGGTGGTTCCGGGGAAGAGTGAGTCTAGGTTAGTTTGTTTTGATGTTATATATATGTGTGTGTGTGTGTGTGTGTGTGTGTGTGTATACACACACACACATACGCTTTAAGAGTGGATGAGAATTATGCTTGATACATTATGATGTTTTGTATCTGTTGATGCTATGTTGGTGATGATGGTTGGGACATGGTTTATTTTGACATTTGGGTTGATGATGTTGGGATGTATGTACATATATGCTGTGGTGATGACGTTGGGTTGATGTATTTTGTAAATATTGATTATGTTATGTGTTTTGAATGTTTTATGCTCGACTTTGGTATAGTATTATGTTTGGGTATATATGCGATTATGAGTGTGATGTATATGCTTGAAATGGAGCGGTTTTGATGAATATGAGATTGTGGGGTGGCTGGAAGTGAGTAATCTAAAATCTAGAAAAAAAATTACCTAGATTTCCAACGGCGTCCGATGGTTTTCAACGGCTTATAGGTTCATATATTTCAATGGCCATCAATGATTTCCAATGGCAAATTTCATCAGTTATCAACGTTTTTTAATGACTTACTAGTCCAATATGAAATTCACGTGACCCATCATAAAGTTGGAAGCAGTTGGAAAATTGTTATTGGAGACATTGGACATCGCTGGAAACCGTTGATGTGTATACCGACGGCTTTACCAACGGGTTTCCAACGGCCCCCTGGCCGTTGGAAACCACTGTGTCTTTTGTAGTGCCTGAAGCCATCTGAAATATATATGACTCTCGATGTCAGGAACTGCCGAAAACACTATTTCTCGATGATTTTATCTCCGATGGCTTCTGACAGACGCTGACGATTTTCAACCGTCGGAAATGTCACTCTTTAGTGTAGTGTACAGGCGATCAAATTTCATCGACTTCCAATGGAATATTCCAACTTTTTCCAATGGCTATTTAGTCATCCATTACTTTCACGCATTCTCATATCATTGGAGGCTATTGGAAATTAGCTGTTGATGATGTTGGAGATCGTTGGTAGCGTGTATACTAACGGCATTTTCAACTACCACCAATGGTCCCTGATCGTTGGAAATCACTGTTGTTCTTGTTGTGTCTGTTGAAAGAATACCGAATGTAGAAATTTAAAGTATACAAAATGTAATTTGTACACTCCAATCTATTGGAACTTCTCTTTGTGTCTTGGATAAACGATAAGCCTTAAACTCCATGATACTGGAATCCATGTTACTCAGTCGGCCAGGAAGCAAGTCGTACCGACTTCTACAACTCAATGTTGGGGACTGACTGAGCCTTGGTGAATATCTGATTTTTCCAACTTGGAAACAAGGACCCAATTAATTTGGGATAGGTGGACACGACACTTGCTACCTCTTCTTCTTGGGCACCCGTTAAAACCTTGTGTACTACTGATGATCCTTTTAGAAGTGTTATATTTGGTACTTGGTTCATGATACAAATAATTTAATGGGATGCATGTAATTCTGTTTCTAGATTAAAATAATTAAAGCAAAATATGTATGCATATCCAGATAGCTTATGTTGAATGAAACAACAACCATTCTCAATGAAAGATGCCAATTATATTAAGAGGTTTAAAAACCTAGATGAGGTTAGCAATTAAATTAAATTAAGAACTATATACTCAATAATTAGCTTTACATTTGAAGTATTTGTAAAATACATGAATATATTATATTTGTTATATATGCTTATTAATAAATTTAATTCCAAGCTAATATGAATGCAAATCCTATTCTACATATATAACCATTATATATGTGCAAATTTTCCCATATACCCACCATTCTTTAGTGCCCCACATTACTGTAAAAAGCCTCATGGATTCCAATAAATTAAATTTTAGAGAGAATTGCAGAGAATAGTTCGATATGAAGATGTATTGATAAAACTGAATGATAAAATTTGTACATTGGTTGGCCATATACATACATACATACATATACACACACACATATATATATATATGTATATATATATATATGTACCTACATATGGACTTGTAATAAAAGAATAAACGTTTTGGGCCGAGCCCATTTACAATGTAATAAAGTGATGAATACTCTAATATATATGTCGTTGCTAACTTGCTTTTTGGTCAAAGCTGTCACACATGAGATTTCTGGTTAGCAACACGCTCAAGTAGTGAGAGCGTTGTCAGAAAACAAAGGGCAATTTGGTCGGAATCACATCATCAACATAAACTGGTCTGAATCTCCTATCAAACGACCTCATTTGGGGCTAAAAACGTCAAATACTTGTAGCTCTCTGAATTAGCTTCAAATAAAGCTTTTGTTTGGCCCAATCGGCCTTACGGTTTGAACGTTATGCCCATTTCCGTGAACGCATGCAGAAGTATATAAAAACTCAGATCTCAGCTCTCGGGTCTCGATTCTCGGATCTCGGCTCTCGAATCTCGACTCTCGGGTCTCGGGTCTCGGGTCTCGGTTACGAACCGCCCTACACCATGAGCCGCAAATCGCCCTACACCACGAGCCGGGAGCCTCCCTGCAGCACGAGCCACGAACCGCCCTGTCACCACGAACCGCGAACTGCCTGGAAGTAGCAGCTACACATGGATTTTGACCTATTCTGATGGCTATTCTTACTCCTATGAACCCGAATCTCATTTTACATGGCATGACATGACTTGGAGAGGATTTCTCCATGTTTTCCACCTCATTTTGAGATTTTTGGTATGCGTGCCATGTGGCCCACGAACCGGTACCAGGAAATAACTATAAATACACCATTTGAGGGCATTTTGAGGGATTCTTCCAGGTCCTTGGCACTAACTCTTCATGTCATCCACCATTGCGTAAATACAAGGACGTTGTGTCTCTTAAACTACATAAACACGAGATTTCATGCATAAATTCATTCTCTTTCTCCTCTTTCTTATGAATGTACTGATTTCTCTTGTCATTTGTCAATATAAATAAAATATTATAAAGTGAACGTAGGCTTGGATTGAGCCGAACCACTATAAAAACTTCGTGTGTCTCCTGTTATTTACTGTTTTCTACGTTCTGTAATATGTGACTGGTGATTGTGAGGACTTCACGCCGCATTTGGGTGTTAGTACCAAATTTTGGTCTAACATTTTGGCGCGCCGAGAAGGGGCCACACGACATAACTTTAATTTCTAGCTCGAAAGGAATTCGATTGCTTGGATATTGGACCAATGGCTAAACGAAAACTCCCTCATTCTAAGGATGAAGGCACAAGGAACGAGGTGAGCCAGGAGGCTTCCTCTCATGGAAACCCATCAGCATACTTGACTAGAAAAGAGATGGACAACGTCCTCATTGAACTAAGAGCTCAAATGGCAAGGCAAGATGATCTCCTCTGAAAACAACAGGAGATGATGGACGGATTCTTCGCTCGAATGGATGGAAGGCCGAGCAACGCTCAACGCACTAGAAATGAAGCTACCGAAGCGGCTCATACATCACATGGACTCCGGGGCAACCCCCTCGCTCTTGGAAATGGTCAGGATCGACCTTCTTCAGCTCCGGATCGGATGGATAGCAGAATGCAAGCTCCCACTCAGCAACAGGAATGGGCTTGTGATGGAAAGCCAGGATCGGCTCGTGATGGGGACTCACGACCGGGTCGGGTCGCCCCCCTCGAACCGCGAGCCGCGACCTCCGTGGTCCATGAACCGGTCCCCATAACCCGCTCCCAGTAACTCACCGGTAGCTCCGTTCTTCTCTTTCATTTAACGTTGGGGGCACCAGCACTAATTTAGGCAATCTGCAACAACTTTTTGAAGGAAATAGGCTGACAGATCTGATTGAACGCCTCTCGAGAGGCTACACTTATCAGAATGACGTGGATGACGTCAATCACAATTCGTTCACTCAAGAAATCAGGAATTCCCGCAGTCCGCCGGATTTCAAACTTCAACAACTGGAGCCCTACAATGGCAAGAGAAATCCTACCGTGCACATGATGCGCTACAAACGACATATGGAAGTTCAATCAACGTCGGAAAACGTCATGGAAAAATGCTTCTCCCTCTTTTTGACTAATATGGCCGCTATGTGGATTCGACAGCTAGAAACATAATTGATCAACAACTGGAACATGTTGGTCGCACGCTTTATTGAACAATTTCGGGTTCACATTGCACGACCCAAGAACGTCATGTCACTCACTACAATCAAGCAAAGTGTAACACCTCGTATTTTCTCACAACACTAAAAGAGGATAAATTAAATAATAATTAAATTAATACTTGGAATTAAGGGAAACTGACTGCACCATTGTGTTCGTCTCAAAACTCTGGTCAAGATAGATATTTGGTTTGCGTAAAACAGACACCGTATGAAGAAGTTATGAGGATTTTAAGTTTGTATACACGTAGAAGAAAAATATTTATAAATATGAGTCAGTTTTGAGTCAGGACCATATCCAAAATCGTTCAAAATTCAAAAGAAAGTGACAGCAGTTTTCCCGCTCTAGGGGGTCGAGCCCCCTAGGGGGGTGTCGACACCGGGGTCGACCCCCCTACAGGGGTGTTGACACCCCTAGGGCTGACATGGCAGTCGGTTTAGAGGGGCTGGCAGCTATAAATGCATGGTCATTTCTGTAACACCCCGCATTTTTAATGCAATTAAAAATATAAAAATATGCATACATGTATATATATATATATATTATATGCATAGATATATTTAAAGGAAAAATTAAATAATAATATAATTGCATGTAATAAGTTCATGCAGTGAAATGAAGAAAAATATTAATAAGAGAAATTACATGCAATACATGAAATGAGAAGAAATGCAATGCAATTGAAATTGCATGCGAACATTTAAAAAGAAATAAAAAGGAAAATTTGAAGAGCTTCCAGAATTTGGTCACGAAATTAGCGTCATTGCGTTCGTGGCGATTTTCTGGTCAATTCAGACCTATAGTTTGCAGAAAACTGATTTAAAATGAAAGAGATATCTTTAAATTAATTATTGCAACAAAACATGAAGAAAAGAGGATTGAGAAAAGAATAATGTCTAGCACTGTTCTAAGCCTTGTTAACAACTGCCTAAGTAGCTCAGTTGGTTAGAGCATGTGACTTGCATACAAGAGATACAGAGTTCGGGCCCCGCCAACGCCATATTTTTGTTTTTAGGGAATGGCTAAAAAGTGGCTTAGTGTGAAAGCAGTTAAAAAGTGGCTTAGTGGGAAGGCGGTTTAATTAAAAAGCGGTTCAGTATGAAAAGGGTTAATAACAGGTTTAATTGGGAGAACGTTTCAAAAGAGGAAATATATATCTATATATATATTTTTGAGATAAATAATTGTTCGCATACAAAAGATTAGCATACGCATAAGAGTTGAATACAAATGAATATAATTCAAATTAAGGGTTGCGCGCAAACAAAGAAGGAATGTATGAAATTTGATTTATATGTAAGAAGATTACATGTATTATAAATAAATCAAATTTCAAATCAAAAAAAATATATATATATATATATACGGCAGGGGTGTCGACACCCCCAGGGGTGTCGACACATGCGTCGACACCCAAGCAGGGTGTAACCTTTGCGCATCATTCAACACATGTGGCATGTTTTGATTGGTGAACGTTTGTTTTTGTTGCGAAGTGGCCATTTCCTATTGGTCCTATGACATGGTTAGCTCTGATGGAGTTTTATTTAAATCTAAGGTTCATGGTTGCTCCATACTCCTATAAATAAGACCTTAGACATAACCCTAAACCATATAATTTGGCGGCTACGCTGGGCTCTGCCATGACTCTCTCTCCCCCCCTCTCTCTCTTCTCAAATCTATTCTGAAATTAAAATATTAGCCTAGAAAGTTATGAATCCACATCTGGAGGAGAGGATCAACGTTAATAAAAGATTATTCAAAGCAAGGTTGTGAATCTAATCGTAGGGAAAGGGGGAAACCTTGGATGATGGAACGGATCGGATCCAAAAATTGGGGAAAGCTTAAAGGTGAGTAGGTTTAAACTGTAACCTTTAGATAATGTTATGACTATCGTTTAGCATTCCCCTTTTAAAAAATTGTGAAATTGCCAGTTTAATTATAAATTGTTGTTACAACAAGTTGGGACGTTAATATGAATAGATCAGGAAATTCATATGTTGAATCTATTAAATTATTGGAATGATTACATGTTGAAAAAAAAACTGTTCGAAATGGTTAGAACATGGGCAATAATTGTTGTTGTTATAATTATACGTTTCACTTGCGGCATATTATAGAATAAATGACATGTTTAGATTGATGGATTTGAATAATTACCCGATTGAATGTTTACATGTCAAAATAGGATTAAACATATGTTAAAAAGGACATGCGATGAAATATAGACAAAATTTGGACGACATGCAAAATTAGATTACTGTAAACTAGATTACAGTAAAAAGGATAATATGCCTAAAGTTTTCATGAAATGGGAATGAATTGTAATGGAATTTTTGGAACATAGCATATATTATGTTTTGAGACTTTAATTTGGGAGTGAAATTTTGATATGAACATTAATGATTGAATAAAGATGAATATGCCTAGAGTTTCAATTAGAAATTGTAACTGCACGTATGGCACGAGGTTAGGTTGCATTAGTGGCGGAAGTCTTCCCGGACCTGACCGGCATATCCAGAAGCCATTAATGTTGGACCTAACGTGAGAGGCCTAAGTGCAAAAATAAAAAAAATGTAATGGTGCTAAGACACGAGGTTAAGTCAACTTGTGGTAGAAGTCTGCCCGCACCCGCCTGGCAAATCCAGCATCCACAAGTGTAGGCTTAATGCGAGAGGTCTAGTGCTCTTATATATATATATATATATATATGTGTGTGTGTGTGTGTGTGTGTGTGTGTGTATAACAAGATATGAATAAATGGCAATGATGGTAATTAAATTTCTAACTCAGAAAGGAAGAGATGTAATGAACTGAGTTAGTGTGATAAGAAGGAAAAGTGATGTATTTCCCTAAATGACCTATTTCTGGAAACGTTGTTGCAAGTAAGCCACAGTAAATAAAGAAAAGTAAAGAAATTACTTGCTACCACGGATTTAGATGGGAATACGTTATGAAAATAAATCATTGATTCCTTCTATCAAACTGATGAGGTGCATGAAGTGTTTTCCTTAATATAATAAGGAATATATATTACAGTGAATAAAGAATAATGGTTTACAACAGTAAATGGTTTAAAGGGGAATGATAATAACCTATTATAAATAAATAACATTAATGAAAATGTTGTATAATAGGTAGACTTGTCCTAGGGACAAGTGAATATTAAACTTAGGTTATAATAAACTAGCAAAAGGATGGGATAACTGGTGAATTGAGTTAAGGAATGCTTAATTGTAAATTAAGTAATCAGTAAAGGGGGAAACTTGAAACCAGTTAAGAAAAGGGGGGAAATATATTGTACTTAATTATAAATTAAGTGATCTATAAGCTTGGAAGTCTGAAATCCGTTGATAAGAATGTTTTAGGGACAAGAGGAAATTATAACATTGGTTATAATAAACGGGTAGAGAAACTTATTAATGGGCCTTAGTTAATCAAACTAAGTTAATAAGTAAACAACTATAAGTTGTATTGACAACATAAAATGGAATTATGATTAAATGAGAAAGAATGAGGAAAACTTATGAAATAAAATAATTTATGTTTAATCATAAATGGTAAGTGACATGTTAATTAGAAAACATGTGAATTGGACAAACTTAATTACATATTAAGTAAAACATGTTATTGTAATGATGAAATCAAACAAGAATATAAAAGAGATTGTAGATTACAAACCTTGGGCCATAATCTAGAGAATAACATGGTGGGGCTTATTAATAAACTTAAATGGATTAAGTTGTATGATTGAAATTAATAAGCAAGAGAAACTTGGTAATTTGAATAAGAATTCAATATGAATGGGAATAACCAAGTAAACTGGACACCTGGTGAGGTGAGGTAAGTGCGACATAAGGTCTAACAACATGCTAAAGTAAGGCGCTTAGACCAGTCGTACGGTTGAGGGTGAATAATAGGGATGGCAAAAAAATCCGTACCCACGGTGATCCGCGGGTAAAATCCGTCATGGATATGAAACGGATAGTTAAATGGGTATCCATGGGTAAAATAAATGGGTATTTTTAATATTCGTTAATTAATGGGGTGGGTACGGATAATAAGATATCCATGTCCGTGGTTACCCGCGCCCGTATTGAATGTGATTTATTATCAATAGTCAATACAAAAACCATTGTTGTTGGTTGTTCAGTATTTGTGTGCATGCCTTTACTCAACAATTTATAACTGGTTGTTGATATTTTGATGGATACTTCTGTTGTTGTCTCTTCTTTTCTGGATGTTGGGGTTTAAATATGTATTTGTATTTTGAGGTTAGCATTTGAGTATTGGTCTAATTTGTTTCTTAACCAAATGTACTTTTGAATAATTTCAATAAACGACTAAAAAATAAATTGAATAAATATAACGGATACCCACGAATACCCGCCATTACCCGCAACTTGTTTAAAACCCGTTTAATGGGTACCCGTGCGGGTATGGGGCGGGCACGGGGCAAAAAATCACCCAACGGGGCGGGTGATGGGGTGGTACTACCCGCGCCTGCCCCGCCCCATTGCCATCCCTAGTGAATAACCCAATAGGGTAGATCATCGAGGTGTTATAAAGCACAGGGGAACGCACATTCATCTGAATGTTCTGACGGCTCCAAGGGACTGGAAGGGGAAGCACGCGGCTTCCTGAGGTATGTAAGGTGCTCCTAGTAGTCCTCTGTGCGGAGACAGATGTCTGAGGCTGTGTCCACAGAGGTTGGGTCTGCGCGTAACTACTAGGTGGGTGGGCCTTGACTGCGGATGTAGCTATGCAGTCAGAATGCTGTGACGAGGTGACACAAGGGTGGTTTGTCGGTTGCCTCATGAGTAGGCAGAGGGTCAGGACCAACAAGGATAGTAGAGCGTCGGACACCCGTCATCGGTAGCCAATGGGATGCGGAAAGACTCGAGCTAAACCCAAGATACCTTTTCACCCTTCACTATCGGGCTACGAGGTTGAGGGGAGACGCCACATGGATGTTTAGATTGTTTGTGTATGGGAAGTCGCTTAGCTCTTGTAGTCTTTACTAGTTGAGGGAGGGGCCGATTTGGGGCCATAGCCACCACGAAAACATACCCTAGGTATGTCTGTATATAGAGGCTCTTTAGAGACGGGCCCGTACAGATATGGAAAAGCTCCCGACCGAGTTCCGTGTTTCTTGTATCGCCCTGCCACGGAACTCGGTGCACATTAGGGGACGTGCGATTGAGGCATCGAGCTACAAATGAAAATTCGTATGGTAGACAGTCTAGATACATGCATATCAGCTCTGGGTGGTGTATCGTAGACTTAAGGGCATTACTCTGTTATGGAGTCTGATTCGAACAAAGGTGGTAGTCCGTACGTTTGCGTAGCATAGTAATGATAGATATATGCGGAATGTAATATTGTTATCCGTACGTCACTACGGCGTAGGATGAGGGACAACGTGTACTGCGATAGTGTTACGATGGAGACCGTGCGAGTGGGGTTCCATGGGGTGTACCTCGATATTGGGGGTAGCTAGACATATACTGTATTTGGTCAGTTCACTGGGAAGTAAATGGGTACGACACATGTGTAAGCCTTGAGTGCTGTTAACCCAATTAACCTAATAAATAAGATAATATGATTGAACGATACGTGTAGGATTATCCAAAGTATATAGTTTAAATCCAGTCACCAGAACTTGTGTTATGATCCCCTCCTCATAACATACTCGCAGGTTAGATTTGTGGCAAGGACATGAGAGATTATAGCTTTGGATACTGGTTAGGCAGTATTATTAATACAGTAAGGCTATACTTTAATTTATATTATATTTTATCCATTCCACTGTGAGATGTTTTCTAAGCTCTGACATATTTTATGTCTCTGTCTTTTCTGCAGGATACCAGAGCAAACTAATCCGAGTTTCGTTAAATTGGAATTTTGAAGAAAAAAATCCGGTCTGTCGAAATTGGGGTTGTCACAATTTCTCTTGTTTTCTTCATTGAGAATCCATGGGAGCCAAACTCTGCCGGTGACTGAACTAAACTGAATTATCTTCCACAACTATCAACTAAAGAAAATCAAACTTAGAGATTCGAGTGTAGATCCAATCTCTGCTATCTTCTACCTTTTCTTTTAATCCAAACACTATGAGTTAGTTATTTTTAGATTTAAATGATTAAAATTAATTTGTGACATGACTGTGATTTGGATATATACATGCCTGTGACTGAATCATATTGGATCTATCATAATTTGTGAACCTATAATATTCTTGGATCCTAGAACTTATCATGCTAGATCTATTTTATAGATCTAATTCTTTGTGGTTAATTCATCATGTCACATATGCGGATCTTACCCCTTTTTCTAAGTTTGTGGTTAATTTGGAATTATCATTATCTGGACAGTTAAACCTTTGCTTAGATCTAGATCATCAAGTTGTGATTAATTGAGATCTGACATTATTGGACTTATGAATTATTATTTGGATATGTTCGTCCTAAGTATGTTAGATCTAGTTTTACCATTACCCTTTTCACTAAATCTGTTTTTATGTCCACCTTATTATTATGCCAATTACATGTCTATGCCAGTATATATGTCACTTTTGTTAGGATGATCACTATTGTCATTTTTCCCATCACCTTTCCCTTTTATTGTTTACAGCTAGGCTACTTTCTAGCCTAAATGCCACCAAATATATACGAATGCGTTAGTTAGGGAATGGGGGAAAAAGATTAGTATTGGCATAATTTGAATACCTTAAATATGGATTTGGGCGTATAATCCATTGTGAATCTAATTGGGTAAATTGGTATTAACACCTATAAAGGCATAGGTTTAATTAGTTGATTAATATGAAGTGTTTAAGATTACAATTAAAAATTGTAATAGCACTTATGACACGAGGTTAGGTTGTATTAGTGGTGGAAGTCTGCCCGGACCCGACCGACATATCCAACAACCACTAATGTTGAACCTATTGTGAGAGGTCTAAGTGCGCAAATACGAGGTTAGGCCTAACTTGTGGAAGAAGTCTGCCTGGACCCCACTGGCATATCCATCATCCACAAGTTGTAGGCCTAATGTGGGAGGTCTAGCCCATTATAAACCATAAATGGGCATGGTAATGAATTGGACTACTTAACCTAATCTAATCCATAAGGGATTGTATGATTATGAACTAAAGTTAGGGTTAAGTAAAAGCTGGATGGACAGTGGTTGGGTTAAGTTAAGTATATCTGAGATGGGTAGGTAATATCTAAATATAAGCCCATGAAACTTAACCAATTGGGGGTTATGTAATTAAAGACACCTAGTGGTATACATAACCGGTGGAAATAATAAAGATATGTAATTAAAGACACCTATTGGTATACATAATTAAATGGAAAACCAGTGGGGATACAAGAGAAGGGGGAGAGCTTGTATCATATTATGTGGGACCCGTTTCATCCAGTAACCCGGAGTACGTATCAAACATGTACTGCGTACTAGGTCGGAGAATAGGCACACTTACTGGACTGATTATAAGAGATCCAAACGTGGAATTTGGTGTGGGCTGCGCAAACCGACCGGGCCATGTCCGTGCATGAGCCGGGCAGAGGGGGATAAGACGACCATGACACCTGTAGATATGGGGCTGTGCATATCAGCGAGGGGTTGCCACTTTAGGACATGATACATCCTACGGTGGGGCCGGCACAGAGTATCTACGCAGATTAGGGAGCCGATCGATTAGGGTAGTAGTTAGGGTACATTTGGACGTATGCCTAAGTCTACCACCTTATAGTGGAAGGGATCATCTCATTCTGGTTATACTAGTAATAGTGCAGAGTAATCGCTAGGGAAGCGTATACACCTTATCCTGTCTACCATGTCACACCTTCCTTTTATGTAGTAATCTCTCTTATCCACTTTATATGCCTGTCATGCTACTTTAATTTATTTACTTGCTAAAAGTAACTAGACTCGCCAGACTTTATGTCTGACCCTTTCTGTTTCCTCTTCTCTCTTCCATTCCGACCCCCCCCCCCCAGGTTCTCAGGGCGGGAACACTCAAGCTTAGTCAGGATTCAATTATTATCTTGCTAGGAGCTGCTTTCGAAGTATGGCTCAAGTTTTCATATCTACTATGGCTTTGTCTCTATTTGGGGAATTATGTTTTCTTTTAAGTATTTAAGTACTCTGATGGTACAAGACAGAAGTTATGTTATTATAATAGGTTTTTGTATTTTAGACATGTGAATTTTTAGACCGCGGTATTTTATGATAAATAAAGTTTTTATTCTGTTATTATTTTATATGTCTGTCTTGTAATATTTCTGTTCTGTTTACTATAACGCTTCACGAAACTTAATGCATTCCCTTTGTGAGTGACATTAACGGACGTGGGGTGTCACACTTGGTATCAGAGCTGAAGGTTACCATATTAGATAAAAGTTTTTGGAAACTATTTTCAAAAAGGTTTTAAAAGAAAGTATTTCCAAAAGAAAAGTCTGTTTGAAAAACATATTTCCCCAAAGCCATATGTAATATCCTTCGGTCCTTTGTCTAAATCTCTTTCCTTTTCTTTTCAGCATGTCTAGGGAACCTAACATTCCTAATATCCCGGAGGGCGTTACGATACCAGGATGGTTCCGTAGGTATCTAGAGGCCACGGCGCCTGCCGAAGGCCAAGGAAACGTTCCTTCCCCAACTGCACCAGTCATTCCTCCTCCTCCTCCTCCTCCAAGAGCAGATAATTTCGCTAAGATCTGCAAAGACTTCCATGCTATGGGAGGGAAGCCATTCCATGGGAACGAGACATTCGTAGAAGCGTGGAAATGACTCAAGGAGGCCGAGGACCTGTTCATAATCTTTGAAGTAGAGGATAGAAGGAAGATCCAGTTAGCTGCTTGGCTATTGAAGGATGTAGCCTCATTCTGGTAGAAAGTTACCCAAGTCGGACGTCCGGTGGAAACATGGGATGATATTAGACAAAGATTTGAAATGAAATTTCTTTCCCAAGCCGAGAGAAGCATGCAGATGGAGAGGTTCTTGGCACTTAAACAAGGGAATATGACTGTTAAAGAATTTGTGAACAAGTTCAACCAGCTAGCAAGGTTCGGGTTAGAGTTGGTGGATACTCCGCATAAGAAGGATTTGCGGTTTGCTAAAGGGCTAAATGAACCCCTTCATGGGTTTGCCATGTCCCATATTCCAATGGGAGCCACTTTTGAAAAGCTTGTCGATATGGCCCTAATGCAAGAGGAAGATAAGGGAGAAAAGAAGGAAGTAAAGGCTGAGGAAACAACGCAAAATAAGAAGGTATGGCCCAAGAAGGGGCAACAACAGCAGAAGAAAAGTGGAAAGAACGACAAGGCTAAGGATAAGAGGAAATGTCACAGCTGTGGGAAAGAGGGTCACTTGGTCAAAGACTATAAGAGAAGGAAGAACACTTGCTTCAATTGTGGAGAGGTCGAAGAAATAGGATCACAGGGACAAGGTCAAAGGGCAGGAACTTTTGGAGGGCAGGTGCATGATCTTGCAACCAGTGCTCCTGATAGAGGTAGAAAAATTTCTGTGGAAGGTTTAATTTCTCTTTCAAACCATCCTGTTAGAACACTTTTTGATTCTGGCGCTTCACATTCATTTATATCTAGTTATGTGGTTGAATCTCTACACTTAATTACTAG
The DNA here is from genome assembly GCA_030737875.1 of Allium sativum. Taxonomy (NCBI): domain Eukaryota; kingdom Viridiplantae; phylum Streptophyta; class Magnoliopsida; order Asparagales; family Amaryllidaceae; genus Allium; species Allium sativum. Next base: position 127,206,748 of record CM060921.1, on the reverse strand, counting down.
TATGGTAGTGGATCTCGTAGTTGTCTCAAACCCCATTGGTGGTTCGGCTCATTTATCAATGATCTGTCGGGGTTTGAAAATATCAGTGTTAGGCGTCGAGTTTGAGTGCGACGCATATGTGCTCGGGTTTTTGGGCTATGGGTTGATTCTAGAAATGGATTGGCTTACCAGATATGGAGCCATTCTAGATTGTGAAAGGAGGGTCGTTAGGCTTCTGACTTGTCATGGGAGGACCCTTGATATTTCTTGTGACCCACAAGGGTCGGTTATGCTTAGTTTTCTAGAGTCTCTTGATGCATCTATCGATGATCTGCAATCTGTTCCAGTAGTCCGAGATTATTCTGATGTTTTTGATGAGGTGCGGGGTTTACCTCCGAGGCGCGAGATAGATTTTCGTATATATCTGGTGGAAAATGCAAAGGCAGTTACATTGCCAGTGCGTCATATGGCCCCAAGAGAAAGGAGTGAGCTGAGTAAGCAAGTAGGGGAGCTACTTGAGAAAGGATTTATCAGACAATGCATATCTGAATGGGGTTCTCCGGTTGTATTCGCAACTAAAGCGGATGGTTCGCTTCGTTTATGTGTCAACTATAGAGAGTTGAATAAACTCACCAAGAAGAATAGGCACCCGCTCCCGAGGATTGATGGTTTATTTGATCAGCTTGTTTGTGCCTTGGTGTTTTCTCAATTAGACCTGGCCACAGGGTTTCATTAGTTGAGGGTGGCTGAGGACAAGATAGATAAGAATGCTTTTAGAACTTCAGATGGTTTCTTCGAATGGCTAGTTATGTCTTTTGGGTTGACGAATGCACCCACCTATTTTGTTGATCTAATGAGTAGGGTGTTTCGGGAGTTTCTAAATAAATTTGTCGTGGTCTTTGTTGGTGACATATTGATCTTCTCCAAAAGCAAAGAAGAGCATGCCCAACATCTGAGAGAGGTTTTGAAAACTCTCTGTGCGCATCATCTTAAGGCGAAGTTCTCCAAATGCCATTTTTGGTGGAAAGAGGTGATATTCTTAGGGCATGTGGTCTCCAAAAAAGGGATAGTTGTAGATCCGGCAAAGGTGGTTGCAGTGCAAGATTGGCAGATTCCTAAAAATGCAACCGAGATGAGAAGCTTTCTCGGGTTGGTAGGTTATTATAGGAAGTTCATTAAGGACTTCGCAAAGATATCAGCCCCACTCATTAGGCTGACAAAGAAGAATTTGGCGTTTTCATGAGATATAGATTGTGATGTTGCTTTCCAACGACTGAAGAGGGCTCTGACAACAACCCCGGTCTTGACCTTGCCTGATGGAAGTAAAGTGTTTACCATTTACACTGATGCATGTGGTACAGGGCTTGGTGCGGTTCTGATGCAAGAAGGTAAAGTATTTTGTTATGGGAGTAGATAGTTGAGAGTTCATGAGAAGAACTACCCCACCCATGATCTAGAGCTTGCTACCATAGTATTCGCCCTAAAGACGTGGCGTCATTATTTACTTAGAGAGAAATTCGAGTTATACACCGATCATAAATCTCTCAAGTACTTATTCTCATAGAAGGATCTTAATTTAAGGCAACAATGGTGGATGGAGTTCCTAGCTTCTTATGATTTTGAGATTGCTGATACCACTGGCAAGGGTAATGTGGTGCCAGATGCACTAAATAGGCAGAGGATGCCCTTAAGTCCTCTGTTTGTGGAGAGGAAGAGCTTGGAGTTCATCTCAACTTTTAATTTTAGACCCTCCATCGAGATTTTGCCTGATTTATTTGCATCATTAGAGATACGACCAACTCTTATGGATCAGATAGGAGCTTCGCAGCAAGATGACCCACAGATTTTAGACATCATGGATAAGCTCAGAAAAGGGGAGACTTCGAGTCACCTCAGTAGATATTCCATAGACGAAAAGGAGTGGTTGCGACGAGATGGAAGGCTTTGTGTTCCTCAAACTGGAAGTTTAATAAAGGCAGTCCTACAAGAAGCCAACCATTCTAAGATGACTATTCATCCAAGCGGTGATAAGATGTACAGAGACATGAAAAGGGTTTTCTTTTTGGCTGGGATGAAGAAAGATGTGGCAGAGTTTGTTTCTCAATGTTTAGTTTGCCAGCAAGGTAAAGCTGAGCAAAAGAAGCCTGGTGGTCTACTTCATCCTTTGGAGGTTCGTCAGTGGAAATGGGAGAGCGTCTCTATGGATTTCATAGATGTTTTGCATAGATCGAAGAAAGGCAACACCAGTATCTGGGTTGTGGTGGATAGACTCACTAAGATCGCTCATTTCATTCCAGTTAAGAGTAAGAGGACGGCACCATGGTTGGCAGCAATTTATGTCTGAGAGATAGTTCATCTTCATGGAGTACCTTCCAGCATCGTGAGCGATCGTGACCCCATCTTCACCAGTGAATTTTGGAGGAGCTTGCAAGAAGCATTAGGTACACAGCTGTGTTTGAGCATCGCTTATCATCCTCAGACCAATGGGAAGACGGAGAGGGTGAATAGAATTCTTGAAGGTCTTTTGAGGCTGTGTATCCTAGACTTCGGAGAGACTTGGGAAGAGCAACTTCCTTTAGTAGAGTTTGCCTATAACAATAGCTATCAAGCTAGCATCGGCATGGCACCCTTCGAAGCATTGTATGGACAACCCTGTAGATCACCAACTTGTTGGTGGGAATCTAGAGAAAGATTATTACTTGGACCAAATATGGTTAGAGAAACATTCGACAAAATTGACCTTATTCAATGACGGATGAAGACAGCCCAAGATAGGCAGAAATCGTATGTAGAAAGGGAAGGTATGACATCGAATTTGAAGTGGGAGATTTAGTTTTTATTAAAGTATCACCTCTGAGGAATGTGGTTCGCTTCGGATCTAGAGGGAAGTTGGCACCCAGATTTGTGGGACCATTTGCCATAACCGAAAGGATTGGCCAGATGGACTATAGAGTAAAGCTCCCAGAAAATCTATCCGGTGTGCATGATGTTTTCCACGTTTCTCATTTGTGGAAGTGTTTGCATGACACCGCGGAAATTGTTGAGCCAAACATATTAGAGGAAGTAGAAGTGTAACGGTAGGCGACATTCAGATGAGTTCCTACCCGTATTCTTGGATCAGAAGTTAAGAAGATACGCAACAAAGAAATCAAGCTGATAAAGGTTTAATCGGGTGATAATCCAGAGGATGCAACATGGGAGACCGAAGAAAAGATTCGTGCTTCGTACCCTTTCCTTTTTGAGGGTATGTTTTTAACTCCTTTTCCTAAGTTTTATCTGTGCTTGTTTCTATCACTTGAATATATCCTATCCATAGTATTTTCGACCTTTAGATAGGATCCCTATGGATGTAAACATGTGTTTGAGACATGTTATGTTTGATGGATGCAAGTGTTTGCTAGTGGCTGTCTGTGGATGCATATACACACTCATTAGGCACTAGATCGGCTCAATCACTCTCATACTGCATATGGATGTGTGTGCATTTTTTTATTTCATGGATGGAAATGGATGTATTAGCATATGGATGTTGCATTTAGACGAATGAGTGTGCACACATATAGAACTTACATGTTATAATAGGATTATTTGCATATATATTGGATACATGGCACTAACATACATTGCATTAAGGAGGTCAACTGAATCAGTAGACCGCCTGATCTTTGCATTGGTATAGGGACATATACACACACCTTTGCATATGTTCATATAAGCACTAGGAATACTCAAGGACAATGGATGCCTCTGGCTGATGGATGAGTAGACGGATGATAGATGGTAGGATATGCATTCTTCTCACACTACGCCATAGATGGCCTACGGCAACCCCAGAGTAATGACGCAGTAGGTGCCAAAAAGTGTTGGTATAGGCAAAAAATGATCTGTTGCAACACTTTTTTTGGGGTTGTCTTTTGCCGCGTTGCCTTAGAGTCAAAGGCAACACATTTGCGACCCTAAGGCAACATCATCACCGGTGTTGCCACAGGTACTAAATTTACAAAAATGTGGGGTCCACTAAAATCTGTAACCCGGGTTCACGGAATCCTGTTGTGGCTGTTGCCCGGGTTCACGGAATCATGTTGTGGGACCCACATGCATTAATCTTCGCAACACTTTTACCATCCAATGGCAACACCATATCATAACAATTGCAACAGTTCACATTACATACAGCAACATTATATAAGAGCTATGACAACATTAAATCACATACTGCAACATTACAGAATTTAACATCACATTGATCAATTAAACTACTGATTATCTCGGATTCACAAGCGACACAAATATTAGTACTTACAAACATACTTACAAACGTAGCCAGAAAAATCATGTTCACAGAGCATACTTACAAACACAGCTAGTACGTGCTAAATATCAATTCATGTTCATTGTAGTTGCGCACAAAGATCCCCAATATCATGACTAAGAGCGCGAGCCTCCACTGTGTTCACTGCTTTTAGTTTCAGTGCCTTCACTGCGAACTATCGCACAAAAATCCCCAATATCAATGTGCATGTGCGGGTTTGCTTCACCCAATTTCTTCAGCATCCTTGTCAAGTTCTCCTGAACTTTTTCGTCTACCTTTGCATCAAATTCACTTTGGACCATCTTGTTCACCTTTGCTTCGACTTCATCGGCTATATCTTCTCTTATCTTCGTTGCCAGCTCCTGTATGTATGTGCCTGCTGTTGGAGCAGCTTTTGAAACTTTTGGAGACTTGGTGTGCCGTCCTATAAGCCATGATGAACCGTGCGACTTTCCATCAGAAACAAGTTCATGAACAACTCCATCATTGCTTCCTTCACCAATTACTTTTTCAATCTTCTCCTGCAAAATAAAGCAGTTTTAAAATGTGACGTTAAATAAAATTAACAATTTTTAAACAAGAATTGCGGCATATACACACTGAAACCCAAAGTAAAAGATCACACCCACTGCTATGATCGATCCTGCTATCGGTTTCAACAAAACAGGATCTAATTCTACAATAATGATGATCATGTGCAAAAAAAGCATTGTTTTTGACACCTGATTGAAGAGAAAATAAAATTCTTACAATTCTGTAGTTCATTATTGAAGCATCAGTCTTGTACACCTTTCCTTCTTTCCGCTTGCGAGTTTTAACATAAAGTTCTCCATCAGATTCCTTGGCCTGATACAAATTAAAAAACATTAGATAGTAAAAGGATATCAAACCAATTGTTCCAGAACATATATCACTAATATTGCTAAACAAGTTAAACAAGGATATGTAGTTTATTCACAAGTTAAACAAGGATACTGCATTCGAGTTAAACAAGGATACTGCAATATTCGAGTTAAATAAGCAAAATACATACCATTTTATGCCGAATTTGGGAAAAAAGTTTTGGACCAGCAGTGTGCGTGTCAGTATACGATTTCCGATTTGCAGAATTTGTAAGGGCCTTGGACTACAAAACAACATGAAATAAATATGTTTATCTGACTGATTTGAATGAATAAAAAGGGAAAAAAATTCTGTGATAAAACTTAAAATTATACCTGAACTTTTTCATCTCCCCAAAACTGCAAGGGTACTTTGAAATCCTGAATTGGAATTTCGTCCGGCCTATTTTCAAGCCTCTCTTCATCAGTTTCATAAGCCGTATAGTGTGCCTTTTTAATACGACTCTTGTATCCCCTCCAAGCATCACGAATTGACCTCAAAGCCCAATATTCACATTCATTTGGAATAATATACCGTTGCTTAAATACAAATCAAACATTAAAAAGAACAGTCATGCTACTTTTGTGACAAATTTATTATATTTAAGTAAAATTCAGCTAAGTTTGCAAATTACCTTCATATAGCTCCACAACGTGTCTTTCAAACTTTCAGGAACATCAAACCAAAACTTGTAAGTAAGTGGAACACTCCTCTTCAGTGTTCCAAAAAAATAACTCAGTTCAGTCATTACTTGGTCATCGTCTGAAATAGGTTGGCCCCGATCATTCATTTGGATTACAACTCTTTTGTCATATGGCCTTGAATGAACTTTATCCATCTTTGTTTTTCCCCTGAGCCTTCTAGGAGCTCCGACTACCATTACAAAGTACATACAATAGTAATGAGAAGGCTAGGAAAAACATAAATGAGAACTTAAACTATTAAAATCAGAACTCAATCAAATACTACCTTCATCTTCTGCTACTTCATCTTCTTCGTTTTCAATATTTGTCGAGACATTTCCGACAACAGCCTTATTCCTTACACTTCCACTTCCACTATTGTTAATCTTCTGGCGTTCTCGCATAGCCAAATAAGCCGCCATTGTTCCTATCTCTTCATTGTGTGGTAACTCAACGCTACATGGTGGACCATCAGATTGCGTACGAACTGGTACTTCCCCTGCCTTAGGAGTTGCATTATTATCAGTTGCAGATTCGACATCGGCTCGTGAACGAGTTGTTGGTCCAGACTGAGGCTTTGTAACCCTATCTTTTTTGGTTCTCTAAAATATGCACACAAAAACAATAAAATAAAATAAAAAATGAAGCTAGTCTATGATTACCAACATAAAATTAATTCTTTAGCTATAACGCACCTTTGCCTGATTTGTTGAAGTATCATCTTCAAATTCTGGAACATAATCTTCGCTTTCCTCGTCAAGCATCTTTGATTTTGCTTTATATTTTCCAAATTCATTTCTCATTCCAGAAACTAATTTAGGCATCCCAATTTTTTCAAAAACTTTATTCTTTTGTGAGACATTTTGGTCTCTCTCCATTTCGTACTCTGTAAGCGGTGGAGGTGGCGGAGGTGATAGATCATCATTCTGAAAGTAATTAAACAAGACATTATTGTAAATATTAGCAAAATATGTAGATCATATATTAGAAGATCAGGTTGTAGTCTTCTTAACAGAAGCTCATTTTCATCTGTATTTTCCTCTTCATCATGTGGAGTATTGAAATCCAATTTACTCTTGACATCTGCTGAGTGGGTATTCAAAGTTGCATCGCTGAATTCAGTTGGATTTTCCTTCTCGGGTAACTTCAACGAACTACTGACTCTAGTTGACTTCTTGCTGACTGCCTTTTTCTTCTTCATACGTGGACTCGCAGCGGTTTTTCTTATCACTTCTGGATTGTTCGTCACTGGATTATTTAGCCGTGCCGATTTTCTAGGAGTAAAGACTTGATCGGTCTGCTTGTTGTTGATAGGTGGACTTACAGCAGCTTCGCTGATCATTTGGGAATTGTTTAGCCGTGTCTACTTTCTAGGAGTAAAGACTTGATCGGTCTGCTGCTTCTTTTTTGCTACCTGTTGTAGATGGTGAGAGGTGACAAACTGCCATTTCTATGATTTCGCAGCTGCAACATACAAGTTCTTTATTATTCTACTAAGTGCACTAAAAATCAAACAAGTCCTAAATGAAAAACATATTCAGCAAAATGACCAACTTCATCAAAATAGTACATATAAGAAGACATGTTTATACCTGGAAACAGATTCTTCCTCGGGCGTACGATGACATGTGGCTGCATTTGTTTAATTGGCTCGGTACTATCCTCGATGGCAGTGTCGACATAGAAATCAATGTAATCACCATTATTTTTTATTTGCATCATAAACAACAGCTCTACATCATCGGCCACCAATTTCCACCCACTCGTTGGACCTTTCCATGCATATATTCATCCAATTTCGGTGTACTCTAGCTCTTCCTTGACAAACTCCATCAGTACTGTGTACGAAAACCTATCCAGATCAACATCCTTGACAATAGCCTCTTCTCCACCAACATATCCATTCTTCCCAAATTTTCCCTTGTGATGGAACCTATGATTTGCCTCCATCCTACACAAAATGGAGAAATTAGCATTTGATTGAATTAATTACAAAATAAAATAAACCAACCGCATTATAAAATAAAACAGCCACTTCACTAACATGTAATATAGGCAGAAACAACATTTTCTTACTTAAATAGCATGCAGTTATTTTCCTTGAAACACCACAAGTTTTACAGTTATTTTCCTTTTCATTTTTTGCCCAATATATAGCATGCAGTCATTTGGACATGCATGTATTCTTTGGTAATCGAGGCCTAAATTTACACACAAATAACATGCAGCCATCTGAACTTATGAAGTTCTACCCATATTTTTTCCTCGTTCATCACTAATTTACACACAAATAACATACACAAATATTATTTAGCCATGACTATAAGGCAAAAAAACAGAATAATATCATATAAGCAGTGCTCAACATAAGTTTATTACAAAAATAAACATAATAATAAAATCAGGAATACGATTATGCCTGAATACACAAGTAAATCTGTGAATTAGGCAACACAACAATCAAATTAGGAAATACTTGAAATATACATTGAGTGATACCTTAAGCAGCAGATTAAATCGAAGCCCTAACTAAAATTTGAGACCCAGACGAACCCAATTGAAGACCTAATTGAAACATCGAAGCCCTAATTGAACTTGAACTCGAACTTGCCGTAATCGAACCCCAATTAAGCTTGTAAACTTGAACTTTTAGCCCTAATTGAAATTGCGAGTGAGAGTCTTTGACAGATTGAGCAGCGGCGTATTTTGTTAAGTTTTCGATTGAAACCCTAATTGAAAATTTGGCTAAGTTTTTTGCCGCTTTGTTTTTTGTTTTTTGTTTTTGCTTCCCAGGTTAAAGATTATTTCACGTCACGCGGATTGCTAACAAGGAAAGTTGGATCGTAATCACCCGGATTGATAAATTTATTCATGTGGCTACTGCAACACCTTGGATTTTCTATGGTAACACTTTGAAGCCTGTGTTGCAATAGACAAAAAACAGCATACCTATAGTAACATTGTAGCTACCAATACCTTGGATTTTCGTTGCGATAGGCCATCTATGGCGTAGTGTCAACTTAGAGATTTCTGGGACAAAATCTTTTGAGTAAGGGAGAATGTAACACCCCTATTTTCTAACAACACTAAAAGAGGATAAATTAAATAATAATTAATTTAATATTTGGAATTGAGGGAAACGGACTGCACCATTGCGTTCGTCCCAAAATTCTGGTCAAGATAGACATTTGGTTTGCGTAAAACGGACACCATATGAAGAAGTTATGAGGATTTTAAGTTTGTATACGCGTAGAAGAAAAATACATATACATATGAGTCAGAAATGAGTCAGGACCTTATCCAAAATCGTTCAAAATTGAAAAAGAAAGTGGCGGTAGTTATCCCGCTCTAGGGGGTCGACCCCCCTTAAGGGGGTGTCGACACCGGGGTTGACCCCCCTACAGGGGTGTCGACACCAAGGTCGACCCCCTACAGGGGCGTTGACACCCCTAGGGCTGACGTGGCAGTCGGTTTCAGAGGGGATGGCAGCTATAAATACATGGTCATTTCTCTTGTTTTCTTCATTGAGAATGCATGGGAGCCAAACTCTGCCGGTGACTGAACTAAACCGAATTATTTTCCACAAATCAACTAAAGCAAATCAAACTTAGAGATTCGAGTGTAGATCCAACCTCTATTATCTTCTACCTTTTCTTTTAATCCAAACACTGTGAATTAGTTATTTTTGGATTTAAATGATTAAAATTAATTTGTGACATGACTGTGATTTGGATATATACATGCCTGTGACTGAATCATATTGGATCTATCATAATTTGTCAACCTATAATATTCTTGGATCCTAGAACTTATCGTGCTAAATCTATTTTATAGATCTAATTCTTTGTGGTTAATTCATCATGTCACATATGCGGATCTTACCCTTTTTTCTAAGTTTATGGTTAATTTGGAATTATCATTATCTAGACAGTTAAACCTTTGCTTAGATCTAGATCATTAAGTTGTGATTAATTGAGATCTGTCATTATTGGACATATGAATTCTTATTTGGATATGTTCATCCTAAGTATGTTAGATCTAGTTTTATCATTACCCTTTTTCACTATATCTATTTTTATGTACACCTTATTATTATGCCAATTACATGTCTATGCCAGTATATATGTCACTTTTGTTACGATGTTTACTATTGTCATTTTTTCCATCACCTTTCCCATTTATTGTTTATGGCTAGGCTACGTTCTAGCCTAAATGCCGCCAAATATATACGAATGTTTTAGTTAGGGAACGGGGGAAAAAGATTAGTATTGGCATAATCTGATTAACTTAAATATGGATTTGGGAATATAATCCATTGTGAATCTAATTGGGTAAATGGGTATTAACACCTATAAAGGCATAGGTTTAATTAATCGATTAATAATGAAATGTTTAAGATTACAATTAAAAATTGTAATAGCACTTATGACACGAGGTTAGGTTGCATTAGTGGTGGAAGTCTTCCCGGGCCCGATCGGCATATCCAACAACCACTAATGTTGAACCTAATGTGAGAGGTCTAAGTGCAAAAATATGAGATGGGCTATGACACGAGGTTAGGCCCAACTTGTGGAAGAAGTCTGCCTAGACCCGACTTGCATATCCAGCATCCACAAGTTGTAGTACTAATGTGGGAGGTCTAGCCCATTATAAACCATAAATGGACATGGTAATGAATTGGACTACTTAAAATAATCTAATCCATAAGGGATTGTATGATTATGAACTAAATTTAGGGTTAAGTAAAAGCTGGTTGGACAGTGGGTGGGTTAAGTTAAGTATATCTGAGATGGGTGGGTAATATCTAAATATAGGCCCACGAAACTTAACCAATTGGGGGTTATGTAATTAAAGACACCTAGTGGTATACATAACCAGTGGAAATAATAAAGATATATAATTAAAGACACCTAGTGGTATAAATAATATGACGGCCCGCCCCGCATCAGCCGACATTTCCCTGAAATGCGTTGTACCGATGTCCAACCAGCACGGGACGGTCGCCAACGAAAGGAAAAGAAAGGAATTTGAACTAACAAGAAACCTTTGGAATGTCTCACAGTGCATGGGATAAAATATAATAATAACATAACTTTGACATAAAACAGGCGAGACAGTGCATAAGCTGAAAATTAAACCATCGTAGCAGCGGAATCCAAAATACAGCTTATGATCCAACATCATTATTACAACGTCAAAATACTGTCTCTAAAGAAAAAGAAAAAAGGTACACTACTAATGCCCAAGCAATGACCAAAAAAACACAGGGAGAATATATGTAGATAATACGTAGGAGCCTCCTGCTCGTCTCTGGATCAGCTACTCGTGCATAACCAGCTAACCTGTCTCTAGTCTGCTCATTTAGGAGCACCCAGAGTAACAAGAAGAGACATAAAACTATGGGTCAAACAAAAGTCTGGTATGAGCGATAAGCAGAAAAATAGAACAATAACAGGTATACATAGCCACACCTGAACCTGGACCTGCAACCAAAGAGTTAGCACAACAAGATGTACGATACTCTAAGTTGATACTAACACATGGTGTGAAAATAATGGGGGAGGGGGTGTGCATGTCATGGTGATAGCAAACATCAAACAAAGCAATCATCCTCACAACTCTCGCTCAGTGCGTAAAGCATACGATATCTACCACTTTGATCACCCAATCCTTTGCTACGATCACTCATGCCCTATGGAGTCACAGTGACTCCACTGCACTAATCCATAGCCACTAATCCTTTACTATGTCCACTCTGCCCCATGGAGTCATGATAACTCCACTGCACTGGCTCATAGCCTTGTTATGATCACTCTGCCCTATGAAGTCATGACAACTTCACTGCACTAATCCATAGACAATAATTCGTTCCTCAGTGGTGAGTCAAAGCTATAGACATCGATAACCCCTTTGCACACGTCCCGCAGCAAAATCCAATCATGAAGTTCACTCATTGATTCCCATCTCGATCCTGAGTTACAACTTCTCATTTGGACTACCTTTGCATCTCGGGTTATTGGTCTTCTCCGGATCGGTTCGGGAATGACCTTTCATTCGGTTCGGCCTTCCTCCTCCCGTTCGGTTCGTGGTCATCACTTGGGTCCGGTTTGTATGAAGCAATAGTTCGCGGTTCGTGCTCTTCTTCCTTCAGCTCGGTTCGTGGTGTATGCTCCGGTTCGGTCCTCCTCTCCAAGCATCGGGTCGGTTCGGGTATGCAGGTATGGTTCATGAATGGCATCGGTTCGGATCGGGGTTCCTGCTCGTGACACACTTCGGCGAGGGGGTCAGGTCGTGGAGCTTAAGTGCGAGCTAGGGCGGATGCTTCACGAGCAGGTCGATTCATGGCCTTCCTTCGCGAGCCGGTTCGGAGATAGGGTGTCACGACCAGGTGAGGCGATCCGATCCGATCCGGTTCCTGCACAGTTTCCTGCATCTTTTCCAGCGATTGTTTTACGCCACACGATGACGTTTTCGACCATTCCAACTTTGCTAAAGAATCATAAACCATTCCATACAGAAATAGCAACATATGTAATCATCCATAAACACAAAAACATCAATATAACATGTTAATATGGATCAACATACCCAAAAAGCATGATTTTCCCCTTAATCCCCTTAATCATGATTTAACAATACGATCAGCAAAAAATATCCAAATTAACCTAAATTTCTAACAGAGGCTTAAAATAATATTTAAGAATATCTAAATATTTTTCCAGAATTTAATCATGTATAATTTCGTCAATTAACACTAATCACCCCTAATTAGCCGTAATTAGTGAAAAACAATGCAAATCACTCACCTTAGCCAAAATATAAACTCAGGTCTGAAATGATTCTTTAAATGGCACGAATTCCAATGCACACAATAGCCTTTGCCTCTAATTTGATGTTGATTAGACTTGGTTTGATGCTAATTAGCTTAATCTTCAATTAGAAAGTGATTTGGAGGTGTTTTAGAAAGTGGAGGCCATGGCTAGGGTTCAAGAGATGTAAGTGGCGGCTAGAAAACTAATTAGAAATGATTTCCCAAACCCTATCAGCCTCCCCATAACCCTAATCCCAAAATGGGTTATAGGCCTAGCTGTTAATCACTCTAATTAGGCCCGGTTAAGCTGTTTTTCACCTTCCAAACATTATTTCAGCCATATCTCCCAAATGGTAAGTTCGTTTGGCTAATGTGACCACTCTACGGAAAGCTAAACCATCATCTGAATCCAATGGAAGTAGTTTCAGGTCAAAACTCCTTAGAAATCAAAAGTTATAGGCGAAACAAGATTCGCCAGGGGCAAAACGGTTATTTAAAAATCGGCAAAAATCGTGAACATGGGAAATGACCCCAATAGTCGTTTCCCAAAGTTACACGACCATACGATTTCGTACGAAAAAGAAATAAATATTTTACGATCCTCCGATGCGTAGAATGTGGGTCGTTACACTCTTTCCCCCCTTAAGAAATTTCGCCCCTGAAATTCCTTAACTAAGAAAACAGCAATTGGTCACGCATGTCTATCAACCATTTACAAATAACCAAACATACATAGCAACATAACAAGCCTAGCCTAACATGCGGTTTACTAATAAGGGGATAAATAAATGGTCATTAAAATCTTATCAGGCAAAGAGTTCTGGATGCGACTTCCTTATGCTCTCCTCTGTTTCCCAAGTACAGTCATTTTCATTCTCGCCCCACTGGACCTTGACCAGTTTCACCGCCTTCCTTCGAAGTTGCTTCGTATCGCTCTCGACAATACGGATCTACTTGCGGTTCCCAACCGCCTCGGGTTCTACTTTGATGTCTTCCAACTGATCCGGTGAAATAGTCATATTGGGGTTGTGTACGAACTTCCTTTACTGAGAAACATGAAACACGTTATGAACTCCCGCCATCTTATCTGGCAACTCAACTTTATATGCCAAATTCCCAACTTGCTCGAGAACTGGGAATGGACCAACAAATCTTGGTGCTAACTTGTCTCTCCTGCCAAATCGAATCACACTCTTTAACGGAGAAATCTTGACAAATACCAAGTCGCCAATGGAGAATTTTAGATCTCTTCTCCTCTTATCAGCATAACTTTTCTGCCTGTCTTGAGTAGCCTTCATTCGTTGTTGGATAAACCTGATCTTGTCTGAAGTTTCTCTTATCACATCTGGCCCAAGCACAAACTTCTCACCGGTTTCTAACCAACATGATGGTGAGTTGCACGGTCTTCCGTACAAAGCTTCAAATGGAGTCATACCAATACTGGATTGATAACTATTATTATATGTGAACTCCACTAGATGCAAATGGTCATCCCATGATCCTCCAAAATCTAATATGCAAGCTCTTAAGAGATCTTCTAAAACCCGATTCACCCTCTCTGTCTGACCGTCGGCTTGAGGATGGTACGCGGTACTGAGATGTAATTCTGATCCTAAATCCTTTGTAAGCTCTTCCAAAATCCACTAGTAAACAACGGATCTCGGTCACTCATAATGCCTTTGGGTACTACACGAAATCTCATTACCCACTTCATATACGGTTCTGCTAACTTAGCTGTTGTTCTATTCGACTTGACGGGTATAAACCTTGCACTCTTAGTCAATCGGTCTACAATCACCCAAATGCTATCATGGCCCGATCTAGTCCTTGGTAACCCATCAATGAAATCCATTGAGGTTTGTTCCCATTTCCATTCTGGAATTTCCAATGGTTGCAACAAACCACTAGGCTTCTTTTGCTCGGCTTTAACTAGCTGGCAGTTAATGCATTTGGATATAAACTTCCCAACATCTCTTTTCATTCCTTCCAAGTCGTAGGTCTGATTCATGTCTCGATACATTTTGTTACCACCGGGATGTATAGTCAGCTTTGAGTGATGACATTCTCTAAGCACTTCGTCTCTCAATCCATTGACATTGGGTACAACTAATCTCCCATTCTTTCTAAGCCATCCATCTCGATCAAGCCCATACTTGTTCATCTTCTCGTCGATTCCCATCTCTAACTTGGAGATTATTTCCAACAGGTTATGATCGTCCCTCTGACTGGAACCAATTCGCTCAATCAAAGTGGGTATGATCGTTAAACTTGCTAATATCTCTGGATCCAATTCGCACTTTGGTTTAAAATCGTACCCTGCGGTATACTCCAGTTGCTTCCACTCAAGAAACATAGCCCCTAAACTGGCATGTCTCCTACTCAATGCATCAGCTACTGCATTGCCCTTTCCAGGTGTATATGCGATATCGAAATTATAGGAAGCCAAGAATTCTAACCATCTTTGCTGTTGGAGATTTAGATCCTTCTGAGAGAAGAGATAATTTAACGATTTATGATCGGTAAACAACTCGAATCTTTCTCCCAAGAGATAATGTCTCCACATTTTCAATGCGAACACGATCGCTGCCAATTCCAAATCGTGGGTAGGGTATCTTTTCTCATGCGGTTTCAGTTGCCGACTTGCATAAGCTACAACCCTTCCTCCTTGCATCAATACAGCACCTAGTCCGGTACCACATGCATCTGTGTATATTGTCATCTCTTCATTTCCTTTAGGAATGACTAACACTGGTGCACACGTCAACTTTTCCTTTAGGCTCTTGAATGCATTTTCACACCTTTCATTCCAAATGAAAGCTTGATTCTTCTTGGTCAATTAAGTTAACGGTCCCGCTATCTTGGAGAAGTCTTGGATAAACATACGATAATATCCAGCTAATCACAAGAAACTTCTTACGTCTGTTGCATTCTTGGGCGTAGACCAATCTTGTACCGTAGCCACCTTCGCAGGATCCACGGCAATACCATTCTCTGAAACAACATGGCCCAAGAATCTCACTTCCCTCCTCCAGAAGTGACACTTAGAAAACTTCTCTTTCAATTGGTGTTTCCTCAACACCTCCATCACTATCCTCAAATGTTCCTTGTGCTCTTCCTCTGTCCTCGCATAAACCAAGATATCGTCCACGCACACAAGAACAAACTTATTCAATTGATCCCTGAATACCTTATTCATAAGATCCACAAAATATGTTGGTGCATTGGCCAACCCGAATGGCATGACCAACCACTCATAGAATCCAGACGGCGTCCGAAAGGCCGTTTTAGGAATACTCTCAGCTGCTACCCGGAGCTGATGAAATCCTGTCGCGAGGTCCAACTGGGAGAACACCCTTGCTCCCTCCAGTTGATCAAACAAATCATCTATCCGCGGAAGAGGATACTTATTCTTTCTGGTCACTTTATTCAACTTGCGATAGTCCACACACAAACGAAGGGAAACATCTGCCTTATTAGTAAATACAACTGGTGCTCCCTACTCGGAGACACTTCTTCTGATAAATCCCTTCTTCAAAAGATCGCTTACTTGCACCCCGAGTTGTCTCTGCTCCCTTGGTGCCATACGATGAAGTGGAATCACTATAGGTCTGGCATCTTTCACTAAATCAATACGGAACTCAATCTCTCGGTGTGGTGGAAGTCCGGTCACTTCCTCGAAGATATCCGGATACTGGCCAACAATGGGAGCCCCTGATAACTCGTCCTACAGAATGTCAAGGGAATTTAGAAAACTAGCCATCACCTCATCACTAGATAGGCCACTAAACACTACCCTCCGCCCATCATTCTCCCTAATAGTCACCGAAAATCCCTCACAGTCTACCACCACCCAATATCTTTGGAGCCAATCGCCTCCCAAAATAATGTCAAACCGAGTGAAGCCCAAAACAAAGCAATCACAAGCAAACATACATCCATGACTCGATAAGACCAAGTTTCGACAAATTATACTAAGGCTAGTCGATCCATCAATCGGGTTCGTCACCACTAAAGGTCTATCGACTATCTCGGGTTCCAATCCCAACCTATCTACCAGGTCACTAGATATGAAGGAACGGGAAGCCCTAGTATCAAACAGTATCGAACGGGAACATCATAAACAGAAAGCATACCTTGAATGACAACATTCTTTCCTTTCTCCGCCGTAGTTGGGGCATTCGACGAAGAAGGAATAACATTAATAGCATATGCTTTCATAATATGCTTCTCTTTGGGGGATTGCAAACATTTATCCTTGTGATGTCCCACTTGGCCGCAGTTATAGCACTTCCTGTCCGCTGGCTTTGCTCGACATTCCTTAGCATAGTGGTCGTTCTTGCCACAGCTAAAGCACTCAACTTCTTTCTTATTCTTTTTCTGACCATCCTTAGCTTGGCTTTGTTTCCTCTTATTCTGAGGATTATTCTTGCCTCCACCGCTTGCTTGCGGCTTTGGCTC
The DNA here is from genome assembly GCA_030737875.1 of Allium sativum. NCBI lineage: Eukaryota > Viridiplantae > Streptophyta > Magnoliopsida > Asparagales > Amaryllidaceae > Allium > Allium sativum. The sequence goes on along the minus strand of CM060921.1, from coordinate 127,189,623 downwards.
TCCTGTAGATGCAACAACGACTTTAGTCTTGGGCTTAGGATAAAGGGTCTCTGACCTCAATGCTTTCCCAACAATTGATTCAAAAGTATCATCAATATGGTTTATAAGCCTTTCCCCCAAGTACTGATCTAAGCCTGTTATGAACTTCTTGTTCTTCTTCTCGGGAGTGTCAATAAGGGATAATCCATACTTCGATAAAGTATCAAACTCAGTAATATACTCTGGGACTGCCCTACTGTTCTGCTTAAGTTCTAAGAACTTCCTAAACAACTCTAACTTCTAGGCAGCTGTGATAAACTTATCACTGAATCTGGCCTTAAACTGATCCCAAGTAACTTGATCCTCAGGGGTAACTGCCTTAATAGCATTCCACCAATTCATTGCCTGTCTTTGCAGTTGACGGGATGCTAGCTTTCTCTTCATCGCGTCCTCGATACCCAAATCTTCGAAGATGCGCTCACAGTTATCAAGCCAATCTTGAACTTCTGTAGCCAATTCCGTTCCGTGGAACGACTTCCCACCAAGACTAGTGGTCCTTACAGAGCTTGGTGAAATCGGCCCTAGGCGCCTGCACCGCTGCACCACCACCATTTGCAGCATTAGGAGCTGCCCTCTGAACATCCCTAAGCATCTCTCTCATGAAGTCGGTGAACATCGTCCTCATGTTAGGAGCATTCCTGTTATTGGCTCCTGAAGCAGTATTCCTCGTTTATCGGCTCATCTTTCAATCTGTAAGGAGAAACGATTAACCATCTTCATAGTGGTGCTAGTGCAGTGCGATTCCATCCTTATATATACTAGTAGTATATATATATAACTTTTGAAAACCAAAATATAACAAATACGCGCTCTCATATACGTACTATCTCTCCCTGGTGTCTTTCCCTAGGTTAACTACGCAACCTAGAGCTCTGCTACCAAGTGTGACGGCCCGCCCCGCACCAGCCGACATTTCCCTGAAATGCGCCATACCGATGTCCAACCAGCACGGGACGGTCACCAAAGAAAGGAAAAGAAAGGAATTTGAAATAACAAGGAATCTGTAGAATGTCTCACAACGCATGAGATAAAATATAATAATAACATAACTTTGACATAAAACAGGCGAGACAGTGCGTAAGATGAAAACTAAACCATCATAGTAGCAGAATCCAAAATATAGGTTATGATCCAACATCATTATTACAACTTCAAAATACTATCTCTAAAGCAAAAGAAAGAAAAGGTACACTACTAATGCACAAGCAGTGACCAGCAACAACACAGGGAGAATATATGTAGATAATACGTGGGAGCCTCCTGCTCATCTCCGGATTAGCTATTCGTGCATAACCAGCTAACCTCTCTCTAGTCTGCTTGTTTAGGAGCAACCAGAGTAATAAGAAGAGACATAAAACTCTAGGTCCGACAAAAGTCTGGTATGAGCGATAAGCAGCAAAATAGAACAATAACAGTTATACATAGCCATACCTGGACCTGCAACCAAAGAGTTAGCACAACAGGATGTACGATACTCTAAGGTGACACTAACACATGGTGTGAAAATAATGGGGGAGGGGCGTGTGCATGTCATGGTGATAGAAAACATCAAACATAGAAATCATCCTCACATCTCTCGCTCAGTGCGTAAAGCATACGATATCTACCACTTGATCACCCAATCCTTTGCTACGATCACTCTACCCCAAAGAGTCACAGTGACTCCACTACACTGATCCATAACCACTAATCCTTTGTTATGTCCACTCTGCCCCATGGAGTCATGACAAATCCACTGCACCGTCTCATATCCTTGCTATGATCACTATACCCCCATGAAGTCATGACAACTTCACTGCACTGATCCATAGCCAATAATCCGTTCCACAGTGGTGAGTCAAAGCTATAGACATCGATAACCCCCTTTGCACACGTCCCGCAGTAAAACCCAATCATGAAGTTCACTCATTGGTTCCCATCTGGATCCTGAGTTACAACTTCTCATTTGGACTACCTTTGCATCTCGGGTTATTAGTCTTATCCGGATCGGTTCGGGAACGAGCTTCCATTCGGTTCGGCCTTCCTCCTCTCGTTTGGTTCATTGTCATCACTTGGGTCCGGTTCGTATGAAGCAACAGTTCGCGGTTCATGCTCTTCTTCCATTCAGCTCGGTTCAGTTTGTGGTGTATGCTCTGGTTCGGTCCTCCTCTCCAAGCATCGGGCTGGTTCGGATATGCAGGTACGGTTCGTGAATGGCATCGGTTCGGATCGAGGTTCCCGCTCGTGGCACACTTCGACGAGGGGGTCGGGTCGTGGAGCTTAAGTGCGAGCTAGGGCAGATGCTTAACGAGCGGGTCGATTTAAGGCCTTCCTTCGCGAGTCGGTTCGGAGATAGGGTGTCACGACTGGGTAAGGCGATCTGATCTAATCCGGTTCCTACACAGTTTCCTGCAACTTTTCCAGTAATTGTTTTAAGCCACACGATGGCGTTTTCGACCATTCTAACTTTGCTAAACAATCACAAACCATTCCAAACAGTAATTGCAACATATGTAATCATCCATAAACACCAAAACATCAATATAACATGTTAATATGGATCAACATATCCAAAAAACATGATTTTCCCCTTAATCCCCTTAATCATGATTTAACAATACGATTAGCAAAACATATCCAAATTAACCTAAATTTCTAACAGAGGCTTAAAATAATATTTAAGAATTTCTAAACATTTTTCCAAAAATTAATCATGTATAATTTTGTTAATTAACACTAATCACCGCTAATTAGCCGTAATTAGTGAAAAACAATCCAAATCACTAACCTTAGCCAAAATATTAACTCAGATTTGAAATGATTCTTTAAAGGGGACGAATTCCAATGCACACAGCAGCCTTTGCCTCTAATTTGATGATGATTAGACTTGGTTTGATGCTAATTAGCTTAATCTTCAATTAGAAAGTGATTTGGAGGTGTTTTAGAAAGTGGAGGCCATGGCTAGGGTTTAAGAGATGTAAGTGGCGGCTAGAAAACTGATTAGAAATGATTTCCCAAACCCTATCAGCCTCCCCATAACCCTAATCCCGAAATGGGTTATGGGCCTAGCTGTTAATCACTCTAATTAGGCCCGGTTAAGCTATTTTTCACCTTCCAAACCTTATTTCAGCCATATCTCCCAAACGGTAAGTCCATTTGGCTAATGTGACCACTCTACGGAAAGCTAAACCATCATTTAAATCCAATGGAAGTGGTTTCAGGTCAAAAATTATTACAATCAAAAGTTATAGGCGAAACAAGATTCGCCAAGGGCAAAACGTTATTTAAAAATTAGCAAAAATCTTGAACATGGGAAATGACCCCAATAGTCATTTCCCACAGTTACATGACCATACGACTTCGTACGAAAAAGAAATAAATATTCTGCGATCCTCTGATGTGTAGAATGCGGGTCGTTACACATAATTAAATGGAAAACCTAGTGGGGATACAAGACAAAGGGGAGCTTGTATCATATTGTGTGGGACCTGTTTCATCCAGTTACCCGGAGTAGGTATCAAACATGTACTCCGAACTAGGTCGGAGAAGGGGCACGCTTACTGGACTGATTGTAAGAGATCCAAACGTGGAGTTTGGTGTGGACGGCGCAAACCGACCAGGCCATGTGCGTGCATGAGCCGAGCAGAGGGGTATAAGACGACCGTGACACCTGTAGATATGGGGCTATGCATATCAGCGAGGGGTTGCCACTTTAGGACGTGATACCTCCTATGGTTGGGCCAACACAGAGTATCTACGCGGGTTAGGGAGTCGATCGATTAGGGTAGTGGTTAGTGTACATTTGGATGTATGACTAAGTCTACCACCTTATAGTGGAAGGGATCATCTCATTCTGGTTATACTAGTAATAGTGCAGAGTAATCGTTAGGGAAGCGTATACACCTTATCCTGTCTACCTTGTCACACCTGCTTTTTATGTAGTAATCTCTCTTATCCACTTTATATGCCTGTCATGCTACTTTTATTTATTTACTTGCTAAAAGTAACTAGACTCACCAGATTTTATGTTTGACCCCTTTTGTTTCCTCTTCTTTCTTCAGTTTCTCCCTCGGGTTCTTAGGGCGGGAACACTTAGGCTTAGTCAGGACTCAGTTATCATCTTGCTAGGAGCTGTTTTCGAAGTATGGCTCAAATTTTTTTCTCTACTATGTCTTTGTCTCTTTTTGGGGAATTATGTTTTCTTTTAAGTATTTATGTACTCTGCTGGTACAAGACAGAAGTTATGTTATTGTAATGGGTTTTTGTATTTCAGACATGCGAATTTTTGGACCACGGTGTTTTATGATAAATGAAGTTTTTATTCCGCTGTTATTTTATATGTCTGCCTTATAATATTTCTGTTCTGTTTACTATAACGCTTCATGAAACTTAATGCATTCCCTTTGTGAGTGACATTAACGGACATGGGGTGTCACACAGAGGCCCAGAGAAACTCTGCGTTCATTCCTAGAAAGATTCAACATTTGCAGCAGCACCAGTTGACGGACCTGAACCATCCATGGTATTGATGGCCGCAGTATCCGACGTTCTAGATAACTCGAAGTTCAAAAAGACTTTGTACCCAGACCCACCAGGAAATCTCACAGAATTCAACCTCGAAGCAGATAGATTTATGATGGAAGAACTGAGAAATGCATTCTCGACGTCAACATGCTTAAAGACGAAGGACCGTCTGATTCTGGAAAAAGCAAAGAAAGAGCCGCCGTCAAGAACGACCGCAACACTCAGCCCCAAAGAGGGCCCAGATATGAAAAATACACCGAACTCAGTGCTTTATTAATCGACATTTATATGGACACTAACGGTGCCATATCCTACCCAAAGCCTCCCAGGAGGGAGCCTATGATGACCGCCCACAGTCCCCGCACTATACAAGAGGAATAATGCGCCGAAAGGTGTGCCAGGCAGCTATGGACGATCATCAAGGTATGGTAGATAAACAAAATCTGTTGTAAACTCACAGCGCAAGGATAAAATATAAGAGAACATATACAACAGGTAGTGATGGTGAAGCAGAAAACACTAAACTTTCATGACAACAAGAAAGTATTTCCCGTACAAGAGGTTAACAACAATAGTATTTGTACAATTCGCCTCACTACAACACTCATAGAAATAGCACACATCGAAAACAAATACTAAATAGTAGTAAAGATAGTACGCCAGCCTCCTGCTCGCCTCCGAACAGCAACGCCGTCCTCACTTAAGCTACCTGTCACCTGCTACTTTGTCCGCCCATCCAACAATCGGATGAACAGCCCAAGGTAATAAGAGGAAACATAAAACCTTGAGTCAGACAACAGTTTTAGTGAGCTATAAAACAACTAACAAACTTCAACAATAAAGTATATGAGAAGGGATAGATGAGCATACTAATCTACCCACGACACTAGAGAAGAACTCAACCTTGTCTTCCCCACATCGGATAGTGATAGCCTTTACTATAAACAATTCAATTATTCATCCATGGAAACCAAAACACCCATTCAATCACGGAAAGCACTCATAACATCCAGATTATATATATCTCACGTAGACCATCCTAATCGAATTCAGCATCCCTTAAGTACAAGCCCCAGAGGCCTAAACCAATATCAGACAAGCACCCATGAAACATCTCCTTTGACTTTGGACAACCTACATGAGACGATACAAACAGAACAACCAATCATCCATGACTGAATCTGGCTATCACCGCCAATCCTGCTTTGAAACCATCATTAATCGTATGACGGCCAACCTTGCCAAAGGTCAAGGGCTAATAGTAACCCCAGTTCTAGCATAAACTCCATATGTCCAACCTTGACAATGTCCAACCTTGATAACTAGGCCTTTCAACGATACCCAAGGTACTTGACCTACAATCGGTCTTTTGGGTGCCCCCATCATACCCTTGCTTTGAGCCTGCTAGAACTTACGACAACGATAATCTCTCGGCCTTCAATATCTCTAGTCATCCAACCTTGACCGCTATTTACTGCTCAAGCGACCTTCTCGAGCAACCATTATCCACCAACTCACGACTTTTGAGTTGTCTGCCTATTCGTTGCTTTTCACCGATCAACAAACATATCACATCACTTCGAACATCCCCTTCTGGACTCTTGTTGAACCAACCAACATCTTTATAAGGTTCAAAGCAATCCATAGCATTATTTCAGTACTTCCTGACTTCCCGGTTGAATTTACTTTGAAGTCACATCATCACCGGAAATGTCTGACCAGAAAAACTTGCCCAGAAATGGAAAAAATGGCTAACTAGAAATGGTTGTCCAGAACAGCCCGATCCAACTTCTGCCCGATCCAACTATGGTTCGATCCAACTATGGTCTGATCCAACTATGGTCCGATCCAACTTTGGTCCGATCCAACTTCTGCCCGATCGAACTTCTGCCCGATCCAACTTTTGCCCAATCCAACTTCTGCCCGTTCCAACTTTGGTCCGTTCCAACTATGGTTCGATCCAACTTTGGTCCGATCCAACTTCTGCCTGATCCAACTTCTTCCCGATCCAACTTTGGTCCGATCCAACTATGGTTCGATCCAACTTTGGTCCGATCCAACTTCTGCACGATCCAACTTCTGCCCGATCCAACTTCTGCCCGATCCAACTATGGTTCGATCCAACTTTGGTCCGATCCTACTTCTGTCCGATCCTACTTCTGCCCGATCCAACTTCTAAGTATTGCAATTCAACTCTGATTTCAACCAAAACTTCGCCAAACGACGAATCCGACGAAACCAACTCAACCAAAATCATCAAACACAATCATAAACATATCAAAACATTACTAACCACATAAATATGATGATTACCACAAAAATGATGTAAATCTCACCAAAAACCATTAAAATGAACATATGATCAAAATGAGAGATCTAACAAACATAAACATGTAAAATGTCATGAAATTAACGAGTAAAACTTGTTAGATTAGATCATAGGGTGATGCATATGAAAATGGACATGTAATGGTGTAAATCTATGGTAAAACATTCAAATTTAATGAGAAACATGCACAAACACTATGCTTCATTGCATTCATGTGAGAGATGTAAATCACTCACCAATTCTGCAAAACAAGCTAAAATGGTAGAATTATGAATCCGAACAGTGAATACTTCAAACCAAGCTCCTTGATTTGATGAATTTGCCCTTGAAACGATGTAGATCTAGCCTCGAATGGTGTAGATCTTCGATTTCCCTCCTTGGATTTGGATTTTTAATTGTGGAAAGGTGTTAGAGGAAGAAGAAGCACAAGGCCTCCAAATGAGAGAATGGGAGAAGTAACCTATTCTCCATACCCCTCACCCTCTATTTATAGTTTCCACCAACCCACTAATGGGCCTCCCCAATTCAGCCAATTAGGCTCTCCAAACCTGAACAACCAACTGAAAAACCTTAAAGCAGTGTTTTCTCCCAAACCGCTTAGCCAAATCCTTATTGTAACCACTCTACGGAAATACAATCATCAATTCCTTTCGAATGGCACAGGTCTCACCCTCTGATTCGACCTGAGTCAAAGGTTATGCCCTGTACAAGAATAACATGGGCAAAATGGTCACAAGCAAAATCGGTAAAAATTATGGATATGTCTCACATCCCCATAAGCAACGTATTAAAATATGAGAATGATCCGACCCTCAGGGAATAAATAAAAATATTTTACGATCTTTCGATACGTAAAATGCGAGCTGTTACATTCTCCCCCTTAAGAATTTCGCCCCCGAAATTCCAAGTAAACATAAGCAACCACAACAATTTCCGTATGACTATCATCCATAAAAAGCCAATTCTATCACCCAAACTAGCAAACAACAAGCCATGCATCCATAGCCTTATCCTAGCACGCGGAATTCTACCAAACAACCACAAAATAACAAAAATATCAACAAGTAACAATAATGACAACAAGTAATAATGATGTAATGATGGCGCGATATCAATGGGTCCTATGGACGAAGAATTTTGGATGGGTCTTCCTTATACTCTCCTTCATCCCCTACGTACCACCGTCGCCATCTCCACTACATTACAACTTAACTAAATAAAACGTCCTCTCCCTAAGCTGTTTTGTGTTATTCTCCATAACACGAAGCGGCTTATAAGGTTTGGTAACTACAAACTGAACTACAAGGTTGACGTACTACTCCGGAGGTACTACCACTTCTAGACCATGCAAATATTTTCGCAAAAACGACTCACAGAACATTGTGCACACTCTACGCCCCTCGCGTAAAATCACTTTATACGCGAGCTTTCTGATTTGCCCGTCTATCGGAACCGGTCCAACAACCCATAGCACTTAAGCTACCCACCACATCATTTAGAAGCGTTGCTGAAAAATCCTCCAACTTGACCGATCGGCCAGCATACCCAATCGACCGACCCATTTGGACCCGACCGATCAGTGCCTTCCAACCCGGCCGACCCGAACAGACATTACCCGACCCGACCAGCTGCACTGACCAACCCGTTCTGACTTGTTCCCCAAAACAAAATCTTAGACCGACCCGATTCGGTGGCACAACACAAACAACCGATCAGATTGCACAATACAACCGACACGATCTAGTTGCACAACACAACCGACCCATTTCCTGGCTTGGTTCTAGATATTCCATCGATAAAATCCATCAATACTTGCTCCCACTTCAACGTAGGAACTTCTAATGGCTGAAGCAACCCACTCGGCTTCTTCTGTGCAGCTTTCACCAACTGACAATTCATGCACTTGGAAATGAACTTTCCAATATCTCGCTTCATCCTTTCCCAGTAGTAGATTCGCTTCATATCTTGATTCATTTTATTACCACCGGGATGAATCGTCAACTTCGAGTGATGACATTCTCTTAGAACATCATCTCTCAATCCGTCAATATCAGGAACAACTAATCGCCCATGCTTTCGAAGCCAACCTTCTTGATCGACTTCAAACTCTTTGTCTTTCGGTTCTAGATTCGGGATAAACTCGACAAGCTTTGCATCTTGCTTTTGGCTATCGCCAATCCTTTTGATGAGAGTAGGTCTTGTCGATAAGCTTGCCAACATTTCAGGTTCCAACATGCACTTTGGCCTGAAATCAAACCTTGCCAAATACTCAAGGCTCTTTCATTCCGAAAACATCACTCCCAAACTTGCGTGTCTTCAACTCAACGCATCTGCAACTGCATTACCTTTACCAGAAGTATAGGCTATATTCAAAATCATACGATGCTAGAAACTCCAACCATCGTTGCTGCCGAAGATTCAAATCCTTTGGGGAGAAAAGATACTTCAACGACTTGTGATCCGTGAACAACTCAAATCTAACTCCCAATAGGTAATGTCTCCACATCTTCAGAGCAAACACAATCGCCGCCAACTCTAAATCATGAGTTGGGTAATTTCTCTTATGTGGTTTCAGTTGTCGACTCGCATAGGCCACAACCTTATCCTTCTGCATTAGCACTGCTCCAAGTCTAGTACCACATGCGTCGGAGTATACCACCATCTCTTCATTCCCACTCGGAATGGTTAACACATGAGTACTCGTTAGTCTCTCTTTCAGGATTCCGAATGCTTGTTCACACTTCACATTCCATGTGAACACTTGGTTCTTCTTTGTCAGTCCTGTTAACGGTGCATTCATCTTGGAGAATTCCTTGATAAACCGTCGGTAATATCCTGCCAACCTAAGGAAACTCTGAACATATGTTGCATTCTTAGGTCTATCCCAGTCCTGGATTGCTTCCACTTTAGCAGGGTCAACCGCTATCCCATTTACATAAACAATATGACCTAAGAACCTCACTTCATCCTTCCAGGAGTGATACTTCAAGAACTTAGCTTTCAACTGATGCTTTTGAAAGATCTCTAACACAACTCTCAAGTGCGTCTTGTGCTCTTCCTCACTCCGAGAGTAAACCAGAATTTCATCCACAAACACAAGCACGAACTTGTTCAACTGATCTCTGAAATCCCTATTCATAAGATCCACAAAATACGTTGGCGCGTTAGTCAACCCGAATGGCATCACCAACCATTTGAAGAATCCAGATGGTGTCCTAAAAGCAGTCTTCATTATACTATCCTTAGCCACCCTAAACTAGTGAAATCCCATTGCCAAATCCATTTGAGAAAACACTTTGGCTTCGTGAAGTTGATCGAACAATTCATCAATCCTTGGAAACGAATACTTGTTCTTCTTAGTCACCTTATTCAGCTCACGATAGTCCACACACAATCTTAACGAGCCAACGCCTTTGTTGCAAACATCACTGGTGCACCCCATTCCGAAATGCTTCTCCGAATGGATCTTTTTCCCAAAAGGTCACGAACCTGCACATCTAACTCTCGCTGTTCCTTAGGCGCAATCCGCCTAAGAGGCAAAACGATTGGTCTAACACCCTCAACCAAGTCGATCCTAAACTCGATCTCTCGATGAGGCGGCAACCCTTTGACCTCATCAAAGACATCTTTATACTCCTTATCGATCAGCACAAATGACAAGTCTTCTTGTGGAATCACAAGCGAATACAACAACTTATAAGAACACCGTCTTCGGGTTACCCCGAATCAACACCTCCCGCCCTTCCATATCCCCGACTGTCATCTCTATCTTTTTGCAACTTACTTTTGCCGCACATCTCTTGGGCCAATCCATGCCCAATATGATTTCAAACCCAGTGAAAGTTACAACTAAGCAACCACTCGTAAATGAGCATCCATGATCAACAATACTAGATCCACAACACTTGCATAGAGCAGATGAACCCATACTAGATCAACTACAACTAAAGGCCTATTACAACTTCAAGTTCCGAACCCATTCAACATACAATCTTATTATAGGTAAAAGATGACGATTCTCTAGTAACAAATAGAACTCAAACAACTTCACTGGTTGAAAGCTCATCCAGACAACAACTTCTCCTAGTTCTCTTAAAGAATACAATAGGAAATTGGAATAGCTTCCACAACACATGCTTCCTCCGGTTGCCTATTCTTTGGAGGGCCCGGACAGTCTTTCTTCTTATATCCAGGCTTGCCGCATTCAAAGCACTTCCTTTCGGTTTTCAGCTTCTCACAATCGTTGGCATAATGACCCTCCAATTGACAATTAAAGCAAGTGGCATTCTTCTTAAATCTCTTCTTCTTGGTTTTCTTCTTATTAGCACTGGGGCCAATAAAGGTTTCTTCACCAGTAGGAGAATATTTCGTATGTCGCTTAACAGAATCCCTTTTGGGTACTTGCATAGGAACACCACGCTCTACTGACGCTTCTGGAACGGGCATCCTTAACATGGCTACTGCCATCATGGCTGCCCCAAATATAACTAGATATTCCGGTGCAACAGCTAATGCTTCCAATCAGCTTCTTCCATCTCCTACTCTTCCCATCTCAGGCTCACTCCTAGAGGTTTCACAACTCATTCTAAATCTAAAATAGAATGATTAGTCCACTTACAAGATAAACCGCTAAAAGAAAACAACCATACTACTATATTTGCTTATATATATATAGTAAACATGCAATTGAAATCTACAAGTACATCTCTCATATGTAATTACGTCTTCAACTTTGGCCACAATCGTTGACCAGAGCTCTGATACCAAATGTGACGACCGCCCATAGCTCCCGCACTATATAAGAGGAATAATGTGCTGAAAGGTGTGCCAGGCAGCTATGGACAGTCATCAAGGTATGGTAGATAAACGAAATCTGTCGTAAACTCACAGCGCAAGGATAAAATATAATAGAACATATACAACAGGTAGTGATGGTGAAGCAGAAAACACTAAACTTTCATGACAACAAGAAAGTATTTCCCATACAATAGGTTAACAACAATAGTATTTGTACAATTCGCCTCACTACAACACTCATAGAAATAGCACACAGCGGAAACAAATACTAAATAGTAGTAAAGATAGTACGCCAGCCTCCTACTCGCCACCGAATAGCAACATCGTCCTCACTTAAGCTACCTGTCACCTGCTACTTAGTCTGCTAATCCAACAATTGGATGAACAACCCAAGGTAATAAGAGGAAACATAAAATCTTGCGTCAGACAACAGTCTTAGTGAGCGATAAAACAGATCACAAACTTCAACAGTAAAGTATATGAGAAGGGATAGATGAGCATACTAATCTACCCATGACACCAGAGAAGAACTCCACCTTATCTTCCCCACATCGGACAGTGATAGCCTTTACTATAAACAATTCAATAATTCATCCATGGAAACCAAAACACTCATTCAATCATTCATCCATGGAAACCAAAACACTCATTCGATCATGGAAAGCACTCATAACATCCAGATTATATATATCTCACGTAGACCATCCTAATCAAATTCAACATCCCTTAAGTACAAGCCCCAGAGGCCTAAACCAATATCAGACAAGCACCCATGAAACATATCCTTCGACTTTGGACAACCTACATGAGACGGTACAAACAGAACAACCAATCATCCATGACTGACTCTGGCTATCACTGCTAATCCTGCTTTGAAACCATCGTTAATCGTATGACGACCAACCTTACCAAAGGTCAAGGGCTAATGGTAATCCCAGTTCTAGCATAAACTCCAGATGTCCAACCTTGACAACTAGGCCTTTCAATGATACCCAAGGTACTTGACCTACAATCGGTGTTTTGGGTGCCCCCATTGTGCCCCGGTTTTGTACCTGCTAGAACTTACGACAACGATTATCTCTCGGCCTTCAATATCTCTAGTCGTCCAACCTTGATGGCTATTTACTGCTCAAACGACCTTCTCGAGCAACAATTATCCACCAACTCACGACCTTTGAGTTGTCTTCCTATTCATTGCTTTTCACCGATCAACGAACATATCACATCACTTCGAACAGCCCCTTCTGGACTCTCGTAGAAGCCACCACCATCGTTGTACCAACCAACATCTTTATAAGGTTCAAAGAAATCCATAGAATTATTTCAGCACTTCCTAACTTCCCAATTGAATTTACTTTGAAGTCACATCATCATCAGAAATGTCCAGCCCAAAAAACTTGCCCAGAAATGACAAAAATGGCTGACCAGAAACGGCTGTCCAGAACAGCCCGATCCAACTTCTGCCCGATCCAACAATGGTTTGATCCAACTATGGTCCAATCAAACTTTGGTCCGATCCAACTATGGTCCGATCCAACTTTAGTCCGATCCAACTTCTGCCCGATCCAACTTCTGCCCGATCCAACTTCTGCCCGATCCAACTATGGTTCGATCCTGGTCCGATCCAACTTCTGCCCGATCCAACTATGGTTCGATCCAACTTTAGTCCGATCCAACTATGGTTCGATCCAACTTTGGTCTGATCAAACTTCTGCCCGATCCAACTTCTGCCTAATCCAACTTTGGTCCGATCCAACTATGGTTCGATCCAACTTTGGTCCGATCCAACTTCTGCTCAATCCAACTCCTGCCCAATCCAACTTCTGAATATTGCAGTTCAACTACGATTTCGACCAAAACTTCACCAAATGACGAATCCGACGAAACCAACTCAACCAAAATCATCAAACACAATCATAAACATATCACAACATTACTAACCACATGAATATGACGATTACCACAAAAATGATGTAAATCTCACCAAAAACCATTAAAATTAACATATGATCAAAATGAGAGATCTAACTAACATAAACATGTAAAATGTCATGAAATTAACGAGTAAAACTTGTTAGATTAGATCATATGGTGATGCATATGAAAAAATGGATATGTAATGGTGTACATCTAGGGTAAAACTTTCCAATTTAATGAGAAACACGCACAAACACTCATATACTTCATTACATTCATGTGAGAGATGTAAATCACTCACTGATTCTTCAAAACAAGCTAAAATGATAGGATTATGAATCCGAACAGCGAGCACTTCGAACCAAGCTCCTTGATCCGATGAATTTGCCCTTGGAACGATGTAGATCTAGCCTCGAATGGTGTAGATCTTCGATTTCCCTCCTTGGATTTGGATTTTTAATGGTGGAAAGGTGTTAGAGGAAGAAGAAGCACAAGGCCTCCAAATGAGAGAATGGGAGAAGTAACCTATTCTCCATACCCCTCACCCTCTATTTATAGTTTCCACCAACCCACTAATGGGCCTCCCCAATTCAGCCACTAGGCTCTCCAAACCTGAACAACCAACTGATACACCTTAAAATAGTGATTTCTCCCAAACCGCTGAGCCAAATCCTTAATGTAACCACTCTACGGAAAGGCAATCATCAATTCCTTTCCAATGGCACAGGTCTCACCCTTTGATTCGACCTGAGTCAAAAGTTATGCCCTATACAAGACTGACAGAGGAAAAATGGTCACAAACAAAATCGGTAAAAATTATGGACATGTCTCATATCCCCATAAGCAACATATTAAAAGATGAGAATGATCCGACCCTCAGGGAATAAAATAAAAATATTTTACGATCTTCCGATACGTAAAATGCGGGCTGTTACAGAGTCATCGCAAAGTGAATGTTATTCTTGAAAACATTGCATATTCCATGATATGAATGGACATGATACAAATGACTGTAGATACTTACGAGATCTGATCGAGGAACGGGTTAGAAGTGGAGAGCTACTCGAGTATGTTAAACAATCAATGGCGCATGCACCCGCGCTACCACCTCCTTCTCCAAGGGGTGGAATGATCCTAGATCGAGCTCTCGCGGGATCATCATCAATTGATCTAGATGAGATCAGCTTTCATTTTTTGCATTTCTTAGGCTTTAAGATTTGTTTTTACTTTCATTAGGTTTTCCGATTGGTTGAATCGGAGTACACACGTAGGGGGTTATGATACAGCCCCAAAACATGCTCTGGACTCGGTGACAAACCAATCAGGATTTGCTTTGGTTTTGCATTTTGAATTGAATAAGGAAGGACTTTCCAAGCATGGATTATGTTTGTTGAATTCAAGTTTCTTGTCAGGATGTGGCAAGATCCTCAATCTCGGTTAAAGTATGGCTTATACTTATCTTGGAACAATAGGTGTGGATTGCGCCTAAGGTTGGACTATCTTGTCAGGCCGTGGCAAACGTAGCTCTACTTCAGGTCTGAGTGTGGTTTGTACTCACTTTGGAATCTTAAGTATGGACTATACTTAAGGAACTTCAAACGGTCTTGTTAGGATGTGACAAAAGAAATCGAGTATGGATTATACTCGATTCGAACTTCTTTGTATGGATTATGCCTAGAAGATTTGGCCCTTGCTAGGATGTGGCACGTTTGTTTAACCTCTATCTCTATACAGATATGGATCTCTCGGATTATCCAGAACACATCTTCCTTCAACCAGCAAGATATGTTCTGGGGGACAAAATGTTGACATGCTTTTTGGTCAAAGCTGTAACACCCCGAATTTTGAATAATCGAATTAACTTAATTCAAGAATAATTAATCTCAGACGTGATAATTAAGGGGAGCAGATTGCGCCATTGTGTTCGTCTCGGAATTCTGGTTGAGATAGAGTCCGATTTGCGTAAAACGGATACCGGATGAAGGAGATATGGACGAACGAAGTCAGGCGGAAAAACCAGAAGAGAAAAAAATTGCACTGGCGCACTTGGGAAGTGCGCCAGTACAAAAATACACTGGCACACTTCCCAAGTGCGCCCAGGCCGAGCAGCAGGCCTGCACAGCTTTTTGGTTCAGTCTGATCTATGTTGTGACTCATTGCTGAGTCCTTTCTGACTCCTTGCTGAGTCATTAGGGATGACTTGTCACCTATCTTGACTGAGTGGTTTTGATTAACCCTAAGATCATCTGACAGCTGTAATTAAATTAAAATCCTATATAACCATGGGTAGACTCAAACCTTAAATCAAAATAAAAACTGAAACTATGGCCGTCATGCTATCATCTTGTAACCTAGAGTAGCCGCCACCAACAAAAGGGAAACCAAAGCTAATCAATTCAGTTCTATTCAACTCTAACAACGAATCTTCTTCAAAGGAAAGCTAATTCAACTTCAGAACTCGGAATTCAGAACTCAAGACCTTCTTTGAGTTGTGAGTTTGATTTCTTTAATAAAATAATTAGCAATTTAATTAGATTGAGTTATGATGTGGATTATATGGATATGATGTGAACTATTGACCGCAATTTATTATTTGTGTTGTAAAATTGTGATGTTATCATATATGTTGTAAATTATATGATGTTATGTTGTGATGTTATCATCTATGTTGTAAAGTTATAATGCTATCATCTATGTTGTAATTCTATGATTGGCTTATGTATAATCAAATCGTCATGTTGTTCATATGCTATTTGGTTATGTTGATTCATATGATAAATCATAGTTATGCATGCAAGTTTAGGTGTTGATTTAGATGTGGATCATATGCAAGTTAATGAAAATTATATGTAACCTTATATGTTTCATGACATCTAGTTTATGTGAAAACTTGATCTAAAGTTAGGCTATGACATGTGTGAGTTATATGCTAAATTCTACATGCTAGTTCACATGTTTAGATGTAAGTTTACACCATTGTTATGTTGCATAAATCACATAAGCAAGTTTATATAAATATATGAGTTTGGAATATGAATCATGTTATGCAAGTTTGCGGTTATTGCCTATGTAAGTTTACACCTTTAGATATAGATCTATGACATACATGATTTATGCAAGTTGTGACCATTATCTAAACAAGTTTACACCTTTAGATTTGGATCTATGACATGTGTAGTTTCATGCAAGTTGTAACTTTGGCCTATGCAAGTTTTAGATGTAGAACATCATTCACACATGCAAGTACACCCCTATGTTTAGATCTAGTTTTATCTATATGTATGTTGTGATGTTTTCTCTTTATTCTATGAGTTAGACTATTCGAGTCTAACGTATATTTTACGTTAAACGAACAAACATACAACGTGGGGTAATGGGATAATATTAAAAAGATTTAATATTGAGAATTGGCATTAATGCCTTAAAAGGCATAAAATAAATTTGTGATGAAAATTGGTGTGATTTTACATACCATAAATAGATGGACATAATTGAGTCAATTATGGCCATAGTTAAATTTGGAATTAATTGATAATTTGAATAGGGAAATTAATTCAAATTGGGGAATGATTAATTAGGAGTAATTAATCGTCTAAGACACGAGGTTAGGCTCGTTTGTGGTGTAAGACTGCCCGGACCCGCCCGGCAAATCCAGCTGCCACAAATGCCAGTCTAATGTGGGAGGTCTTTACAAGGTTACGGTCTTAATGAATTAAGAAACACTTAACCAGATAAACATGTAGTGGGACATGAGGGGGTTAAGTGGGTGCCTTGGGTGGCATGTGAAATTAAGTGGGTGCCTTAGGTGGCATGTGAAATACGATTAGGTGTCTCAATAATTAATTAATGCTGATTAAAGACAAATATGGATGACAAACAGAAGTTTGGTTGAGTGAGTGATTCTCTGAGTAACGATCTGATGTTGATCTCGGTCTTCGGGGTTGGTACTTAGGGAGTTATTCTCTTAACCAATGTATATGTGGACTAAGAAGAACCTAATCAATTGATAAGTGGGAAGGGTTAAGACCAACTTAACCAATAAAATGATAAGTGGGAAGGGTTAAGACCAACTTAACCAATAATTTGATAAGTGGGTAGGATTAAGACAAACTTAACCAATAATTTGATAAGTGGTTAGGGTTAAGACAAACTTAACTAATAATATACATTGATCTGGTAGGGTTAAGATAAACTTAACCAATAGTTTGATAAGTGGATAGGGTTAAGATAAGCTTAACCAATAACACATGTTGATTTGTTGAGTAAGTAACATGGGTGACATGTGGGATATAATTATAAACACTTAACCAAGTTGAAACATGTAAGAAGACATGAATAAGAGGGGTTAAGTGGGAAATTCTAGTGGGGACCAAGCATAGGGGGAAAGCTTGTGTGGGGACCCTTTTCGAACCAGTAACCCATTTAGTATCTTTGTGGGCTCGACCTAAGTCGAGGACGGGACACGCGTACTGGATTTGATTGTAAGAGGTCAAAACGGATCAGCGGTGGCAACGCAAGTCCAATGGGTTCATATGCGTGTGTGGGCCTGGGTTGGTATGTAAGACGTTGTTGCATCGTGTAGGTATAAGCCGTGCATTATTAGTGGTATCGGGTTGCCACTTTGGGGAGTGATATACCCCACTGTAGGGCCAGCACGGGTATCTACGAGTTAGGGAGCCGATCGAATGGGGAGGGTAGTGGGTACACCTAGTGGAGATAGGAGCAGACGGCACCTATGAAGACAGCTAGGAGTATAACTACCATATTATGAATAAATATTAGAATGGGGAGGGTAGTGGGTACACCTAGTGGAGATAGGGGCAGACGGCACCTATGAAGGTAGCTACGGGTACACTAAACTACCATTATCATTATTAGGTTCTGTAGGCGGGATCAACCGTTAGGGACTGGTGGTGGTGCAGTATAGTAATTATCCTATAGTGATTAGGAGTGCCTTTAACGAATGACTTGGTTCATCTTATTTCCTTGTTTGTTCTGTCATACCCAATCGTTCACAGTCATTTCCTTATTTTTCAGCTTATGCCTTAGCCTAGTTATTTTGATAATTATATTGTTAAAGTTATCGCACTCGCCAAACTTTATGTCTGACCCCCTTTTCTTTCCACCTCTTGTCTTCCTCCCCCCCCCCCCAGGTGTGCAAGGAGAGAATACTACAGCTTAGTGTCGATTTCTTTCAGTTGCTTGAAGAGAGTAGATGTATCGCTTGGGACTCTCTCATCTTTATGGCTTTGGTTATGCTCAGTGGGGATTTATGCATTTATGTTATTTAAGTATTTGCTTCTTTATGTACTTTGAAGTTTTTGAAAATGACTATTGATCCTGTTGTAATGGCTTTGGAACTACTTATGTAAACTCGCTTTGAGTTATGATGAAATAAAATAAGTTCTTATCTTCCGCCGTGTTGTTTTATTTATTTATTATTGTAATTTATCTGTTCTATACAACAATAACGCTTCACGGACATTGATGCATTCCCTTTGTGAGTGACATTAATGGACGTGGGGTGTTACACGTGGTATCAGAGCTAAGGTTACAAGAACAGATAAAAAATTTTGAAAAGTGTTTTCAAAAGTATTATTTTCCTAGAAAGTATTTTCAAAAACTTGTTTTAAAGAAGCTATTTTCAAGGAAAGTTTACTTAAAAGAGCATAATCCCCGCAAGCCATACATCTCTCTTTCGCTTCCCTTGTTTTGAATCCCTTCCTCTTTCTCTTTTGAATCTCTTCCTCCGCGTATAGATGCTTTTTCCTAAGATATATGAGGACTTCCGTACGATGGGCGGAAAATCGCTTCATGGGACTTAGACGTTTGTCGAGGCTAGAAGTTGGCTCAAGAAAGTTGAGGACTTGTCGGTATCTTTGAGTTAGACGAAGGGAGGAAGGTTCGACTAACTGCTTGATGAAGGATGAAGTTTCTTGTAGGTCGGTGATCACGAATGGAAAACGTATAGTGGAGGCATGGATAGGGCACAGGGTAAGACAGTAGAACCTAAGAAGGGTGCAAAGAATAATAAACCCCGTGACAAGAGGAAATGTCTTTATTGTGGAACACCAGGCCATCTGAGCAAGGACTGTAGGAAGAAAAAGAAGACTGGTTGTTTCCACTGTGGTGAGGCAGGATACCTGATCAAAGATTAAAGACTGCCAAGGAAAAGGGCAGAGGACAGGGTCTACTTCTGGAGGGCAGGATCAGGCTCTCATGGCACCAGGACAGGGGAGAGGTAGAAACATATCCGTTGAGAGTTTAGTTTTTTCTGTTTGATCATCCTGTTCGTACTTTGTTTGACTCTGGCATATCACACTCGTTTGTATCTGCTTCGTTAGTTGAAACACTGCACCTAAATACTAGTCTAGTTTCGGATCCCATAATAGTCTCAAATTCCAATTTGGTGGTTCGGCTCATCTTTCTATGATTTGTCAGGATTTGAGAGTGTCTATCTTGGGCGTTGGGTTTGAATGCAACGCCTTTGTTCTTGGTTTCATGGGCTACGGCTCGATTCTAGGTATGGATTGGCTAACTAGATACGGTGCCTTCCTAGATTGTGAAAGAAGGGTAGTTAGATTTTTGACTCGTTGCGGAAAGACTTTTGATATTTCTTGTGACCCTAGAGGTCCAGTAATGCTTAGTTACCTAGAATCTCTTGACGTATCCAATGATGATCTGAAATCTGTTCGTGTAGTCCGTGAATATAGTAACATATTCAAAGAGGTTCGAGGTTTGCCCCCAAGGCGTGAGATAGACTTTCTTATTTATCTTGTAGATAATGCAAAACCAGTATCTCTGCCAGTACGCCACATGGTTCCTCGTGAGAGGAGGGAGCTCAATAAGCAAGTAGGGGAGTTGCTTGAGAAGGGGTTCATAAGACGTAGTATATCGGGGTGGGGTGCTCAATTGTTTGGTTACTTTGCTAGTATCATCTCACGTAGATTGTCCGAATTCGGAGGAGATATTCCTTGGGTGCTTGTCTGATATTGGTTTAGGCCTTTGGGGCTTGTGCTTGGGGAATGTCGAGTTCGACTAGGATGGTTTGAGTGAGATAAATAGTTGTGGCAATTTTCATTGCATGATATCTTGGTTTTCTCGAGAAGTGATGTGCAGTCGTGACATGATAAGACTATTCGATGGTATGGGCTGCCCCGAGTTAGATTCAATAGGGTTATGAGATGACTCGAGTGGGATGTGAAGTATTGGATTATTTAGAACCCTATGTTGATGCCACTTTTAGAGGAAGAAGGCAGGATTCTTAAAGCACGTGGTCTCTAAGGAAGGGGTAGCTGTGGATCCCGCGAAGGTGGCGGTAGTCCAAGAATTGAAGGTTCCAAGAAAAGCGATGGAAATAAGAAGTTTTCTAGGAGAAGACTGGACAGATGGCGTATAGAGTATAGTTGCCCGAGAGACTCAGTGGTGTACACGACTTATTCCATGTATCACAATTGAGGAAATGCTTGCACGAGACCGCGGAAGTGGCAGAGCCGAGCTTGTTTAGAGAGGTGGAGATAGAGCGTGATGCGACGATTCGACGAGCTCCTACATGCATTCTTGGGTCGGAGATTAAGAAGTTGAGGAATCGAAAGGTCAAGCTAGTCAAAGTAGATGATGAGAACGACGCTACATGGGAGACGGAAGAGAAGATGCATTCATAGTACCCTTTTCTTTTCGAGGGTATGTCTTTCAATTTCACCTTTATCGCTTAACTTGTACTTATTCTATCTTTAGTATGTCCTTTCGCTAGTATCTTTAACCTTTAGATAGGGTAGTCCTATGGTTGAAACATGTGTTTGAGACATGTTATGTATGATGGATGCATATGGATGCAAGTGGTTGCTAGTGGTTGCTCGTGGATGCATATACACACACTTTAGGCACTAGATCGGCTCAGTCACTTCATATTGCATATTGCATATAAATGGATGTATTTAGTAAAATGAATGTACATTGAATGTGTGAAACATATGGATGTTGCATTTGGATGAATGGTTGTGCACACATGTAGTAATGATATGTATAGAGTTCCTTGCATACATGATGGATACATGGCACTATCATTATTTGCATTAAGGTGGTCGACTGAATCAGTAGACAGCCTGATTTTGCATTAGTATATGGACATATACACACACTATGCATATGTACATGAAAAGCATTAGAAATCTTTTAAGGACCATGGTTGCTAGTGGTTGATGGTTGAGTAGATGGATGATTGAATGGTAGGATACGTTCTTCTTGACTTAGAGATTTCGAGGACGAAATCCTTTAAGTAGGGGAGAATGTAACACCCCGAATTTTGAATAATCAAATTAACTTAATTCAAGAATAATTAATCTCAGATGTGAGAATTAAGGGGAACGAGTTGCGCCATTGTGTTCGTCTCGGAATTCTGGTTGAGATAGAGTCTGAGTTTGCGTAAAACGGATACCGGATGAAGGAGATATGGACGAACGAAGTCAGGAGGAAAAACCAGAAGAGAAAAAAAATTTGCACTGGCGCACTTGGGAAGTGAGCCAGTACAAAAATACACTGGCGCACTTCCCAAGTGTGCCCAGGCCGAGCAGCAGGCCTGCACAGCTTTCTGGTTCAGTCTGATCTATGTTGTGACTCATTGCTGAGTCCTTTCTGACTCCTTGCTGAGTCATTAGGGCTGACTTGTCACCCTATCTTGACTGAGTGGTTTTGATTAACCCTAAGATCATCTGACAGCTGTAATTAAATTAAAATCCTATATAAACGTGGGTAGACTCAAACCCTAAATCAAAATAAAAACTGAAACAATGGTCGTCATGCTGTCATCTTGTAACCTAGAGTAGCCGCCACCAACAAAAGGGAAATCAAAGCTAATCAATTCAGTTCTATTCAACTCTAACAACGAATCTTCTTCAAAGGAAAGCTAATTCAACTTCAGAACTCGGAATTCAGAACTCAAGACCTTCTTTGAGTTGTGAGTTCGATTTCTTTAATAAAATAATTAGCAATTTAATTGGATTGAGTTATGATGTGGATTATATGGATATGATGTGAACTATTGACCACATGTTATTATTTATGTTGTAAAATTGTGATGTTATCATATATGTTACAAATTCTATGATGTTATGTTGTGATGTTATCATCTATGTTGTAAAGTTATAATGTTATCATCTATGTTGTAATTCTATGATTGGCTTATGTATAATCAAATCGTCATGTTGTTCATATGCTAGTTTGGTTATGTTGATTCATATGATAAATCATAGGTATGCATGCAAGTTTAGGTGTTGATTTAGATGTGGATCATAGGCAAGTTAATGAAAATTATATGTAAACTTACATGTTTAATGACATCTAGTTTATGTGAAAACTTGATCTAAAGTTAGGCTATGACATGTGTGAGTTATATGCTAAATTCTACATGCTAGTTTACATGTTTAGATGTAAGTTTACGCCATTGTTATGTTGCATAAATCACATATGCAAGTTTATATAAATATATGAGTTTGGAATATGAATCATGTTATGTAAGTTTGCGGTTATTGCCTATGCAAGTTTACACCTTTAGACATAGATCTATGACATACATGATTTATGCAAGTTGTGACCATTATCTAAACAAGTTTACACCTTTAGATTTGGATCTATGACATGTGTAGTTTCATGCAAGTTGTAACTTTAGCCTATGCAAGTTTTAGATGTAGAACATCATTCACACATGCAAGTTCACCCCTATGTTTAGATCTAGTTTTATCTATATGTATGTTGTGATGTTTTCTCTTTATTCTATGAGTTAGACTATTCGAGTCTAACGTATATTTTACGTTAAACGAACAAACGTACAACATGGGGTAATGGGATAATATTAAAAAGATTTAATATTGAGAATTGGCATAAATGCTTTAAATAGAATAAAATAAATTTGTGATGAAAATTGGTGTGATTTTACATACCATAAATAGATGGACATAATTGAGTCAATTATGGCCATAGTTAAATTTGGAATTAATTGATAATTTGAATAGGGAAATTAAATCAAATTGGGGAATGATTAATTAGGAGTAATTAATCATCTAAGACACGAGGTTAGGCTCGTTTGTGGTGTAAGACTGCCCGGACCCGCCCGACAAATCCAGCTGCCACAAATTCCATTCTAATGTGGGAGGTCTTTACAAGGTTACGGTCTTAATGAATTAAGAAACACTTAACAAGATAAACATGTAGTGGGACATGAGGGGGTTAAGTGGGTGTCTTGGGTGGCATGTGAAATTAAGTGGGTGCCTTAGGTGGCATGTGAAATACGATTAGGTGTCTCAATAATTAATTAATGCTGATTAAAGACAAATATGGATGACAAACAGAAGTTTGGTTGAGTGAGTGATTCTCTGAGTAA
Source organism: Allium sativum (assembly GCA_030737875.1). Classification (NCBI taxonomy): domain Eukaryota; kingdom Viridiplantae; phylum Streptophyta; class Magnoliopsida; order Asparagales; family Amaryllidaceae; genus Allium; species Allium sativum. The sequence continues at coordinate 127,165,660 of CM060921.1, read as the reverse complement.
CGATCTGATGTTGATCTCGGTCTTCGGGGTTGGTACTTAGGGAGTTATTCTCTTAACCAATGTATCTGTGGACTAAGAAGAACCTAATCAATTGATAAGTGGGAAGGGTTAAGACCAACTTAACCAATAAATTGATAAGTGGGAAGGGTTAAGACCAACTTAACCAATAATTTGATAAGTGGGTAGGGTTAAGATAAACTTAACCAATAATATACATTGAACTGGTAGGGTTAAGACAAACTTAACCAATAGTTTGATAAGTGGATAGGGTTAAGATAAGCTTAACCAATAACACATGTTGATTTGTTGAGTAAGTAACATGGGTGACATGTGGGATATAATTATAAACACTTAACCAAGTTGAAACATGTAAGAAGACATGAATAAGAGGGGTTAAGTGGGAATTTCTAGTGGGGACCAAGCATAGGGGGAAAGCTTGTGTGGGTCCCTTTTCAAACCAGTAACCCATATAGTATCTTTGTGGGCTCGACCCAAATCGAGGACTGGACACGCGTACTGGATTTGATTGTAAGAGATCAAAACGGGTCAGCGGTGGCAACGCAAGTCCAACGGGTTCATATGCGTGTGTGGTCCTGGGCTGGTAGGTAAGACGTTGTTGCATCGTGTAGGTATAAGCCGTGCATTATTGGTGGTATCGGGTTGCCACTTTGGGGAGTGATACACCCCACTGTGGGGCCAGCATAGGTATCTACGAGTTAGGGAGCCGATCGAATGGGGAGGGTAATGGGTACACCTAGTGGAGATAGGAGAAGACGGCACCTATGAAGACAGCTAGGAGTATAACTACCATATTATGAATAAATATTAGAATGGGGAGGGTAGTGGGTACACCTAGTGGAGATAGGGGCAGACAGCACCTATGAAGGCAGCTAGGGGTACACTAAACTACCATTATCATTATTAGGTTCTGTAGGCGGGATCAACTGTTAAAGACTGGTGGTGGTGCAGTATAGTAATTATCCTATAGTGATTAGGAATGCCTTTAACGAATAACTTGGTTCATCTTATTTCCTTGTTTGTTCTGTCATACCCAATCGTTCACAGTCATTTCCTTATTTTCCAGCTTATGCCTTAGCCTAGTTATTTTGATAACTATATTGTTAAAGTTATCGAACTCTCCAGACTTTATGTCTGACCCCCTTTTCTTTCCACCTCTTGTCTTCCTTTCCCTCCCTTAGGTGTGCAAGGAGGGAATACTACAGCTTAGTGCCGATTTCTTTCAGTTGCTTGAAGAGAGTAGATGTATCGCTTAGGACTCTCTCATCTTTATGGCTTTGCTTATGCTCTGTGGGGATTTATGCATTTATGTTATTTAAGTATTTGCTTCTTTATGTACTTTAAAGTTTTTGAAAATGACTACTGATCCTGTTGTAATGGCTTTGGAACTACTTATGTAAACTTGCTTTGAGTTATGATGAAATAAAATAAGTTCTTATCTTCCGCTGTGTTGTTTTATTTATTTATTCTTGTAATTTATCTGTTCTATACAACAATAACGCTTCATGGACATTGATGCATTCCCTTTGTGAGTGACATTAATGGACGTGGGGTGCTACAAAAGCTGTCACACATGAGATTTCTGGTTAGAAGCACGCTCAAGCAGTGAGAGCGTTGTCTGAAAACAAAGAGCAATTTGGTCGGAATCGCATCATTAATATAAACTAGCATGAATCTCCTATCAAACGACCTCATTTGGGCTATAAACGTCAAATACTTGCAGCTCTCTGAATTAGCTTCAAATAGAGCTTTCGTTTGGCCCAATTGGCCTTACGGTTTGAAAGTTACGCCCATTTCCGTGAACGCATGCAGAAGTATATGAAAGCTCAGATCTCGGCTCTCGGGTCTTGATTCTCGGATCTCGGCTCTTAGGTCTCGGCTCTCGGGGTCTCGGTCATGAACCGCCCTACACCACGAGCCGCGAACCACCCTGCACTACGAGAACCACCCTGTCACCACGAACCGCGAACTGCCCGGAGACCACGAACCGCGAATCGCCTAGAAGCAGCAGCTACACATGGATTTTGACTAATTCTGATGGCTATTCTTACTCCTATGAACCCGGATCTCATTTTACATGGCATGACATGACTTGGAGAGGATTTCTCCACGTTTTCCAAATCATTTCGAGATTTTTGGGATGCGTGCCACATGGCCCACGAACCGATACCCGGGCACGACTATAAATACACCATTTGAGTGCATTTTGAGGGATTCTTCCAGCTCCTTGGCACTAACTCTTCATGGCATCCACCATAGCATAAACATAAGGACATTGTATCTCTCAAACTATATTAACACGAGAATTTCGTGTATAAATTCATTCTCTTTCTCCTCTTTCTTATGAATGTACCGATTTCTCTTGTCATTTGTCAGTATAATTAAAAGATTATAAAGTGGACGTAGGCTTGGGTTGAGCCGAACCACTATAAAAACTTCATGTGTCTCCTGTTATTTACTGTTTTCTACATTATGTGATCTGTGACTTGTGATTGTGAGGACTTCATGCTGCATTTGGGTGTTAGTACCAAATTTTGGTCTAACAGTCGCACTTTCATACTTCAGTTAATACCCCCTCTCAAATTTGGTTTTCGGATTCTCTTTGAAACCCTAATTTGCTATGGCGGCGCAGACATAATCGCTCTTCTGTTGCTAAAAACCGATGAATCTGAGGCTCCAGCACATCAAAAGGGCTTCATCAAGCGAGACTGAATGGGATGTGGCCTGATTAAAAAGACAATCATCTCTGGAGGCTTCGCTCTTGCAGATCCTTGTCAAGTCGTATATTTCCTTTAAAATTTAGCTCATCTAGTAAATATATCATATTTTTGATGAAAACTTGGCACGTAGTTGACTTGCAGTTTCCCCTGTTGAACTTTCTCACAAACGAAATAGATGTCAATCTCTATGTTTTTTGTCTTTGCATGTTGCACTGGATCTGCTGTGTAACACCCCACGTCCATTAATGTCACTCACAAAGGGAATGCATTAACTTCCATGGAGGTTATAAGTGAATATAGAACAGAAAAATTACAACAAGACAGATAATAAGTAGCACTTGAAAACTAAAGCTTCATTTTATTGCAGCGGAAACATGTCTATTACATCACAAAACCATTAATCAGAGTCAAGTACATTATCCATCTTCTTAAAAGCAAAATACATAACCCCATAAAAAATAGCCATTAAAGAAGATAACAAGCTGGACTTTACTTCAATGGTCCAAGCTTTCCAAAAAGAGATAAAGCAATCCAATCAAACTCCACTAGAGCTGGGCCCAACCCGAGGACCTGGAGGGAAAAAAGGATAGAAATAGAGGGGGTCAGACATAAAGTCTGGCAAGTATGATAATTCTAACAATACTATTATCAAAATAACTAGACTAAGGCATAAGCTGGAAGACAAGTAAATGTCTACGAACTCTTAGGAAGATAAAGACAACGTTTAAGATAACGTTAAAGATAACGGTAAAGGCACACCTAATTACTAACGAATAATTACTACACTGCACCGCACATTACTACACTGCACCACACCAGTCACCCTATTGTTTGATCCCACTTGCTTCACACAGAAACTTTATAAATAGCCTTACGTACCCCTAGCTGACTACATAGGTGTCGTCTGCCCCTATCTCTACTAGGTGTACCCCACTACCCACTTTCGATCGGCTCCCTACTCGTAGATACCCGTGATGGCCCCACAGTGGGGTGTATCACTCCCCTAAAGTGGCAACCCGATACAACTTGAGAATGCACGGCTTATACCTACACGATGCAACAACGTCTTACCTACCAGCTCGGGTCCACACACGCATACGAAACCGTTATGCTTTAGTTTAGGCCTAGGACCTCTCACATTGGGCTGACATTTGTGACCACTGGATTTGCCGAGCGGGTCCGGGCAGGTTTACGTCACAAACGAGTCCAACCTCGTGTCCTAAGCATTGATTAACACTTAAAATCTTTTACCCCAGTTTTAATAATTCCCTATTCAAATTATTGATAAAGTCAACTTTTAATGATGTCCATAATTGACTCAATTATGGCCATCCACTTATGGCATGCAAAATCATATCAATTTCACCCCAACTTTTTAATATTAAATCCTTAATATTACCCCTACCCCACGTTTATACGTTCGCTTATTCAACGCATAATATAGGCTAGACTTGTATAGTCTAACACCTAGCACAAAGATAAATTATCACAACATATAGACAATTAAAATAAATCTAATCATAATAGGGGTGAAACTTGCATAAACTACACATGTTAAGGATCAAAAGGTGTCAACTTGTTAAATGTCTCAATTTACATGATATGATCATAGCCCAAATCTATACATAAACTCTCATATGGGGTTTTTAGGCAACATAATGATGGTGTGAACTAGCATAGGATATCACATATGTCATAGCATAATTCTAGATGTCATAATAGATGTCTTGGTATATGTTCATAACTTTTCTAATCAATCTAACTTGCATATGTGACTTGTCATATATATCAACATAACCCAAACATGATGATTTAATTAATATGAACTAACTAGCATAGATGGTAACATCATAGCCTTTTTAACATGTATGATCCATCACAACTTAGCATAGAAACTTTCAACATACATAACATCATCATAGCATGATTTACAACATATAAGATATCATCATCACATGACATTGGATTTACAATATACATGATAGCAAAAGGGGTTTACAACAACATATATGATAATTCACATCATCTACTCATAATCCATTCATAACTCAACCTAATTAAAATGATAATAATCTTGTTAAGATCATCATACTCACAATTTTGAGAAGAAAAGAGAGAGTTTTGCTTTGCTTTAGGGTTGAGAGAATTAGAATTGAATTTGCTTTTCTTCTTTCTTAGTTGGCGGCGGCTCCATTGATTTCCATGGCGATGGTATGACGGTAACTATTCTATTTTAATTAGGTTTAGGGTTAGCATTAGGATGTATTTATAGGTGTAGGAAGTTATTTAGGACCATTAGATTAACCCTGAACCATGAGAACCAATCAAATGCAAAATCTGCATTTGAGTGAATCGGCCCACGGGTTGACAGCCAAACACCCTGGATTAACCCCTAGTCGACCCAGCGAGGCTCGGGTCGACCTCAAAAATGGGCCGGTTCAGTTATTCCCCCTCCCAATTCGCTGTTTTGAACTTTTTCGCATATTTACTAATTTAATTTTTAATTTATATATATATATATATATATATATATATATATATATATATATATATCAATATATACATATATTTCCCTGCGCAACCCATTTCACTTAATTCTTTTCTAAAAATTAAGTATACTTTAATTTGTGAATTTTAATGTTATAAAATTACGGGGTGTTACATTCTCCCCTCCTTAAAGGATTTCGTCCCCGAAATCTCCAAGTCAAGAAGAATGTATATCCTACCATCTAATCGTCCATCTACTCAACCATCAAACACCAGCATCCATTGTCCTTAAAAGACTTCTAATGCTTTAATGTTTATATGCACAGTGTGTGTATATGTCCATATCTAATGCAAAATTAGGCGGTCTACTGATTCAGTCGACCTCCTTAGTGCAATTCATGATAGTGCCATGCATCCAATATGTATGCAAAAGATTCCTAATGATACATATTAATTCTATATGCGTGCACAACCATCCACCCGAATGCAGCAACTATATGATAATACAACCATTATACATCCATTTTACTAAATACATCCATATATATGCAATATGCAATATGAAGTGACTGAGCCGATCTGGTGCCTAATAGTGTGTGTATATGCATCCACGAGCAACCACTAGCAAACACTTGCATCCACTTTGCATCCACCATACATAACATGTCTCAAACACATGTTTCAACCATAGGATTATCCTAACTAAAGGTCAAAGATACTAGCGAGAGGATATACTAAAGATAAGATAAGTACAAGCTAAGTGATAAAGGAGAAATTAAAAGACATACCCTAAAAAAGAAAAGGGTACCGTGAACGCATCTTCTCTTCTGTCTCCCAAGTAGCGTTGCTCTCATCATCTCCCCATTGCACTTTGACTAGTCTGACCTCTCGATTCCTCAACCTCTTGATCTACGACCCAAGAATGCGCGTAGGAGCTCGTCGAATTGTCGCATCACGCTCTATCTCCACCTCTCTAAGCAAGCTTGGCTCTACCACTTCCGCGGTCTCGTGCAAGCACTTCCTCAAATGTGACACATGGAATACGTAATGTACACCACTAAGTCTCTCGGGCAACTCCACTCTATACGCCATCCGTCCAATCCTCTCCTTAATAGGAAACGGCCGTACAAACCTTGGTGCTAATTTCCCAACGGACCCAAAGCGAACAACGTTCTGAAATGGAGACACTTTGACAAAGACCATGTCCCCAACTTCAAACTCGAGATCTGTCCTCCTCTTATCCGCATAAGATTTCTGCCTATCTTATGCTGCTTTCATCCTCCTTCGAATCAAGTCGATCTTCTCCGAAGTCTCCCTAATCATATCGGGCCCAAGTAAGATCTTATCCGTAGATTCCCACCAACATGTAGGTGAACGACAAGGTCGTCGATAAAGAGCTTCGAATGGTGCCATACCAATGCTGGACTGAAAGCTGTTATTATATGCGAACTCCACCAATGGAAGATGCTCTTCCCACATACCCCCAAAGTCTAGGATACATAGCCTCACCAGATCCTCTAGAATGCGATTCACCCTCTCGGTCTGGCCGTCCGTCTGAGGATGATATACGGTGCCCAAACATAACTGAGTCCAGACCGCCTCTTGTAAGCTTCTCCAAAATTCGCTAGTGAAAATAGGATCGCGGTCGCTCACTATGCTAGAAGGAACACCGTGCAAACGAACTATTTCTCAAACGTATACGGAGGCTAACCATGGAGCAGTCCTCTTACTCTTTACGGGAATGAAATGGGCGCTTTTAGTAAGTCTATCTACTATAACCCAAATTCCCGTATTACCCTTCCTTGATCGCGGTAACCCATCCACAAAATCCATCGAGACACTTTCCCACTTCCATAGTGGAACCTCCAATGGGTGAAGCAACCCACCGGGTTTCTTTTGCTCCGCTTTTACTTGTTGGCGCACCAAGCATCTAGCGACATACTCGGCCACATCTTTCTTCATGCCGGCCCAAAAGTAAACTCTCTTCATGTCTTTGTACATCTTGTCCCCGCCGGGATGAATGGTCATCTTCGAATGATGTGCTTCGTCAAGAATAGTCTTCCTTAGGTCATCGTCTTTTGGTACACAAAGTCTACCGTCCCTACGTAACCAACCCTTATCATCTAGGGTATGCCTACGGAGATAGCTTGATGACTCCCCTCCTTTGAGTTTTTCTACTAACTCAACCAACTGCGGGTTGTCTCGCTATGCCTCGCCAATCCGTCCCAAAAGCGTAGGTCTGACCTCCAAGGATGCTAGCAAACCGGGTACGAAGTCAACGGAAGGTCTAAAGTCAAACATCGAAATGAATTCTAAACTTCGCCGCTCAACAAACAAAGGACTTAAGGATAATATTTTTCTACTTAAGGCGTCTTCCACCACGTTACCCTTGCCAGGGGTATAGGCTATTTCGAAGTCGTAGGACGCTAAGAACTCCATCCACCTTTGCTGCCTTAAGTTCAAGTCCTTTTGAGAGAATAGGTATTTTAAAGACTTGTGGTCAGTGAATAATTCGAGTTTCTCGCCAAGAAGATAATGACGCCAAGACTTAAGCGCGAAAACAATAGCGGCCAATTCTAGGTCATGTGTAGGATAATTTTTCTCATGTGCTCTCAACTGCCTTCCACCATAGGCTATTACACTGCCCTCTTGCATTAAGACTGCGCCTAGTCCTGTCCCACAAGCATCGGTATAAACGGTAAACGGCTTACTCCCGTCTGGCAATACTAAGACTGGGGCTGAAGTCAAAGCTCTCTTCAAACGTTGGAACGCATCATCACAATCTACGTCCCATGTGAAAACTAGGTTCTTCTTCGTCAAGCGTGTCAATGGAGCTGATATCTTTGCGAAGTCTTTGATAAACTTCCTATAGTAGCCAGCCAACCCCAAGAAACTTCTCACTTCAGTAGCATTTTTATGAACCTTCCAATCTTGGATGGCCACCACCTTCGCGGGATCTACAGCTATCCCTTCTTTGGAAACCGCGTGCCCCAAGAACCGTACTTCCTTCCTCCAGAAGTGACACTTAGAAAATTTAGCTTTAAGCTTATGCGCTCGAAGAGTCTCCAACACTTCCCTAAGATGTAGGGCATGCTCTTCTTCATCCTTAGAAAAGATCAAGATGTCATCTACAAAGACTACCACGAATTTGTTAAGGTACTCCCTAAACACCCTACTCATCAAATAAACAAAATATGTTGGGGCGTTTGTCAAACCGAAGGGCATCACTAGCCATTCATAGAAACCATCCGGAGTCCTAAAGGCAGTCTTGTCTATGCTATCCTCAGCCACTCTCAACTGATGGAACCCAGTGGCTAAGTCCAACTGCGAAAACACTGAGGCGCCAACTAACTGATCGAAGAGATCGTCAATCCTCGGCAGTGGGTATCTGTTCTTCTTAGTAAGTTTATTAAGTTCTCTATAGTCCACACAAAGTCTAAGGGACCCATCCGCCTTCATGGCAAATACTACTGGAGCACCCCACTTCGATATACTTCGTCTTATGAACCCCTTCTCAAGCAACTCCTTCACTTGCTTACCGAGTTCCCTCCTTTCACGTGGAGCCATGTGGCGTACTGGCAAAGATACTGGTTTCGCATTATCCACAAGATATATTCGAAAATCTATCTCCCGCTTCGGAGGCAAGCCCTTCACCTCCTCAAACACATCCGAATATTCTCGGACCACTCTAACAGATCGTAGATTTTCCTCAGACGCATCAAGCGATTCTAGATAACTTAGCATAACCGAATTTATGGGATTATAGAAGATTTCGAGAGTGTTGCCAAGGCGAGTCACGAGCCTAACTACTCTCCTTTCACAATCAAGAACGACCCCATTTCTGGATAACCAATCCATTCCTAAAATTAGCCCATAGCCCGTGAAGCCCAACACATAAGCATCACGTCTAAATTCAACGCTAAGTATGGAAATTTTCAAATCCAAACACATCATGGACAAATAAGCTGAGCCCCCTATTAGATTCGAAACAACTAAGGGATCCTCTACTAAACTGGTGTTTAAGTGCAGTGATTCAACTAATGATGTAGAGATAAACGAATGTGATGCGCCCGAATCGAATAAGGTACGGACAGGATGATCAAGCAGAAAAACTAAGCTTTCAACAGAAATGGTTCTACCTCGTTCTTGCAGCGGTGGGACCGCGAGAGCCTGAACTTGTCCCCTTGCCTGCCCTGGTGCCATAAGAGCCTGCACTTGTCCTCCCGAGGTAGCTCTTGCCCTCTACCCCTTCTTTGGGCAGTCCTTCACTAAATGTCCCGCATCGCTACAATGAAAACAGCCTATCTTCTTTTTCTTTCGGCAATCCTTGCTGAGATGGCCTGGTGTCCCACAGTTAAAACATTTCTTCTTTCCCTTGCCGTTATTGTCTTTACCACCCTTCTTGTTTTGCTGTTGTGGTTTCTTCTGATCCCCCTTCTTCTCGGGTGCCTTATCAGCTTTAGCGCTTTTCTCCTCATGCATAAACGCCATTTCTACTAACTTCTCAAAGGTGGCCCCCATAGGGATGTGGGTCATAGCCAACCCTTGCAATGGTTCATTCAAGCCATTCACGAAGCTCAGCGCCTTCTTCTCCGGCGTGTTCACTAAGTCCAAGCGAAACCTTGCTAACTAATTAAATTTATTGACATATTCTTTCACTGATGAGCTTCCTTGCTTCAATGTCAAGAACCTTTCCATATATAGATTTTCTTCCGCCCTTGAGAGAAACTTCGCCTCGAACCTACGTCTGAAATCCGCCCGAGAGTCAACAGGACGCTCCCCATTTGTGACCTCCTACCAAAACGAGGCCTCTCCCTTCATCAACCAAGCTACTAAACGAACTCTCCTCCCTTCTTCTACTTCAAATATTTCTAGCAATTCTTCCACCTCCTTAATCCAATCTCTAGCTTCCACAAACGTTTCTGACCCTTGAAATGGTTTTTCCCCCGTAGCCTTGAATTCCTTGCACGTCTTTGCAAAAGTATCTACGCGAGGAGGAGGAGGAGGAACGGGTTCAACTGGTGGTGGAGGAACATTGGCTGGACCTGCAGCGGCCCTAGCCTATAATAACCTCCTATACCATCCTGGTATCGTTACACCGTCGGGTAGATTAAGATCTTCAGCCATGTTGAAACGAAAAAGGAAAGATTCAAAATGGAGAATTCGAAAGATAAAGATATATGGCTATTTGGGGATTATGTTTTTCATAAAAACTTCCTCTTTAAATTTCTCATTAAAACATGTTTTTGAAAACATTTCTTCCAAAAATAACTATTTTTCTAAAGTATTTTTATCTGTTCTGGTAACCTTAAGCTCTGATACCACGTGTAACACCCCACGTCCATTAATGTCACTCACAAAGGGAATGCATTAACTTCCATGGAGGTTATAAGTGAATATAGAACAGAAAAATTACAACAAGACAGATAATAAGTAGCACTTGAAAACTAAAGCTTCATTTTATTGCAGCGGAAACATGTTTATTACATCACAAAACCATTAATCAGAGTCAAGTACATTATCCATCTTCTTAAAAACAAAATACATAACCTCATTACAAAATAGCCATTAAAGAAGATAACAAGCTGGACTTTACTTCAATGGTCCAAGCTTTCCAAAAAGAGATAAAGCAATCCAATCAAACTCCACTAGAGCTGGGCCCAAGCTGAGGACCTGGAGGGGGAAAAAGGATAGAAATAGAGGGGGTCAGACATAAAGTCTGGCGAGTATGATAATTCTAACAATACTATTATCAAAATAACTAGACTAAGGCATAAGCTGGAAGACAAGTAAATGTCTATGAACTCTTAGGAAGATAAAGATAGCATTTAAGATAGCACACCTAATTACTAACGAATGATTACTACACTGCACCGCACATTACTACACTGCACCACACCAGTCACCCTATTGTTTGATCCCACTTGCTTCACACAGAAACTTTATAAATAGCCTTACGTACCCCTAGCTGACTACATAGGTGCCGTCTGCCCCTATCTCCACTAGGTGTACCCCACTACCCACTTTCGATCGGCTCCCTACTCGTAGATACCCGTGCTGGCCCCACAGTGGGGTGTATCACTCCCCTAAAGTGGCAACCCGATACAACTTGAGAATGCATGGCTTATACCTACACGATGCAACAACGTCTTACCTACCAGCCCGGGTCCACACACGCATATGAAACCCGTTGGACTTGCATTGCCACCACTCCCCATTTTGGCCTCTTACAGTCGAACCCAGCATGCGTGTCCCGTCCTCGACTTGGGTCGAGCCCACAAAGATACATTTGGGATACTGGTCGAAATGGGCCCCCACAAGCTACCCACCTAAGCTTGTCACTAGTATATCCCACTTAACCCTCTTAGTCATGTTCATTTACATGTGTGTTTGGTTAAGTCTTACTAATCGTATTTCACATGCCACTAAGGGCACCCCCTAGATTCCTCATGCCACCCAAGGCACCAACTTAACCCCCATGTCCCACCTTACATGTTTATCTGGTTAAGTATTTCTTAATTCATTCAGGCCATAACCTCATAAAGACCTCTCACATTAGACTGGCATTTATGGCAGCTGGATTTGCCGGGCGGGTCCGGGCAGTCTTACACCATAAAAGAGTCTAACCTCGTGTCTTTACAACCGTTATGCTTTAGTTTAGGCCTAGGACCTCTCACATTGGGCTGACATTTGTGACCACTGGATTTGCCGAGCGGGTCCGGGCAGGTTTACGTCACAAACGAGTCCAACCTCGTGTCCTAAGCATTGATTAACACTTAAAATCTTTTACCCCAGTTTTAATAATTCCCTATTCAAATTATTGATAAAGTCAACTTTTAATGATGTCCATAATTGACTCAATTATAGCCATCCACTTACGGCATGCAAAATCATGTCAATTGCACCCCAACTTTTTAATATTAAATCCTTAATATTACCCCTACCCCACGTTTATATGTTCGCTTATTCAACGCATAATATAGGCTAGACTTCTATAGTCTAACACCTAGCACAAAGATAAATTATCACAACATATAGACAATTAAAATAAATCTAATCATAATAGGGGTGAAACTTGCATAAACTACACATGTTAAGGATCAAAAGGTGTCAACTTGTTAAATGACTCAATTTACATGATATGATCATAGCCCAAATCTATACATAAACTTGCATATGGGGTTTTTAGGCAACATAATAATGGTGTGAACTAGCATAGGATATCACATATGTCATAGCATAATTCTAGATGTCATAATAGATGTCTTGGTATATGTTCATAACTTTTCTAATCAATCTAACTTGCATATGTGACTTGTCATATAGATCAACATAACCCAAACATGATGATTTAATTAATATGAACTAACTAGCATAGATGGTAACATCATGGCCTTTTTAACATGTATGATCCATCACAACTTAGCATAGAAACTTTCAACATACATAACATCATCATAGCATGATTTACAACATATAAGATATCATCATCACATAACATTGGATTTACAATATACATGATAGCAAAAGGGGTTTACAACAACATATATGATAATTCACATCATCTACTCATAATCCATTCATAACTCAACCTAATTAAAATGATAATAATCTTGTTAAGATCATCATACTCACAATTTTGAGAAGAAAAGAGAGAGTTTTGCTTTGCTTTAGGGTTGAGAGAATTAGAATTGAATTTGCTTTTCTTCTTTCTTAGTTGGCGGCGGCTCCATTGATTTCCATGGCGATGGTATGACGGTAACTATTCTATTTTAATTAGGTTTAGGGTTAGCATTAGGATGTACTTATAGGTGTAGGAAGTTATTTAGGACCATTAGATTAACCCTGAACCATGAGAACCAATCAAATGCAAAATCTGCATTTGAGCGAATCGGCCCACGGGTTGATAGCCAAACACCCTGGATTAACCCCTAGTCGACCCAGCAGGGCTTGGGTCGACCTCAAAAATGGGCCGGTTCGGTTATTCCCCCTCCCAATTCGTTGTTTTGAACATTTTCGCATATTTACTTATTTAATTTTTAATTTATATATATATATATATCAATATATATATATATTCCTCTGCGCAACCCATTTCACTTAATTCTTTTCTAAAAATTAAGTATACTTTAATTTGTGAATTTTAATGTTATAAAATTACGAGGTGTTACATGCTTTCATGTCGATAGTGCTTTGATTATCACACCATATAATCGTCCTTTTCTAAGTAAGTAGGTATAATTCTCTTAAAAGTGACAATAGCCATAGAATTTCAGTTGTAGTGCTAGCCACACTACGATATTCAACTTCAGTACTTGATCTAGATATCGTAGTTTGCTTCTTTGAACACCAAGATATGAGATTGTTTCCAGTATAGATACAGTATCTTGTCACAGATCTTCTGTCATTACTGTCTGCAGCCCAGTCTAAATCAATATAGATAGTGATGTTCAGGTGATTGCTTGCTATTAGAGTCAGTCCAAAGTTGTTTGTGCCTTTAAGATATCTGAGTATCCTCTTTACAGCTTTCCAATGCTCGTCATGGGGACTATGCATAAATTGAGACACTTTATTAACACTAAATGCAATATCAGGTCGTGTTATAGTAGCATATTGTAATGCTCCTACAACACTTCTGTACTGTTTTATATTATTGATGGCTTCTCCCCTGTTTTTAGAGTAGTGCTGATTGCAAATCATTGGTGTTGGTTGAGGTTTGGCTTCACCCAAGTTGGTTTTGAGCAGCAATTCAAAAATATATCTTTTTTGGCAAAGGTGTATCTCTGAATTTGACTGCTTAGTAACTTCAATTCCTAGAAAGTGAGTAATCTCTCATAGATCCTTAATTGAAAATTGCTTGTGTAAGAACTCAGTTAAATGTTTGACTTCATCCTAACTGCTACCTGAAATAATTAAGTCATCAACATATATCAGTATGCATACAGTAGAAGTGTTATTAATTTTGATAAATAGGGATGAGTCAGATTTTGTTGGGTGGTATCCCATTGAGTTCAGTGTTGCTTTTAGTTTCTGAAAGCAAACTCTAGGAGCTTGTTTGAGCCCACATATTGCCTTCTTTAACTTGCATACTTGATTTGATCCTTGAGTAAATCCTTGTGGATGTTGCATATATATATATATATATATATATATATATATATCTTCTAGTAACTCACCACTCAAGAAAGAATTTTTCACATCTAGATGCTTAGTTTTCCAGTTATTATTTAGAGTAATATTAAATATGAGCCTGATAATTGAAGGCTTCACAACAGGAGAAAAAGTATCACTAAAGTCAAACTCGTATTCTTGTGTGAAGCCTTTAGTTACCAGTATTGCCTTGAATCTGTTTATTGATCCATCAGGATTTTTCTTGAGCTTGAAGTTCCATTTGTGACCCACTATATTTTTATTGTGTGGAGGATGAACAAGTGCCCATGTATTGTTTTTAATAAGGGCATTATACTCCTCTTTCATAGCATCTCTAAACTTTGTCTTTGACAACTTAATTATAATCTACTGGCTCATCTTGGCTGGTAGTTGCAGCATAGACTTTTGGCTTTAATATTCCACTTTTTGCTCTAGTCATCATGTGATGGCTTGGTTGCTTGTATGAAGGACTTTTTGGTAAGTTTGTTTGATCAGTCTCACCATCATTATATTTTTAGCTCTACTTGTGGATTCTTGATTATTGTTGTTTTCCTCTGTGCTAACATTTAGAGTTTCTTCTATTGCAGGTTGTTGGATGGCGGGGATGGATCTTTCAACTTGATGCTGATTTTGCCATTCTGTGGCATCTTCAATGTCAGCTTAAACACCAACAGCCTCACTTTCACTTTGTCTCTCCCATAAGTCATGTATGATGGGCAATTCAGGTACAATCACTTTTGGATTGTAAACTTTCTTTGAAGTTTTTAGCTTAGAGTTTTGTATGGAAACGCTTTTCATCAAAGATAACATGCCTACTTATAAAAATTCTACCATTTGAGTCAATGCATTTATACCCTTTCTGATTAGTGCAGTACCTAATGAATGTACATGGTCTTGTTCAACTTGTTTGAGTTGAATGGTCTTAGATGTGGGAAACATAGACAACCAAATGTTTTAAGGTTATTGTAATCTGGCTTTATATAATTTTTGTAAAGGACTAATTCCACCTAAAACTTTGGTTGGCATTCTATTTATTAAAACATAGCAGAATTGAATGCCTCGGACCAAAATTTTAAGGGTAGAGAAGCTTGAGCAAGTAATGTTAAGCCAGTTTCAACTATATGTCTATGTTTTCTCTCGACTAAGCCATTTTGTTCATATGTGTAGGGACATGTTATCCTATGAACTATACCTTTTTTTCAAAAAGAATCTGTTAAGTGGTCTACATTCAGTACCACCATATGATTGTAAAATCTTTACAGTAATGTTAAACTGATTTTCTACCATTTTAATGAAATTTTGCACAGTACTGCATTTTGATTTCAGAGGATATAACCAAGTATATCTGGTATTAGCATCCACAGATGATATATAGAATCTATATCCAAAATCAGTACTTATTGGGGCTGGACCCCATAAGTCTGTAGCAATTAATTCAAATGGTTTAGTGTATTCAGTAGCAGAATTAGCAAATGGCAATGTGTGGCTTTTCCCCATTTGACAAAATATGCAAATTGTAGGGTAAGCTTATATCATTAAAAGGTATTTTTTTATCAAGAAGAACTTGTTTAACAATTTTAGCACTTGGATGACCTAATCTGTAATGCCATAGTTCAAATATAGACAGTGAATCAGTTTGACTATTTAGAACAGACATATTACACATAGAATTGACATTTGCAGTATTATTGCAACTATTAAAATTGAACTTATATAGTCCCTTTAGTGCATCACCTTGCAAGAGTATATCTTTAGTTAATATATATCTAACTAAGTAGTATTTGGGAAAGAATTCAAAATAAATGTTGTTGTCTTTGGCAAACTAAGACACACTCATCAAGTTCTTCTTGATTTTGGGCACCCTTAATAGATTATGTAAGAATAATTGCCTTTTTCCTTTAATGCTACCTTTACTAATATGAGAAATATTTATACACTTACTATTTCCCATTGAGAAATCTGATTACCTTTATACTCCCTGTTGCCGAGATTGAGATTTTCCAGGTTGTTGGTTATGTGATTGGTAGCTCCAGAATCTAGATACCAGCTTTCATCGTTGATATGCTCAGCTCTGGAACATTCGATCTAAGTTCTTGATGATTCGGGTTGAGTAGTATCATCTTGTGTGACACTCCACGTCCGTTAATGTCACTCTTTATCAGAATGCATTAAGTTTCGTGAAGCGTTATAAGTAAACAGAAACAAAAAAATTACAAGACAAATATAAAATAACAGCGAAATTTAAAACTTTATTAAATAGGAAACATCATGGTCCAAAACATAGTTATATCATAAGTCTGAAATACAGAAAACCCATTACATCAACTTAAAACTTCTGTTTTGTACTAAAATCATCAGAGTACAGTAATAAAAGAAGCATAGTTCCCCATAAATATAGCCATATCAGAGAAGACAGGAAATCAAAGCGGTACATCTAAGCACCTCCAAGTAGAATGAAAGAGAGAATCCAAATCAAGCTTGGTATTCCCACCCTAAGAACCTAGGGGGAAACGGAAGAGAGGGAAGAGGAAACAAAATGTGTCAGACATAAAGTCTGGCGAGTCCAGTTACTTTTAGCATATAAATAAGTAAAAGCATCATGACAGGCATATAAACTGGGTAAGAGAGATAACAGTATCGTAAGACAGGTATAACAGACTGAGTAGGATAAATAGAATAAACATGACGGAATATATTGCGCTTCTCAAGTACTTTTCTCTGCACCAATACTAGCATAACAAGAACTAGATGATCCCAAATAGAACAAGATGGTAGACTTAGGTGTACTTCTAGTGATAGGTTTTACCCCAACAAGAATAACAGGTAGCCCAACAGGAATGACAGGTGTTACCCCCAACAATAATAACAGGCTCCCAAAAAGCATGACTAGATGTACCCTAATTTCTACCCCCAATCGATCGGCTCCCTACCCTGTAGATACCCGTGCTGGCCCCACAGTAAGATATATCACTTCCTAAAGTGGTAACCCCATTATTTTCAAGATGCACGGCTATATCTATTGATGTCACAACGTCTTATCTTCCCTAGCAAGCGGACCCATGCACACAAATGACTCCGTTGGAACGCGCCTTCAACACCCTCACACAAGTGACCTCTTATAATCATCTTAGTAAGCGTGCCCCGAACCCGACCTAGTTTGGAGTACTCGTTTGATACCAAGATGGGTTATTGAATAAAACGGGTCCCACACAACAGATGATACAAGCTTCCCTCCTAGGCTTGCATCCCCACTACTAGGATTTTAACAGGTTATGCCTAACAGTTTAACAAGGTTGCATAACCCCCACATGTAAAACATGTTAAGTTTTTTGGGTATATATATATAAAACCCGCCCCCACAGATTTAACAAGGTTAACTTAACCTACACTGATTCAAGCAAGTTTACTAAACCCCTAATCAATTTAACAGATTCGTGTGACCCCCCCTACATATTTAAACAGATTAAGTATTACAGGTTATCAAATTATCCAATTATGACTTATTAATGGACTAGACCTCTCACATTAAGTCTACTACTTGTGGATGCTGGATATGCTAGGAGGTTCTGGGCAGACTTCTACCACAAGTCGGACTTAACCTCGTGTCTTAGTACCATTACGTGTACATTTATGCACTCGACCCCTCACTTTAGATTAACCACTTGTGGACGTTGGATTTGTCGGGCGGTTCGGGGGGGGGGGATGCAACAGCCCGCATTTTACATATTGCAAGATCGTAAAATATTTTTATTTTATTCCCGGATGGTTGGATCGTTCTCATATTTTAATATGTTTCTTATGGGGATGTGAGACATGTCCATAATTTTTACCAATTTTGTTTGTGACCATTTTGCCTATGTCAGTCTTGTACAGGGAATAACTTTTGACTCAGGTTGAATCAGGTGGTGAGACCTGTGCCATTGGAAAGGAAATGATGATTTTCTTTCCGCAGAGTGGTTACATTAAAGATTTTGCTCGATGTTTTAAGGTTTTTCAGTTGGCTGTTCAGGTGCGGAGAGCCACAATGGACTGATTTGGGAAGGCCCATTGGTGGGCTAGTGGAAGGGTATAAATAGGGGGTGGGAGGTATGAGAAATGTTTTAGTTTCTCTATTCTCTCATTAGGTGGTGTATGTTCCTCCTTCCTCTAAGACCTTTCCACAATTAAAATCAACCTCTAAAGGAAGAAAATTAAAGATCTACACCATTGGAGGCTAGGTCTACATCAATTTAAGAAGGAGTTCATCAGATCAAGGGGTTTGGTTCGGATTACTTGCTGTTCGGAATTTTATTGCATTGATTTTAGCTTGTTTGGGAGAATCGGTGGGTGATTTGCATCTCTCACATGGATTCAATGAAGTATATGAATGTTTGATCATGTTTTTCATCAAGTTCAAGTGTTTTACCATAGATCTATACCATTATAAGTCCATTTTCATATGAATCACTTTATGATCCAATTCAACAAGTTTAAACTGGTTATTTCTATGACATTTCATATGCTTATGTTTATTAGATCCATCGTTTTGATCATATGTTCATTTTAATGGTAGTGGTCAAATTTACATCATTTTAGTGAGAATCGTCATATTCATGTTGTTAGCGATCTTATGACATGTTTATGGTTGTATTTGGTGAATTGGTTGAGCATATTTTGTCGATTTGGTCGATTAGAGAGGTTTTGGTCGAGACTGGGCTCGAATTGGAGATTGCAGATTTTGGGTCACACATGGTGGGTCGGTCGCACCATGGTGTGGTTTTCTTGGGAATCGAGATAGGAGCAGGTCAGTCGAGCGAGCCGAGGGTCGGTCGAGCAAGCTTGGGGAGTGAGGGTCGGTCGAGCGAGCCTGGGGTTGATCTCATGAGTAGGTCGGTCGAACATGCCAGGGTCGGGCAGGCCAGGGACAAGTAGCAGATTTGGTCAGAGCATGGGGGTCGGTCTCAGTTTGGGTCGGGTCGGTCGTTACTGGTCGGCCGGTTTGGAGTTGTGGTTTTGGCGAGAAAGCAGGCGGGTTGGTCGGTCTCGAATTTCTAGGTCGGTCGGTCCTGTTTGAAGCAATGAAGGAGCGGGTCAGCTATTGGGTTCTGGTTGGTATGGTTCCATTAGAATACGGGTTGGGTCCTATTTTCTGAAATGGGTCGGTCGGGATGAAAGAGATGGATTGGTCGGCTCTAAGAGGGTGGGTCGGTCATCCAGGGTTATTTTGAAAAATTATATTTTCGGGTACGACCCAGATTTGAACAAAAAGTGCTTTTTAAAAAAAAATCGGGCATAAGTGCCCGAACCCGTGCCGCAGCGCAGTGATGGTGTAACTTCGAAGTGAATTCAAGGAGGAAGGTTCGAAGTGTTGAAAAGTGTTCATTGATTGGTGTAGAACAACAAATGAGGTGACTACTCAATGGTTGTGAGTTGGTGGTCGATGGATTGCTCGAGAAGGTTGCTTAAGCTATGAAGAATTATCCGGTTGGATGACTAGAGTTGCGAAGGCCGAGATTATCGTTGTTGTAAGTTCTAGCAGGCTCGAAGTCGGGGTACACTAAAGACGTCTAAAAGACCGGTTGTAGGTCGAGTACCCTGGGTATCGTTGAAAGGCCTAGATGTCAAGGTTGGACATACATACGTATCGTTGAAAGGCATATAGAGTTTATGCTAGAACTGGGGTTACCATTAGCCCTTGACATATGGCAAGGTTGGTCGTCATACGTGTGACGACCACTCATCACCAAAGTTGCGACGTACCCCTCAGAAAGTGCAATCGACCGGCCCATCCCCAAAGGTGCGACCGACCCCTCAAAAAGTGCAACCGACCGACCCATCACCAAAGGTGCAATCGACCCCTCAAAAAGTGCAACCGACTACCCATCACTAAAGGTGCGACTAACCCCTCAAAAAGTGCAACCGACCGACCCATCACCAAAGGTGCGACCGACCCCTTAAAAAGTGCAACCGACCGACCCATCACCAAAGGTGCGACCGACCCCTCAAAAAGTGCAACCGACCAACCTATCACCAAAGGTGCGACCGGCCCCTCAGAAAGTGCAACCACCAACCCAAAACCTGCACTTCACAAATGCGACTCCAATTTCGACCAAAACTTCGCCAATCGATACAATCGACGAAACCAACTCATCTGATTCATTAAATACAACCACAAGCATGTTATGAAACCAATAACATTACCAATTTAGCCATTCCATCGATAATTATGTGAAATTCACCGAAATCGCCATAAATGTCAATATGAATAAAACTATAGATCTAACTTGCGTATACACATGAAATAACATTGAAATCATCAAATTAAACTTGATTAAATAGGTCAAAGGGTGATTCATGTGAAATTGGTCTTATAGAGGTATAGTTCTATGATAAAGCACTTAAATATGATGAAAAACATGATCAAACATTCATATACTTCATTGCATCCATGTGAGAGATGTAAATCACTCACCGATTTACCAAAACAAGCTAAAATTGATGAAATAAGAATCCGGACAGCAAACACCTCGAACCAAATCCCTTGATCCGATGAATCCTTGCTTCAATTGATGTAGATCTAGTGTAGATCTATGATTCCCCCCCCCCTTGAATTTTGTTTTTTAATGGTGGAAAGGTGTTAGAGGAAGAAGATGCTCAAGGCCAAATAATGAGAGAATGGGGAAGTAAACTGTTTCCCATACCTTTCACCCTCTATTTATAATTTCCACCAGCCCATTAATTGGGCCTTCTCAAATCAGCCCATTGTGGCACAAAATCCTGAACAACCAACTGAAAAACCTTAAAATAGCGATTCCTCCCAAACCACTGAGCCAAATCTTTAATGTAACCACTCTACAGAAAGGCAATCATCAATCCCTTTCCAATGGCGCAAGTCTCGCCCTTTGATTCGACTTGAGTCAAAAGTTATGCCCTGTACAAGACAAACATAGGAAAAATGGTCACAAACAAAATCGGTAAAAATTATGGACATGTCTCACATCCGTATAAGCGACATATTAAAAGAAGAAAATGATCCAACCCTCAGGGAATAAAATAAAAATATTTTACAATCTTTTGATACGTAAAATGCGGGTTGTTACAGTACGATTAACGATCGTTTCAAAGCAAAATTGGCAGTGATAGCTAGAGTCGGTCATGGATGATTGGTTGTTCTGTTTGTACCATCTCATATAGGTCGTCCAACATCGAAGGAGATGTTCCTTGAGTGCTTGTCTGATATTGATTTAGGCCTCTTGGGCTTATGCTTGAGGGATGTTGAATTCGATTAGGATGGTTTACATGAGATATATATAATCTGGATGTCATGAGTGCTTACCATGATTGAATAGGTGTTATGGTTTCCATGGATGAATGGTTGAATTGTTTATGGTAAAGGCTATCACTGTCCGATGTGGGGAAGATAGGGTTGAGTTCTTCTCTGGTGTTGTGGGTAGATTAGTATGTTTAATTATCCATCCTCATATATTTTATTGTTGAAGTTTGTTAGTTGTTTTATCGCTCACTAAGACTGTTGTCTGACTCAAGGTTTTATGTTTCCTCTTATTACCTTGGGCTGGTCATCCGATTGTGGATGGGCAGACTAAGTAATAGGTGACAGGTAATTAGCGAGTACGGTGCTGTTGTGCTAAGGCAAGCAGGAGGTTGGCGTATTACTTTTACTACTATCTAGTATTTTTGTTTCTGCTGCTTGAGTTTCTATATGAGTGTTGTAGTGAGGCCTTATGTACATACTTGATATTTCCTATGATGTTGGGTTAATCTTTCAGGATATTGTGAAAGTTTGAAAAGTTTGCTATATGATGCTTCACTACTATTACCTATTGTATATGTTCTATTATATTTTATCCTTGCGCTGTGAGTTTTACGATAGGTTTCGAGTGTGTTTATCTACTCTGATGATCGTCTATAGCTACCGTGCACACCTTTCAGCGCACTATTCCTCTTATTTAGTGGGGGGTTGTGGGCGGTCGTCACATTTGGTATCAGAGCTCTGGTTAACAATTTTAGCCAAAGTTCGAAGACGTAATTACATATGAGAGACATACTTGAAAATTTCAGTTGGATGCTTACTATATATATATTAGCATATATAGTAGTAGCGGTTGTACTCCTTTAGCAATTTTTCTTGGAAGTGGTTAATTATTCTAAATTGTAGATTTAGAATGAGTAAACGACCATAAAGACATGTTGCTAGGGGAGCTAATACTGGAGGGGGAAATGGCGGTAAAGCAGACTACCCTACCATGTTTGAAGCCACGATGGAGGCATTCATGCGAATGGTCCCCGCTCCACTGGCAGCTACAATAAACGTAGGAGTTCAGTTGCCTAGAGTTGTGGACTTTGTGAAGCTATGCAAAGATTGTATATCTCTAGAAGGAAAACCATTCAAAGGATCTGAGCCAGCTGAAGAGGTTCAGAGGTGGATGGATTCTTGTGTTCTTATCTTTGGAGACTTGAGTTTGGATGGTGCAACCAAGAGAAAGCTTGCATCAATGCAACTGCAAGGCAGGGACATGGAATTCTGTCATGCTTGAGACTCCAGAGGAAGAAATTTCATGGGAGAAATTCCAGGATAAGTTTGAAGCGAAGTTTATCTCCACTACTCAGAATTCAGCTTTGTTCAAGAAGTTCATGGAGCTGAAATAAAATGGTTGTTCTGTGCTTGATTATGTTTCTGATTTCGAGGCCTTGTTTAAATACGCTCGTTCATACATTGATACACCTTATCAGAAGAACGAGAAGTTTGTTATGGGTCTGGATACCTATATTGGAAGGCCGTTGGTGGATCATCTTGACGATTCATTGGAGAAGATTGTGGAAAAAGCTATTCGCCATGCGAGCTTGTTTCCTAAGGAAGAAAATGTTGTCGCTGCAACCAAAGAGATTCAGAAACCACAGCAAGGTGTTAATAATAAGAAGAGGAAACACCAACAGCAGAAAGGAAAGGATGGCCATAAGAATCCTAAGAGTGAGGTGGTTTTCTTTAACTGCCAATTGAAAGGCCATTTTGCTAATGAGTGCAAGAATCTCTAAGCTGAGAAGAAGTGCTTTAAGTGTGGGAAGCCTAGACATGAGAAGAAAGACTGTCCAGAAGTAGCTAAGGGCAAGGAGGTTGTGAAACCATATGCGTGGAAGCCAGGCCAACTTCTTCAAGAGCTCCTACTACAGAGGAAAAGGGAAAGGGTGTCGTCTTGCAAGGTACTCTTTCTGTCCAAGGTGTTTTAGTTCGAGTTTAGTTCAATACTTGAGCATCACATTCTTTCATTTGCAATGAGCTTGTGTGCCACTTGGGTTTGGAAACCGAAATTTGTGATAGACCATTAATTGTGACGAATCCAGTTAGGGGTGCGTCCAATCTTTGCATGATTTGTCGTGGTCTAGTGTTGTAGAATCATGGTTGCTCTTTTGTGTGTGATTGCTTTGTATTTAACTTCGCTGAGTTTGGGATCATCTTGGGCACGCTCAAGAGGTATGCGACAAGGGAGAATTGCGAGAAGCTAGAGGTGAGAGTTGGGGATGTGGAAGGGCGAAAGGTGTTGATTAGATGTAAGCGCGAAGAAGATGTCTTCGTGAGCTATCTATATTCGCTTGGGATTCCACAGGAAGACTTGTCATCTGTGCTGATCACTAATGAGTATGTGGATGTCTTTAACGATGTCAAAGGGTTGCCATCGCATCGTGAGATCGAGTTTAGGATCGATTTGGTCGAGGGTGCTAGATCAATCGTTATGTCTCTTAGGAGGATGGCGCCTAAGGAACAGCGAGAGTTGGAGGTGCAAGTTGGTGACCTTCTAGGAAAGGGATTCATTCGGAGAAGTGTTTCCGAATGGGGTGCACCGGTCGTGTTTGCAACCAAGGTAGATGGCTCGTTAAGATTGTGTGTGGACTATCGTGAGCTGAACAAGGTGACTAAGAAGAATAAGTATCTGTTGCCAAGGATTGATGACTTGTTCGATCAGCTTCACGAGACCAAAGTGTTTTCTCAAATGGATTTTGCAATGGGATTTCACCAGTTGAGGGTGGGAAATGATAGTGTGCCAAAGAATGCTTTTAGGACACCAGCCGATTTCTTCAAATGGCTGGTGATGCCATTCGGGTTGACTAACGTGCCAGCATATTTTGTGGATCTTATGAATAGCATTTTCAGAGACCAGTTGAACAAGTTTGTGCTTGTGTTCGTGGACGACATTCTGGTTTACTCTCGGAACGAAGAAGAACACAAGACACACTTGAGAGTAGTGTTGGAAATCTTACAAAAGCATCAGTTGAGCTCTAAGTTTCCAAAGTGTCACTTCTAGAAGAGTGAAGTGAGGTTCTTAGGCCATGTAGTTTCTGGAAATGGGATAGCGGTTGACCCCGCTAAAGTAGCTCAATCCAGGATTGGGACAGACCTAAGAATGCAACGGATGTGAGAAGTTTCCTTGGGTTGGCTGGTTATTACCAACGGTTTATCAAGGATTTCTCAAAGATAGCTGCATCGTTGATAGGTGTTAATCCCTAAAAATTCATACGCACATTGGGCAAAGGGAACAAGGCGGATATCACTAGGGTCGGTCGTGCACAATGCAACCGCACAGAGCAAGGTCCAAATATCGAACCCAAGGCAGGTCAAGTCAACCATCGCGACCGAATATAATAGCATAAAATATTATGGGAAGTATGACCCCATAAAGATAAAGGCTGCATATCCTTAAAACCACTCAAATACCGAATTAAAGCAAGTCGCCCATTTAACATAAGCTGGAGCGACCTCATAACAAAGCCGTGAAGCCAAACAGCGCCATACAAAGACGGCAAGAAGACGAGCGCCCCTGAATCAAGACGGACGGTCGCGCAAGGAACAAAGGAGAATCAACTCTAGACCCACATTCTGCTCTTACAAAATCTCCCAAAGCACTCACATGACGCTCGCTTACATGGACCCGCTCAGCTATTCAAGGTGCTCGTTCCAACGAGCCGCCCGCACATGATAACTGGATACAGCCACGGACAGCTGGCTACAGCTAGCCAATGGCATGGTCGTAATTAACAAAATGAACGATCCACAGCCTGGATAAACGGATTCCAGATCATTTACCAAGGGAAGTTTACCTATAAATACACCATGACTACCAACGTAAAAGGGATCCACTTCTAAAAACCATGAAGTGCTGCCGAACTTCATCCTCAGCCACAGATTCGGCCATGGCGTCAAGTACAATCCTACAATGAAGGAAAATGAAGACATCCTCCTTCTCAATCATTCATCCATCCTTCTTCTCCTCAAATTCTTCTATTCTCTTGTATAATTCCTTAGATTGAAATATATAAACGAGGATATATTGAGTGAGTATAGATATGTATGAAAAGAAAGGGTTAATGTACTTTTTAATTCTCGTTTAAAGGCAGGAAATCACCTTCATAGTGGACGTAGGCCTCGTTAACGGCTGAACCACTCTAAATTTCATATCTTCTTTACTTTTCTCGCATTTTTTACTTTTTATTGCTGATTAAACACGGTTCCATTTATTTCTTACCGAATTGGTGAAGTACGGTTTAGTACCTTGGGTGTTTAGACCATTTTTGGTGTAAACATTTTGGCGCCCACCGCGGGGCCGTGTTCATTTCTCTTCCCATTCAGATCTGACGAGATTTGCTGGGAAACGTTGTACCTGAGATCATGAGCATGCTGAGAGAAATTGCTGCGGACAAAATTGGTGACGTCTCCAGCGCTGACACATCACCTACCATCCGTTCCGAAGAAAAGGAACTGTTACAAGTCGAGGTGGACATAACCAGAAGGGAGCTGGAGGAAGCATTGACGGGGATAACGAATCAAATAACTATTTCAAACGATGCATTGATAAAGAAGATCGAGTCAATGTTGGTTATCCAGGCTTCTACCATAAAAGTTGCCCCAGGTGTCACTGACGATCCGTTCGCTCAAACAAGTCGTGCAAGCGAAATGGAGCATTCTGCTGAACATGAGAGCTCCATTCCGAAAACTGCCTGTCATAATTATGGACCCTGGCAAAGACCCGGAAAAGGAAAAAACGTTCGTTCTGCGAAACGAGATGAAAAGCAAAAGTATATCTTAGGTGCAAGAGGCGAAGCCAAGCAGCGCAGAAGGAGACTGCGTTTTTTCAAAAATTCCGAGTTCACCTCCCTCAATGACACCATAGAGAATGTCTTCAGGGCAATGAAGGACACTATAAAATATCCAATCCCAGAACGGATGCAAGTCCAGAATGCTACCATGAAATCATGAAGGTTCTGTCAATTCCATGACCAACCAGGACACAATACAAATGAATGCAGACACCTGAAATCGCTAATCGAGAGGTTGGTCAGAAAGAACCATTTACAACAATATGTGCGAGGCCACTGTCCCATTTCTCTACAAACAAGGGGCAATAAACTCTCCGTGGAAAGGGCCAAAAAAAGCCCGGAACTGATGCGTGACTAAGGATCAGCGATTGGTGCCCTGATCATGGAATTTTGAATTAGAATTCCCGTGATTCCACCTTATTACTCAGTTTTTCTTTTGTATTCTGTTTGCTTAAGAAGAAGTAGTCATTCTACTTTGTTTTTCCACTTGCTATATTCATGTTTGGCGATGAATCACTTGCAAATGCCATATGCAAAGAAACTTATCATGTGCTTACTTGAGTTCTGCACTCATCACTGTACACTGAAAACTGATTTTTCAAATGTAGGCATGATAGAAGCAGTTAATCATACCCATCCTAATTGCAAAGGGAAGGTTCTTAAAGCATATCTCGAGCAAAATGACTCGAAAGCATCGCGAGAGACATGCAAACCAAATCATATGTATAGGCACGTCGTCCCAACCGGATGTGCTGTCTAAAGACAAACAACAAGCCAAAAGGTGGAACTTCCCTAAGCCAGCATTTGCTGGAGAAACTGACATCATGCTTTTCTATTTAAAAAAAAGGTACAAGGTAAATGATAAAAATGTCCCACGGATAAATTACCTAGGCTGGAAACATCAGTCCTAGTGTCGGAAGGACCGGCAAAACATGCTAGAAGGACCAGCACAAAACAAAAACCCTACCGAAAGGAGGTGGCCATCCTTGTTCTTTGTTGTTAACCAAGTCAAACAGAGCCAAGGATGGATTACAACAGTAGAAATCCTAGCCGAAAGGCGGTATCAGAAATCCTAGCCATTTGGGGGTATCCAATTTAGGTCTCTATTTGATCATAATGAGTCGGATCAAATAAGATCGAACTTGGGTCAAAATTGAAACCCAAGACCTCTTGTAGGGGCACCCAAAAGAAAACACATAATAACCACGTGTTGCTTCTAAGAAATCATGAATTGACCAAATTACGATGCGAAATCAATAGAATCTATGAAATTGAAAAGAGCTTTGGTATGGGGACACCACCATTGTGTAAAAAATCACCAATGCCCACTCAAAACATACCACAACCTAGTTATAACTTCGTTGTGAGAACTATTCAAACGATAAGATTTGCGTGAACAACAAACTGAAAGTATGATGACTCATAAGAATGAAGTAAAAAAACTTTGATAGCCCCTAAGCGATACAAACGTAATTCCGCAAATATAAAATATTAAGCGAGGGCCGGCACTTGCACAAACAACCGGTCTAAGTACGTGACAAGTGAAAGAAAATAAACTGAAATCAGACCATAAAGGTCACAAGTGCTATTTTTATACAGGGAAGGATGGACCAATTGTTCAGGCTTTTGCTGATCTAGCTGAAGAGTCGTCAAAAGGAAAAGACGTGTGGTCTTCAATTATTAACCAGTTAGTTTCTTTTGCGTTTCAGGGTGGACACAGCTTTGGTATACCAAATCTCGTTCTCATCATCCGGATCGGATGCGTCTGGCAAAAGTGGGTCATCTGATGAAGGTATGGTGGAAGGATTAATACTGGTGGAGACCAAAACAGTGTCGACGGTAGCAGGCTGGGCAGCAGCGCCGCAAGCAGCCAAAGAAGAGGTCGAAAGCACACCTGATGTAAAAGGGTAACAAGCACTAAACTCAGCAATCCCAGGCGAAGAAATAAGAAAATCCAGATCCGAGGCAGATTGATAGATGTCAATTTTACCTAAAGCTGCTGGATATACAAAGTCAGCTCCACGATCGTCCGTGTTTAAAGAAGTATAGTCGTAACTCGCGCACTCTGCCACAACATTTTCTTGATATGGACACCCAACAACAGATTGAGCTCTAGCGCCATCCAAGGTAGAGCGATCCGTTGGGGGAATAAGGGAGCCCGAAGTATCAACCCCAACAGAGTCAGGTGGGGGACAAGGAGTCACGGCGTCCGAAAGTCCCTTCCTAAGCGGTTGAACTCGCTCGTTCATCAAAATCTTCCTACCTTTAACTAGAGCCTCACGGTCTTTCTCTTCTAAAAGCTGTCCTTGAAGGAACTTGTCATCGACATCGTTGAAATACGAAAGTATTCGCTCCCAAACAAGGGCCAGAGTTCGTGGAAAATCCTTGTCCAAGTAACTCAAACTTCCACGGCTCATGACACTACAAACATAGAATTGAAACAGAGTATTGTCAATTCCATTTCTAGCTTCATCAAGATCTTTTTGCAACTTGATCTTATCCTTTTCAAAGGTTCTGAGGGTTTCATTCTGAGAGGCAAGTCGACCTTCAAAAGCCATGTTCTCCTGTTCTAAAGAGAGCAAAGCCTGTTTTTCTAAGGCCGTATGTCGCTCAGCAAGTTTTTGAGCAGATTGAGCCTCCAAAAGCTGCGCTCGTACACCCTCCAATTCCTTCTTGAGCTCGACATTTCTGGCCTCTAAGCTGTTCACTTTAGCATGACCGCTCCTTAAAAAAGTCATCTCAGATTCTTGGGATTTAATCAAGTGGATCAAGCCAGCTTTGTCGTTTTCCAAGGTTTCAATATGGTCAAGGTGTCGAGCATTCAATCTCTGGAACTCATAACCGAATTTGTCCCAATGCTCCAGTTGCTTATCAACACCTTTCATCACCAGATTCAACTGTGTCTCGAATTGATCCTTAACAACACCAAGTCGGTTGCTAATGTCACTTTTTATGGCGTCCAAATTCTTCACAACATTTCGCCTATCTTGGGGATGTAAATCCAGATCGAAAGGCATTCCCCTCAAGTCCCAACCCCTGAAGCGCTCCTTAAGCGTTGAATTTCTAGGAGAAACCTTATAGGGTGGACGATCACGTATTATTTGAATTTGAGCAGGAATCGGGATAGTGGATCTAGCAGAAGATCCAGTCGGTGCGAGTGTCTCAGCCTGATCAAGTCCCTTACACCTTAAAGAATCAACCATTGAGAGTTCAGAGCTATGTCGACCCTAAGAACTTGAAGATAATTGGGGGCGCCTTGAACGACTGGAGAGACAAGACCGTAGGAGGCTTCGTGGATCAGTAAGATCAGCTTGTTGGGAGAAGCTATCCGACAACAAGCAGTGTTCATTTACACCTGGGAAATAGACAAAGTGTGAGATCAGCAAGCATTCATAGATTATCAAACTGACGGGAAAATATGCCACAAGTTAAATGGTATCAAAACCGGTTCTAGGGGAAGCTATGAAAACAGATGCTTTCTCAGGACGCTGAGCAGGCCCTCGCATTTCTCCCATATCAGATACGACGGAGTCGGGCATCACCGCATCACCTTGGCTCAAATATTCGGCAGAATCCAAATCCCTCAGGTCTCCAAATGTCCCTGAGAAACCTTCCGCCTATATAACAGGACAAGTAGAACTTCCGATGGTCATTCCAGAAGTTACATCGACCCTCAAACCATATGCGTTCTCGTGAACTTTTTTATCACCCCCTCGGTAATCAGCAACAAAGGTCGATCGTTCACATCGTCATGGATTAAATGTTTCACTTTAAGAGGGTTACCAACAGGGCTTTGGGAGTGAACAAAAGCTTTTCCAAGAGATCGTGTAGGGCAAATTAATTGGTACTTACAGAGGTTTTCCTCTGAAAGCAACACCTCTCCGTTTCTTTCCCTTTTGTCAATAGAAATTAAAGAATTACGGAGGCCTTGATCCAAAGTAAGTCCCGCAACAGAAGGAATCACTACAAAAGTTAGAAATAAAGCCGGATGACAAAGAGAAAGGGAATAAGAACTCCAGGAGCAAAGGTATAATTACCTCCTTTGGCCTATCATCCGTAAAATCTAGCAGGACACCGGACAAAGAAATATTGATCCGGAAACCCCTTAGCTCCATCCGTCAAACCAGTGATAATTCTGTCATGCATACTTTCCATAAAAAAGAAAGAGGGACCGTCTACCTCCCTCTTCTTGATGGTATATAAAGAACAAATATCCGTGAACGTGGGTTCCCGCTGTCAGACCTTCATGAAAAGTATGTACAGCCCAAGCAAGATTTTCTACCCGCTAGGATGCAGCTGATACGGGGCAATGGCCATTTACCGCAAAACGGACTCTAGATAAGGATTGAAGAGGGGAATCGCCCCGCTGGACAGCATGTGATAATTGACCGCTACATACCCGGAGGGCGGGCAGTCCGCCAGCTCTCCCTTTCTGGGGAATATGGTTTCATCTCGAGAAAACCCAAAGCAATTGCGCATTTGTAAAAACTGATCAAAAGAAAGCATCGATTTATGGCAGCCGGCCGCCACCCCGTCAAAAAAGCGAGGCTGGGGATGAATCTGGCTAACAGCTGAACCAAGACAGGTAGCCGGTGCAACCTCACCTGCCCGATCTAGATCCTCTCGTTCCCCAGACATAATGTGCAAGCTGGGATTGAGATGAACAGGCAGTTAGTCGCATGTCAGCGCAGATAAGTATGCTTAAAAATAAATTACAAATTAAATGTTTAAGAGTCAAAGGAAAAGCAGAAGTATCGCCATGACATATGTATTCCATTAAACAGCCAGTTAAGGTATGGCGAATTAGAGGATGTTGTCTCCTAGTCGTTTCGGTAAATGACTTGCTAGAATAAAAAGGGCTAAGGTTTATCACCAAAGGATTCTGCCTGAAGTCCAAGCGCGTACCAATTCAAATCAATGCTTCTCAAATATTGCAACCATGTGTCCCAACAACTAGCTATTGACAATTGAGAATCCTCCCTTACAAGGCTAAAAGAGTTAACCCAGAATCATAGATAAAAAGAAGGAAATTCACTTACAAGTGAAATTCAACTCGAAGAAAGGAGCGTTGTAACCGGAAACAAAGTTAAGAGAAGCCGTCAACCAGAGGAGGACGGGCAAGACGATCGATCAAGTAAGGAGAATCGAAGCCTCAATAAGCAACAACGAGGTTTTCTATGATGAAATCGCCATTAAAATGAGCTTATTGAAGAAATATGGAAGCGGTAAAATGAAGAGACAATACTTAAGAGGACTAGAAGCTCCTTTTTGTGATATGACAGCTCAATTAAGATCTAGTGATCTGGTTTAACGTACCCAGGAAATATCCCGCCAAATGCCCAAAGACAAGCAACAGTCAAAAATATCCAAATTTTGAAAATATAAGCTATCTGTGAGGGCGTAGAATGTTGAACCTAATTCATCCAATACATTCTCACCACGTCAGCTTAAGTGCCCAATTGCACAAGAAGTGTCTCATTAAGTCCCAGCTGGCATCCCGAAATTCAGCTATTCGCACAGTAACCAAAAAGATACATCGAGCCTCTCGCTCATAGGAAAAGACAATACCGATCAGTAGCGATGGAGTAATCTTGATATTCGACACGACCGAGCCCTCAACGAGCCAGGACAAGCCCACCAACCAATGCGCGTTCAAATATGTCGAAGCCAGTGATTCCATACAAAAGAAATCATGGACTTCGAGGGGCAAGCGTTGATCCCTAAAAATTCATACGCACATTGGGTAAAGGGAACAAGGCGGATATCACCAAGGTCGGTCGTGCACAATGCAACCGCGCAGAGCAAGGTCCAAATATCGAACCCAAGGCAGGTCAAGTCAACCAGCGCGACCGAATATAATAGCATAACATATTATGGGAAGTATGACCCAATAAAGATAAAGGCCGCATATTCTTAGAACCATTCAAACACCGAAATAAAGCAAGTCGCCCATTTAACATAAGCGGGAGCGACCTCATAACAAAGTCGTGAAGCCAAACAGCGCCATACAAAGACGGCAAGAAGACGAGCGCCCCTGAATCAAGACGGACGGTCGCGTAAGGAACAAAAGAGAATCAACTCCAGACCCGTGTTCCGCTCTTACAAAATCTTCCAAAGCACTCACAGGACGCTCGCTTACATGGACCCACTCAGCTATTCAAGGTGCTCGTTCCAACGAGCCGCCCACACATGATAACTGGATACAGCCACAGACATTTGGCTACAGCTAGCCAATGGCATGGTCGTAATTAACAAAATGAACGATCCATAGCCTGGATAAATGGATTCTATATCATTTACCAAGGGAAGTTCACCTATAAATACACTATGACTACCAACGTAAAAGGGATCGGCTTCTAAAAACCATGAAGTGCTGCTGAACTTCATCCTCGGACAAAGATTAGGCCATGGCGTCAAGTACAATCCTACAATGAAGGGAAACGAAGACATCCTCCTTCTCAAACATTCATCCATCCTTCTTCTCCTCAAATTCTGCTATTCTCTTGTATAATTCCTTAGATTGAAATATATAAACAAGGATATATTGAGTGAGTATAGATATGTATGAAAAGAAAGGGTTGATGTACTTTGTAATTCTCGTTTAAAGGCAGGAAATCAACTTCATAATAGACGTAGGCCTCGTTAACGGCTGAACCACTCTAAATCTTGTCTCTACTTTACTTTTCTCGCATTTTTTACTTTTTATTGTTGATTAAACACGGTTCCATTTATTTCTTACCGAATT
Organism: Allium sativum; assembly: GCA_030737875.1. Lineage (NCBI taxonomy): Eukaryota > Viridiplantae > Streptophyta > Magnoliopsida > Asparagales > Amaryllidaceae > Allium > Allium sativum. The sequence goes on along the minus strand of CM060921.1, from coordinate 127,132,453 downwards.
GGTGAAGTACAGTTTAGTACCTTGGGTGTTTAGACCATTTTTGGTGTAAACAATAGGATTGACAAAGAAGAACCAAGTGTTCACATGGGATGCAAAGTGTGAGCAAGCTTTTGGAATCCTGAAGGAGAGATTAACGAGTGCTCCTGTGTTGACCATTCCAAGTGGGAATGAAGAGATGGTGGTATATACTGATGCATGTGGTACTGGACCAGGAGCGATACTGATGCAAAAGGATAAGGTAGTAGCCTATGTGAGTCGACAGCTAAAGCTGCATGAGAAGAATTACCCACCTCATGAGTTGGAGTTGGCGACGATTGTGTTTGCTCTGAAGATGTGGAGACATTACCTATTGGGAGTTTGATTCGAGTTATTTACGGATCACAAGTCGTTGAAGTATCTTTTCTCCCAAGAGGATTTGAATCTTCGGCAGCAACGATGGTTAGAGTTTCTGGCGTCACATGATTTTGGTATAACCTATACTCCTGGCAAAGGTAACGCAGTTGTAGATGCGTTGAGTCAAAGACACACAATTTTGGGAGCGATGTTTTCAGAATGGAAGAGCCTCGAGTAATTGGCGGGGTTCGATTTCAGGCCAAGATGTGAATTGGGACCTGAAATGTTGGCAAGCTTATCGATAAGACCTACTCTCATCGAAAGGGTTGGCGAGAGCCAAAAGTGAGATGCAAAGTTTGTCGAGTTTATCCAGAAACTGGAACCTGAAGATAAAGAGTTCGAGGTAGATTGAGAAGGCTGGCTTCGAAAGTAAGGGCGATTAGTTGTTCCTGATATCGACGGATTGAGAGATGAGGTTCTGAGAGAATGTCATCACTCGAAGTTGACGATTCATCACGGTGGCAATAAGATGTATCAAGACATGAAGCGAGTTTACTACTGGGAGGGGATGAAGCGGGATATTGGAAAGTTCATTTCCAAGTGTATGAACTGTTAGTTGGTGAAAGCTGAACAGAAGAACCGAAGTGGTTTGCTTCAGCCATTGGAAGTTCCTAAATGGAAGTGGAAGCAAGTATCGATGGATTTTATCGATGGGCTACCTAGAACCAGGGCAGGAAACGAAGGAATTTGGATCATTGTGTATCGCTTGACCAAAAGTGCAAGGTTCACTCCTATCAAGTCGACTAGGACGACATTGAAATTGGCTGAACTTTACGTAAAATGGATAGTTTGATTCCATGGTATCCCAAAGAGCATAGTGAGTGACCGAGATCCATTATTTACAAGTGGATTTTGGAAGAGTTTGCAAGAAGCTTTAGGAACCGAGTTTTGGTAGATCTCCTAAGAGCTTGTGTGTTGGATTTTGGGGGATCATGGGAAGACCACCTGCATCTAGTTGAGTTTGCATATAATAATAGCTACCAGTCTAGCATTGGGATGGCACCATATGAGGCGTTGTATGGGAGACCGTGCAATTCTCTAGCATGTTGGTTAGAAACTGGAGATAAGTTGGTACTTGGGCCAGAGATGATTAGAGAGACCTCGGATTGTATCGAGATCGTTCGACAACGAATGAAGGTAGCCCAAGATCATCAAAAAAGTTATGCTGATAAATGTCGAAAAGATTTGGAATTCGATGTTGGCGATATGGTTTTCGTGAAGATTTCGCCATTAAAGCATGTGATTTGATTCAGAAGTAAAGGAAAGTTAGCTCCAAGGTTCGTTGGACCATTTCCGATAGTCGAATGAATTGGAAAGCTCTTATATAGATTGGAGTTACCCGAGAAGATATCGAGTGTGCATAATGTTTTCCATGTATCATTCCTACGGAAGTTCGTGCATGATTCGAATGTGGTGGTATCTCCAGAGTAGTATGAAGACCTAGAAATAGAGATCGCAGTTGCGAAATCTCGTAAGCCACTTCGTGTTGTGGAGAATGACATGAAACTAGTTAGGAGGAAGACAGTTAAGCTAGTCAAGGTACAATGGAGTGAAGATGGCGACGCTTATACATGGGAGACGGAAGAGAGCATAAGGGCGACTCATCCAGGGCGCTTCGTCGGTAGGACCTTAGGATATAGTATTAGTGTTATATCATTGTATCTTGTTGATTGTTTGATAGAATTCTGCATGCTAGGATAAGGCTATGGATGCATGGCCTGATGATTGCTAGTTTGGATGATAGAATTGGCTTTTCATGGATGATAGACATGCAGAATTATTATGGTTGCTTGTGTTTGCTTGGAAATTCGAAGGCGAAATTCTTAAGGGGCGGAGAATGTAGCAGTCCGCATTTTACATATCGAAAGACTGTAAAATATTTTTATTTTATTCTCGGAGGGTTGGATCATTCTCATATTTTAATATGTTGCTTATGGGGATGTGAGACATGTCCATAATTTTTACCGATTTTGTTTGTGACCATTTTGCCCCAGTCAATCTTGTATAGGGCATAACTTTGAATCAGGTCGAATCAGGTGGTGAGACCTATGCTATTGGAAAGGAATGATTTGTCTCAGCGATTTGGGAGGAATCACTGTTTTAAGGTTTTTCGGTTGGTTGTTCAGGTTTGGAGAGCCACAATGGGCTGATTTGGGAAGGCCCATTGGTGGGCTAGTGGAAGGGTATAAATAGGAGGTGGGAGGTATGAGAAATATTATAGTTTCTCTATTCTCTCATTAGGTGGCCTATGTTCCTCCTTCCTTTGGCACCTTTCCACCATTAAAATCAACCTCTAAAGGAAGAAAATTGAATATCTATACCATTGGAAGCTAGATCCACATCAATTTAAGAAGGAGTTCATCGAATCAAGGGGTTTGGTTCGAAGTACTTGCTGTCCAAAATCTTATTGCATTGATTTTAGCTTGTTTGGGAGAATCGGTGGGTGATTTGCATCTCTCACATGGATTCAATGAAGTATATGAATGTTTGATCATGCTTTTCATCAAGTTCAAGTTTACCGTAGATCTATACCATTATAAGTCCATTTTCATATGAATCGCCTTATGATCCAATTTAGCAAGTTTAAACCGGTTATTTCTATGACATTTCATATACTTATGTCTATTAGATCCATCATTTTGATCATATGTTCATTTTAATGGTTGTGGTGAAATTTACATCATTTTAGTGATAATCATCATATTCATGTTGTTAGCAATCTTATGAAAAGTTTATGGTTGTATTTGGTGAATTGATTGAGCATGTTTTGTCGATTTGGTCGATTAGAGAGGTTTTGGTCGAGATTGGGCTCGAATTGGAGATTGCAGGTTTTGGGTCACACGTGGTGGGTCGGTCGCACCATGGTGTGGTTTTATTGGGGAACGAGACAGGATCCGGGCTGGTCGAGCGAGCCTAGGGGGGTGAGTGTCGGTCGAACGAGCCTGGGGTTGATCTCATGAGTGGGTTGGTCGAACATGCCAGGGTCAGGCAGGCTAGGAACAAGTAGTATATCTGGTCGGAGCATGGGGATCGGTCTCAGCTTGGGTCGAGCCGGTCGTACTGGTTTGCCAGTTTGGAGTTGTAGTTTTGGCGAGGAAGCAGGCAGGTCAGTCGGTCGGTCCTATTTGAAGTAATGGAGGAGTGGGTCGGCTATAGGGTTCTTGTCGGTCTACTTCCATGAGAATACGGGTCGGGTCCTATTTTCTGAAAAGGGCCGGTCGGGCTGAAAGAGATGGATTATACGGCTCCAAGAGGGTGGGTCAGTCATCCAGGGTTATTTCTGAAAAATTATATTTTCAGGTACGACCTAGATTTGAACAAAAAGTGCTTTTTAAAAAAAATCGTGCATAAGTGCCTGAACCTGTGCCGCAACACAGTGGTGGTGTAACTTCGAAGTGAATTCAAGGAGGAAGGTTCGAAGTGTTGAAAAGTGTTCATTGATCGGTGTAGAACAACGAATTAGGTGACTACTCAAAGGTTGGTTGGTGGATAATGGATTGCTTGAGAAGGTTGCTTAAGCTATGAAGAGTCATCGGGTTGGATGACTAGAGATACGAAGGCCGAGAGATTATCGTTGTCGTAAGTTCTAGCAGACTCGAAGCAAGGGTACACTAGAGACGTCTAAAAGACCAGATTGTAGGTCGAGTACCCTGGGTATCGTTGAAAGGCCTAGTTGTCAAGGTTGGACATACATACGTATCATTGAAAGGCGTATGGAGTTTATGCTAGAATCGGGGATACCATTAGCCCTTGACATATGGCAAGGTTGGCCGTCATACAATTAACGATGGTTTCAAAGCCGAATTGGTGGTGATAGCTAGAGTCAGTTATGGATGATTGGCTGTTCTGTTTGTACCGTCTCATGTAGGTCGTCCAACGTCGAAGGAGATGTTCCTTGAGTGCTTGTCTGATATTAGTTTAGGCCTCTTGGGCTTTTGCTCGAGGGATGTTGAATTAGATTAGGATGGTTTACATGAGATATATATAATCTGGATGTCATGACTCATGAGTGCTTACCATGATTGAATAGGTGTTCTGGTTTCCATGGATGAATGGTTGAATTGTTTATGGTAAAGGCTATCACTGCCCGATGTGGGGAAGATAGGGTTGAGTTCTTCTCGTGTGTTGTGGGTAGATTAGTATGTTTATCTATCCATCCTCATATACTTTATTGTTGAAGTTTGTTAGTTGTTTTATCGCTCACTAAGATTGTTTTCTGACTCAATGTTTTATGTTCCCTCTTATTACCTTGGGTTGTTCATCCGGTTGTGGATGGGCAGACTAAGTAACATGTGACAGGTGATTAGTGAGGACGATGCTGCTGTGCGAAGGCAAGCAGGAGGCTGGTATATTACTTTTACTACTATTTAGTATTTCTGTTTCTACTGTTTGAGTTGCTCTATGAGTGTTGTAGTGAGGCCTTATGTACATACTCGATATTTCCTATGATGTTGGGTTAATCTTTCAGGATGTTGTGAAAGTTTGAAAACTTTGCTATATTTTATATTTTATCCTTGCGCAGTGAGTTTTACGACTGGTTCTGAGTGTGTTTATCTACTCTGATGATCGTCCATAGCTGCCGTGCACACCTTTCAGCGCATTATTTCTCCTATTTAGTGCGGGGGCTGTGGGCGGTCGACATATGGGTCGACACCCCTGTGTATGGGTCGACACCCATAGAGGACGGGGTTGACCCCTAACGGGCCGATTTCCCCCCTTTTTCCCGCTCTGTGATTTTGATTTCTGGGTTTATTTTATTTATATTTCAATGGCTTATATGTATATAAACTTCAAACCTTAATATCTTCTTCATACGATGTCTGTTTTACGCAAACTCGGAGTCTATCTTAAGCAGAATTTCGAGATGAATGCAATGGTGCAGTATGTTTTACTTAACTCCCAATAATCAATTAAGTATTCTTTAGTTTATCATTAAAGTGTTCTTGAAAATTATGGGGTGTTACACCTTGAGCTTGAGCAATGTTGGCTGAGGGATACGATCCTTTTGGATTCTGATTAACAACATAGTTAGCATTAAATCTGAAAAAGCATCTTGGGGTTGTGTAACCAATATTTTCGCAGATTTGGCACTTTGGCCCATTATTGGTGTTGGACTATCTCCCTTTGCCTCTGCCTTGGGTAGGGAGACCCCCTCTTTGTAAGGTTTGATATGTCTTGTTATTTTGATTCTTACTTTTAGTATTACTGCTAGCATAATTCACAATATAGTCACTTTCTTGTAACTTCTTGCTTTCAATTCTAGCTTCGTGTGATAATAGTATTGCATGAACATCACAAATGGAGGAAAACTGTTTTTGTGATGCTATTATGGCTTCCACGGCTTCGTATTCTTCACTAAGACCATTCAATACGCTGAGAATCTGTTCAGAATCTGGTAATTTGCTACCAGCAACATCTAACATGTCACATATCGACTTTATCTTAGCTAAGTATTCTCTCATAGTAACACCTTCTTTTCTTATTTTATGAAGTTGCCTTTTGTAGAACATAACTTTTGCATATGATTGAGTATTAAATGATTTTTCCTCTGTCTGTCATATTTCATTGGCAGATTTACATCCAATAACATGCTGCAAGAGATTTTGTCCAATAGATGATAATAGCCATGAGCTAATAAGCCTATCTTGCCTGTAGTAGTTACCATATTCTTTATTGGGTACGATGTTGTTTTCTTGATTAGTGATAAACTTTGGAGGAATAGAAATTGTTTCCTTTATGTATCCTTCAAGACCGTATCCTTCTATAGCAGTTTCGATCTGCAATTTCCACATCAAATAATTGTTCTCATCTAATTGTGTAGTAATTAATTGGGATTTTGGACTAATTACTGCTTTTGTCGGGTTGATAGGAGGAATGCCAGAATTGGATGAGTCAACTGCAGGTGCTAATGAGGCAGATGTACCATTGTCGTTGGCCATGATGATGAACAGAAAAGAGAATATGCAAAGGGGTCAAGAATTGCGGATTAAGGGTCATAGAATTAGCAAGGCTGCAACTGCTACAATCAAGAACTTGGAGATGATGAAGAACAAGCTTGATCCAAGTTCTTTTGGTATTGCACAACTTGAAATCTTTGATTAGTGTTCTTGAGTCTTCCTTTAAAAAACCAATAGCTATCGAGTTGCAGCCACAAAGTTGTACAGAGGCACGGTACGATTTGATGCATCCGTGTATAACTTGTTATGGCATGGCACAGGTAGCAGTATTGGTTGATCTTCTTCTATGATGAGATTACTCTGAGAAGAAGATAAACAACACAAATGATGAGGTTTCTCTGATGTGTTAATTGAAGAATTCACACACACAAACACGTGAGTATATGACCGTTGCAATATTACATATGGACTTGTAATAAAAGAATAAACGTTTTGGGCCGAGCCGATTTACAATGTAATAAAGTGATGTATACTCTAATGTATCTGACGCACTTTCATACTTCAGTTAATACAATAGGATAAGGATCGTTGCTTGTTCCTTTCATCTAACATTGCTCCTACTGACTTCAGGTTTATACATAACTAAGTTGCTTTTATAATGGCTGTAGGTACATATCAATTTAAATTATAGGGTTAATTAATATTTTATATTCTGTAATATATTAAAGGTTTGGACAAAGCTGAGTGCTCAGGATGTTTCGGTACATATCTATTCTATTTAGTGGTACATGTAAGCAAAATTCCGACTGCTTGAGCGCTTGCGGAAAGCTCAAACGCTACAAGAAAATGTTCTATTAATAGCAAGTAGGATTACACGAAATTTTAACTTGCTACAATTAAGTATGCTAGTCCTTACTTAGGGTAAACTATAGCTTTGCACAGTAAACCATAGTCATGAGCAACGTAATATTAAACAATGCCCAAAAAATTTCGCGGTTAACATTTCACGCTTCCCTCTAAGTTACTGTGCCGCTAAACTTTCCTTCTCATTTAACTTCTCCACTCACCAATTCAGTCACCCAAATCCCCTCTTCACACACCAACTCTCTCCAATTGCCATTTCTTCCTATCGAAATTCGATTCCTAGTCCGGAGAAGCTCACGTGCGATTGTCAACGAAGTACATTCCTCGATCTCGAAGACGACGACGAAGAGTGATTCAAGGGATTCCTCGATAGTTGAAATTTTAGGTATTAAATTGCGAACTCGATTTTTTTTCAAAGCTCCATTTTTTGTTTTCATCAATCTCTAAATTTACTATAGGGTTTCAATTTGGGGGAAATACTATTTTGATTTCATATTAATCAAATTTATTGTCAATTTAAATTAAAACTGATTTAAATTAGGGTTCATTTTATATGCTTGATTGAAGTATATACAATCAAGGTTATTCGGTGAGAAAGAACGAGAGAATTTTGAACGTGATTTTATCATTTAATTTAGAAAACCAAATTCTTCAACCTACAATGTCAAAAGCTGTAAAAGTTTTAGAATCTTTAAGGCCATTAGATAGGACGTGGTAAACAAGATGGAGAAGTACGTTTAAGTACACAAGAACCTGTGGTTTTCTTGAATTGTCGTTGACAATGAAGCTTTCTTATATCATTACAGAAGCCACTGAGCTATCTAAAGAAAAATTATACATATTAGATTGAAAAGAAAGTGCAGCGGACTGTAGGATTTTAGAGTATAGTGGAAATGTACAATAACTTTTTTTGTTAGAATGTGGAGTAACTGTATATATTATCACTTTTATGTGCATCATTTTTGGATGTGGTAAATTTCAGGTTTGATTGTCAGCTCGATTATTATTTCGTCTTTTTTATTATTCAAGTTATTTAATTGTTTTACTATATATATGTTTTGCACCATCTTATTTTTTATTTCTTTCTTTCACCTTTTTTTGGAGTCATCCACCTTATTTTATTCTACTTTCATTGGATTTAGTTCATATACATTATCATTGTGCCTTGTGGGTATCAAAATTAGGCAGCGAATTCACTATGGTAACTCTACCGTCAGTGTCATTTGGGCCAGTACTATCATTCTTATCTTTTTGTAGTTAAATAGATGCTATATAAGTTAACCGCATAACTAACATTTTCTTTGGCTTAATGTTATGCGTTAGGAACTTTGCTCAGTTATGAAACCTGGGGGAATAAAGACAAAATCTAACAACAAATTACATAGCACTAATTTCAAAATTTTATTTTTTCAAACAATATTTTGTACATGCATTCCTGATTGAGTGCGATAATATGAAAGCTACTATGTAAATTTGTATTTTAAAACCATGCTTGATAGCTTGGAGAAGTGTAACAACAATGGAGAAATGTATTAACACAACAATGTTCCCTAGTGAACTTCATCGATCACCCAGGTGTGAATAACCACAGAATAATTTTTTAAAATAGATTATAGCCTAACAATCATTTTACAATAAGCCTAACTGTTGAATTTTTTATTTTCTTTCAGATATCATGAATTGTTAAACAAAAGCATAGATTACAAAAAATTGTTACTTAGGATTGAATCATAAAAAATACAAAATTTTATTGCAAGAAATATTGGCTTGGAGCATGACACAGTTATGGTTGTTTAAGTAAATAAGCTTTGTATTCTTTGATTAACATCATTACTATTATACTGTACTCATTATTCCCTGAAGTAGAAGAAATAACGAGAAAACTTCTCTTGCTATGTTATGTAATCGACTTAGATAATAAATCACTTAAATATGAACTAGATTGTATGAATTTGATTGGGCCATCCAGAAGTAGGGATGAAAGCTTACATTTAAATATGAACTAGGGTTGAAAGCTTACATTTAAATATGAAAAATGTAATGTGTTAAACAATTTTATCTTTTCCCTTTTTCATTCTTTTAGTGGCCAACAGATCACTTAGCTATGAATAATCTAAGTGATAATATTTTCGGTTACTCATATGAAAAACAGTGATGTGGCGTTGCAAACAACTACGCATAGAAAACCAGACGAAAATTTAAACAACAATTATACAACAAACATGATCCTTGCATATGTAAATATAGATGGAGTTTGATGTAAATCTTATTCAAGTGGAATCAGGTGGCTGAAATAAATTGGCACTTGAATAAACAATACACATATCTCAATTGTTGAAAATCAGCTCTATTGTTCTTCAAAAAGACCATTGAGATTCATCTGGGGATCTCATTTTGTCTCAGTTATGTAATCTTGAGATAAATGGCCCCACTATCACCACTTGTGACTTTGCATTGTTATTTGAACATTTGTTGTGTATATTGTCAGCAATTACAACTTAATTTGATATTCCCTTTCAATCTTCATTGCTGAAGATTAGGATCTCAAAATGAACTAAAAACAATCTTTGTTTATGTTTTATAACTTTTTTTATTTCCAACAACTCTTCAATTTACTATTTCTTAATTCTAAATCATGTGCTATAAGAGATGGAAATTGCTCCACCAATGCACAATAATTACAAAATTTAATTGGTTGGTTATGATTTGTATTACTATAAAGCTAACATAAATTCTAATAGCCATTTGAGCTCAGATCTTGGTGCAAAATATAACATAACGGGTATGGATATTGCGCCTTTTTGATTTACCAGTTACATGTGAAGTCATGAAATGTTTTACAAATTTTTGACTTTCATTATTGTTCTGTGCTTTCTTACAATTTTGTATATTCTACTAATATTAAAGTCTAGATCATTAAGAATATTTATTTTCAAGTTTTAAGATGTAATTGATCACAATTACTAAGTAAATCCTTTCATTGGGTACAAATAAAACCTACGTTTGGCTACATTTAAAAGCAGGGTCCGACTATTGTCATCTCGATATTTGCTCTTTACTTCCAATTAAACTTTTATATTTTTATTTCCAGTTATACCCTTTAATAATATAATATATGACTTGCCTAATGTTATGCAATATTTAAAAATAATAAAATCAGCCATATATTATGTTTGAGGTTAAATTACAAGCAATACTTAAAATAAAAAATCAACAGTATACGTGATTTCAAAAAAATTAAAAACAAAAATTACAAATAATGATAATTAAAATTTTAAAAATTGTAAAGTTAGAGGTGTATACAATTATATATTTTAAGACCGAATAAATTGACAATGTACATGAACTGCAAATGTCTGAATATCAAATAAATAAATCATCATTGTAGTTGTTAATTTAAATAAATTAACTCCCAGATGGAGTGTTAATTACCACAACCAAAGATAGGCAATCAACGACGCCATCTACAAACATTAATTAATTCAATCAAGACATTAAAGAGAGAGCTGCAAAAACAAACTGCAAGTTTGAAATAAAAAGTAAAGAACGAAAAATCAATAAGAATAAAAAAGTAGTAAGGGCATTTTTGGAATAGGGTGCGTTTTTTACAGGTCCCTATTAAGTTTCAAAATAATAAAAAAACCCGCTGATAAAAAGAATAAAGAATACATCCCTATTTTTGAAATGCGGCAATTACAATTACACATCTGTCCTTTACACCCTAAAAACACTCAGTACATTGCATAATTTGCGCAGTCATTCAAGGAAGAAAATTAAAATCCCATGCCAGCCGCCACATCATAATTAATACTTCAGCCTCCTGCTCCTTATCCTTCGCCTCCTCCATTTCTTGACCCAAAAAAAATGCGGCACTGCATAAAAAAAAAAAAAATTGTAAAATCATAAAATAATCCAAGAAGGCCACGCAAATTAAAAAAAAAAGTTGCATATATGAGTGCAACTATTGCCTATATTTGCACAAATGTATGCAACTATTACATAATGAAAATTCAGCAAACGTTTTAGCCTGTAGATATGTTGCACATACTTAATAGGATTTCGAGTTATTTGCACATTTTTGTACATTTTAATGCAACAATTCCAAAAACCTGCATAACAAAATGAAACTATACAACCATATCTGCACACTTGACTGTAAAAAATAAAGTTAGACTGCATACATTTCTGAAACAATTACATTCAACAGCATTCAGTAAAAAAACATTCATACATACAATTATGTTTTATTTTTTCATGTTTTATACAAGTTTGCATACATGCATTCAGAATCTTAAAAAAATTGCATACATAAATGCACATAACTACAACAGTTTAAAACAATCTGCACAAACATAATAATTGCAGTCAATTATGCATATATCCAGATTAAATGCATACCTTCATGCAAATAATTCAAAAATCCGAACATATGAATGCATTTGATTACAAAAACCTGCATAACAAAATGAAACTATACAACCATATCTGCACACTTGACTGTAAAAAATAAAGTTAGACTGCATACATTTCTGAAACAATTACATTCAACAGCATTCAGTAAAAAAACATTCATACATACAATTATGTTTTATTTTTTCATGTTTTATACAAGTTTGCATACATGCATTCAGAATCTTAAAAAAATTGCATACATAAATGCACATAACTACAACAGTTTAAAACAATCTGCACAAACATAATAATTGCAGTCAATTATGCATATATCCAGATTAAATGCATACCTTCATGCAAATAATTCAAAAATCCGAACATATGAATGCATTTGATTACAAATTTCTGCATTATAGCATGCTAGTATAAATCAAAAGAAGCATAATTGTATACAACGAACATTCAAAACTTAAATCAGCAAACAAAATAAAATAAAAAGGTTTAAATTACCTAGACGAAGACGGTTGCTTGAATACACCACTCTCCCCCCCACCTGAGATCTGACATCGCCATAGTTCCTCCAGGAATAGCCACCGCATCCCAACCGATGGCCCCACCGCCTTCGTCAACCCCTGTTGTACCTCCGCCTTCACCAAAAAAATCCGCCGCAATAGGCGTCGCACCGCCCAACGATGGCCCAACCGCCGTGGACGCACCCTTCCATACCTCCTCCTTCCGCAAGAAAATCCGCCGCCGTCCACAAAAAAAAAAATCGACGTAGCCCTAATATGAAAATCCCGCCGCCATTATAGAATAAAATATATTTTGCTGAGAAAATAAAAACTGAAATACGTGTATGTACAGTAGTTAATAGCGGCTATAATTAAGAAAAGGGCAAATTAGGGAAAATTTTATCCGCATTTGAAAATAGGGATGTAATTTTTATGTTTTAGAAGGGGAGGATGTGAGCCTAATTAAGTTTGCTTTTAGGGACCTGAGCCTTATTTTCACTTTGGAATAAGCAGGGTGGAAAGAGAAAAGGTTGGGATATGCATTTTATTTTCTATCCAGTGAGGGATGAATAACAAATAACGAGGTTAATAGATGCATTCTTTAAAGTATTTTGCATCATAATACCGCTGACATTTACCTGCATCAATCAATTAACATATTGAAAATGTTTGAGTAAATAGCCTCAACGCTATACTCATGCTATCCAGGACAAATACAATAAAGTAACACTGCTGGATATTGCGGTGAGTAAGATGATGTGGGCTAAACAGATGATGAGGGATGGCAATGGGGGGGTCTAGGGTCCAAACCCGCCCCTGTTTTGACCCATTTAGACCCGCCCCATAGGGTCTTCGGGGCGGGTAGACCCACGGCCCGCTTTTGGAGGTCCGGGTCTAGGGTTGGGTCTGGGGCACGGCAAACCCTCCCCAACCCGACCTGCATGATTTAAACATCATTTAAACACTTTATAACTATAAAGAATGCTTGTTAATCTTCTTAGATATACATCATTATAAATTGAATATTATATTTTTTCAGTCAACAAACTTTAATTTTTTCATAATATTAAGTTGCAACAATGATAATCATACAATAACAAATGCATACATTTTGAATTATTATCTTACAACTAATTTTATTATATTCCCTTATCATTGTGAACACATTATAATATGTATATAATTTATCATTTATTGATTAAAAAAATATAAGTATATAAATTTGCGTACATTAGAACATACTATCACCGGGTCACGGGGAGGGACGAGTCTACCCTGACCCATATGGGTTTCGGGTACGGGGCGAAATTCCAAACCCGCACCGGGTCTACGGCGTGGGTCTGGGGCGCGGTTTAAAAAGTCCAGGACGGGTCTAGGACACGAGAAACCCGCCCCATTGCCATTCCTACAGATGATCATTCTCGTGAACCTACGCAACTGTATATCTCACGTTATATATTACTCACTATAAGTATATACGATCTTATTACAAAAAAAATAAAATGTGTGCTATCTTGGTTAAAAAACGCATTACCATATAACAATATGAAAAGCCAAAACATTGTGGATAAAATATAACACGTAATAATGATATATAGTTCATGACTACAAAATGATAGTCCCTAACCTACATATAATACATCATCAAATACTAAACTTCTAAAATCGTAAGGCTTTCAAAGAAGACTAAATGTTATCGCTATAATGATAGAGATGAACTTGAAGCTTATACGAAATATGTTTATTTCGATAAAAAAGATTCACCAAATTCAATGATTTTCCTTCTTATGGTCCTTTATTTAAGAAAATGTGCTTTATATATTGATAAGAAAAATGTTACAGACATAGAGAGCTCTAAAAGCAAAAAATGGTAGAAGTGTTACACAATTCTAATACCCCAGTAATCCCAATAACGAATAAGCAATACACTTAAGTACAACAATAAAACAAAATATATATAACTAAAAGAGATAGACTTGTTGTCCTCATGTAAACAAAGGACAACCGTAACCACATCCACTTCAAACTATAGCAACATTTATTGGCTTACCGACTTTTATCTTCTCTCCACGGTTCTGCTTGTTTATTTCATATCTTTTCCTTTTGCTTTCAGTTGAAAAATCATATAATGTCATGCAGAATTGTCAATGTCATCAAAATATTTTAAAGTAGAGAAATCATGCACAATGTTTGTTAGGTGCTTCATATTACGATGCTTAGCTTTAGTCTGTGAACTTACACATTGATTTGATTAAATATTTGATGTGTCCTTCTAGGCTATTTGGTCTAATTTTTCATCCATAGCAATTTCACCATTTTGATTGAGTTGCCCTATGACCGTCAACTTATCAACTATGTTTTGATTGTTTTCATTAATATTCAATGCATTCTACAGAGAAACGTGGATTTTTTTCATTCTATAAAACATTAGACCAAATAATAGAACTGAAACAATTACCCTTTCGAGTTTGATTTGAAACTTATGCTTATGCTATATAAGCTTCATTTAGTTACACTACGTGTTAGTTTAATCATCTTGTGGTAGCTGAATGTTTACATTATCTTAACTAGAGTTGTCTATCACGGGAGAGTCTTTGGCATTTAGATCATTCCTAGTTTTGGAAGCTTTTACATCATATGTGCATTACTTGAAAATGTGTTATTATCATTGACAAAAACCCACATTTGCTGAATTGGCAAATGTTTTCAGAATGTCAAAAACTCTAACAACTTTGATAATTAACTGGTTTCCATTCGTATTCCATGTCTTGCACGGAAAGTTTTTCATTTTCATAAAGAATAAGAAATCTATTAGAGTAGGACAATGAGTTAGAAACTTGCACTAATACTCAAGCGTAAGAAATTTTTATGAACTTTCAATCATCTTGTCTAATTTTATTGGTGTTGACACCAAAAAGTTGTACAATACTCAAAGAGTTTGACAACAGTTAAACTTATTAAATGGAAAATGAAGATAAGTATAATAAAAATGCAGTAGAAACAAGAGAGAACGATTCGTAGCGGTATGGCGTAAGTCGACCTATGTTGACTTAGGATGTGCCGAAAACCTCAAATTATGGTGTCAGATCGGTATTACTCTGAAGTAAGATAGTACAATGTAGAAAAATTCAAAAAGATCCATTTCTCATCTGAAAGTGAGATATTTACAATTGCAGTTCAAGCTGGAAAATTGGAGTGTCGTTGTGGAGAGTCACGTGGGCACAAAGCCCAATAAAAATCTTTAATCGGATCGGTATCGATTCCTATAGGGATCGATGCCAATTCATTTACTTTGCGATTTAGTATCTGCAACTTTGAGTGCTTTTCCTTCTAAGTCTTCATATCCTTGTAATAAAGTATGGATGGGATCGGTTCCAAAGTTGTTCAATTGTTGATTCTTAAGCTATTCGTCGACCCGGATGCTTAGTCAGAGTTCGTACGAGTCTTGATTGCTTCTGATAGCCGGGTCAAAAGGCCACGTAACAATTGGAATTCCCAGTACATGGCAATATGACTAATACAATCTATTGCGATGACCGCCTTGCACCTACACACCAAGGTAGTGCATTTTGGTGGTGCTCGGTCTATGTAAAGTAACCATCAAGGTCAAAGAAAAGAAAACTATCATATATCTCACAACACATAGAATAAAATATATTAGTAACACGTAATTGATATAAAAACCCCAAGACAATGAATAGCTGATGATGAACCATAAGCATCAGAGGAACTGATCCACAATATAGCATAATGAAACTAGTGGTAATAACTCATATGAAACTATCTCTAGGATAAAATTACTAACAATCCCCATAGTAGTGTATAGTGAAAATTAATAAAGTACAAATAAACAATACATGGAACAACCACTGCTAGCCTTCTGATCAGATATTCCTGCTCACTCCTACCTTATCTGTAATCTTCTCACTTAAGGGCACCTAGATTAATAATAAGCAAATCATAAAACTCTAGTACAGACAAAGTCTAGTGTGAGTAATAGTAATCTCTAGCGATAAATAAGATTAGCACAATAAGTATTAAGAGTCATACCCTTAAAGAGTAAACTCATACAATAATCTACTCTACTCTAATTTCATCATGTCACTAAATGCAAAGAAGTGCGTAGGGCAATAGCAAGCAAGTAATCATAAGCATCCATCAACCATCCTCACATTCACTCACGTAGAGCATCTCCGAAAGAGGTTATATATTACATTTTTGTAATATGAACATCCATTTTCATATCCAACAAAGTGCAGATTACGTAGTTGGTTACACTTTCTTAGATTTTCATTATAAAAACATATCCTCCCAGGGCAGATGTTGAATAGGAGCCCCATCCACATATGCATGTTCAATAGCTGCCTCATTCCCCCTTCCCCCAATGGCTCTTTCCTAACTACTAAATTTGAAATGGCTACTTCTTGCATCCTCTACATATACACTTTCTTCGTCCCACAATCTACCCCACTCACAATCATTCTACCCTAAATTCTCCACCTTTAACTTCAAAATTTTATTTTGAATTCGATGTCGATTCCCTAAGATGGAGCTTCGAAAACTTTGATTTTGAAGATAATACAGTTTTGATTGGTGGAACAATCACTTCATCTAGTTGGTACTCGTTCGAGGATTATTATTTATATTACATTTGATATACACTATCTTATAATTCGATCTGAAATGTGATCAAAGTGATAAAACATTCTAAAGCGAGATTACAAATTGTTGCAACCAAAAAACTCCCGATTGTAAGAGATTGCTTTCTTCGATAAAATGTCGACTCAAGAAAATCAATCATAAGACGCAAGCATTTGACTCGTAGGTGTTCAAGTTAAAGCAAACAAATCCCAACGGGTTTGGAAGTGAAATGCATTTGGTTATTATATTAAATTTTTTGCATACATATGCAAGTTTATTTATTAAACATATAATTAATTTTCTTGTAGAGGATGGCGGCAAATAAACTATTTAAGGATGTTTATAAACTAAAAAATAAGCAAACACCTTATTTTTATTGCTTATTTTTATCACTTCATGCACATTTATAACCTTTTGGTTGAGCATGTTAAATGGAAATCATCCCTTTAGAAAACTGTTCAAATCGTTCATTCTAGTAGTCGCAATTGAGGAAAAGCAGCTAGAATTAGAGAAAACTTTATCCCAGATGAATCTTTCGATAGTTAAGGAATGGTATTAGATGAAGGTCTAACTTCTACAAAATATGCATATGTAAACCCATATGAGCCAAAGAAGTCAAAAAGAAGTTGGATGTTTGTTGCTAATCAAGTAGAAATAAATAAGCTCCTACTACAATCCAAAAAGAGGTACAATCATGCTATGAACTTCGATTTGTTCAACACCAAGCAAAAAGTGTTGAAAATTGTTTGCCTGCTTTGCGACCCGGCCACCCAAAGCCAAGGATTTGAGCATAAGTCGGCATTGATCGGCAATCACTTAGGTTAAGTGACGGAATGTTAGATGACTTAGCATTTTCAGGCCTAAAGGCTTCGGGTTAGATTCTAGAATCTGGACCGGATCGATTCAATGCAGTTTTTCCTCCCAAGATCAACATCAAACCGGTTCAAACCACCACGTCAGGTCGAACTCGACCCGACCCCACATCATCACATATGAAGGCTTGGTGCACCATGCTCCTGGCAAGTCAACTGGGTCGGGTCTAACAGGAGGGACCCTACCCGCCTACAACCATTTATGCACATCGACTTGGCACTGGAACAACCCAACTAGCACCGGATCGGGTCGAATGGAACCCGACCCGCCTGGACCAATTTCTACACAACAACGTAGACCTATTCATAAAGCTATTTCTACTTCTATTTGCATGGATCAGATTCCACTTAGCATGACACGATTAGGAACGATTTCTCCATGTTTTCCACCTTAATTCGAAATTGGAGAGATGCTCGCCACGTTGGATCCGAGCCAGAACCCCCCGATGGCTATAAATATACCATTTGAAGGCATTTTGAGGGACTTTTTGGTTGTGTGAAACTCTGCTCTACTTAGCCATGGCTGCCATCTGTCTTTCACCTCGAAATATGAGTGTAATCATGATTGTAATTCAAGATAAACAATAGAAACAGTGTTGTAATTGTAATTCTCTGTTGAATTAAGAGATTATGAAGTGGATGTAGGCTCGTTAATGGCGAATCACTATAAAAATGTTATTGTCTTGCTCTTTCTTCCTTTTTTCAGTCATTTCTTTATATTTCATGCTCAAAACACGACTATTTGGGTGTTAGTGCCATTTTTTGGTCTAACATTTTGGTGCTTTCGCTGAGAAATGAAGATTCTCGACATTTAAGGAGTTTCCAGTCTACTTATTGGATCGCCAAGTTCAATGGGGAAATCTTGTAAATTCCATGTCGACTTTCCAATAGTGGAGATCACCAGACGTGAAGTCACCTCCAAGCCATCTAGCACCAGTTGCTAAAGTTCAGAAACAAAGTTTAGAATTCTTCAGGGTTGGGTCCCAGCTTCGGGTCAGATGAAGGCCTCAGATTGGATCAACGCATAGTTAAGATGGAAATAGCATTGCTGCATCATCGGTTCGAGTTTGACCCGACCCCACACCATCACACACGAAGACATCAGCACTCACATTGCATCGGCTCGGACAAGCAATATCTGGCCCGCAGCTCTCAATAACGTATCTAACCCACGATCCAAAGAACAGTAGCGAACCTACTTATCCGATATGACCCCAATTGAAGGCAAACACTTTACCCGACCCCTAGCAGTCTTTTTTGGGAAAAAGTGCATTTTTAGGCATTTTGACGCCGTTTCAAAGAAGGCTTAGTCTTCCAAAATCGAAAGAATCGGCGGTACCCACTTGTTCGACCTAACTAGGATAGCCACCGGGACTGTTGGGCCCCGGACCCCCACCGACGCTGCGTCCGAACCCGTTGACTTCTCGCCTTCGGCTCATCATACATTTTGACCAAGTCATCAAGGTTATCAATCGAGATCGGTATATAGTCTGAGAATATCAACAACAAATTGGAAATGATTGGGATTCTTCCAAGAGCCATGACCCCTATTCACTGATGTTATTCAACGTGAGGAGTTACTGAGCAAATTCAGCACGATAACTATGACAGTATTGTGAGAAAGATTGTTTCTTGGCAGCATCCTCTTTCAGGGTTCCTATGGTGTATAGACTTCACAACTGATGGTGTTCCCGAACGTATAGTAACCACTGGTTTACATGACTTAAACTATCCAACTGGCGGAGTCTCAACGACATTGATTTTGAGCAGTCCGGACACTATTTCGAAGATGACTTAGACGATCTTAGCGATAATGGTTCTCAATGACAGGATACCAGAAAGCGACTAAGGATTCTAGCACTATAAAGATACATTTCACTTGTATGACGTGATGAAAGACATATGTCCTGCGATTCGCCACCTAAAGAACTTAGCTAACCCTCGCAATGGCTATCTGCTATTAACTGCATTGATGACGATTGATTTCCGCTGGATAAGGGTTAAGTCAACATACTTAGGTGCCCAGAGTCACGTACCAATTGAACCACCACATGCCATGATTGGACCCATGGATTCTTACCCAGATGATAAGAACTTGACTGCTCATCAGCCACCCTGTGACCTTGGCATAGAAATGAGAGCTCGAGATCAAAACAAATATGAATCAACCATTAGCTATCTACTTCATACTTCCATTGTGACAGAACACGTGGATATTGCTTGAAGTCTTGCAAGCTATGCCACGTATTCAGGGTAACCAAATCAAATTTTCTGCCAACCAACTGCTACGACAGGTCCTACAGCGACCTAAGGCATCTTAAAGATTTCTCAAATGGAACATCAAGCTAAGTCAATTTGATCTCAATTTCCTTACAAGGAAGTTTATACGAAGGCAAACATTAGCCGACTTCATCGTTGAATTCACTACTCCAGAAGAAGATGTGTTAGATGAAGAAGATGGCCCTTCGGAACGAAATATGGAATCGAGTACCTGGAAGTTGTACACAGACGGTGCTCGAAATGATCGACAGTCTGGCGCAGGAGTCGTGTTAATAACTCTTGAAGGACGATCAATTTACTATGCCTTGCGACTGGATTACCCGCTACTAATAATGATTCTGAGTACGATGCCCTGGTTGTCAGGTTCATAAGGAGCTTCAAGCAAAGGGACTGCGACTTGTAACTTACCAAGAAAAGGTCAAAGGGCTATTGGACGGCTTAGAGCATCGCAGCATATCTCATATTCCGCACACAGAAAATCAGACGGCGGACAAGCTAGCCAAGATGGCGAACTTTGACAATCCAAAAGAGATGGAAATAGTCCCAATCGAGACGCTAGAAACTCCGAGTATTGATCAGATGGAAGTTGATCCAGTGTTGGCGACTGGACCCAAGAGAGAATCATGGATAACCTCCATAAAAACTTCTTACAGCATGGAACGCTTTCGGCAAAAAAAAGTGAAAGGTGTACCATCGTTCGTAAAGCCCCAAGATACGTTGTGCAAGGCGACATTGCTTATTTCCCTGGGAAGGTCATCCCGAGATATTCGACAAAAGCACTTGCCGACTTCCCACTTGATTGAAGATGCACACGAATGAGACTTCTAGCGGTTAACATTTTTACAATAGAATGTGAAGATTCACAATTCCGCTCCCTTTATTGACCATTTGTTGATTGGCTCATTCCTCAGACGTAAGGAGCAACTCAGAAATCTTGACATGGATTGCTCATGATTCCATTATCTAGTTCAAAGCTGATGCAACATTACCTTGCATGACCAACTGCCCCAATCTTGCCCAAAGATTCGCGAGTTAAAGGTTTGGAACACTTAGGCTTGAATGTTGGTTGATTGTCCACACATTAGCTCTTATTCCCAACGTGGGACCGAAGAAATATGTGGATGGACGAAGCATGTCTATCTTCATAACCTCCGCATCCAATTCTTGACATGGAAAGGGCTAAGCTTCTGCAAGCATGGATTCGTTTTTAGCCATATCCTACTTCCTAGCATGGGAAGTTCGAAATTTCTATAAGCATGAAGTCCTTACTCTCCTGCCGATCTCCATTGGAGAACCGATAAGATGAGATGCTACCATTAGCGGTTTTGATCTAATTACCTGACCCTTATTCCTTGCCCTTGACGTGGTGGCAAGAAGAAAATTCAAAGGAGATGCGACCTCGTCATTCGCTCATCGGAGTCCGCTTAACCGCCTTCATCGTTCACAAACCCCGGTCAGGGTCTATTTATTCTTGGGACTGTCAGCCCATGATAGTTTGGAAATATATCCTTTATCAGCCAAAAACTTTCACAGTCGTCCCCCAGTAGAGAGAGGACAAAGCAAAATGGGCCTGCTAAGAACACGCGATGCCATTTTCACTTAGAATGATTTTTGTTCCTTTAACAGGACTATTCTTTAAACATATCTCTTTTCTTTGCATGCTTTATGAGTTATTTATGTAATAAACTCGGATGAATTTATATGTGGATGGTGTAGGTACCTAGGATTTGGTACCGATTAGATTTCTAACACCCACATGCAGAATTATGGAGCACTGCCATAACAAGCCCGACTTAATTGCTCGTTTACAAAGCCACGCCGTCCGTCTGAGGAAATCTGTATAGCTCAAGGTGGATCTGATATGACCATCCACTCCTTGGTTCATGCGTGGCAGACCTCAAGACAATTGTGCATTGATCTTTACATTGCAAGGTCGGAATCCGACTCCAGATGGACGCGGTTCGACCGTCTGTATGGTTCGATCCTATGCTCGACACCACTAGATTACATGAATCCAAATAAAGGAGGCAACACTACCCCTTGATATGCTTACTTTTCAACCATGAATTCTACTTTTACATGCTTCATGAGTTATTGATATGACTAACTCATGCAATATGAATGATGCAGGCACTCGAAGTTTGGTGCCCATCATTCCTCCCACATATTGATTGGAGGAGCTCAAAACTTTGGTGAACGTGATCCGGTTGTTCACCCGCTTACTCTTGGTCTGATGCTAACAATCTGACATAAATGAGGTCGACCATCCTCAAGGCGGTCTTTGCCTTTGATGTGGAGGCAAAGGGAATGATGCCAAGGCAGATGTGACTCGACTGTTTTCCTGATTAACTTTAATCCTCAAAGCTTGGATTGTAGTGTAAACCATGGACGAGTGTGATTGGCATGCCGAGATTTAAGACCACTCAATCCACAAGTCGAACCTGGGCATACGACAAGAGAGTATAAAAGCACTAAGACCAAGTGCTGAACGAAGTTGGCTCCTACCCCCTATGAAGGATTGGGGTAAGACTGAAAGCTGAGCCCAAACTCTAACCTGGGCATATGATAGGAGAGTATAAAAGCACTAAGGTCAAGTGCCGAAGGAAATTAGCTACTACCCCCATAGAAGGATTGGGGGCAAGACTGGAAGACGAGCCCGAATTCCCTATAGAAGGATTGGGGCATTAGAGTATCCCTACTAATCAATCCTGAATAAGCCTTGGCCAAGTAGTTTCTTTAAGATTGATTGGGGGCATACACATAGACTTCACAATCCCTGTTGTTTATTACTTAGTTTTGGAATAATTTTTTATTGAAGGAATTTTTGTTTGCACGGATGCTGGATTGAAACCCTTGTTTGATTTTGATGTGGTTTATTGGTACTACTTAGATTAGTAACGTTTCGACCGCAAGTATATTTTACTGAAATGTACGACAAACTTGCAAATGTATGACATTGTTGGAATCCCACTTTTATTTACAGAATGATGATTTACGCAAGGCTAGACAAAAACGCGAGGGTGACACTCACATACGCTAATAAAGGACTACGTTCGAAGAGTTGACGTCGATGCCTGATGCTAAAATTTCCGCATGATTTAAGGCAGCGACCGAAAGGAGGCCTTAGGAGCGGGATGTTTAATAACATATCACGCGACTTAAGGCAACAACCAAAAGGAGGCCTTGGGAGTAATATCTCAAATTGACACACATGCCCATGTGAGACTGACTATAAATCAAATGCAACAACGAGTGCCACCTTGCAAGTACACTAAATGGAAAATGCAACAATTCGAGCACTTGGATAACACAACCACTTAAGCTTTGAAAGCAATGCCACCTTTTTTATGCATGCGTGTTTAAATTCGAATGGGATGTGATCCAACCACCTGCCTTTTGCCGTTACCCCCAAATTGGGGTCATAACTATTGAAAGTATTTACAAACGGCATAACTTACCTGTCGGTATTTAACTTATGCATTGATCCTGACAGGCCGCTTGAGGACCATGAGACAGATACAGAGTGAACATCCATTTGCTAGTCTCAACCGACTTCTCGACTGGAAGGCTCATGTAAGATCATACATGGATCGATTATTCGATCTCGCACACTTATAGGATGTGATGCAACCGCTTTATCTACGACCTCTCACTTGATGCAGGGGGAAAGTAAGAGCACTCGAGGTGACTACGGCTTGACTTTTCACCACCTGACTCCAATCCTCAGAGCTTGGATAAGAGACTAGAGACTAGCACGGGCTGAGTACCAACAATTCATTTTGCATCCAACTCTAACTCGCGACTTGATGAAGGTGTGTGAATTCAGAGAAGACGCAGATTTGATGCTCACCACCCAGCAAAACACCCATAGATGGGGGAACAGGATACGAGCTTCGAGCAGCATGATTCGACTCCCCGATGACTCCATACACATTTACTATCCTTGGAGTTCCGAAAGATCCCAGACTACAACCAAAAGAATGACTCCTCAAGGTTAGCCCACATACATCTGAGCAACAGATCATCATTCAGAATTGAATGACAAATTCCTAATTGATAGCTATTGCATATGTGGAACCAAGAAGCCCGAGGTCAACTTCCACCTACTTCAGGACTTCATGTTGGACACCAGCGCTAAATTAGACAATTGGCAACAACTTCTAAAAGAAGGAGGTCATATTACTAAAATTATTCGACGCTCCACTAGAGGTGGCACATCTCAATACAACATAGATAACATCAATCATAACCCTCTTGCATAGGACACCGGGGATTTCCGCAATCCCCCAGACTTCAAACTATCATCTTTGGAGGCTTATAATGGCATGACTAATCCTACCGTGAACCTGACACTCTATATGCACCACATGGAAGTGCTATCAGTGTCGGACAATGTCATGCCCAGGTGCTTCCACCTACTCTTGGCGGACAGTGTTGTTATGTTATTTCGACGGTTGGAATTTGAATCGATTAATCGTTGGAACACGTTGGTTACCCGCTTCTTTGAGCAATCAAAGATCCACATCTCTCGACCCAAGAACGTCATATTACTCACTTCAATCAAACAGAGGTCCGAGGAGACCCTGCATTCATCCTTGGAAAGATTCAACGCCGCAGTGGCATCGGTAGATCGACCTGAACCGTCTACGGTGTTTATGGCAGCTGTATCTGATATTCTGAATAACTTAGAATTCCACCCGGAGATCTTAGTGGATTCAACTCTGAGGCAGACAGATTCCTACAGCAGGAGGATATTAACGTCGAGATGGATGATCTCAATGTTTTCATGACAAAGGATGGAGGACCATCCGACTCTTGAAATGATAACATCAAGGGCAGAGCCTCAGAAAAGAATAATAGGATTGTGCAATCCTAGAGAGAGCCAATTTTATTGATCAAGTCAACAATCTTGTTTGTTAAGCTCAATGAAACAAAGTAAGAAAATAGACTCCACAAGACTATGATGACTATTCCGGAATATGATGTAGTGCGAACGAAGAGGCTCGACTAACTCCCTAACAATGTTCATTCGCTGGTATTTTCATGAACTTACTCAACTCCACGACAGATTCGATAAGAGTAACTGAGCTCACTAATGCTCCATGAGACAATCCTCGCTTTTGGACTAAAGTGAAGGATTGTGATTCAACCATTCATGTATATAACTCCTACTTTTACTGACTTGAGAGAGAGTATAGAACGACTTGGGAAAACTAAAGATTGCTAAACCTACAACTTTATCCTGATGCAATGACAGAAAGTATAAAGGCTAAAAGACTAGATGTATGATTGACTTAGCCCAACCCCCACCGACACTGGGGGCATAAACACTAACTTCGCTTGCCCTCCACTGACATGGGGGAGAGGGGGCAATGTGTGTCAATTGGCAGACTGACTTTAAAGACAACCCTGACTTGGCATGTGATTCAAAACATCTCTGGAATATGACATGATTTGTAATGGCCCAGCGGATTCGACGCTCGAATTTCGACAATAATACATAAACAAGTATTACTTGCCATAATTCAAGTATCGAAAACACAAGATAGTTAATGAAAGAAAATAGAGGGTGAGATAAGAAAGGAAGAAATATTTGAATAGAAGAAGGAGAACAGCACAACAACATCAGAGTCTCACATTGTAGTGGAACAAAATATAATATAGAAATAAAACTTTATTGAGAGCTTTGAAATAAATACTTACAATCATCAGAATACATCAACACATCTAGATAGTTATAATAATATGTCCTCATATGCAACACACAATGGAATAAATATATATCATACGTTCGAACTCCTCCAGCGCATCTTCTAGAAATTCATAGTATCCAAACCTAAACCTGTACAATCCGGGATAACCCGAGCATTACAATTGCTGGATCAGTCTGGTGAACCAGAGTGAGAAAACTCGCTAAGACTATAATATCATCCAACTTGATTTTAAAGTTAGAATATTTCTTTTTGAAAGAAAAGGATAATCGTAAGACCAATCCACACATAAACACGGACGATTTTTACCTTACGATAACCCAATTTTTTTTGGAAATCATATCTTACTACGATATTATAATAGTGTCTAAATACAAATAAATAACAATCTAGCGGAACGCTTGCATCCAACGCTCCACATATATAGTATACAATCAAAATTGCGGGCGCTTATTGGAGAATGGATTCCAACTAGCACGGTATGGGACCACCTTCCGACAGTGTATCTCTAGAGAGGAATACACCAGGTTCAAGAAGAACATCTTGTAACCCAGGCTAAACATGACCGGCCCCTCATTTCGCTTGAGAGTACCGAATGTATTATCACCAACGGTTGGGATCATCAACCGTTTCCCGAAAGGGACAACGACGATAGAATAAAGAAGCAAACGGAATTTCTCAAGATCAGGTGACAATACACCCTAATGGGAGCGACCCACATAGCCATGCGACCTACCCGATTTTATACCATTTCTCGGTTGTAAAGGCTTGAGGTTGAACACTACCTTTTTAAGAACATCACAATCACTTTGAATGCCGCATCGTTAGATCCGCAAAATCACTAATTGACGTCCACAAAAATATTCTGAGTGTTTAAGCTAAGAGAAGGTGTCTTCTCTGCCACCTACAGTGATACATTTGTAAAAATCAACGTACATGATTCTTAAGAAATACTCTGTCAGACATTCGTCCATACAGGTCATTCAGGAACAGGATGAACCGAAGGCACCCTCCTACCACATCCTAGGAATTACCCTATAGATCAGTAGCGAGTAGTCCTTGCAAATCCGTAGATTTCAACCACAATAGAACCACACTATATCTCGGGTTATAAAATATAGTTAAGTTAATATATAATAGACTTTGAAAACATATAGGAGTTAACCAGAGATTCTAAGTAGTCCTTCCGTTTCATGAAGATCTATGGTCTTCAATGGCTCCGTCTTGATTGACATCTGATCTCTTCTCAATTTCATATTTGCTGGTCGGAATGGTTTTCGAATATAATTCGATCTCAGTCTTTCCGTTCCAACAATCGTATAGGTAAAATTTGATAGTCAGTTATTTAACTATCAAATAAACAACCATTCAGTCATAAAAATAAAATGAATTTACTGGTTCAGTACTCAGCATCACTTGGTCTTTTTAATTTAAAAAAAAACAAATTAAAACTTCTTAATTTTCCAATATTTTAAAACACATCCTTACTTCTTATCTTATTATAAGAATGTTCGCAAATCCCCTTTTAAATACTTAGAATTAATTCACTTATATATACTCCCAACATTTTGAGTTCAGTCAAATCCCACGTAAAAACGTCGTTACGAAATCTCTTTGATTTCTTTGTTGGGAAACAAAAACAAACACTTATCCCCTTTTGAATAAACCCATTCAAACACATCCCATTAATTCCTTTACCTCATAAATATCATTATATTATTTTATCAAATCTCCTTTTATTTCCTTTACATTAGAAATATTATATTGTATTCTCGAATCCTTTTTATCACCATTACTTAACTCCTTATCAACTCATATTATTCCTCTCTAATCCATTCAACCATTTTCAATTTGAAACCCTCGTTTCCATTCATTTCACTTAATAAGTATCGTTAACTTAAAATCGATGTTTTAACCACACACCCTTTTTAAAACCTTATTATACAACTCAGTTTAATATGAAACCCTTTTTATCACGATTCCTCCTTACTTACTTCAAATATTAAATAAAACATTTATTTAAGCTATCGCATCAGTCCAAAATCTCATTTATAACGTCGTTATAAAACTCGGGTTCAATATTAACTCATTCATAACCTCTCTTCAAAACTCAACCATATTCCATTCTAAACCGGTTACTTACTTAAATGTATTTCATTTGAGAAGTAATTACTTAAATTATTATTAAAATAGTAATTTACTTTATCATTAACCACCAAAGAAGTAGTTAAATTCTTTATTACTAAAATAAATAATAAATTTCTCTATTTAAAATCTTATCAAAATTAACAAATATTCATTAACTAGTTTTCATTAGATTTATTTAATAATAAACTAATTTAATTTAATAATCAATCCTCGTTAAAGCGATCGACTCATTTGATTCAAAATACGGTTATCTCTTTAACTAATTTCAATTAGTTCTTACTTTAAATTAATTAAAATATAATTAATTTTTAATTAATTTAAATAATTCCATTTAATCCTACTCTTAACCGTTCGGTTAATTTCTGCTCATTTGCTTATAACTCTAAATAACATAAGAAATCACTTTATATAATCATTGAATAATAACTTATAAATTTTAAATAATAAATATTTATTTCCTTTTTAAATAACTTTAATTCCAATTAATTGATTAAAAATCTATTTCATAAAATAAATTTTATAATTTCATTACCGTCGATTCACTTGACGGTAAATCAACATTTATAAAACGATTGATTTATAGGTCATTTGCTGCCAATTACCCAACCAATATTGTCCATTGGTTAATAACAAAACAAACGTTGAATTTAGATTCAACGATCAATAAACAAATCAATCATCTAATCAGGTTGGTCAAATAGTTCATATAATGTGATATGAAAATAAACAATAAATTTGAGGAATCCCGTTGGATCCCTCCAACCTTTTTTTCCCTACATCCAAATACGTTGTCTCAAATAATAATATTCAATTCAATGAACAGATATAATATTCAATAATAAATAATAACAGTAATCCAAGCATCCATACTTTAATTTAACATGTTTATATTATTATAAATGTAACCAATAAGGTAAGATACCTCGTTTGGAAATAATCGTTAAAAATAATGATTATAATTTATTTAGATTAAACTAACGTTTGATAAACCAATTCATCTAGTATAAATATTCAGCAAACAACGAACAATTATCAACCATAACACACAAATTAAATCCCGACTTATATAAAATATAAGTGGGTAAAATCTGAGTGAGTTATACTCACTTTGATTTCATTCATTTGCTGTAGCGGTTCGATTACAGTTAAATTAAACATTTAATTTAACTATAAATTCTTGTCGTCTCCATTCTTGTCCAGCCTGCTCCAGCTTGTAGTGCTTGTCACCGCGATCCTATTGAAATTTGTTTCATTGGATTTGGACCTAACAGCCACAAGTTATGCCTGTTTTAGAATAAAGTATTTAAATTAAATAATTAGTTATTCTTAAAAATACTAATTTCATTTGTTAAAGACTTGAGGCCAATAATATACTTTTTATAATAAGATGTATAAGGAACTTCATTGTGGATCAAAATATTATATAATTCTCTTTTATTTACAAACTCTTGGTTCATAAGTTAACCCATAAACCGATGGGTGTTATGCATTAGGAACTCATATTCAAAACAGAACGTGACAGTTTAAAAAAGGGTCGTAAGTAATATTCTGGGATTCGGTTATGAATGTCGTAACTTGATTACCTATTATGGCATTAAAACAAACAATTATACTGCATGTTATTGTGTGAATGTTTTGAACTAATCCGAAAAAACATAGGCAAAAATCATTAAGTCTTAGATTTCAATAAACTACAAAATATGTTGAAGTCCCCATTATATTTTCAATTATTAGCAGGCGTCACATATCCTTTCACGTTAAAACTAAATTAAACGGACCCAACTTCCTTTTCCATTCTTCACGTTGCTTCAGAACACAAATGAGCAAACTTACACTACAACAAATTCACTCTATTACAACGGTGGAACACCGTTGTAAAATACTTTTTACAACGGTGGCACCACCGTCGTGTATTAAGAAGTTGTAATAGACTAAAACTTTTTACAACTTTTATGCACGTTGCGACACTGTTGTGACATTTGTATTTTACAACTGTTTTCCACCGTTGTAATAGACTTTATTACAACTATAATGTTCCACTGTTGTGATAATTCACTTATTTACAGATTTTTTTAAAGTCTAGCAATTTAATTTTAGCATTCACTTCTTTACAATAGAAACATGATGCCAAGTTCACTAATTAGCCATATATGCAAAAAAAATAGTAGCAAAGAACATATGCATACTGATTAAAAAATAAATAAAGAAAGACAATTCAAAACAAAATCAACATTTTTCATTATCAATCTACACTTTCAATCCTTTCTTTCTACACTTTTAATCGACAACTTTCATCTGCATTTTCATCAACCATCAACTACATTTCAATACCTTATATCATCAACTACAACCCATGCCTGCACTAAACATCGTTCCATAGTTTTTGACTTGCAAGCAAAACTGGTTTTCTGAATGTATATCTACAGCTTATAAACCGGAGTTAATGAATCTTCTGAAGGCCATTATATAGATTAGCAGGGATGCATCAAAAGCCTCTAATTCATCACAGATAAAAGTTGATTGCAGGTGACCTCATATTAGCAACATTAATATATATTCTCAAGAACTTGTTGCATTCCTATGAAAGAATAACGGATGACTAAAATTATTTGGAAGTTAACAAATCATCCATAATCCCACAAAATGGAAAACATAATCCCCCTCCACCATCCATCTACAAAAATCATCCATAAATCGTACACCATTCATCTACTAAAACCATCAAACTACAACAAATTACCTTTTTGTTAATGCTACAAATATGAAAACAAGACGCATTAGGCATTAGTAATGCCACACAGGGTGATTCAATACACTTGATACGCAAAAACATGCCAAAACAATGCATCTGAAATGACTAAAAGTCAATAACAACTGTACTATAAAATAACCTAGCCAACAACGAAGAATATACCATCTATAAGAGAGAAGCGCGACATTAAATGCAGGCAGCACCACCACAGGAAACGATCAATAACTGTAACGACCAGGAAAACCTGAACCAATTTAATTTTTTTTAAATTGGCTATTTTAGTGGATTTTTAATATTTAAAATAAATATTTTAAATAATATCGTTGAAAAGTAAGTTTGAATCGATATTTGAAAACGAATAAAATTATTCTAATTATAAATAAGGCCTGAAATGGCGCAGTAGTTTCAAAATTTGAATTCAAACTTTGACTGACTGTACCGGGTGCAAAACAAAGCGGATTTGAGTGAAACAAAAAATATTTAAATCTGTTAGAGAATATCTTTCTAACGAATCTGAAAAATCGAAGTTTCATAGCGGGAAGCAAAAGTTATAGCCAAATGAATTTTCAGAAAGGTCGCGGTAGAAATTATATAACCCGTGAAAATGGCCATTTTGCATACGACCTCGGAATTCGACGAAACCACTTTTGTTGGATCTGGGATGTGAAGTTATTGCTAGGTTTCAAATTTCATAATTTTTGAAGCTAGTATGTGAGCGTGGCAAAGGAAAACGTGTTTTGGTCAATTATAGTTAAATTGAATCGACCAGAAATAGGCCTTTTTGCAAACGGTCTCAGAATTCGACGAAACTAGTTTTTTTGGGACCGTATCGTCAAAACATAGCTAGATTTATTTTTCGGGAATTTTTAGAATCAATATGTGGCCCCGACAAATTGAAATGTACATTCAAATTAAATATTAAATGTTTTATATTTTAATTTGAAGGAAAACTGACTGAAACAGTCGAATGGGCCTACGAAACATATCTCATTGTGTTCGGGATGGGGGTATTTAGCTAGGGGCGACATTCGTTGGGTTTGGATTGGAGTTCGTTTGGAAAAGACCCTCATTTTTGAAATTATAAATCGTGGGCCACTAGGAAAATTCTTTCATAAATTAAATAAAATACAAAAAATCAAAAAAAACCCATAGCCCATCGCGATCGACGACGGCTGGCCCTCCTTCTTTCCCGTCCATTTTCCGGCGATTCCTCGCACCAAAACCCCCTACCCCTTTGGAACTTTTTGAAGATCCTAACGCCCTCTACAAATCCGAACTGGTCTCAACCTCTCTAGTGCTGTGTGTATCGAGAACGAAGCCCTCGAAGTCGCCGACTTCATCGCCGTCGATCTCCCTCCACAGGCCATCGATCTGAACGAGACCGCCAGCACCATGTGCGGGTTTCCAGCCTCTTCCACGTCGTGAAACCCGATCTTGTCCCCGTGCCACGGATTGAAAGATTTTTGCAAACCTAGTTTTGAACAAATCAGAAAGGTAGCGGCTTTAATTATTTTAAATGGTTTAATAGCACTTTATAGCGCTACGGTTTTTATTTCACTATAAAAATCATATCTTTTTCATGTGTGATCGAAATCCAGTGAAACAAGAGACAGTGGACTCGTGTGGACGTCTTATACATTCTAGAAGAGACCGCATATTTTTCTGAGCCTTCTGCTATTTTTGGTGGAGTGGAACCCAATGTGAGATTTCTAATTTATAAACGATATGGAAAATGATGATGTATAAATTATATGGTCGATGTATGACTTGTATAAGCGTTGTACACCTCATGTATAAGCGTTGTATAGGTTGTACGTTCGATGTATAAGTTATATATGCGTTGTAAAAATTATATATGTGTTGAAATAGAATTGAAATGCTTATATATAAATGTGTGTATATATATATATGTATGTCCCTCGTCCACACACCATGGACGATATTTATTGATTGTGATTGGTGTGAAAATTGGTTGATAGCGAATGGTTGATTAATATTGTTTGTGGTTGAAATTGATTGATTGGGGTTGAAAAATACCCGTTTGTGGTTGAGAAATATATGGTTGAAACCACATAGGATTAGTTTGTGGAAATTGAAAAAATATACATGTCGCCTGCGTGCGAACTAGATGCATGATTCCCTATTGTCAAAAGCTGCGAGGCTTTAAGGTAGAGCGAGGAGCCGTACTAGGGACGGCCCCGGTTTTAACTACGCTGCCATTATGCTGCCGAAATTTTGAATAATACTCATGTGTTAGAATTATTTTCATGTGTTGAAACTATATTCGTGTGTTGAATAGAAATTCATCTATTGAACGACATTCATGTTTTGAAATAAATTGTTTTGCAATAAAAATCACCTTTTTATCTATATATATATATATATATATATATATATATAAACTATAGAAAACCTTCATGTGTTGAATTGAAATTCATTTGTTGAATAGAAATTCATGTGTTGAATGGTATTCATGTTTTAAATATAAAAATCACCGTTTTATCTATATATATAAACTATAGAAAACCTTCATGTGTTGAATTGAAATTCATTCGTTGAATAGAAATTCATGTGTTGAATGGTATTCGTGTTTTAAATATAAAAATCACCTTTTTATCTATATATATAAACTATAGAAAACCTTCATGTGTTGAATTGAAATTCATTCGTTGAATAGAAATTCATGTGTTGAATGGTATTCGTGTTTTAAATATAAAAATCACCTTTTTATCTATATATATAAACTATAGAAAACCTTCATGTGTTGAACTGAAATTCATTCGTTGAATAGAAATTCATGTGTTGAATGGTATTCGTGTTTTAAATATAAAAATCACCTTTTTATCTATATATATAAACTATAGAAAACCTTCATGTGTTGAACTGAAATTCATTCGTTGAATAGAAATTCATGTGTTGAATGGTATTCGTGTTTTAAATATAAAAATCACCTTTTTATCTATATATATAAACTATAGAAAACCTTCATGTGTTGAATTGAAATTCATTCGTTGAATAGAAATTCATGTGTTGAATGGTATTCGTGTTTTAAATATAAAAATCACCTTTTTATCTATATATATAGAAAACCTTCATGTGTTGAATTGAAATTCATTCGTTGAATAGAAATTCATGTGTTGAATGGTATTCGTGTTTTAAATATAAAAATCACCTTTTTATCTATATATATAAACTATAGAAAACCTTCATGTGTTGAATAGAAATTCATTCGTTTAATGGAAATTCATGTGTTGAATGGTATTCGTGTTTTGAAATAAATTGTTGTATAATAAAAATCATATTTTTATCATCTATATGAACTATATAAAATAGCCGTGTTTTGAAAGAAATTGTTTTATAATAAAAAATCATATTTTTACCATCTATACGAACTATATAAAATAGTCATGTTATGAAATAAATTGTTATACAATAAAAATCACATTTTTATCATATACATGAATAGTTAAAATAGTGAAGTGTTGAAATAGAAGACAGTTGGATAAAAATATCATTTTTATCAAATGTATGAAAAGCATATAGTTTTGAAATCGAAGAACCGATTATATTTATATATATATATAATTAAAATATATCGAATAACGAAGCTGCAGTTCATGTTTTGAAACCGTGATTTCAAACGATTAGTGCGGGAGATCCGACCATCGGATTTTTCTGAAACTGCAACCGTTGGGTTCGCTTTGGAAATATCTTTCCAACGGCACCAACTTTGTAAAAATCCAACGGTTGGATTGTCTGGAATGTTTAATTCAAATCCAAAGAAAAACAGCGCCAGAATCGATTATATATATATATATAATTATATTAAATCGAATAACGACACTGCAGTTCGTATTTTGAAATCGAAACTTCAAACGATTATACCGGGAAATCCGACTGTCGGATTTTCCCAAAACTGGAACCGTTGGATTCGTTTTGAAAAGATCTTTCTAATGATGTAAATTTTGTGAAGATCCAAGGGTTACATTCTCAGTAATGTGTAAATCAAATCTGAAGAAAAACAGCGCCACGACCGCGTTATGGCCCGAAGCGTCGTTTTGAATAAATTGGTTATTTTAAAATAAATAAAAATAGCGATAAATCGTTATAAAATATTATAAACGATATGGATGCGAAATTTAGAAACTAACTGAAGGTTGGCTAAGTCGAATGGTTTCTTGGGTGTTGATCTGATGTTGGTTTCGGCCTTCAGGGTTAATATTCGGGAAATCGTTCTCTTACTGATTTACGGTTAGCGACTAATGAATTGAAATGATGCGTATGTGTGTTTGTGTTGCACTTGTTTATATACGCGAGTTGCTCAGAAAGTCCGGGTTTATCCCATTCTGAATAACTGAATCGATGATAAGAAATCGAAGATGAAGACGGTGGTCGAAGACCGGAGATCAGGGCTTGCGAAGACCGGAGATCAGGCATCCCAAAATATGGATAATGAGTGGTGATCGTCCAGGTATACGTGGAGATCGAAGGGTTTGCGAGGTATATAGTGCCTCCGGTTTCGTTCAGACCCAGGACAGACTTGCAAATGGACTGTGTGTCTGACATTGGAATTCATTCTGTGTGATTGATACCCATCAGTTACATGGTGTGAATTGCCTGTGTGGCTTGCTAAGATGCACTGATCAGGGCTTCTATTGAAAAGCAAAGTCTTGTGGTTGATGATCAAAGCACCGCCTGTGTAGCGTAGCTTTGTGTATAACGTGAATTCACGAGCCTCACACCCCGGTATGAACCAGAAACGGGAGAAGGACCTCAGGGAGGGCATGCGTTTCCTTCTAGCTAGAGGTGGTGTCGGCGCTTAAACTGGCTGACATTTATATTATTTTCACCTATGTGGTTGTTGTTGTTGCGAGGCGCCTCGGATATATCAGTCGATCCGGGACCGATGGAGCCATTCGTTGGCTCACTTACGCCCCAAAGGGCGGGGAAACGCAGTGTTCAGGAATTTTAATCCACATCGGTGGATCGGCCCTGTCGCTCCAAGGCTTGCCTGCGCGCTTGCCTGAGACTCGGGCTAGACAGTCTCGAATTCAGTAAGGACTATCTTTTGCCTTGGTTCATGACGGAAATCCAATTTCCAAATACGTGGTTGTGCGGTTTTGATTGTATACCTATATATGGCGACATAGTGGTATGGGGCATTAATGCCGTCTATGATTGATAGTTATGATTTGAATTTTTTTTTGAAACATATAAACACTATTAATAATATCAAATGCTTTTGTTTTATACATATCAAGCATATTTTGGCCATTATAAGGTAAAACTCTATCCTCCGGTTTGCGTTGCATTGTGTGATGGGAACTGAGTCTTATAATGGCTTCATTTTTATAAAAAGCATTGCGATGTTTTAAAAGAATTATTTGTTTTAAAGCACTGGCAATCCAATGGAGAAAACCCGTTCCGTGAAAGTGGCATGGTCCTGTGATTAGCCATATTGTAAATGTGTTAAGAAGATTTCTCATACCAGTCCCATGACTGACTCGTAGTTTGTTTCACTTGCAAACTCGGGTGCCCCTTTTTCTACACGGGCAGCCTTATATTCAGGTATTAGCTGGCTTTTTCTGGATAGCTGGAGCTGAAGATGGATTCTACCATTTATCTCTTTTTATGCTGTTTAGCTCCGATTGTACATATTATGTTTGTTTTCCGCTGTAGACATTTATGTATAGCTGAACTGTATTTGTACTAAGTATGATCCTGTATACTGTGTAACTCTGATGGTTATATTTATCCAGTAATTATTTGTTCATTATCTAGTGTATTTATTTATTTCTGTTCTGCTATTATCTGTTTCTATGTTATATTCCCAAAGATTACCCTTGACACCGTCAGTACGGGTTATGGGGTCGTCACATCGTGGTATCAGAGCTTTGGTTAAGCTTAGTGCTGGAATATAACATATGAACGAACTCGTCAGAAATAGAACCAGTAGTGTTCTAGGACGGGTAACTCATTACGGATAGGATCAGTAATATCCTAGTATGAGTAGCAGAATGAAATACACCCTAGTAGACACATTTACATTCAAGTATATGTTTCTATGTTTTAAAATATCTGTTCTGTGATCTGACACTTGATCTGCTATTTGCAGAAGTACTAGAAAATGAGTTTCAGAAACAGAAGAAATGCAGAACCCGATCTAGAGGCTCTATTAAAGAGATATCAAAATCTGGGCGGAGCACAATTCTCGAGCAATGAATCTATAATTCAGACTCAAGCTTGGATGAGTTCTGTTGAAAGAATTTTTGAACGTATCCAGCTGAGAGATGATCAGAAAAGATTAGTAGCATCTTGGGCGCTCAAAGAAGAAGCTATAATCTGGTGGGAAACAATCATCAAAGATAATCCAGAAGGTTATATCACCTGGGATAGATTCAAAGAGATGTTCCTGGAAAGATTTACTCCTCCTGAAGCAACTGAGCGATTATGTGATGAATTCTCTTATCTGATACAAGGTGATATGACCATCCCAGAATATCATAAGAGATTCAATGAACTTTCCCATTTTTCCCCTCATCTGATTCAAGATCCAAAGAGGAAGAATCTGAGGTTTATTCATCGCCTGCAAAGAAAATACCAGAATAGTGTAATGAAGAATGTGAAGCTTCCTTTTTCAGAAATGATTTATATGGCTTATCAGTATGAAGATCTCCATAAGAAAGATATGTTGCGCGACGAAGAGGAAGTCGGTTCTAGTAATAAAAGGGAGTCTGAAACTGATAATCCTGAGGCCAGTACGATGTCTGAGGTCAGTAGGAAGCCTAAAGTCAATCGGAAAAGGGCCCAATCTGAGAAAGAACCAGTAACGACTGCCATATACAGTAACTGCCATAAATAAGGGCATTTGACCAGGAATTGTAAATCCTCGAAGAAACGAAAGGAGGATGGGTCTAAATCCAAGGGCAAGTTTCAAGTGACCCGAGAGTGCAATCTTTGTCATAAGACTAGTCATATAAAGAGAGACTGCTGGCTGTTGAAAAAGACCAAAGCAGTACATATAAATGAAGTGGCAGAAGTGCATGTATCTTCGTCTGCTCAGGAAAGGGCTGATGTTTTGGAAGGCACGCTCAATGTCAAAAACATTCTAGTTAAGGTACTGTTTGATATAGGAGCGTCGCGAAGCTTTATTGCAAAGAATGCAGTTAAGAAGCTAGATTTGAAATTGAAAAAGCTCAAAGAACCAATGACTGTCCATAATCCGGTTGGGGGTTCTCTTGATCTCAGTTGGGTTTGTGCAGTACCTGTCTCATTTTCCTGCTATAAATTCCCTACTATCTTTATCGTCATGAATTTTACTGAATTCGATCTTATTTTGGGATTGGGTTGGTTAACCAAATATGAAGCAGAGGTTAGATGCGCCGAGAGAGTTGTTAAGGTGAAGGCCCAATCAGGGAATTATATAATCATACCATGTGAAGGCCC
The DNA here is from genome assembly GCA_030737875.1 of Allium sativum. Lineage (NCBI taxonomy): Eukaryota > Viridiplantae > Streptophyta > Magnoliopsida > Asparagales > Amaryllidaceae > Allium > Allium sativum. The sequence continues at coordinate 127,094,545 of CM060921.1, read as the reverse complement.
GAATTCAAATAGAAAAGACTTCTGGGCCGCTTTGGATATTTCTCCCACTCAAATAGAGAATATCCCTGAAGTCACAGAGAATGTTCCTGACCTCATCAAAGATATTCTGGTCGTAAAGAATTATGCGGATGTGTTCGAGGAAGTTGTTAGCTTACCTCCGCATAGAGAAATCGATTTCAAGATTGCTTTAATTCTGAATGCTAGGCCAGTAGTGCACGCTATTCGGAGGATGACCCTAAAGGAGAAAGAAGAACTAGACAATCAAACACGACAACTTGTATGGAAGGGTCTGATTAGGCCTAGTTTCTCTGATTAGGGTGCAGCAGTGGTGTTTGTCCCAAAGTCTGACGGTACTCTGCGACTATGTGTGGATTATCGGTATTTGAATAAGCAGACAATAAAGAATAAATATCCATTGTCGCGAATTGATGATTTATTGGATCGTCTGAATGGAGCATAAGTATTTTCAAGGATGGACCTAGCTACAGGCTTCCATCAGCTTCGAATTGCCGAAGAGTGTGTTCCTATGACAGCATTCAGAGGTCCAGACTTATTCTACGAGTGGTTAGTAATGCCATTCGGCTTATTTAACGCTCCAGCATACTTTGTCGATTTGATGAATAGAGTGTTCAGAGGAGTTTTGAATAAGTTTGTTCTGGTTTTTATTGACGATATTCTAATCTTCTCTAAATCAAAGGCCGAACATGAAAAACATTTGGAGCAAGTTCTAGAAATTCTGAGAAGGAATGTATTGAAAGCCAAACTGTCCAAATGTATATTCTGGCAAGATGAAGTGAAATTTTTGGGCCATGTCGTATCGAGAGAAGGAATTGCTGTGGATCCAAGTAAAATCACGGCTATTCAAAATTGGAAACAACCTAGTACTCCTACAGAAGTCCGCAGTTTTCTTGGGTTGGCTAGTTATTACCGGAAGTTCGTTAAAGATTTTTCAAAGATATCTAGTCACTTAACGAAGCTTACAAAGAAGCACTCAAAATTCAAGTGGACTCCAGAATGTGAGGTGGCTTTTGAAGAGCTAAAGTTAAGATTAACAACTGCTCCAGTGTTAACGATAATCGACGGCAATAAAGATTTAAAAGTATGGACAGATGCCTCTAGAGAAGGCCTTGGTGCAGTATTAATGCAAAGAGGTCAAGTGGTTGCTTATGCTAGCCGTCAACTGAAGCCACATGAAAAGAACTACGTCACTCATGATCTTGAGTTGTTGGCTATAGTATTTGCTTTGAAAATCTGGAGACACTATCTTCTGGGTGAAAAATTCGAACTGTTTACAGATCACCAATCGTTAAAGTATCTATTCACCCAGAAAGACTTGAATCTGAGGCAGCAACGTTGGCTAGAGTTCCTTACAGCATACGATTTTAAGATTCTATACACTCCAGGGAAAGCCAATATCGTGGCCGATGCGCTGAGTCGAAAGAATGTAATGATCGCCAGCTTTATTATTACGACTTCCTTGATTGGCAAAATATCTATTCTTCAGAAGGACGATAATTTTATTAAGGATATGATCAAAAGGATTCAGAAAGGCGAACCCTCGTGTTTTCAAATAGATAACGACGGAATCCTGAGATTGAAAGGAAGGATTTGTGTTCCTGGCATCCCCGAGCTCAAAAGGGAAGTGTTAGACGAGTGTCACAAGTCCAAGCTGAGTATCCATCCTGGGGTGGCCAAAATGTATAACGATCTCAAGCGAACATTCTGGTGGAAGGCTATGAAAAGAGACGTTTCAATATATGTTAGCCGATGCCCTACTTGCCAACTAGTCAAAAGCGACCAACAGAAACTAGCTGGATTGTTGCAACCACTGGACGTTCCAGGTTGGAAGTGGGAACATATTTCCATGGACTTCATAGATGGTTTGCCCAGAACCAGAAAAGGAAATGACAGTATTTGGGTGATCGTAGATCGCTTCACAAAGACCGCCCATTTCATACCTGTCAGATCAAACAGAACTGCTCAGAGTCTGGCGCAGATTTATTTCAAGGAAATTGTTTGACTACACGGAGTGCCGATCAGTATAGTGAGTGATAGAGATCCAATATTCACTAGCAAATTCTGGGAGGCATTTCAAGTAGAGCTGGGAACGAAGCTGAACTTGAGCACCGCCTATTATCCTCAGACAGATGGTCAAACTGAGAGGGTGAATCGTATTTTAGAAGATCTATTGCGGGCTTATGTTCTCGATTTCGGTGGATCATGGGAAGAACATTTACATTTGGCAGAGTTCTCGTATAACAACAGCTACCAAGCGAGCCTGACAATGTCGCCATTCGAAGTATTGTATGGTAGACCGTGTCGATCCCCTGCTTGTTGGGTCGAACCCGGTAATAGACTTGTATTGGGGCGAGATATGATCCGAGAGGCTGCCGACAAAGTCGATTTCGTTAAGAAACGATTACTCCCCGCCCAAAGCCAATAGAAGAGCTATTCTGATAAAAGGAGAAGAGATATATCATTTGCTGTTGGCGACTATGTATATTTGAAAGTATCGCCGATGAGAGGGGTTATCCGGTTCGGTAAAACAGGGAAATTGGCACCCAAATTCATTGGTCCGTTTCCTATTCTTGAACGGATTGGAACTCTCGCATATAGGGTTCAATTGCCGGATTGCCTGGAGTGCATGATGTATTTCATATATCTCAACTTCGAAAGCACGTTCATGATCCAGACTTGATCATGGAAGAAGCAGCTCAGCAGGATATTGAAATTACTCCAGAATTAGCTGTGAGAAGAAAGCCGCTAAAGATTATCGGCAAAGAAACCAAAGAGCTGAGGAACAAGAAGTTTCACTTAGTCAAAGTGCAATGGAGTGGAGATCCGCGAGATTGTACTTGGGAAACTGAGGAGAGCATTCAGAAAGCCTAACCTAGGTGTCGAGTGGATATCTCTGATTGACTCCGATGCAAGGTACATTTACCATACTTTGCATTACCATTGAGTTCTCTACTTTGTAGTTATTTTCTTTCCATGGATATGCACTTTTAATTCTATAGTCTGAATGATTTTAAAAGAGTATAGGAATTGATTGGTATGATTTTGAAAAATTAAAAACAATTTGATTGTTGTTTGTGTTGTGTGATAGTAAATTTGATTAATTAAATTATTGAAACGATAGTTAATTTAATTAATAAGAGAATGAATGATAGAATTTATTCGATATATCACACCTTGAACTGATATGAAAATAGATAGATATATATACATGTGCATTATATATGCTTGAATAGGTAAATGGATTAGCTGTTGAGTAAAGAATTTATTTGTGTGCCCGACAAATAGGTAAACCTAAATGAGTTGGATGCGAAATATTATTATATCAACTCCTGTGAATGCCATTAGATGCGGAGTGCTGGTTATTCTGTGTGTAAAAAATAAATGTCGCCATAGGATAGTAACACTTAATTTTGAACTACATTACATGGCATACTTCTGGAAGATAGGCATACTTCATCATATACCACATAAGCATTCATAGCTTGTGTGACGAGGTGGAAGATTTACCATACGAGCGAGAGGCTTGCATGCGGATGACTTTATTTTACAGGTTGAACTGATGACTGATATGACCATATAAATTGTAACGATAAAATGGCCAGATTAATAAAAACCCCACACGGATCTGGAGTTGACAATAATCACGTCTCTCTAGTCATTAGATACGACACATGGATTATTTATTTCCCACATGGGACGAGGTGACGAGGATTTATCCTCTGGAGCAATTAAAAATACACACTCCCTCAGGCTTTGACAGGGCAACGAGAATTTATTTTCTAGAGTTATTATCTATACACGCTCCCCGGTAAACAGCAGATTATATCACTATAAATATGTGTATGCTTTATAGGATTTATTGGGTACCTAATACGGCCCAATAAATTTCCAAACCCCTCCCCGTACAAAGGAGGCTATGGCAAAAAAATTCGAAAATTCCGTGTGTTAGCCAAATTTTTTGAAGAATTTGAAAATTCTCATAAACTGAAAAGTTGGAGAATGGAAGCCAGATTTAACGTAGATTTGATTAATCAAACCACTTTCGACTTTGTTCCTTTTCGGGGACGAAAAGTTTTAAGTGGGGGAGATTGTAACGACCCGGAAAATCTGAACCAATTTAAAAAAAATTAAATTGGCTATTTTAGTGGATTTTTAATATTTAAAATAAATATTTTAAATAATATCGTTGAAAAGTATTTGAAAACGAATATAATTATTCTAATTATAAATAAGGCCTGAAATGGTGCGGTAGTTTCAAAATTTGAATTCAAACTTTGACTGACTGTACCGGGTGCAAAACAAAGCGGATTTGATTGAAACCAAAAATATTTAAATCTGTTAGTGAATATCTTTCTAAAGAATCTGAAAAATCGAAGTTTCATAGCGGGAAGCAAAAGTTATGGCCAAATGAATTTTCCGAAAGGTCGCTGTAGAAATTATATAGCCCGTGAAAATGGCCATTTTGCATACGACCTCGGAATTCGATGAAACCGCTTTTGTTGGATCCGGGATGTGAAGTTATTGCTAGGTTTCAAATTTCATAATTTTTGAAGCTAGTATGTGAGCGTGGCAAAGGAAAACGTGTTTTGATCAATTATAGTTAAATTGGATCGACCAGAAATGGGCTTTTTTGCAAACAGTCTCAGAATTCGACGAAACTAGTTTTGTTGGGACCGTATCGTCAAAACATAGCTAGATTTATTTTTCGGGAATTTTTAGAATCAATATATGGCCCTGGCAAATTGAAATGTACGTTCAAATTAAATATTGAATGTTTTATATTTTAATTTGAAGGAAAACTGACTGAAACAGTCGAATGGGCCTACGAAACATATCCCATTGTGTTCGGGATGGGGGTATTTAGCTAGGGGTGACATTCGTTGGGTTTGGATTGGAGTTCGTTTGGAAAAGACCCTCATTTTTGAAATTATAAATCGTGGGCCAATAGGAAAATTCTTTCATAAATTAAATAAAATCAAAAAATCAAAAAACCCCCGTAGCCCATCGCGATCGACGACGGTTGGCCCTCCTTCTTTCCCGTCCATATTCCGGCGATTCCTCGCACCAAAACCCCCTACCCCTTTGGAACTTTTTGAAGATCCTAACGCCCTCTACAAATCCGAACTAGTCTCGACCTCTCTAGTGCTGTGTGTATCGAGAACGAAGCCCTCGAAGTCGCCGACTTCATCGCCGTCGATCTCCCTCCACAGGCCATCGATCTGAACGAGACCGCCAGCGCCAGGTGCGGGTTTCCAGCCTCTTCCACGTCGTGAAACCTGATCTTGTCCCCGTGCCACGGATTGAAAGATTTTTGCAAACCTAGTTTTGAACAAATCAGAAAGGTAACGGCTTTAATTATTTTAAATGGTTTAATAGCACTTTAAAGTGCTACGGTTTTTATTTCACTATAAAAATCATATCTTTTTCATGTGTGATCGAAATCCAGTGAAACAAGAGACAGTGGACTCGTGTGGACGTCTTCTACATTCTAGAAGAGACCGCATATTTTTCTAAGCCTTCTGCTATTTTTGGTGGAGTGGAACCCAATGTGAGATTTCTAATTTATAAACGATATGGAAAATGACGATGTATAAATTATATGGTCGATGTATGACTTGTATAAGTGTTGTACACCTCATGTATAAGCGTTGCATAGGTTGTACGTTCGATGTATAAGTTATATATGCGTTGTAAAAATTATATATGTGTTGAAATAGAATTGAAATGCTTATATATATATATATTTATATATATATGTACGCCCCTTATCCACAAACCATGGACGATATTTATTGATTGCGATTGGTGTGAAAATTGGTTGATAGCGAATGGTTGATTATAATTGTTTGTGGTTGAAATTGATTGATTGGGGTTGAAAAATACCCGTTTGTGGTTGAGAAATGTTTGGTTGAAACCACATAGGATTAGTTTGTGGAAATTGAAAAAATATACATGCCGCCTGCATGCGAACTAGATGCATGATTCCCCATTGTCAAAAGCAGCGAGGCTTTAAGGTAGAGCGAGGAGCCGTAGTAGGGACGGCCCCGGTTTTAACTACCCTGCCGTTATGCTGCCGAAATTTTGAATAATATACATGTGTTAGAATTGTTTTCATGCGTTGAAACTATATTCGTGTATTGAATAGAAATTCATCTATTGAACGACATTCATGTTTTGAAATAAATTGTTTTGCAATAAAAATCACCTTTTTATCTATATATATAAACTATAGAAAACCTTCATTTGTTGAATTGAAATTCATTCGTTGAATAGAAATTCATGTGTTGAATGGTATTCATGTTTTAAATATAAAAATCATCTTTTTATCTATATATATAAACTATAGAAAACCTTCATGTGTTGAATTGAAATTCATTCGTCGAATAGAAATTCATGTGTTGAATGGTATTCGTGTTTTAAATATAAAAATCGCCTTTTTATCTATATATATAAACTATAGAAAACCTTCATGTGTTGAATTGAAATTCATTCGTTGAATAGAAATTCATGTGTTGAATGGTATTCATGTTTTAAATATAAAAATCACCTTTTTATCTATATATATAAACTATAGAAAACCTTCATGTGTTGAATTGAAATTCATTCGTTGAATAGAAATTCATGTGTTGAATGGTATTCGTGTTTTAAATATAAAAATCACCTTTTTATCTATATATATAAACTATAGAAAACCTTCATGTGTTGAATAGAAATTCATTCGTTTAATGAAAATTCATGTGTTGAATGGTATTCATGTTTTGAAATAAATTGTTGTATAATAAAAATCATATTTTTATCATCTATATGAACTATATAAAATAGCCGTGTTTTGAAAGAAAATGTTTTATAATAAAAATCATATTTTTACCATCTATACGAACTATATAAAATAGTCATGTTTTGAAATAAATTGTTTTACAATAAAAATCACATTTTTATCATATACATGAATAGTTAAAAATAGTGAAATGTTGAAATAGAAGACAGTTGGATAAAAATATCATTTTTATCAAATGTATGAAAAGCATATAGTTTTGAAATCGAAGAATCGATTATATTTTTATATTTATATATATATAATTAAAATATATCGAATAACGAAGCTGCAGTTCGTGTTTTGAAACCGTGATTTCAAACGATTAGTGCGGGAGATCCGACCATCGGATTTTCCCGAAACCGCAACCGTTGGGTTTGCTTTGGAAATATCTTTCCAACGGCACCAACTTTGTAAAAATCCAACGGTTGGATTGTCTGGAATGTTTAATTCAAATCCGAAGAAAAACAACGCCAGAATCGATTATATATATATATAATTATATTAAATCGAATAACGACGCTGCAGTTCGTATTTTGAAATCGAAACTTCAAACGATTATACCGGGAGATCCGACCGTCGGATTTTCCCGAAACTAGAACCGTTGGATTCGTTTTGAAAAGATCTTTCTAATGATGTAAATTTTGTGAAGATCCAACGGTTAGATTTTCAGATATGTGTAAATCAAATCTGAAGAAAAACAGCGCCACGATAGCGTTATGGCCCGAAGCGTCCTTTTGGATAATTGGCTATTTTAAAATAAATAAAAATAGTGATAAATCGTTAGAAAATATTATAAACGATATGGATGCAAAATTTAGAAACTAACTGGAGGTTGGCTAAGTCGAATGGTTTCTTGGGTGTTGATCTGATGTTGGTTTCGGCCTTCGAGGTTATTATTTGGGAAATCGTTCTCTTACTGATTTACAGTTAGCGACTAATGAATTGAAATGATGTGTATGTGTGTTTGTGTTGCACTTGTTTGTTATATACGCGAGTTTCTCAGAAAGACCGGGTTTATCCCATTCTGAATAACTGAATCGACGATAAGAAATCGAAGATGAAGACGGTGGTCGAAGACCGGAGATTAGGGCTTGCGAAGACCGGAGATCAAGAATCCCGAAATATGGATAATGAGTGGTGATCGTCCAGGCGTACGTGGAGATCGAAGGGTTTGCGAGGTATATATGCCTCCGGTTTCGTTCAGACCCAGGACGGACTTGCAAATGGACTGTGTGTCTGACATTGGAATTCATTCTGTGTGATTGATACCCATCAGTTACATGGTGTGAATTGCCTGTGTGGCATGCTAAGATGCAGTGATCAGGGCTTCTGTTGAAAAGCAAAGTCTTGTGGTTGATGATCAAAGCACCGCCTGTGTAGCGTAGCTTTGTGTAAAAGGTGAATTCGAGAGCCTCACACCCCGGTATGAACCAGAAACGGGAGAAGGACCTCAGGGAGGGCTTGCGTTTCCTTCTAGCTAGAGGTGGTGTCGGCGCTTAAACTGGCTGACATTTATATTATTTTCACCTATGTGGTTGTTGTTGTTGCGAGGCGCCTCGGATATATCGGTCGATCCGGGACCGATGGAGCCATTCGTTGGCTCACTTACGCCCCAAAGGGCGGGGAAACGCAGTGTTCAGGAATTTTAATCCACATCGGTGGACCGGCCCTGTCGCTCCAAGGCTTGCCTGCGCGCTTGCCTGAGACTCGGGCTAGACAGTCTCGAATTCGGTAAGGACTATCTTTTGCCTTCGTTCATGACGGAAATCCAATTTCCAAATACGTGACTGTGCGGTTTTGATTGTATACCTATATATGGTGACATAGTGGTATGGGGCATTAATGCCGTCTATGATTGATAGTTATGATTTGAAATTGTTTTTGAAACATATAAACACTAGTAATAATATCAAATGCTTTTGTTTTATACGTATCAAGCATATTTTAGCCATTATAAGGTAAAACTCTATCCTCCAGTTTGCGTTGCATCGTGTGATGGGAACTGAGTCTTATAATGGCTTCATTTTTATAAAAAGCATTGCGATGTTTTAAAAGAATTATTTGTTTTAAAGCACTGGCAATCCAATGGAGTAAACCCGTTCCGCGAAAGTGGCAAGGTCCCGTGATTAGCCATATTGTAAATGTGTTAAGAAGATTTCTCATACCAGTCCCATGACTGACTCGTAGTTTGTTTCACTTGCAAACTCGGGTGCCCCTGTTTCTACACGGGCAGCCTTGTATTCAGGTATTAGCAGGCTTTTTCTGGATAGCTGGAGCTGAAGATGGATTCTACCATTTATCTCTTTTTATGCTGTTCAGCTCCTATTGTACATATTATGTTTTTTTTCCGCTGTAGACATTTATGTATAGCTGAACTGTATTTGTACTAAGTATGATCCTGTATAATGTGTAACTCTGATGGTTATGTTTATCCAGTAATTATTTGTTCATTATCTGGTGTATTTATTTATTTCTGTTCTGCTATTATCTGTTTCTGTGTTATATTCCCAAATATTACCCTTGACACCGTCAGTACGGGTTATGGGGTCGTCACCATAACATTTCTTTCAAGTATCTAGAGAGGACGAGTTCGGATCTTCCCCCAAACAACCCAGTCACGCGATTTCCTACAAATTGGGGTTTCCTGCAAATTCAGGGATAAGCACTTGGAGTAGGGGCGACTTGCTTTAGAGGTGATCCTGGGATAAATGAGCTAGAAAGGAGGAGGGTACAGAAAAGGGGAACTCATGCGATTTTCAACCAGCGACAACGAAGCGAAATGGAGCAAAATCAAGGGTGTTGTTGCAAAAGAGGTAGGATAGCGGATGGGGACTCACATGAGAGGGGAGGAGCAACTGCGAGAAAGAAGAGGATGTTACGGGATAAAAGGAAATTAGGGTTTGAAAGTGGGCGGCAGCGGAAGAAACGAGAAGGAAATTAGGGTTCGGATAGAAGTGATAAGAGGGAACTGAAAACTAAAAGGAAACGAGGGTGGAGGGAAATGAAATTTTCGTGTACAGTAAGCAGGAAATGAAATTACGTTTTTATTGTAAGCTACCGTATACTTAATAATTTAACAAACGATTATACATCTTAGATTATAAACTAACTGGTACCTCTTAAAAAAACATACTTGAACCTCACACGCAAATACATGTGAACTCCAGACAGATGAAGCTTTTTTTGTTGAACAAATTAATAAGTATTTGATTAATTATTATTTATTGAAAATTATTATCAATCATTAATTACTAGTATTTAAAAGTGAGTTATTTGTAAATTATTAATTAATTAAATTATTATCAATCATTATTAAATATTAATTATCAATCATTATTAGTATTGAAAATTATTATCAATCATTATTTATTAAAAATTATTGAAAACATAAAAGTTGTGAATTATTAAATATTAATTATCAATCATAATTAGTATTGAAAATTATTATCAATCATTATTTATTGAAAATTATTGAAAACATAAAAGTTGTGAATTATTGAAATACTAGTATTGAAAATTATTATCAATCATTATTTATTGAAAATATACTTCCCAATTGATTATTAAATATTAATTATTAGTTATTAATTATAAATAATCAATATAAATGTATTAATATTAATTATTAGTTGTTAATTATATTAAAATATAGTCATATATTACAACAGTCAAAAAATAAAAGTGGTAATAGGCTTTTATTACAACCGTCAAAATAACACAGTTGTTAAAAATAAATTTATTACAATTTTTTTGAAAAAAAGTTGTAAAAAAACATTTATTACAACGTTGCTTTTACCACCGTTGTAAAATTAAAGTTGTAATATGGTGTTTTTGTTGTAGTGTTATAGGCTTCCCTATGTTAAACAAACAGACCGACATGTGTATTAACAGTAAACTAAATTTAATCAAAATTTAAGATGGTCCTTACATCATTCGAATGACCCCACCCGCGTCCTATGCTCCAGTAAACCATCTTCTTCCTATATTTCGAAACTCTACTCCGTATATCCCTTCCTCTCCTTACTGTTTCTACTCCGTATCTCCGTAATCCCCGACCCATATACCTCCCTATGCCATGTAGCGCATGACTTCTGCTCTAGATTTTCTTCTCTTCGAACTTATAGTCTGCGTAATAGCATGAATTCTCATTAGTCGGCAAAGATATTTCAATTTGCATAGTAGAGTAGCTAAAGAAAAGAGAGAGTAGGCAGGAGCTAGGGTTTGAAATATGCACATCGTACCATTTGCCTAAGCCTAAAGTATTACTATTTTTTTTTTTTTAAATATATGGTTACCCTGTCCATGATTTTTAACTTCAAACTTATAGTCTGCGTGCATTAGCCTAGGGTAGATTGCATTTAATTTTGGCTACTTAGGAATTATTATTTTTTTTGTAATTTTATTTGTTTTAATACCGTTAGTTTATATGATCGATATACATCGCTTATCATTAAATATATGTACCGAAATACACACACTCCAAATGAAATGAAAACTAACTTATCGCTACATCTTAACTTTACCGTCCCAATGCAATTTGTTTTGTTGAAAACCGACTTCGTTTGCACGACGACGATATTTTTATTTATCGGTTCACCTTTAAATTGCACACCCGAATAAAACAACTCTATTGGCTCCAAACTAGAAATCTAGCAATAATTCGCCATACATATTCCAATAAAAGTCGTTTCGTCGAAAACGTAAATCGTTTGAAAAATAAATCATTTCTTAGGCCTATATAATATGAAAAAAAATCTATTTGAATCTAAAACAATTCATTTTAAAATAATAATAAATTATTTTTATCGTATCTCTCCAAATAAGATATTATACAACTTCAGCATAAACCAATATATATTTTTAAACTCAATATTTACAATTCAAGTTAAACGATATTCAAAATATATATAAGTCCTTTATAGTTTATTAAATAAACAATATCGTTTATTAACGAATTCCATAACGACTATTTAAAAATTTGAATTGGACATAACTAACAATCTATAATATGAAATCTCCATTTTTTTCTTCCATTAGAAAAATATAATCAAATCGATTCCAACGTTTCTTGTTTCATAGAATTCCGACTTATATCGGATCCTGTGTATTCAATTGAATTTGAAATCGTAAATTACGAACTACTGCGACGTTACGAGCTCGATTTATATTTTAATATAAATTAAAAGTTCAATTTCGTTTATAATCCATATAAAATTCCAAATCGACATTTAAAATAATAAATTAAATTAAATATCTGACCACCAAAAACGCGGGACGTTACATGATTCGTCTTATCCGTTCGAGCGAGCCAGCTTATGAACTAAACGCGACTTCAAAGACTTGATCTGCAACTACATTGAATGGAGAGTGTGATAAACTCCTCTACTGCCTTATGATTGTGATAATCATACCAGCCACTAGCTTGCATGGTTTCAATAACATCTCGTACTGACTCATATGTGATCACGTGAGTATAAAACAATCTGAAGCGGTCGTGGATTTCTTTCAATATGGTATGATGCGACCGTCGGTTTTTGATTTTATATTGACATGATACGGAGTGATCGTGGCTTTCAGATTCTATATTATTATGATTCAATGCGATCGTGAAGCCCTAAATTCCCAACAGACTAAATGCTAGCTCAGAGTTCGAAGATTCTTATACTACCCCATGACTTGGATGTCTACTTCATACATTGACTTGTGTGTAAAAGAAAGTCTGGATAGACAATACGCTTGATTTGCATAGGAAGACGTCATCGTTTGGAAACGATGTGTGCATGGATGATCACCTGCACGGGAGCCAGCGATCCTACATGACTTATGGTGAAAGAATTTGAACCCTTTATTCGACAAGGTTTAGACGATTACTTGATCATCTTGACTACTCCAGCCGTAAAATTTGTCCCGAAGAGCAATCGTGGAAGCGGTGCAATATATGATAAGCCGTCTATACAATGAAGAGTCAAAATATCAGAACTGCTCAAGAGGACACAACAATTTGATAAAACCTTCTCGAAGACGGATGAAATTCCAGAAAGATTCAGCTCGACTTATTCAAAGCACATCTCATCTGCGATAAGACGTACTTGGGGGGCAAAATGTTAGCATGCTTTGTGACCAAAATAGATTTCTAGTTTTTTGGTCTGACAAACAAGAACAATTTCATCTGCGACAAAAATAGAACGATTTCTAGCGATAAACAAAAAGAGAGATAAAGAGCAGTGATGTTCATTGATACCTCGCATACATCCAAAGAACAAAGAGAATATAAAAAATCTTGAAGGAGAGAAATTATTCGATGTAAACATGAAAAGGGTATGTAGTTGTATTTACAGTAGTAGAATTATTTTATTTATGTTGCAATGAATGATGCAATGTTACAAACTTAATTCAACCGACTAAAATTGCAGTATAATTCTTGATTAAAAAAATAAAAATAGAATTACAAAATATAGCATGAAAAAACTTAACAGTACGGAAAACATAACGCTCTTTCCTTTACCGATTGCCACAAAAGTTCCAAAGATGATTCACTAGATCTGTAACAATCCAGAATTTTATCAATTTAATTTATTAATATTTAATTTATTTTCTAGCAATTATTCAAAGCACATCTCATCTGCGATAAGACATACTTTGGGGTGAAGTGACGGAATGTTAGGAACTTAGCATTTTCAGGCATGGTGGCTTCGAGTCGGATTCTAGAATATAGACCGGATAAAGTCAACGCAATTCTGCCTCGCAAGCTCGACATCAAACTGGTTCAAACCACCGGGTCGAGTCGAACTCGACCCGGCCCCAATCATCACGTATGAAGGCTTGGTGCACCAAGCTCCTGGAAAGTCAACTGGGTCGGGTCGAACAGGAGAGACCCTACCCGCCTATAACCATTTCTGCATAGCGACTTAGCATATGAACAACTCAACTAGCACTGCATCAGGTCGAATGAAACCCGACCCTCTTGGACCAACTTCTACACAACAACGTAGACCTATTCCTAAAGCTATTTCTAATACTATTTGCATGGATTGGATTCCACTTGGCATGACACGATTAGGAAAGGATTTCTCCATCGTTTCCACCTTATTTCGAGATTTGAGGGATTCCCGCCACGTGGCATCCGACCCAGAACCCACCATGGTTCTAAATACACCATTTGAAGTCATTTTGAGGGACTTTTTGGCTGTGTGAAACTCTGCACTACTTAGCCATGGCTGTCATCTATCTTTCACCTCGAAATATGAGCGTAATCATGATTTTAATTCAAGATAAACACTAGAAACAGTGTTGTAATTGCAATTCTCTATGGAATTAAGAGATTATGAAGTGGATGTAGGCTCGTTAACGCCGAACCACTATAAAAATGATGTTGTCTTGATTTTTCTTCCTTTTTTTAGTCATTTCTTTATATTTCATGCTCAAAACATGACTTTTTGGGTGTTAGTGTCATTTTTTGGTCTGACAAAAATAGAACGATTTCTAGCAACAAACAAGAAGAGAGATAAAGAGCAGTGATGTTCATTGATACCTCGCATACATCCAAAGAACAAAGAGAATATAAAAAATCTTGAAGGAGAGAAATTATTAGATGTAGACATGAAAAGGGTATGTAGTTGCATTTACAGTAGTAGAATTATTTGATTTATGTTGCAATGAATGATGCAATGTTACAAACTTAATTCAATCGACTAAAATTGCAGTATAATTCTTGATTAAAAGATAAAAATAGAATTACAAAATATAGCATGAAAAAACTTAACAGTACGGAAAACATAATGCTCTTTCCTTTACCGATTGCCACAAAAGTTCCAAAGATGATTCACTAGATCTGTAACAATCCAGAATTTTATCAATTTAATTTATTAATATTTAATTTATTTAAATATTCAATTTGTGTTTTAATCATTTAAAATTAAAATTCAAGTTTATAATAAGAAATGTATGTTTATCACTTTAAATAATGATCTTTATAATTCAATAGCATTATATATTTTTTATAAACTTAACTTTATTTATTTTAGAAATAAATTGGTATATATGTGTATATTAGGATCTAGTAATGTATGTGTATATTTGTATTTATATATATAATAATAAAACAAGATTTTAAAAGGGTATATTTATATTCTTAAATGGAATGATTTGATATGTAATATTATAATAAGTTAAAATATATTCAAATTTTAATTATTATTAATAATTAAGTACTATGATTTGACTTTTACTTAATATATAAGCATCGTTAAATGGTAGTGTACTTGGCAGAATGGATGGTATGATTCAGGGGAAATGTGGTCTTCCCTAACACAATTTCTTTTTATATAATTTCTTTGTATTTCATCATTATATAAATATAGACTTATGTTTCTATTTCTTTTGATTGCTTCATCTTCTTTGCTTAAAATTTTCTTCTTTCTTCATTTCTTTTCTTCTCAAATTTATGTTCCTATATTCACTATCATCCAAATGAAATAAGCCAAAAGGTTAATTTGCTAGTTAAACAATACATAGCAGTAAACCTCATCACAAAAAAGAGATAGTAAGTAAAAACTATAAAATATAAAGGTAAGGCATTTTTTTTCAAAATTCAACATCAAACCAGGAACTTGTTTAAAAATCATAGTGGAGTTTGATTTAAGTTTGGTTTGATGTGTGCTTCGATCTAGGTTAGTTTGGAGTTTAACAAGCATGGTTTGGTGTGACTAGAGTTTGATGCAAAGGCCATAGTCCTTGTAGTAGGAACCGGGGTTCCGACTTGAGATCAATACGGGCATGGTTGAGTCAAATGAAGTGTGGATTGATGACCAGTAGAGGAAATCGCAGCTCGTGTGAAGCTTTTGGGTTCTTTGGTAATACTTTTAGTCGCACCTTTTTCACTGGATTTTGGGGCTGAGGTGGTCGGCCTTTGCTGGGGTGCTTTGGAGGTGGGGCGATGGTGGCGAGCATGCGATGGGGAAGGCGAGGGTGGTCTCAGGCTTGGTAATGGTGGTCGAAGGAGTGGTGTCAGGTGCACTTGTGCACATGGTTTTACGTTACAGGGAAGTTTTAGAGAAGAAAGTAGGGGAGGAGAAGGAGGGATGGGTGTGTGGGTCGGGTTTTTAGGTTTGGGATGGGTTAAATAAATGGTGAGAAAAATTATTGTTTGTTTATATTGTTTATTTATGTGTGTTAAGTTATAATTAGCATAACTTGCTCATATTTAACCCAATCGACTCATGGATCATTCTGTTGGGTTTGTATCGACAAGTACAATGTTGTAGTAAAGTTTGTTGACTAATTTGCGTAAGTCATCTTGAAACACACATAATTTAAATAACATTATTTTAAATAAATAACGTCGTTTAAACTACATACCTTTAAAATTGTGTTATTTATTTAGCCAAATAAAATATTATCGAGTGGTTTTAAATACTGTAGATTATTATGGACATCTATTGAGCAGAACAAAACACCATTTTATGCTTTCTAAGTGATAGTTTAATTTGTGTAATTAGTTGTTATCAATATTGATTAATATGGATTGAATAGTTATATAACTATTGATTACAAACTGTTGAATGCCAGAATCTTTGTTTCTAGGCCATATTGTATGTGGCATTGACATGTGAACCCATTTGGGTATGGTAATTTGTAGTAACTTACTTAAGTACCGTGGTGGTCGCTAAGCCTCAAACGTGAAATAGTTTTCAATTATCTAAATTCCTAAATAGAATCGATTCAATAGGTAAATATTTCGTTTGGGAATGTTTATTAAAAATAGGCGATTAATGAAGATTTGAAGGATAAATTAAGTATCAATTAAAATGGTTTAAGTTGGTTAAGTTATCAAGATTAATTTTATTAGCTAGGTATTATGGTTATAAATTATTCATTAATAGTAACTTAAACTTTTTATTGATTTACTAATGACATTTTGATTTATTGTTTACTTAGTAATGATGTTTTCAAGTATAATTTATACTTAAGATTTTAACAAAGAAGTTAATTATACTTATTATAATTAATTAATGCTTGATTATTATTTAATGACTTATGAAGAGATTAATTATTATTAAATCATTTGATTCAAGTTTAAGATTATTTATTTATTTAAAAAGTGCTTTTGAAAACTAATTTAATTTTTAATAAAGTTTTTAAATTATTAAATAAAGATTATTTGGATCTTTAAATTATTTATAGATTAACTATTATCTAATTATTTATTTAAAGGACAAATAATTATTTAACTATTTTATGGATAAATAATTGTTAAATTATTATTTAATAATTGATTATTATTTTGTAAATATCTATTTAGGATTAATATCATCTATTTTTAAAAGTGATTGAGTAGATTTCATTTTTGTAAATAATTATTTTAAATTAATTAATTAATTTGTGATGTTTGAAGTTAATTAATTATTTTAATAATGGGAATTAAACTTGTTTAAATTCTTAAGAGGTGGTTTAAATATTAACCAAGTTATGCAATAATGAAGTTTGGGTTTAAATGAACTGGTTTACAAAATTTATTCAAGATAAATCATTTTGTTTAAGTTAGTTAATTTATTATCTAACAAGGTTATGTTAATTCAATTAACTTAAGAGAAAGCTTCGAATTTAAGACTGGATTTTGAAATGAGTTTGAAGCTAATGAACTGTTTGTGACAAACATATTTCCTTAATGAAAGAAATTTAGTAAAATGTGCTATAAGCTGGAATGTGAATTTAAAATGAGTTTTTTTTAACTTACTTCTGAAATGAGTTCCATATGGAATTTGTTTGTTTTAAGTTAGACTTTTGGAAAAGTGCGATAGTAAACTTCCGTTACTCCAAAGACGAGATTGACGTCAAGTTAAGGTCTGAGAGGTAATTAAACTAGCCCAACTTGAACGACTTCATTTTTATTTGACAAATGATATTAGTTTGAGATTCTGAATTTATTTTTGGTTTTAAATCAATATTTCTATAAATGATTTGATACTTAAAGGTGCCAATACAAAATCTTCCTTAAATGATTCATATTCTTACTCTCAAGTCAGTATACTTTAACTAATTATATAATTTCAAATTTAACACATTTAAAAGAAATAAGTTAAATAATATTCGTTAACTCATATAAAATAATTAAAACATGCTAGTTTCAATATAAATACTTGCTCATAGTAATAAGCAATAAAATTATTGTTTTACTTTAAAGAAATATAAGTTGCACAAAATAAACCATATATAAATAACAACAATTATCTGTTGTATATTTATTTTACCAGATTACTGTATGTTGTATAATAAAGTTCTAATTTGAACATTAAAATTTTAAATACAATATTTTATAATATTATTGTGTGCAACACATGGATTACACACTAGTAAATTAAGGGAATTGTTAACGGAACTCCATATTTGGTTAAGGGGATGATTAGCACATAAATGTGTTTATTTTATGCTCTTATATCTTATCTTTTGTAAATAAATAAATATTACTCTAGGTATTTTTTCGTATATTTCACAGATTCAATAATTGCCTCCTTCATTCAATTAAAGACCACTTGATAAGAACATGAAGCTACTTTCCCATCTCAACAAGTTTTCAATCACAAAGGAAGCTATAGCACACTGGTTAAGGCATGGAAATATGAACAAAGAGACTTGAGTTCGATCCTTGGCAAGCCTTATTTTTGCCGAAAAAGGGAGCATGGATTTATACACACACTGACATCTTTGCTCTAGAGAATATATGACATAGTGATATGTTATATATATATATATATATTCTTATGTATATATATAATGTATGCACTAGTAAAGATTTTAATTAAGGAATGGGCATATTCTTCTCAAATTAAATCATTCGTTTTCAACATCCATATAAAAGAAGATTTGAATGAATTATTGCCAAATAAAATCTAATCATGCGGCCACATGTCAACAATCAAGGAGGGAAATCTGCATGGAATATCTCAAGTTTATCCTCATATCTCTTTTACTTGTAAATTAATTAATTCAAGGGATTCATTCTTGGCCTAATTGTTCTCATAGAAAGGGGACTACATTCCTATAAATACACCTTGTATCCATTGTAAACAAATATCCCATTTTATATCTTCTTCTCCATTAACGAAGTTCTTCTTCCTTTTATTTTATGCAATTTTCTATTTCTTAGCAACTAGTGTCATCTACACAATTAGATTTTGTAGAGTACTGGTTGTATTTTACATTTATTTTCACTAGTGATTAATCGTTTGATTAGTTTCAACGATAATCCTAATTTTATTCTGTTTCTATTTCTATTTTGCACTTTTATTTTCTAAATTTTATTTCTTGTTTTGCAATTTACTTTCATTAGTGATTAATCGTTTGATTAGTTTCAACGATAATCCTAATTGTTGCAATTTCAATTATTCTAGTTTCAACCAAATCTCAAAAGTCGTCTAACTCGCCCACGAAATTCTATAAATAATAATTTTTAATTTGCCTCCCTGTGATTCGACCTGCATACTGCACGAACTGTGCGCTTGCAGAATTTAATTTAAAATTCGCGCTTTTCTAGTTCTTAGGAAAGCGAAGATCAAATTTTTGGTGCCGTTGCCGGGGAGGTAAACACTGAATTTTATTATTTATTTAATTTCTGATTCGTGTTAGTTTTTATTTTACTTTGCTTTCCTTTTGTTTTCTTGTATATAAAGAAAAAAATTCTTAATTGGATTGATTTTGTATTATTCATTGATACTACAATCTTCCAAGCAAGAGAAAAAGGAAAAAACTTGCCAAATATTATTGATTTTTTTATTTTATTTCTTTGCACCTTTAATTTTTTTTCCCTTTTACATTATCCCCCCTCTTCATCTATTCCTTCTTTCCATCTATTCTTTCTTTCCAATTTTTACTTTATGTTTATTGTTCATTGTTGTTGTACATTTATTTTGCCAAATTTTCTTTAATTGCTTTCCATCTATTCCTTCTTTCCTTTTACTTCTTTCCAATTTTCAATGCACTGGTTTTCATTCTTTTACAATAATAACCCAAAAAAAATAATTCTCTTTTGAAATCTTTCCCTTTTCTGCCTTGTAATTATTTCTCTACCTTGCTGTTTATTTCTTTCCACCTTTGCAATTTTCTTCCCAACTTCTACATTTCTTTCCATTTTTTTACCCAAAACAAAAAAAACAAACAAAAAAATTGCTAATTTTCTCTAAGTTTCTTTCCTTTTTTTTATTTCTTAACCTTCTCACCTTTCTTTTGTAATCTGATTACTTTCCAGAAGAAGAAAAAAATCTTTCTAAAACTTCTTTCTTTTCTTACTGCAAATTTCTCCATCTTCATAAACCACAATCCATCCCCTACCACATCCAGAAACCCGCATCAGAATTTTCGATCAACCCCTCTATATCAAAACATTCCAAGCATAAACCTTTCAAACCAAAACTTCACCACTTGCTCCACGCCACTGGCACAAGCAGACCCTGTTAGTGCTTCCAATTTCCTTCTTTGCCACAATTTCTATCACAAGTTCACCAAAGCCCTCTTCTCCTCCAAACCACCAAGACCCCTTTCAACATCTGATCACCATCACCAAGCTTCCTCCTCGGACCTCAAAATTTGAATACCAGACCTCATACCAACAAGCACCGCCTTCTACAGCTAATTCAAAACACCATAGTACCAAAAATCTCCGATTTGAAAACTGATTCGAGAGCTAAAAAAATCCAACTTGCCAATTCGATTGATACCCAGGAACGAAGGCAGCCGCGATTCCTTATTTTCTCGTTTGAGAGACTAGTTCGATTTCCTTTTTACTGAAAAAAAGGTGCGAATTTTGGGTTTGAGCGTGAGAAATTTAGGACTTGTTTCCTTTTATTGAGGGAGGTGTATTTGTTTTATCTGCTTTATTAAGAGGGTTATTTCTGGGGTGTGATTTGTTTTAGCCTAAGGGGTACGATTTGTTTTAGCTGAAGGAATGCGATTTGTTTCCTGATCTCTTCATTTTGGTTCAAGTGCTTCCTGATTTGAAATAAAAAGGATTGTCTGAAATTAGCTCTCTAATTTGTTCCTTTTGAGTGCATGAGTTATTCTTTTTCCTTTTATTTTGTCTTAGATTTTTATTATTTAGTTTCTATTTATTATTTTATTTTGTGTGAGTCAATCGTTTAGCCTATTTTAATTTTTTAATTTTAGCTTAGTTTTAGTTTTATCCCATCTTGAATTTATTGAGTCTTAATTTGTTGTCTTTATTTCTTCTTTCTTTTTCTTTCTCTGTCGTTCTTTGAGTATAGTTTATTTTTATTTTTTTTGTTGGTTTTCTTTTTTTCTTTTTCTTTCTATTCAAAAAAAAAGTCAAGGGCCCGAGTGAAGAAGGATTTCAAGCAAACAAAACAAAGGATCTAAAGATGAGCGATTGCAAACAGTGTAGTCTAATTTTCTGGACAGACAACCACATCCACTGTAAATTTTTCTAACTCTACAGGTGCTCTGCTGCAAAGAAAAAAATATAGGAATTGCTTGTAAAAAATTTCTGCTGGGGCAGCGGCTTGCTTGTACAATATTTTAATTTTTTGCAATTATTATTGTTTGGTTATTATGTTGACTGAAATTGCTGAATAGATTTCGTGAGGAACGAATTTCCATAATTAAAATCATTACTCTCGTCATAAAACTTGATTTGATTTGCAAAATAATTAACTACAAGAGTGTATTTTATGAAATTGATTCTCTCAACGGTTTGATCGCGGATATATATTAGTACAATTTATTGAACTTCTAGCAAAAGAGGTTGCATACTACCCATAAAACATTAGTAGTATTTCTTAGTATTTTATACTATATGTGAACGGTCATAAGACCCTCTTCCCCCTTCAAATCGAGATTATCAACTAATAGGATATACTTGAGTTATCTATTTTGTAATAACAGCTACTTGTGTCAATCCTAAGTCCTGGATTTTTTATATTCAACAACGATGAGTGAAAAGAGTGTTAGCCATCATAATTCTCCTAGGAATTTTGAGATTGATGGAATTGGCATGATTCAGACCACAGTTAATGAAACCTTTATTGACACTTCTGAAGCCTTGAAAATGTGTTTTAACCATTTCAACTCTGACTTCGATGAGCTCGAATACATTTCTGAATTAAATGAACTTCTTGACCCGAAACCTATGTCATCTAAATCTAACCAAGGAACGTTGACCAATCTTAGCACAGAAGAACTTCCTAAGTTAGACCTCAAACCCTTGCTACAAGACTTTGAGTATGATTACTTGGACTCTACACAAAATTTTCCCGTAATGTTGGCCTCTGATCTTACCGAGGACTAAGAAGAAACACCTTTGAAAATTTTACGGAATAATCTGCATTTGAATAGTATTAATCACTGTCACAACCAAAATTGCATAGGGAAGATTTTGATTTCAGAAGTTATTGACAAGCCTCTGGTACCTCAAAAATCAGATACTAAATCCTCAAACATCATTTTCGATAGAGGCAAGTGTGGGGGAAAACGGAAATCTCATTTTTCACATAATACTCATCATTATCGTAGATTTCATTCTGCATATGATTTTCATTCACATATAGTGGCTAAAATTCATTTCATTTTACAAATAATTTTGCAACTTATTCACTTTGGGTACGGTCTTTCAAATTTAGGAAACGTTCACAGTGTGGACACTATTTTGTCGAAGTATAGGGGGAGTCTGCATTGCATTCATTTTTATCTTTCTTTTCATTTTATTTTTCTTTTCACTTTCATGCATTTAGATAGGACCATCATGCATTTTAGGTCATAATAACATGCCTTTTTTTCTTTTCATTTTCATTTTTATTTTTCATTTCATTTTATTTTTCTTTTCACTGTCACGCATTTTAGGTCATAATAACATGCCTTTTTTTTTTGAAAATACAACACATTTAGATTGATACAACAAAATAAGTTAACGATTGTTAACCAATTGATAGTATTTTTCTCTCAACTAGGATCAAATAAGAAATATGATGAAAATTTGAATTTTGAGGGATAATAGCGTAACCGGTACATAGGGAGATTCTTAGGTGATGGCCATGAAGTTTATTCTAAATTGTAGCCTTTGTTTAATGAGTGGAGGACTTAAAATACTTAAATTGGCTTTTCGAATCTTTAAAACTAAGTTGTGTTAAGTTGAATTCGTGTAACTCTCTTTTATTCTTATATTTTCAATAATAATAATAGCAATCCAAGGGTATCCAACATTGCTTGTATATCTAGCGTTGGTGTGCAAACCCGCCAAGATCTATCTGACATGTTGTTGACAAAGTCAGCGTCGGAATATCTTGATCTCATTTTATGAGTTGGACACCTAACGATTACCAACATGTTGTTGACAAAGTCAGCATCGGTCTGCACAATCCACCAAGCTCTATCCTAACTCTCCGTTAGTCCGCAAGGCAGTGTATGGGTGGTATACCTTGGTCTTTTAAGTTAGGTGTATGTAATTAATCATAAATTTTAACTTTTATATAGATAGAGAATAAGCAATGATGCCCAAACATTTCTTGACCTTATTGATTTGACTAGCCATACACAAGGAAATTAGAATACCACTTCACAAACTGTGACAAGCAAACTAAGAATTTATTTCATGGTTGCACTATGTTATCGACTGAACTAACTGGCCAAACTGGAATTTAACATTTGAAAACTTGATTTATATTGAAAATTTGTGACAAGTTGATGTATCTAAAATAAACTCAACTGATTAGAAATTGTTAATTTATTTTGTTGTACCACTTTCTTGAAATAAGTCGTGTTTTAATTTTTTTTGTTTTCAATTGCATAAGTCCTCTGCATTCTTGTAGTTGCACTAGAACCACAACATACTGCATTTGGATTTTATGGGTAGTGTTAACCCCGTTTGCTCAACGCGGTTCGAGTTATTAACAGGACATACTTATGACGTTCGGCTTGTATAGAGGTGCCAAGGTGTAGGCCTTTAAATCCACTCATGTCGTGAACATCGTACCGTGAAAACCATGTCGATAACATGAAGTATAATTCATGTCGTTCATGACTCATGCCGTAAGGGCTTCATGGTATAAATTAATTCATACCTCTCTCATGCTGTTGATACGACTTTGCCAAGCCATCATAACGACATGAAAGCAAGGTGCAGAAGGACCATGTGACATTATTCATGTCGTATCGTTTGTGCTAAAGCCAATTGACTCCGCGTATTTGTCACGACGGTTCAGAATGTAAAGGGCATGTTACATGGCGTCTTGTTCCATGTCGTATAGACAGTTATGCCGTTCAGAAGGAAGTCATGCCACTCTCACATTTGAAGTCGTCTGTTGTTATGAAATTTAAACTCATACTATATGCCAACTGAATCCTCTTGATACCATGTCGTCAACATAAAGCATGGCAAGTTTACTATGATTCAGGCCAACCTGTATGATGCTACACCATATCCATGTCGTGAACTGTCAATATGAAGGGATCAGTTGATGTACAAATGAATGGTGGACCCTTATAATAAAGCCATGTGAATACCTCAATCTAGAACATTGGAATGCACAAAACCATGTCGTATGCTACAAATCAATATAAGGAACACGACATAAAGATTGATCATGACAAGAACTCATTTCGTTGTAAACCATGCCGCGTGGGAAGGCATCACTCAAGTCGCTCTATTCATGTCGTAAAAATCCATGTCGGATGTTTTCATGTCGTTCTACAGGGAAACGTTAGGCTAGCTGTCACCAACCATGCAAGAGATTCATGCCGTAAACCACTCCATACTATACATGCGACATGGATTAAGTTCCATTCTAAGATTAATAGGTCATTTGTGCGGCATGGATAAAATCAAGTCAATGGACCCTTTGCAGTCCTCATACCGTACAGGAATTCAAGCTGCAATATATGTTGACAAGCAAGTCATAGAAAATGGATGAGAAATAGGCTCGAAATAATGTTGTTGAGTCACATCGTTCATATATGGAAAGACGCAAAGTGCTACCAGACAAAAGATGATTCATGCCACCAGCTCCCTATCAAACCGCTGACAACAGCTAGGCACGGATGGACATTTTCAAGTCACCATGTCGTCGCGCATAACATTGTGGATCATTACAACCACAACGTGGTCTAAAACATTCACATAGGTCATGTCGTGATAGCCATAAGATGAGACTCAAGTCGTTATATGTATTTCGTGACATCAGTTTTATTACCACCATGCTACGTGAACTAATACATGAAGACACGTCATATGGATAGGAGCTTCTTTTTTGAATTGGACCGATAATTTCAATATAAAGGAGAATGACTGTCTACATTTGAAGGATGGCTTATGTACAAATATAAAAGTGCCACGTAGGCAACCGTAAGATGCCATGTCGTAGTTATAAATAGATATGAGGGACACGAGTTTGTGGATTCATAATGAAAGGACTGGCAAATATACTACAAACCATTCATGTCGCACGTAATACCATCAAGAGTTCTCGAACTTTCAATCAGGCCACAAATGTATGAACGTGGTTTAATGAAGGACAGCTGAAAAGGATAAATGCTAGCTGTCATCACATGGGCGAGAGGTTGGACAAAAAGCATGCCGCAATACGTGAATATCATGGCGTTCAGGGTAATGTGAGTAATGCCGCAAAAATAAGATAAGTCGCACGTCGTTGGGATCTTTAACTCGTAGGAAATGGTGAGCATGCCGTGAACGCCAGCTGTAAAGTACTTTTTCCAGCAGTGTACCCTAAATTACAAGTGTGCCACTACCCCTTGAAGACTGCTATAAATACCCTATATCATTCATATGGGGGAGGGGGACCGAAAATTCATTCCTACGAGGAGACTCCGTCGAATTCAAAGCTCATCTACAACTTCTCTAATGGTTTCTATGGATTCAACAACACTTTTCTAACTTCATGAAGATCAAATCCAAGTTAAAGATCATTAGAGCTCTCTACAATTGAATCGAAGCATCTTGGATCTCTCGAACACCATTCAAATGATTTCTAGTCTTCTCTAATCCACTCCGAAGTTTAGATTGAGTGCTAATCCATCATGAGATCTATGGAAATCATAAGAGAGGATCAAAGCATATAAGTGATCTGAAATTCATCACAAAGCTGAAGATTCCTTCGATTCCTTGCCAAATTCAAGTGGAATTAGATCATAAAAGAGGGAGAAGAGGAAAATGAACATGTAGAGAGAGAGTTCATACATATTGTAAATGAAATATCATAATAAAATGTGATTGGAAAGTGGATGTAGATCCATATCGGATCGAACCACTATAAAAATTGCCTTGTCTCCATTTTATGCATTTTATTTTGTGATTACGCGGTTCCATATTTCTATCTTACCGAGTCGGTGAAGTACAATTCAGTACCTTGGGTGTTTAGACCATTTTTGGTGTAAACAGGTAGTATCCGCTGAAAACCCTCATGAGACATCACTCGTCCTACTAGGGACACCTAGAGGTTCAACGGCTTGTTGCATACGTTCAATGTAATCGTGTTTCCTACGAAAGTGTGACCTATCTAGTGTATTTTTTCATTTTTTTTTGTTTTACTCGAGGACGAGTAAAAGATAAGTGTAGGGGTATTTGATTAGCATATAAATGTGATTATTTTATGCTCTTATATCTTATCTTTTGTAAATAAATAAATATTACTCTGGGTATTTTTTTTCGTGTATTTCACAGATTCAATAATTGCCTCCTTCATTCAATTAAAGGCTACTTGATAAGAAAAAGAAGCTACTTTCCCATCTCAACAAGTTTTCAATCACAAAGGAAGCTATAGCACACTGGTTAAGGCATGGAAATATGAACAAAGAGACTTGAGTTCGATCCTTGGCAATCCTTATTTTTGCAAGGGAGCATGGATTTATACACACACTGACTTCTTTGCTCTGGAGAATATATGGAATAGTGATGTGTTATATATATATATATATGTGTGTATATATATATATATATTCTTATGTATATATATAATGTACGCACTAGTAAAGATTTTAATTAAGGAATGGGCATATTCTTCTCAAATTAAATCATTCATTTTCAACTTCCATATAAAAGAAGATTTGAACGAATTATTGCCAAATAAAATCCAATCATGCTGCCACATGTCAACAATCAAGGAGGGAAATCTGCATGGAATATCCCAAGTTTATCCTCATATCTCTTTTATTTGTAAATTAATTAATTCAAGGGATTCATTCTTGGCCTAATTGTTCTCATAGAAAGGGGACTACATTCCTATAAATACGCCTTGTATCCATTGTAAACAAATATCCCATTTTCTATCTTCTTCTCCATTAACAAAGTTCTTCTTCTTTTATTTTCTGCAATTTTCCATTTCTTAGCAACTAGTGCCATCTACACAATTAGATTTGGTAGAGTACTAGTTGTATTTTACATTTATTTTCATTAGTGATTAATCATTTGATTAGTTTCAACGATAATCCTAATTTTATTCTGTTGCTATTTCTATTCTGCACTTTTATTTCCTGCATTTTTATTCTTGTTTTGCAATTTACTTTCGTTAGTGATTAATCGTTTGATTAGTTTCAACGATAATCCTAATTGTTGCAATTTCAATTATTCTATTTTCAACCAAATCTCAAAAGTCGTCTAACTCGCCCACGAAATTCTATAAATAATAATTTTTAATTTGTCTCCCTGTGATTTGACCTGCATACTACACGAACTGTGCACTTGCAGAATTTAATTTAAAATTCGCGTTTTTCTAGTTTTTAGGAAAGCGACGATCAGGGTTGGACCATTTTTTATTTATTGAATAATTTTTATGAGGAGGACAAAATAAATTAGCCTCCCCTTAAACATATAAATTAAAAAAATAAACCCTATAATCCTCATTAATATAAACTATAAAACTTAAACCATACAGTGCTTATAATTTAATGTTGCACCTAAAAAAAAAGAATATAGTTAATGTAATGGAGACAAGAAAGTTTCATGGGTGATGAAAAAGAATCGGATCAGGTAATTAATTGTAATTTCATATTGGAATTGGTATGGTTAATTTGAAATAAATGCAAAAACAAAAAATTTGACTAATATGTTGTATCACATTTGTCTAGTTGAAATATTTAGTAATTCACACATTTGTTACTTGCGTTGAATTTAATAAGTTAGGGTTTAACCTAAGTCACGTGCTAGGGGTAGTTAGGTCTTTTTTTTAAAAAAAAAAGGGTGCTACTATTCACATCCCGGTTTACACTTCCGGCCACCTTCCTAAATTTAATACAAATGATTATTTTTTATATTCTTCTGGCCACCATATATTTTTCTTCACTCAATTATTCACTACCGTACTTCTCTTAAGAAAAACATGTACTTCTCTACAATTTCAAACCCTAAACCCTAACAAAAGCAGATATTATTTTATGTCCAATAGAGATGGAAGATGAAGATAAAAATGATGTTAGAATTGCTTTTTTTTTATTGTTTTCTATTATGTTATAGAATATGTTGTTAGGTTTTTTTTTAATGGTTAGGGTTTACCATTGCGTTTTAGGATATTATTCTGCTCCATTGGAAATTTCAAGTTTAGAGGATATTAAATTTGACGACGTTATAACTAGTAGAGAATGACAATGCAAGTTTTGACTTGTAGGTTTTTTTATCTGTATAACTTATTCATCTTCTTTTACAAATTGATATATTAACTTTTTTGTTGTTTGATAGATGAAGTATTTGAATGATGATAAATTGGATAATAAACATGATGGTTGTGATAATATGATGCAAGATGTTTGATCAAATGACAAAAAAGACATAAATGTTGATTTGACGAATCATTTCACAATCGACGAAGTAAGTACTCATTTATAAAAATTAAAATTGCTAATGTGGTTATAAAAATGGATTATGTTAATTTTTCTTGAACTATTTGATTTTAGATATTTGATTCGCAGAGTACATTGATGTAAGGGAGGAAGGAAGCGTTCGTATTGAGCAGGGAGCTGGTGGCCTCTGCAATTTTTGGTTATTAATTTAAACGGTGACCAGTAGAGAAAAATTATAATATTTTGGGTGCTTTTAGTTTTGGTGGCCAGAAGTGTACATAAGGTTGTGAATAGTAGCACTCTTAAATAAACCATACAACCAAAAAAATTAAGTTGAAGTTCCCATAAAATTATATTCCGCTTAGTTGCTAATGACACTCCAACTATTGTTAAGTGGGGTCTTTTTTTAAAAATACTCCACTCTTTGAAAAATTGTTAAGGGGCAACACAAACGTATTATTTCACACTACTCAATATTCCTGCATTGGCCCTTCAAATTAGATTAAAAAAACTTATTCGATAAGGGAAACTGAATTAAAATAAGTAGTTCGTCATCACTACACTGAATGCAGCACCTAATCAGTTATATATATGTTTGTATCTGATATGTCAAAAATTAATAAACATTTCGATGCATTGCCTCCGTAATTATAAAATTTGGCATATTTCTGTTGATTAAAAAAAAGTCTATCTTATTCCTTCGAAAACGCTTATCATTTAGGGTTTAAAAAAAAATCGTTGTATGCGAATTAAAAAAATTACTATGGCCTTTGCAATGTTTGTTAAGGTAAAATTACCTTTATTTGTTAAAAGGCTAAATGGGTAATAAGGTAAAATTACCTTAATTTGTAAGTATTCTCCTTAACAATTTTTGAAAAAAAAAGGGGATTGTTAAAGGGACTCCATTTTTTGTTAAGGGGACTCCATCTTATTTTTTATTTGTTAAGGGGGGTTCTGGAATTTTAAAAATAAAATAAAGTATAGACTAAAGTACCCCAGCCTCATCATTCCTTAAACCATATCGATCAAAATTCAATCTGATTTCGATCCAAACACGCCACGAGGTAAAAAAATAAATAAATTCAAACATTGATAAAATCCCCTTCATGAAATTTTAGTTTTTTTTTTTAAAGATGAATACAATTTGCAAAAAGCGGGTGAATTTCATTCATTTGCACGAGTGATGAATACAATTCGTCATGGGAAGTTTGATCTTGTTTGAGGGTGATATAGTGTGTTACGGTTTAGATCTTACAGTTTGATAAGAAAAACAACCTCGTTGCGAGATGATTTGTCAAAAGTAATTACATTAAAATAGTGTACATATTCCAACATTAAAACAAATGTTTGTTAAGTGAATTTATGTTTATGTTCATGCTGTGTTAAGCGTATGTGTATGTTGTTATTTTTTTTTATTTGTGGCTAATGTGTTTTGTATGTGTTTATTTGTTGTTATTGTGTTCCATGCTTACTTTGATAGCAAAAACTTGTTATTCGTACAGAAACCCTAATTTAGAAATTGGGTTAATAGAAAACCGAACCGTTTTGTATTTCGGTTGCAAGTATGATTGTGAAATCCGAGTCCAGCACTCTGCTGTTCCCTTAAAACAGATTTACTCCCCCTACGGCGCGTTTGGGTTGAAATGAGCAACTGTTTCCCAAGGTGAAACGGAATCTGGTTCGCAAGGCTGCGCTGGCGATGCAAACGGCGACGAACTCAAGAGAAGAATTTAAGAACATTATGTGTGAGGAAGAAGATGGCCAGAGAATCAGATTTTCGGTAAGTAAAATGATTCTGCCTCCATATATTTATATCTGTTGCAGGTGACGATTCAAACGGACGTTTCGTTTGGAAAGGTAGCGACCCGTTTCTAAACGTTGCGACCTGTTTGAATTCGTATCCGTTCGTTGCAAAAGATGAAACCCGTTAAGCCTAGCAAAGGTAGCGACCCGTTTCTAAACGTTGCGACCTGTTTGAATTCGTATCCGTTCGTTGCAAAAGATGAAACCCGTTAAGCCTAGCAAAATATAGTTTCGGCCCGCTAATGCACAATGCAATGCCCAGCAAAAATATAGTTTCGGCCCGCTAATGCACAATGCACAGTGCACATTGCAAAGTGCTAAGTGCCTACAAGACGCCTCAAATGCCCATTCGCACACGCGTACGGGAGCGGGCACGGGCATGGGCTCGGGCTTGGGTTCGGGTACGGGTGCGGGTGCGGGGTGGTGCGTTGCACCACCCCTTATGGGCCTCATTGTTGATCCATAGCACTCTCTTAGGAATTTATAATAGTCTCAATACTTTTGTATATGTACCATTATAATTACTTATACCCTACAATGTGGGACTATTCCTACATTGTGGGATACACTACCCTACACCTTCATTATTCATTTATTCCAACAATCCCCCACATGAGTGAATAATTCTTTAATTTGTTCTTAACTTAGTGAAATTATGTTGTATCGGTTAAAGTAGCACAATGGCCTTGAACTTTCCTAGTGTTTATCTATTTGACCTACTAGCGAATCAGTAGACTTGTGAATGTCCTTGAACTGTAAGCTTTTTGTATAGGTCAACATAGTAGATAACACACAACATGATTTCTAAACTTCCTTGGTTCTCTGTTTGTGTTCGTTTTTGCCATGAACACCTGCTTGGTCTCATGAGTGTTTAAAGAATTCGACCTTACAATTCTTTTTGAAGCGGCGCCTTCACACTCACGTAGGTGATTCTATAAAGAGTATCCCGTAATACTCCACTTGGGTCTTTTATAACACCACAGTATAGACATCATTAAAAGCTATGCTTATCCTATTCTCCGACGGTTATTGCACTGACTTATCACACGAATGGTTTGAATTTTAACAGTGCCATCGAGTTTACCTTAAACTTAGTTGTCCCTTTGAACCTAGATTTTGGGATCTCCAGTCAACTAGGTGGGGTTTCCGTTTTAGAAAACTTTTAATTTATAGGTCTTAACTCTTAAACGCATTCCCATCGATAAGGTTTGAACCTTCTCTCTTGGCAAGCCTTTGGTTAGTGGATCCGCTATGTTATCCTTTGACCTTACATAGTCCATAGTGATAACTTCATTAGAGAGAAGTTGTCATATGGTTTTATGTCTACGACGAATATGTCGAGACTTACCATTATACAATGTACTATTTGCCCTTCCTATAGCAGATTGACTGTCACAATGTATACATATTGGAGGTACAGGTTTTTCCCAATTTGGAATATCTTCCAGAAAACCCCTAAGCCAATCTGCTTCTTCTACGGCTTTGTCTAGAGCAATGAACTTTGATTCCCTTATCGACCTTGCTATGCAAGTCTGTTTGGATGATTTCCATGAGATCGCTCCATTTCCTAATGTAAACACATATCCACTAGTGGATTTTGTGTCATTTGAGCCAGTTATCCAATTTGCATCGCTGTATCCTTCTACCACGGAAGGATAATTTGTATAATGCAACCCAAAGTTCTGTGTATACTTTAGATATCCAAGAACTCTTATTATCGCTTTCCAATGATGTTTACCAGGATTGTTGGTAAATCTACTCAGCTTACTTACAGCATATGCGATATCGGGCCTTGTGCAATTCATTACATACATGATACTTCCTAATATGCGAGAATATTCGAGCTGATATATACTGTCCTCAGTGTTCTTAATCCAATTTTGGTTCATATCTACTGGATATTTTGCAATAGTTATATTGTATTGCTTGAATTTTTTAAGTATCTTGGCTATTTAATGTGATTGGGATAATACATATCCCTGAGGCATTCTTACAATTTTTGCACCCAATATTACATGAGCCAATCCTAGATCTTTCATGTCAAATCTGGAGGATAACATATCTTTTGTTGATGTTATTATGGCCTTATTATTGCCTAGGATTAATAAGTCATCAACATATAGACATACAATGACATATCCAATATGTGTGTATTTTATATAAACACATTTATCTGATTCATTTATATTGAATCCATTTGATAACATAGTCTCATCAAATTTCTCATGCCTTGTTTTGGTGCTTGTTTAAGACCATAAAGTGATTTCACCAACTTACACACTTTGTTTTCATTTTCTGGGCTTACAAACCCTTCAGGTTGCAGCATGTATATTTCTTCCTCTAACTCACCATTCAAAAATGCTGTCTTTACATCCATTTGATGTATTTCCAAATTTAGTATAGACGCAATTGCAATAAGCATCCTAACGGATGTTATTCTAGTTACTGGTGAGTAGGTGTCAAAATAATCCAGATCTTCTTTCTGTTTGAATCCTTTGACTATTATACGAGCTTTGTACTTATCTATTGAGCCGTCAGCCTTGAGTTTTTTTTCTTAAATATCCATTTATACCCTAGTAGTTTTGATCCTTTAGGTAGATCCACTAGTTCCCATGTATGGTTTTGCAAAATGGATTTTATTTCACTGTTGACAGCTTCCTTCCAGTATGGAGCCTCAGGAGATGACATTGCTTGTTGGTAAGTAAGAGGTTCATTTTCTATCATATATGCATAGAAATCGAGTCCAAAGTTTTTCGAAGTCCTTTGTCGTTTGCTCCTTCTGGGTTCCTCTACCTCAGTTTCAACATTTCTCTTATTCGAGTTTTGATTAACATTATCCTCAGGAGTAACTGTATCTATTGATCTCTTTTGAATAATTGTTTCAATAGAGGATTTTAGAGGATAGATGTGTTCAAAGAATCTAGCATTTTGAGATTCGATGATGGTGTTTTCATGTATGTCACCGATTTCAGATTTGTATACCAAAAACCGATAAGCAGCACTATTATGAGCATATCCTATAAATATGCAATCTATAGTCTTTGGTCTAATTTTGACCTTCTTTGGTTTCAGTATTTCTACTTTGGCAAGACACCCCCACACTCTCAAGTATTTGTAGGATGGTGGTTTGCCTTTCCACAATTCATGTGGTGATTTAGAAGTCTTCTTTCGAGGCACTTTATTAAGAATGTGATTAGCAGAAAGTATAGCGTCTCCCCAGAAGTTTTCTAGCAAACCAGAACTAATGAGTAGAGCATTCATCATTTCTTTTAGTGTACGGTTTTTACGTTCTGCTACCCCGTTTGATTGAGGGGAATATGGTGCCGTTGTTTGATGTATAATACCATGTTCGGCGTAGAACTCCTCAAAAGGAAATTCATACTCTCCTCCTCTATCACTTCTTAGTGACTTTATCTTTTTATTAAGTTGATTTTCAACTTCTGCTTTGTATTGTTTAAATACGTCGAATGCCTCGTCCTTGCTTCTAAGGAGATATACATAACAGTATCTCGTACAATCGTCAATAAAGGTAATGAAAAACCGTTTTCCTCCTCTAGTTTGACACATTTTTAAATCGCACACATCTGTGTGAATTAAGTCTAGAGGTTTTGTATTCCTTTCAACTTGATGAAAGGAAGTTCTAGTTAGTTTTAATTCGGCACATGTTTCACATTTGTAATTTGAGTCTATGGCAAACTTCGGTATAAATTCTAAGTTTATCATTTTTCGCAAAGTATCAAAGTTAACATGTCCTAATCTATTATGTTATATATTAAATGACTCAGCGATATAAATAGAAGGTTCCACTTTATTCATATCTTTTGGTACAATAGTCATTACATTCATTTTGAACAGACCATCGCTCACATACCCTTTCCCCACATATACTCCATTTTTAGACAATACAAAATTATCAAAAACAAAGACCAACTTGAATCCATTCTTGCCCAGTAGTGATCCCGAGACCAAGTTCTTCCGAATGTCTGGAACGTGGAGCACGTCATTCAAAGTAAGTTCTTTTCCAGAAGTCATTTTGAGAACCACTTTTCCCTTGCCTTCAACCTTTGACGTGGAGGAGTTTCCCATGAAGAGTTGCTCTTCTTGTGTCGCAGGCTTGTAGTTGGAGAACATCCACTTGTTAGCGCAATATGTTTTCGGCACCAGTATCCACAAACCATTCCTTCGTGTTGCCAACCAAGTTGCATTCAGAGATTACAGCAGATAAGTTCATTTCTAAAACATCCTCCGAGAGCCTATCACATTCAGTAACATTGGCTTCGTCTTTCTTCTTCTTTGGTCCTCGGCACTCAACTGCTTGTGACCTTTCTTTCCACAATTATGGCAATTTCCTTTGAACTTCTTAGCCTTTTTTGCATTTGGATTATGCTCCCTTTTTCTTTTGTTGTTTTTTGTCAGACTCGACCACATTTGCTTTGGCCACCACGGTGTTTGTAGCCTTCCTTTTAGACTTTCTGTTGTCTTCCTCGAGTCTGTGATGAACAACCAGATCCTCCATGGACTTCTCCTTGCGCTTATGCTTCAAGTAGTTTTTGAATTCCTTCCATGATGGAGGTAACTTTTCTATTGCCGCAACGACTTGGAAAGATTCACTCAACGCCATCTTTTCATCATGAATTTCATGGATAATGACTTGAAGTTCCTGAATTGGCTGACAACTGTCTTAGAGTCGACCATTTTAT
The DNA here is from genome assembly GCA_030737875.1 of Allium sativum. Taxonomy (NCBI): domain Eukaryota; kingdom Viridiplantae; phylum Streptophyta; class Magnoliopsida; order Asparagales; family Amaryllidaceae; genus Allium; species Allium sativum. The sequence goes on along the minus strand of CM060921.1, from coordinate 127,059,418 downwards.
AATCCAGAAATCTTCCGATTATGAATTTCTTCATGCCGGCGTCTTCAGTCTTATATCTCTTTTCCAGTGCCTGCCAGAGGATCTTTGCGGTTTGAACAGTACAATATACATTGTACAGGCTGGTGTCGAGGCCATTTAGTATATAATTCTTGCAAATGAAGTCTAAACCCTTCCAAGCAGTGAGCGCTTCGACTTTTGTGGCGTCAGGCTCGAGTTCATCTACTTTCGGAGGGTCCTCTTCAAGGTGCTTGCCAGTCTCAGTGTGGTCAAGTAAAAGAGCATTTTCTGTTGCCAGCGCTTGAAATCCACACCAGTGAATTTCTCTGACCATTCCCCATGTGAGAAAGGTACAGCCTGAGGAAAAGTTCCGGGCTGAGCGGGAGGAACAGTGGGTGGTACGGGCTTCTTGTTTGCCGAATTGTTACTGTCTAGAGCCACCGTCTGCAAGCAGTAACACGGTCATGCAAAAGCACACAAATCTGTTTTAAGATTGTTATTCATGCAGAAACCCTAATTTAGAAATTGGGTTAACAGAAAACCGTACCGTTTTGTATTCTGGTTGCAAGTGTGATTGTGAAATCTGAGTCCAGCATTCTGCTGTTCTCTTAAAACAGATTTGCTCCCCCTACGGCGCGTTTGGGTTGAAATGAGCAACTGTTTCCCAAGGTGAAACGGAATATGGTTCGCAAGGCTGCGCTGGCGATGCGAACGGCGACGAACTCAAGAGAAGAATTTAATAACAGTATGTGTGAGGAAGAAGATGGTCAGAGAATCAGATTTTCGGTAAGTAAAACGATTCTGCCTCCACATATTTATATCTATTGCAGGTGACGATTCAAACGGACGTTTCGTTTGGAAAGGTAGCGACCCATTTCTAAACGTTGCGACCTGTTTGAATTCGTATCCATTCGTTGCAAAATATGACACCCGTTAAGCCCAACAAAATATAGTTTCGGCCCGCTAATGCACAATGCAATGCCTAGCAAAAATATAGTTTCGGCCGGCTAATGCACAATGCACAGTGCACATTGCAAAGTGCTAAGTGCCTACAAGACGCCTCAAATGCCCATTCGCACAGGCGTACGGGAGCGGGCACGGGCTCGGGTTCGGGTTCGGGTTCGGGTACGGGTGCGGGTGCGGGGTGGTGCGTTGCACCACCCCTTATGGACCCCATTGTTAATCCATAGCACTCTCTTAGGAATTTATAATAGTCTCAATATTTTTGTATATGTACCATTATAATTACTTATACCCTGCAATGTGGGACTATTCCTACATTGTGGGGTACACTACCCTACACCTTCATTATTCATTTATTCCAACAATCCCCCACATGAATGAATAATTCTTTAATTTGTTCTTAACTTAGTGAAATTATGTTGTATCGGTTAAAGTAGTACAACGGCCTTGAACTTTCCTAGTGTTTATCTATTTGACCTACTAGCGAATCAGTAGACTTGTGAATGTCCTTGAACTGTAAGCTTTTTGTATATGTCAACATAGTAGATAACACACAACATGATTTCTAAACTTCCTTGGTTCTCTATTTGTGTTCGTTTTTGCCATGAACACATGCTTGGTCTCATGAGTGTTTAAAGAATTCGACCTTACAATTCTTTTTAAAGCGGCGTCTTCACACTCACGTAGGTGATTCTATAAAGAGTATCCCGTAATACTCCACTTGGGTCTTTTATAACACCACAGTATAGACATCATTAATAGCTATGCTTATCCTATTCTCCGACGGTTATTGCACTGACTTATCACAAGAATGGTTTGAATTTTAACAGTGCCATCAAGTTTATCTTAAACTTAGTTGTCCCTTTGAACCTAGATTTTGGGATCTCCAGTCAACTAGGTGGGATTTCCATTTTAGAAAACTTTTAATTTATAGGTCTTAACTCTTAAACCTATTCCCATCGATAAGGTTTGAACCTTCTCTCTTGGCAAGCCTTTGGTTAGTGGATCCGCTATGTTATCCTTTGACCTTACATAGTCTATAGTGATAACTCCATTAGAGAGAAGTTGTCTTATGGTTTTATGTCTACGACGAATATGTCGAGACTTACCATTATACAATGTACTATTTGCCCTTCCTATAGCAGATTGTCTGTCACAATGTATACATATTGGAGGTACAGGTTTTTCCCAATTTGGAATATCTTCCAGAAAACCCCTAAGCCAATCTGCTTCTTCTGCGGCTTTGTCTAGAGCAATGAACTCTGATTCCATTATCGACCTTGCTATGCAAGTCTGTTTGGATGATTTCCATCAGATCACTCCATTTCCTAATGTAAACACATATCCACTAGATGATTTTGTGTCATTTGAGCCAGTTATCCAATTTGCATCGCTGTATCCTTCTGCCATGGAAGGATAATTTGTATAATGCAACCCAAAGTTCTGTGTATACTTTAGATATCCAAGAACTCTTATTATCGCTTTCCAATGATGTTTACCAGGATTGCTGGTAAATCTACTCAGCTTACTTACAACATATGCGATATCTGGCCTTGTGCAATTCATTACATACATGATATTTCCTAATATGAGAGAATATTCGAGCTGATATATACTGTCATCAGTGTTCTTAACCCAATTTTGGTTCATATCTACTGGATATTTTGCAATAGTTATATTGTATTGCTTGAATTTTTCAAGTATCTAGGCTATGTAATGTGATTGGGATAATACATATCCCTGAGGCGTTCTTACAATTTCTACACCCAATATTACATCATCCAATCCTAGATCTTACATGTCAAATCTGGAGGATAACATATCTTTTGTTGATGTTATTATGGCCTTATTATTGCCTAGGATTAATAAGTCATCAACATATAGACATACAATGACATATCCAATATGTGTGTATTTTATATAAACACATTTATCTGATTCGTTTATATTGAATCCATTTGATAACATAGTCTCATCAAATTTCTCACGCCATTGTTTTGGTGCTTGTTTAAGACCATAAAGTGATTTCACCAACTTACACACTTTGTTTTCATTTCCTAGGCTTACAAACCCTTCAGGTTGCAGCATGTATATTTCTTCCTCTAACTCACCATTCAAAAATGCTGTCTTTACATCCATTTGATGTATTTCCAAATTTAGTATAGACGCAATTGCAATAAGCATCCTAATGGATGTTATTCTAGTTACTGGTGAGTAGGTGTCAAAATAATCCAGATCTTCTTTCTGTTTGAATCCTTTGACTACTATACGAGCTTTGTACTTATCTATTGAGCCGTCAGCCTTGAGTTTTTTTCTTAAATATCCATTTATACCCTAGTGGTTATGATCCTTTAGGTAGATCCACTAGTTCCCATGTATGGTTTTGCAAAATGGATTTTATTTCATTGTTGACAGCTTCCTTCCAGTATGGTGCCTCAGGAGATGACATTGCTTGTTGGTAAATAAGAGGTTCATTTTCTATCATATATGCATAGAATTCGGGTCCAAAGTTTTTCGAAGTCCTTTGTCATTTGCTCCTTCTGGGTTCCTCTACCTCAGTTTCAACATTTCTCTTATTCGAGTTTTGATTAACATTATCCTCAGGAGTATCTGTATCTATTGATCTCTTTTGAACAATTGTTTCAATAGAGGATTTTAGAGGATAGAAGTGTTAAAAAAATCTAGCATTTCGAGATTCGATGATGGTGTTTTCATGTATGTCATCGATTCCAGATTTGTATACCAAAAACCGATAAGCAGCACTATTATGAGCATATCCTATAAATATGCAATCTATAGTCTTTGGTCCAATTTTGACCTTCTTTGGTTTCGGTATTTCTACTTTGGCAAGACACCCCCACACTCTCAAGTATTTGTAGTGTTAGCCTACTTTGTGAACTAGGCAACACAAAGTCAAGAAATCAAACATTGAAGGGTATTTTTAATTATAAGACTTCGGTTCGGATTGGAGGAAAACACTACAGTTCAGATTGATAGCTACAGTTGTTCGGGTCGGGTCAGAGCAACGTATCGGTTCGGATCGGATAGAGACTTCTGTTCGGATCGGTGATCTCTTACTGAGTAGATTGGTAAGGCATATCTAGTCGGATCGGAAAGCCATCTGCTTGCCACAACAACGGAACGGAGCGGAGCAGATTAGAGAAGGAGAGTCGCACCCAAGCCAATCCGGTTCGGATCGGGTACCCCGATCCGAACCCCTTATTTGCGCATCTCCGACCCGAACCCATAATCCATGTTACTCTCCTGCAAAATCGCCTGGACAACCGGACCGGCTATGACTAATTCCTACTTATAACGTCCTTCCCTTTGATGCGTTGTCAACATGGTGGTTCATCCGAACCCGAAGAGAGTGCGATGGGGGACACGTGGCCCGACCCGGATCAAGTCTCAAGCAAATTCACACCTATAAATACCCCGTCTGGAGACAAAGAGAAGGATCTTTTTTCAGCACTTAGAGAATTCAATCACCTCCATCATCCAAACTCCATTACTCCCGGAGAATCCAAATCATCTTTCATTTCTTGTTTTAGTCAATTGAGCGAACAAAAGTGAGTTGTGAGTGAATCTTACATTGTATTTGCAACTGAATTATTGAATATAGTGAAAAATAAGTGGACCTAGGCATTTGTTCGCCGAACCACTATAAATCCTGCGTGTTCATTTTTATTTTTATCTCATTTTATCTCGTTTCAAATCAATTTGGGTGTTAGAACCACTTTTGGGTCTAACATTTTGGTGCTTTCACTGAGAATCCTCATCTAAATTCTTTATTTTCCGGGATCTCTTTCTACTTTTTGGACCGTTGAGTTCAAAGAAGTGAATCCTTAAGTTTCTCCGCTTTTTTTTACATTCGTTGAAGTGATTGTCAAAAACTCATGGCCATAGGAAAAGGCAAGGAAGTTCAGTCTTTTCGAGGAAATGAAGCTGGCGAAGATCAGCAAAATGCTGTTGTAACAAGGTCTAGGAGGCAGAGTTCAGCAGCAGGAAGAATCAATGCAAAAAATCCGAACCGACAGCAAGGGGAGAGCTCCGATCCGATCCGGGTAGGAGACTCTGAAGCAGTGCACTCCCCCAATCTGAACCGACCCGAGTTGCTCGCTGCACACCGATCCGACCAGGCACCCCAGCTCCGATCCGACCCGACTTCCTACCTCCGATCCGACCCGATGCTTGGTGAAGCTGGAACCTCTACTCGAGTCCCTACGAATGCTCCAATTCCAGCTGCTAGGGTTGGTGATCAGGTCAATCCATCTGCGCCCATCACTCAAGGAGATTTCTCGCGCTTGCTTGATATGCTTGAGAGCACGAGGGAAGCTATGAGAGTTCATGAGCGCACTAATCTCATGATGCAGGAAAATATGAGGCTCATGAGTCGGGAGATTAGTGAACTCCGTCGGCAAAGAACTCCATCACCGGTTCGTCACACACCAGTAGATCAATCTTCATCTTCCGAGGAAGAGAGGCCCCGTGAACGGAGGCCACTCGAACGACCTCAGAATGTGGAGCAGCTGACATTTGGATCTTTGGGATCTCGCGAGGATATTGCACGAGCATTAGGAAACGATGACCCCACTCGGGGGCAAAGACTCCAGTCCCCTCTTCCCGAGATCGACCGGGAACGCAGGGAACGGAATCGAGCAGAGGCAGCTCGAAGAAGAAGGGCATCTCCTGAACAAGAGCCCAGAAGGAACTCGGATACTAGGGCCAGGGAACCTGAGCAGCCCCTAACTAGTGCTGATGTACAGGCAATGGTTCGCCGAATTATGTCCGAGAGCAGGAACTATACAAATGAAGACTATGGCATTGAGCGAAGCCATACTCCGTTCACCGACGATATCCTCGACTTCCAGTTTCCCCGACGCTTTAACTTGCCACAGATGGACAAGTATAACGGAAGGACTGATCCGGGACAGCATTTGATGCGGTATTCGTGGCTCATGAACGCCGCTGCTGCCCCTGATGAAGTGAAGTGCAAAGCATTCCCAATCTACCTAGAAGATGTGGCATTGTTCTGGTTTACCCGACTTCCCCCTCGTTCGATTTCTAATTACAAAGAACTAAGCGAGCGTTTCATGAACCAGTTCCGACTACATGCCCGAAAGTCCAAGAGTGTAATTGAATTATCGAGAATCAAACAGGCACCAGGAGAATCTTTAAGGGCATATCTTGATCGTTTTAACCAAGCTGTAACTGAGGTCAGTGACCCGCATGAGCCCACTATTCTGATGGCATTGAAGGAAGGAGTTGATCCTGAATCTGAGTTTGGAGACTACCTTTCTGGGAAGACACCCCCCACAAGGGAGATATTCTACGAAAAGGCCGATATTTATTTACGGCGAGAGGAGGCCAGGGCCAACCGAAAAAGAAAGTCTGAGATGACTTCAAAGGAGAATGTGCAGAGTAATATCGCCGTGAAACGGTCGGGGGAGAATTCTGGCAAGGTTGAAGTAAATGTAGGAAACAAGGGTGGAAACAGCAATACTGGAAGTGCGGGAAACAACAACAATAACCGTAATTCAAGCGGTAACAGAAGAAACAGAAATAGGGGAAGTGACCCTAACAAGAGACCCCGATTCCAGAACTACGAGAATTATACACCATTGAATGACACCCTGGAAAATATTTACCTGGATACGTACAATGTGATACAGTACAAAAGACCGCCACCTCGTGATTCGACCGAGAAAGAAATGGCGACAGGGAAATTTTGCTTGTTTCACGGGACTCATGGGCATTCGACCAATGAATGTCGGCATTTGAGGGATGTAATTGAGAAGCTGCTGCGTGAAGGAAAGTTGGATGAGTACAAGGTGGCCCCGAGGGACAGGGGGCAAGGGGAGCAGGCTCCAAAACAAATCCTACCTGCTCCCAAGCCTACAGCGCAGCAGAAAGGTAAAGGAATTGTCATCAACTCCATTGTAGGCGGACCTCACCCGGCAATCCGAAGTTTTAGGTCAATGGACCAATATGTGAATGCTGCCAAGCATCTAGATGTGAATGAAGGTGATGATTTGGAAGATGTCACCCCCATAAAACAACAGAAAACCATGTTCGACGACGTGGTATTTCGCAGCCGAGACAACACTGGGATACAATCTCCCACCAATGATCCGTTGGTTATTACTACCACCATTGGGCCGGCCTTGGTCCATAAGGTATTAGTAGACAACGGAAGTTCCGTTAATATTTTGTTCAAGAAGTCATTTGATCAGATGAAGCTTGAGCCCGAAGATCTGAAACCTTGTGAAGGATGGATTAGAGGCTTCAACGGAGCGACGACAGCTCCCATGGGATATATAGAGTTGTCCGTGACCCTAGGGCAAGGAGAACGTAGAAGAGTGCGAATGCTTCAGTTCGTAGTATTGGACGTAGATTCGCCATATAACGCATTTTTAGGGAGACCTGCCCTCGCTGAATTTAGAGTTTGTATCGCCCCTTGGTGCTTGTTACTAAAGTTCCCAACCGAAGCCGGGACTGGAGTAATGAGAGGGGATCAGGTTTCTGGATGGGCCTGCTATGTGGCCGAACTGAAGATGTTGATGAAATGAGTTAATGCTGAGAGTAAGAATGCCTCGTCTCCCTCAAAGGGGGACTCGGCATATCAATTAGAGAGATTGAACCCGAGGGAGTTGCCCAAAGGAACGCCTGAAGACCTGGATCCCAGAAAAGACGAGGAACCAGAGGCTAGGAATGCAACTCCTAACGAAGCGACAGTGGAAATTCCCATTGATAAAGCTGATCCAACGAAAGTTTTGAAGATTGGTTCTCAATTGGATCCACGTCGTGCTGAAGAACTGACGGACTTCTTAAAGGCAAACCTAGATGTGTTCGCCTGGACCCATGCTGACATGTGTGGGATATCACCTTCTATTATAAGTCACAAATTGAATGTAAATCCGAAGCATCCGCCTGTGAAGCAAAAGAGACGCATGCTGGGCCCAGAGAGGTCGGCTGCTCTCAAAGAGGAAGTAGAGAAATTGAAGCAAAATGGATTTATTCGAGATTCAACTTATCCCGACTGGATATCGAATCCCGTCTTAGTAAAGAAGCCAAACGGAAAGTGGCGGACTTGCATTGACTTTTCAGATCTAAATAAAGCTTGCCCGAAAGATAGTTTCCCGCTTCCCAGGATTGACCAGCTTGTAGACTCGACAGCAGGTCATGAACTTCTTTCTTTCATGGACGCATATTCTGGATACAACCAAATTCCTATGCACGTACCAGACCAAGAACATACGAGTTTCATTACGAATTTGGGGTTATACTGCTATGTTGTAATGCCATTCGGGTTAAAAAACGCTGGAGCTACTTATCAGCGCTTGGTAAATAGAATGTTTTATCATCAAATAGGAAAAACTATGGAAGTTTATGTAGATGATATGCTTGTTAAATCAAAGCAGTCTTCCAGCCATACGCAAGACTTAGCGGAAATGTTTAGTATCTTGCGAAAGTACCGTATGAAATTGAATCCTTTAAAATGTTCATTTGGAGTGGCGTCGGGAAAGTTCCTTGGCTTCATTGTGAGTTCCCGAGGAATTGAAATCAACCCTAGCCAGATAGCAGCGATTAGAAACATCGAAGAACCGAGGAGAATTAAAGACGTCCAAAGTCTGGCAGGGAAGGTAGCGGCGCTGAGTAGATTCATCTCCAAAGCCACCGATAAATGTGTTCCGTTTTTTGATTTGATAAAAAGGGGAAAGAAGAACTTCCAATGGACTCCCGATTGTGTTGAGGCCTTTCAAAATCTGTTAGAGCTGCTAGAGAAACCGCCAATTTTATCAAAGCCCGTAGATCACGAAGAATTATTTGTTTATTTGGCAGTCTCGGCTCACGCTGTCAGCACAACCCTGGTTCGAGAAGAAGACAAAGTACAAAGGCCGGTGTACTATGTGAGTAAGAAATTAGCAGCGGCAGAGCGCAACTATCCAAAAATTGAGAAGCTCGCTTACAGCCTCCTGATCGCATCCCGAAAACTTCGTCACTATTTCCAAGCCCATCCGATAACCATATACACCGACCAACCCTTAAGGCAGGTATTGCAGAGACCCGAAGCATCGGGAAGGTTGATCAAATGGAACATAGAGCTAAGTCAGTTTGATTTGAATTTTCAACCACGAAAGTCAATCAGGGGGCAAGCTCTAGCAGATTTCATTGCGGAATTCACCATACCAGAGGAGTAAATAATCAATGACTGAATGGTTAAATCTGAGGAAGAACTAGAGATGAATCCGTGGAAATTATATACAGATGGAGCTAAAAATGACCGAAGGTCCGGAGCTGGAATTGTCTTAGTTACTCCCGAGGGACGGTCGTTATATTACGCCCTGCGATTAGAATTTTCGGCAACTAACAATGACTCTGAGTATGAAGCCCTGATTGCCGGGCTGAAACTTGCTAAAGACCTCGGGGTAAAAATGATGGACATATTTTGTGACTCTAAGATTGTTGTTTGTCAAGTACGAGAGGAATTCGTGGCTCGAGGACCTCGACTTATCGCCTACCTCAAGAAAGTGAAAGAGCTATTGAATAGCTTAGAGCGGTACAACATAACACATATTCCCAGAGCTGAAAACCAGAAAGCGGATAGACTGGCAAAGCTGGCTAGCTATGATAATCCAGAGGAGACTGAGGTAATTCCAATTGAAACGTTGGAGTTGCCAAGCTTTGAGTCAATGGAAATTGAATTCGCTTTTGAAACGGAACCAGAGAAAGAGTCATGGATGACTCCAATTAAGAATTTTCTCAAGAATGGGACGCTCCCATCGAAGAAGAGTGAGAAAAGAGCTGTAGTTCGCAAAGCTACCAGATATGTTATACAAGACGATACTCTCTATAGACAAGGATTTTCTATGCCCCTGTTACGATGTATCGCACACGACGACATCAAGCGTGTACTGAGAGAAGTGCACGAAGGTGAGTGTGGAGATCATACAGGAGGTCAAACTTTAGCAAAGAAAATATTGCGGTACGGGTACTTCTGGCCTACGATCAACAAAGATGCAGCTGATTATTCACGACGCTGCGATAAGTGCCAGAGATTCGCCAAAATTCCCAGGGCACCGTCGACCCAGCTTAAATCGATGGTGAGTCCTTGGCCATTTGCCACATGGGGAATTGATATCATTGGAGTTTTACCGATTGCTAAAGGAGGAGCTAAGTATGCAATAGTGGCTGTGGACTATTTTATGAAATGGGTGGAAGCTGAGCCCTTGACCAAGATCACAACAAGAAAGGTGATAAGTTTTGTGGTCAGAAATATTATATGCCGATTCGGGATTCCAAGGACGATCATAACTGACAACGGAACCCAGTTTGATAGTACTGAATTCAGAAATTTCTGTCAGAAGTATAAGATAGACAAGCGATATACTGCAGTTGCCTATCCGCAATCGAATGGACAAGTAGAGGCAATAAACAAAGTTATAAAATCCATCCTCAAGAAACGGTTGGAACGTGCAAAGGCAAGATGGGTTGACGAATTGCCCCTAGCTTTGTGGGCATATCGAACAACATTCAAGACAGCCACCGGCCATACCCCTTTCTCTCTCTCCTTTGGCTCAGAAGCAGTAATTCCAGTTGAACTGGAAGTTCCTTCCCACAGGGTGACATATTATGACCCGATGACGAACCGGGCACTCTTACTTGAGTCCCTTGATGAAGTCGAAGAGAAAAGGGACGAAGCAGACTTGCGTGCAGCAAGACATCGGCGTCAGATGGCACGCTATTATGACAAAAAAGTTCGCCTCAGAACTTTTGAACCAGGACATTTGGTGCTAAAGAGAGTTTTTCCATCCCTTCCTCACCTCGGCCCAAAATGGGAAGGACCCTTTGTCATCCAACGGAAACTTGAAAAAGGAACCTTCAAGTTAACGACCGTAGATGGCAAAGAAGTTCCTCGAGCATGGAATGCCCAACACTTAATGCGATATTTGGATTAGAAATGCTATACTTTTTGTTATTTTTTTTTTTGTGAACTCTGTAACAAGACATGCCTTGCCTTGGGAAAATCTGATGATATGAATAAAGGACTATAAAGTGGATGTAGGCTACGACTTAGCTGAACCACTATAAAAATATTGTGTGTTATTTACTTTTATGCATTTACATTCATTAGTTGTTCTGTTGTGATTATAAAATACAGGATAACTCAGAGCCTAAAAAAGGTTGAAAACAGTTTGGACATAAAAAGAAGCACAATGATTATTTGTGCAATAAGACGTAAAAGAATGAGAAAACGACATTCTAACTCTAACTCTCCAGAGAAAGAGAGAGAGTATAAAAGCGTCTCAGACTGAGCGCTGAAAAAGAAATTCTATTCTTAACTCTAACTCTCCAGAGAAAGAGAGAGAGTATAAAAGCGTCTCCGACTGAGCGCTGAAAAAGAGATTCTACTCCTAACTCTAACTTTCCAGAGAGAAAGAGAGTATAAAGGCGTCTCCGACTGAGCGCCGAGAAAGAAATCTTTTCCCGTTGAGAGACCGGGGAATGAATAGATGACTAAGCTCGAACTCTAACTCTCAAGAGAAAGAGAGAGAGTATAAAAGAAGTGCCAGAAAAAACGACAGGTACTGACGACACAGGAAGTGCTATCCCGTCAGAGAATTGGGAGCATTCAGATTGCATGGTTAAGCATTGAATAACTTATGGAAATTGACTGGGGACACATATGCATACACATATTTCCCCCCTCCACAACTTCGTTTCATAACTATAGACATGCATTTTTACATAAGTGCAGAACTGCTAACAAATAAACATTGCAAAAAGTGAATTATTTTTATTTACGAATGAATGAATTTGTACAGGGAAATAACTAAAGAAGAAAGTGCAGGAGCTGCTTTTGTAGCAGCAGTTATTGGTTCACAAAAATGCTAAAAAGATACAGGGGAACCCACTATTTGGGTTTGGGATGAGCCTTCGATTTCTTGGCAGCTTTTTCCGCATCTTTTGCTTCCTTCTCGGCTTCAGTCAAGATTCGTTTTGATTTCTTTTTCCCTGAAGATGTGGTACTGGAGCCAGCAGACTTCTTCCCGGAGGGCGGGGCACTGGAATCAAGAGAGGATTTTTTAGCAAGTTCTTCGGTAATAGATCTAGTTGAGAGCTTAACAACTAACCTTGAACCTGCATCCACAACTGCGAGGGGCTTGAGGACCTCAGGGTCTAGTTCTTCGGCCTTTAATTGCAAGCGCTTGTCTTGATCAGCCTTCATGGCCGCCAAGGTAACGTCATCGGCGCTTTTCGACTCCCCAGTTATTGCAACCTCCGGTTCCTCATCATGCCCCTCGTCTCCTCCATCGTCTTTTAAAGCTGCAATCATTTCTTCATCATGGGGAGTGGTGACCTTAGTTGGCTCATTTCCTTCTCCCAAGTCTATAGAAGCAGCCTTGTCTTCCCCTTTTTTGGCCCCATCTGCGGGCTTTGTCCCAGCGGTAGCTCCTTGAGCTACATCTGTCTTTGCGGATGATTCAACACCTACAGAATGAGAAACATCGGTTATCAACTCAGGCGAAAGCAAAGGGTTTCTCATCGAACGTTCAATCACGTAGCCAAAGGTAGTAGTAGCCTTGGCAAATTGAGGAGAAAAGATAGGGATACCTTCCGAAGACTTTTCAGCGGGGGTGACTACTACCTCTGGAGTTATTTCGGGAATGGGAGATAGCAAAGTTGTCCGGGGAATTCCCGGGTTTTCGGGATCATACCCTTCTACTTCGGGAGTTGCAGGAGCAGAAGAAGAGGAGCCAGCTTCGGGAATGGTTTTCTGTTTAGACTTCCGCCTCTCTTCTTCCATGGCCTCAGCAATTAGGCGGCGCCCTTCAGCTAGGCGCTCCGGTTCATCGTCTCTCAAGTATTTCTCCATCAGCTTATCTTCATCAAGGGAATCGACCTTAAGTTCTTCTTTTTCCCACTCAACGATTTGATTCCATACTTGAACCAAAGTGGATGGATAGTCCTCGATCCAAGAAATGTTTCGACGACGAATAATATGTGCGAAGAATTCAATCATTAATTCGCCGAAACTTTGAATCTCAACCTCCGCCTCAGATAATTGCTTGCGGGCTTCCTCCGCAGATTTAATGGCACACTCCACATTGCCCTCGGCCAGAGCAGCCCTGTTTTCTGCCTCCAACAGCTTCGAAGCCAAGTCAGCATTCTTCTTTTCTAATTCAGCACTCCTTTTTGCTAACTCGGCGTTTTTCCGTTCAAGCTCAGCATAAGCAAGGTGTGTTTTAGCGGCTTCTGATTTGGCCTCGTCAGCTTGCTTTTTTAGTTCAGAGCGCTCCTGAGTATGGGACTCAAGCAAGTCATGATAACGCTTTTGCATGTCCTCAAACTGTTGTTTGAAATTAGAAGCGTTCTTTTGAGCGACAGCTAGTTGAGCTTGGGTGTCTTCCAAGTCTTTTCCTAAGGTTTTTAAGGCCTTAGCATCCTCCTCCGCGGTCTTTTGCATTGAGTTAGCATTTGTCATTAGAGTGCGGATGATTCTAGAAAGATTGCGTGAATACTTGAACATTTCGGAATATTGTTTTTCTACCAAATCAATTTTTACCTTGGCCTCATCTGCCCAATTAGAAGAAATAGGTTCAAGGGTAGGTAGAAAGGTCAGAGTCTCGAAGTAGTGCTCGGGAAATTGCTCCTTTAAATATGCCAGCTTTACTGCAGTTCCCGCATCTAATGGGGGAGGAGTGGGAATTGATAATTCGGTGCTCCTATGTGCAGAGGATTCAGTAGTCTCTTTATCTGACCTAGGCCGCTTAGTAGCAGGGACCTTTTGTTTACTTCGAGACCCGGTTTCTCTTGGAGGAGTTTTCTCTCTACTCCGCTTTTCATGGGAGGAAGTGGAGTCTTTAGATGGTGGTCTATCCTCCTCCCTGCGACCTTGATAGCTCTTGTATTTCTCTTGTTCCGGTCGAACTGGTGAGCGGGAGCGTGAGGGCCGAGATCGATAGGGGTCATAAGGTCTTCTCTCCTCCCTACCACGATCATCCCGGCGATCATACTCGACATCCTGAGGAGGATTGGACATGCTGCGACGAAGCTTTCTTATATCATAATAGGATCGAGACATTGTACCTGCACGATAAAATAAACGAAGTTTAGAATCAATGGATTCATGGAGAAAGAAGTGCAATGAATGCTAATGCTGTGGTGTAAAGTGCGTCCTAAGTGGCGTGTGTCCCCCCAACCAACCCGAGTCTGAAGCTAGACTGGTGCGGGCAGGCTCTTTGGCCTTAGCGGGAGTAGTTTCTTCGGAAGAAGTGAAGACTAAAGGATCCTTCCTGAAATCCTCTGAAGTATATATAGTCTCAGGTAAGGGGAGATCCCCCAAACCCTGAAATATGTGCTCATCAGCGCTAGGAACATCCCCTTCGGAAGCGTGAAGTGGCGACTCTTGGGAAGATTTTGACTTGTCTAAAGAAGTAGTTTCCTCGGGGGCAATATACCCTTCACGATGTTTTTCGGCCAGATTAGCCAGTTCATCATCTTGTGTGGAAGAGGGAGAAGCTGAAGTTTGAAGAGGAGCTGTAGGAATTCCCGAGCCTTCTCCTATCTCTGGAACTGTCTCCACTGGAGGAATGTATGCATAAGGGACCGTCCCATGACCGATGCTACGGAAAACGGACAGCAGCCCGTGAAAATGAAGGTATTCATCTTTAAGGACCTCGTCGATAGTCAGGAACTTTTGATCGCCATTAAGAAGATGGTGCATCCGATCAAAGAACACTTGATCTGATATCTGTTTGGGATTGTCGACTGCAAACAAAAAGGAAAACAGGTCAGGGTGATGATTCAAGTGTATAGAGTCCGGGTTCAGAAAATCAACGCTTTACTTGATTTTGTCCATCTCCTGGCGCATCCAGACTGTTGCTTTATATAGAACCATTCTAGTCTGGAATCTCCAGCTTTACTGCTAAATGGTGCAGAGATTATCTTTCTCTTTGGGACTGATTCAAAGTAGCAGAAGGATGGAGTCTCTCGAGTCCGATGCTTGAAATTATAAAAGAAATGAACGTCATCGAATGTGAGCTCTAGGCCTAGGATTTCATGATATGCTATGTACAAGGTGTGCAAATAGGCATATGAATTGGGATGCAACTGCATGGGGGCAATCCGCATTTGTCTTAAGAAATCAACAATGAAAGGAGAGAATGGAGGAATGGCGCCAACCATGCACATCAATCGAGTGACCGTCATATATCCTTCTGGAGGGTTGTGGGGACGGTCAGAGCGTGAGGGCACTAGGGTGTCCCTTTTCATTATTCCATATTTTAGACAAATTCGAACAAGTCGATCGTTGTCAATTGTTGATTCAACGGAGTCCGAGGGTGATTCTAGTATGATGGCTGATTCAAATTCATCGGGTGCTCGATTGTCACCAATCCCTCCTTCCTCCTCGAAACCCAGAGAAACTTCATTATCAGAAGACACCTCGTCGCTTTCCCGATGACCAACCCTGTAATCTGGACCCTCACTGTCCCATTCTGGATCAGACGAAGAAGATATATCCTCAAGAGTGACTTTGTTAGAAGTTTCCGGGGCTTCTTTCCTCTCAGCTAGACGGGAAGAGCGTCTGGGCCTCATTGTCATGGAACTATTGAAGAAGCAATAGCACGGGTTAGAGTAAATTATCCCGTGCCCCCCTTTGTGTATGTGTGTGAACTAAAGTGTGTGCAGCAAATGTGGGAAATGCAAAATAAAAGTACAGAAATGTAAGACGAAGCTTTGAAGAGAAAGTGATAGTCAGAGTTGTTCTTAATTCTCGTTTATGTTCGCAAGGCACTATCCTAACTGTCCACGAAGTTATTGTCTAGAGTGAATGTTAGTTGAATTAGTCGGGTAGTCTTTGTGTGCCAAGTTTGATACGTTCGGTTCGGTTCGGATATGCATATGATAATTGGCTCAATACAAATACAGATATAGGGTCGGTTCGGATGCTTCATTAAAGCAAGGTCAGTTCAAGACAAGGGAAACAATGGGTTCGGAAGCAGGACTGATCTGATCGGATCGGGTGACCTGATCCGAACCGAACCAGCATCACTTAACCAGTCCATTTACTTCAACCCCTTATCCCATTCTCTTCTCCGACCCGAACCGACATTTTCCTTCCTTCCCGTCTTTCTAAAGTATGCAACCCGAACCGATCCCCTTTCCTTCTCCTTCCTTTCTGCTCCTTCGTCTCCTACCCGAACCAACTCCAATTTGTCATCACGCTCTTCATCTTCTTCCTCTTTCTCCCCACTCACGAACAAATCCATTCTATCACCAAAGCTCCAGTTGAGGACAAATATTTGCCCTCTCCAGCCTATCAGCGCCTCGAAGTGATGGCGGATCCACCAGTAACGACGTGGAGTTCAAGCAAAGCCCTGTGGCTAAACCATCCCAATCAACCACGAATTGAAATCAAGAACAGTTACAACAAAGTTATTCGAGATTAAAAAAGCTACCTATATGTTTGATTTGAGAAATCTACAAGGAATAGTTTCAGGATATTGGAGTTTCTGAAGTTTTCGATACTAGGGTTTGGAAGCGGCGGCAGAAAAGAAGAAGAAAAGAAAGAAGACGGTGGTGGATTTATATAAGTGGTGGTGTTGACTCCTCATATTCCTATTCTTTCTCACCCGCTCGAACCAGAGTGAAGGCCCAGTAGCACAACTCTGCCTAAAGGCCCAATGTCCAAGAACCAAATCCACGAAAACGCATCGGATCGGAATCCGAACCGAATAAATTTCACATATTAATTTAGCATCCGACTCGAATTGAGTTCAAAAGAGAGATAAAAGAAAAGCATACCCGAGAGAAGCACTATGTGTCGAGAAAAATTCCCAAACTTGCTCAGAAATGAAGAAAACATGCACGAGTCGGATACCGAACCGAGTCGCGCCACCGAACCGGATAGAAATCTGTGCATTCCTCCTGACCGTTCTGATTCAAGGACTAGCATTTCAAACGACATCAAAACACGCTTCGTATACAACAGAAGCATCCTTTGAGGGGGCAAAATGTTAGCCTACTTTGTGAACTAGGCAACACAAAGTCAAGAAATCAAACATTGAAGGGTATTTTTAATTATAAGACTTCGGTTCGGATTGGAGGAAAACACTACAGTTAGATTGATAGCTACAGTTGTTCGGGTCGGGTCAGAGCAACGTATCGGTTCGGATCGGATAGAGACTTCTGTTCGGATCGGTGATCTCTTACCGAGTAGATTGGTAAGGCATATCTAGTCGGATCGGAAAGCCATCTGCTTGCCACAACAACGGAACGGAGCGGAGCAGATTAGAGAAGGAGAGTCGCACCCAAGCCAATCCGGTTCGGATCGGGTACCCCGATCCGAACCCCTTATTTGCGCGTCTCCGACCCGAACCCATAATCCATGTTACTCTCCTGCAAAATCGCCTGGACAACCGGACCGGCTATGACTAATTCCTACTTATAACGTCCTTCCCTTTGATGCGTTGTCAACATGGTGGTTCATCCGAACCCGAAGAGAGTGCGATGGGGGACACGTGGCCCGACCCGGATCAAGTCTCAAGCAAATTCACACCTATAAATACCCCGTCTGGAGACAAAGAGAAGGATCTTTTTTCAGCACTTAGAGAATTCAATCACCTCCATCATCCAAACTCCATTACTCCCGGAGAATCCAAATCATCTTTCATTTCTTGTTTTAGTCAATTGAGCGAACAAAAGTGAGTTGTGAGTGAATCTTACATTGTATTTGCAACTGAATTATTGAATATAGTGAAAAATAAGTGGACGTAGGCATTTGTTCGCCGAACCACTATAAATCCTGCGTGTTCATTTTTATTTTTATCTCATTTTATCTCGTTTCAAATCAATTTGGGTGTTAGAACCACTTTTGGGTCTAACATGTAGGATGGTGGTCTGCCTTTCCACAATTCATGTGGCGATTTAGAAGTCTTCTTTCGAGGCACTTTATTAAGAATGTGATTAGCAGAAAGTATAGCTTCTCCCCAGAAGTTATCTAGCAAACCAGAACTAATGAGTAGAGCATTCATCATTTCTTTTAGTGTACGGTTTTTACGTTCTGCTACCCCGTTTGATTGAGGGGAATATGGTGCCGTTGTCTGATGTATAATACCATGTTCGGCGTAGAACTCCTCAAAAGGAAATTCGTACTCTCCTCCTCTATCACTTCTTAGTGACTTTATCTTTTTATTAAGTTGATTTTCAACTTCTGCTTTGTATTGTTTAAATACGTCGAATGCCTCGTCCTTGCTTCTAAGGAGATATACATAACAGTATCTCGTACAGTCGTCAATAAAGGTAATGAAATACCGTTTTCCTCCTCTAGTTTGACACATTTTTAAATCGCACACATCTGTGTGAATTAAGTCTAGAGGTTCTGTATTCCTTTCAACTTGATGAAAGGAAGTTCTAGTTAGTTTTGATTCGGCACATGTTTCACATTTGTAATTTGAGTCTATGGCAAACTTAGGTATAAATTCTAAGTTTATCATTTTTCACAAAGTATCAAAATTAACATGTCCTAATCTATTATGCCATATATTAAATGACTCGGCGATATAAATAGAAGGTTCCACTTTATTCATATCTTTTGGTACAATAATCATTACATTCATTTTGAACAGACCATCGCTCACATACCCTTTCCCCACATATACTCCATTTTTAGACAATACAAAATTATCAGAAACAAAGACCAACTTGAATCCATTCTCGCTCAGTAGTGATCCCGAGACCAAGTTCTTCCGAATGTCTGGAACGTGGAGCACGTCATTCAAAGTGAGTTCTTTTCCAGAAGTCATTTTGAGAACCACTTTTCCCTTGCCTTCAACCTTTGACGTGGAGGAGTTTCCCATAAAGAGTTGCTCTTCTTGTGTCGCAGGCATGTAGTTGGAGAACATCCACTTGTTAGCGCAAATATGTTTTTGGCACCAGTATCCACAAACCATTCCTTCGTGTTGCCAACCAAGTTGCATTCGGAGATTACAACAGATAAGTTCATTTCTGAAACATCCTCCGAGAGCCTATCACATTCAGTAACATTGGCTTCGTCTTTCTTCTTCTTTGGTCCTCGGCACTCAATTGCTTTGTGACCTTTCTTTCCGCAATTTCCTTTGAACTTCTTAGCCTTTTTTGCATTTGGATTGTGCTCCCTTTTTCTTTTGTTGTTTTTTGTCGGACTCGACCACATTTACTTTGGCCACCATGGTGTTTGTAGCCTTCCTTTCAGACTTTCTGTTGTCTTCCTCAATTTTGAGATGAACAACCAGATCCTCCATGGACATCTCCTTGCGCTTATGCTTCAAGTAGTTTTTGAATTCCTTCCATGATGGAGGTAACTTTTCTATTGCCGCAGCGACTTGGAAAGATTCACTCAACGCCATCTTTTCTTCATGAATTTCATGGATAATGACTTGAAGTTCCAGAATTTGGCTGACAACTGTCTTAGAGTCGACCATTTTGTAATCCAGAAATCTTCCAACTATGAATTTCTTCATGCCGGCGTCTTCAGTCTTTTCCAGTGCCTGCCAGAGGATCTTTGCGGTTTGAACAGTACAATATACATTGTACAGGCTGCTGTCGAGGTCATTTAGTATATAATTCTTGCAAATGAAGTCTGAACCCTTCCAGGCAGTGAGCGCTTCGACTTTTGTGGCGTCAGGCTCGAGTTCATCTACTTTCGGAGGGTCCTCTTCAAGGTGCTTGGCCAGTCCCAGTGTGGTTAAGTAAAAGAGCATTTTCTGTTGCCAACGCTTGAAATCCACACCAGTAAATTTCTCTGGCCGTTCCCCATGTGAGAAAGGTACAGCCTGAGGAAAAGTTCCGGGCTGAGCGGGAGGAACAGTGGGTGGTACGGGCTTCTTGTTTGCCGAATTGTTACTGTCTTGAGCCATCGTCTACAAGCAGTAACACGGTCATGCAAAAGCGCACAAATCTGTTTTAAGATTGTTATTCATACAGAAAACCTAATTTAGAAATTGGGTTAACAGAAAACCGTACCGTTTTGTATTCCGGTTGCAAGTGTGATTGTGAAATCCGAGTCCAGCACTCTGCTGTTCCCTTAAAACAGATTTGCTCCCCCTACGGCGCGTTTGGGTTGAAATGAGCAATTGTTTCCCAAGGTGAAACGGAATTTGGTTCGCAAGGCTGCGCTGGCGATGCGAACGGCGACGAACTCAAGAGAAGAATTTAAGAACAGTATGTGTGAGGAAGAAGATGGTCAGAGAATCAGATTTTCAGTAAGTAAAACGATTCTGCCTCCATATATTTATATCTGTTGCAGGTGACGATTCAAACGGACGTTTCGTCTGGAAAGGTAGCGACCCGTTTCTAAACGTTGCGACCTGTTTGAATTCGTATCCGTTTGTTGCAAAAGATGACACCCGTTAAGCCCAGCAAAATATAGTTTTAGCCCGCTAATGCACAATGCAATGCCCAGCAAAAATATAGTTTCGGCCCGCTAATGCACAATGCACATTGCAAAGTGCTAAGTGCCTACAAGACGCCTCAAACGCTCATTCGCACACGCGTACGGGAGCGGACATGGGCACGGGCTCGGGCTCGGGTACGGGTGCGGGTGCGGGGTGGTGCGTTGCACCACCCCTTATGGACCCCATTGTTGATCCATAGCACTCTTTTATGAATTTATAATAGGCTCAATACTTTTGTATATGTACCATTATAATTACTTATACCATACAATGTGGGACTATTCCTACATTGTGGGATACACTACCCTACACCTTCATTATTCATTTATTCCAACAAAACTAAAGTAAATAATTCTTGAATATGTTATTTTCATGTGTGCAGAATGATTACGTTTCATGTATTATTATTTTTTTATGTGCATAATTAAGTTAGAGTTTATGTTTTATGGTTGTATTAATGAAAAGTATAAGATTAGTATTGAAAATTTTATTAATATGTTTAAGGGGAGGTTAATTTTTTTTTAACCCCCCTTAACAATTTAAAAATAAACTGAAAATTGTACTCTCTTTAATCAAAAGCGGAGTCACTTTAATAATCCAAAAAAAAAAATTTGTCTCTTCTTAATATTTGGAGTGCAACAATGATCTACTCAAATATGGAGTCTCTTTAGCCATCCTCCAAGTTAATAATAGAGATTATGTTGTGCATTTTATTAGCATAAACCACTGCATCCATATCGGTGTTCCATTTTATCACCTCTCGGCCGTAAAATCAAAAACCCTAGCTTACTTACAGGGTCCCTACCATGGCGAAGCCTAACCGTGGTCGAAGTCCGTCTCGGTCACGTTCATCTTCTCATTCCCGCTCCAGCTCTGGCTCCATGTCTCGATCGAGATCTCGCTCTATTTCTCGATCCGGATCTTTCTCTTCTTCTGGTAGCGGCAGCTCCAGGAGTCGGTCCCCTCCGCATCAAAGAAGAAGGTATTTTTTTCCGTTTATGTATTTGAATGGTTGTACCATGCTAGTTGAATGGTGGTACCATGTTAGAAGTAATGCAGAGTTACTTGTATAGTGTGTTTCGTTTATAGAACCTAAGTCATGTAGGTTTTCAGAAACTAGTTTAAGTTAAACTGTTGAATTTCTAGCAACTGGCTTCCAGATTTATTTATATGCTCTCAAGTTGATCATTTTTCCTTTGTATTTGAATAATTGTACAACTTGCAAGGAAAACATTTCGTTTCAATAATTTCTTGCAATTTAAGTATGGTATTCTTCTCATCAATAACTTGTAGACGGTACCGTATGAATTCACCTGTACTGCAGTCCAATCGGTGCTGGTAGAAGAGGCCGATCTCCATCACCACCACGTAAAAGAAGCCCACTGCCACCTAAAAAAGTGTCTGCACCGCCTAGGAAGACACCGCCGCCAAGGTAGTTAACCCAACATTTTTTTTCTTCATCTCATAAACTCATTTGTCATATCCCAACTTTGATTCATTGGTAATCTCAGGAAAGCATCTCCAATTCCAGAGTCTTTGGTGCTTCATGTTGACCATTTAACTAGGAATGTCAATGAAGGACATCTGAAAGAAATATTTAGTATGTTATTCTGTTATTCATGTCATTATATATGTCATGTATTATTTGCATTATACCTTTTACCTACAAGCCCATATCTGTTTCAATTGCTTCTTCCTAGCGCTTACACGAACTTCTAAGTAAATATGCAATTTAGCAATTTGTTAAAAAATTATGTCACACAACACACTATTAATTTCAACTTTTTGACTCTTTATGTGTGTGCATGTGTGTGTGTGCGCGCACTGCTGATGTATCCTGGCAACAGTTATATTTTCATTTGCTGTATGCTGATATGAATTTGATTACTGGTAGACTGTGTGTGAAAGTGAATCCAAGACTAATACTTATTCTTTCTTCTAAATCTGCTGGATGCAGAGATGATTCTTGTATAAATATACAAATCACACCTATTCACAATTGCTGATGTTTTTGAAATTCAAAAAACAAAAACTGCAAAAAAATCAACCATTACAGATGATTTTTATTCTTTCTTTTTGCACCCCTTTTTCCTTTTTTCCTGTCCTTCTTTTCTCCTTCATATCAACTAATGCAAATCCTAATGTCGACACTCTGCCCTATGCTTTCCTTGTGTTGTGTCATGCAACATGCCGCTCTCCATCGTTTTCTTCTAAGTGTAATTTATTTCATCTTTGTGCAGAATGAAGGTTTAGTATTTTAGTAACCGTCAGGTCCATCGCTAGTCAATGCAAATGGTTTCTCATAAACAGAGATATTGCAAAAGAAATATGTTGTTCATAACTGTTGTCATCATCGGTGTCACTATGGATTTTACCTCGGGCTAAGGCATAGGTTTTGTTTTGTGGGAAAAAACCTTATGCTGGCTTGTCTTGCTATATTATAACAACATACTGAGTTTTAATCACTGATATGGATTTTTATTTGAAATTATTTGGAACTATTCTTCTTTAATTCCCTTATGATGAATTTGAAATCATGAAGTTGAAGGTCCCATTTGGCTTGAATTTTGAGTTGTGTTTTTCGTTTTCAATATGTAGTTCAAAAGACATAGAAGAGGCAGAGGTGGGAAAATCCCAGTCATAACAAGGGAGAGAAGTGAAAGTGAGAACATAGTTTTTTATGTTTTTGATATTTTCCAAAAGATTCGAAAAAAGAAAGTTTTCAATTTTATTTATCAAACTGATGGTATTTCAAAATTCTTTTGAAATTAATTCCCCAGTTGTAAAAGATGAAAACTCAGAATCAAGGTTGACAAACTCGAGTTCTCACCAAAGAACACTCGGGTATACAAAGATCGTAAATCGTGGGATCGTAACACAAAGCGTAAGTTCCCACAAAATGAAAATTAAAAATAAAATTTCAACAAAATAGCCATAGCATAATATTTTCATTAATCATTAGTTCATAACAAAG
The DNA here is from genome assembly GCA_030737875.1 of Allium sativum. Classification (NCBI taxonomy): domain Eukaryota; kingdom Viridiplantae; phylum Streptophyta; class Magnoliopsida; order Asparagales; family Amaryllidaceae; genus Allium; species Allium sativum. Next base: position 127,036,045 of record CM060921.1, on the reverse strand, counting down.
CATAACATAAACCTTAAAATTTCAAGTTCCAACAAAATAACCTTAACACAAGTCTTAGTCTTCCAACAAAATATTGCAATCTTCCATGAGATCTTCAGCTTCAACTCCATCAATTTCAGCATCAAGGTTAGGATTACTATCGATTATATTTCACGAGGAAATATTGGGCTGAAGCGACGGTCAGTTGCGTCGATTAGGGTTCTCGAGGTATCACCTCGGTTGGATCGAGAGTCGAGATACGTGAATGGAGAATTGGGAAATCTCGAAGCAGATATGACGCGGAAAATTGCACGATGTTTACACGATTTCACGATTTTAATCGTCGATTTGAACGATTCTACCAACTTCTGAGTTTTCCTCCGTCGATTCTCGTCGAGCCTGAAGAAACGCGTGAACTCGAACGCTTTTAAGAGTAAGCACGCGATTTTGACAACAATGCTTAGAATAGTAAACCAAACAACGCCATTCTTTTGTTGAATTATTGCTGTATTTAACTCATTTCTGAATGAAGTACCAACCACCAACAGTCAAAACTTCTATGAATTCTTTATAGGCTGTCTGCCAATGTATTGATTAATTTTGTGGTGCATGATCACAGCAACATTTTGTTGCTGAATTATGCCTGTATTTTGTGTCCTTGAAAGGGAGATGAATGAAATTATTCCAAAAAAAGTTCCGCTCGGTTTTCTGCACTTAAAATGTTTATTTTTTATATTTTATGCTTTGCTGTTATTAGTTCCTTTTCATGAATGAAGCAACAAACATCAACAGTTAAAGCTTCTGTGTGTGTCCTATACCCATTATGGGTTATGACTGCCATTGTATTAATTAATTTTCTGGCTTATAATCCCAGCAACATATTTGTTACTGAATTATGCTTTTGTTTTATATCCTTGAAATGGAGATGGTTGAAATGATTGCAAAATAATTTGACTTGTTTTTATGCGAGGAAAATGTTTTCCTCTCCTTTCTCTATAGGGATTTCTAGTCTTAATAGCCAGATTTACAATATAATTGCTTGCACTTACATATGGGTGCCTTTTTTTAAACTAAATAATAAAACGAGCATAGTGTATTTTTTGATGAGTGACAACAATGGTAGTATATATATATATATATATATATATATATATATATATATATATATATATATATATAATCCATCACAAGTATTTTTACCATCTGTAGCTAACAACGAACGATGGATATTATTTACTTTTTTCACGAAGTACAAAACAAAAGAACCTCACATGAAATGAATAAAGACAATGTTAACTATCTGCAGTGTTCCAAATGGTGAATGTAGCTATTAAATCTGTGCTAGTTTTTTGTTTAGAAGAATTAGGGACTCATTTTCCTCAAATTTTCTTATAATTAGGTTGCAGTAACGAACATATTGGACCTTTTGATTGAAGCATTGCAGTGATTGATTGACTAACTAGTTAAGTGTCAATCATCAAAAGTTGAAGCTTTTGTGAGCTTTATGTCTTTCCTTGCTGCCCTTGTTTTATAAAGACTGTGCATCAGCCATTATGACAACTACCCTTTTGTTGTCAAATCATACCAATGTTTCGTTAAGATATAGATGGAGCAATTGTCAAAAAAAAAAAAAAAAAAAAAAAGGGCTTTTCTGAGAAGATCTGTCTTAACATCAAAATTACTCATGGTGCAAAATTTTGTTATCTTTCTCCACTTTTCTGGAACGCACTTTTTATATCTCACAATAGAAGTAGAAAATAAGTATGGAGTATTTTTAAATTAATTATGATATGAAATATATAAAATAAGAAATATATAATCACGTGAGTACTGTATGTGTAGAAAAATAGCTAAAATATTTTTATAGAGCAAGATTTTGTCACTTGACAAAAAATGTTAAATGATCATAGTATTGTAATGGATTATCATCAGATAGTGTATCCAATAACAAAAGCGATTACTAGATATCATCTTATTCTTATTTCATTTTTATCGTATATTTGGGTTGTTATACGAACCGCAGAAGTTTGCACTACTTTTATTGAGGATGCTGGCAGCATCAAGTTGGGACCTCTTTTTTTTTTTTTTTTTTTTTTTTTTGATTTGGAATGTTAATTTGAACATTTGACAAAATAAGGCCGTATTTTTGGATTTCTTAAAACAAGACAGGTTTTGGTCCCTTTTTAAATTAAAAATAGGGACTTTTACCTCATAACATAAGACTTCAAATTTCTATGAAACTGGATTTGCAGATTTATAATTACTGTTCTAACACATTCCTTAATTTCATAGGCAATTTCGGTGAAGTTGTCCATGTGGAGCTGGCAATGGACCGCAACGTAGGTTTAACCGTTGTGTTTAAGTTATCTTCCTATAGTTTCTAAAGTACTTTTGGGTTCCTTTGAATCAGGTTAACCTTCCTCGGGGATATGGATATATTGAGTTCAAGAAACGCACAGATGCTGAAAAGGCTCTTCTGTACATGAATGGGGTATGTGCCTTTTAGAAATTATAACATTATATGTGGTGTCATTTACATATTTGATGGTGCCTTCATGTCTTGTTGCTCACCTCAGGGACAAATTGATGGAAATATAGTGTGGGCAAAATTTACATTGGCACCAAAGCAGAGGGTATCTCCGCCACCAAAGGCAGTTGCTCCTGCATCTAAACGAGATGCCCCACTAAGAGATAACGTTAGCGTTAGTAATGATAAGGACGGTCCTGCACGATTAAGGGAGTGTAAGTAATTTTTATTGTTTTAATTTTTGGTGACCCAATCTTTTTTTGTCTTAGAGCAGTAGCACTCATCTTTAGCTATCAGTTGTCAAATAATTTGTCAGTTTACAAAATAAATTGACAATGAAGAATTCAACAGTGATTCAACTAAGTTGCTAGCTCATTTATAGATATACCTTGATAAAAATCAATCTTATTATGACTATCATGGTTGGAAGCGGGAACCAAAGTTACAAGGAAAGAAGTAAAATTTGATTAAATATGGTAGAGGCCATCAATTGCTTGAGCAATTGAGTAACTAAATTTTTGATAAATTAGTGGCTAAAATATTGCTCAATTGTCAAATGGGATCCATCAGTTTCGCTAATTTTAAATGCTGGCATTTTTATCTTTCTTGAAATTGATTTGACAATTTGCTATTGAGAGCAATTTCTCTTAACCATTACGGATAATGGTTAAAAATACATGTAGACATTTTTAGCTTTCTATAATTTATAGTTTTATACAGATGTCACTGGAGAATATCTTATAACAGCATTTATGATGTCACTGAGAAAAAGAAGACAAAGAAAAACCTATTTCTTAACATATTTTATCATCTTTGGTCTTGACATGTCACATGGTACATGGCAGTTGTGATCTTTTCTGTACTAACATATACTTTTGTACCAACACATTAGCATCACCACATCGTAGGCCATCACCACCAGTGCAAAAGAGATCAAAGTCGCCTATACGACGTCGACCAGATTCTCCTCCCCGCCGTAAACTGGATTCTCCTCCTCCGCGTCGCAGACCAGACTCTCCTCCTCCGCGCCATAGACCTGATTCTCCACCTCGCCGTCGACCCAATTCTCCACGCCGTCGTGGTGATACACCCCCTCGTAGAATGGGAGCTTCTCCCATCAGAAGGCGTTCTCCCTCTCCTCCAAGAAGGCTTAGGTCACCTGCACGGTTTGTACATAACCCCATTTTAATTATTCATCATGTAGAAAATCTCATTTATGGTTATTGATTGTATGTGTTTACTGTTTTCACTGCAGGGGTTCACCAAGAAGGGGTCGTGGAAGTCCTGTTAGGAAGCGTTCACCTTTACCACCTAGGCGACGGTAAGTATACCACATTTTTTTTTTTTTGTTCACTGGGATTTATTTAACGTACGGGTGAGCATGAACTGCACGGTTTAAATTGTCTTGATACAATTATGAATGCATGTTTTTTTTTTCAATTATAGATCACCCCCTCTGAGACGAGCAAGAAGCCCGCCAAGGCGATCACCTCCACCACGTTGTCGTAGCCGCTCTCCCATTCGTAGGCCTGGCCGTTCCCCTTCTAGGTCAATCTCGCCTCGCAGGTAAAATGAAAAGCCTATAAATGTGTAATAATGTTATGTTATTTTGACACTTTTGAAATGCGTATTATTTTATTTCTGAAACCAGGTCACATCTTATAATTGTAAATTTGGCTAATTGATAATGCATACTTAATTTTCTTATATCTTCACTGTTGATATGCCCAGATCTCATTTCATCGCTAACTCTTTTTTTTTTTTTCTTCAGTTTTCATTGGGCCAACTTGGTCCGTGATAAGATCCCATTTGGATCGACTTAACTAAGCTATTTTGTGGCTTTTGATTTTGATTTTCAAAAAGAAATAATAAGAACTTGTTTAATTCCATCCAAAAACAGACTCCCGACAAGGAATTACGTTCCATTTGCGTATCATGTAACTGTTCATTTTGGTTATCCTTCATGCAGTAAAATTAATTATATACTTAAAACTCATTACATTCGACTCTTAAACAGAGGACGAGGTCAACTACGACGTGGAAGATCAACTTCTTCTTACTCAGATTCACCTAGTCCTCCTCGCAAGGTATAATGTTCTACAATAGCCTTTACAAATATTTATATTTCGTTGTGAATATGGGTGAGGAGAAAATGTTTTATCTTTCTTTTCCTTCCAGAGAGGACGAAGAGTGTCAAGAAGTCGAAGTCCTCGGAGGTAGATAATTTTGCCAGTCTTGTTTATTGTACTCATCAAACATTAGTGAGCTTCAACCTTGGTTTTTAAGCATCAAAAGGCGGTGAAGCTATAACTTCAGCTAAAAATATGTCATGTGGCAGAGTTTCATTTGTATTGAATCTATCCATTGTATTCGTGTGCATGATTACCTTTAGTTTCTCTTTTATTTTAGGGTGTGTTTAGTTAGTAAAACCATTTCTTGACAACAGAAACCCTAATTTTGATCTACGTACCAATCTCAAACAAAAATTGCATATTTGTTCTCGTTTCCAAATTTGATCATGGCAATAGCACATCAATTAGTATGATTGCGTAACCGCGGAATGCCATCTATAAAGTCTTAGCATTTTCTGTCATTTCTTACATTTATGAATTTTAAACAGGACTGGCAGAGGAAGCAGCAGCAGTGGCAGTAGCCCTAGTCCCCCGCCTAAACCATAAGTGGTAACCATTGAGCATGCTAAACGTGTGCTCTAACCGGCGATGCCTCCTTTAAATGAAAGATTGTTCATTGTTTTTGAGTTAAAAGAGTGTAGGAAGAACTAGTACTTTTGTTCCCCTCCACTGCTGTCAAATGTGGAATACTGAGCATGCAATGCACTAGCAATCTGCTGTTTTTAACAGTCTGGATCTAACCTGCTGATGTGCTGAGGCTTCTGTTTTGATTATTGCACCGATTTGATTTCTGCATGCGTTTATGTTATGATGGCTACACAATGCTTCCAGTGAAATATTATGAGATAATCGGTCCCAGGAAAGCAGCGTTTTCTGCGTTAGTGTGTTTCTCCCTCAGTATTAGCTATAGCTCAATGCTTTCGAAACTGCTAATTAAAACCTATGGGGCTATGCCTAGTACCGCATATATATGTTTGTGGTGGATGAAACATAAAACCAAAATAGCATAAGCCATACTAAGTTCTTTTCTGTACCTATCATTTGGTCCTTCAGATTTATTAAATGCGTTTTTATGAATGTATATTAACTACTAGATAGACTTGTCGAGTTGAGCTAACATTAATTCTAGCTAACATTAGGAGGCAACGTATGTTTAAATTATTTTACATTTATTACGCGTGAAGCGCATGACATTCCACTACGCTTTAGCTTGAAATGCAAAATTGCAAATGCGTGATGTTTGAAGTGTACCTGTTGTGGTTGCGCATTTTCAAATATGTGGTCACTTTAAATTTTTATTTTAAAGTACGTGTATCTGTATCTTAGACTGTAAATATTACCAATTCTAATTATGCAATTAAAATTGCACGTTAATTCAATAGAGATCATGTGGTGCATGATATTAGCATAAATCACTGCATCCATGTTCCATTTTATCACCTTTTCGCCATTCAAGTAATCGAAACCGTAGTTTACATATAATTCCTTAGGGCATCTTTGCCATGGCGAAGCCTAGACGTAGTTGGAGTTTGTCTCATCTTCTCGTTCCTGCTCTAGCTCTAGCTCCATGTCTTGATCGAGATCTCACTCTATTTCTCGATCCCGATCTCTCTTTTTCTGGCAGCGGCAGCTCCAGAAGTCAGTCCCCTCCCCATTAAAGAAGAAGGTGTTCTGTTCATTTCAGTAGTTGAATGGTGGTACTTAGAGGTGTTACAGTTATGTTAACTATCATTATTACCACCAATCATAACCTTAACCGTTGTTGATGGTTGTAAACAGGCCTGGTCCAAGTTAATTTTAAGCTTTAAGCAAAGTTAAAAGAATAGATCAGACAAAGGTTAAAACTGCTGCAATAAGGATTTGAATCCTGCCCCTCGTGTTTCCTAGCCGAGTATGTTACCAAACAAGCCAAGCTGAGTCCTAAAATCAAGTAGCTATGACACATTTATATAATGTCATTTCGTAGCTTGGGTCCTGATCTCCAACTGGGCCCTGGGTGGTTTCCCAGATAGCTCAGGCCCAGGGTCGATCCTGGTTGTAAATTCTAGTAATCGTCACTGCAACCATTTATGATGATTAACTGTCGTATTTCAATTTTTAAGCGTTTTGTGCATATTTTTTTTTTAATTATATGTAGTATTTATGATAAAATCATATAGCTGTAACTACGTACTTCTTTTATAAATGTATTTATCTATATATGTAATGACCATGCCATATATGTTTTTAGTTCATGAGGACACATGTTATTAACATACAAACTATTTTTGACTTAAATTATCAATTTTTGTATTTGAATGTCAACTATTGTATGAAACAATCACTCATGGTTGATATCGTTGAGGGTGATAATTTTATTTTTCAATTGCTACCATAATCGTTACCGTTATAGATGTTAACCACGTATATGGTTGAGCAATTGATGGTTCAACCGTAGCAACCCTAGTTGTACTATGTTAAAACGTAATGCATGGTTTACTTTTATGGTGTGTTTTTATAGAACCTAAGTCATGTAAGTTTTTAGAAAGTAGTTTAGGTTAAACTAGTCGTCAAATTACTGAAAGTGACTAAGCAGCGGTAGGATCGTGTAGTATGGAGTATAAATATAATACGACAAAGTAGTAGCTGTAAGTAAAATCACACAGTCGATTTATACTGGTTCGGACCACTGTTCTACGTCCAGTCCCAGACTCCCTTCTGATATTTTACTAACACAAACATCATCACTTTACCCGGAGGAACAGGTTCACAACTACCCAGCCGAACGGGATTTCTTGCCTCAACGGCTGAAGAGGACTTTCTCAATACAGAATAATTTATGACTATTTGTGTTCTTGATGACACAGATACGTCAATATGTAATACACCCTTCCTATAGTCTTTCTTTGATGATAAACGTAAAGCTTGTTGAAAGAGTATGGAAGATTAAAATCTCAAGTATTTGTAAATAGAGTGCTTTTAAAGTTTAGAGAGCTTTTAGTAAGATAGAAAGAGTTAGAAATGAAATTTGGTGATTGGATCACTTAATCAAACCTCTATTTATAATAGACAAAGAGTTACAACTAATCATGAAGAGATTTAATCAAGAGATATGAATTAGAGAGTTGTGACTCTTCATAATAGGTTGCAACCCTTCGTAATCAGATGTCTGAATATAAATTTCAGATGTCTGTTTTGATTTAAAAAATAAAACAGCATGGAAATAGTTTATTTTGAAGCAGATTCAGACGTCTGAAATTTTCGTACGAGACGTCTGAATATTATATTAATCTGAAATTTGTTTCAGCAAGCAGACGTTTGGTTGAAAATTTTCAGACGTCTGTTTTCTGAGACAGACTTATTCCTTGCCCATTTCATTGTGTGTGTATATATATATATATATATAAATTGTGTGTGTGTAATCATCAAGGAAGACTATAACAAATAAATCTAAGACTAACAGACTCTTACAACATATATGATCTTCATTTGCGTTCTTGAATCTGCTGTTGAATATCTTCCTGTAAAACGGAGTTAGCTGATATAGTATATATGCTTATGTATAGTTGTCATAGTCAAAACGCTATATAGCGAGATTCAACATTCTCCCCCTTTTTGACTAATGACAACTATATAAGCTTCCCCTGTCAATATGCATATATCATTACTTGTTTCTCCCCCTTTGTCATTGACAAAAACGGATACTTATTAAATAATTTAATATCTACGCACGACACACAATCATACCTTAAACACAAATATATAATAGACAAGCATAACATCCAGACATATAATACCATAACACATAATAGAGTTTTGTGTTGAAATATAGAGCTAAGTACCAAAAAATATTACAAACCCATACTTAAAAGTTTAAAGCCAAAATACTAATAAGATAACTTATACCACCATAACTTACCAACTTTCTGAGATTGGAACATTTTGAGCAACACTTGTACCTCCACCCTTAGGATCACCATGTTCAGAACTAGTATCAGGAACGTCTTCGACCGAACTAGATGACCATTGAAATGGAGCTGGAGCATGAGCTTGACTAGAGGATGGCCCGGTGCAAGATATTGTCTCCCAAATTTGTTTAGAAAGTCTTTGATGGATTCAAATTTCTTGTTTGTTTGTCTTTCAAAATGCTTAAGATCTTTATGAATTCTAGATTGATTGCGTGAAAGCGTAACTAAGGCTTGCTTGGAAGACGTGTCGGAAGATATAACTTGAATTCCTTCTTCTTCTTCTCTATGATGATGACGATGAGATGGCTCGGCTATAATTGCTTCCGGTTGAGAAGCGACATGTTCGGTCCAAGTCTCAAAAGACTTATACTCCAAAGTAGCGGGATTAGGATCAATATCCATAAGTTTTTAGGTTTTGGAACCAATTTCCTTGATGCTAATAGAAAGAGTATCGGGTATTGTTATTTCACAAGCGGTAATAATCCGAGTAATATAAGCACCATAGTGAAGCGTCTTATACTTACGCTTGTATGTAATATCCGTCCTTGCATCTATATTGATCTTTGCCCAATTGATTTGCTTGTTAGAGTACAAGGCATACAAGGCTTAAAAATTATGTTTATAAACTTTTTCATAACTTCCTTTGCGGGGTTGGATTGTTCGGACCAAGATGCGGTTTAATAGACGAGCTTATGGTTGAAGGTGGGTAGAGGTAAGATAATGCATACTAATGAGATTATCGGAAATAAACTTATGAGATATCTCATCCATTGTAGTCATATCAACATCAATTGTGTCGATATCAAGACCTTGCCAAGCACAATTTAAAATTTGACCTAATCGTTGCGCCGAAAGAAGAATTCGTTTTACACATACCCAAGACCAAACACAATCCTTTTTGTGTTGAGGTCTAGTATGATCTAGGTTTAAGTTTGCCAAAAATAATTTTACTAGCAAAGGATAGATTTTGACATTATTTGTATTAAAATCAACCAGAGATTCGAAGTGATAATGTCTATAATATTGTTGAAGTCGATAATTTGAGAAAGGATCAAACTTAACAAAAGTACCTTCAAAGAATTTGGAATCTTTCATTGCCTTGTACCTTGCCTTGGCGGTGTCATCCCATAACCATTGTTGAATTAATTCGTCGGAGGGAGGAATAGATGAAGAGTTATGATGGTTGGAAAGAGTCGTGTCCTTTTAAAAAAAATATCTGTTGCGATTCATACGTCTGAAAAAACTGGTCAGACGTCTGTTTTTGTCAGAATTTCTAATAGCAAAGAATTAGTTTATTTTGTTGACATTTCAGACGTCTGGTATATTTAAGTCAAACGTCTATTATGTTGACCGTAGAGATTAATAACTTCGACTTCATACGTCTGATTTTTTGTGTCAGACGTCTGTTTTTGGTAAATTATGAACCCGCAAGCTTTTAGTTCATTTAACCCATATTTCAGACGTCTGGTTTTGAGTAGACAGAGGTCTGTTTTGATGTGGAAATTTTTTATTGCTCTCCAGTCAGACGTCTATATGGAATAAATCAGACGTCTGTTTTTGTTAATTTTTGTGGGAACAGATTCTACTAAAAAAAACTTTATTATATATATAATGGTTTCAACAATAAATAATGAAATACATATAATCTTAAGTTAACTTGTAGGAAACGGATTCTTTGTTGGCGTTGAAAAATGTTTTCCTTCATTTGCTTTGTAATTCCTATCCCAAGTATTTGGACTATAAGAAGGTCGCTGGGGAGACTTAAACGTATAGTACTTCTTTGTAGGATTTACCGGATCTTTTTCAGTTCGACAAGATGAGGATGGATCAATAGGGTCTGGTGGGATTGGTAAAGGTCCATAAACATCCTTTAATTTTAGGCCACAAAATTTATAAATCATTTTCTCGAGGAGACTTAAACGAATTGCAGTGACTTTCTGCTTAAAGTATTATTCTTTTTTGGAGTTTTATTTGCTCTGTTTGATAGTGATGTATTTCATCTACTTTCCTTTTCGTGGGTGATGAAAATAAAGCTCCTTTTGCCTTTTTCGAATCCGGAGTGAATCCTGTGTGATAGTTTCCCCATCGATATTGTGGTTCATTTCTAGGAGTTGGTGTGGGAAATTGTGGAGTGTCTGACGAACTATCTGTTGTGGAAGTAATATTAATCGAGGAATTCGTGTTGTTGGAAGACATAATTGTTTTTGAACTTTTAAGTTTATACTTTGTGTTTTGATTTGTACTGAAAGAAAACATAAGCTTATATAAGTGAGATTAAAAGAAAAACATGTGGTTGGTATTTAAGGAAGTTATAACTAGAGAAATACTTAAGCATAGAGAATGTTTTTAGGAAATAAGCTAAATTCGGCTAGTAAGTTAACATGTATATGGACTAGCTTTTAAAATTTGTTTAAAGTAACTATATATCTTTAACTGATATTATCCCTAATTCGCGTCTTAGTTTAATAAATATATTTTCTAGTAATGGTTTAATGAATATGTCGGCAATCTAATTTTTCAGTTGAAATGTATTCTAAATTTATAATTTCTTTTTCTATGTTATCACATAAAAAATGACGACGAATGTTGATATGTTTCGCTCATGAATGATTCATAGGATTTTTGGATAAATCTATTGCACTAATGTTATCACAATATATTGTTGATTTAGATAAATTTACTCTAAAATCTTTGAGTGTTTGCTGCATATAGATCACCTGTGCACAAGCTAAAGCAGCAAATATGTATTCTAGTTCACATGTAGAGAGTGATACACAATTCTGTTTCTTGCTAAACCAAGATACAAGTGATTTTCCAATAAAATAGCATATACCACTTGTACTTTTTTTATCCATTCGGGATCCACCAAAATCAGCACCACTGTAAGATACTAATTCGAATGGTCATCCTTTCTGATAAAAAGGACCGAAGTCCTTAGTATTATTAAGATATCTTAGAATCCGTTTTACTTCTCTTAAGTGTAACGACCTGGGAAATTCGACTTTCGAATTTTCGACACAATTACATCTCGTGTCCAAACTCGAGTACCGAACATCCATAAAGTTATTAGAAAGAAATTAGAGGGTGAGATAAGAAAGAAAAAATTATAAGAATAGAAGAAGAAGAACCAACACAACACAAAGTCTCACATCGCAGTGGAACAAAATATAATATAGAAATAAATCTTTACTGAGAGCTTTTAAAAACTTACAATCATCAGAGTACATCACACATTTGGAAAGTTATTGTAACTTGTCCTCATATACAACACACAACGAAATAATATCTATATAATATCATACGTTTGATCCCATCCAGCTCGTCTCTTCATAGCATCTGATATCCTGAATCTGTACAACCCGGTCTAACCCGAGCATTACAAGCGCCGGATCAGTCTGGTGAACCAGAGTGAGAAAAACACAATAAGTTTAAAGGTATCGTCTAACTTAATTTTAAAGTAGAAATTCTTTTCGAAAGAAAAGGATAATCGTAAGACCAAATTCACACATAAATACGGACGGTTTTTACCTTACAATAACCCCAAACATTTTTGAAATCAATATCTTTTTTGATATTATAATAATGTCTAAATACAAGTAAATATCAGTCTAGCGGAACGCTTGCATCTCGCGCTCAACACAAATAGTATACAATAAAAATTGCGGGCTCCTATTGGAGAATGGATTTCCATGGCAAGGTATGGGCAACCACCTTTCTGACAATGTACCTCTGGAGATGAATACAATGGGGTTCAACAAGAACATCTTGTAATGCAGGCTAAACATGACCGACCCCTCGCTTCGCTTGAGAGTACCGAATATTTCATCATCACGGTTGGGGGCCAACCAACCGCCGAAAGCATACAAAAATAAAAGGAACAATCAAAGGCATTTAATTTCTCCAGATCAGGTAATGATATACCTTAATGGGTGCGACCCACAGAGCCATGCGACCTACCCGATTTTTACCATTTCCTGGTTGATGAGGCTTGAGGCTATGCTTTTCCTTTATAATTAGCACATCATATTCACTTTGAATGCCACATCGTTAGATCCATCAAAATCACTAATTGATGTCCACAACAATACTTTATGTGTGAGCTAAAAGAAGTTTCCTTCTCCGCCTCCACTCTTGGTATGGTTGAAGTAATCAATGTACGTGACCTTTTTGGAAATACTCTGTCAGACATCCATCCATATACGTCACCCAGGAACAGGATGAACCGAAGGCACCCTCCTACTGCATCCTAGGAATCACCCTGAGAATCAGTAGCGAGAAGTCCTTGTAAATCCGTAGATTCCAACCATGACAGAATCATAGTATATCTCTTATTGCACATCAAAGCTTTTAAGTAATTCTTCCGCTTATGAAGATCCACAGTCTTCAATAGCTCCATCTCGAATTAGTATCTTTAACGTATTCGTATTTGTTGTACGAAATGGTTTTTGAATATAAATTCGATCCCGGTCTTTTCGTACCAACAATCGTATAAGCCAAATTTGATAGTCGGTTATTTAACTATCAAATAAAACAACCAATCATCCATATAAAATGTATTCACTGATTCACTACTCAGTATCATTTAGCCTCTTTAATGAACCTTCTGTTAATTATATTCTTTAATTTTTCCAATATTTGAAACATCCCTTTTTTTCTTTACTATAAAATAAGAATATTCTCCAAATTCCTTTTATTCAACTTATAAACTTTTCGAAAACAGTTTATAATGTCATTTGCGGAAATCATAACTTATGTTTCCCTTAAATATTTTCGTTTATAAACTAATACTATCCTTCGATAATCATGGAGTCGTTCAAGTTGGGGTATTTTATTTACCTCTCAGACTTTGACCAACAACGTTCATATCTTCGGAATAGATAGAAGTTTATTAACCATAAGTTTTCCTTTGAAAACCTTATTTAAATCTCAACCATGTTTACTTAACTAATTATTAAGTGAACTCTGATTAAACTATTCCTGTTAATGTTAATAATTCATTATATATGAGCTTCGATTCCATTATAAATAGAATCTTTATGGAAATTCCTTAATATCTCTTTATTATTATCTTACCACTTATTTTCAACAGCTCAAATTCATTTGTTTAAAACCACATAAACAAAGCTTTTATAAATCTTATATTAATATCTTATACAGTTTTTATATTGATATATTTTCAAATTCTTATATTAATATTTATCAAAACAATTCAACTAATTGTCTGTAACGAACATTACTGATTTCATTTCAAAGCCATTCTACTTCCACTAATCAAATTCTGTTAAAATCAAACTCGACAACTTATTCGCTGTCAAAAACATATAATAATCCTTTATAAATTCTTATATCTAAAAATAGTTCATCTCCTTTGTAACAAATGTTACAAAACACATTTACAAACCCTTAACTTTATTTACTAGTTCGATTCAATTATTTATTTATAATGTTTATATCATTATAGACGTAACCATTGAGGTAAGTTACCTCAATTGGATTCAATAGTTAGAAATAACGATTAGTTTCAATTTAATTAAACGAACGTTTAATTTAACTGTTTCAGTCAATATATGAATATAAAATCAACAAACAAACAACAACCATAGCACACAATTATAAAACCCGACATATATAAAATATAAGTGGGAAGAACTAAGTGAGTTTAACTCACCTTGGGTTTCCATTTGTTGTCAGAACATTTCATTTCAGTTAAATTAAAACAACGTTTAATTTAACTGAATATCTTAGTTGCTTTCAACTCTGTCCGTTCCAATTCCAAAATGTAGTGCTCCTCTATATGGTTCCAACATCTCTTGTGTCATTCGACTCTGTGCGCATATGATATTGTTATACATATTGTACACATACGATTTAATTTATATTAATTCACTATATAATTAACTAAGCTTAATTATTTTGTTTCAGTTAACTAAGCCAACTAAATTTTCTTAGCGATAAAATTAATACACTAAACATTTTAAATTTGTCTGAATCAATACTCGTTTTAAACAATATGGCTACATCAATATTTAAATACTAGGGTATTGGACATACAAAAATATGATTATGCAGACTAGAACTTAAATATATGATTAAATTAAAATAGCCACTCAGTATATGATTATGCAGACTAGACCTGAATTTTCTACTGTGTAGCTTCTTCAACACCCCTCATATCAATACTTCCTTCAGCCTGCGTGCCTCAAAATTTCCAAACCCCACGACTTCTCAGCTTTCACCGCATTCATCACCGTGCTCCGCTCTCTTTCCACCACCTGCCATCGGCCAAGCTTCCTCATCACAAACCGCCACCAGCATATGATGCACCACCTACTTCACCGTCTTCACCACTACAAACCCTTCTTTAGAAAACTTGTCACTTATTCGACATCAGAATCTTCGACGTGCTCGGCCCCTCCGTTCGTTGCTAGCGACCTCAAATCCGCATGAACATGCACCTCAAAAGCTACAGGAATGGTGCTCGCTTGAACTGATTTTTATATGCGAATGGTTTTGTTTGCGGAAGTAAAGTTGTATTTTTATTTTGAAGGGGTTCGTGATTTGAATGGAGCTCACCATTTTAAATCGAGGAAGGAAGCTTGGGATTTTAATTCTTGCGTGCAAACAACAGAAAGGAATGTATATATGTATATATATATATATATATATGTGTGTGTATATATATATATATTAGAGAAGGTTTGAGGGCGTTTTATCATTTGGCTAGCACGTTTATAAAGTACAAAGGGTACATTTCCCCCTCTTTTTTGTAGTCACGTTTTCTAGCATAGGCCTGCGCCCGAGGTAGTTATGGTGTACTTTTTTTTCTTAATCATGAAGTTGCTTCAGCGTTGGGTTTATGGAAGTAAGCTAGGCATGTGGGTAGCTGAGTCTGGGAAGAGTAGGCAGTATGTGTTTCATATTTTCAGTGCAGCATTGGCATATATGTAGGAGGCATGATAGGTTTGCAGAAAAACGTAGATTAGTTGTATGGTGTATGGGACTTTCGAAAATGTGGTTGGCAAGGTATTGCGATGGTTTGGCAGCAAGGAAAGAAGAAAATATGGCATGCAAGTAAAAGAAAAAAAAACAGTGGGAAGTTTATTCGATTATATTAAATAAATATAATAATATGCACATTTACACTCAATCGATGTTTTAATTTTGTATAGCTGCACATGAATCCAAAAAATTACGAAACTAGACACACTACTATGTCTTGACTTTCCGAATCCAACGGAATAAATTTCGTTGAATTCCGACTCCATTTGCATGATGACGTTATTTTAGTTTCAAAATGTTCATCAGTTCATGTTTAAAAAATCGTACACTGACAAAATAACTCGAATTGGCTCCAAATTGAAAATCTAGCAATAACTAGATATACGTATTGCAATAAAAGTCGTATTGTCGAAAACGGAGGTTGTTTTGAAAAACCGCTATTCCTAAGCTTATATACCATCGATATTAATTAAATTCCAAAACAATTAAATTTAATAATTATAAATTATTATTATCGTAAATATCCAAATATAATTATACATCACTTCAAATATAAACCTATATGGAATCTATAACTCAATGTTAGTAATTTCGAGTTAAACGATATCAAATATATAAAAATTCCTTTTTAATATATTAAATAAACGTTATTGTTTATAAACAAATCCATAGCAACTATTTGTAAATTTGAATTGGACATAACTAACAATCTATAATACGAAATCTGAATTTTTCTCTTTCATATGAAAATTATAATCAACAAGATTCAAACGTTTCTTGTTTCATAGAATTCCGACTTATATCGGCTCTTGTATATTCAATTAAAGTTCAAAACTCAATATTACGAACTACCGCACCATTTCGAGCTCGTTTTAATATATATAAACTTAACGTTCAAACTTTGTTTTAATAATGAATTCAATATTAAAATCCATTAATATTCCAATATAATATTTAAAATAATAATATATATTAAATATTCGGTTACCAAAAATAAGGGACGTTACATTAAGTTTGATTCTTTAGGATCTGCTTGGAATCTTGCACATAAACATACACTCATCATTATGTCAGGACGACTTATAGTTAAATAAAGTAACGAACCAATCATACTTCTATATAGTTTTTTATCAACAATTTTTCCTTTCTCATCTCTGTCAAGATGAGCTGTAGTCATAGAAGTTGGCTTTCCAGAAGTGTTGTCTAAACGAAAACATTTAATTAGATTGTTACAATATTTTTCTTGATTAATAAAAACACCATTTGAAACTTGTTTAATTTGTAAACCAAGAAAATACGATAATTCTCCTATGTGGGACATTTCAAATTCTTTTGTCATAATAGTAGAAAACTCGTTACATAGATTTTCATTAGTTGAACCAAAAATAATATCGTCTACATAAATTTGTACAAATAGGATATCTTTATTCGTATTTTTAACAAATGATGTTTGATCTGCTTTTCCAATTCGAAAACCTGAATTTATTAAGTAACTTTTGAGTCTTTCATACCAAGCACGTGGTGCTTGTTTTAAACCATATAATGTCTGTTTAAGTTTATAAACATAATCTGGATATTTTTCATGTATAAATAACTGTGGTTGTTCTACATATACATTTTCTTTAATAAATCCATTTAAGAAAGCGCTTTTAACACCCATTTGATAAAGTTTAAAGTTGTGAAAGCATGTGTATGCTAAAAGTATGCGTATAGCTTCAAGTCTTGCTACAGGTGCAAATGTTTCTTCATAATCAATACCTTCCTCTTGATTATAGTCTTGTGCTACTAATCTAGTTTTGTTTCTTGTGATATTTCCAAGTTCATCAGCTTTATTTTTATACACCCATTTTGTACCAATAACTGATTGTTCATTTGGTCGACGTACTAATTCCCAGACATTATTTCGTTCAAATTGGTTTAATTCCTCTTGCATAGCTATTATCCAATAATCATTTGTAGAGGCTTCTTTTGGAGTTTTAGGTTCAATAGTTGAAAGAAATGCTATGTGACCCATTTGATTTAACTGACTCCTTGTTCAAACGTGTGAATATACTTCTCCAATAATATTTTGTGTAGGATGGTCTCTTAAAATTCTGGGAGGTGGTCTAATTTGTTCTATGGGATTATTTTCAGTATTTTCAAGACTTGTGCTCTCCATAATTTCATCATCATCTTTGATTTTTATATTTTTATGAAAATTTTCATCAAAAGATATGTGTAAAGATTCTTCTGTAATATTAGTTCGTTTATGAAAATACGGTAAGCCTTACTACGTTCTGAATAACCGAAAAAAATTCCATGATCAGCTTTAGGGTCAAATTTTCCGAGTTGATCTTTACTGTTTAGAATAAAACATTTAGACCAAAACACTCTAAAATAAGAGATATTCAGTTTTCTTTTATAAAAAGTTTGTAACAAGTATTCTTAGTTAAAGGTCGTATTGAAATTCGATTTAATACATAACACGCAATTGTTATAGCTTCTACCCAAAATTGTTTTGGTAAAGTACTTCCATTTAGTAAAGTTCTAGCACATTCTTGTAAGTTCTATTCTTTCTTTCTACAACCCCATTTTGTTGTGGAGTTCTATAAAAGGAAAATTTATGATTAATTCCTTTCTTTTTTACAAAAATGTTCAAATGATTCATTTTCGAATTCAACACCGTGATCACTACGAATGTTTTTAATTTTTAGAACTTTGTATCCTTTTGATAAAATCTTTAAAATGTTCAAAAGTATCGCTCTTAGTTTTCATAAAAACAGTCCATGTATATCTCGAAAAGTGATCAACTATTACGAATACATATCGAATATGATTTATTGATTGAATCTGAGTTGGTCCAAACAGATCCATATGTAATAATTCTAATGGTTGCATAGTTGAGATAACTTTCTTTGATTTAAAAGATGATTTAGTCAATTTTCCTATTTGACAATTTTCGCAAAGATTTTTTACTTTAAAATTCATTTTCGGTAAACCTTTTACTAATTCATTTTTCGAGATTTTCTGAATAGTTTTAAAGTTTATATGACAAAAACGTTTGTGCTATAACCAGGAATCATTACTGTTGGCTATCAAACACATTTCTTTATTATGATTAACTTTCATATTTAAAACATAAATATTTCTATCTCTATTTCCTTCAAAAGTAAGATTTTGATATTTGTCAAAAATACTACATTTATTTTTAGAAAAAGTTATTTAAAAACCTTTGTCACATAATTGACTAATACTAAGTAAATTATGTTTTACATTTTTAACTAAGGAAACATTAGTAATAAAAGGTAAGTTTGAAATACCATAGTTGCACACATCTCCTTTGCCAATGATAAAGCCTTTTGAGTTATCTCCGAAGATAACAGAGTGACCATCAAAGTATGAAATATTAGTAAGCATATCTTTGTCTCCGGTCATGTGTTTTGAGCAACCACTATCTAAAATCCATATTCTCCTTTTGAATTGGACCTGCAAAAAATATTAATAAGCACACTGGTACCCACTTTTTGATAGGGTCCTAAGAGTTAGCTAGATCTTAGGAAGCCAAACCCAAGTGGGTTTAGCATCCCTATTGTATAAATAATTTTTATTATTATGAACAAATTCCATAAATGAATTTATATGTTTGTTTCTAATCAAGCTATTGTTTGTTTTTGGAACCCATATCTCAATTTTATTAATCTTTTTGGTGTATTTTGGTTTATTCTTAATTTTTGAATCAAATTTTCTCTTTAGTTTTGCATTTTTCTTTTGAGGAATTTTTGACACTTTTTTAAATCCTAAACCATTTTTGTTGGAAGATGGTTGAGAATTTTCTATGATCCTTGATAAATTTTCTCTACCCTTATTGAAGTTAGACACATTCGTAGAAATACTATCTAACTTGGTTTGAATACTTTTATTTTCTAACTCTAATTCTTTTATTTTGGTTTTCAAAATGTGATTTTTAGATCTAATTTCGTCATTCTTTGCCTTTTGAGTTTCAATTTCTTGACTCAAAAGTGGAAGTTGACTATCTTGATTTGAAAGAGTCTCTTGAACATTTTCAAATTCTTCTTCTATTTTTTTTTCATCTTTTAGCATGTCTCTTTCAAAATCAGCCTTATTCTGATTTTCACAAGTTTCTTTAAGTTTTTTCTTAAGAGTTTTTATAGTGTTTAAAAATTCAGTATTAACTTTTATTAAATCATCATAAGATAGATCACTTAGTTCAGATTCTTGAGTCATGAAGCATACATTCGCTTGTTCATTTTCGCTGTCATTATCACTATCTAAAGAATCTAAATCTGAATCGCCCCATGTGATAGAAAAGGCCTTCTTTTTGAATTTTTCTTTCTTATTCTTGTTGTTGAAGCTCTTCTGATTTTCTTTTAGTTTTGGGCAGTCCTTAACCATGTGACCTTTCTTGTGACAATTAAAACATTCTAACTTTGAGGATGAGGATTTATTTGAGGTATTTTTATTAAAATTTCCTTTCGTGTATTTTAGAAACTTCATAAAGTTTTCAGCAATAAATGCGAAATCCTCATCTTCTGATTCTGATTCTTCTTTATCGGCATGAAATGCTACATTCTTTTTCTCTTGAGCTAATTCCTTTTTTGCTTGAAGATTTACTTCATAGAACATGAGATTTCCAATGAGTTCTTCACGTTTTATAATTGATAAATCATTTGCTTCTTCAATAGCTAGTACTTTTCTCTCTCAATCATCAGTCAGAGAATTTAGTACTTTTGATATAATATCAAAGTCACTATATTTTTCTCCTAGTCCGATCAATGCATGTAGAATGTATTGAAACATTGAATACATTTCATTGATGGTTTCATTTTATCTCATTTTAAAGTTATGGAACTAGTTTTTAAGCATTGAAATCTTTGTTTGCTTGACTTTGCTTGTGCCTTCATGGATGGTTTTAAGTGTTTCCCATATTTGATATTCTGAAGTACATATGCTAACACGATTGAATTCATTCCTATCCAAAGCACAATATAGCATATTCATTTGCTTGATCTTTCTGAGTTATTGTCCATGTGGAGTATTCAGTTGTAGGCCCAGTAAATTCTTTTTGAGTAGCATTCCATGCACGAAAACCACTTGCCTGCATGTATATTATCATCCTTGTTGCCCAATAATTATAATGTAGTCCATTGAACAATGGTGGACTTTGAGTATATTGACCTTCGGGAAATGTAGTTGAGGTAGTGCTTGGGTTATTCTCCATAATATCAAAGTATCAACTAATGATGTTACAGTTAACAAATAAATCTAAGACCAACAGACTCTTACAACATATATGATCTTCATTTGTGTTCTTGAATCTGTTATCGAATATCTTCCTGGAAAACATAGTTAGTTGATATAATATATATGCTTATGTATAGTTGTCATAGTCAAAACCCTATATAGCGAGATTCAACAATTACTAGCAAGTGGCTTCCAGATTTATTCCTATGGAACTTCTATTTAAACTCGAAAAGTTGTTGAGTTACCCCTATTTTGGCAAAAAAAAACCGTAGCAAAATTACCCTTTTCTTAATTACGATTTAAATTTATGGTAATAATTCATACTTTGCTTGGATAAATATTTATTATTAGCATTTTTTTATTTCATTAATTATTAGCTTAGGGAATAAATATTTAATGTCCATCTATATTCCAACAATGAATATAACATTATTTGGATTCGAAAATAATATCGATATTTTTTTTGATAAAATCTAATTAAATGTCAATCATGTTACATTAAAGACCGAAATAAATAAAATATTTCAATATATTTTAAATTAAATTATAACAGCATAATAAATGTGTGTATTTACCCTTTTGGGAATATTTCGATATAGTTTTCCATTTAGTAGTAAAGGAAAAAAGATGTCTTTGGGAAAGGGACATGGGTTAGTTCTAATATAAATATATGGCTTACTTAAAGTTATAAAAATTCGAATATCTCTGTTTTGATATTACTGTTATGGGTTTAATATAAAATGTCAGTAACCATAATAAATCAATTTTCAATGTGGGGATAAGTTAACCGTTTTCCTGCCTCCAAAGAATGGCTCAATGATTGAATAACAAATTGAATTTTGAGTAGTAAACATCTTATTATAATGTATGTTAGGAAACATATATACATCTTTTTGTATTTACGTACACAACCTAAAAAAGAATCTATTTTTATATTGTACACACATATGTTTATATTAACCTAAAACTATAAATTATCACACATAACAATATTAAATATAAATGTGAAATTAACACACAAATTGAGGTTTAAAAAATTAAATATTTGATAAACAGTCAAACTAAACTTTTTTTTCTCGTCTTTATTTGATAAACGGTCATACCGTTGATAAACAAATCACTTTTCATCTTCTGCGTTTCACAATCATGTGTTTTACATGCATTTGCTTTCTCTTTTTACATTTACATTATGTGTTTCCACATTCATCCTCTATCTTGTTCAAAGTGCACATCCTGCCTATGATCACTCCTCCCACTCAAAACAGTGACCTACCTCCTTTTAGTGCAAACTAGCATATTTGAACATGCATAAAACTCATATATTCTTTATCCTCACTTAAGAAAGACTTTAATAACTATAAGAACATGGACCAAATGGTATCTTATTCTTTCCAGTACATGCATTGCATTTACAAGTGAAAATTATTTGGAAAATTATAGTCATTTAGACGGAATTTTTTTGTGTTGTTCAAAACCGATAAACCGATCAAAAAAAAGCAAATGACTCATTTAAAAATTGAAGATGATAGGAGCCATGCTTTATGGTTCCCTCTATCCTAATTCATTCTTTTGGATAGGTCGTTGTTGTGCTTTATGGTTCCCTTGTGGGTTCCAATTCTATTTTTTGCGGCGGTTCTGATTCTTAATTTGCTTCTGATTTGGTTTCAGAATAGAGGGTTTAGTCTTTTTAGTGTTGTTTTTTTGTGTCAACCAACGCTTTCTCTTTCTGGTCCTGTTTGCGAGTCTCCTCCTCAATACAGAGGCTAGTGATCATGCTCTCTAAGGAGAATTCCTTAGTTTTATGTCTCAATAAAATTTTAAAATCTTTCCAATCTGGGGTAGTTTGTCAATGATAACAACAATCTGAAACTGTTCATTTAAAGGCATACCTTTGGAGATGATCTCATGAGCTATTTTCCAAAGCTCTGTGGCACCATCTCTACTGACTTGTTGTCTGTCATCTGGTATTTGAGGTAGCAGCTTATTGCATACTTCTTCGCCTCTGCCTCCTCTGTGTCGTATTTCTTCTTCAGCGCCTCCTAAATTTCTTTTGCTGATTTACCAGATTGTAGTAGTCGTACAGATCATCGTTGGGTCCGTTGAGAAAGAAATTATTGCACAGGCAGTCTTGGTCTATCCAGGTCTGTAGCTGCTTCTATTTTTCTCTCTAGGAAGCCTCTGATCCGCATCAGCTTCGTCAGGTTTCTCTGGTAGCTACGGCTTGTCAGCAATGAGCGCAATGACCACTTTTCTCATTGTTAGAAAAAACTCCATCTTCTGAAGTCAGCGTTTGAAGTTCAGCCTTTGGAATGTGAACGGGGCAGCGGTGACGAGAGGGATTTGGATCATGGAGGAAAGTGAAACATCATAGGCATTTGCAGTCGAAGCCATTAAATTTTGAGAACAATCTTAAATTGTTGAAAACAATGGCTGAGTCGTGACAACGTTACTCCCTTGAAGAATTTTCAGCGATTTGCTCGGTGGTACAAAACAATTCATACCTATCGCCGCCCATTTATAGGATAAAACAACCTTCTCTATATATCAATTCACTTGCACGAACGAATTGCCTCAGATTTTCACTAAAAAAATGAAAACTATACTCCTCGGATTTGTTCGTGTTTTTAATGGAGGAAAAAGATGTTGTTCTGTTTTTTTTCCGTCCAAACCCTAATGAAAATATTGACGGAATACAAAATTGAAAACATTACTGTGCTAATATATTTTACCGTGGGTAGTGGTCGAGCATGGCTCCCTCCTCATAACAAAGCACACATGTGGGAGCCCCAAGGCCCCAAGCATGTACTAAGAATGAAGTATAAGTACTTGATTCTTTCATATAATCCCATGATGTGGGACTATTCACATATATGAGCCATTCTTACACTTAGTCATTTTTTTAATGATTCATCTTTTCAAAACATTTTCCAACATAATTTGTATTTAATTGAAAAACAAGATATAAACAAACAATACCGATTAATTATAAATGTTTATAATACTACAAAATGTTTGTTTATTATTTTGATTTCAATTTTTTTAAGTTATACCATTTTTATATAATTTGTCGAGATTGTCGACGAGGATAGTGTCAGGGAGGTTGCATGGCGCATGTTTATTAATGAGCATCTTTGAATGTTTGGTCCTCTGTTTACCATTTGTGCTTTTTATTAGCTTGTTATGCAATGAGCTGTTTGTTTGTACTTCTTAGTGATTACTGTTGTTTTTTTAATGTTCAATTATATTACCCTTTTACTAAATGATTTATCCAGTTGTTTGGCCTTCTAATACCGTGCTCTGTGTCATAAGCTAAAATATACTCTTTGTATGAACAATTGATTCTTTGATGTGAGCACTTGATAAACTTGTGCTTTTTGCATGTTTAATACTTTTTAATTTCTGTCAGGTGTTTGTGTGTTTATTTGCGTTTGTCTCCGTTTTAATGTAAAATAATTTAATTTTACGCCCAAAGCTTGCTGAATATTTGCAAAAGTAAAAATGTTTCTATAATTTTCTCTTTGGTTTAGACCTTCTTGGAACAGAAGAAAAAAAATAAAAATATATAATTAGCATTTTGTAAATGAATCGGTCAAGCTTGACTGTAGGCATGCATATGACTAGTATGTAAATTTCAAGCATCACCGAATGTATAGTTGTTGAAATTCAACATTTGAATTTTAGGAACGGCTCAAGGATAAGCTGCATTCAACGGAGGAAGAATTTAGGATCCTTATTTTCTAGTATCTTGTTCGAAAAACTTTTCTTAGTAACACATTTTAAACCAACCCTAAGTTTTATTTTTGATAGTACTTTTCTTTTTCAAAATTAAAATAGAGCTTAATCCTCTTGTTTTTATGATCAAATGCTCCTTTTCTTTTCTTTTCTTTTTGGTTTGGGAAAGTGCAAACATTTATAGATTTTTTAAACTAAGCAAATATCTACATTTTTTTTCTACAAGTACGTAAAAATTAAAATACAGGTGTGTTTTTCTTTTTCTTTTTTTGTACTCGTATTTTAATAGAGACTGGTTATGTATTTTACATCACAAGAAGATGTTTTACACTCCTTTTTTTTTTTTGAAGAGGAAATATATAATATAACAAAAGTGAGAATCTAGTCATTTTCCAACGGCTCACAAAAACAGTTTAGTAGAAATGGCTACAGAAACTGTGAACACACATAAATAAAAGATACAAAGCAAACATCAGCTCAAATACAATAAACGATCGACTAAAAGAATAAGGACACATGCCAGACAGGCCAGGCATGAGAAGTCAGTCGCCAGAAAAAAGGACAACGCATAAAGACTCCATGTCTCCACAAAAGACGGTCAAAGAGCAAGAACAAAAGAAGGCCAAATGCTGAGGACCATGGGCAAAGGAAAAGAACTCCAAATCAATGCTCCGTAAGCTCCAGCTCCAGAAGTTCCAGCTGCCTAGAAGCACCTTCAGCAACCAAAAGCCCAAAGAGAGTCGAAATCCATATACCTTAAAATCCAGACCCTGCAGAACTAGCAAACAACGTAAGATCTAAATTAGGGGAGTGGGTAGAGTGTATAGTGCGAAGAAAACTGGGACAAGCCCTTAAACCAATGTATCCACCGATTCCCGCCCTAGAAGGAGTCGGTACCGAGGTAACACCAAAGTTAGCAGCCAATCTCCTAGAGCGAGAGCCAATATGACCCTTAAAAGGTCTACCCCGAAACACAAGGAATACGACATTCCTTACCCTTCGATTAATGGTTGGAGGATCCATAGGCACTTCGCCAAATATTGCCTTATTCCGCGAGCACTAGATATGCCAATAGATAAGACAAGGGATTAGACGAAATAAGATCGAGCGAATAGATTTACCTGAGATGTCGGTCCATAGATTCTCAGTATATCTACTAGTGAAGTGGCATTACCTCGGCAACCCAACAAATTCCCAAAATAATTTCAGGCAAATTTGGCACAAGAGCAAAGAAAACAAATGAACAACAGATTTTGAACATCCATAACTGCAACACCTGCATCGGGAAACGATTGGGATGCCAATCTTCTGAAGGTTCTTGTCTATTGGTAAACCCTCATGCAGAGTCTTCCACATAAACAGAGAGAACTTTGGGGGAATTCATGCATCCTAGATAAAAGAGAAAAGATGTAGTCGTGGAGCCAGTGACCTCACCGAATTCCACGCCACCTTAATCAAGAAGGGATTTCCATCCCAATCGGTCCGACTACCATGTGAATCCGATAAGACCTTCACGGATTACATCCATTTCCACGTCTCACTTTCGTAAGACGGGATACCGGTGTAATTTGTGCCCGAAAGCCTGTGGTACTTAGCATGGAGTAACGTCGCCCAGAGAGAGTCGTTCGCTCCAAACCTCGCCCACATTTTACAAGTAAAGGTAGTACACATGTCCTTAGGGTTATGGAGGCCCAGGCCTCCCTCGCTTTTGGGACGACAAATGATGTTCCACGAAATCCAGTGATGACGATTAATGTTGTCCTTGTTTCCCCAGAAAAAGGATGATGCCAAAGACCAGTAAGACCGGAAGAAGTGGGAGTCATAGCAACAAAGACATGTGATCCTATAGAGTCTAGTACAGATTTTATGAGAACAAGCCTACCTACCTAAGATAGAAGAGTTTCATTCCAATAAATGATCTTTCCCCTGGCTTTGTCAGTCAGTGGATCGAATATGGCGTTAAGCTTCCTGCCTCGATAATACTGAGGTAAGGTAAAGGAAGGAAGACAACCATGAAACATGTGAAGGTCTCGATCTATGAAGATCTAATTGATGACAGATCTTTAGTGGGGACGAAGCAGCTTTTAGCAGAGTTAACAAGTTTCCCTGAGCATCTCTCATACTGCTGGATAAGACTAATAAGGTGACGGACATAACGACGACTTCCATTAGTGAAAATGATGATTTCATCAGCAAAAGATTAGGAGGATATTAGCGGGCATCCCCGGAGGATGCCAAACCTATGAATCTGCCTATCTATCGTAGGTGAGTGCAAATAACGTACAAAGCCTCGGCAGCGATGACGAAAAGAGATGGGGTCTACCTGGCGAAGACCCCTGCCCCCCTTAGAGTAACCGTTGGTCGATCTGTTGATGAGAATGGAAAACCAGAAGTTAGAGTTTAGCCTCAAGATAATATTGATAAGGGGTTCCAAAAAGCCGAAAGCCCTCAAAACCTTGATGACGAAAAACAAAGACATGCGATCGTAGGCCTTAGCCATATCTAGAATAACAACCACATTAGAACCTCGGACCTTCCTATCGATCTGAGAAACAAACTCCTGGGCTAAAAGGACGTTATCTGTGACCAAACCTCCTTTTACAAACCTAGCCTGAGAGGAAGAAATATTACGCTCGAGAAATGGAACTAGCTTAGAGGCTAGTACCTTAGAGATAACCTTATTAGAGAAATTGCACAATCTGATCAGGCAAAAATCCACACAAGTACGAGTATGTTCACATTTTGGAACGAGGACTAAGTTGGTGGAAGTCCAACTCATAGGGAGATCTCCATCAGAGAAGAAAAACTGAATAGCAAGACAAAAATCTGCCTAGATAATCAGCCAGACACTCCGGAAAAAACCCATTGAATCCATCAAGCATACTCACACTGTCCTTACTTAGATAAAATACGCAAGCACGTATTTCTGTCAAGGAATGATGTGTGGCAAGATCATAGCTATCTGAAGCGAGAACAAATCGAGGAATGAAAGCTAGCTGGGTCGGGTTAGAGATCGATACGGAGGGAATGCTGAGAAAGGATTGGAAATGGGAAAGAATAGTATCTTTGACTTCATTTGGTGTAGAAGCAACTGAGAGATCAGAGCATTGAATCTGATGAATCGTAAGAAGATTATTTTTCTTTAGGGATAGAAGAGTGGAAGAATTTGGAGTTCGTATCACCATCAACGATCCACTTTATCCCCGCCTTCTGGAGAAGATAGTCATGCTCAATATGAAGCTCGACGAGAAGGCCAGTTGGGCAACTGCCCAAGCCTCCTTGTTAGCAGCAGAGGGATCCTCATCAAAAGATGATTCTGCTAAGACAAGAGATTCTTCGGCTACTCGAATGCAGTCAAAGATATTCTTGAAAACAAGAATGTTACACTACTTAATGAAAGCCTTAAGACGCTTCATCTTACGAGAAAACACAACACATGGAGAACAAGGAACTAGGGAGTTCTAGGAGTCTTCCACTACAATGTGGAATGTGTGGTGTGATTTCCACATACTTTGGAACCGAAAAGAAGAAGGGCCAGAGAGGGAAAAGGGAGAACAACAAAGAATCATAGGAGCATGATTCGAGAAGGTACGATGCAGGTGGGAAACAGTGAGTGTGAATGGAAGGTTGAACCAACCTTTCGACCCGAAGACTCTGTCAAGCCTAGAAAGAATCTGGTTTGGCCCGTCCTAGTTGTTACACTATGTAAAAGCTGAACCAACCAAAGAGACTTTAGAAAGGCTAGAACTGACGATGAAGACATTGAAATCCTCTACCGCCAAACGGTTAACGACATTGCCTCCCCCATTTCTTAACTTGGCAGGCGACGAAACTGAAATCGCCTCCCAAAACCGAAAATGAAAAACATAAGTCGGATAGAGAGAGGATGTCAGATCAAAGGGCCAATCTCTCAATCCTGTCGAACTTAGCGTAGACCGCTGAAAATAAAAAAGAAGAGGCGAGAGAAGGAATCGAACAGGCTACCGATAGTAGCTGTGCAGAATCGAAGATAGGGTGAACGATAATATCTTTGGACCAAAGAATCGAAATTTTGTCAGACACATTGTCTAAGGCACCAAAAAAGCCAAGAGATAGAATCGATTTGGTGAACTCTTCCGGACCCACAAAAGGTCCCATAACCGCCACCAAGCAGATAGAATGCTTCTTAACAATGCTCTTGAGTCCAGCCATTGATGCATTATTACCTATACCCCGAACATTCCGAAAAAGGAAATTCGTCATCTTGGAAGAAATGAGAACAAACAAACACACAAGGAAAGGAAACGACCACACAACTCTGCTCAGATAAGATAAAGTGTGTGTCTAGTAGATCTAATGATCTGCTTGGACGGCACTTGTTAATCGACCTTTTGGTCCAGTCACCAAAAGTACTCAAGACACGATCGACTCAACATATCGCGTGATATTACAGCCCGGAGGTGTCGCCAATATCATCCGAGGGCCAGTATCAGGAGGCTCGAGTCTGGCCACTAGCAGGATGTCGCATCCCACGGATGCAACCTCCATCAGTATCCGTCCGCATTCGAGCTGAAGGCGAGCCGTCAAGCGGGTCCGGGAGCAGCGCCTGTGGGGGTCTGGGGCCCCACAGTCCCGGCGGCGATCGACCTAGCCGGTTAGGTCGAAACTGTTGGCACCACCCGATTCATCCGATTTTCGCTATGCCGGAAGCTCAGATTCCTTCACTTCGGATCAGATAGATGATAGATTCCTTCACTTCGTGCTGAGGAGCTTCGACACCCCAAAAGAATCAACATACCGCGCCAACAAACCTCGGCCACGTCCCCTCCAAACAAACTTCGCACCCTGCCAAGGTGAGAAATTTCGTACCTCCTACGTACGAAATTTCGTACCTTACAAGGTGCAAAATTTCGTACCTCCTAGGTATGAAATTTCGTACCTTGAAGGTGTGAAATTTCATACCTTGAAGGTACGAAATTTCGTACTAACAATACGAAATTTCATACCTCGGAGGTGCGAAATTACGCACCTAGCAGGTGCGAAATTTCGTACCTCCACCCAGGTACGAATTTTCCGTGGCCAACAGCTGGAGGTGCGAATTTCCTGAAGATGGTCCCCATTTCTACCTACTCCTACCTAATCCCTACCTAACCACTTCCTATAAATACCCCACTGCCTCACACTTCAAAAGAGAGAGATTCTTGGGCTTTGAGACCTCCATAAAGCTTCATTAATGGCATCTCCTTTTTGAGGAAGATGAAGGGCAAACTTGTCCATTTTACTATTTCTTGCAAATATGACTATTGTAGCTTCATATATCATAGTCAATGAATGTAATGAGAGGATCTCAACCTTGTAATCTTTCAAGTGATCAATAAAATGCCTACAACTCTTTGAAGTGGACGTAGGCCCTTCCTGAGGCCGAACCACTATAAATCTCTTGTGTTATTTACTGTTTATGTTCTATAATACGTTCTTGTCTGTGCGACCATATTTATAATTCCTAGTAATTAGGAACCTTTGTTGTTTGCGACATTTTTTGTCGTTAACATTTGGTGCTTTCATTGAGAAAACTCAGATTTTGCGCCTTTGTCGCACCTTGTCATCTCGACCTCCGACGAGCTTAAGGTTCCTTGCTAAACCTGCTGTCGAGTCTGCTCACGATGGCAAAGTGACCAAAGAACGCAAAGATCGGCTCTTCAACCGCAGTCTAGGACGGAACATCCCAATAACCTCAACCTCGAGCCCCGAACCTCTCGCCTCGGCCTCGAGCCTCCCACGGGGTTCGAAAATCGCACCTCACGGGCTTCGAAGCTCGAACCCCACCAGGTTCGAAACTCGAACCCCCATGGGGTTCGAAACTCAAACTGCACGGGGTTCGTACCCTCGAGGCCCAAGAGGTTCGAAGGTCCCTCGGCTCGGCCTCGAGCCTCCACTCCACTACTTTGGATTCCTCGAATCCGCATCCCGCCTCACTCGGCCTCGACTTCGTATCACTTGGCCTCGACTCCGCCTCACTCGGCCTCGACTCCGCCCCACTCGGCTACGCTATAACATCGGCAACTCCTCGACCACTCTCGCCCAGCAAGGAAGATCAATTACAAGGTCTAGGAGGCTCAGCCACTAATGAAATTGTCCCTCCTACTATGGACCCCAAAGCACTCGCAACACAAGCTCAAATCCGCGCACTTAATGAAAAATATGAGAACACGGATGTCGAGCTCAACCCAACATTAAGGAATAACATCGACCTTAGGAGACAACTTCAAGAAAGTCAGTGCATCGTCGATCGACTTCAACTAGCTCGGAACAACACTCGACCTCGACCAACGGTCTCGAAAACTTCCTTTTCCGAGTCAAGGGGCCCGCATCAAAGAAGGAGGTTAAGTCTCGGTAACGATGTTGTCGCTCGTACCAACGCCCTCCATAACGGCAACGGCGATGGTCACGACAATGACAATGGCGACCGAACTACAGTCACATATAGAGAGGGGGCACAGTACCGAGACCGCTCTCGCTTGATTATCAATGACGGACCAGATCCTACAAACCAAATTCTTCCTCGACACAACTCGATAACCGCTAATCAGGATGATGGGCCCGCTATTACAATGGCCCGCGCTCTTCCAGAACAGGATCTGCATCAATCCGCTCTTCATCAACGTCTGCTTATAGATGTCGAGGACATGGAGGAAGACAATCCGGACGTCCATTATAGGAAACGCCCTCGCAATAGGACCCCGGAACCTCACCAAAATCCATGGTCCCGATGGTGGATCCCTATCCAACATACCTTCCCGACATGGTCCAAAGGATCATAAGTGAGAGGCAAGGAAACATGCATGATTCATGGGAAGCGCACATTATGCGCAACCCCTTCACCAAGAGGGTAAATGAAGCTGAATGGCCATGCCACTTCAGCATGCCACAGATGCCGCTTTATGATGGCACAACCGACCCCTGTACCTCCCTAAATCAATATGAATGGCAAATGGGCTCGAGCCGGGGTAATGATCCGGTCAAATGCAAGTGCTTCCCAGTCTTCTTATCAGGAACCGTTTTGTTATGGTTCTCTCGCCTCCCACTCGATTCCATTAACAACTTCAGCCAGTTAGCAGCATAATTGGTCAAGCAATTCACAGTGCACATCCTGAATCCGAAGAATTCCCTCACCTTGTATAACCTATGCCAAGGACCCGCCGAGTCGCTCAAAAGCTACCTCTCTCGGTTCAATGTCGCGCTCGCCGAGGTCAAGGATCCAGATCCTTGCACCGTACTCTGTCAACTAGTCAAAGGTGTCCTCCCTACTTCCGAATTCGGGGCATGGATCAATCGGAAGCAGCCAAAAAGCCTCAACGCTTTCCATGAAAAGGCTAGGCAATACTTATGTCAAGAAGAGGCAAGACGAAATTGACTCCCCAGGGCCGGTCTTCCCAACAATCCACATGCGGGTGCCATAAATGACACGTCAAAGGGAAACAAATAGTAAAGCTCTTTGATAAGGACATGGGGGCAGGCCCCTACAAACAAAGACCGAATGATAGTAGGCAAGGCGGCCGCAACAACGGCCAAGTTTCTACGAAACCCAAAAAGCCCAGCTCTCACAAGACATACAAGATCCACACCCCACTGAATGAAGACTTGGAAACAATCTACCGGAAAACATGCAACATGCTTCAATACAAGAAACAATACAATAGGGAGTCCACTAATCATGAGAAGAAGATCGGCAAGTACTTTCGGTACCACGACATGTACAGGCACAATACCAATAATTGCCATCAATTCAAAGATGTAATCGAAAGGCTTGTCCGCGAGAAGCGCCTTGAGCAGTACGTTCAAAAAGCATCATGACTCTCGCCGACACTAAGCGAAATTCCGGCAAAACCTAATATTGGCCGCAATTGACACTGGTACCTCTCACCCGCCCCGAGTGGTGGAGGACCCACTGGAAACGGATCTCCTTCCACTTGTGGACCTCGAAGCTCCTGCGGCTCAAGCACAGATTCACACGCTTAATAAGAAATATGAGAATGCAGCTCGCGTGCTAGGCGTTGAAGATCAACATCAGCCTTATGCGCCAACTTCAAAAAAATTATTCAACGCATCGTCGTTCTACATCAGCTTGCTTAGAACCGCGCCCACTAGCGGCATACCGCATCAGAAATTTCCTCTTTCGAAGCTAATGGCCCACAGCGAGGAAGGAGATTCAGCCTCATTAAAAACATCGCCATCCACTCCAACATTCGCATGGCGACAACAACAATAACAGAAAGGAAACGATGATCAAACAATCATCACTTACGGCTAAGGAACATGGTAACAAACTAGGTTCGTGTAACCAACCTTCGACTCGGAAGAGCCCAACTGTCGTCGCTCGCAACCAAAGTCCTGCTCTTCCAGCAACTCTTCAGACCAAAGTACCTCCGAATCCGGGTGCGCACCAGCTCGCCCAAACTCGACAGCTATACCAAAACTGGACCTCCATCGAATCACGTCACTCGAGGGGAGCATCAAAAGAATGATCAAGAATCCTGCCACCAATTTGAAAGCTTGACTCGAGCGGTAGGAGGAAGCTTTCAATACCTTCCTCGCCAGATAAGAAGCACTTCAGATCCAACTGGCCAAGCATACCTTACGGAGGCAAGTACCGATGTTCCTCCACCATCGACACAGGACTTGGGGGCAGCCCCACAAACTAACCGACTAGCCGACGTCACTCCTCGGAATGGTGCCGGTCCCGCTACACTCGGGGGCACCTCTAATCCCGACATCG
The DNA here is from genome assembly GCA_030737875.1 of Allium sativum. Classification (NCBI taxonomy): domain Eukaryota; kingdom Viridiplantae; phylum Streptophyta; class Magnoliopsida; order Asparagales; family Amaryllidaceae; genus Allium; species Allium sativum. The sequence continues at coordinate 127,002,733 of CM060921.1, read as the reverse complement.
CTCCAGCTCGATGCGCTTCGATTGGTCAGGCTTTGCAGTTGGAAATGTTGCTCAAGCACCAATGCGCGCAGCTTTGGATGGTACTCGTCCCATGGTTTCATGAGTCAAAATTACGCTCGATGTGGCCCCTCCAGTTGGAATCCAACAAGATTTTCCTCTCAATCAGTCGATTCCCAACTTGGACGTAAGCACTAGGGGCACTAGTGCCACTATGGGCAATCGAAATCAATTGCTTGCTACCGAAGATGGGCCAGAGATCGCAAGTGTGATCCGTTGGTACACTCCAGGAATTATCCATTCACTAGGATCGCACGCAAAGCCGAGTGGCCCTGACACTCCAACACACCACATGTGGCATTCCATGAAAGCACAACTGACCTCTAAACTAGGCAATATCAGGGTCACCACGAGATATGGAACGCGTCATCCCGGTCGTCCCTGGCTTTGACGCTCAAGCCTCCGCTAGGCGGACTCAGGCTGCTATAAGTCCATACTTATCGCCTACGCTTCTAGCATCCAACTGGGCTCAAGTTCACTTCAACCAACTTCCACAACGTCATGCAACCGAAGTTAGAGACTCACGGAGTGCCAAAGACCTTCCGCCAAAAAGGTGCGCTAGGCTCCAAAGTCCTAGACTAAATCACGACCTCTATAATGCAGCGGGAGCCCAACCTCCGATTGTCGCCGACGCAATCTGTGGATCGTAAGGGAATCGCGGGGGCACGCCCACGGCGTCTGCGAAAGTAGTATAGGGCGTAACCCATTCACTTTGGCTAGCCATAATACCAAATGGCGCCAGCGGCGCCAGCACTCTGACATGCCGACGCTTGTCCAATACTTAAAGAAGCCATGATTCTCGAAGTTTTATTAGCCGCCATAAGTGGCACATGGGTTCATTACGCGTCACCGACGCCGTAAAATGCAAGTAGTTCCCTCGACTTCCACCGTGAACTATCTCAAATCTCGACTAAACTGCCAAAAGAATGGTTCCGCAATCTAGGATGCACGTCGTGATACCCAGAGACATCTTCTTAGTCTCGAACGATTACCAAGGCATCCGAGAACTATTAAAGGCCACCTAGCAAAATCCAACACCGCCTTTGCCGAAGTCAAGGAACCCACTCCTCGAGTCATGCTCGTCCAGCTTACAAAGGGCATGCCACCTGGTTCCAAACTTGGGGCATGGAGCGATAAAAAACAATCAAGGATTTAGAAGATCTTCCACACGAATGCCGACTACTTTCTATGCCAAAATCTAGCATAAAGGAATCAAGCCCCTACCCTCAACATCCTACCTCGTGATGACGCCCAGAACTCCAACAACTCTGATTCCACCACTCTGCACAATCTTGCTCCCGCCAGCAGCGTCAATAGTAGTCGCAACAATAAAGGGAAGCGCCTTCGACTTCCTTCTTTCTGCAGCCATACTGCTTTTAGGGACACCCCCGGGAAAATCCATCTCGCAGCCTGCAATCCCCAACCATGCAGAAGGCCAGGACCTAAACGTCCGACGAGCACACAAAGGGACTCTACAGGATATTGTCGGTTCTATAGCATCCGCAGATACAACATGAACATGTTCTGCTGCTTGCGGAACAACATCAAGGAACTTATCCACACGTGATCTCCGAGCCACTCAGCGCTCATCGAAGATTCCTACTGCACAGGATATCTGAGCCACTCGACGCTCATCGAGGGTTCCCATTACGTGGGGCCTTCGAGCCACTCGACGCTCATCGGAAATCGGCACTGCATGGGATCTCCGAGCCACTCGACGCTCATCAAAGATTCCCACTAAACATAACTTCGACCGACAATTAATGCCACAAGATCATCCCCTGGGCTCATCATGACTATGGCAACAATAAGCATCCATGCCTCACAACTCGCCTCACTTGGGTCGCCTTTTACGCCGATCTAGTTGATATTAGGCCTCAATTGCTGTAAGCCTTCCAAATGGCTTTTATCCGACCTATAGTCAACCATTACGACTAATTCGTATACGCGGGCACGCTGCACTGGATCAACATCTCCGACCCAGGAACCGGTCCCTTGGATCAATCTTTAATCAGCAACGAGTGCCCCAATTCTTCAACTCTAGAGTCCGCCATAAGGACCTCAACATCGGCGCAACCTCGTTTTACAACGGGTCCTTCCTCCACCAGCAGGCCTCGCCCCTCGATAGGAAGGTCCACACTCATACAACGGAAGCTCAGCAATGGAACTTTCAAACCCTCAACCATGGACAGAGCCGAACTCCCAAGGGCATGGATCAACGAACATCTTCACCTCTACTCTACATAACTTAGTGTATAATCAATTCAAGCCTTTCAACGATGTTTTTCTTTCCTGCAATTCAAGGCATTGCAAAGGCTACTACTACCAGAGATATCCGTAGAAGTGATGTTCAGTTTCCTGTTTCCCTTCCATGTTTGCTCCGTGCATGACATGTTTGGTTAATCCTAACAACCAGCTTACACTCAAACTTCCGACCGCCGTACCCGCCCCTAACATTGGGGCCGGCACCGCCGTCTCAACCGCGAACCAACCCCGCGATCTAAAAACATTGGCAACGACCGGCGCCCCGAGCACGGGAGCCGGCCACGCCACTCGAGTCGCTGGCCCACGGCGCGACCGAGTATAAATAACCTCTGACTCGAATCGTTCGCCCAAGTCCCACGCGACTTGGGGCCGCCCAACATACAGCCGGGAGCGATGTACACTTCCCCTGGCTACGGGTACCTGTCGAATCCCGGCACAGCACCGTGACCGACGTTAAATCGTTTCCCTGAAGCCCTAAAGGCTTAGGTGCAGCTCATGGCCACGATCGGACCGTACGCACTGATGATCAGAGCTTTTCTCCGGTGAATAAACAATGCCGTCACTCGCTCAAACCCGATGAACGACGGGAGAGCCACCCTCTGGACGGACCGCATAACACGATGTCATACGCCTCCGCTACTCTTGGGATTAACCCCGGGCAACCCAAGAAAAAACAGCAGGCGCTCTATCCTGGCTTCACTAACTACGGGCTTCCTAAGCTGAAGGAAACTTACTAGAAGCCTGCGCTCTATCTCACCCCTCTGGAACAAGAAACTAGAGCGCGATACTAAATCTCACCCCTATGGAACAACGACCCAGAGCGCGGCACTCAATTCCGCCCCTCTGGAACTACAACCCAGAGCGCAGCACTCATCACACCACCTGGAATCACCAGCCTGGGGCACAACACTCACAATCGCTTTTTTGTTAAATGTAATGATAAGTATGCCCATGCAAATACGGGATGCCCGAAAACATGGGAGGAACATCCGAACAGTTAACACAAAATGCGATCTTTACTAATTTATTTTCCATTTCACACACACGTAAGACAGACTACATGTCTAACATCTCTTCTCTCTGATGACAGGGTATTCATGAATACCACACTATGTATTTAAGGACCAAAAGCGAGGACCGCACTCGCATGTACTATTGGTTCACTTAACCTAAGGCATCTTTAATTCCTTTAACAATTACTGATGCTACTCATCCTGTTCTTTTCTTTTCTTTCGTCTATACAGGTTCTATACAGGCAGGTCACCACCAATGACGGGCCATTTCCTTTTAGAACTGCTTCCTCCTCCTCTACTCTATGCAAGAGTAATGGATTCATGAGGCATCGATGTGCGCCTTCCGCCATCATCCTCGCCGCTTGTAATCATCATAGCCTCCTCGAGAGAAATACATGGCAACGGCTTAGGGACGATGTAAGAAGCAAGGATCAATCCAGCATAGGTGTCTCCCCAAGCCTTCTTGATGCCTAACTCTTCTCTCTTCTCAGCATCTTCGGTAGTCTTTCGATCAGCTAAGCGCCTGGCCCGGAGCCCCATAATGGTATCCGCTACAAGTGTGCTAAGGGACCTCTCGCCCTCTTCTAGCGGGCATCGTCAGCGGCTCTCCTTATTCCTAGCCTACTCAGAGGCCCTCACCTTCTCCGCGTCATCATCGGCCTACCTTTTCGCCACCACAGCGGCAGATTTCTCCTCGGCATCCTGACTAGCCTTTGTCCGTGCATCTTGTATGGCAGCCTCATCCTGTCCCTCTTCCCCTCCGACACCTCCAAATTTGCCATCAGCCAGGCTTCCTGATCTACCACCGTAGCTTGCATTGTTCGCACACTTACACCAGCTACGCCCGTTGCATGAGCACTTCGACCAGCCACAACTTCTCCTCCTCCAAGGAGGATCATATAAACATGGGACCCCAAAGACATGGGTTCTGCTACTTCTCCAGATTGTTCACGCTGTGACTACAACTGGGACCCAAACGCTTGAGGAAGTACAGGGGCAAAGCCTGGCGTCACCTTCGCTCAAAGGGCAAGTACACGAGCGTGGGGGTTGTCTCCTACCCATCTCCACACCGGTTTACTCATCGCAGGACCTGAGGAGGATCTCCGCCAGCTTCCGCGCTAGCATTTCCATCGCCACAGCCGTGGGGGCAACCATTCTAAGGAGGAACATACACCTCGCCACGAGAAGGACCCGAACCCAAAACCTTGGGTCTTGGAAACTTCTAACATCCCGGTAGTACTAGGAAGACTAGGCATAGAGGCCCGAACCTGAGGGCAGAGGAAGCAATACGATCGCAGTTCCCCGAGGAACTGGACAATTTAGATAAATTCTCAAGACGCGAATTAAAAAATCCATATTTCAGTGCAAGTTCTCGGGTTTCCATGGCCGGTTCATTGGGTTTGCAAGGTCTCAGCGCCTTGCCAGCAAACTCATACTTAAACGCAACATGAAGCTAACTCACACCCCTCGATGCATACTTACAAGCGCTTTGAAACGCGGTGATGACACCTAGTTTGGATAACTATGGTAGTAGTTACCGATAAACATCAGCACCATTTTCCAAATTGGATAACAACCCCGACATAATTGGGTTGGAGACTAATGACTCGAACATATGCCCGCATCTTGCGCACGTATCCGAGCAATCAGTCCGAATAAGTTCATTTCCAGAATCATTCGCCAACCAATTCTGTTAAGTTCAACTTCAATTACTGATCAGGCATGAAACATTGAGCAACGATCTGAGCCTGCTAGCTCGTATCTGACGTCGAGAAGAATCTAGCAGGTACTCGGGCCTGGGGCAACCCTCTACGGATTGTCAAACCGGTCTGGCAATCTCATGACCCGATCAAATCCCCTAAAGTCTCTACACTGGCATCATCTTCACAGCATCCTATGGAACCACCATCTTTAGAGCACCTTCACCTTGCAACGAAGGAAATCCGGATCCAGAGTTCAGGCCTTGGAGGCTTCTCGGCTTCCATCATTACCCGGACTCCACAAAAAACTGATGCTCCGGAACATCGTGGCAGCCTTTAGCCTCAACAACTGATGCCACGACTATCACCAACCGCCAGTGCAGCGACTAAGTTAAGATGCGACCGCATCATGGTTCTGTTATTGATCGGATCCCAAGACTAACCGCTTAACCATGTGCCGATATCTTACACAAGCATTCAAGCTGACAATCCAAGCAGGTCTGTTCCTTGAGAACCACTTCGAGAGACCAAAAATCACTAATCACTGTCCGCTCATATGGTGCAATGCAAAGGTTCAAGTTTACAAACTCAAGATCGAAGACAGGGTTCGACAAAATCGTGGGAGTGCGAAGTTATGTCTCATGCTCCCGCGCATCGTCTTAGTTGTCATCTCCTCAACCAAGATTCGAACCCCTAAAGAGGGTGAAAGATTTGATAAGCATTTGGGACACAAAGCCCAATCCCGTATTCACACATGCTTGGCAACCTTTATCCAAATTCCTAAACCCTTTTCCCAAGATCCACCGCTCCACGTTCTTAGGTACCAGATCCGAAAGCCCTCTTACTTTCCACATCTCTCTTCCCTTCTCCCAAAAACCTAACAATACCTCGAATAACCAAAGTTCAAAAGAAGTATTTTGGCATCCTTCATGCCCTACAGTGATTTTCTATCCGGAGAAGAGGAGAAAGAAAGTAACTACAGTCAGGGGATCGGGATGCCCCAAACGAACGTTCCAAGGTCGGAATTCGAGATCGTACACCTAAATACGACTACATCCACTTATCTTTAAGCACTGGATACCAAGACAATCACGACCCAACGACCACTTGCATACTCACCAAATGCTCAATCATCAAAGCGCCCGCGTACGCATATCCCCCACAAGTGTCAAGTCGCCTAAAACGCGCGACGACGACACTATGCGACTACTAAGCAATGCGAGTGCGACACCAAACTAGCAGCGGCTCACGATTCCCCAACGAGCATGCCCGCTAACTAACATGTCTTTCCTATAACTAGCAGGATAAATCCGCAACCCAACTATCATCTCAACTTTCATTCCAAACCACATCATGTCAAGACAAGACGTACTTTTAGGGGCAAATGTTAACCGGCCTTTTGGTCCGATCACAAAAAGTACTCAAAACACGCTTGACTCAACATATCGCGTAATATTACAGCCCGAAGGCGTATCATCCGGGGGCCAGTATCAGAAAACTCGAGTCTGGCCAGTAACAGGATGTCGCATCCCACGGACGCAACCTCCATCAATATTCGTCTGCATCCGAGCCGAAGGCGAGCCGTCAAGCGGGTCCGGGCGCAGCGCCTGTGGGGGTCCGGGGCCCCATAGTCCCGGTGGCGATCGACCTAGCCGGTTAGGTCAAAACTTTGGGCATCACCCGATTCATCCAATTTTCTCCATGCCGAAAGCTCAGATTCCTTCACTTCGGACCAGCTAGATGATAGATTCCTTCACTTCGTGCTGAGGAGCTTCGACGCCCCAAAAGAACCAACATACCGTGCCAACGAACCTCGACCACGTCCCCTCCAAACAAACTTTGCACCCTGCCAAGGTGCGAAATTTCTACCTCCTACATACGAAATTTCTACCTCCACCCAAGTACGAATTTTCCATGGCCAACAGCTGGAGGCGCGAATTTCCTGAAGATGGTCCCCATTTCTACCTACTCCTACCTAACCCTACCTAACCACTTCCTATAAATACCCCACTACCTCACACTTCAAAAGAGAGAGATTCTTGGGCTTTGAGACCTCCATAAAGCTTCATTAATGGCATCTCCTCTTTGAGGAAGAAGGGCAAACTTGTCCATTTTACTATTTCTTGCAAATATGACTATTGTAGCTTCATATATCATAGTCAATGAATGTAATGAGAGGATCTAAACCTTGTAATCTTTCAAGTAATCAATAAAATTCCTACAACTCTTCAAAGTGGACGTAGGCCCTCCTTGAGGCCGAACCACTATAAATCTCTTGTGTTATTTGCTGTTTATGTTCTATAATACGTTCTTGTCTATGCGACCATATTTATAATTCCTAGTAATTAGGAATCTTTGGTGTTTGCGACATTTTTTGCAGTCAATAGCACTATAGAGCTTGTGTGAATGGTGTGGGGAGCCACTCTCGGTCTACGATGAGAAGAGCGGTCCAGGACAGAAGAAAAGACAGTCGAAAAAGGAACCGGCGCCTCATAGGTCTCGGGGGACCCAAAAGATACCCCATAACCCTGGGCTGACGTGGAAGAAGATGAGACACAAGACCGCGAATGACACGAATTCTTAGTAAGTCGAGATAGACAATCGTTAATGATTGCTATTCCATCCTTGCTAAGAAAGGGGGAACAAACAGACACAAATGAAACGGGATGATCAGCGGGTGGTGATGTACATAATGAGACAGGAGAAAATGACAAAACATACATAAATGTAGGGTAGCTCAAGTGATGCACCACTAGTTCCTATGAGAGCTTCACCAAAGCTGAGCTGCCATGAGATTGACAACCCCGTGTATCAGGTAAAATTTCTGAACCCACGCTCGGAAAGGCGACATATGATAAAGACAAAATCTGGAGGCAATCTCCAAGGTATACCATATAGTAGACCATAACAGTATCCACTATACGCCTACAATAGAGAGACCACCTAACTCGAATAGCCCACACCATATGTAGCCACCGACAAAACCTGCGATAACCCGCAAACCACAACTAACAAGAAATAATCTCTAATGACACAAAATATGCCTCGTTAGGACTCACTCAAACAAGCAACCCAAAGTCTGCGTACACTACCACTGAAAATTCCACAAGAACACAAACAACTAGCCCACAAAACATGTGGCCAAAGCAAGCATGAGCTCGAATATAGAAACAAGCTGAGCCAAAAAGGCCTAGATGTCCAAAGGCCAACAAATCATAAACACCACCATGGATAGAGAACAAAGCCGACATAACTAGATCGAGCTCAAAGGGATGAGCCCACCCACATATTCCATGAACAAATACGGGTTCAACAGCACCCACAAACGGGTTCAACAAGCACGAAGAAAAATAATAAACAAGGCGTAGAGTGTAAACCGGTATGACTTGGCAATCAACAGACAACAAACTAGTAGAATAAAAAAATTGAATCAGCCACAAATAAAGACCCATAACCAGAAAATAAACAAAAATCAATGCAAACCAGCCTTGAGGGATGATAACCAGCACCAAATCGACGAACGCCCACAACTATGGATGATTGCACATCCTTGCTTCGACACTGAACCATTGACAATCACTTTAAAGACACCTGATACGACATTGTTGCATACACCAGAAGGTGAACTAACCAAAACCAACACATCAACTGTGTCAACCAATTCTAAGCCAATAACAAACTCTACACCCATGGCCATGTCAATGGTAAGAAGCGCGAAGTAGTTTGATAAACATACGTGAGAAGCCATAAGAGCATGGCCAGAGCTAGCTTCATTAGTGACAGTCACTAAGGGGACATGAGATACCTTCTTTTTTCCTTTTTCGAATGCCGATGGCGCGGAAGATGCATCATAGGAAGGCCAGTGATCCTAGGCGACTGCAGGAACAACGAACGAGGGAAAACAGGCGGCAGTCGACGTAGAAAGAAGTGGGTAGAAGGCGTGACTTCCTCTTCCCCGTACTCCTCCCTGTGATGGACCGCATAATCCGTCGTTTGCCGAAACCCCGCAAACCACAGAACCCACCGAGAAAGCCACAACAGGCTTGATATTACAGTGAGGTCTATTCTCATAGAAAATTAAATGAGGCAAAAAGGGGGTAATGAAATCCCCCTCGCCAGTAGAAAACCCAGCAGATCATAGGAACCCGAGCCTACAAAAGTAACATCACATCGACCGTCATTTTGAGAGCAAAGAGGAGGCAGAGCCAACCCCCCTTCGAAAATAGGGAACACTTCCAAAATATAGTCCTTGATAATGAAAAATCGCTGATGCAATATAGAATCGAACGACTTCAGGAAGTGAACCCGAATCGAAATTGTGTCAAGCCAAACAATAGCCACTGAAGGCATTTCCATTAAAGAGGCAAAATCGCCAAAATAATCAGATCCAATTTGGGGCAAAGTCTCAAAAATGACCCATGAATCAAGAAATTACCACAATTGATTCCCATGATGAAACCCTAGGAACAAACAAGAAGGGTAAAGCAGACCCATACACAACTATGAAGAGGAGAGACAAATGCACGCGGAACAAGCTCTGAAATTAAGAGAGAGAGTAGCGAAAAAAATTGCAGTTTACTCAAAAGCTATCTACCATGGATATAGTCGTTGTCGAAAAGATGTTTTACCATGAATCTATATCTTATGTAATAAAATAGGAACACCATTTACTGATGTGGCAACACTGATTTTCTTTATTTCAGAGTAACACGCAATCGATCACTCATCTCTATCTCATTCACAAATCCACTATCTTCTCCCTTCCTATCTTCTCGTTAGCGTCTTTTTGTAATTGTAACTATCTGTTTTGCGACTTCTCTTTCCTCTATGACCTCCCGAATACATGCTCTTTGAGATCCTCGAATCATGTCTCTGATTATTTAGGCTAAAGAGTAGCATATACTATTTCCATCCTTCCAAAGCATCAAATTGCTAGATCAACTTAGATCGATTATTCTTTATCTATCATAACCTGTTTGAAACAATGATAATGATATTTGGTTGAGTCGTGTATATGGTTAGTCTCTTGAAGACATTTCGATGTTCTATGCAAAGGTACAAAGCAATCTTCAAATAAAGTCATCGTCTTTAAGATAAAATAGACTCATTCGATTTTTATTATGTATCGACATATCTACACAAATGAAGTTGACTTTGATGTACTCTAAAAATATTTATTTTATTTTATTTGAAAACCATGGAGAAGAAGAAGCTTTTAGATTTAGAGAAAAACTAAAATCTGGGTCTATTCTATTTCGGCTGAAGATCATTTAAATAGATGGAAGAAAAATATATTTTGCTATTTTAGTGGAGCACATGACCCACAAAAATCGAATTTGGAACATGAGACGTCATTGGTGCTCAAAGGGACGAATTAGGCATATAAGAATAAAGTATACTTGATTCTTCTTTATACGCCTACAATGTATTCTAGTATACATATATCCATTTTAGTGAATGATATAGGAATTTTACCCGAAATTCTATAGGAAATAATCATATTTCCATATTCATATAGATGGGTTTATTAAGAGTACTCATGATGGTAGGTACTACACTCTAAATGGGAATATAAGTTTCATTAAGAGTTGCTATTAACTCATCCTCTAATCACTTCAGAAATACATGCTCTTAGATATATAAAAATAACATATTCAATTTATATCACTTTACAACTTGTTCTTACCCATTGAAAATATTTCTCAAGATCGACAATCATTAGGTTGGGCTACCATTGTGCATGACTCAATAGTCTAACAGCAATACTGTCATTCTTTTAGAAGTTATAAGTACTTTCCCTCTACTCAGTCCTTTCATCAAAGGATCTATCAAATTATCATTGCTTCATATATGATCTAATCTAAAAGATCATGAAGAGAGTTTTCGAGGTCTGAAAGGAGTCGGGAGTTGGAGGCCCGGGATGAGTCGAGAGTTTCCGAGGTCCGTGATGAGTCTGGAAGTTCTCAGGTCTGAAGGGTGTCGAGAGTTTCCGAGGTTCGGGATGTGTTGGGAGACTCTGAGGTCCGGAGGGTATCGGGAGTTTTCGAGGTCCGGGATGAGTCGGGAAGTTCCGAGGTCCGGCGGGTGTCGAGAGTTTCTAAGGCCCAGGATGAGTCGGGAGTTGCCAAGCTACGGAAGGTGTTAGGAGTCGCCAATGTCTGGGAGGTGCCTGGAGTTGCCGAGGTCCGGATGGTGTCTTGAGTTGCCGCAGTCCGGGAGTTGTCGGGAGTCGCCGACGTTTGGGAGGTGCCGGGAGTCGCCGAGGTCTGGGAGGTGTCGGTAGTTGTCGAGGTCCGAGATGAGTCAGGAAGTTCTGAGGTCTGGAGGGTGTCGTGAGTTTCCGAGGTTCGAAAGATGTCTGGAGTCGGCGAGGTCCGGGAGGTGCTGGGAGTCGCCGACGTCTGGATGGTGTCATTAGTCACCAGGTCTGAATGGTGTCGGGAGTCGCTGAGGACTAGGAGGTGTCGGGAGTTACCGAGATCCATGAGGTATCGATAGTCGCTGAGGTCCGGGAGGTGCTGGGAAAACCGAAAGTCCGGGGTGTACCGGGAAAATTTGGAGTCTGGGGTGTACCTGAAACGAAAATATAGACTATGCGGTGTACCAGGAAATCTGGAAGTGCAGAGTGTACAGGGAAATTCAGAGTTCGGGGTGTATCGGGAAATCCGGAGGTCTAGGGTCATCTTCTTCCCCAAAGGCTACGCAGCCATTAATG